>JAGIQG010000022.1:21918244-23304077 GCA_024679065.1 Sphyrna mokarran | reverse complement strand
CCAGTGGGATTCCCTGGCCCTGGCAGCACAGCACACCCCTATACCTGTTGGCATGGGAGTGACAGCAATGGGGAACTACATTGACAATGGTGTCACCATGGAATTCTGCCACCAGCAAATGGCACGCTACCTCCTGCTGATGGAAAACAGGCAGCTGGGAGACCAGAGAATCTTGCCCAATGTTTTTGGAGCTTTGCAGTTCAGGTTTTAAGTTCAAATGAATCCAAGTGCTTATCGCTGCTTGGAGCTTTAATTGAATATCATTGCAGATTTTTTAAAAAGTGAAAAAAGCAGAAGGAAATTTCAGTTGAATCCTTTCAGATTTCATGACTAAGATAACTGATGTCTATGGCTAAGTAAAATTCTCAGAGGGAGATTAAAGACCAAGTGTATAATTCTTGTAAAAGTCCTTTAGCTAGATTTTATAATCCCAATGTAAAGTTTCAGAGAAAATATTATTATATGCCCATCAGGATTTATCATTTGTTTGTACAGACCGTTAGCTTTCAACCTGCTAATCTCAGGGTTTGAAATGCAAGAAATGGTATTTTCTTCTTCAAAAGCCTTAGTATAAATTGAATAAATCTTAGTATACGGTCGTAAGATTGTTGGGGCTAAAAATGAGAATATACAAATTGTTACAAAGTGCTGTAGTTATGACATTTATTGGATTATTTTATTTAGGGACTCCATACAGTCACAAAGCTTTACAGCATGGAAACAGGCTCTTCACTCCAACTTGTCCATGCCGCCTCTTTTTTTAAATCACTTTATTTTTAAGCTGGTCCCAATTGCCCATAGCCATGTCACTCATATAACTCCCTCAATGCTTTCTAAAAGACAGAATTGTATTCCGTGGAAATCACCCTCCTTACATGCCCCTCCAACCCTCACTAAAGACATGGAAATGCTCCCAGTGCAAATGCCGTATTTCTCTCGCAGAATTCCCCCTTGAACACAGGATTTCCCCATGCTTGCAGCCACTCCCAACCCACGGCTATTCTCCCCCTACATATGGATCTCCCCACGTAGCCCATATACTACCCTGAAATGACTCTTTCCTCCCTGGGGACTGTACTTACCTGTGCGCCCCTGGGTATGTTCTGTTCACCAAGTTCCCATTTATCAAAAGCTATTGTTAACCCCATTGACGTGACATCATGCCAGTAGGGGGTGGGGGGAGGGCAAATCCTCAAATGGGGAAGGAGGTGATAATGAGCAGAGAAGCCCGCTAATCATATTAATATGCATGTTTATAGATATATTCATGGCTATATATTATTCACTATTCAGGGTGAGGATGGGAGCTCAAACTCAGGTTGAAGAGACGGAATTTGTGAAGATTTAAAAGACGTTGGAAGTTTTGCATAGCTTGGGTTAGAGGCAAGGAATTTCCCATGTAAGTTTGATATTTAAAGCTAGGTCATGAATTAAAATGAAATGTGTACTTCTTTCAGCTAATTCAAAGGACATTCAAAATGCTCTTTGAAATCATTAGTCTGGACAATCCAGTTGTTATGCTTTGGAGTTGCCTCTTTAAGCTAAAATGAAGGGGAGTCGTGCAACATCTGAATTTTGGCCAGTAACAGACCTGGGTGGCTTTGTTGCCAAGAGGACAAGAGCCATCCAAGTCCAGGGATTTGCTGAGAAGATGCAAGTTATTCATCCCAGGGCAGTGCATTGGCAGAGTGATTAAAACTTCTGCTTTACAATGCCAGGGACTTGGATCACTGGCATGGGTTACTGTAAAGTTCTCCCTGTGCCTGCATGGGTTTCCTCTCACTCTCTGAAAGACGTGCTGGTTAGGTGCATGGGCCATGCTAAATTCTCCCTCAGTGTACCTGAACAGGCACCGGAGTGTGGCGAGTAGGGGATTTTCAAAATAACTTCATTGTAGTGTCAATGTAATATTTGTGATATCAATAAATAAACTGAAACTAAACTATGTGTACAATGGAAAGTGCAGTTGTACTGACTATGGAAACTTAAAAAGAAAACAGGCATTTGGGAATGGAGAATAGCTTTGGACTGGCCTGTGAGAATGAAGTGGCAGTGAAGAGACTAAGTAATGTATAACCATGGCATGGTATAGTGTGGGATTTTTGATTAAGTTAAATGGGAAATTTATTTTCTTCATTGAAATTTAGATTACAAATTGCATTCATTGCAGTGTTTAGACAATGTTTCTTTTCATTTGTTTGTTACAGTTACAGATTTAAAACCAGAAATCTTCTCAAGTGGTCCTTTCAATCTGTCACTGGAAACCCAAATATCTTTTTAACAGTTGTTAGATTCTGCAGAGATCATAACAAAATGTGAGTCTGAGAAACTAGAAGGGAAAAATAAATAAACTACAAGATTTTTGTATTTTTATTTTACTACCATTCACAGTTTTTGGAATGATTTAATGCACATTAAATAGGTTAAAGGTAATTCAATTGGCTACTGTCAAGACATAATTAAAATCAATGTTTTATATATATACGTAAAGATGAACAGGATATTAAATTGGCATGTAGTGTATAGCAGTGCAGTTTAAAACTACCTACAATTTTCAACTTAGCTGGTGTTCTTTGAAATCCTGAAAAATGCTGGATATGAATGACACACCATGCATGTTCTATGAGGACAACATGTCAATGGATCCAGGTAACTGCATAAAGACACATCAGAACAAAATGTACAGAAAATTAATTGGAAATTTTCTGACAATGATTAAATTCCCTGTCAGGTGATTTTGCAAACAATTCTGAATTTTATTGTGTCATCCCCTTGCTTAACAAACTTTCAAGAGAAGCATTACTGAAATGGTAGCTTCAGCTCCATGTGATGTTCCAAGTAGAGAGGGAGAGAGAGAGAGGGGGGGGGGACAGCTGAAAGTGTTGGAGATATACAGCAGTGAACCGACAGCGTAAACGGATTTTGTTGCTTTTGAACAAAACTGCTGACAGGAATGTAGGTAAATGGACGGCTGCAGTCAGGGTCATTTTCTGCTTTTCAATTTCTCCTCTGAATCATTTTCATTGTGGAAGAGGAGCTCAGGTATAATGCTGCTGGATTGAGCAGCAGCTTTGTTGCTATGTTATCTCTGTGAGGTAAGTTAATTATATTAGTCTATCAGGGGAAAAGAGACTGTAAGTTGGTGACTTACTTTGTGAGAGAAATCCTATCTTGTTGCGACCGATGCTCCCTTAATTTCTACTTGCAGTGACTGGTCACTTTGTTTTGTTCCTTTTAAGAGCTGCATGATCACAAACTTGCACACCTTCAAAGATATCAATATATACAAATACTGGCCTATTTGTCTCCTGTGCGTTAAATTCCAGATCACTACAAGGCAGTGCACCAGTTTAGATGCAATAATGATCTCAATCATTTCATTGCCCCTCAGAGTCTAAGAAGAAAGCAGAAGGAGGTCATTCAGCCCATTGAGTCTGCATGGAGCACAATCCCACCCAGGCCTTATTCCCATAACCCCATATATTTACTCTGCTAATCCCCTGACATTAGGGTCGATTGAACATGGCCAATCAACCTAATGTGCACATTTTTGGACTGTAGGAGGAAACTGGAGCACTCAGAGGAAATCCACGGTAAGAATGTGAAAACTTCACACAGACAGTGACCCAAGCCTGGAATCGAACCCGAATCTCTAGCACTATGACCCAGCAGTGCTAACCACTGTGCCACCATGCATCTGCCATTTCTAAGCATATAAAACTTCAGAAACTATCCTGTGAATTGCAAAGGTTTCAAGCCAGGCCATGGAGTAGTTACCACAAAGCAGTAACACACTATTTTATCAAGTAGAAAAATAAAATACTGTGAAGGATGGAAATCTGAAATGGATAGAGGAAATTCTAGAAATCCCTGAGCAGGTAATGCAGCATCTGTAAAGTTAAGAACTGGAAATCTCCGCTCCCTTACGCCAACACTACTGCTGCTAGCCAGCATGAAGAATTTAGCGCTCAGCAAAATTTCCATTCACAGCAGTGGAACTGAAATCTCTGGCCTGCTAGCCTCTTGCACCCGTTCCCACTCTCCTGCCGCCAGGAATATTCACTCTAGCGGGATTTAGTACAGCTCCCCACTTGTTGTTGGCCTGGTGCCTGACCCCACTGGAGTGAATGGGAGACAATTCAGGTCTCCCAGAGGGTCATGCATCAGGGGAATCCCCATGAGCGTTGCCATCTTGGCAGTGCTAGCCTGGGCCCCCTGTCACTGCCCAAGGGAAAATGTTCCAGTGCCCAGGAGACATCATGGCCATGCCCGGCAGGAATGGGCAGTACCACGGGTACGGAATCTAATGGGGTAGTGCCAGATGGGGCTGTGCTGTGGAGAGACGAATGGTGGAGGTGGGGGTGGTCCTCCTACCACTCTGCATTTGAGCTGAGTGACAATAGGAGGGAGGCCAGCAATTGGGGCTGAGCATCGAGGTGAGAGTGGGAGGGTCAGCCTGCTGGACGGGTTAGGGCTGCCGAGAGTGGGGGAAGGGATCGGGGAAGGACAGAGAGTCAGAGCTGAGGGGCTGGAACATCAAGGTGGACTGGGGTTGAGGCGTGGTCGAGACTGGCCCAGGCATGTTTGCAAGGGTAGCAATCAGACTGTGTTTGGGAGGGGGTAGGGAGAGTTGCACTCCTGGCAATGCAGGATCTAGGGTCTGGCCAGTGATTTAGCTGGGCAACAATCAGGAGGTTGGGAGATAGGAGCCACTGTGCATGCACTGATCTCGGCACTGACAGATTGGTGGGCGCGCAGTGTTATACTGCCAGTCTCTCCAGGGACTGCCCACTGTTTTCTAGAGTGTTTCCCTTTAGTGCACCCTGCAGTGCAAAGCTTGGGAGGCTCATTTTGAAATTCCCACTAAAAAAAGCACCATGATTTACTTCAGCTTTTACGCCAATTCGACAATTTGAATTTTTTTGGGAGGACTGCCATCCTGGTTTGCACATGTAGATTCAAAATAGCAATCACAGATTTATTCCAGGAGCTCTTTGCCTGTGCAGAACACAAACTGAAATTAAAATATCTATCTCTGCAATACCCTAATGACATCATCATCAAATCATGTGATCAGATCTTGAAAACTCATGCAACTGCTTACATATATAAAGCAGCCCAGTCAAATGTCCACTGACTTTCAGCAGGACTGGACGATCCCATCTGTGAGCAGGGCTGGAAAATCCTTCTCACTCTTTCACAGTTGATTACCTTTCATCAAAGCTTTAAAAGACTCGAGATGAAACCGATTTTAAATAAAGACAGCTACAGGGCAAATGCGAATGTGGGGAATAGATCAAAAGGAAAGGATGATGATAGGGGTGAAAGGCTAAAGAGATCAGATGACAACAGCATGATGGTGCAGGGCAAAAGGAAATAGTTATGTGACAAGTAAACGCATGATTGGTCTTCAAGTGAGGATCACAGAATCATTCCTGATTATCCATTATCACATAAGTGGAGCCAGAAGTTATGATTAGAAATTATTTAATTCAGTGTTGAATTCGGAAGGTTGTATAGTGTATAATTGTGTGATGAAGTGCGGTTCCTCCAATTTATATCGAGCTTCCCTGGAACAATTAGGAGACCGAGGAAAGTGAGAGTAGAGGGCAAGTGAGGTGAAACATTGAGGTGGCTGTAAGCTCAAGATCATACTTATGGACTAAATGGAGGGGTTCTACAAACAATCACCCAGTCTGGCTTTGGTCTTCCCCACATTGTAAGCATTGATGACAGTATAACAAACAGAACAAGTAAATTTCTGCTTCACTTTGAGTTTTTGAGATCTTGTTCATCAGGCAGGGAAGAGGTACAAGGGCATCTGATGTGGTGGAGAAATAGCAAGACTTGAATAGACTCCTTAGAGCAGGGGGCAAGTGTAGCTAAATTAGCTAGAGGTGTCAGTTGGCTTATCATGGATATTATTGATAGCCTTTCCCCAGATAAGGAAAGAGTAAAGTCAAAGAACAGAAGAGTCCGAGACAGACCAAGTGAAGGTAATAGAAGGATATGAAATCAATGGAATTTTTTCAATTCAAAGCAAGAGCATTAAACAGCACAGATATAGCCATCAATGCACTGGACAAAGAAGTAAGGGACAAGATCTATGTCCTAATATTCAGAGTAATATGAGTTGTATTATGCTTTTAGGAAATATTAGCCTGACATGACTAGAACGGAAACATGTCATGTGATGCAACCTTAATTTCACTTTTGCTTTAGGAGAGCACCCACACAACTCGGGTACCACAATAGGTACAGTGGTTAGCATTGCTGCCTCACAGCGCCAGGGACCCAGGTTTGGTTTCAAGCTTGGGTTGCTGTTTGTGCAGCGTATGCACATTTTCCCGGCATCTGTGTGTTTCCTCTGGATTCTCTGGTTTCCTCCCACAATCCGAAAAATATGTTGATTAAGTAAATTGGGGACCTGCTTAGTTCTTCCTCAGTGTACACAAACAGGTGCCAGATTGTGGCGTCTAGGGAATTTTCACAGTAACTTCATTACGGTGTTAATGTAAGCCTACTTGATACACTAATAAATAAACTTATAAAAACCCTGATGTTTTTCAGATTGCTATTTATGCATAACATATGCATCTGATGCTTCTAGGATTAATAAATGAACATACAATGTGCTTACCCAATCCCTTCAGAGCCAATGGTTCATTGTGTCTTGTACAGTAAATAAGCCCAATGCTTTACATTATTATAATAACACAAGAATGACTGAAACAAAGAATGCTCCACGTTGTCCATAAAAAGGCAGACATACCCAGGACTTATAGGTTTCCAGAGCAAAACATCTTACTTGGCAGAAGTGAGTAGACTCAAAGGGGAAGATGCTCAATTTAACAATAGCCAGAGGGAGGTGGTAGGTTTATTTGAGTCTCTATTCAAGGAAGGAACAGGTTTCCCTCAGGCAGGGGGATAGAAATGTGTAAGGATTGACTGCCCATAGTAAAGAGCAGCTAGTTAGGGCCAAAGAAACTGGAAAACTTTAAAGTTGGTGAGGATGTCAGAGGAAATACAGTTGTTGATGGGAAGATATTAGGTCAGGGAATAAAGAATTGAATGGAAATGGGAAGAAATCTCTTCAGGCTGATATGAAATAATGGGTCCGCCTGGTGATGGGGTCTATGAGTATAGTGGTGATGGAGGGAATATAGGTCAGCAACAATCTTACAAATAGTGGTGGGGCTGTGTTCTGGGGGCAGGGTGGGGTGTGTGTGTGTGTGTGTGTGTGTGTGTGTGTGTGTGTGTGTGTGTGTGTGTGTGTGTGTGTGTGTGTGTGTGTGTGTGTGTGTGTGTGTGTGTGGATGTGGTGGGGGTGGTTTGTTTTGTGGGATTGGTGTAGAACAAAGTGTCAGTGAGCTGGCATTAATCTCTGCAAGGAAAGGATTATTTTGCTAAACAGCAAACAAAGCCACCCTTTGCAGTAGCTCTGATGACAAGGTTCAGATTGAACAGGGTGAAAGGATACAAGTTGAGGAAAGGGGTAGTTTAAAGTGAGCAGAGGGATTGAGACAATTGTCAAAGTTCCAATAGTTCCTAATAGAAGAATCTGGGGAGGTTAAGAGACTGCTCACAATATGGTTTTCTCGATACTTTGGAGACCAAATGTGGGTTGGGTGGTTGATTTAGAGAAACACAACTTCCAGATTTAACTGCGTTCAACAATTTTAGATCATAACTTCTTTCCCAGGTTATCAATGCCAGTTGTGGTTCTGCTTTTCACATTTAAATCTTTTCTAGTCATATTTTTTTTCTCTCCTGGCCCCAATACTATCTCTGTCACAAATATCCCACTTGTCATTTAATCTCTCCTGCTTTCCATCCTACACCGATCTTCCCATCTGTTCTTTCCTCCTCTTTCCCTTTTCTATGTCTGGTTTCAAATCTCTCAATGTAGCTCTTGCTTTGCGATTGATTCCGTCACTTGCACAATATTTATTTACACATGGTAAAGAGGTGCCACATGCTTGCAGTTTCTGCTATTGATACCTTGAAGAGTCTGGATGTTTGACAATTTTATAGGACTGCAGCGAAAAGATTTTGTTTTAAGAAAGTAGAAATTTGTGATTGAATGACTTAATTTAAAAACTTTTTCAAGCTTCCTATTGTTTCTGTAGAGTTCATTCGTTCTGTATTGAGTATATAATGGGTAATAGGCATTGAAGTGCCATAGCTTGGTATGGAGAGCATGGAGGTGGGCAGAGGGACATCATATGTCATGGAGAGCAGAAGGGGGCATGGGGTGGTAGATCTTACCTTGGCATGGAGGGTATGAGTGGCCATGAGGGGTGATAAAAAAGTAACATAGATTGCATGGGGGAACCAGTGGGACCTTTTGAACTTACCTTTCAAAATTTTCCCTCTTTCAAACTATGCCTTATGACATTTCTGAGGGGCATTAAACAAGAATTCCTTTAAAAGCTAGCCCAAGTCCATGAAAATTCCACCTAGGCCTCTGGGATAAGTTCAGCAACTGGACCATGCCCGGGACAAGCTTGTGAAGTAGACTGAAGAGCTTGTTAAAAATCACTTGTGCAGAGCAAACACATCTGAATAACTATTTTACCAATTGCAGCCATCATTGGCTGGGCTGTCATTTATTGCCCATCCCTAACTGCCCTCCATTTCCAAGAACACTTGAGGATCAAGTGTCTAGCTAGAGTCACATGTAGGTTAGGCCAGATGATGGCAGATTTCCTTACCTATAGACCATTAGAATCATAGAACACCTACAGTGCAGGAAGAGGTCATCTAGCCCATCAAGTCTGCATTGACTCTCTGAAAAAGCATCCCCCTCTTCCACTCTATCCCCATAACCCTGCCAGGTGGATTTTTACAAAAATTGACAAAGGTTTCCTTGTCATCATTAGACATTTTTATTCCAACTTTTTTAAAAATAAAGCTTATTTATTAGCCACAAGTAAGGTTTACATTAACAGTACAATGAAGTTACTATGAAATTCCGCTAGTTGCCACATTCTGGGGCCGGTTTGGGTATACTGATGGAGAATTTAGCGTGGCCAATGCACCTAACCAGCATGTCTTTCAGATTTTGGGAGGAAACCCATGCAGACATGGGGAGAACATGCAAACTCCACACAGGCAGTGACCCAAGCTGGGAATTGAATCCAGATCCCTGGCGCTGTGACACAGTAGTACTAACCACTGTGCCACTGTGCTGCCCATGCCATTGTGCACTCATATTGAATGCCAACTCCATCATGTGCTCTGGGTTCCCAGATCTTGCTCAAGGTCTCTAGACTATTAGTCCAGTAACAATACCACTGCGCACTGCTTACAGCACAGTTTTGGTTGGTGCTACATGTTAGGTGAAAACCCATTTGTTTATGTTAACTTATCTTTAATTCATTCTATCTCCACATAAGGAGAACTGAAGAAACAGAAGAGTGACGGCCAACCTCAATATGCTGTGTTACTGAAGGCTGCTAGATTCAAGACAATGAAAAGAACTCATTATTATTAACATATTATTGCTTTACTGGCCTTTTACTGAACTGCATTAAATTTATGATATGATAAAATATACTGTTGTCAATTGTGGACTGTATTGAAATTTACGATATGACAAAAATGTATTGTTGTCTGCTTGAATTATTCTAATTATTTTCTCCTAATGAGCTTTTTTTAAAAGGTTTTCATATTTTCCCTGTAGTAATCTGTTTAGAGTTGCTATCTGTATAAATCATCCTCCAGCAAACTGGCCTTTGTTTCATTTTGAATTAATGAAATTGACCTGAACGAGACACCTAGCCCATTAAAACGTGTGCATTATATCATCACAGAGACTGACAATTGGTGAACTTAGTTATGATGCTTTAATTTGGCAATGGATGTTATTTCCAAATGCCAGAATTTTGCATTGTGTCATTTTACATGCTTGGACAAAGACATCAAATCAAACAATAATGACAACCTTTCAAAACCTTCTGCCCCCCAGTCATATCCACTGTAAAAAAAAAACAATTCAGTACTCAATATTCCATCCGCATTGCAAGATTCATTCACTGGGTAGCAAAAATGTGACAAGTACCTGTGCATTTTTTCTTGTGGCTTCCTTTCCACCGTTCCACTGTAACTCTAGTAGGAATGTCTTGGAAGGATTGTTTATATGTTGATCAGGCATAACCTCCCAATGTCCAATCCATTGACACAACCTAATCAACCTAGCCAAAAATCACATGTACCCCGGACATTCTCTCTTCCACCTCCTTCCGTCAGAAAGAGATACAATAGTGTGAGGTCAATCGACACAAGAACAGCTTCTTCCCTGCTGCCATCAGACTTTTGAATGGATTTACTCTATACTAAGTTGATCTTTCTCTAATCATGACTGTAACACTACATCTTTTTTCCTTCTCTATGTACAGTATGCTTTGTCTGTGTAGTGCACAGGAAACAATATTTTTCACTGTGTACTAATACGTGTTGAAGTTGTATGGGACATTGATAAAGCCACACTGTGTACAGTTCTGCTCACTCTATTATAGAAAGGATATTATTAAACTAGAAAGATTTACTAGGAGGCTACCCGGACTTGATGGTTTGAATTATGAGGAGATGTTGGATAGACTGGGACTTTTTTTTTCTGGAGCACAGAAGGCTGAGGGTGATCTTATAGAGGTCTTTAAAATAATGAGGGGCACAGATCATCTAGACAGTCAATATCTTTTCCTAAAAGTAGAGGAGTCTAAAACGAGAGGGCATAAGTTTAAGCTGAGATACAAAAGTGTCTAGAGGGGCAATTTTTTTCTCACAGATGGTGGTGAGTGTCTGGAACAAGCTGCCAGAGGTAGTCGTAGAGGCGGGTACAATTTTGTGTTTTGAAAAGCGTTTAGACAGTTACATGGTTAAGATGGGTATAGAGGGATATTAGCCAAATGCAGGCAATTGGGATTAGCTTATGGGTTTAAAAAAAAGGATGACATGGACAAATTGGGCCAAAGGACATTTATTTTGTAAGGCTCTCAAAGTGCAAGGAAGAAAATTGCAGGCCTAAGGGAAAAGAGCAAGTGAGTGAGGCTAATTTCAAAAAACCTGGCACGGGCGGATTGGTTCCCTCCTGTGTACTACGAGTCGGATTCTCTGTAAGGGAGTTTACAGACTGCAAAACCATTACAACCCTGTCTCTTTCTAAATCTCTACTAATGATCATTCTGGTTCACAACCCATCCAGATTGATGTATGAGAACTCTTTCCTATCTTTTTAATTACCAATGCCTGGAGATTTTTTAAAGCATTATGTGTGCTTGAAAACACCGCTGATTGATAACTCGATGCATTTTCACTTTGAGGGATAGGTCTTTAGGAGAAAACAAAACTGAAATCAAAGAAAACTAATTGCCTTTCAATCCTGCCTGCTGTGTTAGACCTCCTTAGCTTATTTTTCATCCTTTGACCAAGAGTCACTGTGATTCAATCGACTCTTTTTATTGTCGCGCATAACCCTTTGATAAAGAAATAGCCACGATAATTAATTTTAATGAAACAGTTTGTACCTTCTGAATTAATTCTCATAGAAATGAAAGAAAAACAGGCTCTAACCTTTACAATATTTGACAGTCAGCCCTTCATGTGTAAATATACAAGGGCTATTTCACCAATGCAAAATCCCAGTGAATAACTTTATATGCAAAGAAATTTAAATGTAAAAAGCCACAATGGATGGGCATGGTGTGAATAAGTGCTGTTCCTTATGCAGAGTATTACTTCACTCATCCTTGTAGCTCAGCATGTGTGGAGCATCATGGTGGCACAGTCCTCATAGTGACTGGGACCTGGGTTCAATTCCCAGGTTGGACGACTGTCGGTATGGAGATTGCACATTCTTACCATGTCTGCAAGGGTTTCCTCCAGGTGTTCCAGATTCCTTCCACAATCCAAAGATTTGTGGCTCATTTGGAGTGCCCATGCTGAATTGTCCCTTAAAGTTAGGGGAACTAGCTAGAGTAAATATATGGGGTTATAGGAAGAGGGGCTGCATGGGTATGTGGTCACTGTAGACTGGATTGGCTGAATGGACTTCTTCTGCATTGTAGGGTTTCTATGACTGTCACCTCTGAATCATTAAATTCAAGGCAAGAACCTTCTACCCTTCCTGCCAGTGGGATCTTCCAGTCTCACTGGAGGTGGGTTTCCCAGAGGCAGAATGGCTGAGCCACACAAGACGGCATAGATATCAACAGGGCTGAAAGATCCTGCTGATGGCCAATGGCAAGCTACCTACGTCGCTAGAGAACAAACTGCCGAGGGAATGGAAAATCCCCTCTATGGTCCAGGGCTTTCACACAAAAAGCTAGACAGACACAGTCATAGAGTGTTGCACTGTCAGTGGTGTTGCCTTTTGTCCTAAGTATTAAACTCCACAACTTTAAAAGATCCCATGACATTGACTTGAGGAAGAACAGAGATTGATTCTCCACTGCCCGGCCAATAAATAACTCTTCATGAACATCCTAAAAACAGATTACTTGTTTATTATCTTAATGTTGCTTGTAGGAATTTGATGTGGAGAAATTAGCTGCTACATTCCGACTGTAACAAGTGGCTCCTTTTTTAAAAAATATTTCATTGATCATAAAGCACTCAGCGAGATTTGATTGTTGTGATAAAACAAAATACTGAATCTGAAACAAAAACTGAAAATGCTGGAAAATCTCAGCAGGTCTGACAGCATCTGTGGAGAGAGAACAAAATCAATGGGGGTGATCTTATGAAAAAACTTCTCTGTCCAGAACAAGCCTGAAAGCAGTAGAGTTTATGATCCGTTTTCTCAGCGAGTCCAAATCTGTTATCTTATGCACTTAGAGCAAAAGAAAATCTCAAAATCTTGTAGGAGGAGGATGTGGAGGTTAAATTGCCATAAAGCTGGAGGAAAGCATTGTACATGTGCAGGTTTCTCTGTTCTAAGGAGCAGAGAGACCTGTCGTATAGCTCATGTTCCTTTCAAATGGCCTTCCTGACCTAAACATAGCACGCACCACTCTCTGCACTACCTCGGGAGCCTGTGGCCTATCGTGAGCCCACCATCCAAAAATATCGATCCCCATGAACACCGCCCCCCTCCCCACCCTGTCCAGAAAGATCAAGCCCTGCCAGTTCTTCCTACCCAGAAAGATTGACTCCTGCGACCTCCCTCCACAGCCAGTATGTTCACCCCATGCTCCCACCACAACTGATCGCAGTGCAGTATGGGGTGGTCGCTCCCCAATATGTCAGCTGCCATTATGCTCTCAAATGAGCATTGATTGTCAGCAGGGCAACAATTCAGGGATTTCAGAATGAACGATAGCTCTCCATCTCATCCCCAACCCTGCCCTCTCCACCCCCTCCAGTCACGGTGCTGCAGTGACCAAATGGGTCAGTGCAATGCCATGCCTGGGACAGGAAGCCAAAAGGGAGAGGGAGGTAGAAGATGCTGTGGGGGTTGCAGGGCAGCGGGGGTGCAGGGATGGGCCAATGTTGAGGAAGGTCTGGAGATGACTGGTCAAAGAGGAGAGGGCAACCCCACTCAGAAGGTGGCTTCCAATGGATGTGCCACCCACTTCTTTCTGTTTCCCATCCTGAGATGTCTTATGTGGGGCATGGGCGGGATTCCTGTCCGAAACTTTCCCATGAAATCTCATCTGGGTTGGGCTGGACGGAATCCTTGTCTATGCAATTTCACATTCTACCCAAGCCTAAAATCCACCAGTGGGAGCAAAAACTCAATGTCCATTTATTCAAATGTTTTGGATTATTGACCACTACAGAAACAAAAAGAATTAATAGATTTGAGATGTTAAAGGGAGAGGACAACAAGCAATCAATGCAATTTGGCAGCTCAGGAGAAACAAAGCCTCTGGTACAGATGTTCTAATGGCAGAACTATAATAATGAGGAAAGGTGGTGATGCACAAATTGAACTGAAAAGTTTGGAAGAAGAAATGATGTCTTCAGGGATGGAAAAATGCAATTCAAATAAGAAAGAACAGTGAAGCATAGGAACAGGCTCACCAAGTCTGCACTGACACATGATGCCTTTCCAAAGACCTTTTGCCTCTATGCGGTGCATATCCCTCTATTTCCTGACTCTTCATGTATCTGTTGAGATGCCTCTTACTCATTGCTGTTGTATCTGCTTCTACCATGTCCTCTGGCAGTGCATTCAGGCACTTACCACTCTCTGTGCAAAAAATTTGCTTGTCACATCTTGTTTAAACTTTCTCCTTTTATCTTAAACCTGGGAAGTTACAGGGAAATTAATAATAAGCTGATAAAATGTCAGAGTTTGATGTGCAGAAAATAGCTTCTACATTTTGACATTGTAACAAGTGACGACATTTTAAAAAGTATGTCATTGGCTATAAAGCACTTAACCAGATCTAATTGTTGTGATAAAAACAAAATACTCAAAACAGCACATCACCCTCTCCAATTCGATTTTCAAGTTTGCTGATGATACCAATGGACCCCAAACAATGATGGGACAGAGTACAGGAATGATATAGGGAATCTGGTGAACTGATTTAGCAACAATACGAAGGAGATTGTCATCAACTTCAGGAAGTATAAAGGAGAACATATCCCTGTCTATATCAATGCAGACAAAGAAGAAAGGGTCGAGGGCTTCAAGCTTTTAGATATCCAGATCACTAATAACCTGTCCTGGTCCTCCCATGCTGACACTATAGTTAAGAAAGCCCACCAACATCTCTACTTTCTCAGAAGACTAAAGAAATTTGGCATGTCAGCTAAACTCTCACCAACGTTTACAGATGCACCTTAGAAAGTATTCTTTTTGGCTGTATCAAAGCTTGGTGTGGCTCCTGCTCTGCCCAAGACTACAAGGAACTGAAAAAGGTTGTGAACGTAACCCAATTCATCATACAAGCCGGCCTCCCATCCATTGACTCCGTCTACACTTCCAGATGCCTCAACAAAGCAGCCAGCATAATGAAGGACCCCACACATCCCGGACCTTCTCTCTTCTACCTTCTTCCTTCCGGAAAAAAATGGAAAAGTCTGAGGTCACGCACCAACCAACTCAAGAACAGCTTCTTCCTGCTGCTGTCAGGCTTTTGAATGGACTTACCTTGCATTAAGTTGATCTTTCTCTGTACCCTAGCTATGACTGAACTTTATATTCTGCACTCTTTCCTTTCCTTCTCTATGAACGGTATGTTTTGTTGTATAGCATGCAACAAACAATATTTTTCACTGTATGTTAATACATGTGACAATAATAAATCAAATCAAATCAAATCAAAAATTGTTGGCAGAATTCTTCCACCCTGGGATTAAGCGGAACAGAAATGTGAAATGTTTATCACTGTGGAGCTCGGAAGGAAAACATGCCTAATTATCTGGCCTGACCTCTTTAATTACTTAACGTGGTGTTTTTCACCATGTTCCATGGTGAGACAAGCCTGCTCTTGTGTAATTCATTGTTCTGTCAAGGCGTAATATTGAAAAGATATTCAATATCACTGATCCACTGATGGAGAAAGAATAAAGACCTCCCAAAAATGAAGATGGATCTCTGGGAACAGTCTGAGACCAGAAGGTGGACCCCTGAACAAGGAAATGGATCTGTGGGAACATTCTCAAGCTGGAAGCCAGGATATAAATCTGGAACGTCCATCTGCAGATGCTGCCCCTGCCCATTGCTGTAGTGTCCCAGAATCCAGAGTTGGCAGTGGCCTCCATCCCAAACTCTGGAAGCAGTCCCAAGCATTGTTTGAGTGATTCCCAACAATCACATGCCTCAATGTTCCAAACGTGCTTTGCAGCAGTGAGTTTTCACCCTGGCGCTCTGAGGAACTAGGCATGGGTGGTCGGGCTTTCACCTGGTTCACGGTGGCCTCAAGTGGGTTTCCTAATCCGTCATGGCAGGCACCAGCGGAAAGTTCCACGGGAAGTTCGCACCAATGTAAAACTAATTTTTGGGCCTCCTGCCTAATTCTTTGGCCTGCCAGCCCCCGAACATGCTGGTGTGGGCATGGGAGAATTTGCCCTCTTTGTTCAATGAATGCAAGAGAGCCCAGATAGAAATGTTGCTGGAAGGCAAACAGGCAAGGCTCAAAGAGGCAGCAGTGACAGCTCAATGAAATGCAAATAGAGATCCTTATTAACCAATATCATTGATTCTCAATGGACCTTTGGCTCCAATATCTGCATTTGGAATTAAAAGAGATTAAAACATGTCAGAAAGATACATCTGACTCACTGATAAGCTTTAAAGCACCTCTTATAGTTTATAAAAGTAGCAAGTTTATAGATGGTTCAAAACAAATGTTGGGTTGAGACAAGGTCACCTGTTATCATCTATTTGTTCAGTACAATTCCCAAAGCGCAGGCCTTGTAGCGCAGTGGTAATGTCCCTATCTATAAGATCAGGAGAGTTCACTGGTTAGCTGTACTGCAGAATGCAATGGCAAGCATGATCGTGGACCAATCCAATGGAAGCATATGGTTGCCAATAGCATGGTACCTGAGGACAAGAAGAAGGACAATGCCCAAAAACCAATGGGCAATATCAATGC
This sequence comes from Sphyrna mokarran, assembly GCA_024679065.1. Lineage (NCBI taxonomy): Eukaryota > Metazoa > Chordata > Chondrichthyes > Carcharhiniformes > Carcharhinidae > Sphyrna > Sphyrna mokarran. The sequence goes on along the minus strand of JAGIQG010000022.1, from coordinate 23,287,524 downwards.
AAAATAAAAGTCTTGCCATAATTGTCATGGGAAAAATGACCAACAATTTTTGATTTCCAAATGATATAGCCTTAATTGCAAAAGACGCTCAATTGCCGAGGACCCTAACTCAGGAATTCCCTCTCTACTTCTGTCCATCTGTCTGTATCTTGATTTCCTCCTTGAATTCACTTTGTAAGGTTAGACAACAACACCTCCTCCATGATCATCCTTAACGCTGGTATTTCACAAGGCTGTGTCCTCAATCCTTTACTATACCCTTATGCATCTATGACCGTGTGGCCAAATTCCCCTCCAATTTGATTTTCAAATTTGCTGATGACACCACTTCAGTGGGTCAGATCTCAAACAATTTGGGACAGAGTACAGGAATGAGGTAGAGAACCTTGTGAACTGACGAGACAACAATAATATCTCAATGACAACAAAATGAAAAAGATAGTTGTCAACTTCAGGAAGCATAGTGGAGGTCAAGTCACTGACTACATCAATGGAGATGAAGTGGAAATGGTGGACAGCTTCAAGTTTCTAGCAGTCCAGGTCATCAACAAACTGTCCTGGACTCTCCAAACAACACTCTAGTTAAAGCACACCAAGGCTTCTAATTCCTCAGAGGCTAAGGAAATTTGGCATGTCTACTATGACTCTCACCAGCTTTAGAGATACACTACGAAATGCATCCTTTTTGGATGTATCACAGTTTGGTATGGCTTCAGCTGTATCCAAGACTTGTGAATGAAGCCCAGTTCATCACGCAAACTAGCCTCCCATCCACTGACTCTATCTATACTTCCTGCTACCTCGGAAAAGCAGCTAGCATAATCAAGGACATCATGCACTCCGGACATACATTTTTCCACCTTCTTCCGCCAGGAAAACGATACAAAATCTGATGTCATATATCAACCAATTCAAGGACAGCTTCTTCCCTACTGCTTTCACACTTTTGAATGGACCTACCTCATATTAAGTTGATTTCTCTCAACACACTAGCTATGACTGTAAGATTACATTCTGCACCCTCTCCTTTCCTTCTCTATGTACGATATGCTTTGTCTGTACAGCATACAAGAAACAATACTTTACACTGTATACTAATACATATGATGATAATAAATCAAATCAAATCAAAATCTTAAAATTTATGTCTTTGATCAAGCTTTTGCTCATCTGACTTAATATGAACTTCTATGGTGTCTTTGCTTTTTAATGCTCCAGTGAAGCACCTTGGAATGTTTTATTATATTAAAGGCACCATAAATTCTTTTATTCATTTCCAGGATAGGAGTGTCACTGGCTAAGCCAGCATTTATTTCACATTCCTAATTTCCCTTTAGAAGGTTGTGGTGAGCTACCTTCTTAAACCATTGCCGTCCATATGCTTTAGATACATCCACAGTGCTGTTACAGAGGGAACTCCAGAATTTTGATCCAGTGACAGTACAACGAAGAAACACTGATATATTTTCAAGTGATGAGTAGCTTGGAGGGGAATACCCAAGTGGTGGTATTCCCTTGGGTCTGTTGTTCCTGTCCTTCTAGTTGGTAGCAGTTGTGGATTTGGAAAGTGCTGTCTAAGGAACCTTGGTGAGTTGCTGCAGTTCACCTTGTAGATGGTACACACTGCTGCTACTGGATGTTGGTGTTGGAGGGATTAAGTATTTATGGAAGGGTTGAAATCAAATGGGGTCCTGGATGGTGTCAAGCTTCTTGAGTGTTATTGGAGCTGCACTCATCCAGGCAAGTGTAGAAATTTTATCACATTTCTGATTTGTGGCTTGTAAATTGTAGACAGGCTTTGTGGAGTCAGTTGTTGACATTGGTGGCCTCTAGACTGTCATTGCGTCCATAGATAATGTTGATATATATTTTGGATTCTATACAGTGCTGAAAAATCTAATGTAATGTCTACTATTAAAGTGACAGTTGACATATTCACTAGCATTATGTTGGGTCACATAAATGGATTTATTTCTCTGGTTGATCAAATCATTCCAGAGATTGATGAATACTCAGGGAATATCATGTAAGGGTTTGTATTTGGAGGGGGACAGCTGTTGGAATGATCTGGACATTATCCCAAAACTAAAACTTATTGAAGTCAGTGTTTTCTCGATGTCCCATCATTCCAGTTATCCATTACAACAATTAGACAGGGACAAAAGATTGCTAGTTTCCAAACATCTTATTTATAGAAGATACTTGGATGTGAAAAGACCGCTACAATGATGAAATAATGATGCCGGGCAGCAAATCAATGTGGATAAAGGATCTGTCTTGAAGAAGTGAGACATTACTTTTTGCTATATTATAAGCATGCTCAGTCAACGATAACCAACAGAGATGCTATAAGTGGAATGAACACTCATGAGAGTGACATTTGAAATCAGGGACAAAACACTGGAGATAATTTATAACATGTCACAATGACACACAAAGATATTGAAAGGAAAATAATTTTAATTTACGTAGTACTTTATCAGCCCAATTTCCCAAAGGGCTCCTAAACCAAGTATTAGATTCTTCATTAATATTTGCAAGGAGTTTTATCTTTGTTTTATGTGGGTACTGCAGATGCATGAAAACTGGCTTGAACCCATATTAGCTCAGACATCCTTCAAGCACCTTGGAGATGCAAGACATCGGTCTTTACCGATCTCTTTTTATGCCTTCAAATAAGTGTGATATATTTCTTTTTTCAGGGTGAATGCTGTCTCTTGGCTTTCAAAATTTGAAAGTTCCCATTACAGCAAATGTACTGTCAGAAAAGTTTCCCTGCATTGCTTTGAAGCTGATAGTATGCTGACAACATGTGTAAAATTGTCCTGTTCTTTTCTACTGCTGTGTTGAAGTCAAATATATCCATCCCTCCACCGCACCCCCCGCACCCATGTAAATCAAGTATTAAAGGCAAATTGTTTGATGGAGAAAATGAAACCTTTATAATGTAATTATTTCCTTACTATTCAGCTAATATTTAATGTATTTTTTTTTTGTTCTGAGGCTTTTGAATAAATTACATTGTTTAAGTCAGCCCACCATGATAAATCCTGTGCTGTTCAGAGTCTGGTAAAGCAGCTGCTTTAATACTGTACAGACTCCAACACTATTGGCATTTGGTGGAAGCTACTAATCACATTTGGCATGTTATTGATAAAGAATAGAGAGCACATCTTACAAAGTCATTGGGCAATTTCATACAACCTTTATTGTACAAAAGCTCACCGGATTTTAATGAACAAATCCAATGTCCCCCTGTGTTGCTCCAAAACCTCAATGCTGTAGGAAATCACTTTGTGGCAAAAAACAAGAGGCAAAACACGTTGGTTGCTCAGGTTTCCTTTGGTCCTGCCCTCCCGAAGGTCAACAAGCTGCCTGTTCAGTAGTCACTCTCTGAGTATCTGGTGGTTAGAGATGTCTAGGGCAGAATTTTCCCATCCTGCTCACCACAGAAATTGAAGTGGGTGGGACACAGACCATGCACAGTTTCATTGACCTCAGGAAGGGATTTTCTGGTCTTGGAGCAAACATGGCTGAAAAATCCTGCCCATAGAATGGGAACATAAGAAGGTGAAGCTGGATTACAAAGCAAGACCACAAAGTTATTGATCTCTGAATTACTACTGAGCCATGACCAAACTGAGGTAGAGTAAATAACATCAGAGAGTGGCTCAAAGAAGTGGGCTTTGGTGAGAAAGGACAGAAATTCAGGAAGTAGAATCAGTATAATTTGATTTGATTTGATTTATTATTGTCACATATATTGGGGTATTGAATGAAAAACATTGTTCATCTCATACATTGGGGCAATGGAAAGGAGAGAGTACAGAATATAGTGTTGTAGTTACAGATAGGATATAGGGAGAGATCAGCTTAATATATTGTTGGTCTATTCAAACCTCTGATGAAAGCAGGAAAGAAGCATAGGTAGCAAGGGTCAGAAAACACTGATGTAAGTAGTCTATAGGCCCCAATGTAGTTACACCATTGTATAAAGCAATAAGCATGATTGCTTTGGGCCAATTAAATTGGAAAAGGTGGTTTGGGAGATTAATTTGTAGAAAGTTTCTGTGACAATTTCCTGGACAAATATGATGTGGAACTAACAAGGGATAAAGCTATTTTGGATCTAGTATTATGCAAAGGAGCACAATATTTGATCCAAAATTAACATTAATAAGTAACATTATAATAAAAGATCTACGAGGAAATAGTGATCATAACTAAAGTTCACATTAAATGAAAACAACGGGTGAGATTCTCAGGCCATGCTCAGCCCAAAATCGGGGAATCCCACCTTTGCATGGTCTGCCTTCCACCCATTACAATTCCCATGGCAGGCAAGATGAGAGAATTTCCCCAAAAATCACAATCAAGAATCTTAAACTTAAAATAAAGCCAATTACATTGGCATGACAGCTGGCTAAAATTGTTTGGGTAACGATAATAGAAGACACTGTAGTAAGTAAATAGTAGGAGAGACTTTAAAAATGGTTCAACAAAAATGCATTTGTTTGAAAAACAAAAAGTTGGCAAGGAAAGATCCATCTATGGCTTACTAAGGGAGTTATTGGATTAATAGAAGAGGCTTTTCATCTTGCAAAGAATAGAAGTAAATCTGAGGAATGGTAGTGCTTTGAAAATCTGCTGAGGGCTGCCAAAAATTGATAAAAAGGGAAAATAAATAGAATATGAGGGTAAACTGGCCAAGAATATAATAAACCAATTGTGAGAGCTTTTACCAGTATATCCAAACAAAGAGAATAGACAAATACCGATCCCTTAGAGAAATTATAATGGGGAATGAGGAAATTTAATCCATAGATCTATAAACATAGACAGAGATCATGAGTAGAGGTGGGAACATCGAGGTGGCAGCGCGGACTCGTTGGGCCGAAGGGCCTGTTTCCCATGCTGTTTTGCTCTTTGTTCTTTGTTCTTTGTAAACAGCAGAGCATTGAACAAGTATTGTGTATCTGTCTTTAGAACAGAGGGCATGAGTTACATACCAGAGATAAACGGTAACCCAGGGGCTAATGACACCATTAAGATAATTAATACCAGCAGAGAAAAAGTACTGGACAAACACAAGGGATAAAAATTCAACAAATTCTGACGATTTGATGGTCTACACCCCTAAAAGAGAGAGCTACGGAGATAATGAATGCACTGGCTATGATTTTCCAAAAAATCCTTATATTGGAAATGGTTGCAGCAGATTGGAAATGAGCAAATGTAACATTGCTATTCAAAAATGAAAGGAAAGAAATATGAGAGGATGACCAGCCAGTTATCCTGACATCAGTCATTGGGAACATGCTGGAATTTTATTGTTAAGGAAGTGTTAACAAGCTGCTTAGAAAAGCATAAAATGATTATAACAAGATTATAACAACACTATAATAATGTAGTTTAAAAAAGGTAATCTGTCTGACAAATTTATTTATTTTATGAAGATGCAACCATGAGGCAGATTAAATTGATCTAGTAAGATGTAGTAAACTTGAATTTTCAATACATTTATTAAGATGCGACAAAAAATGTTAATGTTCAAGATAAGGGGTCAAGGAATTATCAGTGATATGTAAGGATGGATAGAGGATAGGTTAATGGGCAGGAAGTATAGAGTATGGACAAATGGGCATTTTCAAGTTGGTAGAGTGTTACTTTTGGAGTGCCACATGGATCGGTGCTGGGGCCTCAGTTATTTATAACCTATATTAAAGCCTTAGGCAAAGAGACAGAATAATTTATCTAAGTTTGTTGACAACATAAAGTTGCATGGGAATGCAAGTTATGAGGAGCACACAAAGAGGCTGAAAAGAGAAATAGACAGATTGAAGTAATGAACCAATAGGAAGGTAGATGAAATGTAGGTAGATGCAGTACTTTATCAGATGGGGAGGCATTGAGTGACTCCCCTCTTTCCTCTCTCTCTTTGTTTGATCAGAACATTTAACAAACAGAATTTTGTCAATTCTGTGAAAGCTTAATTGCTTACTTGTTGTAATGGTAAAAGACATGAGCCCATGAAAATGGAAAATTTGGCCTTCAACCAAAAATCCATCCACTACAACGGGACTGGAGAATCCTAGGTATGGGTGAGGTTGGGGAATTCCGGTCATGATTAGGCAGATATTCTTGAGTTTTTTTTACAGCTCATTGAAGTTGGTGACTCAGCTGAATTCAGCATTCCTGTTGATTCCAATTGGTGGTACTGTTGCTTTCCGTGGCAGGATAGTAAAAGTTGTGGGCAGATGACATGTCCATTCTTTTGGAGACAAAGCATTAGGTTGCATTCTCTGTTTTGGCACCTGGATTATCAAGATCAACTGGTGTGTTCAACAGCTTGTAACCTGGATGAAAAGAGAGAAAAAGAGAAAAGAACCCATTTTAGTCACTTGTTCTGTTTTGCAGCAAAAGTGGGGGCATAAAACATGACCTTCTCTTTTATACTTCCCAGTGATCTAAATAAGATCATAGCTCATATATCCTAATAGTAATTTGATTAAATCATGGCTGTGAATTCCTCTCTCATCTACAATCCCATTGCCTAAGTAATAATATCTAATGGCTTGTCACCACCTAACTGAGTCCCCAGTGATTATTTTGATGCTTTGCTGGAATAGGAGATGACCCCCATTCATTCTCTGTTTATGTCCTTGATCTAAGGTTGGTTTTGCCGTCAGGTTGTTTTCATTTCAATCGTTTTTGGAATGTAGAAGATACAGTGATGCAAATGTGCAGCCATCTTTGACAGTGATCATAAATCATTGGATCGTGGCGTTAATCTTTTTAAAAGAATCCATTAGCGGTTTCCAGCCAGTAAATTCAAACACTATTCTTTGATCCCAAACGCTTGGGACAGAATATTATCACCATTCACATCAGTGGAATTTTCCCATCTCACTGCAGTACATGGAGATTTGGCTGAGCGCCAAATTCTCTGAGCTCGCTGCAGCAGTAGCGTAGTGTAAAGGGCCAATAAGGATGCTCAATGTTCTGATGTGTCCAAAAGTCTGTCCAACTCCTTAGTTATTCACCTTGGTTGTAAAAATGGAAAAGTAGTTTATTTATTAAAAGACAACTTGTACATGTTGATGGAACTTGGGTGTATTCTTACATGAAACACATAAAGATGGAATGCAGATACAGAAAGTAGTTAGGAAAGCAAATAGCATTTTGGTCTTTATTGCATGAGGATTGGTAATAATGACAAAGTCTTGCTACATTGTACAGGGCTTGGTGAGATCACATCTGTAATATAGTGTGCAATTTTGAACTCCATATTTAAGGAAGGATATACTTGTATTGGAGGCAGTGCAGTGAAGGTCCACTATGAGAAAGTTGTCCTATATTGAGAGGCTGAGTAAATTGGGTCTATATTCTCTGGAGTTTAAAAGAATGAGGTGATTTTTTTGAAACATTCATGATTAAGAAGGAGTTCAACAGCGTAGATACCGAGAGCTTGTGTCCCCTGCTTGACCTTGTGGAACAAGTTTCTAGATAAGGGGCCAGCTGTTTTCAGACTGAGAGTGGGAGAAATATCTTCACTCAAAAGGCTGTGGATCTTTGGAATTCTCTACCCCAAAATGTTGTGAATGTGCCAATGTATTTAAAGCTGAGTTAGACAGACCTTTGGACACATCAGAACATTGAGCATCCAAATTCAATATGTAGTTGTCCTGTATACAAGCCTTTAACAAGTCCAGAGATATTTGGAAAACTAAATCTAAATCGAGACCACTCTGTTTCCATGGGAACTCTCAGTCCCAAGCATTCAGGATTAAGATATGAAATCATATTATCACTTTGGGAAAGAAAACCTAGGGAGGTTTTCTTTCCCAAAGTGATAATATGATTTCATATCTTAATCATTAAGTGTTGTTAGTACTCTCTCTCCTGTCTCTGTTATTTATTTTGCTTGTAATCTTTTTCTCTTCAGTGGCACAACATTTGAGGTAATTTATGAAATGTTTTAATTTAATACAAAGATTTGTGATGCGAAGAAAATTACATTTATGTAGCATCCTGTCATGTCTCTCAGAAATATGGCACAGCACTTAACGTAGAATGAATGACTTTGAAATTCAATTGCCTTTGTTACATAAGCAGGCACAGCAGCTAATTTGCATCTCATGGGATCCAATAAATATTACTGAGATAAATGTCTAGTCTTTTTTTATTGAAGGAGCAGTGGCCAGAATTGTTTCCCCAAGTGCTGTCTTATACACTTATATAGATAGAGAGATTTCCGCTGCACAGTTCAGACACCATTGCACTTTCATAAACAGTCCTGTTGTACAAATCTAATTTACAAACTGAATTTCTAGCATGCATTTAAATTAGTGGGCAGGATTTTGTCGCCGCACTTGCACCAAAGTCAGAAAATCCCGTCCAAGGACAACAGACCTTTGCATAGTCCATGTCCTGCCTGCTATGATTCCTGTGGTGGGCAGGATAGGAAAATTCAGGCCCATGACTTTTTAATTCAGAAATTAGACTGATACCAACAAGAAGCAACAGAGTGGCTGAAGCTACTTTCCACCTCATTACAATATGTGTGTTGATATATTAAACTACCTACAGTGTGAGTTTCTGCAGCCACCTAGTACTGTGGGGATCTCATTGCTAATGTTTGACCAGTAGAGTGCTTCTCTTGCCTTCCATAGGTTAGACTCAATTCCTTGATGGAACCAATGGTCTTCAGCATCTCTTTTACCATCTCCTTAAGGATGAGTATTCTAATTCCTTTTACAAGATGCCATCTTGGGCAATTAGATCAGCCCTGTAAGTCCAATACTCTCTTATAACTTCACACAGGTTTGCAAAGCTCATGATGTAGCACCAATCTGAGGGTGGCATGATGACACTGCTGCCTCACAGCAGGATTGTTATTGGTGCTGGCTCAATGGGCTGAATGACCTGCTTCTGCACTATAGCGATTCTATGATGTTTCCTATTAACTTGATTGTCTCCTTCTACAGTCATCATTCCAACAACCGCAAACCAGTTTCTCCTTGACTTTGAAAGTGCCACCCTGTTGTAGAGTGTAGAATGATTTGTAAGGATCATTATCTGACTTTTTTTTGTGTGGAATCCTCCACATTACTTACATCCAGTACTCCCGCCCTATCCTTTCAACTGGGGCTTCTGCTAGTAATTCTTCCTTTTCAACATTGTTTTGTGAACTGCCTCTCAACATCATGCAAAGCATTGCCACATCCATCAATGCTTAGCAGCTGATATTGACCACTTTGAAGCTTTTGCATGCATGAATAGCTTTCTTGAGATTAAGACTCTCTTCCCTCAATAGATGTGTTCTCATGGCGGGACTTCTTGTTTCCAAGACAGTCCTATCTTTGTATCTTTTTATTTATATCTTTGAACTGCTCCAGTTCCTTGTAACTTTTCTGCTAAGTAAGTCAGAATCATCCAAAGTCTCTGACTAACTCAAGAGTTTCAGAGAGTTATAGAGGCAGGAGGACTGCCCAACAGAAGCGTAAAACTTTGGGTCAATTCCATACAATTAATACTTGGGGATATCTGAGGGGTTCTCCATTGCATCTTACAGAAGATCTGATCTACTGTTTTTAATAACAGCCTATGAGCTCAACGAGAAAGCATTGATCCATTTGGAACAGATTAAGGAAAAAGGCCAAACGCTAGGAGTACAAATCCTTCCATAAACAACATCATTAAAGACAAGAATGTAGTTAGGATAATAAATGATCAACTCAGACCCTGATTACCATCAAGAGTGTAGTTTCATAAAACACCCCTTCTGCTTGCAGAGCACCAGCAGCCAGCTGAACACAGTAAAAGTGACTTACAATACAAGCAATACCGTAAGTAATTTGAGTGGAGCAGTTCATACATTGAAAAGAAATCAGTCTAGTTGGCCTTTATTGACAGGTCAACGTAATGTTGTGCCACCGTCAGTTTAAGCAAAGGAGAAAGTTGACATGTCCACTGCAACAATAGTAATGTACTCTGGTTAAAATGATGGTACCCAAATTTGGCTGTTTTTAAGTTCTGATTGGCTTTCTAATTCTCCAATATGGCAGGTAGGAAGCACACACTCATCTGGAGGTGCACTGCCAGCCATTTTTAAACAGGTATATCCTGCCCACATCTGAGAGAGGAGTTCACTCCTTCGGATATAACATATGGGGCCTAATATAGGTTTGAGGCACCCCTACAAAACTGATTTGACCTGAGGCACTTTGCATAGGTTGCACTTGGGAAAGCAGGCCTACGTGTAGTTTAGAGGCTGCTTTTTCACCTGCAGCCCAGAAAGGTAAAGTTTCTCAAATATACTTATCTGGATGTGGAGCCAGAAGAGCAGCATGGTGGCACAGTGGTTAGCATTATTGTCTCACTGTGCCAGGCTTCAAATCCTGGCATGGGTCACTGTCTGTGCAAAGTCCACATGTTCTCCCTGTGTTTGCGTAGGTTCCTCTGACTGCTCTGGTTTCCTCCCAAAACCCGAAAGATGTACTGATTAGGTGATTGGCCATGCTAAATTCTCCCTTAGTGTATCAAACAGGTGCCAGAATGTGGTGACTAGGAGATTTTCATAGTACCTTCATTGCAGTGTTAATGTAAGCCTACGTGAGACTAATAAATAAACTTTAAAACTTGTCAGGAGTGCTGCAACTGATCCCATGTTGGCAATTCCTATCAGTCACCATCATCTGTTTGAAAACCTAATCACCCTCATCTTTCCTGTTTCAAAATAGCTCACTGTCCCAAGCCTCTCTTTTTATCTCCTTCTTCAAAGGCAGGCTCGAGTCAAGAGATTTTCCAACACATTGAAGGGAGAACTAACATGGGTGAGCACAAGGGATTGAGTTCTTGAATTCCATGGCATGCACAGAAACCTCTAGGTTTCACATCCAACCACCCGCAGCACTCACTACATATCTCAGCCTTGTTGATCAACTCTTTGAGTGTGCAGTTTCTTTTGATGAAAAATACACATTTATTGTTTCATTTCTGGGGAACACAACTGCCAGTTTATAGCTAGTATTATAGTAGTATTACAGTTAGACTATGAGTCCAGAAGCTCAACTAATGTCCGAGGGGCCTGGATTCAAATTCCACTATTGCAGATGTTAGAATTTGAATTCAATAAAAAACATCTGAAATTCAAAATCTACTGATGACCATGAATCATTGTCGATTGTCGAAAAAGCCCATCTGGTTCACTCATGCCCTTTAGGGTAGGAAATCTTACCTGGTCTGGCCTACACATGACTCCAGAGTCACAGCAGTGTGCCAGAGCTCTGACCAAGCGTCATCTAGACTTGAAATGTTGGCTCTATTCTCTCCCCAACAGACGCTGTCAGGGTGATTAGGTTTTCGAACAGATGATGGTGACTGACAGGAATTGCCAACATGGAATCAGTTGCAGCACTCCGGACAAGTTTTAAAGTTTATTTATTAGTGTCACAAGTAGGCTTACGTTAACACCGCAATGAAGCAACTGTGAAAATCCCTAGTCACCACTCTCCAACACCTGTTTGGTACTCGAAGGGAGAATTTAGCATCGTCAATCCACCTATAGCACATCTTTCAGATTCTGGAGGAAACCCACACAGATACTGGAAGAACATGTAGACTTGCATAGACAGTAACCCAAGTCAGGATTTGAAGCCAGGTCCCTGGCACAGCGAGGCAATAGTGCTAATCACTATGTCACCATGTTGTTCTTCTGACTCCACATTTAGAAAGTATATTTGAGAAACTTTACCTTTCTAGGCTGCAGTTGAACAAGCAGCCTCTAAACTACAGGCATTTTCTGTTTTTGTTTCAGATTCCCATATCTGCAGTATTTTGCTTTTATTTTAGTGTTTAACTCATTGCCGCTTCTCTTCCAGGAATGCCTTCCCTGGGGAAGTACAGCTCTTCCCATCTCTGACAAAAGGTCATCCAGACTCAAAATATTGGCTCTATTCTCTCGCCACAGATGCTAAGAAATTGCTAAGACCTGCTAAGAAATTTCAGCATTTTCTGTTTATGGTTGACTCTCAACTGCATTCAAGGGCAACTAAGGATGTGCAATAAATATTGGCCAGCCAGCAACACCCATGTCTCACAAATGAATAAAAAGAAGTTTGCATATCAATTCCTTTCATCTAGGTGTCTCCTTACTTGAAGAAGACATGTGAATGAACTCTGCTTAAAATGCATTTAAAAGAACTCTTAATTTTAAATTCTATCTGCAGAAATATGGTCAACCAGTGAGTGGCTGCTGTTGGAATGGGTTCTTTAAAAATCTCAATGATTTTCATGTTTAAACATAAACCATTCATTGTTCATCTTTAATTTCTATATAGATACCAAATATTCTTGAACAAAGAGTCATCTAGACTTGAAAGATTAGTTCTGTTCTCCACAGATGCTGACAGAGCTGCTGAGATTTTCCAGCATTTTCTGTTTGTGTTTTCGATTACAGCATCTGCAGTAATTTGCTTTCATCCGCTTATCCCGTGTCTGTGATTTAGACTTCCTGACTAATGGAAACAATCTCTCAGCATCTACCCTATCAAACGCCATCAGAATTCTGTAGGATTTAATGAGATCACTTCTCATTCTTCTCAATTCCAGACAGTAATAAGAAGAATTTACTCAGCTTTTTATCAGAAAGCAACCCTCTCAATCCAGAGACCAATCTAGTGAACCTTCATTATACTGTCTCCAGTACAAGTGTATCCTTTCTTAAACGTGGATTAAAACTATACACAGTACTTCAAAGTGGGTCTCACAAAAAACCTATAAACTATAGCAAGACTTCTTTATTCTTGTACTCAAATCCCCTTGCAACAATGGCTGATGTGTTGTTTCCAAATTGTTTGTTGCATTTGCAAACTTTTGAGTTCCTTGTACAAGCAACACAAGTGTCTTTGAGCATTAACACTCACAAGTTTTACATCTTTTAAAAAATATTTTCTTTTCCTACTCTTATGAACAAAGCAAATAACTTCACAGTTCCTAACATTATGCACAATCTGCCATTTTATTGCCTGTTCATCTAACCTGCCTTGATCTCTTGCTAACCTCCCCTGTGTCTTCCAACAACTTATCTTCAGACCTAGCTTGGTATCTTCAACAAACTTTGATACATTACTCTCTGTTCTGTCATGTAAGTCATTAGGAAGGTGGCACAATGTCACAGTGGTTAGCATTATTGCCTCACAGTGCCAGGGACCCAGGTTCGATTCTTGACTAGGGTCACTGTCTGTGCAGAGTCTGCATTTTTACATCTGCATGGGTTTCCTCCCATAGTCTGAAGACCGTGCTGGTTAAATGCATTGGCCATGCTAAATTTTCCTTCAGTGTACCCGAACAGGCGCTATATACTAATGAATAAATTCAAAAACTTAATTTAGATTGCACAGAGTTCAAATTCCATTATTCTCTGGGTACCAACTTGATAAAGCCCCATTGAATGCTTTCAAGGAACAGTTAGATATAGTACTTGAGGCAAAAGGGATCAAAGGATACATGGGGGGAAAGCAGGATGAAGCTATTGAGTTGGATAATCAGCGATGATCATAATGAATGGCGGAGCAAGCTTGAAAGGTCTCCTCCTGCTCTTATATTTCTATGCACATCTCTGCTTTCTATCCACTAACCAATCCTCTATCCAGGTTAACATATCACCCCGAAATCCATGAGCTCTTACTCGCCTCTTAGACTTTTGAGCAGCACCTTATCAAATGTGTTTTGGTAATCCAGGTCAAAAAATTTGTCAAACAGGATTTTAACAAAACCACATTGACTTGTTCTAAATGCATTGTAAGTGGGGTAGTCCTGCAAATTATTCCCACCAGTATTGAATAATGCTTGCTATCCCTAATTTCCACTCATTCTCATTCCAATTCATGATTTTTGAAGGCCAGATCTTTCCTCTCTCAAGTCCTTATGTCATTCTTTACTTCCAGTGTTACCCCAATTCCTTTGCCATTCTGTTCGCCTTTCTAAAATATTGCGGAATATTTTATTCCCAACCTTGATCACCCTGTGACCATGTTTCTGTGAAGCGATTAGACCTAAATCATTGGTTGATGTGTGGAACTAATTCATTTATTTCATTGCAGATGCTACATACATGCAGATAAAGAATTTTTAACTTCACTTTAAATTCACTTTTTTCCTGTTCCCTGCAGTGACCTAATTTGCCGCTGTACAGAATGATACAGGCAGAGATTCGGTGGGGTGAATGGAATTATAGGTATGGGGAAAAAGCAGGATTAAGCTATAGAGTTGGATGATCAGCCATTAATGGCGGAGCAGGCTTGGCCTTCTCCTGCTCCTATCTTCTATGTTTCTCTAATCTACTGGCACATAGCTCAGGTGATTATCAGAGATGAAAACCTTTAATGTTTTATTTTTTTAATTTGGACCCTAATTCCGCAAATTCTTTTAGTAAATTTTAGTAAATAGAACCAGGAACATCATTCCTGGTTCTACCTCTGCTATCCCACGTGGATCACAATGACTTCTCTTTTGCACTTCAAGTTCCTCTCCAGCCACAAGAAAATGTCCTCAATATTGGTGTGGGGCAAGCAACTAAACCTTCAGAGTTCCTGGTCACAGCTCCAAAGAACAATATCCATTCCCCTGACTATGCTGCTTCCTAAGACATTCCTCTTCAATCCCTCCACTTGAATGGCATACATGCTGCCATGGCTAGTCTGCTCAACCATCTCCTCATCAGCGCAAGTAGCAAGCACCTCGTACCTGTTAAATAAACTCAGTGACTGAGGCTCCTCCATCACTACATGCTGATTCTCCATGACTTCCTGATTTGTAGTGTCTAACTATTGACCAACTCTAAGGCTCTGCCCCCCTAACCAAAGCTAGTGTGTCTGCCTCCTGGAACAGAGAGTACCCAGGGAATTCTTCCCCTCCCTGATACGGTGAAGTGCCCACAACTCAGACTCCAGCTCAGTAACTCAGAGCTGAATTTGCCATACTGCAGACACTTACTGCAACACAGTTATCCAGCTTTGCTGTCATTTGCTGTCTATTGTAGTCACTCCCCACTTGATGAAGGAGCAGAACCCCAAAAGCTAGTGGTGTTTGCTACCAAATAAACTATTGGACTTTAACCTGGTGTTGTGTGACTTCTTACTGTGTTTACCTCAGTCCAACACTGGCATCTCCACATTTTCACAGCACACTGCCAGCCCTCTCATTTCCATCTAACCTTTTAAATTTACTTAGTCAATTAGTTAATAACAGGAATAATACAAAGCTATGCTCACCCAGTTTGGAGACAAAGAAAGAAAACTCACCAACTATGGAGGCTGAACGTAAGTAGAAAAACAAACAGCTCTTTCCCTTGCACTCAGTCCCATCCAAACCAAATTCCCAATCCCACACTCTATCTACATCGCCCCTAGGTATGGTGTCCTCTCTTTGCGGGTGGACAATAGAGTGACAGTAATCAAGCCAAATAGCAAATGACAAGAACATATCTCAACCTGAGAGGTTGAATTATAAATATAGAACAAGAGCATTATCAAACCATAAAAAGGAGTATCACGATTAGGAAATGCTAAAACTGCCAACATGCTATTTTTAAATTCTGTGACCACCCCTGACATTAATTGTCTGTCTCTCATTACCTTTGAAAAGATTGTGCTGTGTTTCCTTATTACACTCCCACAGTCCACAGCTTGATGCAGACAGTGGCTACTGGGAAATACATTTGGATAAATATTTGTCAATGCTGTGTGCATTTTATAGATCAATTGACAGACATACTTCTAACCAAGTTATATCCAGTTATATCAGTTCCTGAATTTTTTGAATGCAGGATGCCAGACCATTTGGAAAGGCTAAAAATGATTGCCAATGGTATCTGATTACAGAGGAATGGACAGATGCATATGGAACCATTGCAACAAACCCTAAAATGCAAAATTTGAATGTGACATTTAGCTTTTTGATAAATCTCCCCCCATGGGTTATAACACAAAGTACAATATTGTACAATCAAACACTTTATGGAAACCCCAGCAGCATTAAAGATCAACAATGCTTGGTGGAATATTTGTTTCTGTCATATTCCTTAGCCTCACTAGAGCACTGAAGAGATTAACTGAAAAACATAACATGGCATAATGGAAGTTTTCCAGATTGGCAAGTCTTGCAAAAAGAAAACTGGGGGCCATTGCTATAACATGATCAGTCAAGAAAGATAAAGGTCAATGAGGGCAGTTGGGAAACTGGTGCAGAATTATTACAGGAGGAACAACATCTTAGCAGTGTACAGTTTATAAGGCCTTCCACCAACTCAAGTACACCCATGAGGGCATAACAACTTGCTATTGTGCTATGTGGAAGAAATAGATTTCACCAACGTTTATACACAAAGAACAGGAACAGGCCCTTGAGCCCACCAAGTCGATGCTGACTCACATGAAACTCTCTAAACTAAATATCTTTACCTTCATGTGGCCTGTGTCGTCGTATTCCCTGCCTATTCATGTACCTAGAGAAATTTGTGAAGGTGAGTAACTGCTATGATGACCATAAAGGGAATCATCGATAAATCTTCCCATGTGCTTCTTGTTGTACAAACTCCCTTATTGAACAAGTGAAGGCTCACCCAATGTGAAGTCAGCAGTTGCTCTAATGTGGATCATTGTTGTAGGTCCCTGGGTATGGATTTACTTGCTGCGAGCCATTGTTGGAGCTCTTCCTTTGGTTTCCAGTGAAGGGCTTTTGGTGACAAGAAGCTGGCCTTGGCAGAATTACTACCATAGCCAAAACCTTGACAACATTTCTTGGATCTTATAGAAACATATAAGGTAATGAAGAGGATGGATAAGATAGAGGGTGAGAGACTCTTCCCGCTTAACAAAGATAGCAGGACTAAAGGGCACAGCCTCAAGATTGGGGGGTGTGTGGTTCAGATCAGAGTTGCGGAGGGGTTTCTTCATGCAGAGGGTGGTGAATCTATGCAATTCTCTGCCTGATGAGGTGGTGGAGGCTTCCTCGCTGAATATGATCAAGTCAAGAGTGGATAGGTTTTTAATTGACAAGGGAATTAAAGGTTACGGGGAGAAAGCGGGAAAGTGGTACTGAACCACTACAGATCAGCCATGATCTTATTGAATGGTGGGGCAAGCTCGAGGGGCTGGATGACCTACTCCTGCTCCTATTTCTTATGTTCTTATGCTAACATTAGGCAGCATACATAGACTTGCGCTAGGTTCACCCAAACACAGCTAGCCAACAGATAGTCTGACCATCAGATAGTCAACATACACAGAAACATCTGGATTAAAGCATGCAACATGCCACTGTCTCCTCAGAGTTGTTGTTGGAAGTGAACAACGAACAAAGAAAATTACGACACTGGAACAGGCCCTTCAGCCCTCCAAGCCTGTACTTATCATGCTGCCCGACTGAACTAAAACCCCCTATCCTTCCAGAGACCATATCCCTCTACTCCCACCCCATTCCTGTATTTGTCAAGACGCCCCTTAAAAGTCACGACTGTATCTGCTTCCTGCACCTCTCCCCAGCAGCGAATCCCAGGCACCCACCACCCTCTGTGTAAAAAACTTGCCTCGTACATCTCCTTTAAACCTTGCCCCTCACACCTTAAAACTATGCCCCCTGGTAATTGACTCTTAAATGGATTCTGACCATCCACTCTGTCCATGGCCCTCATAATCTTGTAAATTTCGGATAGCGTTTTAAAGATACAGACAATGTGAGTGGCGAGAGGGTTAAATTTTAAAGGTACAGACAGCCTCAACCGGGATCTTGGTTCACGTCATACTGTCTGTAACCCCCACGACTTGCCTGGGCTTACAAAATCTCATTAATTATTTCTGGCTGAAGACAATACACATCTCTTTAACTTGTGTTTAACCATCTCCCCACTCACTTTGTCTTTTCCTTGAATTCTCGCATTCCAACCATTATTTTCTATATTGAATTTGTGTGTTTATATGCCCTATTTGTGAACAGATCTCCTACTCATCTGAGTGCTCCAAAAGCTTGTGGCTTGTACTACCAAAAAAATCTGTTGGACTTTAACCTGGTGTTGTGAGACTTCTTATTGTACTTCCCCTGCAGCCAGTGAAGATACAAAGATTTCTCTCAAGGCCCCAGCAATTTCCTCCCTTGCCTCTCTCAGTATTCTGGGATATATCCCATCAGGCCCAGAGGACTTACCTACTTTAATGTTTCTCAAGAACCCCAATGCCTCCTCCTTTTTGATCTCAATATGTCTCAAACTATCTATACACCATTTCCCAGAATCATCATCCACCAAGTCCTTCTCTTTGGCAAATATTGACGCAAAGTACTCATTTAATACCTCACCCATTTCTTCTGTCTCCGCACATAGTTCTCTCTCCAGTCCTTGAGAGGGCCAACCCTCTCTCTGACTATCTTTTTGCTCTTTATATATGTATAAAAAGCCTTGGGATTTTCCTTAATCCTGCTGGCCAATGATTTTTTGTGATCCCCTTTTAGCCCTCCTTACACCTTGCTTAAGTTTTTTTCTATTTCCCTTGTATTCCACACTTGCTTCAAGTGCTCACAGCCTCCTAGCCTTGGCAAATCCTTCCTTTTTCTCTCTGATCAGGCTCACAATGTCTCTCATTATCCAAGGTTCCCGAAACTTGCATACTTATCCTTCATCCTTACAGAAATGCGGCGATCCTGAATCCCTATCAACTTACACTTGAAAGCCTCCCACATACCAGATGTTGATTTGCCTTCAAACATCTGCCCCCAATCTACATTCTTCAGTTCCAATCTAATATTGTTGTAATTAACCTTCCCCTAATTTAGCACCCAAATTAACCACATACCTCTATCCATCCGTAAAGCTTCCTGTATTACGTTCACTGTTCACAAATTCCTCCCCTACTAAACTCTGACCACCTGGCTGGGCTGATCCACCAATACCAGGTGCAGTATGGCTCCTTTCTTAGTTGGACTATCTGTATACTATTTCAAGAAGTCCTCCGGGATGCTCCTTATAAATCCTGCCCCATCCATATCCCAGCACTAAGTGAGTCTCAGTCAATATAAGGGAAGGTAAAATGTCCCACCACAACTCTGTTACTTTTACACCTTGCCAAAAGGTGCCTATATATCTGTTTCTCTATCTCCCAGTGGCAGTTGGGTGGCATATAGTAAATGCCCAACATTGTGACTACAGCCTCTACCCATATTGCCTTGCTGTATGAGCCCTGTGAGGTGTCCTCCCGCAGTACAGCTGTGATATTCTCCTTAACAAGTAGTGCAACTCCCCCACCTCTTTTACATCCTTCTCTATCTCATCTGAAACACCTGTATTCTGGAACGTTAAGCTGCCAATCCTATACTTCCCTTAACCAAATCTCTGCAATACCAATAACATTATAGTTCCAAGTACTAATCTAAGCTCTAAACTCATCTGCTTTAGGTGTTACACTTCTTGCATTGAAACAAATGCATTTCAGTCCACCAGACCCTCTTTGATTAGCAACCAAATCCTGCCTTTCTTTCTCTGAGTTTTACTGGTCCTACTCTCTAGTTCCCCTTCAGTTACTTCACCTTTGCTTGGTTCCCATCCCCCGCCAAATTAGTTTAAATCCATCCATGGATTCTAGCAAACCTCCTGGCCAGAATATTTATGCCTTTCTAGTTTAGATACAACACATCTTTCTTATACCAGAAGAGATCTCAATGGTCCAGATACCTGAAAATCTCTGTCCTACAATAGCTGTTTAGTCATGCGTTGAGCAGTGCTATCTTCCTATTTCTAACTTCACTGGCATGTGGCACAAGGAATAATCCTGAGATTACAATCCTGGAAGTCCTACTTTTTAACTTTCTACCTAACTCCCTAAACTGCTGCTGTAGGAGCTCATTACCCTTCCTACGTATGTCATTAGTACCAACATGTACCACGATCTCTGCTTGTTCACCTTCAAAATGCTTTCAGAATGCCTTTTGCCCATTCAGAGACATCCTGGACCCTGGCACCAGGGAGGCAACACACCATCCTGGAGTCTCTTTCACGTCCGCAGAAGCATCTATCTGCAACCTAACTGTAGGGATGTTGTTAAGAATGCATAGGCAATGAACTGTGGAAGTAAATAAGAATGGAATTTGTTTAGAAGTGCTATTTTATCTTCAGTTCTCCCTTTACCAGATCAATGCCTCTGAGGGAAAAGTTTGATGGTAATATTCATACTCATCTCTGAAAAGGATGCCGATTTCGAGAATCCCATTTTCACAACTTGGTGATAAGCAGACAGAGAAAAAATGCAAGCTTTTGCAGTTAAATGAAGCAGGCAGCATAAGTCACTCCCAAAAACTGAGCGAACACTGAAGAAAATGCATCTTGCGTGAGCACATTCAGAAGAGTCGTGCTGTATGAAGGAATGAAACTTTATAATCCTGTTTGGCAGAGTACAGATTGATCATGTGTTCATCCTGTAACTCAGTGCAGTTCAAAGCCATTAAGAGGCTTTGACTAGCTGAAGATTGCTTACTTCTTGTCAAAATCCATCCACTGCAACATAGTGGAGGTGTGACCAGGCTGTCAGACCCTCGTACAATCACAATGAGAACAGTATTATTCGACTTGCTGCGCTTGTATCATGTTCCCGTGGTCAGGCCTGAAATACAGAACGATGGCAACTACATCTCAACATTCTCTATTATTTTGCAGTGTTTCTGGACTGTGTTTGTCAAACAAAAACATAGAATCCTACAGTGCAAAGGAGGCCATTTGGCCCATTGAGTCTCCACTGACTACAATCCTGCCCAGGCTCTAGCAAGTCCCCCTGACACTAAGGGACAATTTAGCATGGCTAATCCACCCAGCCTGTGCATTTTTGGAGTGTGAGAGGAAACTGGAGCACACGGAGGAAAACCATGCAGACATGGGGAGAATGTGCAAACTCCACACAGGCAATGACCCAACCTTGGAATTGAATTTAAGTCCCTGGCGCTGTGAGGCAGCAGTGCTATCCACTGTGCCACCATGCAGCCCACTCTCTGTCGCACTGTCTAGCTCCTGACTGCAGCAGCATGTGGATCTCTTCTTCTTGAATGAGATGGTTTGAATGTAGAGTTAAGCATCGTTTGATTAGCCAAGGTTGTTGTAGCGTACTTCAACAAGAAGAGGTCTCTGGCATTGTCTCACTGTATCTGGAAATAGTTTCTCAGCAGCCAGCGGGATCAGAGCTGTCCCTGTAATAGCTGCTTTCAGCTGCATATTTTTATATCATCAAATACGTAAATTAAGAATCCTCTGGAGCTGGAGTGCGTATGCAATTTTGAGATAACTCCAAGATTGCAATGATGCATATTTTCCCACACAAAAAAAAACATACTGTTGGATAAGAGGGGTAGGCGTTCAGTCCTTTGGCTAATTATGAAAGAATATTTTTATATATTCATTTGTGGGACAATGGCCAGCTGGCAATCATTTATTGCCCATCCCTTGTTGCCCTTGAAGGGCAGTTGAGAGTCAATCACATTGATGTGGCTCCGGAGTTACATGTAGGCCAGACCAGGTAAGGACAGCAGATTTCCTTTCTTAAAGGACATTAGTGAACCAGGTGGGTTTTTCCGACAATCAACAGTGGGTTCATCTGTAAAGTTTTAATTCCAGATTTTTTAAGTTCAAATTTCAACATCGGCAGTGGCAGGATTTGAGCCCGACTCCCAAAACCTTAGCTGAGTTTCTGGATTATTGCCTCCCCTTAAACTCAGTTAAGTAAGCTCTATCTGCCAAACCCTTCTTTATAGTTCTTTGAAACTTGCGTAGGAAAATGTGCATACTACTTTTTAAAGTTTATTTATTAGTGTCTTACTGCAAGCTTACTGCAATAAAATTACTTTGAAAATCCCCTAGTCGCCACACTCGGATGTTTGTTTGGGTACACTGAGTGAGAATTTAGCATGGCCAATGCACCTAACCAGCACATCTTTCGGATTGTGGGAGGAAACTGGAGCACCCGGAAGAAACCCATGCAGATACAGGGAGAATGTGCATACTCAGCACAGACAGTCTCCCAAGCCAGGAATCAAACCTGGGTCCCTGGCACTATGAGGCAGCAGTGTTAACCACTATGCCACTGTTTTTGTTAGATGAAGAAGGAAAATCCCCTTGGTTACAGCTTTCTTTCCTACGTGATACAATGCTTTATCTCAATGATACAAATGTTTTTTGCTTATTTTTCTACATTTGCTGAGCTTTTTGAAACCTGTGTAGCCGCTTAAAAAATTTAACACCGAGCATATCTTAATCTCATTTAAAAATTAATTAGGTGCAAACTTCTTCACTTTAATCAGCACAAGGGTAATAAAAATATCTATTTCAAAGTAGTGCTGTTCAAAAAGAACCTCATTTATAAAATAGATGCTTTGGCTTATTGAAACAGAGTGGTCCATATTGCTTTAGCAAGGGTAGAGGTTTTAGATTATTCTCAATTGAATCAGTAACTTGGGACAGGCTCTTCTATCATGATCAATTTTGACTGTTTGCATCAAATACTTCAGGTATTACTTCAGGAGTGGGCGGCATGGTGGCACAGTGGTTCGCACTGTTGCCTCATAGTACCAGGGACACGAGTTCAATTCCCAGCTTGGGTCACTATCTCTATAGAGCCTGCACATTCTCTTTATATTTGTGTGGGTTTCCTCCCACTATCCAAAAGACACGCTGGTTAGACTCATTGGCCATAATAAACTCTCCCTTGTTGTACCCAGATAATTGCTGGAGCATGGTGACTGGGAGATTTTCACAGTAACTTTATTGCAGTGTTAACGTAAGCCTACTTACAACATTACTAAATAAACTTTTACAAAGTTCTGTTACTCTGCATCAGACAAAGTGAGTTAGAATAACAGCAAAACACTGCAGATGCTGGAATCTGAAACAAAAAACACAAAATGCTGGAAAATCTCAGCAGGCCTGACAGCATCTGTGAGGAGAGAATAGAGCCAAAGTTTTGAGTCAGTATGACCCTTTGTAAGAACTGAAGACAAGAAAAATTGGACAAGATTTATACTATAAAGGTGGGGCAGGGTGTGTTGCTGATAGGTGCTGTGATTGATAGGAATGACATCGACAAAAAGACACAAATCTTGTCCAATTTTTCTTGTCTTCAGCTCTGATGAAGAGTCATCCTGCCTCAAATCATTGGCTCTATTCTCTCTCCACAGGTGATGTCATTCTCGCTGAGAATTTTTCCAGCATTTCCTGTTTGTGAAATAAAATTAGAAGCTGCACTGTCAGCTGTCACTAAGTCTGGAAACATTTGGAGGGACAGGAACAGGGTGGAGCCAGGAATTATACAAAAGCCCATAGCATTAATTTCTAAAAAATCACAAAATAATAGGAACATGGAACTTAGAAACATCCATAGACCATTTGGCCCTTCGAGTCTTCTCTACCATTCAGTATGATTATGACTGACCTGATTGTGGTCTCACTTTCACTTTGTTGCCTAGCCTTCCCATAATCCCTGACTTCTTGTCTGTCAAAAATTTGACTCTCCCTTGAATATTTCAGAAATTGTGTGTATTATCAGCCTTTCTCATCCGCCATCATTAATGGATATCCCTGGCATGCACCTTGTAATTAACTTAGGACAAAAGGTGCTTTGCAGGAAGTGTGGAGGAGAAAGTACAAATGCAATGTAAACCCACAGTTTTATGTGACCCACTCTTGTCAATTGCTACTTTGTTAGTAATAGAGTTTAAACTGATCTGGGAATAACACTAAAGTCATAATCGTGATTATTCCTTCGGTGGAGGTGGTGGTGGGGGGGAGGATTTTACTTGCTCGTCATGTTGTTCAATTGGCATGGCAAGATCATGCAAGATCGTGAGAAAAGCAAAAACTGGGTTCTGGATGATTTGTTTTTCCAGACTTGAATCATTGGCTCTTCTCTCTACTGATGTGGAGATGCTGGAGCTGGACTGGGGTAAACACAATAAGAAGTCTCACAACACCAGGTTAAAGCCTAACAGGTTTAAGTGGTAGCAAACGCCACTAGCTTTCGGGGCTCTGCCCCTTCGTCAGGTGAGTGGGGAGTTCTGATCACAAACAGGGCATATAAAGAAACACACTCAGTTTACAGAATACTGATTGGAATGTGAGTCTTTACAGCTATCTGTACCACCCCCACCCTATCTTTATAGTAGAAATCTTGTCCAGTTTTTCTTGTCTTCAGTTCTTACAAAGGATCGTCCTGATTCAAAACACTTAACCTATACTTAATGCTACCTCCACTCACATTATATGAACCTGTAAGATTTGATTAGCTGTAAAGACTTTCATCCCCCCCCCCCCCCCCCCACTAGTATGGCAATAGAGAACACTTTTAAATTAAGGATTCACAAAGTTTACAAACCATTAAAAAACCCAAGTTGGAAAGATTTAAAGCAAAGTGTCAACTAACAGCAATTAGCAGTAATTAACAGTAAGAGGGGAAAGCTTAACCTTAACAATTGAACAGACTTCTCACCATCCTTTTAAACCAAGTTGTGAAGCGACAACTCCAAAAAACATTGAAAACAGCTCTCAACACCTCTCTATTAAAAAAATCTCTTCCTCACTACTCATTTCTTTCTCTCAGCGTCTAACTCCACTTCTTCCCCTGACCGATTCCCTCTCGCTTTCACTCTGCCTCCTACCCAAAATGGTTCCTCGAGACTCTTTTTGTATATCTTACAAATTGAAAGCCTGCAATTGTTGGAAAAGAGCCAATTCGTCTGAAACATGTCAGTAATGAAATACAAATTGGCTCATTGTTTTTTTTAACTATTTATGCTCATTGTCTCAGTTTTAAGACAGTGTTTCTTGTCAAACTATTGATGGAATTTTACTACCTTGCCTATCCGGGACTCATAAGATTCCGCTCGAGGACAGCGGAGAATGCTGTCCTGCGAATCTTGCTTACTATGACTCTGGGGCAGGGAGATGCTAAAATTCGAGACTACATCTTTTATCTTGGGGTAGGCTTGAGTGTTGACCAATATTCAATTAACATAGCTGTGTGTCATTTAAAATTGTGTCCCCTTAAACGAGGGCATATTCTGTCTTCCGAGTCAAGATTAAAAATTCATGTTATCTCTTTTTATTCCATTGTCTGAGAAATAGACACAATTCATATTTTCACAGTGTTTTAAGAATGTGTATTAATAACCATGATATACAGATGCCGGCGTTGGATTGGGGTGGTAAGAACTCAGTAAGAATTTAGCAACACCAATTTATAATCCAACCGATTTATTTGATAGTAAAAAAGCGAGCTTTCAACACTCTGTGTCTTCCTCAGGAGCCGGAGAGGTTCTCACACAGGGTCCCATTGCCCGATACGATGGGACGGCCAGGTATGTTTGCCTTGTGTATCTTTGGGAGGCAGTAGAGATCTCCAATGCGGGGAGTACGTGGAATGAGAGCCCGGAGGGTGTTCTGAAGGTCCGGATCAAAGGTTTTGATCAGAGTGTTGAGTTGACGAGTGTGTTCTTTGGTCGGATCTGCTGGTAACTGTCTGTGGTGTTTCACATTGTTTAGTTGTCGGTACACTTCTTCACAGTAGTCCGTTCTGTTCAGTATGACGGTGGCGCCTCCTTTGTCTGAACATCAGATTCATCAACCGCACTTACAAGACAGTCCCGAACATCACCCAAGCACAAAGCAAGGCCATCCGTGCTCTTGAGACCAACCGCAACATTGTCATCAAACCAGCAGACAAAGGAGGCGCCACCGTCATACTGAACAGAGCGGACTACTGTGAAGAAGTGTACCGACAACTAAACAATGAGAAACACTACAGACAGTTACCAGCAGATCCAACCAAAGAACACACTCGTCAACTCGACACTCTGATCAAAACCTTTGATCCGGACCTTCAGAACACCCTCCGGGCTCTCATTCCACGTACTCCCCGCATTGGAGATCTCTACTTCCTCCCAAAGATACACAAGGCAAACATACCTGGCCGTCCCATCGTATCGGGCAATGGGACCCTGTGTGAGAACCTCTCCGGCTCCTGAGGAAGACACAGAGTGTTGAAAGCTCGCTTTTTTACTATTAATAACCAAGCATTGTTAATATGTTTCTAATGATACAAGTTAAAAACTGTTCTGGTCCAAATCCAGCCTTTCTAAAAAAACTATTAATTCATTATTAATTCTTTCATTGTCTTACAATTAAGGTTGCCTACCCCTCTAATCTGACTGGTTTACGATAATATTGGTCTGTTTTTTATTATTTAAATGGATTTCACTAATTTCAGAAGAAAATGCTTAACAACATGTTACTTGTAGCTACAAAATTATTTTTAAACTACCAACACTAGTAGATGTGAGGTCTCCTACGACCAGTAGGCACAGTAAGACATCTTTTTTGCAGAATGGGTTTGACTGCAATATCTGGATTTAGTTTTACATTAAGTTTCTCTCAATTTAGTTGGACCTTATCCTAGATTTAATGCCCTCCTCAGATTAAAGGGCACATGTGGTACTGATTACTGCCTGACGATGGTGGGGCAAAACTAATGCCAGCCATGCCAGTCCAATTAAAAAAGGCAAATAGCATTTTTGAATACTGCAGAAATGAATGGTTAATTATGCCTGATTCTGGATGTACTAATCTATAAAGCTGGAATTCACTGACTCTGTCAGTGTTGCATGAACACTGAAGAGGCTTTCATGACTATTCTCTGTCATTTTAATCAAAGAGTTAGAACAAATTTTAACTTAGTATAGGGTCCACTTGCCAACCAATCAGCACTGTCTTCCCATACAGTATAAAGCTGTTTCTCCCTTCCTAATTAACTTGTGAATGCATGACGAAAGTCTTGGACAAAATGTCTTTTTTCAACAATTAAGAAAAAGACTGTTGGAAGCTTTGTTGGGAAAACATAGATAGGGATAATTCAAGTAACTAGTTGCACTATAGAATTAATAATTCTTTTATAAAATGTAATCCTGGGTCAGGAATATAACAAGTAATTGTGACATTTTTCCCAGTAGGCTGGGGGGGAAATCCCATGTAATCAGATAATGACTACAACGCAGAAGAGGCCATTCTGCCCAATGAGTCTGCACTGACCCTCTGACAGTAACTTACCCATGCCCTCTCTCACAAACTCATACATTTCCCATGGCTAATCCATCTAACCTACACATCTTGGAACACTCAGGGGCAATTTAGCATGGTCAATCTACCTATCCTGCGTATCTGAGTGCGGGAGGAAACAGGAGCACCTGAAGAAAACCCACACAGACACGGAGGAGCAAGTGCAAATTCCACACGGACAGTCACCCAAGGCCAGTTTTTTTTGTTCTTTGTTCTTTGTTCTAAACCCGGGTCCCTGGAGCTGTGAGGCAGCAATGTTAAGCACTGTGTCAGTGAGGTAATATCTATTTGCCCTTTGTTTGAAAAAAACATTTCCTTCCCAATTTATGACCTGCCAAGGAAATATGATTTTGAAATTGTGTTAGTGGGGCCAAGAAAAAAAAAGCACACAAACAAAATGCACCTGTTACAATGAATTTTTAACATTCTTCAAGTAAGTAATGAACCTCTCAATCAGTACAAATGTCTCACTGTTTGATAAGCTGGCTGTGCAGAGTGCCATATTTATATATTTGCATTTCTACCCTCCTGTTGTTTTCAACCTGGTTATGTTGAAGAACTGACTATTTTAAAGAGAAAGACTATTTTAATTTTTTTTATAAAACAGAATGCCAGCTGAAATCTATGATGCAGCAAATATTTTCCCAGGTAAATTTGAAGATAGCAGTCTGGGGAGTATGGTACATTGCCATTGCAGGCCTGGCTATCCTTATCCATCTCAAACACTGCTTCCCCTCTCCCCATTTCGCTTCATTTCCCTAAATTTCTATTGACCACAGTACATTGTTCCTATTAATCCAATATTCTGGCGACCCAGGTTCATATCTCGCCATGACAGATGACGGCATTTGAATTCAATTAAAAAAAAATCTGGAATTAAGAATCTACTGATGACCGTGAAACTGTTTCGATTGTAAGAAAAAGCCATCTGCTTCACTAATGTTCTTTAGGGAAGGATATCTGCCAGACTTATCTGATCTGGCTACACGTGACAGCAACGTGGTTAACTCTCAACTGCCCCCTGAAATGGCCGAACAAACCACTTAGGACAACTAGGCATGGGCAATAAATGCTGGCCAGTCAGCGACACCCATATCCCATGAATGTGTGAGTTCGGTGGATTGGCCTTGCTAAATTACCACATAGTGTCAGGAGGATTAGTTCGGGTAAATGCGTGGGAATATAGGGATAGGACCTGGGTGGATTTGTGGTGGATGCAGAATCGATGGACCGAATGGCTCCCTTCTGCACTGAAGATTTTGATGATTCTATGAATGCATAAAAAAGAGATAATGGGCAGGATTTTACAACTGCACTTGTCCCAAGGCCGGAAACTCCCATGCAAGGTCAACGGATCTTTGCATAATCCGTGTCACCTGCTATGATTCCCATGGTGGACAGGACGGGATAATCATGCCCAATGATCCAGTGTAGCATCCTGGGATAATTAAAATGTAAAAGAACAATAGGAGGACAAAGTTCCTGTTTTGCATCCTTCATCCAACATGGCCGGTGTTCTATTCTAATCATAAAGATTAGGGGACTAAATGTTTCTATTTAATGAATGAGAGAAGAGCATTGAGCTGTGTACCAAATAAAGTTTAACAGAAAATCAATTATTGACTGAAAAATCTGCTGTGGCAGTATTTATTTTTCTGTTGAACAAACATTTATTTGTGCTCTAAAAAAAAACTTTTTTTTAATGTGGATTAATTACCCACTTAAAAACCTTGCACAGGCTTTTTTATGTTGCAGATAATATTAAAATCTATAGCAGCGAATGCACTTCTCTATGCATTCACGAGAGGCAAATTTTTATCTTGTGCAGATACTTCCAGCTCGAGAGTACCTTTCCTGCCACGCATAATTTTTTAAAAAAATTTATTTACCACCGCCCCCGGCAATCGAAATCTTTACAATTTAAATAAATTAATGTCAATCAGATTGACTTTCGGTGAGGGTAGAGACCACACTTTTCAGGGCAGCTATTCCACGAGGGTGCCAATGAGCCAAATGAAGTAACTGTTCCTAATGTGTAACTTCCTTTGAAATAAAATTAAACTGGAGGTGGGCTAGACAGTGCCCCTTGTTAGTTCCCTTCTTCCTAGCGGTACAATGAGCCAAGCCTTCGGCACCAGCCATTCTCGCCTAGGGCAGCTGACTTCAAAATTATATTACACTTGCCGGTTCAAATAAAAACAATTGCCTTTCATTCTTGCATTATTTGCTTCATCTCTGGTTTAATCTCTTACTTTCAATCGGTTGCCTCTAAACGGAATAGAATTTCCTGCATAGTATTTTAGTTCATTTAACTTGTAAAGACCCCATTTGGCAGTAAAGCCTCCTGCAATTTTCTTGTCCCGAGGAAATGTAAAACAAGCAACTTTATCAAGGCGATGCAGTAGGGATGAGGGCGACATCATTTACTTTCATGGGTCATTGTGTGGTGAATGAGTTAATGTTGGGATTTGCATGATGTGCCAAGAGGTTAATGTGTAAACTTTCAAAGCTTATAATTATTCTTATAGAGGGTGGAAGTAAAAATACTGTTTATTCCCTTCTGGTGCAAAATACTGTGCCATCTGGTGCATGAATAAACAATTTTGGAGTTCAGAGGAAGTGGAAATGTTTATTCAAAAGTCATTTTCAATGTAAAACCTTTCGCTTAGAAAGATGAAAACACTACTGCAAGATCATGAATGCAGCAAATTATAAGGAACCACTGGTTATATTTCATCCCAGTTTTGTGTGTGTTAGGTAGGGTTAGCAAGATGGACAGCCGAGGAACTTGGGGTTTGTTGAAGAGCAGAGTTGAATGAATGGGGCATGTAATGGCATCATAAAGGAAGTGATGGGTGATGTTGGGATGTGTCGTGCCTATGTTCGGGTGCAAATTGGGCCCAATTTAGCAATGGGATGGCTTGCGGCCCATCTGTGCAGATGTTAGTGGCACTGATCAGAGACCTAACGCAGGCATCAGATACCTTGAGTTCGATTTTCAGCCCTGTCAAAGATGGAGATGGACGGGGCTAAGAGTAGCACGCCAGCCATCCTCCATCTCAGCCATTTTTTCAGAGATGTGATAGTAGACAGTACAGTGGCACAGTGGTTAGCAGGTTCGATTCCTGGCTTGGGTCACTGTCTGTGTGGAGTTTGCACATTCTCCCTGTATGTGCGTGAGTTTTGTCCGGGAGCTCCTGTTTCCTCTCACAATCCATAGATGTGCGAGTTAGGTGTATTGGCCATGCTACATTTTCAATTGCCTTCATGCCAGAACGAATAGCTAGGACAAGTGCTTGAGATTATGGAGATAGGGCCTGGTTGGGTTTGCGGTCAGTGCACACTAGATGGGCCAAATGGCCTCCTTCTGCACCGTAGGGATTGTATGATTCAATGATTCTATGAACTAATTGCTCACATGTGATAGGACTTGACACAACTCATTAAGAGTCATTTGACATCAATTAATGGAGGTTAACTAAGATTGTCCACTGGCCTTGAGATTCCCACAAGCAGCAGGGATCAGTTTAGATGTCAAGAAGTGGTCTCTCAGTGACAGTCCATGGGGCCAGCGTCCAGCCAGGCTTAACAGTCTCCCTGGGTATAGGAGTAATCACAGGGGTCACCCTGTGGAGAGGTGTCCCCACTCTCCATCTCCTCATCACTGCCACATTTGACAGCACATTCTCATCCTCACCTTATTTACTTCTGTATTTGAAGACCTGTGCAGAGCCTCAATGCCAGTTGCCTGCTTTATGTCATGCAGCCAGCAAGGAAATGATCTTTAGTGTGCAGTGTGAAACCACCTCCAACAGTCTGATATAATTCCAGCACACTGCTGGGGGCTCATTTAAATGGATATATGAATATTCATTTTTGAACAGGCCAAATATGAGCTGAGCGAGAGCAGGAATGAATCAGTTCAGAGCAATTCCCATTTCTCAGGAACTGCGTCAAAATAACATTGCGGAGAATGCACTTCAAGATGAACACGCTCCACCTTAGTTACGTGACTGGGAAATAATTGTTAAAGAAACCTTTTCATCTTAACTTTACCAAACATTTTGAAGCAGTATTTTATATAATCGTTACTGTATAGTCTTACTAATAAGATGATCGTCTGAACTCCTTTGTTTGAAAAGAAAGGAGTCTGCTTTTTTTTGTAAAATAGTGTTTCACTAATATCGCAGAACTCCAAGGCTGGAAATTCCTGCCTGAGATGAATGGACCCTGCCTGCTACAATTCTCACCGCAGGCAGGTGAGATGGGAACATCCTATCCATTGAATCAATTCACAAAACTTTTTTTCAAGATGACTAACTTTTAAAATATGATGCTTACCCCTTCCTGTCAAGTATTTAGCTCTCACCATCCACTGTTATTTTCACATTGATTCAAACGTACAAACAGATCCGTAGATAATTCTTAGCAGATGGCTACCTTACCTTCAAAAACCTGATTTTCTCTGTCTTCAAAATCTTCCTTTGAAATCTCCTTACATTTCTGTTTTTTTTACTGTAAAGCAAACTGAGACATTGCCTTCATATGATGATTGTAATTTATTTCTTATGTTGTAGCTCTTTTTTGGAAAGAATCAATAAACACGCTGGCAACTTTAGAACTAAAAAGAAGAGGAAAAGAAAGTTCCAAAGGTTAGCACTGCTATCTCACAGTGCTAGGGACCCAGGTTCAATTCTGGCCTCTGTCTGTGCAGTTCATGCATGTTCTCCTTGAGTCTGTGTGGATTTCATCCGGGTGCTCTGCTTTCTCCTCCAGGCCAAAGATGTGAGGGTTAGGTGCTTGTCTGTGCTCAATTGCCCCTTAGTAACGGGGGACTAGCAGGATAAAACCCATGGGGGTAACGGGGATAGGGCTTGGGTGAGATTGCCATCAGTGCAAGCTCGATGCACTGAATGGCCTCCTTCTGCACTCGGAATTCGATGGAGGCATCTCCTAAAGAAACCTAAAAACTCAACTTGGAGTTTAACAGTGAGGTTAGTTCTCTTTGCATTAATGAGCTTCAAAAGAGACTGTTGGTTGACACAAAGGTATTGATAAGATATCAGCTAGAAGGTTCAAGTAAAACATTATATTTTCATAGAATGTCAGAATAGTCCATTTGATGGGATCAGGATAGATTTGGATCATAAAATCAGGCAGTATGTAAAATGGCCACTGTCTGTGCCTCCTCTGTATCCCAGTTAAAATCAGGGTTAATGTTTTTGTCAAGGCAATGGCATTGCTCCATATCTAAATTTATCTACAATGTACCTGCATTTAATTCATCATTTTGGGTGAGTTAACTGACCTGAAGCAGGAAGATATTCGGAATTCCAGCTCCTGATTACAATCCAGGTATTCCTGTAGGAAATACATGTGAATGAACATCGGATAATGGCAATACCACATATAACTGTACTCCCACTGTCTCCCAACAATCACCAGCCAGCATGTAAGAGTATATTTGTGAATTAGACATGATACAGTATATCCCAGGACAGTGTCTACAGCTTCATTAGGAGGGAGAGAGGAAAATGTCAGAAAGCTTTGATTTGATTTGATTAATTATTGTCATGTTTATTTGGATACAGTGTAAAGTATTGTACCTTGCATGCGATACAGTCAAAACATACTGTTTGTAGATTGCATAGGGAAGAAGAAAATGATAGGGTACAGGTTACAGATGGGATGAAGAGAAAAACCAGCTTAACGTATGATAGGACTATTTAAAAGTCTGATGAGAGTAGAGAAGAAGCGGTTCCTGAGTCTGTTAGTACATGTTTTCTGACTCTTGTATCTTTTTGCCAATGGAAGAAAGTGGAAGAGAATGTGTCTAGAATATGTGAAGTCCTTGATTACACTGGCTACTTTTCCAAGGCACTGGGAAGAGTATAGAGAGTCAATGGATGGGAGACTGGTTTGAATGATGGACTAGGCTATGTTCAAAACCCTCTATGAATTTTTTTGTGTTCTTGGACAGAGCAGGAGCCACGCCAAGCTGTGATACATTTGGAAAGGATGCTTTCTATGGTGCATCTGTAAAAATTGATGAGTCATAGTGGACAAGCCACCATAGTGGACAAATTTCCTTAGCTTCCTAAGAAAGTAGAGGCATTGGTGGGCTTTCTTAACCATAGTGTCAGCGATATGAATCCCCAATATGCTAAATCATACATAAACAAGGGACACGGAAGACCTGCTACACGATCTTGGACATTCTTGGAACAGCAGAAGTGAGAGATATTTTGCATTTTGTAACTAGGTTTCATGTAGCTTTTGGCTGAAGCTGGACGAACAGGCTGAGGATCAATTTGCCATCTGCCATTTGTTAAATGACAATGTTAGTCATGTACCTTAGAAAATATCATTCAGGCCTTCCATAGCTCACATTGGGAAGT
Organism: Sphyrna mokarran; assembly: GCA_024679065.1. Classification (NCBI taxonomy): domain Eukaryota; kingdom Metazoa; phylum Chordata; class Chondrichthyes; order Carcharhiniformes; family Carcharhinidae; genus Sphyrna; species Sphyrna mokarran. Next base: position 23,253,993 of record JAGIQG010000022.1, on the reverse strand, counting down.
ATTTCATCTTTCCACTGTTCTCAATATCTCCATGCTAACAGAACCCCAGTTCCTCAGTGAAGAGTGAAATATCAGCTTGAAGAGAAGTCTAAATTATATGACTTGCAGATCTCATCAAGCCCTTGAGGACGGTCTATTGAATTTGTTTATGCAAATATATCTATCTTAAATCTGAACAAATTAGAATTTAATTGGCACTTCAAATGTACCATGTTATTACATGGCATTAATTGGCACCCTTCTCACTTTACAGAACAAAGGAAAAGATCCTGAACCAAACATGTTCCTTGCAATCCAAGCTAACAACATATCAATAAACTATAATTCATTTGTGAGATGAGCACAAGGGAAGTTTTGAAGGAACAAAAAGGGGATAGCTTCAGCCTTCAGAAGCCTTTCAACGTGTAACAAAAACATTTACTAATTATCAGATGCTTTTTCCCAGGGTGGAAGAGTCAATTACTAGAAGGCATAGGCTTAAGGTGTGATGGGCAAGATTTAAAGGAGATGAATGAGACAAGGGTGGTGGGTGCCTGGAACTTGTTGCCTGGGGAAGTAGTGGAAATAGATATGATAGTGACTTTTAAGGTGTGCCTTGACATGAATAAAATGAGAATAGGAAGATTTGGTCCCCAGATGAGTAGGGGGGGTTTAGTTCAGTTGGGCAGAGTGATTGGTGCACATTTGGAGAGCTGAAGGTTGTGTTTCTGTGCTGAAATTTTCTTTGTTCTTTGTTGTTTGTTCTTAAACTTCCCTTATCAGGAATGGGAGTTCTGAGGAGTTGATAGCATTAGTTGAAATAATATATGGTCACTGAGTTTATATATAGATCTTGGTCTTTGATAATACATAGCAACCTATGACCAAAATAGAATTGGAATAATCATTTACAAATTGCAGAGTTAATTTTATGTTTATCGTGCTTGAAATGTAGCAAAATATCCCAAAGTACACTGAAGGCAAGAGGAAAATAGATATGATAGAACGTAGAGAGTGGGGATGGTAACTGGTGACTAATGGTCACAGGGGTCAGTGTTGGGACCACAACTTTTCACTGTGTACATTAATGATCTGGAAGATGGGACTGAGGGAATGGTAGCTAAATTTGCAAATGATACAATGACATGTAGAGGAATAGACAGTGGTGAGTTAGTGGAGAGGCTGCAGAATTACTTGGACTGGTTGGGAGAGTGGGCAAAGAAGTGGCAGATGTGGGGAAGCATGAGGTCAGGCACTTTGGTAAGAAGAATAGAGGCGTAGACTATTTTTGAAATAGGGAAAGGCTTCAGAAATCTGAAGCACAAAGAGTCTTGGGAGTTCTGTTTCAGGACTTTCTTAAGGTTAACATGCAAGTTCAATTGGCAGTTGGGAATGCAAATTCAGTAGTAGAATTCATTCTTGTTGGCTAGAATACAAGAGCAGGGATACATTGCAGAGGTTGTATGAGGCTCTTGTCAGAGCTCATTTGGAATATTGTGAGCAGTTTTGCTCAGACTTAGGGAAGGATGTGCTGACCTTGGAGAGAATCCAGAGGATGTTAACAAGAATAATCCCAGGAATGAAGGGTTTGTCATATGAGAAGTGGTTAAGGAGTCTGGGTCTGTACTCGAAAATGTTTAGAAGGATGGGGGGGGGACTTAATTGAAATTTGTAGAATACTGAGAGGCCTAGATACAGTGGATGTGCAAAGGATGTTTCCATTAGTGAGAGAGACTAGAACTCGCAACACATCCTCATTATGAAGGGATGCTCCTTTAAAACTGAGATGAGGAGGAATTTCTTCAGCCAAAGAGTAATGAATCTGTAGAACTCATTGCCACAGAGAGCTGTGGTGGTCAGGTCATTGAGTGTCTTTAAGAGAGAAGTAGATATGTTCTTGATCTACAGGGGATCAAGGATTACGGGGAGAAGACGAATGGGGATGAGAATCATCAGCCATGATTAAATGGCAGAGCTAATTTGATGGGCCAAATGGCTAATTCTGCTATGGCCTCGTGGTCTGAAATTTTGACGCAACCTCTGCTCCGACCAACAACTTCCATTTTTATAGTAAAAACTCAGCAGGTCAGGCAGCATCTGTGGAGAGAGACTAGACCCAACATTTTGAGTCAGGATGGCCCTTTGTCAAAATCTGGATAACATCACTGATGTAAACGGTGGTAAGATTCCAGTCTTAATTCCAGATTTCTATTGAATTTAAATTTTGCCATTGGCTGTGGTGGGATTTGGACCCAGTTCCCTGGAACATTACCCTGTGTCACTGGATTTCTAGTCCAGTGATAATACACAAATCCATTATCTTCCCAGTAGCCCAGATATAATTTATTAAAAATTCCCTTGCATAGTACTTGTGCAGTGGACATTTGGAGTGTTCAACACAGGGAATGTTCTCGTGCACGCCTTCAAAAATGGACTGAAATCTATTGTAATTCAATTCATTCACTGTCAACTTCACCTGAAAATTGCTGCTGACTAAACAAGCATAGCAAAGGGGTTGGTCATGATAAATCCTCCACATTTGACAAATGTTTGCACTTTGCTAATTAGATATGACAAATTCAACAGTGTCAAAGCCAGGTAAACATTTTTCTGAGAAAAAATATTATCTGCCAGATGTAAGATAATTTTGAAATGCTTTCAGTTCTGCCATTTTTAGTTGGGTAAAACTCTCAATATTCTGATTCCATCAGTCAATGGATAAATGTATTTCATCCAGTAAAGTGTAGCGATATTTTGTTGTGGATAGACAAAATAATTGCTTATGAAGCTTGCATAAAACAGAAATTGCTGGGCCAGCAACTGCTGAAACCGCCAATGAAACATTGATTGCCAATTGCTATTATTTTTCATTCAGTTTTTCATAAATTGTCTTTTGAGCAAATACTGTCTGGACTCATGGAATTAATGAACAGCAATTTTGACGAGACTGAATCCCCAACAGCTGAAATTTAGCCAAACGCTGGCATTAACATTTATTTGAGAGCAAATTAATGTTCACTCACAAACCTGGAGTTCTTAGCAAAAAATCAAATCAAGTAATTTATTCAGAGAGTATTTAGAAGGAGGGAGAAAGGAATGTATAGAATGCTGATGGGACAAAGTGAAGTAGGGTGAAAGGAAACTCGTACAGGCCAGTTGGGTGAAATAGCCTGATCCAGTGCTGTAAATTCTACACAAAATGCTACGTTACTCTCCAGTTGTCGCTAGTTACACCAAATAGAATAAGGAAGACTTTGGCCTAGATTTTCACTCCCAGGCCGGGCATGTAAAGATGGGCTTTGCAAAAACATCATTTAAAAATGGGCATACATTGTTTTGGTTTTCAGCTGGGGGTGGGGAGTGCAGGCTACATTTGGAGTCAAATCGGGCAAGCTCAGAAGTGAGGTGGAGCAGGAGGGTGACTTAGGGGTCTAGAAAATGCACCCCTTCTGGAGCTGTCAGCCTGAATTGTAAGTCCTCACATTTGTGCATTGTCAGGTGAGAGTAAAAGCTGCCAATGTTAACTAACTGTTGGATTATTTTAGAATGTGTGGCCCATCATGGGCTTTCCTTATGGGAAAGTCATCATTGCTGCTTCCCAAACAAAAATATGCTAAGTTAATTCTCAAGACACAATCACAGAGATGGCATTGCCTTTCTACCACTGCTTGATGCGGATTTAGTAAGATGTCCAGACTCAATGGATGCAGGCGTAACATTACCATGCTTATTATCGTATCTACTTGCCCTATTGCCGCTCATCTCTTTGGATGCATTCACACTGTGGCCCCTTGATCTGAATCCACACATTTGCACAGTGTAGAGGCATAACAGTTTGAACGAGATAGAGTAAGCCAGTAGTGCTGTCTGTTGTCATTGAGCAGAGTATGTCACTTTGGAGTTACAGCTATAACATACACAGCATCAAGTGTATGCATAAAACCTTTTTCTCAACCACAGTATTAAGAATAGTTAAAGATGAGATAATATAAATGGTTAGTCATGTAAGCTTACAAGAGTGAATTATAGCAATGTATTCTGATTAAGTTGCGATCTTTCTCACCTTACATTTTCATTAATTAATTCATAATCCATAGAGCTATGACTTTCACCAAGTTTTCCAGCTGCACCATAGAAAGCACCCTTTCTGGATGTATTTATGGTCTGGTTCCTGTTTCGACAAAAGCTACAAGAAACGGCAAAGGATTGTGAATGTAGCCCAGTCCATCACACAAACTAGCCTCCCATCCATTGACTCCAACCCCAATCTTCCTGCTGCTTCAAAAAAGCTGCCAGCATAACCAAGGACATATTCCCTTCCAACTCCATCTGTCAGGAAAAACATTTAAAGAGCTGAGGTCTCCTACCAACTGTTGCAAGAACAGCTTTTTCCTTTTGTCTGAACATCAGACCTTGAAATGATCCTATCATATATTAAATTATTCTTTCTTTACACCTGAGCTATGACTGTAACACTATATTCTGCACCCTCTCCTTTCCTTCTTGTTATATATTTTATGAATTGTATGTTTGGTCTGCCTGGCGCATAAGGAAGAATACTTTTCACTGTATCCCAATACATGTTACAATAATAAATCAAATCAAATCAAATCAAAGGGGAACCACTTTGGAAATGGTGGGGCCAGCTGTCTAACACTTTTCTGAGAGGAGCTGTTAGTGGAAAGGAGAAGAGAGATCATATACCCAGCTGGCCATCATGAACTGTCTGCTATTAAAGAAAGAAATAGAATCGGATTGTGGCAGCAGTGAGCACTATGGGGACCAACGGAGGTCATGGATGCTGTGCTGCAAAAGGTTCAGTGACCTGTGGTATTCTGGTATGGTGAGTAACTTGGCTAATAAACACAGAAGTCCAAGGCAACAATCACATCTACATGCTGCAGGTATAGTGCAAGATTTTGGAAAAAAACAAAGCAACTCCATTTAGCTGCATGGAAAGCAGTTGCAAAGAAGCACTTTGATGCAGACGCATCAAAGATCAATATCTCTGCGTGCACTATATATTAGAGTAACATAAATTCATGTATTGGTTGCAGAACAAAAGATTTAGAGATTGCAAATAGATGGTCTGGAACTGGGAGTGGGAGAACTCACCTGAGGTTCATACTCTCAGTGGTTCAGACAGCCCTGGAAATTATCAGACTCCTACAGTTGCTGCCTTTGGTGATGGAGAATGTTCAGTAGCGGGGGAAAAGGAGATATTGGGATTGCCTCAGCACATGGTGGAAGTCATGCTGTCACTAGGCTCTTCACAGCGGGATGTTGATATATGGGAGTGTGCATGTGGAAAGCATGACTATGGTTAAGGCTGCTTCATGAATCAAAGCATGCTGTCCCAATAAGAAGGACTACACCTGAATGTCTAATGTTGAGAGTCAAGCAGGACAAGGGCAGCATCTCAGCCAGGAAAGGGTGCAAGTCTCACTCAATAGCCTGGATCTGTCCGTTCCAAAAATGAGTGCTGACAGAAATGGAATACATGATGAGCTGTATACTCTTAACAGGAGGATCTCGCTATCCTCCATTCATTAAGCAACCACTGCACGCCAGCAGCTGGCCCCATCATCCCCAGCTGAACGCCAACATTGGCATTCCTGGTATCACACGATGTTGTTTGTGTCATTTAAAGTGGTATGCATAAGCCAGGGCTGATGGGTGTGTTGCCCAGATCTTAATCTGGGTCATTAGCTGGGATGGATGTAGGAAAAGTTATTTCAATGAGCTGTTGTAGCACAATGGTGTAATCAACATGCATAATATACTATATCTGTATGCATGAACAATATACATTCAATTCAGTATACACTTAGTCTTCCAAGTCTTCACTCCTGTCATTATCAGCATTGTGGGCAAGGCTTGATGTTGGTCAGGCTGACAGTATGAGTGCCTCATTCATCGTCAATGGCATTCATATGAAGGAGCCAGGATGAAAGGGAATTATTACTATCTGTATTTGAAAGATGACAATGATCGTGTTTGTGATGGAGAGGGTAGATGCAGTTCGAATATAACTGAACCAAACCTACAAATGTTCATTCGCTGCCTTGTGGGGTATGAGTGGTCCCTTGAGAGGCTGCAAAATCAAACTAAGACATGAGAGAGTTTATAAACTGTTAAATCAAGCTTTACTGTTTTGCTTATTTGAAAAGTGGATTTTGCTAATCGAAGGATGGCTGCTACAAGTCACATGGCATAGATTGGCTGCAATTTCCAACACCATTTACAGGACAAAAACTCAACTCTCATCCTTACGGAACCTCACATCTCTCATTGTGAGGTTGATTCCAATTGGAATCAACAAAATCAGAGATAAGCAGACAGGCCAGGCCTATAATAAAAGGAGAGTTCATTATACCTAAACAGTTACTGAAAGCCACCATCTGTATCCTAAGGTAGACAATGGATTTTGATCAGAGATATAGAAACTGCTTGTTGGCCTGTAAAAGACTTATTAATCAGCCATATCACATGACTAAAACTTCTGATCTTTGTGAAGTTTAAATATTGCAGTTCGAGGCTCACAACTCAGTCTGCGGCTTCAATTAGGCTGGCACATTCATAGCTGCTAAGGTTCCATTGAGGAATCTTAGCCGTTACTGGGATCCCTGGAAAGCAGGCAAATGGTTTCATGGCTGATTTGTTGAATGCACCCACCACTGATTTGCCTAAGATTAAGCAGACACACGCAATGGTTACATTTGACCAGAGATGATTAGACTCTATTTCAGCAACTTTCTGGTGTGTCTGTAAAGATAACACAGGAAAATGTGATCCATGATATTCTCCTCCCTTTTCAGAGGGCAGCACCCCATACCCGACCTCCTGGCTCCTTTATCCCAGTAGCATATAAAGCCTCCTCTGTGTTTCCCACCATTTGTCCTGGCTGAATGCAGGGCCTATCAATAGAGAATGCCTCGGAGCTTTTGGTTTGATTTGATTTATTGTTGTCACATATCAGTGTACAGTGAGAAGTATTGTTTCTTGCGCGCTGTAGTGACAAAGCATACCATTCATAGAGAAAGAAAGGAAAGAATGCAGAATGTGGTATTACAGTCTTAGCTAAGGTGTAGAGAAAGATCAACTTAATACGAGGTAGGTCCATTCAAACATCTGATGGCAGCAGGGAAGAAGCTCTTCTTGAATCGGTTAGTAGATGACTTCACATTTTTGTATCTTTTTCTTGACGGATGAAGATAGAAGAGAGAATGTCCGGGATGTGTGAGGTCCTTGGTTATGCTGGTTGCTCTTCTGAGGCAATGGGAAGTGAGGACACAGTCAATAGATGGGAAGAAATCTTGTGTGCCTTCTTTACACAATGGAGGCATCTCCTGGATGTGTGGACATTTTGCCCTACAGAAATACCCCCAGTTAGAATGATCAGCCTTGAAATTACTTTTCAAAAGCAATCATTTAGAAAAGAAAAAGAGAGGATTGAGAAAGATGACGCGATTTGAATAGATGGCCGAATTTTTTCAATGTTGTACGCCATACAACCATTGCCAGCAAGAATGGAGAATTTGGCACACAATCAAACTTCCCTTCACAGAAGCAGAACTGGAGAATTTCAGCCGCAGACAAGGTCAGGAAATCCTGGCTGATATCTCCAGCTACAGAACAAAACCTGTTGGGAATGGATTGAATGGCCTCCTTCTGTGTTACAATTTACCCAATGCTGTATAAGTAACCATTTTGATTGTGTATACAATAGATCCAGAATAGTGCACAATGGAGACATATTTTGGAAAAAATAGTTCCACCCCATTGAGTGATGTCTATTGTAAATCAGATTTTCAAACCGCCATACCCTCAATGGGAAACCATGCTCATAAGAAATATGATTCAGGAGATCAGGCTTGCAGTGTTATAGTTCTATCTCCAACTAATGGGGCAGTACAATGGCACAGTGGTTAACACTGCTGTCACGCAGCACCAGGAATGAGGGTTTAATTCTGGCCTCAGGTCACTGTCTGTGGAGTTTGCACATTCTCCCTGTGTCAAGGATTTCCTTCAGGTGCTCCAGTTTCTTCCCGCAGTCCAAAGATATGCAGGTTAGGTTAATTGGCCAAACTAAATTATTCCTAGTTCCAGGGGGATTAGCAAGATAAATGTATAGAGTTTGGGGCCTGAGTGGAATTGTGGTCGATGCAGACCCAATGGGCTGAATGGCCTCTTTCTGCGTTGCAAAAATTCTATGACAATGCGAGCAAGCATCCACATGGGAATGCAAATTGAGGAATTAACTCCCTTATCAACAGGAGACCGGGATGTGATGGCCTTCCAATTTTACTTAGTCACCAGTAGAGGTATACTGTCCCCACCAATATGTATCCCCTCAATCAGCTTTGACAAAGCAGATGATCCTATCATCACCTCTGTGGTATTTGTGGAGGCTTGCTGTGTACAAATTTAATGCGGTGTTGCTCTACAGTTACGCTATCTTAAAAAGTACTTAATTGGCTGCAAAGTGCTTTGGGATGTCCTGCTATACATAAACACAAGTTTGTTATCTCTATTTTTTCTATATTGATCTGTCTTGTTGCCACCTGTGAAGGGAGAGATGGTATTATCGGTCATCTAAGGTGTCCAATTTTTCTCAGCTGGCTACAGCTGGATATACTAAGTGGCTGTCAACCAGTGGATTCAGAAATGACGGGATCTGGTTACTGACTGGAAAATTTGCAATCCCATTTTCTGCACTTAGGAACTGCAATTTTGCAGATTTTTGAAAAGGAAATGGAGCGCATGATTTTAACAGCAATATAAACACGATTTAGATATGGTTGCTATAAGTTTTTATGTGCATTTGTAAAACAGTAAAGTATTTATCAAATGCTTATGGAATAGCTGTGCTTTACTAAATTTCCACAGTGTGAAATCCTCGGAGGATAATTTGAACCAAATCAGCAGCTCAATCAAAAATTAACTCAGGTGGAGTATAATAAAGTAGTTGATCCAACATTACTTCTATGTTACTGAGCAGGTTAGATTAAAAAAAATACACTCATTGGTGTCAGCTAAATGGCAGCATTGGTGGAAATTCAGGCCTTGATTTCAATTGCTGGCACTGATAAGGTAATGATGTAAAGATGCCGGCGTTGGATTGGAGTGGTAAGAACTCAGTAAGAATTTAGCAACACCAATTATTAATCCAACCGATTTATTTGATAGTAAAATAGCGAGCTTTCAACACTCCCGTGTCTTCATCAGGCAAGTGCAGTATTCAAAGTGTTTCAAAGTGTTGAAAGCTCGCTATTTTACTATCAAATAAATCGGTTGGATTAATAATTGGTGTTGCTAAATTCTTACTGATAAGGTAATACAGGGGTTAGCACTGCTGTCTCACAGTGCCAGGACCCAGGTTCAATTGCCGACTTGAGTCACTGTCTATATGGAGTTTGCACATTCTCCCCATGTCTGTGTCAATTTCCTCCAAGTGCTCCAGTTTTCTCCTATCTTCTGAAAGACAAGCAGGTTAGGTGCATGTCCGTAACACATGCCGGAGTGTGATGGCTGGGGAGAATTTCACAGTAACTTCATTACAGTATTAATGTAAGCTTTTCTTGTGACTAATAATAAATTAATAAACTTTAAACAACTAGATTCATAGTTGGCTCTGGTGAGATCTGCCTGAGTGGTCTATAGCTGAAGTGTCACTATGCCAAAAGATAGAGTCATAGAAACCTTACGATGCAAAAAAAGGCCATTTAAGCCCATTGAGTCTACACCAAGCACAATCCCACCCAAGCCCTACTCCATATCCCTACACATTTACCTGCTAATCCCTCTAACTTAGGCATCTCAGGACACTAAGGGGCAATTTTAGCATAGCCAATCAACCTAACCAGCACATCTTTGGACTGTAGGAGGAAACCAGACCATCTGGAGGAAATTCACGCAAACACGAGGAAAATGTGCAAACTCCATACAGATAGTGACCCAAGATGGCAATCAAACCCAAGTCCCTGGAGCTGTGAAGCAGCAGTGCTAAGCACTGTGCTACTGTGCTGCCCTTCAATAAGTCTGGACTTTGCACAATGCCTATAAATTAACAGGTATAAATACACAGAAAACAATCTTGGAGCAAGTCCAAGATCCTCCTGAAGAGGCCAAGTGTTGAGTTTCCATAAAGTGAGACTTCATCAATAAAATTGCTCTGATGGTGCATGGAGCATAACTAACCCTTCTCATTGTGTTTTGTTTAAAGGAGACATTAACTATGGATCTGACAATTTGCGGTAATTCTTTTTTGCATGTACAGCTTTAAATCTTTCTCTATGTTAAAGTGATGATTCCGCCAACTATATCAAGTCACATAGCTTCTCTGAATTCACTTATTGTGGAAGAAACTTAGATAAAATCTTACCATGGAATCCGGCAGGGTGAGGGAAGGCAATAGTCTAATGATATTATATCTGGACTATTAATCCAGAAAACTCAGCTAATGTTCTGGGGATGCAGGTTCGAATCCCATCAGGTCAATTTGAATTCAATAAAAAGAAAATATCTGGAAATCAGAGCCTACTGATAACCATGAAACTATTGTCAATTGTCAGAAAAACCCATCTGGTTCACTAATGTCCTTTCAGGAAGGAAATCCACCGTTTTTACCTCATCTGGCCTACATGTGACTCCAGAGCCACAACAATGTAGTTGATTCTCAATTGCCCTTGGGCAACTGGGATGGGCATTAAATACTGACCAGCAAGCGACACCCAGATCCCACAAATGAATAAAAAAAAGAATGCTCTCCCTCATCATAAAATTCCTAGTAAACACCCTCCATTTATTGATAATTCCTACTCGGTCCTGAAAAATATCTGGGAATTACTTTTGGTGAAACAGATGGCCCAAAATGCATTATTCCTATTGAGCAAGCTGTTTGAGGAGTGTCTTTATCCTGAATTTGTGATTGCAGATCCTGAACCATTTCCTGGAGATCCTTGGGTTTCTCAGTTCAAATCCAATCTCGACTAACGAAAGTCATACTCGATGGCTAGTTGAATTGTAATTGTTTAGCCAACTTCCAATTACTCTGAATGTATTAACCTTCTCCTTATGTGCTTCTGCAATCTCTTAATTCTGCCTTTGGCTAAGAAGATTGTGCAATTTCTCTTTTCTTACCTCCTGTCTTTTTTTCCTTCTTTCTTTATTGATCTGCTTTGTTGTCACAAGTGAAGGAATAGATAGTATCATTGACCATCTGATCCGAGCTTTATAAATGTGGGGTCTTTTTGTGGAGTTGGGCAAAATCCAGAAGCACTGGTAGTCAGGAACCAGATGCAGAAATCCCAGCCACATTGTCAACTAATTTTACTGTTGTTCATGAGGCAAGGAGTTGGGCACATGAGTCATATAGACAGAATGCCCAAAACTCAACAGAGTCAATTAATGCTGAGTTCAAACAGATCCCACTTTTACTATTCCAATGGCTTTAACCCATAATACTGGATTCACAATATTATAGAGCTGAACTAAACACTTGTGAAGGATGGGTGAAGTCTCTTTGAGTGTCTTGAACTGAACCTTGTATTCTCAGGCCTTTAAACATGAACATGCTGAAACTGTCAGTTTGAGACCAAAAAAAAAACACTCTGCTGAACTGTTTTGACAGAGAGGCCATCTGGTGTAAACTATAAATAAAAATTATAGTTCTGTTCCTGAATTTCAATAGAGCTTTTATTGACACTTCCCAATGGCTGTTAATACAGCTGAGGTCACTAGGAATGCTTGACTGATTTTCATAAGTAAAACAACGCTTATCTCCATGGGGTGGGACTGAGTTCACATTTTGATTGACAGTTTAAAGAAACTATTAAAGGATTAGCTGCAATAGCTAATATGACTACTGAATAGATCTTTGTTTTATAACTTATTTCTCATTTGAAGGGAATTAAAATTTTTGAATGGATTTTAAGAATAGGAGTTATTTTTAGTACCAAATGTGAGACCTCCAGAAGTTTAATTGTTTTTTCATCTCCATGTAGCTCCTGAGATCTGCCTAGAGTGGTTTATGGATGAATGGTTCTGGCGATTGCATGGGAGTATAAGGTAGCATGGAAGGACATAGAGAAGCAATGCAAGATGTGAGAGGTAAGAATTCGAGAACCTAACAACTTTTAAAACAACTGGGACGTAGATCCAGAGAATTAAGGTCTTCTAATCAGCTCATCTCATAATTTTGCCACACCTGTAGCCACCTACAATCTGCTCCTAGACTCGGTGGCCCCAGCTGTATTCTGTCTTTGCCTCCTTGGATCAAAACATTAGTTGTAACAGGACTCTTTATACTGAAATCAGTCTGCTGAGTCAGGACAATTTCTGACTTGAGTCACTTATATTAGTAGCAAAAATCCACCCAAAGAACACAAAATAAGACACTGGTTCAGCCTCAAATGGGGTATAGTTTCCAATTCTGTACACCTCATTTTAGGAAGAGGATGTAAAGACATTGGACAAAGTGCAGAAAACAGTTATGTGTGTGATTACAGGGTTGAAGTATTTTAGTTATGTAGATAGATTGCCAAAGGTAGATTCCCAGGAATAAAAAACTTAATGTACAAGGAACGTTTGAGGGCTCTGGGTCTGTACTCGACAGAGATAAGAAGGATGAAGGGGAGATCTTATTGCATCTTACAGAATACTGAGAGATCTGGATAGCATGGATATGGAGAAGATGTTTCCATGAGTAGGCTAGACTAGGATCCAAGGGCACAGCCTTAGAGTAAGAAGACGACCCTTTAAAACTGAGATAGGGAGGAATTTCTTTAGCATATGTGTGGTGAATCTAAGGAATTCATTGTCACAGAAGGCTGTGGAGCCCATGTCATTGAGTATATTTAAGTCAGAGATAGATAAGTTCTTGATTGGCAAGAGGATCAAAGGTTTGGGAAAAAGCAGGAGAATATTCTTGAGAAACTTATCAGCCATGATTGAATGGTGGAGCAGATTCTGCTCCTATATTTTTTGGTCTAAGTTGGGGTTGTTCACCTTAGAGAAGAGAAGGTTGAGAGATGAACTATTGCCATTGGAGGAGAGGTTTAAAATGATTGGCAAAAGATCCAGAAGGGCATGAGAAAAATCTCTTTACACGGTGAATGGTTACAATCTGAATGCAGTGCTTGAAAAGGTGATGGAAGCAGATTCAATTATGGTTTTCAGAATGGACTTGGACAATCCATGAAGGTTAAAAAGAGAAAAGGGCAGAATAGTGGGACCAACTTCATTGCTCTTGCAAGGAGCAAGCAAGGACTCCACAGGCCAAATGGACTTTTTGCTATGACCATCCTATAACTTTAACAAGTATATGCCAGAAATATTCATCTTTATTGCCAGATGGTAATTTAACAGAATAAATGGCTTGCTTGCATTGGAACATAGGAATTAGGAGCAGAATTAGGCAAATTCAGCCCTTCGAGCCTGCTCTGCCATTCAATCATGGGTGATCTTTCCCTGGTTTCAAATCCACCTCCTCACTTGTTCCCCATATTCCCTTATCCTTATTCTTTTTATAAATATATCTATCTCCTTCTTGAAACTATTCAATAATTCAGACCTTCACCACGCTACATGGCAGCGAGTTCCACAAATTCACCACCCTCTGTGAGAAATAATTCCTCTTCATCTCAATTTTAAATCTAAGCCTTTCAACCTATACCTGTGACCTCTTGTTTGAGATTGCCCCGTAAGAGGAAACATTTGACCTATATTAATTTTATTAATTCTTTTAGAATTTTACACACTTCAATCACATCCCCTCTCATGTTTCTTAACTCATAAGAACATAAGAAATAGGAGTAGGAGTAGGCCATCTAGCCCTTTGAACCTGCCCCACCATTCAATAAGATCATGGCTGAATTGCATTGGATCACTTCCAATTTTCCGCTTTCTCTCCATAACTCTTAATTCCCTTGTCTATCAGAAAGCTATCTACCCGTGACTTAAATATATTCAACAAGGTAGCCTCCATCACTTCAATGGGCAGAGAATTCCAGAGATTCACATCCTTTGAGTGAAGAAATTCCTCCTCAACTCCATTCTAAACTGCACCCTTTCCCCAAGTTATTTTGAGACTGTGCCCTCCAGTTCTATTGAGTATAAGCCTAAACTGTTTAATCTGTCCTCATACGTCAACCCTTCCATCTCCAGAACCAATCTGGTGAATCTCTGCTGAACTGCCACCACATTCTTCCTCAAATAAGGGGACCAAAACTGGACACAATGTGCAAGATGTGGTCTCATCAACCCCCTATACAATTGCAACAGCACTTGTCCATCTGTATACTCCAGTCCCTTTGCAATAAATGCCAATATTCCATTTGCTGTTTTTATTACATTACTGTAGAAACCAACCATATCCATTTAAAGATGTGTGTGGGACATATATGTATATAATCTGCTCATCTATACATTTTCTGAAAACTTGGTTGGGCACGCTAAACAACTCATCTTGTTTTATTTTAAAAACACTTCAGTATGAGAATTTGAAGTGAATGCTTTATTCAGCAAAGTCTGAGTCATCGGGCTAAGAGATATAATTAAACAATAATGTTCAAGTAGGAGTGAATTAATTAATGACTAGTGTACATTAGAAATAATTTGGGCGTGAGACAAAGATGTGAGCTTGAACTAATGCTGGGTACACATCAATCACCAGTGAATGCACACTCAGACATTCATTAGCTTTGCTGCCAATAAATTTCTGTACTGTTATGTCCTCTGGCACAGCTGAGAGATTTGGGGTTCAAACTGAATTACGGGATACTGTTCACTGTGGAGGCAGATTTAAAGTTGACCCTTGATTAGAATGGATATTAAAAGATAAACAAGCATGTTCATATGACAACAGAGCAAGAGGTGACAAGAAGAGTCAAAGAGGTAAAAATCAAAGAGCTGCCAGTGCTTTCTTAGTGGCAGAAATGTATTTTAAAGTCTTGTTGCCTTCATGTCTTTTCATGTTAGGCTATGAAGAGATCTAATTAGTTCCAGACTCCAGTCCTGTGCCCTGAACACAAAAGCTTAACTTTTTGGAAATGGATAAATGCATCTTTTATTCATTTCCAGCAGCTTCCAATGGTGATAGGCAGGGGAGTGGAGTGAAGGAGGAGGGGTGGGTGATTTGTGGATTGGTTGAGGTGGGATTTTACCCAGATGACTTTACTGAGAGGTGTGACGCTCTGGTGAACTGACTTGTCTGAATCTTCTCTTTTCTACACCGGAGTAAACGATGCAGATACCTTGAACTTGCACTCCTATTCTCCAAATTTCTTTATCAGTTGTGTCACATGCAGTCCAAAGATGTGTGGGTTAAGTTGATTGGCCATGCTAAACTTCCCCTTAGTATCAGAGTAGTAATAGGATAAACACATGGGGTTATGGAGATAGGGCCCAGGTGGGATTGTGGTCAGTACAGGATTTGGTGGGCTGAATGGTCTTCTTCTGCACTGTCAGATTCTATGATTCTATGTATATTTAAAAAACACATGCTTGTAATAAAGTATACCTTAAGTAAAATAAATCTGTACTGAGAGTTACTGAAGGTAAAATGCTCTTTCAGAGAGTCAGTGCAAATTCAGTGGGCCGAATGGCCTCCTGCTTCATGGTAGGGATTCTATGATTCTATGGTTACCTGCGTCTAGAGAGTTTGGGGTCTGGGTTGGCAGGTTCTCAAGAGTGCAATGGCAGTGCAAGCTAGTTTACCAGAACTCTACAGATTAAGAGCTTAGAATATTAGTAAAACCATCATATCTTATCCTGTCAGACCCTATCCACATAGGCTGGCAATTTTTTGTATTCATTCAAGGGCTTCACTGGCTAAGCCAGGATTCATTGTCCATCCCTAATTGCCTTTGAGAAAGTGGTGGTGAGCTGCCTTTTTGGGATGTAGGTGCACCCACTGTGCTGTTAGGAAGGGCGTTCCAAGATTTTGCTTCACTTTAGGGAAGAACATCTGCCATCTTTGGCTGGTCTGACCTACATGTGACTCCGGATCCACAGAGACGTGGTTGATTCTTAACTGTCCTCTAAAATAGCCCAGCAAGCTATTCAGTGCAAAGTCAATTGGGAATTGGCAATAAAAATGTTGGCCCAGCAGTAATGCTCACATCCCATAAATGAATTTTTAAAAACTTGTGGAAGAGGTGCCACTTAAGTGGACTGCTTTGTCCAAGATGTTGTCAAGCTTCTTGAGCGTCGTTGGAGCTGCACTCATCCAGGCAAGTGGGGAGTATTCCATTACATTCCTGACTTGTGCCTTGTAGATTATACTCAGGCTTTGGTGTGACGGGAGGTGAGTTATTTGCTGCAGGATTCCTAGCCCCTTGTAGCCACAGTATTAAGTGGCTCATCCAGTTGAGCTTCTGGAAAACGATAACCCCCAGGATGTTGATAATGGAAGTTCACAATCAGTGGGAATATTCACAATTTGCAGATTTTGGGCCCTTCATTTTCTCCCTAATGGAAGCGTCCTTGGCTGTTGTAGGAAGTCAACTGAAATTCTTTCCATTTAAAGTTCAAAAAACGGCATGAACCATTTTAAAACTCTGAAAATCAGCTAAAATTAGAGCGCATAAGACCCCAAAACTAAGGACAGAATAAGAACAACTTAACTCAATGGCCATCTGGAAGCAGGGCAGCATGGTGGTTGGCACTATTGCCTCACAACACCAGAGTTCGATTCCTAGTTTGGGTCATTGTCTGTGTGGTACTCCAGTTTCCTTCCAAAGTTTGAAAGACAAAAAGAAAACAAAGAACAACACAGCACGGGAAACAGGCCCTTCGGCCCAACAAGCCCGTGCCGCCATTTTAACAGTGTGAGTTCCGTCTTCCATCCATGACCCTTGTCTATGCTTATGGAAATCCATATTGGAAACCAGATTGGGGAGACAATTTTAGGGACAATTTGTTACACATATTTGGAGTCGCGGGAGGAAATTGGAGCACCTGGAGAAAGCCCACACAACTGTGGAGAGAATGCACAAGCTCCCACAGATACTGGCCCAAATCCATGTATCTGCACAGCAAAGAGTGATAGTCACTGAGTTGTCATGTCACCCATGCTGGTTAGGTGCATTGACCATGCTAAATTCTCTCACAGTGTACCCAAATAGTTGCCAGAGTGTGGCAACGAGGGGATTTTCACAATAACTTCATTGCAGTGTTAATGTAAACCTATTTGTGACAAATAGATAGACTTTAATGAGTATCTTGATCATGAAACAACCAACAGAAGAAACAATATAGAACAAACAGCATAGTATCAAGCTTGTGACTGTGAAATCATGCTTTAGCTCAAATTGGAATTGGAAAGAAACATTTTTTTAAGATAAAGAATTACAATAAATCCATACTAATGTTCCAAGCGACCATGCCAGTGTAGTCACAGCCTGCTCATTATGCCCTTGCAAGTCCTCATCTCAATTGTTGCTTTCAATTACCTTCAGGCAAATCTGCTAACTTTTCAGACATAATTGCAGTGTTCCCCGATGCACAGAACACTGCAAAGATACAGCACAATCTCTTCATAATAAACTGTAAAAAAAAATGTCATTAATGCAAGAAAATCCCATTTTCAGAATCCCTTGAGGTAGATTTTAAACTTGTCCAGGCATATAATTGGTATTGTAGGTCTGCCATCCATTATAGAAACTGCCTGATTTCCATTTCCATTGTACTGTCCAATGAGTTTTATTATGTTTACTGCTTGCTAGAGGTATGGCAAGTGTCCGCCCTGCCATATCTCCACCATACAGCAACACTATAAAGTGTAAGCTGTAATGATTTGCAAATCAAAGAAATGACGCTATACCCAGCCGTTCAAGGGACTGCCAAAGGCTTAACATTTACCAATCCATTAAAGTTTCACCTTATAACAACCTGTACAGGCAAGATTTGTTTCTGTGTGTTTTTTTTCTCCCAGGTTTCTCTGAAAAGGCGCAGAGATGTGATTCCAGGAATATCAGAAACTCTGATATTTCAAATAAGTCACCAGCAGTGAGTCCAGCCGTTAGTTTTGGATTGGTTTTAATTGGCCCATGACTTCCATTTTCGTCCACTGTCAATACAACCACATTTTTCAGAAGAGGTCCCCGGAATGCACTCGCGGGAGTGAATCGTGGCTACGTTTTTCTTTTATTCACAGCTTGTTGCAGTCAACTGTAGCACATCAACTACTAAACAGACTGAAATGCTGGCTGTAATTCTCCCAAAAGTGCTGAATTAGTGGGAAAACTGTTCGGTATCCCAATTGTTTTATCAGTTCAGCTTCTCACCTGAATCTCCGCACTTTGTGCACTGCAAAGGCTGGAATTGAACCCAAGTTTCTGGCAATTTGAGGGCAGTGCAAACTACTGTGCTACCATATCACCCTACATTGTCTACAATTAACTTACATCAAATTATGAAGCACAGAAAGGGACTATTTGACCCTCTGTGTTGGTGATAGCTCTTCGAAAAACTTATTTAGTCAGTTCCATCCCCATGCTCCTTCCACATAGCCCTGCACATCAGGCGGGATTTTCCAGCATCTGCGTGCCTGAGGTCAACAGATCTTTGCCATGGAATGCCCCACCCCGTCCCCACCACCGCTCCAACCGCCCGCTATGATTCCCATGGCATTGGGATGGGAAAACTCCCCCCCCATCATTCCTTTTCATGTTTACATTGTACTTGCAGAGACTTAACAAAGTTAAAGGAAAGAAAGGATAGAAGATATAAAAATAGTCAGCTATGCAAACAGAGTCATCCCTTCTTATCTATTTAGACTGCTCAACTCCTACTCATTATTTACCTGTGCACATCATGCATGTGATATGAATATTCAGAACAGCGAGGAAATATGAACATCTGCATATTATCTGGTTGTCCAAAATACATTTTAAAATGTATTTTGAAACGCCAGCCAATTTTCTACTCAATAATGTGCCAACTCAAAATGAAAGCAAGACTGATCTGCTCAAATCTGATTAGATTTGTTGGTATTTGAACATTTGCATCCCTAACTTTTCTCCATAATGGGCTGGATTGTGCTACAATATATTCCAAATATGTTTTCATCATGTTTTTCAACTGAAAGTGACCAGAATAGATTTAGTAAGCATTTTATTTGCGCACCTAATGGTTTTGAACCTAACTGGAAAGTTCCTTGAACATTTTTTTTTATTTATCCATGTGCTTCGCTGGCTGACCAGTATTTATTGCCCATCCCTAGTTGCCCTTGGAGAGCAGTTGAGAGTCAATCACAATGCTTTAGCTCTGGAATCACACTTAAGCCAGACCAGGTAAGGATAATAGACTTCTTTCCCTAAAGGACATTAGTGAACCTGATGGGCTTTTCTGACAATTGACAATGGTCTCATGGTCATCAGTAGATTCTTAATTCCATGTCAGGCAAATTCTGAAATCACAATGGATTTTGTCAGAATTTTCTACCTGGACTTTCTTAAGCAATCACTTTTCAGGTTGAAATCAACCTGATCAAACAGATGGGGTGGGATTTTATGGCCTCACTCATTCTGAAACCATAAAATCTTGCCCAAGGTCAATGGACCTTGCCATGATCCGCCCCTGGCCCACTCCAATTCTCATGGCAGACGCAGCAGTAAAATTCCAGCAATTTTCTATTTTGTATCATTCTTTTGTCTTGAGGATGATTCCGTTTTCTTGATTCCAACATGTTTGAAGTCTGAAGTCTGTCAGTGAGAACAGAGAATTTGGTAATCAAGTTTCTCTTCACAGCAGCAGGACTGAGAAATCCCAGCTGCCGGCAAGGTCAGAGAATTCCAGCTCTTATTTACCAAGTAAGAGTTACATTAACACTTCAATGAAATTATTATGAAATTTCCCTAGTTGCCACACTCTGGAGCCTGTTCAGGTCAATGCACCTAACCAGCACATCTTTCAGATTATGGGAGGAAATCAGAGCACCCCGAGGAAACCCATACAGATATGGGGAGAACATGCAGATTCCACACAGACAGTGACCCATGCCAGGAACAGAATCCAGGTCCCTAGAGCTGTGAGGCAATGGTGCTAACCACTGTGCCACCATACCACCCGGATGGCACAGTGGTTAGAACTGCTGTCTCACAACACCAGGGACCCAGGTTCCATTTCAGCCTTGGGTCGCTGTTCGTGTGGAGTCTCCCCCGTCTACTGATCCGAATAAAATATTAATAAATTAATCCAGTGCTGTAAATTACTGCAATACTATACATCAGAAAACACGAGTTTATGACACGCTTCAGCACTCATCAAGGCAATAGTTTGCCCCTCTTGTCTTCAACTGCAGTCAACATTTGTTTTAGTGTATTATTTGAATAAATTGGCTGTAGAAAAGGAAGTGCTCTCAAGCACTTAGCTACAGTTTATAATTTACACTTAATAGTGGAAAAGCACTCATACTGCAGTTCATAACTTGCACTTAGTAATAGGCAATAGTCTCTACCGTACTGTCACTCATGAAGAACTATCGCTTATACCAACACCAATTAATGGGCAGTAGTGAAGACTGTTTCCATCTAGATAATGATTTTTCGAACTGAAATGTTTCATATTTCAGTCCAAGGGTGCAATAAACAATAATATTAATGCTGCATTTTTTTTACGGTCACTTGGAAAATAGATCCCCGAACAATCATAACAAGCAAATGGTACATAGGAGTAAATTGATCATAACCGGAATTCTGCGGTCTCTCAATAGCCACCCCACCCCCACCGCCCCGCTACCACTGCCAGAGAGAACTTGGTGCTTAGCCAAGTTTCCATCCAAAGCAGCAGGGCTGGAGAATCCCAGCGGCAGGTGAGGTTGGAGAATTCCAGTTTATATTTACCAAGTGGAGGCCAGTTAGTTTGATTGCTGGCATGTGATTCCAAATAAAATCAAGAGCACAGTCTCAGTTCCCATTCTAGTTGAGTGAGACTTGGGACTGGTCTCCTTGCCCTGCCCCTGAGAGTGGAAGGCAGCGGCAAATTACCACTGACAAAAGCAACCGAGAGCATTGAGCATTGAATCATTGGACCCCTACAGTGCAGCAGAAAGCCATTCATTCCATCGAGCTTGCACCGACCACAACCCCACCCAGGCCCTAGCCCCTTAACCATTTACCCTAAGTAGTCCTCCTAACTAGGGGGCATTTTAGCAAGGCCAATCCATCTAACCTGCACATCTTTGGGCTGTGGGACAGAATACCCAGAGGAAACCCATGCAGACACAAGGAGAATGTGCAGACTCCACACAGACAGTGACTCCAGCTGCGAATCGAACCCAGGCACAATGCTAACCACAGTGCCACTGTGCCACCCTGAAGCAAAGAACATCTCTATTCAAGCAGAGGAGCCATACCATACCATTTACCTGCTGCTGCTGCAGTAGTGGGGTTATAACATACACAAGCTAAATGTAAAGCAGAAATTTCTCTTTCAAATATGCAATGAATAAATTATGATTGTTACCCTCAGCAGGTCCTCATTCTGTACTGCATCATTTAGTATGATGCCATTTTGAGAATGAATTTTGAAATAAACTTCCACAACTGTTCAAATAAAGAATGCTTTCTGCAAGAAGTAAGTGCCATTAATACAACAGATTGATCATTTAAACACTTCTAGATTACAATAAGAAATAATTTGAGAAGTGGTTACTGAAGGATGTTCTTAGGGGTGGCTTGTTTCTTCTGTGTAGTGATCTGTCTCATTTCAAATGTTTGGAATATGGACTTTGTGGTAATCCTCTCAAAAACTTGGACAATCATTGAGGAGAAATGTATGGCTGACATTATTTACTAAAAAGGAACATGATCTGCCAAAAAATGGTAATATAACAGATTATGAAATTGTCTGACATTTCATCAAAGTTTAAGTTTATGTATTAGCATCACAAGTAGGCTTAAATTAATATTGCAATGAAGTTACTGTGAATATCCCCTGGTCACCACACTCTGGCACCTGTTCTACATTGTAGAGATTCTATGATTCAGTGCTCATTGTCTGCTGATGCTTCATCCTGAGCTATTTTTCTTGGTTGCTTTTGTCAGCAGTAATTTGCTGCTGCCTTCCACTCTCAGGGGCAGGGCGAGAAGGCCAAGAGAATCTAGCATGGCCAATGCACCTAACCAGCACATCTTTCAGACTGTGGGAGGAAACCGGAGCAACTGGAGGAAACCCACGCAGACAAGGGGAGAATGTGCAGACTCTGCACAGACAGTGACCCAAGGCTGGAAATCAAACCTGAGTCTCTGGCACTGCAGTGCTAACCATTGTGCCACTTCCAATGCAAGTCAGTTGCATTCCAACAAACACATGACATGTTTTGATTGTGAACACAAATGTGTACGAAGATATTATCTAATACAATTTTTTTTTAATTTGCTGGCTTATGTTTATTATAGAATATGGCTCAAGATTGCTTCAGGAGAACTTGAAGGCTGTCAGTGGCTCAAACTTAATGAGCAATTACCAGCATTAGAAAGTATATGGGAAGTTGAACATTTTACAGAAGACATAGTGAAATGATTGAGTCTACTATAATCATGGAATCATAGAATCCTTTCACTGCAGGAAGAGGCTATTCGGCCCATCAACCTTGCACTAACAACATTCCAAGCCAGGCTCTATCCCAGTAACCCCACATATTTAGCCTGCTAGTCCCCTTGACTTTAAGGGGCAACTTAGCATAGCGAATCAAATTAACCAGTACATCTTTGGAGTGTGGGAGGAAACTGGAGCATCCAGAGAAAACACACACAGACTTGGAGAGAACATGCAAACTCCAATTGACAGTTCTCCGAAGCCAGAATGGAATCTAGGTCTCTGGCACTGTGAGGCAGCAGTGCTAACCACTGTGTCACGTTATTATTGCATGTACAGTCAGAGTAAAGGGGTCAGACAGTTAGAGGGATAATTAGCTAATGCAGTGTATTTGGAACCACCCCAACAATGGTCATAATATGGTAATCAATGATTCTCTGGTGGGCAGTTCAGGGCATTTCATGTGTTGGTGCAAACTCGATAGGCCGAAGGGCCTCATCAGCAGTATAGCAATCTATGTAACAGGAATCATACATTTCTCCTCAATGACTGTCCAAGTCTTTGAGAGGATTACCACAAAGCCCATATTCCAAACATTTGAAATAAGACGGATCACTACACAGAAGAAACAAGCCACCCCTAAGAACAACATTCTTCAGTAACCGTTTCTCATCTTATTTCTTATTGTAATCCAGAAGTGTTTAAATGATCAATCTGTTGTATTAATGGCACTTATTTCTTGCCGAGGTTAACTGGCCACAATTCCCATCTTGTCAGTTTAAGTTTGATGTTTGTCCTGAGGAATCCAAAGGAAATATACTGCAAAAACAGGATAGGTTCGAAGGGAGAGTAAGAACGATGTTTAAAGATTATATTTAAAATGGATTGGCATTTAAAATAGGAAAAATATGGATGGGATTAACTGTTTATAACTTTGTTTACATTTTTCCACCACTATTTTATGTTAATTTCATTCTCATCTGCAAAATTAATTAAATCTTCATCTACCTTTTTGAAAACGGGTGCTAATAATAAAATAATAAATGCAACGTTACTTCACTGACAATCCCAGGAATTAAATAGTTAGCAGTAAATGCTGCAAAATCTCAGCATCCAAGCGGCATTCATGGAGTGAGAAAGATTAGCACTTCAGGCTGAGAACCTTCTATTAGAACTGCCTATTTTTTTTCATTAACAAATATGAAACCACAAAACAGAAACCAGCAAATACTGTCTAACCATTATTATAAAGACACTTACAATCTAGAAGTATCTGCTGGAATCTACACTGCCTCCTTCATTGACTCTCCAAAGGGGAGAGTTCTTGAACATCTCGATCACCTCTAATGTTAAACACATTTGTGCTATATTCATCCTCAATCTATACATTTAGTTAACTCTCACTTTATATTGTGCACAAGAACATGTGAAACATGCATAAACAAACTTCACCATCCAGAAGGTCTACCCTCAGGTCAAAAGTTCACCACAGAGATTGTACTAAATGAAATTTGCTAACTACGTATGGAAAAAAATATGAATCCATAATATTTGATTTCTATTCCACATCACATCCAAAACACTCAGTGGTCTAAAATTCTCTCTTTCCATTCACACACATGCAATGCAAATACTTTGTGGTGTATCAACATCTTTCAGTCAAAGCAAATTTGCATAAGTCAACCCGTTCTGTTTTGTATATTTCAATTGAATGTATAATACATGTGCAAGAATATTAGATGATCTGTATTCATGTGGCTATTACACGTTTTAAAGTTTATTTATTAGTGTTACAAGTCGACTTACATTAATACTACAATGAAGTTACTGAGGAAATCTCCCTGGTTGCCACACTCGAGCGTTTGTTCAGATGCACTGAAAGAGAATTTAGCATGCCAGAACATCTAACCCAGGTCCTATCCCCTTGACCCCACTAATTCCCTAACCCACACATCTTTGGATATTGAGGGCCAGATTTTACTATCAAGTTGTGCTTGCTTTGGGGCACAAAAGCTTGGTAAAGTTGGGCATGAGGTGGGTAGAGCAAGATGCACCTGCCTCTGTGTCAGTTCCCCTTTTACCAGGAGCCAAAAATGGCCACTTCCAAGACTGTGCCCTAAACAGGCACAACGTCAATTGAAATGTATTTTCATACATTTAAATTGACTCAATGAGCAGACTGCCCAAACTTACTCACATGTCCCCCTTTACAAAAACGTTTGCCCATCCAGATTCGGCATGAAACAGACATGGTCCACAAAGGTCCAATTCAGGGCTCCAGTTCTGAGGAGATCAGTTCTGAGTGTCCAGCGGTGTCAGATCAGTGAGGGGAGGGAGCTGGGTCAGGTAGCTCTACTCAGATCAGTGGGGAGGGGGGGATGACGGTGGCAGAGTTGCGGGGAGGGAGCTGGGTCAAATGGTTCCTCTCATATTGGTGGAGCAGGGGGGCTGGAGGGAAAGACATTATCCAGCCCAGGAGTGATGTAGCAGGGGAACTGCATTCTATCATATTTTTTCTGCTTGTACGCAGTTTGAGGAGCCGATTGGAGCTGTATGGTTTCGGAAAGATTAAGCCCCACTCACAAGCTTCACAGTATTCTGCAGCGTGATTCAGAATCGGAGATTTTTTTTTTGGCAGCATGCCCACGGGAGCACCTGAGAACAGATCTAAAAGTCGGATCAGAAACACTCTCAGCACCTAGAATCAAAATGGTAGAGTAGGGACCAAAATCAATTGAAATTTCAAGGATAAATCTTATCTGTGATACTTTTTGTTTCTGAGGAAGAGACTATTCACAAAGGAGAACAAGGAAGAAGGTGGAAGGAAAAAAATGAAACTTGGAGTACACCACGAGAACTTGTGAAGCATGGAAATAGTGATCAGGATACCGTTAAGTAGCATAAATACGATGCGTAGAAGAGAAAGGAATATATAATAAGAAAAATTAAAGAGAAATGAGACACTGAGGTCATGTACAAGACAATGGAGTCATCACAGGCTGCAGAGCTGAACGTTAGCTCGAGGAACCTCGATGATACTTAATCCCAATTAAGATATCTGTTTGCTGGCATTGGGTGCTGAGCAGATGTACTGCTAAGATTTGATTTGTTTTGATTTGTTATTGTCACATGTATTAACATACAATGAAAAGTTGTTTCTTGCGCACTATAAGACAAAGCATACCGTTCGTCGAGAAGGAAAGGAGAACATGCAGAATGTAATATTGCAGCTGTAGCTAGAGTGTAGAGGAAGATCAACTTCATGCAAGGTAGATCAATTCAGAAGTCTGACAGCAGCTTTTCTTGAGTCCGTTGGTATGTGACCTCAGTTTTTTGCATCTTTTCCCAACGGAAGAGAAAAGGTCCAGGGTCCTTAATTATGCTGGCTGCTTTGCCAGTGCAGCACGAAGTGTAGACAGAGTCAATGGATGGGAGGCTGGTTTGTATGATAGATTGGGTTACACTCACACCCTTTTGTAATTTCTTACACAGGGAGAATATGCAGACACTGCATAGACAGTGACCCAAACCGGGAATTGAACCAAGGGCCCTGGCGCTATGAAGCAGCAGTGCTAACCACTCTACCACCGTGCTGCCTCCTGAAATTATTCTAAAGCTGCAGGGAGCAGGAGTTTTGGGAAGGTTGGCACCATATAGGATTTCAATGCACGGAGCTGGATGGAGTGTTGAAGTGGGCCAGTTGTTGATTCTTTCAACAACGCGAGGGGAAGTGAAAGATGCCCAGGAGGCATTTTGTTATGAAAGGGATTCACTCTAACAAACAGGGAAAAAAAACATAAAATCAAAGCAAACTCCACTTTCAACTAAACTTCCGATCCCTCAGGACTGCACTGGCAGTTCAAGTTACCATTGCAATACACAAGAAACTGCATGTTAAGTATGTTCAGGAGCTGTAAATGAAATACTAAGCATTACACCCCACGGTTATTTTATAAATACTTCAATTTGACAAGAAGTCTTGATACACAATATATTCGATTGCTATAGTAACCCCTGAACACTGAGCTGGACCTTGGCTGAGAAGGCACTACTCAGTGGTTAGCACTGTAGTTAGCACTGCTGCCTTACGGCGCCAGGACCCGGGTTTGATTCTGGCTTCAGGTGACTATGTGGAGTTCGCACAATCTCCCTGTGTTGGCGTGAGTCTCCTACAGGTGCTCCGGTTTGCTCCCATAGTTCAAAGATGTACGGGTTAGGTGGATTGGTCATGCTAAATTGTTCCTTAGAGTGGGATTTGACAACCTCACTTGGGCGAGATTTCCATTCTGTGAGCCTCGCCAGCCCCAATTCCAGGGCGCACGAGGTATTAAAGCTGTAGCCCTAATGTCCAAAATTGTGTTGCTTAGGGGAATTAGTGGGCCTAGAACCTGGGTTAGATGCTTTGTCGGAGAGTCAGTGCAGTCTCAATTAACCAAATAGCCTCCTTCTGCACTGTAGGGATTCTATTGTTCCATGAGGTGTAATTCAGGAGGTGGGTACATTTCATCAATCCACCCCTAACAAGAGACAGACAAAGATTCTAATTATGCTGGAGGCGTGAGATTCATTGATGAATGGTTGGGATTTGTAACTGCTGGTGATGAGGGATTTTGTTTGATGCTGGGGAATGTTTGCAGAATATCAGGCCAATAACTGATCCGACTTATCAACCATGGCTGTGGGAGCCATCTATGCATGGTCTTACAAAAGTGAAAGAACCAGAATCTTCAAATAAGCTCCGGCAGATCATAGAATCATTCCAGTGCATAAGCAGGCCATTCAACCCATCAAGTCTGCACTGACAACAATCTCCATAACCCACACATTGATCATGCTAATCCCTTAGCTTATGCATCCGGCGACACTAAGAGGCAATTTAGCATGGCCAATACACCTAACCCTCACATCTTTGGACTGTGGGAGGAAATTGGAGCACACAAAGGAAACCCACACGGACATGAGGAGAATGTGCAAAGTTCACACAGATGAGCCGGCAATTGAACCCAAGGTCTCTGGAACTGTGAGGAAGTGGAATTAACCAGTGTGTCACCATGGAGAGCTGGAAGCCAGGATAGGGTGAGAAAATCATTATAAAATGTCATTGTTGCGGAATATATTCTTTTTAAATTATGCGCCATTTTCAATCGAATAATATCTTTTCTGCACTGCCGACCCTGTTTCCAATAGGCTGGAACTGTGTTACTTCACTCAGTTCCCAACAGTCACCCACCTTCCGAGAAACATTTAATCCTAAGCAAGAAAACTCTTAAGGAGATGCTTAATTACCCAAATGCATCCAATTAGTAATTCTGGTGTCTTCACTTGCCTGCCCTCCCCCTCACCTCCGCCTCTCCAGTCCTTCCACACTCCTCCCACTCTTGTTAAAATCAACAGGATCGGAAACAGAAGGCGGGATGTCAGCATGACAACATTGGTGCTGATCCAATTCAGCACAGAAATATCTGGCCCACTTTACAAGTTACAACAATAATCCAAATGTCATTGAAGAATGAGTAGGTGAGAACCATTAAAGTTCGAAGTAAATTTGTTCTATGCAGATTCAAGTCGTGCAACAATATTAGTAAGAATATATTCAATTCCATTTACTTTCAATAGCAGAATGTCCCAAAGCATTAACACTGAAGAGAAAAGTAGCAGTAACTAAGTGGGGTAGGTGGGGGAATAAAGAGGGTCAGGAGCAAAAGGCATGATTAAAGCAAGGAGTTCTGTTTTTGAATCATAGCATTCCTACAGTGCATAAGAAGACCATTCAGCCCATTGAGTCTGCACCTGAATCAGCATCTTACCTAGGCCCACACCACCCCCTATACCAATCCCTAATCCCCCTAACTTACACAATTTAAGACAGTAAGGGGCAATTTAGCATGGCCAATCTACCCAACCTAATCTACACATCTTTGGAAGAAACAAGAGCACCCGTAGGAAATGCACGCAGGCATGGTGAGAACTTGCAAACTCCATACAGACGATTAGCCAAGGCTAGAATTGAACCCAGGTCTCTGGCACTATGAGGCAGCTGTGCTAACCACTGCGCCACCATGTAAGCAAAGGAAGATGTGGGGGGGCAGACAGAACAACACAAAATAATTCAGCGAGCAGGAGCACCAGACAAAATCTAGCCTAGTGTCAGAATAATAAAACTGTTTATTTAGAGTTTGAGATTTAGAGAATGGAAACAGTCCCTTTTTTATTAACCACTAAGATAGTCCCAATTGCCCATGTTTGGCCCATATTCCTCTATACAATCTTACCCATGTAACAGTCTAAACTCTTTTTAAAAGAAAAAATTATACCTGTGTCTGCTACTATCTCTGGCAACTTATTTCAGACACGCACTACCCTCTGTGTAAAAAAATTGCCTGTCTAGACACTTCTGTATCTCTCCCCTGTCACCTTAAACCTATGCCCTCTAGTTTCAGGCTCACCTCCCTTTGGGAAATGATACTGATTATCTAGCTGATCTATGCCCTACATTATTATATTAACCTCTATAAGATCACCACCAAGCCTTCTATACTCCAGAGAAAATAGTCTCAGCCTTTCCTTATAATTCTTGGTAGCAGGCTAGAAAATCTTTTTTGTGCTCTTTCTAGTTTAATAAAATTACTTCTATAACAGGGTGACCAGAAATGTACACAGTTTTCCTAGTGTTGCCTTATCAATGTCTTGTACAATTTCAATAAGATGTCCCAACTCCTGTATTCAATGTTCTGACTAATGAAACCACACATGCTGAATGCCTTCTTCATCACTCTATCCACCTTTGACTCCATTTTCAGGGAGCTGTGAATCTACACCCCTAGATCTCTTTGTTTTCCATCTCACTCTAATGCTCCAATAACTGAATAAGTCCTGCCCTGGTTCGATCTACCAAAATATATCATCTTGCATTTATCTAAATTAAATTCCATTTGCCATTCATCAGCCCACTAGCCCAATTGATCAGGATCCCGTTGCAAAGGCACATTCCACGAGGAGGTGTGTGATTATCTCATCCCCACCAACCCACCCCGCAGCCACTTTGAGGGCAATGTGTTTTGCTGCTGAGACTATGGGCATATATGAAGAATCTGTTGGAAAGCACAGTTCTCAACTCCAGTCAAGCTAGACGTTGGTGCCTGTTTGAACACTTTGGTGATGAGATGTTGTGCCAAAAAACAGTCTGCTCAGGGAACCATCCAAGGATCCACCATCTTTTTCCCTCAGGGCTTCAAGGACATTATCGCAGATCTCTGCTAGACTGCGGTGTGGTCAGATGTTTTTCAGAATAAATTTCTCCACAAGGGACAGATGACGCAGTGAGGTAGATCTACTTGGAGCTTTCCATATCTGTATGCTAGAATTATGTCAACCAATCATATCTGAATATTGGAATCAAAGTTCAGCAGTGGGCATCAGCTGCCTGAATTTCTGGCATAAAATGGATACCCAGCAGTTGAAAATCTCCTCAAAGATGCTCAGGCTAAATTATTCCAATGCCTTGGAGACAGGGCTGGATGTTTGGGTGAGCAATCAAATAAAAAGGACAGAGTTGGGTCAAAATGCTTCCTAACACACTTCCTCCAGGGGGTTTTGCCAGGAGTGGGCTGAATATCACGTCAGCTGCCTGCTCCATGAAAGTGGGCAGTCACAAACAGAATGTGTTTCTCTTGTAATACTTATAATTAGTGTGTTTTGTATGGAAGAATGTATGCCTTTTCTTATAACCAGTGTATGTATCCCAATTAAATAATTCAGCAGCAAGTTCTTGTGAGTTTAACATAAAGAAGGTTATTTATTTCCACACCACTTACCCTGAATTAATGTAACACCATACACAGAGTTTCATGCATGTGCACCCCCATCCACAAACAAAACACACGCACATGTATACACACACATACAACACACACACACATATATTGGATACAGATAATGATACAGCACTTCTACAGATTATAGTCAATTCAATCTCTGATTTATGATTCATAGTCTCCCACGTGACAGACATATAGTTTTTTTTAATGGATTTGGTGACTTAAGGTTGAAGTAAGGCCTTGTAAGGTAAAGGATTCACAGCAGTTTGTGAGGTTTCTTATAGTTGGTTATCTAGGAGTTTGATTCTCAAGGGAACTCTGAAACCGAACAAGTTCCATGTATTGCCTTAACTTCACATCAGCTGGTTGTAAGTGAAGATATTTCAATTTTTACTGATACGTAGTCCCCGAAATCAAAAATAAAGCAGCAGCAGTATCAACCTCCCTTCTAATATGTTGTTCACTTAACTTCAGAATCACCCAGAATCTACATGATTCACGGTACATGGATAAAATGTTTGGTCGAAACGTTTCATCATATTTATGGACATTTTTCACAATCACAATTATTTTCTTCCATGTTGTAAAATCTTTTTGTAGAACATGACTTGCTCTTCTTCTCGAAGGTACCAAGAGTCTGAATAACATTCTGAATAACATTCTCAGGGAAAGCTGGTCTTACCCAACAAGTTTGTGCAATGTGACCCATTCTACAACAATTCTCGCAGTGACAATCCTTTCTCCAGAATTTGCTCACTGAAGAGCCCATTTTGAAACACCTGCGACATGCTTGTTACTGTTTTGATTTCTTATGGGCAGTTCCCAACTTGTGAATTGTTATCGGACAACAAATTTTATGAAATTGGGTAAACAATATGGAAGCAGACTGAAGCTGTGCTCAGAGCCTCCCCACTAATGGTCACAGGGGAACAGACACAGACTAGCAGGCAAGGACATGCTTTTAGAATGCAAGTGAGGACTTGCACACAAAGGGAACCGGACAGGATGGCACCTACAGGAACTAAATTAAATAGCACACCCCCATCCCATCAAATCAGCACCTCTGATTTAATCAAGCAACCCTCTAATGGAGACTCCTAAAGATTAGCATAACTAAGGAAATACCCCTGGCCCCTCAAACTTCCTGAGAATAGTCAATTACCCATTGTTCAAACCCCGGAGATTCTAGACCATTAATGAACACATCAGACAGAAATGATTAACACACATTTAAACCTATCATTACAATACTTGAAGACATCGAAACAGAGTTGAATACTGTAAATAAAACATTAGTATTTGAATTGTACAATATATCAAAGTTCAGGTATAACTGCAGCCCATTGCGGCAGGTCTTTAGAGTGCTTTTGGGACAGTTCAGTTTGCATGTCCTGACTGCACCTCTGTTGATGTAAAAAATAAAGGTATATTGTTGTTAACTGACCCTGAGTCCATAGTGGTCATGTTCGCCCGCTCGCGCTAACAGAATCTTCATTCCTGCACTAAATTGTGAAGCCATTTTCACAACTAGTTCCATCAATACATGATTTCTGCTGCTGTCTTTAAAACCAAAGCATGTTCAGTGAGCAATCTTCTTTGGATAGCCTCATTTTGGAGACCACAAACTAGACGATCATGAAGAGAACCATCTAATGATTCACCAAATTCACAATGTTGAGCCAGCCCTATTAAGGTTGCCACAAACAGAGTATTGCTTTCACCTTACACATGATTTCTTCAGTGAACTGCCCCACAATTATCAATAGCTTTGGAGAACAATGTTTTTCAAGGACCTTTGTCAAGTCATTGTAACTTTTGGTTTCTGGCTTTATTGAATGAATCAAGTTCAGAGCAAATTGTAGGTTTTGCCTTCTATTGTATTGAGATAAATGGTGCAAGCAACTTGTTTGCAATTTAATTCACTTGTACAAAATATTGAAAATGCTTGGCACAGGAACTCCTTGATACAAATATGCCAGACACTACCTGGAATCTCATTTTTCTCTGAAGGAAAAAAACCTCTCTTTTAAAACAACAGAATTTTTTCTTACTTGAATCTTACTGCACTAGCCATTGAATCTTTAATCCTGCTATTGCTTTTCCTCAGGGTGAGGACCTGCAATCTTTTCTATCTTAGATTTTTTTCTGATGTTCTCAAAGAAACAAAATTCTGCTCATTGCCAGTTTTCTTTCTGTAGTGTTTTAACTATGTTAAGTGTTGTGGGTTTTAATAGAAAGAGAAAAAAATGTAGGCCAGAATTCACCAGCCATTTATTTCCCACTGCTGCTGCCAGGGAGAGTGGAGAATTTGGTGCTCAGCCAAATCTCCATTCACTACAACGGGACTGGAGAATCCCAGCTATAGGTAAGATTAGAGAATCCAGCCCATGGTTTGCACATGTAGATTCAAAGAAAAGCACAACAAGATTTATTAAACAGCTGCTCTCTGCAATGCATCAAATACAAAATTGAAAGTAAAACTGCAGCTTAAATACACACCAAAATTACATCACCATCAAATTATGTGCTTGACTCTTAAAGCAGCCTGTACCCTTTTATAAAATACATACCGCTTGTAAATGCAGAATGCCTGGAATGACAGACCAGTTTTAAATGGCTTAACTCACTATACCCAAGGTACTGAGTAATTCATGTGGGACATTCTTTCTGTCTATGGACTTTCTTCCAACCACAGTGAGGACATTAGAATATGGCTGTTGATATTTTTTATGCATGGTTGCTACCTTGCTATACTGTGGTTTTATAATCCACAAATTGAGCAATCTCATTGGGCTGGAATTGGAAATTTTTATCCGTATCCTCTAACAAAGGATTTATTCTGCTTCTACACTTCTCTGTATTGTAATTGTACAGCTTTGTTTAAATTTAAATTTTTCCAAGATTGTAAGAAGTCACAGAGATTCTCATCTACGTCATAAACAATTATTCTAGTATTGATTTTCTATCATTTTTAGTGTTCTATATTCAAAATTTTCAACTGGCAGTACAAGTTATTGTTTTTCACTGCACAGATTAAATTTTGTCCTCTTTTTTGATAATATTTTTACAAAGCCTGATGTTTGAATCAAAGGCTCAATGATATCCTCATAGAAAGTTGTCATTTGCTCCCCCCAGTCTGGCCAACATGTCATCTGCTATGTACCTGAAAATATATATTGCAGTGCTAACTTGAACTTCGTTCCCTTTACTCACAAGACCAGAGTTTACACTTCCCTAGTAAAATATGAGAAATAGGATCACACATTTTGCACTTGTTCTACTATCTACACATTATTTTTATACTGCAACTGTGTGCAACAGTTTTCTTTTCAAGCTTAAGTTTCTCATCATCTCTCTTGGGATGATGCTAAAAGGTAATTGAATTCCTTTGGGGGGGGGGGAAGGTAGTTTTAAGAAGGCTTGTATCCAGGGCTGTGTCATCTATCCCCTTTTCCTTGTAAAGTTCCTAGTTATGCTCTGTCTAGTAAGCTAGGACTTTTACTAATATTGGTTGTAGCACTTGGGAAACTACTATAAACAGGCATGTGATTTCTGGTAAGTTGTGGTGGTGAATGAAGTGTCTATTTCATTTCACAATCTTGGAAAAAATTGGATTTCACAGCCTTTAAAGGACAATACTTGTACTATGCAAATTTCTGTTACCACATTGTTGATTTGCTTGTACATACAAACCTTAACCCTTTGATGGCTCTTTCTGCAACTATTGGTTTGGATAATCTTACTGCAATTATTTAGACAAGTTGGTGAGGCCACATCTGCAGTATTGTCTGCAATTTTGGTGTCTTTATATAAATATGGATGTCCTTGCTATAGAGGATTACAGTGATGGTTTATCAGGCTGATTCCCAGGATGGCAGGCTTGTCATATGAGAAGGCTCTAAGTCAAATAGGATTGTATTCATTGGAGTTTAGAAGAATGAGAGAGAATTTATTAGAAACATATTAAATTCCAATACAGTTAGATAGGATAGATTCAGAAAAAATGTTCCTGATGGTGGGGGAGTCCAGAATTAGTGATCATAGTTGAGGATATGGGGTAAATCTTTAAGAACTGAGGTTAGGGGAAATTTCTTCACCCAGAGGATGATGAATGTATGGCATTCACTACTACAGAATATTGTTGAGGCCAAAATGTTGTGTAATTTCAAGAAGAAATTAGATATAGCTCTTGGGATCAAGGAATTTAAGGAGATGGTGGGATCAGGAGATTAAACTTGATGATCATAGTGAATAGCAAAGCAGGCTTGAAGGGTCAAATGAGCTATTTTTATTTCCTATGTTTATATGTTTCCTTTCTTCACTCTGCCCTTCATCAGATAGTAAAGTTGGCCAATTAGGAAGCCTCCTCTCACAGATTTACCCAAGTGGATGCTTTGATAATACAGCAGATTTGGGACTCACCATTACCAGCCTAACTTTATGGCCTCCATAACTGCAGGAAAATTCAGCCACCAAAGTCACAGTTACATGAGTGCCCGTTATTGATTTTGACTATTAGGCTCAGTGCATGTAGAAACAAAAAGAAAAACCCTCAGAATAGAATGGTAGTGTTGCATCTCAGAAAGAAAAGGTTAGAGAGAGAAAATAATTGAATAAATGGAGGCTTGTAGTAGTGAGAAAGATGCTCACACATTCAGGTGTAATTAATTGTTCCCAAGTTTAATGAAAATAATAGCTTACATTAGTTCCTTCATATCCTCAGGACATCTCAAAGTCCTTCACATCCGATTATTTACATTCAAAAGTTAGATCCTGATGTTTACAAGGAGAGATGGGTAGGGAGGCAGGAGCCCAAAGGTAGCCAAAGGATTATGGTCCTGCTAATCGTAACAACAGACTCCATGTGTTTTTTGGAATAGAATCATAGAATCCCTGCACTGCAAAAGAGGACACTTGGCTCACTGAGTCTGCACTGACTCTCTGACAGACCAGAAAAATCTTTCATTGTCAAGTCATCATAGTTCTAAGGGTTTGAAGGCCTCTGAAGTTTTGCTTTCTATGTATCAATACATGATTTGAAAAGCACATTTCCATGTCCTCCAAGACCTCATTGTGACATCATCCACTTACAGCTCAGAATCTGCTCCCTGTAGTCGTGAGCTACAATGAGTGGGCTCAGATCTCACTGTCTCTCCAAGGAGTGACAATGAATCTGATTCCTTAAGACTCCCTCTAATGCTTTATTGTAAAGGAGCTTCAGATATAGGGCTGAATTCTTTCTATTGCAAGTACCAGGTCGCAGGAAGTTGAACCTTGTGGGACAACATCTACCCTGTAGTGAACATAACCTCAGCTCCAACCAACTGCCACTCAGAATCATACCACATAAGAAGCCCTTCCTTAGGCTATTAAACAAGAGGCTTGAGGAAATTAATTAATTCAAAGGGAGTCAAGCCATTGAGAAGCAGAGAAGGAGAATAAACTTTGATATTTTCTTAGAAGATTAAGGAAATTTGGCATGTCAGCTATGATCGTCACCAAATTTTACAGATGCACCATAGAAAGCATTCTTTCTGGTTGTACCACAGCTTAGTATTATTCCTGCTCTGCCCAAGAACACAAGAAACTACAAAAGGTTGTGAATGTAGACCAATCCATCATGCAAACCAGCCTCCCATCCATTGATTCTGTCTACATTTCTTGTGCCTCGGCAAAGTAGCCAGCATAATTAATGACCCAACTCACCCTGGAGACTCTCTCTTCCACCTTCATCTGTCAGGAAAGAGATACAAAAGTCTGAGATCACGTACCAACCAACTCAAAGACAGCTTCTTTCCTGCTGCCTTCAGACTTTGAAAAGTACCTACTTTGCACTGAGTTGATCTTTCTCTGCACCCTAGTTTTGTCTATAACACTACATTCTGCACTCTCTCGTTTCCTTCTCTAAGAATGTTATGTTCTGTCTGTATAGCGCTCAAGAAACAATGCTTTTCATTGTCACTAATATATGTGACAATAATAAATCAAATCAAAATATACTTTTCCTGGCACATTTGTTTCATATGAAAAATATCTCAATCACATTTATGTTGTGAGCTCCTTCCTATTTGCTATCAACTTTTGAAAATTGGATGAGGGCAGTAGAAAGAACATTTCCATTCCAATCTGTTTCAAAATACCTCTTAGCTTTGATAGAGTAATACATGGTAATGTTGTAAATGTATTTATCTGTTATTTGGAGGGAAAAATAATGGAGTGACAATGATGCACAAAGTAATTAACTTTTCAGTCAGGCGGAAATTGTATACCATCAACATAGCTTTGATTAACAATGGAAGACAGTTGTTAAAAACTAACTATTCAATTCAGACTGAATCAAATGGTTCATAACAAGTCTTCATAAGAGTGTGTTTTGCAGCGATCCAGCCTGCGAAGTGTATTAGAGATGAATAATGTAGGTACATTTATCTTCCAACAGTTCCCACAACCATCCTGCAGTTGCTGCAGACACTTTAAGAAATTGTTGTTCTCTATATAATAAAGAACCACAAATGGGAAAAATGTAACACTATGATATTGTCACTTGCCCCAATAAACTTCACACAGCTATATCCTTTTAGCATTTGTTTTGGCTGAAATATGAAAGTGTATTTATTCCATTAGTGCCATTCTATCAATTGACAAAATTATCTCTTTTAATTCGAATCTTGTCACTTTGTGTAAGGGGCAGCATGTTGGCACAATGGTTAGCACTGCTTCCTCACAGCACCAAGGACCCGAGTTTGATTCCCGGCTTGGGTCACTGTCTGTGCGGAAACTGCACGTTATCACCGTGTCTGCGTGGGTTTTCTCTGAGTGCTTTAGTTTCCTCCCATAGCCTGAAAGGTACGTTGCTTAGATGCTTTGGCTATGCTAAATTCCCCCTCCGTGCACCCAAACAGGCACCGAAGTGGTGATTTTCACAGTAACTTCATTGTAATGTTAATGTGAGCCTACTTGTGACACTAAGAAATAAATTTAAACTTCCTAAATGTGGCTGCTTACTCTTTCATCAACAATAAAAGCTTATATTTGGATAGCATCTTAACCATAATGAAACAGTATGTGTAATCTGCTTGGAGGTCCTCTCCATTTTGTGCTGGCAGTTTACAGTGTCGATGATAACGATGATGCGGAGTTTCTGGCATTGGACTGGGTTAAGCACAATAAGTGGTCTCAGTAAGTGAGTCTACTTACTGTGCCTACCCCAGTCCAATGCCAGCAACTCCACATCGTAATGAAACAGGGCAGCATGGTGGCACAGTGATTAGGACAGCTGCCTCACAGCTCCAGGAATCTGGGTTCAATTCCAGCCTTGGGTGACTGACTGAATGCAGTTTGTATGTTCTCCCCATCAGTGACCTCCGGGTGCACCGGTTTCCTTCCACTGTCCAAAGATGGGCAGGGTAGTGAATTAGCCATATTAAATTGTACTTAGTGTCCCAAGATGTGTAGGTTACATGGATCTGCTGTGGGAAACGTGTGGGATTATGGGGATAGAATGGCAGAGAGGGCCTAGTTAAGATACTCTATGAAAGAATTAGTGCAGACTCGATGGGCTGAATGGCCTCTTCTGCACTGTTGGAATTCTATGATTCTATCCCAAGGCACTTTAAAGGAGCAGTTTAAAACAAGGTACAACATTGAGTCACATGAGGAAATAAGTCAGATGACCAAAAGCTTGGTTGAATAGATCCGTTTAATCTCAAGAGGTGTAATGAGAGATTAGGGCTGAGGAAACTGAAGTCAGACCCATCAATGAATGAGCAACAAAAATTGGGGATGCACAAAAGTCCAGAATTAGGGAAAGACGGGTATTCAGAGATTGTGGGGTCGGATGACAGTACAGAGATAGAGATGGACACAGCCAATAGAGAGATTGTAAAACAAGGATGAAAATTTCAAAACCAAGATGTTGCTTGATGGAGAGCCAATATAGGTCAGCAAGCACAGAGGCAATAAGAGGATGGAATTTGCCAGGAGCCAAGTCATGGGTAGCAGAGTTTTGAATGGCCTCAAGTTTACAGAGGATGAACAGTAGGGAGCCAGCTGATGTGCGTTGGAATAGTCAAATCCAAAAGTATCAAACATATGCATGAGGTTTTGGCAGCAGACAGGCTGGGATGGGCAAAGTTGCGCAATGTTACGCTGGTGGAAGTATGCAATCTTAGTGATTGTCCAAATATGAGGCTCGAATCTCATTGTGGGATCAGAAATGACACTAAGGTTGGGAACAGACTGGATTAATCTCAGACTGTTGTCAGGGAGAGGGACAGTGTCAGTAACTAGGGGACCAAAACCAATGGCTTCATTCTTCCCAATATATAATTGCAGGAAATTAATGCTCATCTGAGAAGGTACTCTGATAATTTATTATCAGTGGAGGCAGCACGGTAGCACAGTGGTTAGCACAGCTGCTTCACAGCTACAGGGACCTGGGTTCGATTCCTGGCTCGGGTCATTGTCTGTGTGGAACAAAGAACAAAGAACAAAACATGTGGAGTTTGCACATTCTCCTTGTGTCTGTGTGGGTTTCTTCCAAGTACTCTGGTTTCCTCTCACAGTCCAAAGATGTGCGAGTTAGGTTGATTCGCCGTACTAAAATTGCCCCTTCATGTCCTGAGATGCATAGTTTAGAGGGATTAGTAGGTAAAATATGGAGGCATATGGGGATAGAGCCTGGGAGGGGTTGTGTTCAGTGCAGACTCAATAGTCTGAAGGGCCTCTTTCTGCACTGTAGAATTCTATGATATGATGGAGGAGTTGAGAAGTGGTTGTTGTTACACACGCCCTTCTCAGGACAAAAGAACTTGGAGTTGTAGAGTATGGGGTCAGATACAAACAACAACATAGGTTTATTGAATAACTGTTAATTATCCAGGGTAGGTGATGACCTGCTGGTATTATTGCTGGACTATTAATCCAGAAACTCAGCCAATGTTCTGGGGACCCAGGTTCAAATCCTACCCCAGTAAATAGTGGAGTTTGAGTCCAATAAAAATACTTAGAACTAAGAATCTACTGATGACCACAAAAGCATTGTGGATTGTCAAAAAAGCCTATCTGATTCACTAATGTCTTTTAGGGAAGGGAAGAAAATAACATGTCCTTGCCTATTCTGGCCTACAGGTAAGAATCCAAAGCCACAACAATATAATTGGTTCTCAACTGGCCTCAGGCAACAAGGACACCCACCATCCACAAATAAATGAAAAAAGCTCCATAAGGGTTTGATCCACAGTGAGGCCAAGCCTGTAAAGAGGCTGGTGACATCACACACTATACACATGACTAGATTCTTAAAGGAACCACGCAACACTGCAACAACAACCCCAAATATATGAGAGTGGTGATGTGGAATTTGAATGTCACTGAACACCAGGAAAGGGAACGGTTGCAAAAAGAGGACAGGAAAGGAGGATGGGAAAGAAAGGTGGAAGGAAGGAAGGATCAGAATGCGTAAGGAGGAGACTACAGAATGTAATGAATATAATTGATTTCTACCATAATTAGAGCAGTCCAGAGTAGTAACACAGGGAATGTATTTGTAGTAGTCTTGTAGCACACAGCTCCCCAAATTAATGAAAAGGTCGGGTGAATGTTAATTCTGTCTGTCATCAAATGTGGTGCAAAGTCATCAGATTTCAGAACGCTACAGCACCCGAGGTCATTCAGCCCATTGTGCCTATGCCAGCTCTCTAAAAGAACAAAGCCAGATGCTTATGTTCTCTCAACAGCGCATAAACGTACAAAATTGTCAGTACTTGCTTAAGAGAAAACTGGGCCACATCTAATTTGCTAAAAGGAAATGCTATATTAGTTTTTAAGCCTGCATTTTCTGGGATGGCTTGTACAATGCATTGACTGACACTGTGCATTCAGCCATGGGTCATGGTTATACTAGACTTATTCAGGAGGCCACTAAGAGGTGTCATGATTATTTCAGGCAAACAGTGAGAGAATAAATCAAAATCGAGGAATCCATGGGCATGGCTAAACCCTGAAGGTAGGAAACCCATAGACAAGTGTCACAAGCCAGTGATTTGGGCCAGAATTCTCTGATATTACCTGAGGCTGGAATTCTACAGTCCTGCTGCGGTGAATGGAGATTTGGCTGAGTGCTAAATTCTCCGTTCTCACTGGCAGCAGTGGAGGAGCATATGATACCAGAGAATTCTATCATTGAACTTGTTCCAACTGTAGTATGTGAGATAGTAGACTGCAGCCCAGGACTCCAATGCAGCAGACAAAGAGATCAATAATTGTGGAGGGCAGGAACTCAGGAGAATGTAGCTGAATGGAGTTTTAACTTTCAATACACTGAAAGATCTTCAATCAAGCAAATCTGATCTTTTGGTTAAAGTTAATTTTTTTTCACTATGCCGGGATTTCTTGTGGTCAATGGCCTGGAACTTGTCAAAGGACAAAAGATGTAACAATTTGTTCTTGGTAGGGATGAGTTTTATACAGATCCTTGGAATCAGTGTACCTTACCTAAGCATTGGAATGTAAACAGTACGCACTTAAGGGGCCAAGAGATGATGAGGCCTGTAGTGGACCAATGATACAATTTTGGTTGTAATTGACTGGCCTAATTGAGCAATGCAATTAGGGTTTCTGGTCAATTCATTGGCTGGTTACCAAGGAACATTTGGAGTTTTAACTCTGCTAACACAAAGACCTTGTTTAGAAAGTCAGTGTGTAGAACCCAGGAACCAAGCTCACAAGGAGGGATAACATCTGGAAGGAAAAGAGGACAAATGGCTGATTTTATGTGACAAAAAAAAATCCTGACCAGTGGCAATCAACCTTAAATTAAGTAAAGTAACAGATAGTGAGTATTTGGTTTCTGCATTGCAAGTGAACTGGTGCGGCAACAATAATTCCTCCCTCAATATCAACAATATGAAGGAGATTGTCCTTGACTTCAGGAAGTGTAAAGGAGAACATGCCCCTGTCTTCATCAATGGGGATGAATTAGAAAGCATTGAGAACTTCAAGCTTTTAGGTATCCAGATCACCAACAATCTGTCCTGTCCCCTACCCCTTCCTCCATGCTGATGCTATAGTTAAGAAAGGCCATCAACGTCTCTACTTTCTCAGGAAATTTGGCATATCAGCTATGACTCTCATCAACTTTTATAGATGCACCATAGAAAGCATTCTTTTTGGTTGTATCACAGCTTGGTATGGCCCCTGCTCTACCCAAAACTGCAAGGAACAACAAAAAATTGTGAATGTAGTCCAGTCCATCATGCAAACTAGCCTCCCATCAATTGACTCTGACTAACCTTCCCAAAGCCTCGACAAAACAGCCAGCATAATTAAGGATCCCACGCATCCTGGACT
Organism: Sphyrna mokarran; assembly: GCA_024679065.1. Taxonomy (NCBI): domain Eukaryota; kingdom Metazoa; phylum Chordata; class Chondrichthyes; order Carcharhiniformes; family Carcharhinidae; genus Sphyrna; species Sphyrna mokarran. The sequence continues at coordinate 23,212,306 of JAGIQG010000022.1, read as the reverse complement.
TCTATCTTCTTCCTTTGGGAAAAAGATACAAAAGTCTGAGGTCCTGTACCAACTGACTCAAGAGCAGCTTCTTCCCTGCTGCTATCAGACTTTTGAACGGACCTATCTTGCATTAAGTTGATCTTTCTCTAACTCTAGCAATAACTGTAACACTATATTCTACACTCTCTTGTTTCCTTCGCTATGAATGGTATGCGTTGTCTGTTTTGTGCACAAGAAACAATACTTTTCACTGTATACTAGTACATGTGCCAATAGTAAATCAGCTCAAATCAAAGTACTTACTGTTGTTTAAGTCACCACAGAATAAAGAAATCATGTTTAAGTATTTAAAGTTGACTTGTGTCTTTATTCGCTGCAGAGGATAAAACGTACAGATTTGGACAACAAGAAGGTTCGAGTTGGGAGAGAGTTACCCATTTATTTCTGTGTTTGCCCAAAGGCTATTCTCAATGGATTTGTTGGCTTCAGTTGCTTTCCCCTGTGCAGCTCCCCTAAGGAGAACAAGCAGAAGCCCACAAATATGTGGATTTGCTCTCAGCGTGCACAAGGAGACTGAAAAGATAGATGAGCTGCCTACATGGGACTCATCTGCACAAGATTGCCAGCCCCCTGCCTGACTACTCCTGTCTGTCTGCACAAACCATTATCCTCACAAAGAGATCTGAATTGCTAATCAACAGACCTGACTTGACAATATCCAGCAAGGTCAGTTCCTCAAAAATATGTGTGGCCTTTGCTTGCTATGATTCAGCCTTGCCAACTTCGCACCTTGACAGCAATACGCACACTGTACATTCAAATCTCGACAGGTTTGTGAAGTAAGTAACCACGAATATTTGGAATGCCATTTAAAACATATTTTCAGATGTGCATATCTCCCAAGCCCTGTTCCTACTATTTGTTTTTCAGTGTCATATTAGGTGCAATCAAGGTGCAGCATGAGCAAAGAGGTCACAAATATCTTTGCAACCTCGAGTGGCACAGTAGTTAGCACTGCTGCCTCACAGCACCAGGGATCTAGGTTCAATTCCAGATTGGGTGGCAGTCTGTGGAGTTTGCACATCCTCCCCGTATCTGCATGGGTTTCCTCCAGGTGTTCCACTATCCTCCCACAGTCAGATGGATTGGCCATGCTAAATTCTTCTTCGAGAACCAAGCGTGTGTTGATTTGGAGATAAGTGGGGTAAATATATGGGGGGTGGATGGTGAAGGCCTGAGTGGGATGCTCTGTCGAAGAGTCGGTGCAGACTAAATGGCCGAATGGCCTCCTTCTGCACGGTAGGAATTCTATGATTCTAAGGACTGAAATTTTGAGAAGACAAGAGATTGATCAGTGTGCACTCCCAGGCATTTGAATGTGGTGACTTCTCATTTTCTGTCATTCTTCTGGGCAGAAAAGGTCATCAAGTCAGTTCTACAAAGCATCTTCTCTCCCTAGTACAGCCAGCATAACACAAGCAGGGCAGAATTTATTACAGAACCGTACAGTGCAGAAGGAGGCCATTCAGCCTGTTGAGTCTGCACCAACAACAATCCCACCCAGGACTGATCCCCGTAACCTCATTTATTCAAGCTAATCACCCTGATACTAAGAGACAATTTAGCATGGCTAATCCACCTTACCCGCACATCTTTGGACTGTGGGGAGAAACCCGTGCAGACACGGGGAGAATGTGCAAACTCCACTTCAACAGTGACCCAAGCTGGGAATCGAACTCGGATCTAAAGCGCTGTGGGGCAGCAATGCTAACCACCGTGATCCCTCCCAAAATCTACCCCACTTACTTTGACAGCAGCCAAGCTCTGTCTCTGAGATTAACAGATTTTTGTAGCCAGGGTCCTTAACTGAAATCCAGAATGTTAATTTATGCCTTCTTCCTTCACCAATGTTTGCAATAATTATCTGAAATATGGACGGTTTGAATCCTTAGCTTGGTTTACATATTTTTAGTTCTCTAAGAGGAACAAATGTCTGCACAAGGACATCTTACCTCCTTAAAAGCTTGCAAAAGAGCAGGGACAGGTTATAAATGATGTGGATTGGCGAAATACAGAGAAAAATTGCCAAGTGATAATGGACTGCATAATGAGCAAATGAGTTATTTATCCTGCTGTCACAAGAGAATTATTCCTGTTCTGCGCCAATCCCCAGTCATTTATTTTATTTCTATCAGTTGCAGACTTGTGGAAATGAAAATATTACTTAAAGCACAATATTTCACAGTGAATTATAACATGGAGAAAGCACACCCTCTGGAGAGTCACGTGTTGGTCTGACATATCTTCAGGTCACTCTGTGATGAGATGGTGGTGTGATTTCCGCACATTCATCAATGTTCCTATCCTGAAGTTGGAAAAATATATTTTTTAAACTGAAGAAAACTCAGTATAGATTGATTCATAGAATCCTGCAGTGCAGAAGGAGGCCATTTACTCCATCAAATCGACACCAACCACAAACCCACCCAAGCTCTATTCCAGTAACCCGATGTATTTTCCCTGTTAATCCCCCTCATATTAGAGTTGATTTAACATGGCCAATAAACATAACCCACACATCTTTGGGAAGAAACCAGAGCACCTGGAGGAAGCCTACACGGACACCGGAAGAACCTCCAAAGTCCATACAGACAGTGACCCGAGGCCGGAATTGAACCCCGGTCTCCTGGCACTGCCAATCATTGTACTACCATGCTGCCCCAAACTGATTCATAATTGTTACAAAAAAAACGTAAACCCTCAAGGTGCAACAGGGAATAAATGGCAGAATTCTCTGGCCACACTGGTCCAAAAGCCAGAAATTCCCACCCAACTGTCAATGGGCCTTCACACTGTCTGCAAACCACTCACTACAATTGCAGTGATGGGTGGGATGGGAGAATTCCAGCCAAAGTTTCTGGGTTGCTTACTATTTCCAAGTTTTACAGTATTATTGAACTGGTTGTATTATGATTTCATTGCTAAACAGCAAATCCCCTTTATTTTAGATGAGATGTTCCTTTCCTTTTGCAAACTCAGTGCTGTTTTACTTTTTTCAATCTATCCAGGACATTTGGCCTTAAAATACTGATTGTTGTTCGTCCATCATCATCGATGAGGACCTCGACACCATTATGATGGTGTCGAGACGAGTGCTTGATTGGGATTAAAGTGAGGGAAAATTGTGCAGCATGAGCCTCACTCTCTCTTCCCAATTCCCATCTAGATCCAGTAGCAAGACAAGAGTCAAGACATTTGGAGACGGGACTAGGCGCAATGGATGACCAAGATGTATCCTGTGTCTTCCTCTTCACATTCCAGGATGCTTGCAGAGACCGCCTTCTTGACCATTGGAGCTTCCATTGGTCCGTTGGGCTCAATCCACCAGAGTCTGTCTTCACATTGCTGGGATAGACATCTCACCGAGGGTTAAGACCTGTCGGCTACCCTCATCTGGTTTAGCCAGCTTTTTGAAGCCGTTGCCAGAGGTGTGGCCACTATCACATGCAAACACCTATAGGGAGCCACAGGTGAGAGCTAGTGCCAAATGGGGACAAAGGATTAATAAACCTTCCTGAAAAGGACATGGTATGTTCCCCCACCAGAGGTAATATCTTTCCCCGACATCCCATACACACCCAAAATATTGATAACCATAGATAAAAACAAAACACATGGGGAAATCTTGATGTATTCAAATGAATATAATAGTTCTAGTTCCCGTCCTCCCCCGCTGACAAGCCCAATCCAAAAACAAAGAACAAAGAACAAAACAGCACGGGAAATAGGCCCTTCAGCCCAACGAGCCCATGCCGCCACCTCAATGTTCCCACTTCTACCCATGATCCCTGTCTATGTTTATAGATCTATGGATTGAAACCAAATTTGAGACAATTTAGGGAGAGTTTGTTCTGCCAATCAGCCTAAGAGCACATCTTTGGGATGTGGGAGGAAACCGGAGCACCCAGAGAAAACCCACGCAAGCACGGGGAGAATGCGCAAACTCCCTCAGACACAGGCCCAAATCCATGCATCTGCACTGCACAAAACAAAGATAAATAGCTCCAAAAAGGCCACAAAACGTATGAATTGGCCAGAAGGAATGTTTAACATGGAAAGTTAGATGTTTGAAAGATAATGCAATTCTTTTTTTCATTTCTTTTCCGAATTGGAAGGTTTATCTTGACTGTAACGTTGCTCGTATAGAACAGCTGCCGCTTTCACTCACTCCAGAAAGCAGGCGTTTGGAAACACAATATGAATTGCTTAAGATTTACCTTTATCAGATTAATTAAATTCCACACCATCACAAAGCTGTAAGTAAACCTTTCATGAAAAGTGGCCTCTTATCCAATTAGACCCTCCCTGCCAGTTTGAGGTAATGAAGGCTGAGTACTTCAGGTGAAAGCTGCTGTAATTGAAATTCTTTGTCTGCTCCAGTCTTGTGCTGATGAGTTTCAGACGTTAATGAATGATGATCCTTGTGTTTCTGGATGCACCTGCAACCCCTCATTTCAGCAGACACAAATCTCAATATATTTCAGCTACTCAACTATCCGAGTGCGCACATGCCAATGCTCGATTTTTAGCACAAATGCAAGGTTTTTAAAAAATTTCTTTGTGTCACAAGTAGCTTACTTGTACAAGTAGCTACAAGTAGCAATGAAGTTACTGTATAAATTTCCGAATCACCACATTCTGCCGCCTGTTTGGGCATAATGAGGGAGAATTTAGCATGGCCTAAACAGCATGTTTGAAAGACTGTGGGAGGAAACTGGAGCACCTGGAGGAATCCCACGCAGACACGGGGAGAACATGCAGACTCTGCACAGACAGTGACCCAAGCCAGGAATCAAACCCAGGTCCCTGGAGCAATGAGGCAGCAGTACTAACCACTGTACCATCATGTTGCTATTGAAATAATATAACAATAGCAGCAAAAATAATCTTCAGGCAATAACAAATGATAACACCTATGCAGATTTCAGGGAAGCATTGAGAGGGGACAAGTGATTAATTCAGTTAAGTTTGTTTGAGCATGGATTACACCGAAGTGTTAACATTTTCACTGCTGTGGTGCTGTATATTAGAAATGTTCAGTGCCACAAGGCTTGAAAAAGATATCACGATCCTTATTATCCAGATAATGCTATCTTACCTATAATTCTATAGAAATCAGAACCAGGAAACAGACAGTTTCGCCCAATCATTCAACTCTCTTCTTCAGCCCAAAGGTGCTCAATTTGTTCCCATTTCTCTCCATTTCTTTAGCTTTAAATTTGACATGGCCTTTGTTTCAATTAGTAACTCTTGAATCACTAGTTCATTCCATAGATTTAGGCTGCGATTCTCTGATCTCATTCGCACTGCCACTGTTGACAGTGAGAACAGAGAATTTAGCGCTCAGAAAAAATTTCACTCACTGCTCTTGGACTGGAGAACCCCAGCCATCTTAATTAAGAATTCATCTTAAATCTCTTATCTTACATCTTTGTTTTCATATTCTGGACCACTTTTTTTTCTTCATTTGTGGGACATGTGCGCCACTGGCTGGCCAGTATTTATAACCCATCCCTAGTTGCCCTTGGAGGGCAGTTGAAAATCAACCATATTGACATAGAACATAGAACATAGAACATTACAGCACAGAACAGGCCCTTCGGCCTTCGATGTTGTGCCGACCAAAATAAAAAGCAATGCCCCTCCAAACTAAACCATTCCCTTCTCTTCCATATACTTATCAATTAACCTCTTAAACGCCACCAAACTTGGCGCATCTACAACAGCTGCAGGCAGGGCATTCCACTCCCTAATCACTCTTTGAGTAAAGAACCTACCTCTGATATCCGTCCTATAACTCATACCCCTTAATTTAAAGCTGTGTCCCCTCGTGCTAGCTTTCTCCATCCTAGGAAAAAGGCTATCACTGTCCACCCTATCTAAACCTCTAATCATCTTATATGTTTCAATAAGATCCCTCTTAGCCGCCTCCTTTCTAACGAAAACAACCTCAAATCCTTCAACCTCTCTTCATAGGACCTGCCCTCCATACCAGGCAACATCCTGGTAAACCTCCTCTGTACCCTCTCCAATGCCTCCACATCTTTCTTATAATGTGGCGACCAGAACTGCACACAATACTCCAAGTGCGGCCGCACTAGAGTTTTGTACAGTTGCAACATGATGCTGCGGCTCCTAAATTCAATCCCCCTACCAATAAAAGCTAAGACTCCATATGCCTTCTTAACAACTTTATCCACTTGACTGCCTACTTTCAGGGATCTATTGACACATACACCAAGATCCTTCTGTTCCTCAACACTATTAAGAGCCCTACCATCAGCCCTATACTCTACCTATTAAGAGCCCTACCATTAGCCCTATACTCTACTGTGCTCTGTGCTGTGCTCTGGAGTCACATGTAGGCCAGACCAGGTAAGGATGGCATATTTCCTTCCCTAAAGGACATTAGTAAACCAGATAGGTTTTCCCAATAATGCAAATTCTTAATTCCAGATTTTTTTCTTATTGAATTCAAATTTCACTACCTGCCATGGCAGGATTTGAACCCAGGGCCATAGAATGTTAGCTGACTTTCTGGATTATTAAGTCCAGCGATAATACCACTAAGCCATCGCCACCCCTTATTGGAAACAATCTCTTTCCAGTTATTCAATCTGATTCCCTTCACTCCATTGGAAAGTTCCCTCACCAAAGAGTTGCATTTGAGTCTCTGAGTCAGAAAATTTTGAGTCTGAGTTCCACACCAGAGACTTGAGCCCACAACATTGTAGTGTTGTACTGAAGGTCAGAGGTGCCATCTTTTGGATGCAGTAAGATGCCTCATAACACCAGGTTAAAGTCCAACTGATTTATTTGAGCTCATGAGCTGTCGGAGCATTGCTCCTTCATCAGGTGAGTCCGCTTTGAGCCAACAGTTTGCAGTGTCGATGGTAACCATGATGTGGAGATGAAAAAGTAAGCAAATAAACCTGTTGGACTTTAACCTGTTATCTTGAGAGTTCTTATCGTGCTCACCATTAAAGCTGACATCTCCACATCAATCGTTTGAATGAGATATTAAATAGGTCCTGTCTGTCTTGCCAGGTGGAATATTGGGAAGTTCCCACTAGCCAACAATGCTTATGACATCAAGGTGCTAGGCCACAGGTAAAATTGTGCCCATGGTGAGGGAAAGGGACAGAGACTGAGGATTTTCACTGGAGATAAAAGTGGTGGAGAGAGAAACGGAATATTCTTACAATGTGGGCTGTTAAATCATGGGCTGCTTCACTGTATTTATCTACTGAGGTAGAGATTAGAACATCACTTAACATGAAACAAAAAATTCTTTGAGACAACAATTGTCAGTGCATCTTTACTGTTGTAAGCTAATATTTAATAGTGTGGTTTTAACCTACTCAAATGTCTCAGTAAACAATAGCTTCCTCTGCACAATGAAGAATAAAACATGTGACGACAAAGAGCAAACCTTGCAGGATTGAAATTCTTTTTTCTCCGGTGGGCCATAATTTACTCACCGTCTATTAATGGTGAGGATAATGGCACTCAATCAGACAATAACTTCAGCCGCATGCAGGTGCATTGCTAAATAGAGAAATCTGGAAGTTGCCATTGAAGGTGCGCCGATTCTCCCCAAGCTGCATTCAAAATGACATCTCACCACCTGGCTCCCCTTTCAAAAGCTTAATTCCTGTCCTGGCATTGTAGGTAGAGATTAGATTCATCACAGGAAGTTAGGACTAATTTATTTCAGGCTAAATCAATGTCCTTTCCATTTTCTATTTCTTGTTTGTGGCCTATTTGCTGCTTTGCACTGTGCATCCCACACTGCAAATTCGGGCCACTTAGGCTGAACTTTGGTTAAATATCCTTTCTAATGGTGTACCTAGTCTTAATTACTGTCAAGCAACTTTTTTTAATCAAAAAATAACTATTTCAAATATAAAGTCTCATTCCTTCAGCTGTTAATTGTTGTTAGAGATTTTTTAAAACTTTTCTTAGGATTTTTTCTGTCTTTTTCCTTACTCTCTCAAGCCAGTACATCTTTCCCTCTCTTCAGTTGGCTGTTTGTACCTGAGTTGGCATTAATACCATTATTCAAACTTAAATGTCATAGTTCAGACACTGCACTGCCATTAACAATGAGCATTGGTTATGGGAGAGATGGTGTTGTAGTGGTAATGTCATTGGGCTCATAATCCAGAGGCACAGACTAATTTTTGGGAATATAGAAAATGGTGGAATTTAAGTTCAAATAATTCACCTGGAATTGAAAGCCAATCTCAATAACTATCATTGATTGTCCTAAAAACCTTTCCAGCTCATTAATGTCTTTTTAGGAAGGAAATCTGCCATCTTTACCATCTGTATATGTGACTCCAGGTCCACAATAATATGGTTGATTCTTAGCTGCCTTCTGAAATGACCTAAAGAGTCACTCAGTTCAAGGCAGTTAAGGGTTGGCAACAAATACTGACTTTGCAGTGAAACCACATGTCCTGAAAGAGTAATTTTAAAAAAATCCTTTAGACTGATTGATTAATCATAGAATCTCTACAATGAGAAGGAGGCCATTCAGGCCATCAAGACTACACTGACAAGAATCCCACCCAGACTTATACTCATAACCCCACATGTTTACCCTGCTAATTCCCTGATACTGAGGGGCAACTTAGCATTGTCAATCCACCTAACTCACACACCTTTGGAGTGTGAGATGAAACCAGAGCACCCGAAGGAAACCCATGCAGGAAATATGCAAATTCCACACACACAATAATCAAAGTCGGGAATTGAACCCTGGCGCTGTGAGGCAGCTTTGCTATCTGCTGTACCATTGTGCCATCCTTAATACAATGGAGATACACAGGTTACCTTCACATTGCTCTCACTCAAACTTATCTGAATTTGTTCTCCTGCAGTGCTCCAGAAGCTCAATGTAAGTTTGCCAAGAAGTGACGCATATTGTAATGAGGCACTTTATATCCTTCCAGACTCAGCACTCAGTCCTACCCTCAAATGTCATTTTCTTTCATATTCTTGGTTTTAGTTTTGCAGATGGTACAATTCTATCAATCACACATTTTTCAGACATATCTTTTGTTTCTGCCTGTCCTACATTACTTAACAGTGCTGGCCAAACAACTGGCTGCTGCTGGAACTGTCATGCAGATAAGGTAGATGTCCTGTCCCCAAGGGCTATTGACCCAATCGAAGGGCTGGTAGCTTAGCAATACCATCAGCAGCAGTGGACACTGCCAGAACTGCACTTACAGGAGGAGGCTGCATCATTGGACCTGTATCCTCACAATGAGGTAAGTAAGGGGATTGCCAGTAAGGGTTGGGGTGTGGATGGTAGTGTTGCTCAGGGTGGGCAGTACCTGTGCCACCAATGGAACCTCTCACAGACAAGAAGTTCCCAAAAGAAGGGCTTCCCTTACTCCCAACTCACTCCAGAGTCACTGGAAGGATGCTAGATTGTATCTGGAAGTCTTCCCATGTGGAAAAGGAATCTTCCCTCTCCTAGTGGTAAAATGCCAGAGGATATGGGAAGATGCCCTTGATTGGCAACCTAAGTGACTCCATGGGTTCTAGGCTGGTGAGACGAATGCCATTTCCCCCTACCACCTCAGCCTCAAAGGCTCAGAGAATCCCAGCTTTCACATCAATTTTCCACAACAAAATCTCATGGAAAGTAGCATGCACCTGAGTATGGCGACTAAGAGGGTTTCACAATGTTGTAGGAAAATCACCAATCGGAGTCAGACTTAAAGATTCAACAGGCAGTTTATTGGACAAAGCTTTGGGAGAAGGGCTTGGCACCCACAGTGCACGCAGTCAACTTCTTGATTTTAGAGTGGTGATTAGCCTTTTTTGATACACTTTAAATATGTAGACAACAGCAGTTATTTCATCATTAACTGAGTAGTTACATTCATGGCCAATTAGGTCCCATAGCAACAATTAGCTTCCAATCACATCCTTCAAAAACAACCATCAACAAAAACCCACAACTTCTTGTTTCGGTTCCGCTTTATCTTAAGCTTCAGCTGACCATCTGCACTTGAACACGTGCCCGAGTGTTGCAACTGGGGATTTTCACAGTGTTATGGAAAAATCATCACTCAGAGTCAGACTTAAAGGTTCAACAGACAGTTTATTGGACAAAGCTTTGGGAGAAGAACTTGACACCCCACAGTGCACGCAGTCAATTTTTTGATTTAGAGCAGTGGTTAACCTTCTTTGATACACTCTAAACATGCAGACAACAGGAGTTATTTCATCATTAGCTGGATGGTTACATTCATAGACAATTAGGTCCCCTAGCAATAATTAGCTTCCAAACGCATTCCTTCAAAAACAACCATTAACAAAAACCCACAACTTCTTGTTTTGGTTCCACGTTATCTTAAATTTGAGCTGACCATCTGGACCTCGCGATCTGATTATTTTGTCTGTTCTGCATTTTTATACAAAAATAAGATGTAACTTAAGGTTAATTTGTTATTTATTCAGCAACAGAGTGACCTCTACTAGCCACAGTGTCCAGTAGTCACGTACACATTAGTTTCCAAAAGTTACAGTCTTAATTTTACTCCAACAACTTCATTGCAGTGTTAATGTAAGCCTACGTGTGACACGAATAATAAATAAATGTTTAAAATACAAGGGATGGGCTAGCTAGCCAACCGTGTCCATGTCCCATGAATGTATAAAACAATTATATCCCCTCATGTCCTTATTTTAAGTTTTAAAGTTTAAAGAAATAAACACATAAGTTATTGATATGGTGGAGAAGCTATCCGTTGTCATAATAAACTATCCACAGTACTCAGAGGGTTATAAGAATTTGAAATTCTATTGACAGTGAGGCTGGTGATCCTCAAATGGCCCTGATTCAAGAAGACAGGATGATTGATGAATCTCTCACCAGACAGCCTCATCAGCAAGGAAATTAGGTTTGTTCCAGGTAAATCACATGTTAAGTTGTTGGCTGTTGCTTGTTTTTTTTCCCTCGGATGGTGTTTACTGAAACATCCAGGAAAGAGCTCACTTGATTCTATGTGGTACAGATGCTGGCAGCTTTTCTCTTTTAATAATGCTGTCTTTGACAAGGAAACCTTTGTGAACACAGGACCACAGATCCATTCAGGGCACGTGACAAAAATAAACAAAAGAATTCGCTGGAGAGTCATATTCATTGAGGAGTGAGGACCCATTAAAATTTCTGAAATGCAAACATTGGCAACTGATATTCCTTGCAGTTGATAGGGATACATGCGCCGACTGCAAAATCAGCGAAAGCTTCACAGCTAGGGAGTGGTGGATTTACCCTGTGTGTGTGTGCACTTTCTTTTATTGAAATGTATTTAAATGTAGACTCAATGAGCCACTCTTCTTTATCTAACTCACTATTGCTGGTGTTTAGTGTCTAGGCATCTTCCCAAATTTCTATCATTACAAATTCTTTCCCCATTCCAATTTTCAGTTCTCTTCCCGCACCCATTGGTGCACTGAAGCAGACTTTCATCATAACTATTATTTCCCAGATCGGGTGATTAGTCTTTAGCCAGAGGCTTTTAGCTTGATGTAGCCACTGTACATCAAGCGTGGCTGACCAGGAGTCTCCCACATTCTTACTGCCAACGATTGGAAGGATATTGCAGGTCAATACTTATACTCTGTGACTGCATTATGAATACACCTTCCCTGATCATCAAATCTTGGAGTGGGACTCGAATCCGGAGCTTCTGGCTCAGAGGCAGGGATGCTATCCATTGTGCCACAAAACCTTTATTTTTCCTTTAAGGCAACGAGAAACTTTTTCCACCAGGAACCCGTTCAAAGGTGGAAATAATTACAGTGGTGAATACATTAATTGTCGCTACCGTTGTATAAGTTTTGATGCTTGCATAGCCAGTTTATGGAGCATGGTCTTCAATGGCCCCTTCCGATGGTGAAATAATCCCCATGATTTGAGACCGCGTTTAAATCCATCAGCTGAGCTACGGGGAAGCATTCAACACAGGCCAACAAACTGAAGAATGAAATGTGGGCTGGAGCTGTCATAAAGCAAGATAAATTGCAGGGTAGAAGGTTTGATTACCAAGAATGAGTTCAAAATAATTGAACATTTACTTTAGGGTGGCCTTTTCTCTTCCAATACTGATGGAACTGTGCACACGCTTCAATATTTTGGATAAAACCAATTAGACTAAATCAAATGAACTGAGGGACAAAGTAAATGGGTCAGTCCCTTAAACCGGTACTATCTTAAACAAAAACAAATCATAAGTAAAATTTAAAACATCAAACTAAAATGTGATTAAAGAGGTCAAAAATACATCCCAGTCCCGTGGTGCCCATCGAGCACAGATGATCTCAACGATATCTATCGACTCCTTTCCCATAGACAACTGACCACAAATGTAGCCACGATAGAAGGACAGACAGTCAAGTCTGGCCCTGGCACTGTTATGGGAAGTATAGCCAGGCCCTGGAGCAAATACACTGGAAGGTCATCTTCCTACTCCACCCCTCTCCACATAGGGTGCCCATAGTTAAGGCATGGGGGGGGGCTGGAGTTCAAACAAAACTGGAGCAGAAGGTGTTTTAAATAGCTAAAAGTGCAGTCTAAATGGACACCACAAGACCATAAGAAGGCAGGCATCTTGGGAAACCATGAAATAATGCAACCTAAGGTTCTATGGGACTGCTGTGTGCAACATTCTCTATGCCAGGTCCCCGATGTAAAGAAAGAGGTCTCCTCTATAGCAGGACCTCTACTGGGGACCGCCAACACAGAACAATAGCAAGATGTACCAAGTAATGTCTGGGCGATGGGAGAGGGCAAGCAAATAAAGAGTGTGCAGGAGCTGCCCATACAGGAAACTGCCCGTGCAGTATGAAAGGGCATGGAGGGCATTTCCGCGAGGTTGCTTGGTGGTGAGACTCAGGCTTCCGAGGGGAGGTTTGGGACTTGGAGCCGATGTGAAATTCAGTATGAGCAGGGTTGCAATCAGAGTGGGGTTCACCACAGACCTGAGAACATGCATATCAACAGGTCTGAGCATGACCATTTTGATGTCACGGATGGTACTGACCGTGAACTGAGCATTCACTACTTTGCAATGCACCAACTAGCGGGGTATCATCCAACCCACTTCCCACCACCCAGTGCACCAATCAGTTCCCACCTAAAATGGTAACTGGGGATGTAATCAATTCACAGGTCCACCATTTCATTATTAAAGAGGTTTATTGCTTGAATCAGGAAAACACTTTGGATACCCAAAGAAAGATTCCTGTTACGTAAAAACATAGAAAATAAAAGTAAGGGGAGGCTCTTCCACCCTGTTCCGCCATTTATTATGATCATGGCTGATCATTCAGCTTAATAGCCGATCCCGCCTCCCCCCCCCCCCCCCCCCCCCCCATATCCTTTCATCTCCTTCAGCCCAAAAGATGGGGACATCTGTCTCAATGGTCGTAACAGGACATTGAGGCGATGTTCAACACTTTGATATTGTTACCTCCTTATTCTAACCGGATAAGACCACACAAAATCACCGGGACTTCCAGCAGCCAAGACATGCAGAGAAAACTTGACTGACATCCCAGAGGAACTGCTGCTGTCACTCCCGAACTTGGCTGGAACACTCTCCCTGTTTTTCTTTACATGACATTCCCACAATTAATTCCGATTTCAGGGGAGAGGTAATCAGAAAAAGTGCTTGAGCTTCTTTTCCAACACAATTAATATCAAACATACTTCGACATCTCCAGAAAAGTAATTCTCAGGTGCTGTTCTCACTCAGGTCAGGAGCAGGGGTCTATTTATTGTGTAATTACTTTTACAAATGTAAAAATTATAGTGCAGGCTTTCTGCAAAGCCAGCAAAAAAAAAGTTGCGTGTCGTGCATTTAAATAAATTCCAGCTGTAAGCTTATCTTTGATGAGCATACATTTGCAATCAGCGTAGTCTATTGTCTGCACACTGAGCCTGCTTCAACTTACCGCAGCTTGTCTGTGAAGCACTGCGAAAAAAAATCCATAAGAATGATAAGGACGTGCGTGGATCAACAGTATTGCTAACAAAGTTCCTGTTTCCATTTACTCTTCAAACCTAAATCACTCTATCCGATACTGGCAGGAGGGTATGTGTGGATGTGAGCAGTGGTGAGAGGGAAGTGGTGAATGGTGGGGGGGAATTGAATAGGGCTTTTTGGCTTGCAAAGCCAAAATGAAGATGGGAGAGGTTTGATGAATTTTAAAACTACATATGCTCAACGGTGCTATAAATTAAATACTGCAGCAGCTGTGATCAGTATGTTACACTTCCCTTAGTAAGCAATTGTTAAGATAAAGCATGTAAGCTTAATCGCAACCCCAAGTTTTCCAGTGATACAGCAGTCAATGTTCACCACTGCCAAACTGACTGCAACTTCTGGAGTTTACACCTGAGCAGCTAAATGTAGGAATTCAGAAATTGCTCAGTGAATTTATACTTCTCTATCGCATGCAAGGCTGAGATCCCATATACACTGCAACCCCAAAACAAGCAGCAAACTGATTTAAAAAAAAACTTCCGCTGCAATCTTACAGCTGTTCACGCTGGTGAGATTTTCTGGTCCCGCTTCAGTTAATAGAGATTTAATTGGATGTCATCCTGGTTGCAACGAAAGTGGCGTGTGAACAGTCAGTAAGATCACACCTCTCTACTTTCATACTGTTAATCTCACTGTGAAAACCCTCAAGTTACATCCTGTTGAATGAGCTTCAACTGGGTTTTTAAAGGAATATTAAGTTCATAACTACTGCTGAACAGCTTCACTGGTCCTAGAACAGTAATTTGATATTTGCAGAATGTCAGATTTCTCTATTATGCTGGAAAAAACTTGTGGGGACGACCTTACCAAAAAATTTTGAAGTATCGAATGAGCGTGAAAAGGGAGATCTTCAGATCTATTTTTTCGATTAAGCCACCAGTCCAATTTTATGCCATCTGTTCAAAAAAAAGTGCTAAATCTGTTTCCCTCCAGTAGGGGGAGGGTGTGAGGCCTAAGCTTGCCAGAAAGCCAGCAGCTGACAGTAGAACACGCAATCATGCATGCTCAGATCTCTCTGTTCAGTGCAACACAACAAAATGATCTGCAGTGTTGCACCCTCTCTGGATATCAGCCACCCACCACTTTGGCCGATTGCCACTCCCACCCTGGCCCACTTCGGTTGATTGCCGTCCACTTTGATGATCACCAGTTGCAGAGTGTGCTGTTTCACCCCACCTCCCCGATACTCTGCCCCAGCCAGACTCCACCAATCGCAATCATATCATTCTTGCTTAATTATAAATTCAATCAGCGTGAAAATTTAATCACATTAGCTGACCTAATCCACCATTGTTGTAAGGTATTACTGATGTCCCAGTTTCTATCAGTCTTTATGGATGTCTCTCCCTTTTCCCAGTCCCATAGCTTAATGAATTATTTTAGATTAAAGGCCTTGGTGCTTATCTGTGAAAATTTTTACAAGTCTTTTATAAAGCCCTTTTATTTTCTCAAGGTAGCTTAACGTGCTTGTTAAACTTGTCTGATTATTAACTCTTTCACTATTGCTAGCATAATGGATAATTGAAGCGAATGGAATCGATACATTTGAGAGGAAGCTGGATAAACATTAAAGGGACATAGGAATATCAGGTTATACTAATCAAGTCAGATGAAGGGTGGGAGGAGACTTGTGTGGACTATACATATTGGCATGGGCCAATTCAAATCAATGATATGTATTTATGCAATGTACCTTAATTTTAAAACATGAAATGAAGAAGTCAACTTACATTAATTATTCAATTATTGGGGCAGTACTATGGCACAGTGGTTAGCACTGCTGACATCCCTCATAGCGCCAGGGACCCGGTTTCGATTCCTGGCTTGTGCGGAGTCTGCATGTTCTCCCTGATTCTGCATGGGTTTCCTCTGGGTGCTCCGCTTTCCTCCCACTACCCAAAGATGTTCAGGCTCAGTGGATTGGCCGTGCTAAATTGACCCTCGTGTCAGGGGACTAGCTAGGGTAAATATATAGGGTTATGGGAATAGGGCCTGGTGGGATTGTGTTCGATGCAGATTCGATGGGCCGAATGGCCTCTTTTTGCACAGTCGGGATTCTGGGATTAACAATTCAATTAATGAAACCAAAACAATGTTATTGTTACAATACTCACTGAACGCTCAACAGATTACTACAAAACTATGTTCAGTAATTCCAGCTGGATCGAAATGTTTGCAATGCCGTCTCCCATGGATAGTTTAAGTGGAGTAACCCATCTATCTGACACCCCTGCCAACACCTCAACTATGTTATTACCAAACAATTCACTTTTCTGTACTTAAACAAGCCTCAACATGTTCATGCTGTCAATGATATTCAATCCTGCTATTTTTATTTTGTCAAGCTCAAAACACAAATCACTTTATGCTAAATTCCTGCAATCTTGGGTCACAACTGTTCTTTGTATCTCTGCTCCCCTCCCTATGTTATGTTACAGAAAGGAAGTTAATGTGTCATTATGTGTGCCCCTGTGGATTAAAGGGCTTAAATAATCAAGAATAGTTCAATACTGGGAGCTCTCGATTAACGTGTGCACTCATTCAGAGTCATGTCTAAGGCTGTCCAATAGGGTCCCACACTGGATGGAGCTAATAGTCCTTGCTATAGAGGGAGCATAGCGAATGTTTACCAGGTTGATTCCTGGGATGGTAGGTCTGTCATATGAGGAGAGATTAAGTCGGTTAAGATTTTTTTCATTGGAGTTTAGAAGAGTGAGAGGGAAATCTCATAGAAACTTAACAATTCTATCAGGGTTAGACAGGATATATGCAGAAAGAATGTTCCCAGTGGTGGGGGAGTCCAGCAATAGGAGTTATTGTTTGAAGGTAAGGAATAAACCTTTCAGCACTGAGATGAGGAGAAATTTCTTCACCCAGGCCATGATGAATATGTAGAATTCACTACCGCAGAAGGTAGTTAAGACCAAATAATTGTGTGATTTCAAGAAGAAATTTGATATAACTCTGGGGATTAAAGGGATATGGAGGGCTCAGGATATTGAATTTGATGATCAGCCATGATCAAAATGAATGACAGAACAAGCTCAAAGGACCAAATAGTCTACTCCTGCTTCTAGTTTCAATGTTTCAATGTTTATATGGGCTAATAGCTCAGGGATCACCTGACCCATACTCTTAAAGGGTATCCTAGCATGCTATATGTATAGAGATATTTAGATATATGAAATATATATATATTACATATATATGTATATATACACAAATATATCACATTGATTATAAACATTTGTGTCAAAGTTAGAAGATTAGAAAGCTTGTTGGCTAAATCTAAAGCTCATCAGCCATCACCATTATTTTACTTTACAGTAGCTAAATCAAATGAATTTTATCAAATTACACTGTCTTAACTTGTGTAATAATTCATTTTGAGGGTGAGAAGGAGTCAGATAATTGTGTTTTTCATTAAAACTCTCTGTATTTGGCCTGAAACATTTAATCCTTTATTTTATTCAAAAAGAACATAATTTATAGATAAGAGTGGTGTTGAATTTATTATCTTTGATTCTTTGTTATGCATAGCAAAGGAAGTTTGGAGATCACACAAAGGGACATTGAAATCTTCATTGTTGAAAATTTGTTCTTAAAATGTTATGCAAATTCTCTATTTGAAAGAAACGTGAAGCTGAGACATGAAAATCTACCACTTAGGGCTTCCTTTCAAATCCTTGTTGGGAATCCCTATTGGCCCAAATACGAAAGACCAAAGGACTTGACTTCAAAAGTGCTGCGAAGAATGGGAAAGATGCAATAAGTTAAGAGTTAAATCCAATGACTTGCATTCGTATGAATCTTTAATGTAGGAAAATATCCCAAGGACTATCACAGATCAGACAAAATAAACCACAGAAAGAAGAAACATTTAGATGTTGGCAACCAAATGCTTCTAAAAAGAGGTGGGTTGTAAGGAGGATCTTAAAGCAGAAGACAGAGGCAGAAGGTGTAGGGAGGAAATTCCAGGCTGCAGGCATAGAGTCAGATGTTGGCGCACTGCTGGAGCAAATAGGGTGAACTGCACAAAATCCTAAGTCAGTGGGAAAGAGGGGTGAGGGTGGGAAAGCATATAAATGGAAGGGGTTTCAAAAATTGATAGCAGTGAGGGAATGAGGATGTCAATCAAGAGACTGAAAC
The DNA here is from genome assembly GCA_024679065.1 of Sphyrna mokarran. Classification (NCBI taxonomy): domain Eukaryota; kingdom Metazoa; phylum Chordata; class Chondrichthyes; order Carcharhiniformes; family Carcharhinidae; genus Sphyrna; species Sphyrna mokarran. The sequence continues at coordinate 23,194,043 of JAGIQG010000022.1, read as the reverse complement.
TTTTAAAATGAAAGAGTTAGGGGGCTAGGAGAAAGTACAATTGAGCAAATTTAGTGTGAGCTAGGATTCAGCATGTTTAACATTGAGAAGCACACCCTGTCACTGATGGTGAGGTGCAGGGTGTGGGGGGTGGGGAGTGGGGAGTGGAGAGGAGAGGAGAGAGAATGCCATCATCAGTTCATGCCAATGCAAAATGCAGCTTTGCACTCTTCTGATAGTATTTTTCATTCCATTTGTCAAACCCACTTACACTTTTCACCATGGATGTCCAATTGGCTATGCCGCCATTCCTCACTAGGACAGTCTACAAAGAACAAAAAACAAAGAACAGCACAACACAGGAAACAGGCCCTTCGGCCCTACAAGCCTCTGCTGCCCATTTTAACACTCAGTGAGTGCCTTATTCAAGTCTTTCATCAACTGACGATACTTTTGTTTACCTCTAGTGGACTCCACAATAAAGGGGTGCCTTCTCAGTTTTTTCACAAAAGGAGACTTAACTAGTCCATAGGGACCATCTGTAACTGTCGCTGGTGAGGACCTCCCCCAGCGAGATGGGACCAGTGAGTGAGACAGACTATTGTGTCCCAGCCTCGTTAATGACATGCTAATCATGTGATTAATATTCAAATCAGCCTCATGTCCTTCCTAGGTGCGAGACTGATTTCGCCAGCAGAATCAGGCTGATAGGATTGTGAGGGGTGAGAAATCATATGCAGACTTAATTTTTAATTGTTAGTTTCTCAGGGCTCAATACTGATCTCAACAATTTCAGATCATAACTTCTGCTTTTCTCCCCCTGGGGAACATATTTTCCCTGCTAATCCCCCTGGCACTAAAGGACAATTTATCATGGCCAACCCAGCTATCTCGTATATCTTTGGACTGTGGGAGGAAACTGGAGCACCCGGAGAAACCCACACAGAAATGGGAAGAATGTACAAACTCCACACAGACAGTGACCCGAGGCCAGAATTGAACGCAAGTCTATGGTGTTGTGGGGCAGCAATGCTAACGACCGTGCTTCCATCGTTTGGCAATGGAGAATACATTAGGATGCAAGCTCATTTCAGGGTCAAAAGGAAACAGATTATGGAGAATACAATAGAATGACACTCCATTTGTCTTCATTATTGGAGGGTGTAATAGGATATCCTCTGTTCTGTAATTGTAGCAAAATTGTAAACTTGTTCTTTATAACTTTGTTCAAATAGCACACTGTGGAAATGACCTCCCATTGCTGCAATATCCGCTGTGATAGTACTTGTTTGAGAATCACCCTCAGATATTTTTGGAATACCAAAAGGAAATATTTTGCCTATTTTTTATTTTGAGTAGGGTTGAATGTTACTAAGTTCTTTTATTCCTTTTCAGAAAACACTCAAAACAGTTTCTTTACCTGTGGGTTGGATCCATACTGTACTTATTCATTTTAATCGCATGTTTTTTTCTGATATAGTTTTGGGAACTAGACTCCCGTTTCATCTTTGTCTCTTAATTAGTTTTATCTGCAAACATTCACTCCCACCAGCACCACTGAACAGTAGCAACAGTGTGCCTATAAGATGCACAATAGCAACTCATCAAGGTTCCTTAGGTAACACCTTCCAAACCCACAGCCACTACCAGCTGAAAGGACAAGGGCAGCAAATACCTGGGAACACCGCCACCTACAGGTTCCCCTCCAACTCACTTACCATCCTGACTTAGAAATGTGTCCCCATTCCTTTTCTGTCGCCGGGTCAAAACCTTGGAATTCCCTCCCTAACAGCATTGTGGGTGTATCTACATCTCTTGGACTGCAGCATTTCAAGAGGCAGATCACCATCATCTTCTCGAGGGCAACTAGAGATGGCCAATAAATCCTGGTCTAGCCCACATCCAGTAAATTAATTCGCAAAATGCCTTGCCTCAAATCTGGAGAGGGTGAGGTAAAATCTATTTGAGTCAATGGCTGGAATTTTACCACCACACCAACCCCAGAATCGGGGAGGGCGCACCTCGCGGAATGGAATTCTCCATTGGCCTCAGGAGGGATTTCACGACCTTTGCCCGAGTAAGGTTGTAAAATACCAGCCAATATTTAAGACCCCAATTGTCAAGAAAGATTTGAGAAAACAGACGGATAATGAGAAGAAACCTATCTCCTTAATTTAAATTTCCCAGGATATACTTTTCACGTATTGCAATCGCTCAGTTAATCTTTGCTCATTATATTTCTCACTGGACACTTACACTGTCATTCACAAATATGTTCTGTTCAATTCTTAAGCAAGAAATAATTGAATTAGATGGAGTTCAATCCATAATAAAGGGCCATTAATGACCACACTTACCATGTTAATAAGGTCAGATTTATACCATCCAGACACTTCTGCCTATAGCATCAATAGAATACCTGTCTATGTTATTGCATTTTATCGTATTGAAGTAGATCCATTCTCTAAAAGTGTCAATGCAGATTGATTGCTAGAGGCACATGTTACATTTTGCATCTTACAAGTTAGACATAATTTGATTCTGATCCTGGTTTTGTGCAGAGATTGCCTGCATCACTTCTCAAATACATTTTGACTCACTCCACGTACACAATCAAGGCATTTAAGTAGGTGTCACAGTTCAGGCCATCAGCTCTGGCTTTCAATAAGCTCCTTGATTCAGTTCCAATCAAATTCAGCTTACCTGGGGCTAGTTAGAAGGCATAAGAAACAGTTTCATTGGTCCTGACGTTGACTGGATTAGATACAGATAAATTTCCGTACTTAAAGAACCATTCAGGAAAATTATTATTATTGTTATTACAAAGAATAAGAAGCCATAGAGAAGAACTATACCCATGCTGCAGAATGCTCCTTAGATCAAAAAGAGTAAAATTAAAAATCAGTCACATTAGAATTCTTTTTTAAACTTTAAAAAAAATGTTGATTTATTAGTATCACATGTAAGTTTGCATTAATGCTGCAATGAAGTTACTATGAAAATCCCCTAGTTGTCACACTCTGGCACCTGTTTAGTTACACTGAGAGAGAATTTAACATGGCCAGTGCACCTAACCAGCACTCCTTTTGGACTGTGAGAGGAAACTGAAGCACCAAAGGAAACCCACACTGACATGGGGAGAACATGCAAATTCCACACAGACAGTGAACAAAGCCGGGAATCAACCCTGGCACTGTGAGGCAGAATGCTAACCACTGTGCCACTGTAATGCCCCAATCAAGTAACAACTGGGTAGTGGATTTAAAAGTCAAAAACAATAGCAAGATGCAAAGAAATTAAAAAGATCTACAGATTACAGCCTCTAGAACAAAATAAGTATAAAGGCAGGATTTTCTGGTCCTTCCCGTTGGCAAGGATCTTCTGCCCCTGCAGAAGGTGACTCCTGGCAGTAGGATCCACTGCGGCAGGGTAGGTGAGCACACAAAATGCCTTAAATATAGAAACACAGAAAATAAGAGCAGAAGGAGGCCTTTTTGCCTTTCGAGCCTGCGATCACTCATTAGTCAACTGTTGAGGTACATATCAGACAGGAGGTGGGCAGGGAGAACGATACACCCAACCACACCCATTGACTGAAAGCCTAATCCAATTAAGTGGTTAAGCCTCTTTTAATCTTGATTGGTGAACTGCCAAGACCACTCACATTACTGCTAGATAGTTTGTATTTTGGAAAATTGAAAATATGAAAGACCTGTTGCTTCTCAAAGCCAGTTTGTATTTCTTAAAAGGGAGGTTGATATTTCACTAGTGATGTGTTTCTGGATCAGCAGACTCTGTCACAAGGATCAGGCTGTACGGAATCCTCCTTGAATTTATGAAACAAATTCTCAGGATTCAGGCTGAAGTGTGTTGTCCAAATGCAACTTTATTACCCAGAGATGGGAATAGAGTAATTATTATGGTTACACAATAAATTCCTAGTGCCTGGTTTTTTGTAGATCCAAGGGGCTACGTTATATTGTTTCTATTCTAACCACTTGTGAGTTCCTTTCCAGCACCATCCGCGATGCTTCAAGGCAGAGGTTCCCACACCCTTGAATAAACAAACATTGTGAAATTGATTGCAAAGATCAAAGAGTCAATGTACAATGTTTTCCGTGGGGCGCAGATGTTCTCACATTAAGATAGCTCTCTGTATTACCTTACCCTATCTTTTTACCATCATGCACATTTGGGCTCATGGTTTCTCTGAGGGTATGTGAACTACAGCTTTTTAAAAATCTCCCTGATACCATGAAAATTGCAAAGGAAATTGAGACACTGATCTCCCCAACGGAGCCAGTCAGGTCAGAAGCACAGATGCAGGTTTTTGAAAAGAACAATCTTGCACCCTTTAAAGACACTCCTGAAAATCTCGGCTTGAGAATGGGAATCTTGGAATTGGGATCTTCCCACCATTTTTAAAGGACTCCTAAGTACATCCATCCATTGCAAATCCCGGCCAAAGTATCTGGCTGACAATTGGTTCAGCGAGCATTATTCCTCTTTGCAAACCTGCAGATTTGACTGTGATAGATGATAGTCTTCAGGCCAAGTCAGTTCACCTCCATTTCAACACGTTCTGTGGGAGGACTTCCAACCATCTGACAAAAGAACCACCCCAAAGAGAGTGGGTCCCCTTCTGGGCACACATATCTCGATTGAGCACTTTCCCACTGAACCATCACTAAATCTGATTTATCCAAACCAGCAATTACAATAAAACCAATTATCACTTGTCAATTCAAAGGCCAATCCCAATGGGAACTGATTCTTAAATAAGTTATTGGTAAGAAATGACTTTAATTATTTGGCACATTTGAATAAATTCTGTACCAAAGCATGTTTTCTGAATGAAACCAACATTTTACAGTTTATATTTCACTAATTTACTTGTATTTGATTGACCAGTGCTGCCTCACAGCTCCATGCACCCTGATTCAATTCCAGTCTTGGCTCACTGTCAGTGTGGAGTCTGCACATTCTCCCCGTGTCTGTGTGGGTTTCCTATGGGTGCTTTGGTTTCCTCCTACGTTCTGTGCTGGTTAAATGCATTGGCTGTGCTAAATTCTTCCTCAGCATAACTGAACAGGTGCCAAAGTGTGGCGACTAGGGGATTTTCACACTAACTTCATTATAGTGTTAATGTAAGCTTACTTGTGACAGTAATAAATCAATTTAAACTTGTTAGGACCTCATGCTGTAATGGCAAAACCAAATTTCCATAACATATATGGACACCAATACATTACATCTTATCTAAACCATGTTATTTCATGGTATCAAACAAAATTTTTGTCCAAAATGTCAAACTCCTTTGTATAACATGACATTAAGACATATGTGGAAATAAGCTATGGAAATTACATAGCAGGCAATTGATTACACCACCGCACCATCAAACCTAACTGTGGACTAGAAGCTAATGGAAGTCAACTAAATGCAACTCACCAATCGTCACTTGCTACATCAACCAAATTGGTAAGTCTTTGCGAGACAGAATTGATCAAATCCTGTTGTGCAAGGAGATCCTTCCTGCAAGCAGGCTTTCAAAGTTGCAACTGTTGCTGTTGTGCTGATAATTTATGGAGCAATGTTGCACCGTTTTTATACAATAATTTGCAAAGCATTTAAATGGGCAGTCATTGAGTTTAGATTTATGCTGGAGATTAATGTTACATGCCAGCCTCTGTCTGAATTGGTTTTCAAGCATGACATAGGAAGCCCATCTCATTATAGTTTTTCAGTCTCTTCTAATGGAGGCTAAGTATTCAGTTGACAGGTCAGTTGAAACCATGATGAAACACAGGAGAGTTTTTCATTCTTATAATGTGACAGAAATTGAAAATCATTACTGTTCTCTATGCTGTTATTGCATGAAACATAACCTTCACCTGTGGATAATAAGTAAAGCCCGACTAGAAATGAGCTAAATAATAAGTATCCTTTAAAGTGTGCGAGGATGCATTCATTCTGCTGGCGTGACTGGCAATGATTCATGGGGACCCGAGTTATATTGTCACCACCAGATTACTCTCTGGTCAGAGAGTGTGGAGCTGAGCTGTCCACTGCAGAGCCCAGCACATTCAAAATACCATTTTGATCTGAATAATAGCAAACAGCCAAGAGGACACTAAATGGTTCAAAAATGAAAAATGAAATAAAAGCAAGACACCACAGTTATTGGAAATGTGGAAAGAAAGGAAAAATGTTAAAGACACTCAGCAAACTAGGCCCAGCAGGCAAACATTCGAGAGGTAACAATTGCCTTCTTGTATTTATGGAGTTCCCTACCCCTTCCTTTTCTGTCTCTCACTTTCCTTCCTCTTATTTGTTCATTCGTATTATATTCTGGTCTTGATGATGGGCAATCGCCTGCCTCTTAACTTCTCTCTGCGGAAGCTGTGCCTGATTTGCTTCAGTGCTCCTGGCTGTTTGATTAAAAATGAAACTGGAATGGGCAGGTGTCTGTGTTCCTGGGCTTGGGATTATTGGATCATCTGCAATGGAAATCAGGCAGAAAGGAAGTGCATGCCCATGAGGGAGCCTGTCCAATTTTCCATCCAGGCTTTGGGTGTAGGGCAATTGTGAATGGATATCCTAGAGAAACAGAAGGAACAGAAAGGGAAGGAGCTATGATCAGTTTCAGTAAAAAACTGAGTAATTCATCCCAGACAGTCTAACCCAAGTTCCAGGAAACAACGGATATATATTTTGAATACTTGCCATTCAGCGCAACCAAATCATTCTAATGTCTATGGATGGAATTTTCTGATTGTTTTTGGCTAAGTGCCAACTTTGGCTCTGTATCAACTGGCAATGAAATTATTGTACCACAAATTTAATCTGGTTGATTATGTCTTTTGCACATTGTAACTTCAACAGTTATCAACTTGCACTGACAAAATAGAATGATAGTTGGATGTAAATGGTAAAAACATTCCTATTCCAACGCCATTCAGGACATTCAGACTAACCAGTTAATGTTTAACTCCTGCATCAGCAGGCATCTTAATCCCATGTGCAGCCATCTTTTATTCCCTTTTCTCTAACCACTTATCTGCTCTTAATTATACAATAACATCAATTATCAGTTGCTGCTTCTGGTAATATATTCCAAAGCATCATGACATACCTTGTGAATCAGAAATGACTTCAATCACTTACATTTACTTTTACATCCACACCCCTTTGTCCCAAACCTCTCAATCTTTGAAAACTGCATTTCCACGCCTCAGCTATTCATAATGGTGACCTGAGTTAATTTGTGGTTTGTGAAGAATTTCAGAGATGTTTTAAATTTATGCAGAGTGTTATTCCCACATTGAGAAACGCTTTTCAATTCTAAAGGTTTTGCTCAATGCATCTTTGACATCTTTCCATTACAATTTAAAATTGTAATGGCTGTAATGTATACCTTACAGCACACCCACGTTTACAAGTACAATGTCCCTTCAAAGAGCCACTTGTTTCAAGTTATAGACCAGAGTAATTGCCAAACAGAAGAAAGCTATATCTTAACAGATCAGCAAGAGACTTGAAGGCAGAATCTGAGGGAGGAATTCTCCAGCAGCACTGGTCTAAAAGTCAGAAATTCCCATCCAACTGTCAATGCCATTTCACATTCTCCACAACCAGTCTGTTAAAATTCCAGTGGCGGGTCGCTTGGGAGAATTCTGGGCCGAAGAATCTTCAGAAAACAAAACATTTTGGATTAAAATGTAAGAGAACCACTGAGAAAAAAATGTGAGTGCTAATGATTTGAGTGTTTCTCTGAGATGTTGCCTGGTCTCTAGGGTGTTGACTATGAGGAGAGGTTGGGTGAACTAGAATTGTTTTCACCAGAAAGATGGAGGCTGAGATGAGACCTGATATGGGCTCTACAAAATTATGAGAGGCTTACACAGGTTGGATAGTCAGAAACTTTTTCCCAGGATAGAAGTGTCAATTACAAGGGGGCACAAGTACAAGATAAGAGGGGGAACGTTTTTCTCAGAGTGTGGCGGATGCTTGGAACGCCAAAGGAAATGGTGGAAGCAAACACATTCATAATACTTAAGAGGCATCCGAATAGGTACATGAGTAAGGAAGGAATAGAAGAATACGGATCAAAAAAGATTTTTTTAGCTTAATTAGGTTATCATGATCAGCACAGGCTTGGGGGGGCTGAAGGGCCTGTTCTTGTGCTGTACTTTCTTTGTTCTCTCCTTTGTTCATTTAGGGATAGAACAAACTCAATGGTTAGTGCGAGCAGAGATTCTTATTTAATTCAATGAGTAACTCCATAAGCACAAAGGTGCTGATTTTCTGCTCCAATACTGGTGCTCATTTGCCGCCCAGAAAGATCACTTACTCTGTGGGTGAGAGTCTTTCTAATATGTCGGACAGGCTTTCTGCACTCACCCTGCCCCTACCTTCTTCACTCCCCCATCGTAATACCACAATGGCACCTGTTCCAGGCCACTGGCAGAAGGTCAGAGAGACACCTTGCTGCTCCAAGGGCACAAGCTAAACAAAGTGGTGGAGATTGCAAGAAGTAAAAGGCTACCAGATTCCATGGGAAAACCAGAACCTTTACTTGTAACATAATTGATCCCACTGCAATTAATTATCTCTGCTCCTGATCTCTGGGGGCACCTGAAAACTGAAAATTGAACGCACACCTGTTCTTCACTGTAAGCCAGTGTGGGATCTTCAGGGCTGATCACACCATTCTGATGAAACCCATATTGCTTTAGCATATGGCCTTGTCTTCCAAGTCACTGTGAGCAATGCTAATGGAGTTCCACTTGTATAAACAATTTCTTTAGCAGCATGAAGACTTGTTGCTATTAGGAATTTAGATTATATGTGGAGAGAACAGAAGGAAGAGCAGACTGCACAATATGGGGGCTAAACTACTTTCAGGATGCTAGGTAATAACGGCCTGGAAGTTAAGCCATGCAGATATTAGTGTTTGAATGCTTAAACATTTGTATGCAATTCTTTTCCTTTAACACAAGCTTTAACCATATATCTTTGAGACTTATTTGACTTGAAGTTAGCAGCGATAATAGATAATCTCTGGTCAGAAAGATAGCAGACAAAGACATCTCAGGTAAACATACAAAAGGGTCAGTACATCAATCTTTGCTCAGTATAATTTAAAGGCCAGAATGTTCGGTTGTATATGGAGACAGGAAAGTCACCTGCTTTCAATGTGCAAAGTAGATATAGATGAAAATTCTTTCAGTCCTTGAACTTTAGCAGCACTGTGTACATTTGCTAATGTATTTTATCAAAGTACTTTCACACCACAGCTGTTTTTAGAACTTCCTTTTTTTTCTACCGGTTTTAGTTCACATTCCAAGAGGTCTCTCCCTGCCTGTAGATGGTTCTTGGTTTTTCCATGACTGCACCCAGCTCCCTCATCCTTATTACAGAAGTTCAGAAATTCAGCATAATGGATCCTCAATTCTGGTAGCAGGGGGTCGGGGTGAGGGTCAAAAGAAAATTGGATTTAGTAGTGCGAACATCCCAAATGTTTACGCCACTAATTTGTGAGTATCTGTCCCCTGGAATCCAAACTAAACAAATGGCAGATAAAACCACGTGAATGTTCATCTACTAGCTGTCTCCAGCTGGATGCGAGGGCACAGGCATTTCACGGTTGGCACAGTAATTTTATTATTCAAACCACAGTGTAATCATTGCACAGTGCAATGGTCTGAGTGATTAGCCTTTACATACCTTTCACACATTGGAACATCAACTGCTGTTGGATTGCATTGATAAAATAATAAGATAGTTTTATGTAAAGAGTAAATAAGAATAACTATGTCATTTTTAAAACATTCACATGGTAAAGAAAGATACAGACTCTTAGACTGTGATTGAAAAGGTGGATTTTTCGCATTCTAGTGCTTGATAGTGTCAAGTATGTTCTCACAGCATAACTGCAGTATCAGTCTCTCTAACGTCCACACTGTCAATTAGTGAAGCATCAGAATATGATTATCATTGTCTTATTCTCACACTTGATCAGTGCTCTATGATCATTGTTAAACGCAGGGTTAAGAAAGCAATGAAGAGTACTTGGAGGGATGCAAAACTAAAAATGAGATATCAACGTGTTGAAACTACAACACAGGACTACTTACATGCTTAAGAGTGGATATAGCATGCAATAGCCAGAGCTAAGTGACCCTACGTTCTACTATAGCTTCGAGGGCAGCATGGTGGCACAATGTTAACACTGCTGCTTCACAGTGCCAGGAACCTGGGTTCGATTCCTGGCTTGGTCACTATCTGTGTGGAGTTTGCTATATGCCTTTATGCAAGAAACAATACTTTTCACTGTATGTTATTACATGTGACAATAATAAATCAAACCAGAATCACATTCTCCCCTTGTTTGCACGGGTTTCTTCCTGGTGCTACGGTTGCCTTCTATGGTGTAAAGATGTGCGGATTAGATGGATTGGCCATGCTATATTACCCCCTAATGCCTAGGAGACTAGCTGGGGTGAATGCATGGGGTCATGGGCATAGGGCATTGTGGTCAGTGCAGACTCGAAGGGCCAAATGGCCTCCTTCTGCACCATAGGATTCTATTAAGCTCTGCAGACCTGCCATATCCAGTTTTGAATGATGCTAGACAATTAAAGAACTAAGGAGAGGGATCCATAAATGTCCTTATCCTCAATGATGAAAAGGACCAGCAAAAGGCATTTGCTAAAACACTTGCAACTATCTTCAACCAAAAGTAGATGGTCCATCTCGACCTCCTTCTGAGGACTCCAGTCATATTCCAATCTTCAGTCAATTCAAATCACTCCACGCGATACCAAGAAATGGCTGAAGATACGTATAATACAAAGGCTATGGACTCTGGCAGCATTCTGGTAATTGTACTGAAGACTTGTTCTGCAGAACTACAAGCACCCCTCACCAAGCTGTTCCAGTATAATATTACAACACCGGCATCTAGCTGGCAATATGGAAAATTACCCAGTTATGTTCTGTTCACAAATCCAACCCATTTACAAGATGCACTGTAACACTTCTCCATGGCTCTTCAACTGTGCTTCCCAAACTCACAACCTTTACAATCTAAAAGGGCAAGGGCAGCAGATGTGCTGGAACGTGGAAGATCCCCCTCAAGCTACTTCACCATCCTGACCTGGAGATATATCGCCGTTCCTTCACTGGCATTGGTTCAAAGCCCTGGAACTTCCATTCCAATAGTACCATTGGCGTATCTACAGCAGATGAAGCTTTAGGGGTTTAAGAAAGCAGATTATAACCACCTCCTCAAAAGCAATTAGCGACGGGCAATAAATGTTGCCCTCGCCAGTGATGCCCATGTCCTGTGAATGAACACTTTGTTAAAAATAATCACAGAGGGCGGAATTTTCCCATCCTGCCTCCCATGGGATCCTCTGTTTGGTGGACACTCAGATCACAGAAAGATCTGTTGAATTCGGGTGGGATTTTTCCGGCCTTGGGATGAGCGATGCTGGAAAATCCCACTATATGGACAAATATTCAGTCTGCTGAAAGTGAATGAATCAAATACAGGTCAATTCATTCAGCTACTTAACAAAGATGAATAAGTAAGCTGGAAAAATTCAACAAGTAATTACTTTTGAAATTACCATTTACCAAGTAAAAGATATCACAAAGGAAACCAATCTATTTTCTGAGATTAATTCGTAATATGGATTGAAATGAGACTTTTCTTTTTATTCATTCATGGGATGTGATGTTGTTGGTTAGGCCAGCCTTTATTGCCCATCCCTGAGGGCAATTAAGAATCAACCACATTGCTGTGGCTCTGGAGTCACATGTAGGCCAGACCAGGTAAGGGGGACAGATTTCCTTCCCTAAAGAGCATTGGTGAACCAGATGTGTTTTTATGACAATCAACAATAGTTTCATTGTCAACATCAGATTTTTAATTCCAGATTTTTATTGAATTCAAATTTCACCATCTGCTGTGTCAGGATTCGAACTCTGGTTCCCAGAACATTACCCTGGCTCTCTGGATTACTAATCCAGTGACAATATTATCAAGGCACTGCCTTCCCTAAAATGACAATGTAAACGATTCATTTTTAGCTGCATATTGTGACCACAGTAATGCAAGTTATGCTGTGAGATTTATGTAAAGCATGATACATAAAGTCAGATTGGCTGCAATTTGCTAAACTGATCTTTGTGGGAACATGAGGGTTAAGGGAGTCAAAAGACAGTAAAGAAAACAAGGTCTTCCACCTGCATTCAGAAGGCAGGATATTCACTGTAGAATGATCAGAAAGGCTGTAATCAAAAGAGGTTAGGAAGCATGTCAATGGTATAATAATCATGGCACTGACAGGAAGAGGCTGATTAAGGAAATCTTGAAACTTCTCTTGATTTCAAAGGAGAAGGGAGCTTAGAAATAGTTTGGAGGAACAAAGCTGGGATAGAAATTTCCCATATTCTGGGAGAGTATAGTAACAGGCAGGAAAAGGTAAAGTTTATTTATTAGTCATAGGTAGGCTTTTTACATTAACACTGCAATGAAGTTACTGTGAAAATCCCCTATTCGCCACATTCCAGCATTTGTTTGGGTACACTGAGGGAGAATTTAGCAAGGCCAATCAGCCTAACCTTTACAGTTTTGACTGTGGGAGAAAGCTGGAGCACTTGAAGGAAACCCATGCAGACTCAGGAAGGATGTGCAAATGCCACGCATACAGTGTGGAAGCCAGGAATTGAACCCAGATCACTGTGCTGCCCTGGATGTTTATCTTGCAGTAGCATTTTCAGGTTTGTGGCACTGTATTTTTAGGTGGTGAGGATAAATCACTTCTCCCATCACTTTCAACTCACACACCTGTCACATAGAGATCCGCGGAGAGTTCAGTCACTGCCAGCTCAAAGGATACTGCCACTCTCCCCCATACACATCTTCATCTCCCCAGTGTCTCATCTCCTCATCACCTCACTACCTCCACCCACCATTCACACATCCCAGACATCCTTCATATCTGTCCAAGCATGCAGCCTGCTTAGCTTACATGTGGCCTTGTTCACAAAAAATGGAAGTGATTCCAGTGGCAGGAGCGCCAGAATTGAAAGACACCCCAGAATTCAAGAAGAGAGCCTCTCCAGCTAACCAGGCTGAAACTTGGCCGTTCCTGCGCCAAGAGTGAGATGGGTGCCAGTGAACCACAACAACATTACCCATTACACTAATCAAATATTAGTCCTACCTCTCCTATCTGAAGGCCCCTGTCATCTGCTAATGAAATCCTCCTTCTCAAGCAGGCACATCAGGACAGCAGCCCAGCCCACTGTGCCACCATGCCACTGTACTGTCTCAAAAGAGATTTCCAAGGAAATAATGCCAACACTCCAAAGCAATCAGGTCAAGACAGTGAGAGTGGCAGCCACACTGGGGTTCTTGATGTAAGAGTTCTATTGTGTACTGGCACAGGACAAATACTCTATGTTGCAGTCACTTGTGAAAATCTACAAGCACCTTCCAGGATCCTGAAAGCAGACCAGGGGGTTTAAGTCTCAGCTGTCCAGAAAATGCCCACCAAGATCGTCACAGCCAACAGGACATGGTATAAGCAGGCTGTGGATCCTCAGGATGCACCAAGGCATAGGTTAAAATGGTTAAGAAACTTTAGTTGCACTTTACGGGCCCAAGTGTTAGGAGTTATAGATAGTGTGCTGCTTGGTAATTAAGTACCTAACTCTGTAAAGAAATTCTAATCTATTGCAGCCTCCCTATGACTCCTTGTTCTGATGAAATGTCTTCTTGTAGTGCTGCTCATCAACTGTTCCTGTTCCATAGGAAGACTGGGTGCTCAGTCCAGAGCTTCCTCCATCTGCTCTGTATAGGGTTGCCAGCACACATAAGGCACCAGCCCACAGTGACTAAACACTTCAGGCCCAAATGTGTCTCATTGGTGATTAGGACCTCTCCTACAATATTCAGGGTTAACGTCACTCGACCCAGTCATTCTAAATGTTTGCTCTCTGCACTACCCAATGGCTAGACTCTTATGACCCTCAATGGCACGGTGGCATTGTGTTCACCACTGCTGCATCACAGTGCTAGAGACCCAGGTTCAATCCCAAGCTTGAGTCAATGCCTATGCAGAGTCTGCATGTTAAACCCGTGTCTGCGTGGGTTTCCTCTGCATGCTCCGATTTCCTCCCACAGTCCCAGGATGTGTGGGTTAGGTAGATTGACCATGTTAAATTAGTGTCAGCGGATTAGCAGGATAAGTGTGTGGGGTTACAGAAATAGGGCCTGGGTGGGATAATGGTCGGTGCAGACTTGATGGGCCGAATGGCCTCCTTCTGCGCTGTAGGGGTTTTGTGAAGATGAGTTCAGCCTCTGGTGACAATGAACCTCAATGGCACAGATCACTGGGGAGGAGCCTAGATCAGGAGAGATGAAACTCTCTGACATCACCCGATAAAGCTGTGATCACTGCAAGCTGCCTTCAGCCAGACATTCACAGCAGTTCCTTCAGGATAAATGCACTGCCCCACTGCAAGTTATCACCATCTTCCTTGGAAGCAACAGTTCCCTCCATGACTTGAATTTTAACAGTGAGGCTGTGTGTGTCAGCAGCCAGACGGAAGAGCTGTGCTCATGGAAAGGAATTCAGGATATAGGAAGTTATCAGTGGCTCTAATCATCATCCATGAATCACATGGCTGTGAGAGAATTCCAAGCTCTTCTTCCCTGTCTGGCTATCATCACTGCCTGATAACCGAGCTCCTTGCCCCCAGGACTTCCTTGCCATCGTCTACCTAGATGTCTTCTTTATGAGAGGAAAAGTGGCATTTTCCATCTCCTTCTCAGGCCATTCCTCATCCCTAGAATCATAGAAACCTTACAGTGCAGAAAAAGGTCATTTGGCACATTGACCACAATCCCACCCATATCCACCCATTAATCCTTCTGATATATACATCTCAGGACACTAAGAGGCAATTTTAGCGTAGCCAATCAACTTAACCCACACATTTTTGGACAGTGGGAGGAAACTGGAGCACTTGGAGCAAACCCATACAGACACGAGGAGAATGTGCATACTCCACGCAGATAGTGTGGAGACCCAAGCCAGGGATCAAACAGATCCCTGGAGCTGTGTCACAGCAGTGCTAACCACAGTGCTACCGTGCCACCCATGCTACCCTCATTGAAGTGTTAGGTTGTGAAGGACACAATAGAAAGGCATTGACAGGGGCTCCCATTTGTCATTCATTGCATCATAGAGTGCCTACAGTGCAGAAGGAGGCCATTCAGCCCATCAAGTCTGCACTGATTCACTGACAGAGTATTTTTCCTGAGCCCACACCCTGCCCTATCCCTGTAACCCAATGCCCGATTAAAAAGGGAGTGCCCCTAGGTAATTTTTATCAGTCATGTCTGGGAGTTGTGTAATGGTCCAAAAACATTTCATAAGAGATCTATCTATGGAGGGTTGGTATTGCCTCTGATCACTCATTGATTTGACCATGCAGTGAGTACCCAGTCTTTAACTGCCACATGTTTTGAGCACTTGAACAGAAAAAAGGCATACATTTCCTTTGTCCTTTACTGTACAATCGGATAGAGGTCAGCATGTTAAAAGTTGTGTCTTTTTTCCCCTGTGTATTTGATTAGGGACAAGGTACTGTGAGTATTGTTCAGGAAACATGCAACCTTCTAATCTTTTGGTTAAAGCAGAGAGCTGGGCAGAAGTGCCAGTGTTTCTGAGGGGTAAAAGTAAAGAGGTTAAGGGGCAAGGCTGAGGACTTTGTGGGTATCATCCGTTACATGTGAAAGCCTTTGATTTCAAAGCAAGACAAGGCGCTGGATAAAAGAAACCAGTTAAAAGGTAAAACACAAACTGGATTGAGAGGTTTTACAAACTGGATTGAAAGGAAACCAACGTCTGCTGGGTATTTATAAAATGAGAATACCAATTAAATTGAATGAAATCAGTCTGTAGGCTTTGTTTTTCATTGGCATGTCCTGCATAATCTTAGTTGTCTGTTCATCAGCTATTCATCAGTTTCAATAAAATTAGTTTGAGAATTGATCATCCTCCACATTGACCATGCTGCTATTTGTTCTATTCAACTCTGAGCCCTTAAAGCCATAGAGAAATTTACAGCATGGAAACAGGTCCTTCGGCCCAACTCATCCATGCTATCAGCTTTCCTAAACTGAGCCAGTCCCATTTGCCTGCGTTTGGCCTGTCTCCTTCCAAACTTTTCCTACCCATGTACTTGTCAAAATGTCTTTTGAAATGTTGTAATTGTATCCACCTCTACTGCCTCCTCTGGCAGCTCATTCCATACAAGCACCACCCTCTATGTTAAAATGTTTTCAAATCTTTCCCTTCTCAATCTTGTAACAGTTCAAGTGCTAGAAATTCCAATAAATGTGGTTAATGATTGTGAGAAACACGTGGAAGAAATATCCCTCAGAATAATGGCCCTTCTGTCTATTTTATGTACCACCTTCACACATTCAGGAACAACGGACTCCTTAGTTCAGGAGGAGAGCATTTAGGCTAATATTTCAAAGCATTCTGTCGCATCAGTCAGCAAAAGCTTGAACCCTGTCTGACACGTGTTCTTATTCCAATCTCTTAGGCTTTGACCTTTACAGACTTCCATGATTTAATTTTTTTTTTGCTGCTGTCCATGGTTATAAAACATCGCTGCTCTGAAGGCTGCTGTTCTTTGGAAACCTCAATGCTTCCAGCACTCCTTTTCAGCTGCTTCTGCATGGCCCATGAAAGGCATCTGACTTGACAGATTTCACATGTTCAGAGTGTAAGCTGCCAATAAGCAACGCAATATGCATTGGCAGGCTACCAGTTCCAGTCAGATCTGACCCCATCACCAAAATAAACCAAGCCTCCCACTGGCATCATTGGGTGGGCACAGCAGATGGCCTGCTCACTGAGTTGATTTGATTTGATTTATTATTGTCACATATATTGGGATACAGTGAAAAGTACAGTTGCTTGCGCTATGCAGGCAAAACGTGCCTCTCATGAACTACATAGAGGAGAACATAAGGAGAGAGTGCAGAATAAATTGCTGCGGTTACAGATAGGGTGTAGACAAAGATCAACTTAATATAAGGTGGGTCCATTCAAAAGTCTGATAGCAGCAGAGTCAGTTAGTACGTGTTTTCAGACTTTTATATCTTTTCCTGACAAAATTGGTAGAAGAGTGTGTCTGGGTGTGTGGGGTCCTTGATTATGCTGCAGCAGCAGGAAGTCAGTGGGAGGACTGGACAACGTTTACAACAATTTGTAATTTCTTACAATCTTGGTCAAAGCAGATGCCATACCAAGCTACAATTTGATTTGATTTATTATTGTCACATGTATTAGTATAGAGTGAAAAGTGTTTTTTCTTGCGTGCTATATAAAGTGTACTGTACACGGGGAAGGAAAGGAGTGCAAAATGTAGGGTTACAGTCATAGCTAGTATGTGGAGAAAGATCAACTCAGAGTCTGATAGCAGCAGGCAAGAAGCTGTTCTTGAGTTGGTTGGTATGTGATCTCAGACTTTTGTATCTTTTTCCCAATGGAAGAAATGGAAGAGAGAATGTCCAGGGTGCATGGGGTCCTTGATTACGCTGGCCGCTTTTCTGAGGCAGCGGGTGTAGACCGAGTCAATGGATGGGAGATTGGTTTGAGTGATGAACTGGGCTTCATTCACCGCTCTTTGTAGTTTTCTATAGTCTTGGGTGGAGCAGGAGCCATACCAAGCTGCAATACAACCAGAAAGGATGTTTCCTCTGGTGCATCTCTGTAAGTTAGGTAAAAGTGATGCATCTGAAAAGATCCTTTCAATGGGCATCTGTACAAATTGGTGAGAGTCTGGACTGCCTGAACAACATACTCTCTGCACCAAAACTGACATACTTATGTAACATGGCGACAAGCTAAAGAGGTTGTAGAGCTCAAGTCACTGCGACGAGAAGAAATCCTGTATGTGCACAAGAACAAGAGAGAGAAAAGCTTTATTGAAGTTGACATGCTCACCCTTCTCCAGCATAATATTAGCATGGTGAATGGATCAAGACTCTAGAAAAACATTTATGAATGACAATGGAGGTGAGTAAGTTGCAGAGAAAAAAATGTTTTACCATTTAAACGCGTTATGAACAATTCTGAGTGACTGTTGCTGTTTGACACAATTTCATTTGTATTAATGGTGAAGGACACAGTGCTGGAACAGTCACAATATTACAATGGAGTGGAGTCATGGTTGAATTTGTGAGCAAGGTCAAGGAATTTAAAAGCAGTGCATTGAGAGCTGGAGAACCAATTAAGATTTTTATGCCAATTGAGGAGGAAATATTGCAGAATGGAAATTCCAAATGGCATGTGAGAAAACTACAGTATTTATTGACAAAAGAACAGGATTTAATTTTTATACAGATTCAACAGATTCATAATCCAAGGATTTATTTTGGAGAGCAATATTTATTTTTTACATAGATGCCACAGTCAGAAAATGAATGCTTTGTTGATGGAGGGTGAAATGTTGCCCAGGAAATGAAGATGGCCCTCTGATCTCACGCAAAGGGCAGGATTTTCCAGCCATGCTCACTGGAAAATCCTACCCGAGCTCAACAGACTTTTGCATGGTCCATCCGCTGCCAGCTACAATCCCAAGGCAGACATGATGGGAAATTTCCAACCTAAATGTGTGCAGTGGGATCTTGTGTTGACCCTGGAAGTCAGTGACATGGTTTAATCTCCTATCTGAAAGACATTATCCTCAACAAGACAGCCTAGCCCTGAAATGTCAGCCTGAGGCTAAAGGGTGAATTAGACATTGGGAAATGGGAAAAAACATCATGCCAACCTCTGATAATATGGAAATCAGATGAGTGCCAGTTTGAATGCCTCTCTGCCATTTTTAAAGAGCTAACTAGAGGGCAATCCAACTTGTTAACATGTCAATAAGCTGGTAGTTAACCTGCCCACTGCAATACTTTGATAGATAGATAGGAAAAACAAGCCCTTCAAGCATCATCTGGAAATCTTTGCAGGGTGTTGCAGTCAGCGATTCCCTATTGCAAAAAGATTGTTTCGAGATGCAATATTCAGATGTGCCCCTTGAATTCATTCCATTAAGAAGGTGTACATCAGTAAGACAGACAGAGCCAGAGGCTTTGCTCCCAATGCAATATTTTCAAGGGGTAATATATTGCAATTAAAGCACTATCCACATGACTAGGAGCACATGTTAACAGAAGAGATGTGCATTCCATCAATGTGTAACTTATGTGTGATCACAGACAAAGGATAGTTCAGGCATTCACATGCTATCCTGGCAACCATTGAGATGCTTACATATTGAGACACTCACAAGTTCCAGGCATACTCTCTGGTCCTAGGTTGGCTGGCTTCTGGGTGATAAAGGATCCCCTCCTGAGGAGATGGCAAAAGACCTCAATCCAAAATCCATGCACTGAGCTGGGGGCAAGATACAACATTATCCAGGGAAACTGTCCAATCAGAGAGAAATGACTGGAATTTTACCGTCCCCCATCCATCACAGGAATTGTAGCGAGCAAAAGGTAGACCATAAAAATGTCTGTTGACTTCGGGTGGGATTTTATGATTGCAGGAGGAGCGAGGTCGTAAATTTTTGCCCACTGTCTCCATCAGAGAGACTGTCCTTTTTTTATGATCACATACATTATTTGCGAAGTATCTGAAAGAACATTACAAACATTTCATAACAGCTATTACACTAAGTGCAAGAATATTCATGTTGCACTCTGAGGAGATTCAATATAGTCAAAGAAACATTAGAGACATTTCAAAATGGCCATTACACATGGTAGAATGGTTATGTAAGTTGTTCCACATAGATCAGATTCCATTCTGAAGTGTTTCAATTGTGATAATGTGATATTCACTCAAATTCAATGTGAGTCGTATAACCCCAGGGGGTTCTACTGAATTCCAGTCCACAATAACATAAAGGTCTTACTCAGTGATATTCCTCCATTGTGTCTGTACAGCGGCTGCCCCAGCATCCCTCAGCATGTAATCCTGGACTTTGGAATGTGCCAGTCTGCAATGCTCGATCAGAGACAACTCATTACACTGGAAGGCCAAAATGTTTTTGGGAAGGTTGAAGATTATCTTTCATCAAGATGATGATCCTCCAGCAGCAGCTGATGTGTGCCTGTGTTTGTACCTGGAAACAACCCATAGAACACAGAGTCCTGTGTCGTGGAGCTGCTCAGGATGAAACTTGATTAAAAAAACACTCCCATCTCTGTCTTCTTCCACAAGGAAGTGGATAACAGCCTCTTTCCTACTACAGTCAGCTCAGGGCTAATGTGTGGAAAGGGCATGACTCAGGGCATGGAGGATCATTTTGACATGGAGGGCTTTTCTCACCACCAGCCAAGCTAAGCTTGATGTTTGAAAGCTCTGGTGATGAAATGTTCTGCCAAAGGACTTTGACAGTCTATTCAGGGAACCATCCGGTAGGATCCACCATTTCCTTTCCCTGATGTGTCTCTCGGATGTTATGTGCAGACTATGCTTGATGGATTTGTGGTCAAAGGTGTTTCCCTGCATAAATATTTCCACAAGGATTAGGTAGAACAGCATGGTACAACTACTTGGTGTGTTTCATGACGTTGTGGCCAGGTCTACCCTTCACAGCACTGCGGACAGATAGGACCTCAGCATCAAGTGACACTTAGCATTTGCATCGATGCACAGCTTGATTCAGTCACACAAAAGGTAGCCATCAGGATTAGGTGATGTCTGATATGTTTTCTCCCCCTTAATCTAGAAGATTGTACATCACATCCTCATGAACGTGATCCATTTTTGATCCCCAGATAAAACAGAAAATAGCTCAGATGATTGCCACAGCACAGAAGTGAGGAATGGGCCAGGACTGCATCATGTACAGCAACACTAAGAGTGCCCCATACCTGAACATAGAACATAGAACATTACAGCACAGAACAGGCCCTTCGGCCTTCGATGTTGTGCCGACCAAAATAAAAAGCAATGCCCCTCCAAACTAAACCATTCCCTTCTCTTCCATATACTTATCAATTAACCTCTTAAACGCCACCAAACTTGGCGCATCTACAACAGCTGCAGGCAGGGCATTCCACTCCCTAATCACTCTTTGAGTAAAGAACCTACCTCTGATATCCGTCCTATAACTCATACCCCTTAATTTAAAGCTGTGTCCCCTCGTGCTAGCTTTCTCCATCCTAGGAAAAAGGCTATCACTGTCCACCCTATCTAAACCTCTAATCATCTTATATGCTTCAGTAAGATCCCCTCTTAGCCGCCTCCTTTCTAACGAAAACAACCTCAAATCCTTCAACCTCTCTTCATAGGACCTGCCCTCCATACCAGGCAACATCCTGGTAAACCTCCTCTGTACCCTCTCCAATGCCTCCACATCTTTCTTATAATGTGGGGACCAGAACTGCACACAATACTCCAAGTGCGGCCGCACTAGAGTTTTGTACAGTTGCAACATGATGCTGCGGCTCCTAAATTCAATCCCCCTACCAATAAAAGCTAAGACTCCATATGCCTTCTTAACAACTTTATCCACTTGACTGCCTACTTTCAGGGATCTATTGACACATACACCAAGATCCTTCTGTTCCTCAACACTATTAAGAGCCCTACCATTAGCCCTATACTCTACACATTTATTGTTCCTGCCAAAGTGCATTACCTCACACTTTTCCACATTAAACTCCATTTGCCACCTCTCGGCCCAGCTCTGCAACTTGTCCAAGTCACTCTGTAAACTATAACACCCCTCTTCACTATCTACCACTCCACCAACTTTAGTGTCATCTGCAAATTTACTGATCCATCCCTCAATACCCTCATCCAGATCATTTATAAAAATTACAAACAGCAGGGGCCCCAAAACAGACCCCTGAGGCACACCACTCGTCACCGAACTCCACGATGAATATCTCCCATCAACCACCACCCTCTGTCTTCTATCTGCCAGCCAATTCCTAATCCAATTAGCTAAATCACCCTCTATTCCACACATCTGCATTTTCTGTAGAAGTCTTCCATGGGCCACCTTATCAAACGCCTTACTAAAGTCCATATATACTACATCAACCGCCTTACCCCCATCCACCTCTCTGGTCACTTTCTCAAAAAACTCAATGAGGTTAGTAAGGCATGACCTACCCTTCACGAAACCATGCTGACTATCCCCAATCAATTCATTTCTCTCTAAATAACTATAAATCCTATCCCTAATAATTCTCTCCAATACCTTGCCCACAACAAGGTATGTCATACCACGGTTCAAACTCCAGAGCCAAGCATCCCCTCATAGCTGAGTCATTATTCATCATGTGCAGTCATGTAGGGCAAGATGACCAGGTTCTTACCTACACTGGAGAGGGAGCGTCACTCCCACACACCCAGTTTTCATTTCACAATGGCTACGCACTCCATACAGTTTCTAACTAATCTCTGAATCATATCTCCAACACCTTCAGGCCATTTGACCTGATGGTGAAGGAGACAAGGGATCGATCAACCCAATTCCCAAGGAACATGACTTTGCTCTTGCCATCATATATCTTGGCACCTGATCACAGATGTTGGCATGGGTAAGATGCTCTCTTGAAGAGTCGTGCAGCTGCAAGTACCTTTTTACACACACACACACACACACACACACACACACACACACGGCCAGATAAGCAGGGAACCAAGTAGACTGTAGTTACACAAGCCACATTACTTCAAGAGACTTCAGATTATATTTACATTATTTTCATCAGGGCTGCAAACCCGCAAGATCTTTGGTGCCCTAAATTTTACCTTTACAGCGGACTCTGCTGAGTAGTGGAACCAGTGTAAATTAAAATTCAAATAATACTACAGGGGCAATTGTCACTATTTGTAGGAGATGTTACAAACTGTGAACATTAATCTGTGAAATTCTATTTTTTATTTACACTTCCACCTACATCAGAGTACAAGGGCTGGCACGACCCATTTTGTCCAGTTTTATCTCATTCGCAGAGAAGCTGATTTTGAAAACAGTGAAATACAGGTGAGAACAGAAATTAATGAAAAGCCCAAATCTTCTGAATTAAGGAAGACATGAGTTCATTGCAACTACCAAAGTTATTCCTGATTTCAACAATGGAAACAAGTGGGGCTTGTAACTTTGAAATATTATGTATTCACTGAACTATCAGAAGAGGAGATATGTGGATCTATATTTAGACCCCATCATGTTTAGTTGTGTGATGGTGTGAATCCATAATTTGCACCAGCCATGATTGTATTTGGTAACAGCAGTACAACTCTATTAGTCTACCCTATTATTTTCATGGAGTCAATTGTTTTGAACCAAGCCCAGAATTCTCTGAAATTTGAGCAATTGCTGGATTGTGTGTGTGTATGTGTGCGTGTGTGTGTGTTTGTATGCATGTGCCTGCATGCTTATAAGTACACATGTACACATGTTATGTGATATGTATGATGGCACAGTGATTAGCACTGCTGCCTCACAGTGCCTGGGACCCGGGTTCAATTCCAGCCTCGGGTCACTGTCTGTCTAGAGTTTGCATGTTCTCCCCGGTGCCTGCATGGGTTCCCTCCAGGTGTCCAGTTTCCTCACACAGTCCAAAGTTATGCAGGTTAGGTACATTGGCCATGCTGGATTGCCTCTTAGTGTCCCAAGATGTGCAGGTTAGGGGGATTTGCGGAATAAATATGTGGGGATATAGGGATAGGGCAGGGTGGACCTGTGTAAGATGCTCAATTGGAGAGTTGGTGCAGGCTCGATGGGCCAAATGGCCTCCTTCTGCATTGTAGTGATTCTATTTGGGCACACAAATCATAAGTGTACATACTTGTGCATGTATGTATATGTCTGTATGCTCACTTACGCAGGGATTGGCCTAGCTGCCTTGATTTCTATGGTTGAACAGCCTACTAACAAGGACTGCACATGATGAATAATGACTCAGCTATGAGGGGATGCTTGGCTCTGGAGTTTGAACCGTGGTATGACATAAAGACTTTAGGAGAGAAAGGGAGATAATTAAAAGTCTGGGAATAGGAAGAAAAAAAAACACCCCAAAATAATTGAACTACAGCAGGGGTTTAAAAGTACTCTTTAAGTCTGAAAAACATTTTAACTGTGTTCTATTTTACTGTACTATCAAGAGTGCAGTAATTGCACGTAATTTTAACAGTCTCTGCAAGATAGCATGTGGTGCAAGTCTTTGCAATAATGATGCTGAATCACAAGTTAATGAGCTAATATATATTTTATGGTAATCCAGCTGTGACCATAGACATTTGCTCCAAATGGAACAAAGAAGACAGCAGAAGAAGACAAGATTGGGTAACCATGTTTTTCCTGCCAGCTGGGGTGAGGGGTAGCCACAGCAGCCTCTCTGAATCTGAAGGACACGCAACGAACACAGATGTCAGAGCAAGTAACAGAGAAAGTCAACATGATGGCATACACCTGAAGTGAAGTCAAGTAGATGTCTGACCTGAACATTGCAAAGGTAAGCAGCAAATCTTATTGTGTATTTCTCTTCTTCCATTCATATAAACACAGCAGAAAGCAATACATCAAATCATAGAATCTCTACAATGTAGAAAGAGGCCATTTACCCCGTCGAACCTGCACCGACAACAATCCCACACAGGCCCTATGCCCCTATCCATGTATTTGCCCTGTTAATCCCCCTGACACTAAGGGGCAATTTAGCACAGTCAATCAACCTAATCCACACATTTTTGGAAGAAACTGGAATACCTGAAGGAAACTACTCATTGACACGGGAAGAAGGTGTGAATTCACACCATCAGTTGCCCCGAGGCCAGAATTGAACATCAAAAACCTCTGCACGAGCACCTTAACTCTCACAATACTTCCCTCACAATTACCGATAAAATTTCAAGGAAATCAAATAACCTTAACGAAGAGTTAATGGAAGACTGCGTGTGATAACATGCTCTTAACAATTGTGTGCGATACAACAGTAAAATCAGTGAATTAGCAACCTCGCAGCAGTGAGCTCACGTCAAAACAGGTTGCAAAAAGAATGAAATGGTTTGGATTTTGCAGTGAAGCTTACAGCAACTTCTAGAACCTATACATGCACACTTAAACACAGACATCCTGATGTTGCTGTTAGTTGTTAATATTTCCCCATAGGGTGAGCTGTATGCAATTAACTAGGAATTACTAAACTGAAGAAAATTTGTCTGTTTGTACCATTAGTCCGACTGTAAAATCTCTGGAAAAAGGATGCCCTGTTAACTGAGATTTAACTGCATTATTAGTGATATGCTGATATATTCCTAATGGGGTGTCTCATTGTTCTTAAAAAAAATATATATTTTTGGAGTGTCAAAATCCCCAATTATAGAATAGAAGAATCATAGCATCATTACAATGCATTGATCAAGCACGTCCATCCAGGAGCAGACAGTTCGATAATTCTGATAGTGAAAGTGGATTAGTTGGGCTGCAGGTTCGAAATATGCACTGAGGTTAGAGTACTGAGCAATGACTCTCTGGCTTACTGGTAACATTGATGCCTGTGAATCAGAAAGTGAAGGGTTCAAGTTCCACTCCACAAAGCTCAGCTAAATGGAAATTCTGGCTGTGATTCTCCCATCACGTCCTGCAACTTTTCTGGCGGGTCACAGTGGAAGATGCGTGTCGCCGTCCTTGTTCCGGGATTTGTGCATGTGCCGGGAATGCTTGCATATACCCCAGGGCCAGAGAACAGTCACTGGTCAAACCATGCTGGAAACCGATCGGAAAGCAAGTGAGTCATTTGAATCTTTTTTTTATTATGTTTTAAATATCTTTTAAATCTAATTATTGGGAACTTACCAGTCCCAATTGAATCTCCCATCTTGCCTGCAGTATTTCATTCTTGCGGGGCTTAGATTACTCCCCATGATCGGGGAACTAGTAAGAGACTCTGCCAAAATGAAGGGGAGGTAATCAGGCAGTGAGGAGGTGGTAGCTCCTGGGCATTGGCACTCTGGCAATGCCAGCCTGTGCTCCCAGCACTGCTCAAGGGGCAAATTGCCCATGTCCAGGGGGTACCTTGGCACTGCCCACTGGGTAGTGCTGAGGCAGGGCAGGGCCTATTGGGAGCAGGCCTAGGGGCAATCGATGGAGGTGGGATTCCCACTGCCACTCTGCATGGGGATCATTCTGAACTGGAGGGAGGCCAGTGATCGGGGCAGGCTAGGGGGAGTGGTGATCTACCAGGTGGGGCGGAGAGGTTGCCTCCTCGGGAGAGGAGTCTGATCCTGGGAGGGGATCAGCGGGTAGGTGTTTGCTGGGGTAAGGTGGGTGGGGGAACGCCACTGCTGATAGATTGGTGCCACTGCGCAAGTGCAGAGTTCCAAAACTATCAAACATTGTGTAAATAGGCACCGTCCCCGTTGGTTTTTAACGAGAATCCTAATTGATACCTTTGCATTGCACAGATTGTGGAGATTTGGGACTGAATCTGCACTGAGAAAACAATCGAGATCTTGAATAGTTTTCCCACCAATTCAGCATTTTTGGGAGAATCACCCCATTGTTTCTAAATGCCGTGATGAAATCTAGCCATTTTTGCAGGTTGCCAAGGACAACTTGTCAAAGCCAATAAATTTGAACTTGTCCACAGAGGTTTAAGGTGCTTTTTTTAGAATGTTTGATAAACGAGGACTTTTGAATGAAACTAAACAATTGCAGATCTTCCAATATGTCACCACGTGTTGGTCATATGAATCTTCTGCCAAATTTAAATGTTATGGGAGCATTTTAAAAACTCTCTAAGGTTAGATATATCAATCATTCTTGATAAAAGACACATTGACAGAGAAAATTATCTATCATCCTAATGAGATGCATATGCTTTCATCATGATACACATACCGACTAATACTTGACCATGCGTAACTGATCCTACCGAGAATAAAGCCTCTGTTACATAGCAAACATCCAGATTAAACAAGATGGCCTTTTCCCAAAGACAATTTATCTTGAAAAGCCTATAAATCTGACTTTGTGCTCAGAATAACAGCTACTGTTTAAACTCTACAAACTTTATGTGTGCTTAGTACTGTTGCCTCACAGCTGCAGGAACCCAAGTTCAATTCCGACATTGGATGTGTGTGCCCCGGTTTCCTCCCACAGTCAAAAAATGCACAGGTTAAATGGATTGGCTATGTAAAGTTGCCCCTTAGTGTCTCAAGATGTTTAGGTTATTTGGGTTAACCATGGGAAATGTGTGAGATTACGGGTATAGGCGGAGAGAATGCCTGGGTAAGATGATCTATCAGAGAGTTGGTGCAAACACAATGGGCTGAATGGCCTCTTCTGCACTGGATTCCATTATTCTATGATATCAAAACATCACATTAAATGAAGGCAACAATTCTCCATTTTGTCATGTGCACATGTAAAATTGAATATCAAAATATTTTGGAAATTTTGCATCTTGGTGTAGTTTAAAAAAGTCCAGATATTGCATTGATCAGATTAGAAACATATCTTCAATAAAGAATTAAAGGGAAAGAAAACAGTTTTATGATTCACTATTTTGCTATGCTGTCAGGGCTTCCCAATCCTTTCCTGCCACAAAAGCCTTTTGACCTCCCAACAGTATCGACCAGACCCCAAAGAAACATCTTTATTATACTGAAGAATTAAACCACAAAATATGGTTATTATTGCACAATAGGTTCATACAAAAACTAATTTAAAATATGCTTTTATGCCTTGCACATTGGCATTTATTGAAATGAAAATGTCTGCTATTCAACAATTGCTTCCGACTTTAATCTTCTCTTCTTTCATTTTTTAATGGGAGGAGTGATGTTGTTTTGCTCGCAAGTTCATTTAAAACTGAGAATGCTGCTGTAGAGTTTGATCTCAGTTCAAGACACACACACATGAGCGAGCGCGCGTGCACACACACACACACACGTGCATACACACGCACACATACACGCACACCTCTCTGACACATGTGCACACATGCATTCATCCCCACACACTGACCATACACACACACCCCGTTTCCCCCTAACATGTACACATACATTCTCCTCACATAGACATACACACCACCTACAAAAAATATACTTTTCCCAACCCCTACACACACACACTTGGTGCACACACACATGTTGACACATACACTCCACTCCCCACCTTCACACACACACACCTCTCTCACACATGTGCATACACAAACACAGACCTCTCTCACACATGTGCACACACGAGCACACACCTCTCTTACACGTGCACACACACTCTTATGTGTGGCCAATGTTTTTAAATTGGAAACTTACACACTGAAAGCCATCCATAACTTGCAATTTGTGATTGTGTATGGTGTCACGGTACAGTCTTTATCTCTTGCAGTGTAAGTTATTTGAAACTGCCAGTGTTTGTTTTTACTGGATGTTTGTCTTTTGTACATGTTTCACAACACTCAAGGAGCAAGGAAGTAAAGGAAAGCAAAGCTTTCCAATGACCACTAAGTGTCACATCAAACTTGTCATCAGCCAGAGAGAGTGGACTGAACAGAACAATGTCGATAACATTGCTCCAAAGATCTGGCTACAGTGCCAGAAGAAATTCAATGACCTCACTAAGACTGCCTAAGTGAGAAGCCTCCCATTCTCTGTAAAGCCTTACACCATCTTATGTTAGCCTTATCTCTATCAATCCAACACCGCCCCCCCCCAGCCGGGAGTCAAACTATCTCAGATCTTCCTGTTCAGGCATACGCTGGGCCCAGACTAATTGTTGAGTCTGCATGAAGTGATTTTGGCTTTATACCAATACTAAGCTTGTAAAACGTTAATGTCCAGGAGGTAGCCGTGCAACTTGTCCCCTTGCTTTCATAATTAATTATCCATGAATTTCTCACCATAGTCTTATGAGAAACAAAAGAAAAACAGAAGGTGTAGAAATCTCTTTTCGGCCACTGAGTTCTGCCATTTTCTTTTTAGCAGAAAATAATATTAACATTTAAGGCAAAGGCAATAGTACCAACCAAAATGTGTTACCTTTTTAGCATGACAGAATAAGTACATGGAAAATTGGAGCTTGTTGTATTACATTTACAAACTCATAGTAACAAAGTCATTGCCTAACACAAGAGAATGAAGAACTACATAAACCATCATCTTTGTTACTTAGATAGGTAATCAATCTTGGATACCCAAGCTGTAGAATTGCTGCATTTCCACAAAGATATACCTGCATTCAATTTTTATGCAAACACATTCTGACGGTTCCAACAATTGGGTACTCCTTTTCACTCAGTAATCGCTGCCGTTTTACAAAATTGTGTATTTCAAAAGGCTTTTATTCACATGTTGTTTGCGTGTTCACTTTGCGAGTTGTTTACAATATGTAAATTGATCTGCAAGTCAGTTAACTGGTGAGGAATTGGCGTTTTAGCTGTTTTGTGCATTTCTTTTCAACATTGGTATGAGAAAAGGCAGGCAGCTGAAGGCTTATCTTCCTCCTGCAGAACAAGTTCAGGTCTTTTTAGAAGAGAAATTACCTATGAAGAAATGTTTTGCCAATTATTGGCCAAGCAGGACCAGAAATATATGCAGTACGTAGATATTACGTAAATCAACAAGCAATTGTGACTATCGTAAACAGCTCCAACTGCATCAACCAAGTCTAGTGTACAATTATCACCACTGAAGTCAAGTGCCTCGAGTCCTATCATGACTCATGGTTCTTATATTGTCTCAATAAATTTTCTCTGTTTGACATGTTCAACAGGAATGGAATGACGCACTAACTTTTAGAAATATTGGTAAGCTTTATGGTTGGTCTGGGTTTGACAATTGTTTGTATTCACTTTTCATAAAAATTTTTTGCACATGATAGTAACAGTGTTTCATAAACCAGGCTAATCATTTCTATTTTAGTACCTCACAATTTAAGATGACACTTCCATTTGTGTTCTCGATTCATTTGGCTCCTCAATGAAGAGGTCTTGAGACTTGTATGTTTAAACATGAAATAATTACAGATTCCAGTGCCTGCCATGCATGGTGCTGTTGCATACAGCTAGATTTCTTCTTGATTTTTCCTTATGTCAATCACTAGGTGATTCTATACATCATACGTTGGGCGGTGTTATTCTCCGGTCTCATGTTAACCTTTGCCCTTCCAAGCATCTTCTCAATACAATGGTATGCAGGCTCATATAGCATTATACAACCTCCTATAACCTCCTGGATGTGTGGCCTTCCCA
The DNA here is from genome assembly GCA_024679065.1 of Sphyrna mokarran. Classification (NCBI taxonomy): domain Eukaryota; kingdom Metazoa; phylum Chordata; class Chondrichthyes; order Carcharhiniformes; family Carcharhinidae; genus Sphyrna; species Sphyrna mokarran. The sequence continues at coordinate 23,163,742 of JAGIQG010000022.1, read as the reverse complement.
AAACAACATGGCTAGACTCACAGACCCCATCCTCTCCCTGGTTATGTTAGCTATTAGTGCTGCTCCTGAAGGAGATTGTACTTTTAAAAAGTCATTTGAGACCAATGTCAAATTATGAATCCCATAATAATATGGGTGGCTTGATTGTCAGAGTTTGAGAGCTTTTTCATGTAGAGTATGACTGCCACTAGTGTGCTTTGCTAATGTAAAGTACTTGAAAAAGCAGGTGGGAAAGCAAATTAAAAATCAAACTGATACAGCCTTGAAATGCTTTCAACTTGTGCAATCAAAAGATCAATCCTCCAGCACTGACACACAGTAGAGCTGTATGTACCATCTACAAGATGCACTGCATTAACTCACCTGGGTTCCTTAGGCAGCACCTTCCAAAATCCATGACCACTACCATCTAGAAGGACAAGGGCAGCAGATGTCTGGGAACTGGAGGTTCCCCTCCAAGTCACTCACCATCCTGACTTGAAAATACATTGCCATTCCTTCACTGGCCAAAATCCTGAGAGTCCCTTCCTAGCAGAACTGTACCTACACTATGGCAGTGGTTCACGAAGGAAGCTCACACCCCATCTTCTTGAGGACAACTAGGGAATGAGGAATAAATGCTAGTCTAGCCAGCAATGTTCACATCCCATAAAAATGAATTAAAGACTGCACTGGAATATAAAGCCAGTCTCAGTAATGCTGATCATGAAACTATAATTGAATTATTGATAAAAATCCATCAGGTTCACCAGTGCCCTTTAGGGAAGAAATTTGCCATCCTTACCTGGTCTATGATTCCAGATCACAGCAATGTGGGTGATTCTTAACCACAAGCTATTCAGTTTTTGGATGGTTTCGAAGGGGCAATAAAAGCTGGCAGCAACACCAGAATCCCATCAAAGAATGAAGAAAAGGAAACTCTGCTGATCTCAGAGGGAATGAAATTGATGATTTGATTGGAATGAGGATCAAATGATCTATTTAATGCTGCTGTTTGATTTGATTTATTATTGTTACATATATTAGCATACAATGAAAAGTATTGTTTGTTTCTTGTATGCTACACAGACAAAGCATACCATTCACAGAGAAGGAAAGGAGAGAATGCAGAATGTGGTGTTACAATCATAGCTAGGGTGTAGAGAAAGATCGACTTAGCGTAAGGTAGGTCCACACAAAAGTCTGATGACAGCAGAGAAGAAACTATTCTTGAGCTGGTTGGTACATGACCTCAGACTTCTGTATCTTTTTCCCAGTAGAAGAAGATGGAAGAGAGAATGCCTGGGGTACAGGGGGTCCTTGATCATGCTGGCTGCCTTTCCAAGGCAGCAGGAAGGGTAGAAAGAGTTAATGGATGAGAGACTGGTTTGAGTGATGGATTGGGCTTCAGTCATGACACCTTGTAGTTTCTTGTGATCTTAATATTGAATAATTTCTACAGGGAGATAGACATATTTCTTATAAAAAAAGGGAAAGAAGAATATGGGAAACAGATAAAGAGGTGGATCTGAGAGCAGGGAGAGATTAGCCATGATCTAATTGAATGGCAGGGCAGGCTTGAAGGGCTGAATTTGTCAACTTCTGCCCCTAATATCAATGTTTCTATACTCCCCTAAATTCTATGTAAATGCTTTTACAAGGGTCACCATTCTTTAAATTAAAGATGGAAATTGCCATTTCCATCTTTGGTAAATAAACTGTTAACCATCATTGAATGTGTGAACAATATGTTTTTTTTCAGGTAGCAATGCACCACCTGCTGTCAGTAATTAATAATAGGATTGAATACAGTGGAATTAGCGTACAAACTTGACAGTTGTGCTGTTCTTTCAAAAGTATGCTGTGTTTCTGCCAGAAGCAGTTTCGGAGCTAGCAGGTAGGAGAAAAACAGGCATTGCCTCATGTGGCTGGTGCCAAACTCTTGTAGGTGCCTTATACTCATCACTCAGAGTTTTCTCCTAACGACTGCAGTCCCTGTGTAAGAGCTGGATTAATTATCAGCTCTGGAAATGCTTACAAGTGCACGGAAATATGATATTTGCGTTTTTAAAGTATCTTTGCTAGCAATCCACTCAACAGCCAAAGTAGGTAGGGAAAAAAAGGAAGCTTTGTTTAAAGTTGCAAGTGATTATTGTTATTATTACTGACTGTCTGCTAACAATAAAGATGGTTGTCTTCTATGAGTCCAAGGGTAGCTGATGAGGCCAGTTCAGTATTGGCCACCAAAGCGCTTGGGAGATGTGCTCGGAAGGACGGCACGGTGATGAATTGGTTAGCACTGCTGCTTCACAGTGCCAGGGACCTGGATTTGATTCTAGCCTCAGGGAACTGTCTGTGTTCTCCTGGTATCTGTGTGAGTTTCCTCCTGGTGCTCTGGATTCCTCCCAAAGTCTAAAGATGTGTAGGTTAGGTGGATTGGCCAAGCTAAATTGCCCCATAGTGTCCAAAGATGAGCAGGTTAGATGGATTGGCCATGTTAGTATCCAGAGATGTGTAGGTGAGGGAGATTACTGGGAAAGTTGTGTGGAATAGGGCTTGGATGAGATGCACTAGCAGAGAGATGGTGCAGATTCAATAGGCTAACTGGCCTCCTTCTGCACTGTAGGAATTCTATGACGTACGAAAGGCAACTGTGCCTGACATTTTTTACTGTGAAGAAACATCAGCTTCCACACATTTGACAGAACAAACATTGATCCATTGGTAAAGAAACCAGGACAGTTGGAGGTTTTTTTTTGGTTCTAGGGCAGTTTTGATCCACCAGAACATATTCCAGATGGCACAGTTTCCTCCGCCTGTTCTGCTCATGATGACTCATTTGCCAAAGCCCCATCCACTAAGATTCACAACAGGCCTTCACATTAACCAAAGGAACCAAGGACATAGAGGGGGAGATTTTTCCCATTCTGTCCACCATGAGAACCATAGCAGGTGAGGGGCAGACCACAGAAAGGTCCGTTGGTCTCAGGCAAGGTTTTCCGGTTTCGGGGTAAGCGCAGCTGGAAATCCTGCCTAGGGAGCTCCATCATACTTCATCTGTTTTAGAACAAAGAACAAAGAAAATTATAGTACAGAACAGAGCCTTTGGCCCTCCAGCCTACACCTAGTATGCTGCCTGACTGAACTAAAACCCCCTTTCCTTCCAGGACCATATCCCTCTATTCCCATCCTATTCATATATTTGTCAAAGCATCTCTTAAAAGTCACTATCATGCCTGCTTTCACTACCTGCCCCAGTAGTGAATTACAGGCACCCACCACTCTCTGTTTACAAGAAATGTGCCTCGTAATTGTCCTTTAAACATTGCCCCTTGTACCTTAAACCTGTGCCCCCTAGTAATTGACTCTTCCATCCTGGGAAAAAGCTTCTGACTATCCACTTTTTCCATGCCCCTCACAATTTTGTGGACTTCTATCAAGTTGCCCCTCAACCATTATCATTCCAGTGAAAATAAACCAAGTTTCTTCAATCTCTCCTCATAAGGATTGACTTCCTACCAGGCAACATCCTGGTTAATCTTTTCCGTACCTTCTCCAAAGCCTCCACAATCCTTCTAGTAGTGTGATGACCAGAATTGAACACCATATTCCAGGTTTTGATGGACTCTTTTTTCCTAAATGTCCAGGTTTTGTGGCAAGGATGAGCCAGTGGACTTTGGAACCCTGCAGATGATTAATGGGGAGAAGGAAGCACTCAGCAAAGCTGGACTACCTTGTACAGACAAGTAAAATTCGGGATTAAAGTATATATTTCTGTCCTGTGAATCAACATGCGAAATGGTCCAGGTCAGTCTGAAGTCCTGATAGAGCTCAGAATATTGAGCATTTCAAATGGAGATGAGATTTGACAAATGTGCATCAAGTTCAATTTATATTTCCAATACTAAACCAAGTATCAGTGCATCATAAGTTGATTCTCATGATAACTCGCAGCAGATGTTGGGTGCAAAAGAAATGTGAGCAATTTGGAGTGAGGAGAGTTCTGTGTGTCAACTGTGGCAAGATTATAAACAATTTGATATTAAAAACATATTTGTCATTTTCCTGCACCTTTTGCACATTGGAAATGTTTCCATTGAGTATAGCTTACTTTTGATTCAGCCTGTTGACATACAGACTGAAAAAGCCATCATGAACACTGTTTGCAAAAGTAAGTTTATATCTAATGATCCAATAGAACTCATGGAAAATGGATTCAAGGCGACCTGAGAAATAGAAATGCCAAACCACTTGATCCCTGTGCCATAATTTGGAGGCTGAAGATGACATAGCTCAGGTGAAAGAAAGAAAGATTAAAGACATCACATTGGTAGCAGAAATGCAGGTGGAAAAAGATAGCTGAATTCGGCAGGGAGTCATTACATTATTAAAGTTTGAAGCCATGTTTGCTCATTTGTCCCTACACCGGGCTGTTTCCCCGGGAACAGTGTTATCAATGAAAAGAAAAATGGAGAGCACCTTTATTCTAACAGCATAACACATTCATGTATTCTTGAACAATCACTATTACCATGAATCCCACTGTTTTGCGCATCATTATAGTTCGCCATCTTTTCAGAAGTTTTCATCTGGGATTGGATGGAATGTTTTGACTTTGCAGAAGTGCCTGTTACCATTCAAACAAAAGCCACAGCAATTTTAGACTCTAACTGTGGAAAGTGCTACTTTCGTCGACATGGACGTTTGGTGGGTAGAACAACAGCTCTAATTGAAAGCAGGTTGCGCAGGTTTTGCATGGCAATAATCTTTTGAAGTGTCATTACAAACACATACACACAGTTCTGTAAGGCTTTGCTCTCAGCCAGTTCCTGTTGCATTTCTTCAATTTAAAATCTTTGATAATATAATGATTTATAATTGACTTCAAACACACCCTTATTGTAAAGAAACTTATCAAAATCATCTGGGTGAAAAAACAGCCATATTAGCCTCAATCCATTAACCATGTTACATCCTCCAAAGGTTGCAATATGTTCCATAAATGTCCATATCCTTGTTTGGACACACTGAGCACATTACCGTTGTGTCATGCTCCTTTTTGGTGCGAAAACATGATAAAGTTGGGCGTGAGGCCATTTATGCAATCTACGCCTGCATCCGCGCAGATGGCCATTTTATTGAGGTGCAGGAATGGCCGCAATCCAATTCAAGCCCAAAACGGGTGCAATGGCAATCTATTTGCATTTGCATGCATTTAAATTGAATTAATGAACTGTCCGACCAACCTTATCAGCATATCCCCCTTTACCAGCGCGTTTGCCAATCTGGAATTGGGCTGAAGTGGACATTTTAAGTAGAAGTCTGTTTCAGGTACTCCAGCCGCTGAAGAGATGATTTCAGAGTTTCCGATGGCTCTCTGACTCGGATCAGCAGTGGTGGGGGATGGGGACGCGGGCCAGATCATTCTCTGGTGAGGAGGTGGGGAGTGAGAAAGAGACGGATCAGATATACATTGTGGGGGAGAGGACAGGGCAGAGAGAGGGAAGGGGGAGGCCACATCATTCTCTGGTTTGGAAGGAGGAGGAAGGAGATGGGTAAAATGTATCTCTGGTGGGAAGGAGGGAGAGAGCCCAGTCGCTCACTGATGGGATGGGGGGGCTAGATGGATCTCTGGCGGGGGAGACAACGGGTGGCAAGGAGGTCTGCTGCCAGTCTGCGGGCAATTGGAAGTGGGAGAGGGGCCAAGGGGTCACGATCAATCGTTGTGGAGGAGGAATGGGTGGATAAGAGAGATGGTTATATCTGTGGGGACCATCACTCCTGCTTTTCACTCCCGGGCTCTTTCTCCACTTTCTGTAGCCCGGGAGCAATCTGACATGGGCGAGTTTTTTCAAATTCTTTTCTAACTGTGCTTGCGATTCAGAACTGTGATTTTGTTTTCAGGCTAAACGCACATATGGAGGTGCCTGCAAGCAATCCAAGTCAGATCTGAATTGTGCCAGATTCAGCACTCAGAATGAAAATAATAAAATTAGGCCCTTAGAGTCATACATTGTAGAAAAGGCCCTTTGGCCCATCAAGTCTGCACCGGCAATAATTACCACTAATTCTATTTTCCTACACTTGTCCCGTATCCCTGAATATCATGATATTTCAAGTGCTCATCCAAATATTTTTTTAAAGGTTATAAGTTTTCCAGCCTCCATTACATTTCCAGGCAGTGCATTCCAGATTCCCACAACCCTCTGAGTGAAAAAGATTTTTCTAAAGTCCCCTCTGAATCTGCTGCCCCTTACATTAAACTAAAGATAATTTATTAGTCACAACTAAGGCTTACATTAATACTGCAATGAAGTTACTGTGTATCTCACTACCACTAAAACTATGCCCCCTCATGATTGACCCTTCAATCAAGGGAAACAATTGCTCCTTACTCACTCTGTCCATACCTCTCATAATCTTACACACTTCAATCATGTCCCCCTTAGCCTTCTCCGCTCTAAGGAAAACAATTCAAGCCCATCTAGTTTCTCCTTATAGCTTAATTCTCCATCCCAGGCAACATCCTGGTGAATCTACTCTGTAACCCCTCTAGTGCTCTCACATCCTTCCTATATAATGGGCGATATGGTGGCACAGTGTTTAGCACTGCTGTCTCACAGCACCAGGGACCGAGTTCAATTCCTGGCATGGGTCACTGTCTGTGCGGAGTCTGCACATACTCCCCATGTCTGCATGGGTTTCCTCCAGGTGCTCCAGTTTCCTCCCATAGTCCAAAAGATGTGCTGGTTAGGTGCATTAGCCATGTTAAATCCTCCCTTAGTGTATCCGAAAAGACACCGGAATGTGGCGACTAGGGGATTTTCACCGTAACTTCATTGCAATGTTAATGTAAACCTATTTGTGACACCAATAACTAAACTTAGTGAGCTGGCCAGAACTGCACACAGTACTCCAGTTGTGACCTAACCAATGCTCTGTACAACTCCAACATTATCTCCTTGCTCTTATACTCTTCCACACTGATGAAAGCAAGAGTTGAGTGTTGCAGTATTTTCTCTGCTCCCTCTAAACACTATATGTTCCAGGTGGAGTACTGTGTAAAGCTGAGGTTACACAAAGTGAAATGATTTTGAGACAGAACACAGTTTCAGTAGGATAGTACCTGAATCAAACCAATATAAAACTGTGAAAATAATATTTCAAAGCCGTGTCTGTTAGAATGTAGTTACTTGCTAAAAGTGAATACAGATTTGAAGAATTGGAAAGATTGGGAAGAGACAGGCTGGGAATACAGGTATATGGTTAGATATAAATGATTCACAGAATGGCAGAATCTCTCTTAAATGAAGAATTTTTGGGGCTATGGTTAGTGATTGAAGCAGGGGTAGTGATAATATCTCTTGATCAATAATCCAGTGGCCTGAGCTAATGTTTACCATCGCTGCTGGAAGAATTCAAATTCAATGAATTATCTGGAATTGAAAAGCTAGTCTTAGTAATGTGACTACAAAACCATTGTTGATTAAAACCTGTCAGGTTCACTAAAGCCCTTTAGGGAAGGAAATGTGCTGTCCTTGCCTGGTCTAGTTTACATGTGGCTCCAGAACCACAGCAATGTGGTTGACTCTGAACTGAAATGGCCTAGCAAGCCATGCAGTCATTATTATTATTGTATACTAATGTCACAAGTGGGCTTCCATTAACACTGCACTGTGAAAATCCTTCAGTCGCGACTAGAGAAGGAAGGGAAAGAAAGAACACGGGAGAGTAGACGATACGTTAACAGAGTTTAGAAGGGCTGACGAGGAAAGAAAAAGATTGAGAGTTGGAGCTTATTTGTTATTGTCAGTGGAGTCAAACAACAGTATAACACCTACTATCTTTGAGCTAACTTCATGTTTATGCTTCATGATGCAGATCTAATGTTGGTGTGGATACACGACTCCACACACCTGGGAGTCCCTTCAACCTTAGTTGAGTGCAAATTTTTTTGGATGTCATAAACATATCTCATGAACATTTGCAGATTGTTATGTTCTACAGAATCAGAAGAATGTGCAACTGACGGCTGGTTGATTTATCTGAGTCACAATCATCTGGAATCTACCATAAGACTCAAATAAAAACTGAGAACATGTTTTTGATTTGGTTTATTATTGTTACATGTGTTAACGTACAGTGATAAGTGCTGTTTCTTGTGTGCTGTATAGACAAAGCATACCATTCATAGAGAAGGAAACAAGACAGTGCAGAATGTAGTATTAGAGTCATAGCTAGAGTGTACAGAAAGATCAATTTAATACCAGGTAAATCCATTCATGAGTCTGATAGCAGCAGGGAAGAACTGTTCTTGAGTTGGTTGGTATGTGACCTCAGACTTTTGTATCTTTTTCCCAACGGAAGAAGATGGAAGAGAGAATGACTGGAGTGCATGGGGTCCTTACTTATGCTGGCTGCTTTGCCGAGGAAGTATAGATGGAGTCAATGGATGAGAGGTTGGTTTGTGTGATGGATTGGGCTTCATTCACGACCTTTTGTAGTTTCTTGTCAGAGCAGGAGCCATACTAAGCTGTGATGCAACCAGAAAGAATTCTTTCTATGGTACAGTGAGGATCATAGCTGACATGCCAAATTTCCTTGCCCTTCTGAGATTCATTTGAGCTAACCAGAGGAAGTCTCAATTCTGAGATTAAGCTAAAGGTTACAGATTATTTAATCATATAACTCATAAATGTCAAATGATGGACTCATAGGCAATGACATCTGAAAATCAAGTTGTGCATTTGAAAAATCTGGAAGTGCATCTGGACCAGCCAGCATGAGATGAAATGTTCTGAAGCTACAAATGTGCAGTGCAGTGGACACCACAATCCTTATGGATGCCAATCCTGTTGCTATTATCAACAAGTTCCATTTTCAATAGCCGAGTGCCATCACATTTAACTGGGTGTTCCTCCAGCCCAACAAAATCACCATGAATGCAGCTATGGAGATAAGAGCAGAGTTGTACAGCTCAGTATTCATCAGCCCTATCGAAGATTCCAAAATGACAAAAGAAGCCAGCGGAGCAAGCGCGAACAGAGCACTCAAAAAGAGAGTGGGACCATAAAAGAGAGATTGGAACAGGATCCAGCAAAACGTCAAGCCTGATAAAATCAATAGCGGCAGTTGAGAAAAGCTCACGGTTGATAGCACAAGCTGATGAACAGCAATACATGACAGTTGCAGGTGGAACGAACACTTGAGCGTTCACTTGGAGAGAAAAGCAGCTACGGTGTAAATGTAAATGGTAGCAACCTGTCAAATCTCAGATAGGAGAGTTGGATTTGCAAATCATCTTGCTTTCTTACATTAGCTTTAAGTGCTATCAACATTGGACTGGTTCCCAATTGTAGTATACCTTTAAGGATGTGAGCATATCTTGATGTATATTTTATGTGTATTTCAGTTTGACTTTTACTTTAAACCAGCAGAACAGACAACAGTTCCTGGTGCCCCAAGTTTCAAAACAGTGTATGACTATTCTCATGGGTCTAGTCTAAATAAATGAATCCACAATGTGTTTATTCAATCCTTTAAGAGCAATTGGTGCTTTGTGTCTTATGGAGCAAATAAACTCAAGGACTTACATAATTATAAGAACATGGTGTAGTCACAGCAGTGATTCCTTCTAAATGACAATGGCAGCAGCTAATGGACATCTTTAATAAAAGCCACAGTATGATGGGCAGGATGGAAAAATGATAATGTGCAGGTACAACATGCTCAGATATGCTAGTTTGTGCTGCACAGCATTAAAAGACCCTTGTTATTCTGGTCAGACAACAGTGAAGTTACACGGCCAGAGATTACTGAAAATGCCTCTTGCAGAGAAAACTGCAGAGAAAAGCTTTGGTGTCACAGTGTTGAGTAAGCGCTCAGATAAAGATCTGGTAAGCAGACTCGTGGTGAGATTGCAGCACACTTTTTATTCAATTTATTCAATTAGATATTGCTTGCCTCTATTGCTGATGATAAAAAAGCCACAACTCTCAATCCTTTTCTTTCCTCTCGTCAATTCTATGAGGGGGACTACTTGCTGAGAGAACTGGTACCATGTTAGCTCAGTCAGGAAAGAGTGACCAGTTTATGGGCCACATCGATTGTGAGTGAGGAAGAGTCAAACAAAAGCCGGGGAAAAATTAGGTTTTGATTGTAATGCGCACGTTAGGAGTTGCTGAAAAGGAAACAGAGTAAAACGCATCAATGTTGTTACTCTATGGTACATTCCCATCAAAAGTAGGTACATTCCTACCAAAAATGTAGGGTGGCACAGTGGTCAGCACTGCTGCCTCACAGCATTAGGGACCCAGATTCAAATCCCGGTTTGGGTCACTGTCTGTGTGGAGTTTGCATGTTCTCCCTGTGTCTGTGTGGGTTTCCTCTGGGTGCTCCGATTTCCTCCTACAAGACGTGTTGGTTAGATGCATTGGCCATGTTAAATTCTTCCTCAGTGTACCTGAACAAGTGCTGATGTGTAGCGACTAGGAGCTTTCATGGTGACTTGATTGCAGTGTTAATGTAAGGCTGCTTATGACACTAATAAATAAATATTAAACTTCTAAAAATTCATCTCCGTGGATCAAACTTCAGAATATTATTTAAAGCAACTACAGCAACACCCATCCTAAGCATTGCAGCAGAAGGAAAGTCAAAGGGAAATAGAATCCCTACAGTGTAGAAGAAGGCCTTCCGGCCCATGAGCCTGCACCAATCACAATCCTGGGGGGAACATTGTGCTAAGAATTACATTGCTAACCAATTTATGATTAGCTGTCAGCCTTGTAGCACTTATGTATGCTAGAAGCTACACATATTATACACAAGAGCCTATTCATTTATAGCACCTTTTTCAACGAAACAAAAACTTGGTGCACAGCCATTCCCCATGGTAATGCCTTGGCCAGTCTGCTTGGTATGAATTCAAAGAAAAGCTTGGCAGTTAAGTGTTCCCTGTTGCATATTCCAGGACAATTAGCATTTAAATAAAGGTCCAATCAACACCCTCTTCTCAGGTAGTATGAAGTTTTACGTTTTAAGCTTATTTATTCATGCTCACATTGTTTTGCTCACAAATTCATTTAAAACCAAAAATGCTGCTGTAGAGTTTGATTCTCAGTTCAAGAATCAAATGTGCGCACATGCGCGCACGCACACACATACACACACACACACTTTTCTCACACATGTGCACATATGCATTCATCCCCACAGACTGACCACACACACACACACACAAAACACGCACACACACAGAATACAAATACATGCACGCACACACACACACACACATGTACACACACACACTTTTCTCATACATGTGCACATATGCATTCATCCCCACAGACTGACCACACACGCACAAAACATGCACACACACACAGAACACAAATACATGCACGCACGCACGCATGCACACACACAGATACACACGTACACACACACGCATGCACACAAACATGCATATATGTTTTTGTAAATATCTTAAAATACTTTATATGTTGCAGATGTGTGGATTTTCTCCAGATGCACTGGTTTCCTTCTACGGTGCAAAGATGCGCAGGCTAGGCTGATAGGCCATGCTAAGTTGTCCCTTAGAGTCAGGGGGATTGGCAACACAAATCCACAGGGTTGCAGGGATAGGGCCTGAGTGGGATTGTTATCATAGAATTCCCACAATGTAGAGGGAGGCCATTCAACCCATCAACTGCACCAACAATGATCCTACCCAGGGATTGGACTATGGGAGGAAAGCGGAGGGCCTGGAGGAAACCCATGCAGAGACAGGGAGAATGTACCCAAGGGCTGAAGAGGGATTCTATGATTCTATGTCAATTTCATTACAAAAAGGTAAAAGGAGAAGCAGTTAATTAAGGAAGAGGTAATAGTTAATATGTCCTACTAAATTAAATGAAAAAATAGTCTAAATAAAAGGACAGAACAAAGGCAGTTATGACTCCAATGGGAATCAAGATGAGATACCTCAATTGGAATATGTCTAACTGGAGTCAGTGGCCATCAAGGCCAATATAAGTGATGCATTTTGCACTGCCATAGCTCCATTTATTACAATTTTAAACACAGGTTATTTCTGGGGTTTTTGGACCAAACCTAAGCAAAGTCAAGCTCCTGTGAATCTGCTATCTTTGCAGTTAGTAATAAGATGATCCCTGTACATCGATGATTGGTCTAGTGAAAAAGAGTGTTTGTGAAATAAAAAGGGATTTGAACAGATTGACGATCCATAAGGCTTTCCAGGGACAAACCACAGGTTTGGACAGGAACTGCAGGTGCATTACTCTGACCTTTTTTCAAAGACATAAATGGGGTACTATAATTCTCAATCGTACATCGTAAGTTATTGCTCAAACACTGTAATGTATCAAATCTGACTTGTGATGAATAAAGTTTAATGACTGACACCAATACAAGCCAATGTCAAATCATTGTCTTTTAAAGTTTATTAGAAAGAAGTATCTGTACACAAATCACAGAAAGTTAACGTGCAGTAACTGCCCCCACTATTAGGAAAGGAAATAATATGTTAGCTTTTATTATAAAGGTATTGGACTGTAAGAGTAAAGAAACCTTGCTATGATTATACAGGAGCTTGGGTGAAGCAGTTTTAGAATATTATTTAGAGTTTCTGTTTTCCGAAGGAAAGAGGCATTCGGAGAGAGTGCAATGAAGGCTCATTGGACTGATTGCTGAGATAAGGGAATTGGAGGATTGTCATTAAGGAGAGATTGAGTGGTATGGCCAATATTTCCTAACTTTTAGAAGGATGAGAGATTGTGACATTGAAATATGTGCTACCTTCGGAGAGTAGATTCTAAAAGGATATTTTCCCCTATAAGAAGTATTGAACTCAGGGTCATTGTCTCAGTTTAAGGACTCAGCCATTCAGGAATGATACAAGGAAAATGTTTTCCACTCAAAGAGTTGTGAATTCTCTGCATCAAGGGACAGTGGATATTTAATCATTGGGTATATTTATGACAGGGATAGATGCATTTTTGGATAGAAGGGATGTGGTGATTGTGTGATGGTGGAGATTGAGCCAGATATCAGCCATGATCTCAGTGAATGGTGGAGCAGGTTTACTTTCCTCACTCCTAGAACGACAGGACCATTGAATCATGCCAGTGCACAAAAAGGCTATTCAGTCCATCGAGCCTGCACCACTGACAGAGCACTTTACCCAAGCCCACCATTCCCATACCCTTAACCGATGCATCTACCATGACTAATAATCTTGGGATGCTAAGGGGCCATTGAACATGACCAATCCACCTAATCTGCACATAGAACATAGAATATAGAACACTAGAGCACAAACAGGCCCTTCAGCCAACAAGTTGTGCCGATCGTATCTATATCTACCAGTCCATAGAACTATCTGTAACTCCCAATCCCATTAAATCCCATGTAGTCATCCAGAAGTCTCTTAAAAGACCCCAGCGAGTTCGCCTCTACTACCACTGACGACCGATTCCATTCACTCACCACCCTCTGAGTGAAAAACTTACCTCTAACATCTCCTCTGTACTTTCCCCCCAGCACCTTAAACCTGTGTCCTCTTGTAGCGACCATTTCAGCCCTGGGAAATAGTCTCCGAGAATCCACTCTATCTATTCCTCTCAACATCTTATAAACCTCTATCAGGTCGCCTCTCAACCTTCGTCTCACCAGGGAGAAGAGACCGAGCTCTCTCAACCTATCTTCATAAGGCATGCCCCCCTATCCAGGCAACATCCTTGTAAATCTCCTCTGCACTGTCTCAATAGCTTCCACATCCTTCCTATAGTGAGCAACCAGAACTGCACACAATACTCCAAGTGGGGTCTAACAAGAGTCTTATAAAGTTGCAGCATTACCTCCCGACTCCTAAACTCAATCTTTCTATTAATGAAGGCCAGTACACCATATGCCTTCTTGACCACATCCTCTACTTGTGGGGCAGATTTAAGAGTCCTATGGACCTGGACCCCAAGATCCTTCTGCTCCTCAACACTGCCAAGACTCCTACCCTTGATATTATACTGCTTCATCCTACTGGTCCTGCCAAAATGGACCACCACACATTTATCCAATATGCCACTATGCCACTGTGCCAATCTTTTTAAATTTTTATTATTTAAAGTTAAAGTTTATTTATTAGTCACAAATAGACAACGAAGATCCCTTAGTCACCACATTCCAGTGCCTGTTCGGGTACTCTGAAGGAGAATTTAGCATGGCCCATCCACCTGGCCTGCATATCCTTGGACTGTGGGAGCACACTCACATAGAGTAATGTGTAAACTCCGCACAGACTGTGACCCAAGCTGGGAATCGAACCGGGGTTGCTGGAATTGTGAGATAGCAATGCTAACCATTGTGTCATGATTATTTCTTATATTTATATCTCCTCATGAAAATCAGTCAGTGTGTAAAGTGGCCTTTCTTACCGATTTTTAAAGAACAATTGCATTCCATCTGTCTCCTAAGAATATCCAGCTAAGCTGCATTTTTGTGCAGAAAGAATTTTATGAGCTGATTACTGAGCAGAAGTGGGGTGTTCACGTGCAATTTCGTGCAATCACATTTAAAACCAGTGTATCTGTTAAATGGTATTAGCCATGGGAGATTGACTGCTGGGTATCCTTTACATTTCTCCCATAAGGCCTTTTATCCCAAGTTGAATAAATAACGAATATGCTCACTGTTCTTTGTTGATAGGGCTAATAATTAGAAATGATAAAATCATCCACTTAATTATTTGCCAGAAAGTCTTCAACTATTGTTGTTGAATAATTTTGTAAGATGAACAGTTTTCTATCTTGTTGGACCTTTGAAAATCTAAGTGGACCATTTTACTTTAGTTAATGAATTCTGTTCATTTCTCTTCCCTTTATTAAAAGGGAGATGCAATTTATCCTGTCAAGTAGTGCTCACTATCCAAAGCTCCTAAGCTATCTTTGATCTCTCAATACTTAAACAGGATCTATGATTTTTTTTTCTGTTTTGCAGAGGAGTAAAATGTAAATATATTTCTATGAGAAACTTCAGCATCTATGGCTGGGAGAGTGAAAGGAACTCTAAGTGTTGGAAAGATGTCAATATTTGATGGCCATGCCTCAGGGGGAGGCAATGGCTGAGTAGTATTATTGCTAGACTATTAACCCAGAAACTCCATTAATGTTCTGGGGACCAGGGTTCAAATCTTGCCATGCCAGATGGTGGCATTTGAATATAATAAGCAATTTCTGGAATTAAGAGTCTACTGATGACCATGACACCGTTCTTGATTGTTGGAAAAACCCACCTGGTTCACTAATGTCCTTTTGGGAAGGAAATCTTTCTGGCCTACACATGATTCCAAAGCCACAGCAATGTGGTTGACTCTCAACTGCTCTCGGGCAACTAGGGATGTGTAATCAATGCTGACTAGCCAGTGATTCCCATGACCCACAAATAAATTTTTTTAAATTGCATTGTTACCATAGGCCAGTATTATAGGTTTGGATCTATATCCATTCTTAGATATTCTCTCCATGTGGTCAGATTATCATAAATTTGCGCCTCTACTCTATACAGGTGTGCAATAACATGTGATCAGAACTGTGTAGTTATATCTTACATGGGTGAAACGGTGGCATAGTGATTAGCACTGCTACCTCACATTGCCAGAGACTCAGGTTCAATGTCTATGTGGAGTTTGCACGTTCTTCCATTTCTATATGAGTTTCTTCTAGGTGCTCCGGTTTCCTCCCACAGTCCAAGGATGAGTGGGTTAGATGGATTGGCTATGCTAAATTGTGTTAAGTGGACCACAATATCCACAGGGTAAATATGTGGGATTACAAGTATAGTGCCTGGGTGGGATTGTTGTTGTGTGGGCTCAATGGGCTGAATGGCCTCCTTCAGTACTGTAGGGATTATATATTTTAAGATCTGTAAAATTTTTGCCACTTCAACCTTTCCGATGGATCAAAAAAATACTTGCAAAGATGAGATTGATGTGTTTCACAGTAAACAAGCATACAATAACATCAGGCTCACTGGGGTATATTTTCATCTTCATCCTCATAGTCAATAATCTGGTAGACTATCAATCCAAACGTTTTAAAATCATTATTATTTGATCATGGAATGAAAATCAAGTGTGTTCCATGAAGTTACATGGACAAGAATCCATCTCGCATAGTTCAATCAATGTAACTTGTTTCCATGTAATTGTACAAAATAATGAATGCTCCCTTCCTTCCTTATATCAATGTATCACCCTGACTTTCCATTAAACAAAGTAACTTTTAACTGTGTCCTGGCACTCCATGACATTCCAGCTTTCTCTACAATCTTTTTTTTCATCATTTCATGGGATGTGAGCATTGCCAGGCAGGCCAGCATCTGTTACTGATGCTGGCCCTTATTGCCCTTGAGAAGATGTTGGTAAGTGGCCTTCTTGAACCATTGCAGTTACACACGCAGGGCTATCAGAAATAAGCAGTTCCAGGATTTTGACCCAGAGAAAGTGAAGAAGGACTGATATAGTTCTAAGTGGGAATGGTTTATGTTTTGGAGAGGAATTTGTAAGTAGTCCCTTGAATCTGTTGCCTTTGCCCATCTCACTGTTAGAGGTCACGGATTTGAGAGGTTCTGTCCAATGAACCGGGATGAGTTATTGAATGCATCTTCTATATGCACACTGTTGCCGCTATGCATCTTTGGTGGAGAGAGTGAGTTTTTAAGTGGGCAGAAAGGGTATCAATTAAGTGAGTTGCTCTGCCCTGGATGGTTTGTTGGACCTGCACTTATCCAGGTAAATGGAGAGTATTCCATCACACTCCTGACTTGTGCCTTGTAGATGGTGGATGGAATTTGCAATTCAGGAAATAAGTTATCTGCTTCATAATTTCCAAACTGCGACCTGCGCTTGAAGCCAAAGTATTTGTATGACAGGTCCAGTTCAATTTCTCATCAATGGTAACCCTCAAGATGTTGATAATAGGGAATTCAGTGAAGGCAAAGTCAGGGGATAACGGTTAAATTCTCTTTTGTTTGAGGTGATCATTGCTTGGCACTTGTGTGGCATGAATGTTACTTGCCAAGCCTGAACATTGTCCAGGTCTTGCATATTTCATAGAAAGAGGCCATTTGGCCTATCAGTCTGCACTAACCACAATCCCTTCTTGGCTCTATCCCCACAATTCCAGTTAATCCTCCTAACAGGGTCAATTTAGTATGGCCAATCACCTAACCCGCACATCTTTGGACTGTGGGAGGGAACCAGAACACCTGGAGGAAACCCACTCAGACGTGGGGAGAATGTACAAACTCCACACAGATAGTGACCCAAGCCGGGAATTGAACCTGAGTTCCTGGCGCTGTGAAGCAGCAGTGCTAACTGCTGTGCCTGTGTGATGCCCATTTGCTGACAACAATCTCACGTAGGCCCTATCTCTGTAATCCCACATATTTATCCTGCTAATCCCCTAACCTATGCATCCTGAGACACTAAAGAGTAATTAGATCATGTCTATGTAGCGCTTGCATTTTCTCCCCGTGTCTGCATGGGTTTCCACTGGATGCTCCAATTTCCACCTGCATTCTGAAAGATGTGCTGGTTAGATGCATTGACCCGAAAAGGCACTGGATTTTAACAACTAGGAGAATTACATAGTATGTTCATTGCAGTGTTAATGTAAGCCTAACATGTGACTAATAAATAAATAAACTCTATAACAAATAAACTTTAAATTTAGCATGGCCAATGCACCTCTGCAATGCACCTCTCCACCAGAAATTGGCACAGACTGCTTCAATATCTGAGGAGTTGCAAATGGCACTAATATTGTGTAATCAGCAGCTAACATCACTACTTCAGACTTTATGATGGAAAGAAGATCACCGATGAAGCAGTTGAAGATGGTTGGGCCAAGGACTTTACCCTGAGGAACTCCTGCAGCAATATCCTGGGAATGAGTTGATGATCCTTCAATAACAGCAACTATCTTCCTTTTTGCTGGCTATAACCCCAATCAGTAGCAAATTGTCTCCCTGATTTCCATTGACTTCAATTTTGGCAGGGCTCAAAATTGGTGCCACACTTGGTCAGAAACTGCCTCAATGATAAAGGCAGTCACTGTAACTTCTGATGCTTGCATAAGCTCCTTTGTCCATGTTTGTACAGAGGCTAGATCAAGGCCAGGAGTCCAAGTGGAACACAAATTGAGCATCAGTGAGCACTTTTGCTGTGTAGGTGCTGTTTGGTCGCACTTTCAACACCACCTTAAATCACTTTACTGATGGTGGAGGGGAACTAGTAAATGGCTGGGTTGGATTTGTCCTATTCTTTATGGACAGGACGTACCTGGACAATTTTTAACATTGGCCGATGCCAGTGTTACAACTGCGTTGATCAGCTTTGCTCGGGAGAGAGCAATGAAGGGTAGGATATTCTGCAGCGTACTAAGAGCATACAGTGAAAAGAAATTCACACGCTTACTTAACTCATATTTCCAGCAATTAACTTAGTGCGCTGGAATTTTTACCACCACTATATGCCCATTTTTGGCAACTTGAACTTCAGATGAAGGTACAAATTGAGTGATATTGAATTACCAAGTCATTGTATACCACACATTATTTTTCTTTCCATTGAAAAAATCTTATAATCATCGAATCCCTACAGTGCAGAAGAGGCCATTCAGCCTGTTGAGTTTGCATTGACTCTCTGATAGAGTATCTTATCCAGGCCCTCTCCCCCATTTTATCCCTGTAACCCCACAGATTTCCCACGACTAATCCATCGAACCAACACATCCTGGAAACTAATATAGCTGGGCCAATCCACCCAACCTGCACATCTTTGGACATTGGGAGGAAACTGGAGCACCCGGAGGAAACCTGTGCAGACACAGAGAGAATGTGGAAGCTCCACACAGACAATGGGCCAAGGCCAGAACCTGGGTCCCTAGCTCTGTGAGAGAGCAGTGTTAATCATTGTGCCACCCTACCATCTGTAATGGGCACCAGTTCATACTGACTACGTTATACAGGTATCCTAGGTTGGAATTAGTACCAAAGAGTATCAGAATGGCACAAATCAAGTTAGTCCTGAGCAAGGCATACAAAACTTTGTGTTCTTTATTCTCATAACGTTAAGGATATGGATTTTCAGTCACATTCTTGAGTAGATTTTCCATTCCACGCTTTACATTAACCACAGATTACTCAATGAAAATGGCTCTTGGCAGCTAAATGAGTCCATGAGCAGCCTCATGAAAGTTTTCATGCATGGATGAGTAAGTTCATTTGAGGTGCAATAAGGGTTAATACATGAGAAAATTGTATGTGATGGAACAAGAATATCATTTGAGCACAGGTTTATTAAAATGGTAATGATGTGCTCAGTACAGGTTTGACTGTTGTCTTTCATTAGACTAAGACACCGAGTTTTCATACCTGTTGACATTTTAGAAATGAAGTTCGATGCTGTCCGATGTGCATTATTTAACAGCTTCTTTGTTTAAATATCAAGGTGCAATGTCTGAACTTTTTGGTCAGACTGGGAAAGTATCCAGCATCTGCAGTCAAAAGCTATAACTTAGATTAGTTTAACCATGGTTTTAATGGTTTTGTTTAAAGCAAGTTTATGAACTAACTGCCTACTATTATAACTTTTAAAAGGAAGATGCTATATTAGTCAGTAAGGTAATAGCAGTTTGTGTCCATCTTCGCAGTAGAGGAAAAAGATAAAGTATTAGCAGTTGAGGGAAAACTAAAAAAATGCAATGTAATTAGATTCAATGTAAGCAACCAAATGGTCATGGAGAAAATAATAGGACTTAAACAGATATATCACCAGAATCTGGGTGGCACAGTCCATGCTGTCTCACAGCACCAGGGAGCTATGTTCAATTCTGTCCTCGGGTGACTGTCTGAGTGGAGTTTGCACATTCTTGCCCTATCTGCGTGGGTTTCCTCCAGGTGCTCCAGTTTCCTCCCACAGTCCAAAGGTGTGTGGGTTAGGTGGATTGGCAAAACTAAATTGCCCCCTTAGTATCAGGGGGATTAGCTAGGGTAAATACGGGGTAAGAGCCTGGGTGGAACTGTTGTTGGTGCAATTTCAATGGGCAGAATGGCCTCCTTCTGCTCTGCAGGAATCCCATGATGAATTTAAATGGTTCTATCCCAGTGTGATAAAATGATTAGGTGAAGGATCCGTTTAATCATAATTTTGCAATGTTCTTTTGATTCAGGTATTGTGCAGGGCAATTGGGAATTTGCTAAATCACTCCACTACTTAAGACGGTAGTTGAGAGAAATCAGGTGACCAAAACTTTTCATTTTAACTTCTCAGTTTTGGTGAAAATATAAGAATTTGTCAATAGTGAGAGTGAGTAATCACTTGAACAAATATGGACTGGTCAGATCTCAAGGAGAAAATTGGCTTACCCAGGTTCCTATGTTCTTACATTTTCCTATCGCAATTCACAGCTACCCAATAATAATTTCATTTAAAAAAATTATTTAACCAATTAACTATCCAATTCTTACTTTTCCTGGATTTTAATCTCTTGCTCGAGTCACATTTCTGAGCTGAGAAATTTACCTTGTTAAATGCCTTTGAAAATTATCATTGTATAACCACTATTCTCTCATTCAGAAATCCTGTTCAAAGTTCTCCCTCATAGAATCCCTACAGTGCAGGAGACCATTCAGCCCATCGAACCTGCACTGGCAACAATCCCATTCAGACCTTATCCCTGTAACCCTATGTATTTATGCTAACTAGTTCCCTCTAACACCTAAGAGTCAATTTAGCATGGCCAATCAACCTAACCAGCATCTTTGGACTGTGGGAGGAAAGTAGGATACCCACAGAAAATCCACGCAGACAGAGGGAGAATGCGCAAACTTCAGTTACCTGAGGCTAATGATGTGAGGCAGCAGTGATAACCACTGTGCACTGTGCCACCCATTTCCAAAACCTTTCAAGCATTTCCAAGTTGCCAGCTTTTGATTATTTAATCGTTGACATACAAATAATTAGCAATGTTAGTGAAAATTGGTAGCTCGGGTAGATTGATCATCTGTTGTTGTGTTCGCCGAGCTTGGCAATTGGCTTGCAAACGTTTCGTCACCAAACGAGGAAACATCGTCAGTGCTTAGCTGTGGGTGTGTTCCTGCATAGTACCTACGTTTATATAGCAAATTGAACAGTCGTAAATCTACTTGCTTTTGATTGGTTAATTGCAATGACCTTAGTCCTATTTGATTAATTAATTGTTGAACTTGCTGTGTTGTGATTCCATCATTTCAGTGACCATGCTCCACTTTGATTGGTCGTTTGATCTCTCTGTGATTCTTTTTTAGTTCATTCGAGGTCCTTGTCTTGAAATTTGATTGGTTGCTTTTTGGGATTTGCTGGAATTGTTGCGTCTGCATCCGATCTTGTCCCTTGATCGCCTTGCGGGTCGGTTTGAATCTTAATGCTGAGTGCTCCAATTATTCAGTTCTTTCCTGCGCAAACACTTGTTCTAGCCATCACGCGCAATATAAAGTTCAACGCCCTCTTGAAACAAGAAAGACAAGCACTTACAAACCTCAGGAATGACGCTTCAATCATCATCTTACCGGCAGACAAAGGACGCATGACCGTCGTCATGGACAAACCGGACTACATCGAGAAAGCGAAACAACTACTCAATGACTCAAACACATATCACCGCTTGGAAAGCGACCGGACCTCTCAACTTGTCAACAAGATTAACAAAACCCTAAAGAAACTGAAAGACTTGAACAAGTTGACAAAAGAAGAACACTGGAGAATGAAAAGTGGTGACGCAAATATCGCACAATTCTACAGGCTCCCCAAAATACACAAAGAGACAATCCCACTGCGACCAATCGTGTCACTACCAGGAACACCAACATACACCATCTCAAAAGAATTTTGGAAAAGAGTAAAGCACCTCATCAGTGGATCGCCATGTTCAATCAGCAATGCAAAACAATTTTTGGACAAATTGAGGGACATACAAATAGAAGAAGATGAAATCATGGTTTCCTTCGACGTAACTTCGCTGTTCACACCAGTGGACTTAAATTCTGCCAAAACAACCATCGCAGAATTGTTGGATACACATGGAACCTCGGGTGGATCTCTTGAAAAAGAAGATATCTGCGAACTCCTGGACCTTTGCCTGACAACTTATTTTGAATTTGATGGAGACTACTACGAACAACTCAAAGGTGCACCCTTGGGCTCTCCAATTTCTGGATTCATTGCAGAAGTCAGTATGCAAAAACTAGAACGAATGATTCTACTGAAACTCAACCCAAAACTGTGGGTCCGCTACGTTGATGATACATTCACCATAATCAAGAAAAGTGAGCTGGCAAGAGCAAACCAGTCACTTAACAACGTCTTCAAAGACATCAAGTTCACAATGGAAACGGAAAACGGCGGCAAATTGGCCTTCCTAGACGTGCTTATTTCGAGAACCCTGAATGGTGAACTTCACACCAAAGTATACAGGAAAGAAACCCATACCGATCAGATCCTGAGTTATCATAGTAACCATCCCAAATGCCACAAACGCAGCTGCATTCGGACCATGTTCAAGCGAATTGAAACACACTGCAACACAATAGGAGCCAAAGTAAAAGAAGAAAAACGACTGTACCAAGTCTTTCAGAAGAATGGCTATCCAAGAAACTTCATCCGGAGATCCTTACGTCACACCAACTCGGCATCTACTACCACTAGTACAGGAAATAGAAGAGTCACTCTACCCTACATCAAGAATATTAGCGAAATGACAGCAAGATTACTACGACAACACGGCATAACTGTGGCGCACAAACCCACGAATACACTTCGACAGGCACTCTCAAAACCAAAAGGACAACGAGAAACATTGAATAAGACCAACGTCATTTACAAAATTCCCTGCAATGAATGTGAAAAGCACTACATGGGACAAACTGGAAGGAAACTATCAACCAGAATACATGAACATCAACTTGCAAGCTGAAGACACGATCCATTGTCATTAGTATCAGTCCATGAGGACCAAGAAGGACACCAGTTCAACTGGAATAGCGTGACCATGCTAGGTCAGGCAAAAACGAAGAAAGAACGTGAATTTATCGAGACGTGGCACTCAACCGAACATGTGATCAATCGGCATATAGATATTGATCCAGTGTATCAACCGCTGCGCAGGAAAGAACTGAATAATTGGAGCACTCAGCACTAAGATTCAAACCGACCCGCAAGGCGATCAAGGGACAAGATCGGATGCAGACGCAACAATTCCAGCAAATCCCAAAAGGCAACCAATCAAATTTCAAGACAAGGACCTCGAATGAACTAAAAAAGAATCACAGAGAGATCAAACAACCAATCAAAGTGGAGCATGGTCACTGAATTGATGGAATCACAACACAGCAAGTTCAACAATTAATTAATCAAATAGGACTAGGGTCATTGCAATTAACCAATCAAAAGCAAGTAGATTTACTACTATTCAATTTGCTACATAAACGTAGGTACTATGCAGGAACACACCCACAGCTAAGCACTGACGATGTTTCCTCGTTTGGTGATGAAACGTTTGCAAGCCAATTGCCAAGCTCGGCGAACACAACAACAGATGATACAAATAATTCCTTGTCTCAAGGACACCATTGGATTACCACATGCGTACTTAACTAACTTTCATTAAATATTCTTACAAGGCAGATTTCATGAAGGGTTTTGTCAATCACGTTCGTCAGGTTTACAGCTAACCAGAGATTTTAAATGGATCTTTATCCAGCTGCTTTATTTGATTTATCAGAAAATCTATAGTTAGTTCATGGCAGAAAGATTTTATGTTAGAAACAAAAGATCCAAGAATAGTAAAAGACACTCATGGCACGGGAATCTCCCAAAACAAATTTCATGTGAAAAGAGGACTAAATCCTGCTGGTTTTTTAAGCCTAATTTTCAGCTTGAATCTCCCACACTCTGAGCAATGCAGAGTGCCTTAGCAGAATTCCTTCTGAAAATCAGGACACAGAGCTTATCCCCACCTGAGAAGCCAGCAGCATAGCACTGAGCAGGGCATGCGTAGACACTGATCTATCAGAGCAGAGATCAATGCACGCGCAGTGGCCCCGCAATCCCAGGCCTGTGCAGATAAGCCCTAATGCAACCCCCTCCCAGCCAGCCCCAATCTCCCAATCACAGCACCCCCCGCAACATTTAACAACATTTTATTCCTTCAAGAGAATTGTGTAATTGTGTAAAGGATGCACTTTCACATTCTTCATTTCTGAAAACTAAAAGATATTTATTAATAAGAATTATAAAGCAGCCTCATGGGAAGCAATGGCTTAGTGATATTATCAATGGACTATTAATCCAGAAACTCAGTTAATGTTCTGGAGACCTGTCTTAGAATCCCACCATGGCAAATGTTGGAATTTGAATTTAATAAAAAATATCTGGAATTAAGAACTGACTGATGACCATGAAATTATTGTCAATTGTCAGAAACATCCATCTGGTTCACTCATTTACTTTAGGGGAAGAAATCTGCTATTCCTACTTGGTCTGGCCTACGTATGACTTGGAGTCACAGCAATGTGGTTTATTCTCAACTACCCTCTGAAATGACCCAGCAAGCTACTCAGTTTCAAGGATATCTAGAGACAGGCAATGCTGGCCAGCTGCGATGGGCCCATGAACCATGAATGAACAAAGAAATGGCTGCAGTTACCTCCCCAAAATGTCTCTTTGCCTCAGAGATTCATTCTATGAAGTGATTTTATACTCTTGAGTCCCGATTGGTTGCACAAGCCTTGTGACCATTACCCTGCTGTGTTGTCCTTAAAGGGACAATCATCACAAAATGAGAATTTGGCAGATGCCTTCTATGGTGGTTAAGGTAGTATGGCAAGACCCATCCATTTTATGATTTATAACACAATTTTGTGAAAACAGCAAGGTAAGAGGCTTGACATTTTCAGCACCATTATACTTTATCATTAATGAAAGGTTCAGGAAAGAAAATGACCTTTTCACAACGGAACTGAAAATGTCAAAAAGTGCACTTACCAGTTCCCTTCACCAAGCTCCATTCAAAGCTGATAAGGAACATTATAAACTCTTGCCCTTGCACTGATTCCAAGAAAATCAGCTGTTACTGAAGAAGGTCCTTCGTACAGATTTGAAACCTGAATCTGTTCAGTTACTTCAATCACCGAAATAAATAAAAGACGTAAAAAAAAGATCAGTCAACTCAAGGAATGTGCACTAATTAAGAACCAACATTACTTGCATGCCCATAATAACAATTCTTGGAGATAAGTTTCCTTAATGCACATAAAATGTTATACAGATTAAAAAAAACAAATCTATCATTATTTGTCAAATTCCTTTAATATTTACTAAAATGAATCTTGTATTACAGTGATGCAATTTCAAACTGTTTTAGCTTTGAAATATCGCTCTTGCCAACTGATATGAAATGGTCAACCCATTCATTTTGAACAGTTTCCATTAAAATAGCAAATTAAAGAATTTAATCTATCAATCCTTGCAGTTTTAAGGCTGTAAGCTCTGATGTAAAGCTGAGCTTGAAAAGGTGACTTGTAGCTTCTAATTAATTAGGTGAATATAGTGTCTTTCAGAGCTTTTGGGCAGGATTATCCAGCCACACTTGCCCCGAGATCAGAAAATCAAGATCAATGGACCTGTATGTCTGCGCCTGCTTGTTACAATTCCTGTGGTGGGTGGGACAGGAAAATTCCACCTAAGAGTGTTGTTTGTTTTTGTACTGTTTTGTGCTAAATTTATGATCCAGAGCCTTTTGCCCAAAAATGATGGTAAATAGGAATGTATTAAATTGCCTGTATAGGAATATAAAGGTCTTCACAAAAGATGCATTCAGTAAAGAATACAACAAATGAATATGGGTGTGGTGTGGGACAGTAAGAGCTATGCACCAAAATGTATGTTTGATTTGGTTTATTATTGTCACATGTATGAACATACAGTGAAAAGTATTGTTTCTTGTGTGTTATACAGACAAGACATACCGTTCATAGAGAAAGAAATGAGAGAGTGCAGGATGTAGTGTTACAATCATAGCTAGGATGTAGAAAAGGTCAACTTAATGCAAGATAGATCCATTCAAAAATTTAACAGCAGCAGGGAAGAAGCTCTTCTTGAGTTGGTAGGTATGTGACCTCATACTTTTGTACCTTTTTCCTGATGGAAGAAGGTGGAAGAGTAAATGTCCAGGGTTCAAGACCTTGTGGTCTTGGGCAAAGCAGCAGCCAAATCAAACTTTGATACAACTAGAAAGACTATCTACTACGGTGCTTTTACTCTGTAAAAGTTGGTGAGAGTCGTAACTGAATTTCCTTAGTGTCTTGAGAAAGTACAAGTGTTGGTGGGCTTTCTCAACTATTGTCTCAGCATGGAAAGACCAGAATAGATTGTTAGTGATCTGCACACTTAAAAAAACTTGAAAAAGCCTTTGACCGTATGTGACATAAGGAATGAAACAAGTGAGTTAGGAGTGTAAATTCAACTTAAAAATATGGTATACCAGCCATTGCAGACACCTGGCCATTGGACATGAAGGATCCAAGAACTCTAGGTGTGTAAGATTATACTCATTTCTGAGCCTATTTCACATCCATATTATCACTTTCTCCTTAGTTCTTATTAATAAGCCTCTCATGTGGCACTATGTTTAATGCATTCTAAAAGTCCATATATACTCCATCCATTGCACAATGTTGATCAACCTTCAGTAGTTCATCAAATCATTCAATCAAGTTACTCAGACAAGATTTTCCTTCAATAATTCCATTAGCATCACTTTGATTAATCCAATCCTCCACATATTGAAGACAAAATATTGTGGTTGTTGGAATCTGAACAGAAACAGATTCTGCTGGAAAAAACAGAAACTGCTGGAAAATTCTCAGCAGGTCTGACAACATCTGTGGAGAGAGAATAGAGCCAACATTTTGAGTGAGAATATTCTTTGTCAGACCTAGATTTTCTTTTTTCTGGGAGCAATGCAGCTAAACTGTATGAGAAGCAACATAGCTAATAGTGAACTCTGACAAAATGTCAACCTTATAACATTTTTAAATATTAGTGAACTGTATAGTTTTTTTCCAACAGTCACCAGTCACCTTTGTTTTTTGGTACCAACCTGCTGATTATTATACTTATTGAATTCAGTATCACATCTTGCTTTATTGAAAATCAAACTCATTAGTCGGGGCTGCTGGTTACTATCCCCCATACAGAGAGTTATCCACACAATACCTTCACATATGTTTGGTGTTAATTAGTTAGAGTCCCCTGAGCACATGCAAAGAAACTCATTTCTTCCATTGCTATCTGTTTAGAGCAAGCTATCTGGTTCCATCAGAGACTATCATCTTGCTTTACATCCAGCAGCTTGTGATTTTCTGAAGTTGATGTTTGCAAAGCTATAATGGTTTTGTCTCTGGGCTGTTACTGTAATAATTGTTACATTGAAAGGTTGCCTTCTTGACTCAGAGTCATTACTGGGACAAGTGACTGCCTTTGGAACCAAAACCGTGTACATCAAAAACATTACTATTCTTTAAGTGAATTTTCATATAGATATGGAAAATGCTGGAAAATCTCAGCAGGTTTGGCAACATCTGTGGGGAGAGCATAGGTTGAACATTTCGAGTCTAGATGACACCCCCCCACCACACACAAAAAAAAAGCTTTGATGAAGGGTCATCTAGACTTGAAACGTTGGCTCTATTCTCTCCCTATTGACGCTGTCCGACCTGTGTTCTCTTTGTGTTTCAGACTCCAACACCCGCGATATTTTGCTTTATTTCCATATAAATACCATTACCTAATGATCTGATTGTGAAACAACTTCCTTCACCTGCCTAAATGCCAGGAATGTTCATGCAGGAGTTGGGAAATTAATTACAGATTGAAATTAAGTTTCAGCCATATTTGACTGGGTCATGTCAATTTGTCAGGCATCTGGAGTGAAGGTTCGTTGCCTACTCCTCTGACTACGTACTCCTAATCTATAACTGTAAATTGGGTGAAATGAATCAAAAGTCCAGGCTGCAATGCCAGGAGTGAGGCATGCTGTACAGGTATTCAAAGTGGCAGATGATCAAAGAGGATGGAAGGAGTGACATTATCAGAAGCGGTGAACAAAGCATATTTGATCATAGATTATAGAACCCTACAGCGCAGAAGGAGGCCCTTCACACATCGAGTCTGCACTAACCACAATCCCAAATTATCTGAAGTTTGCTTAATAGTTTCTTGAACCACTGCCACACAAATCATTTATTTCCATATCCATTCCAGATCCAATTTTAGTCTGAAATTTCTATGAATTTTCTTTTCTTTTCCGCATCTGTTGGTTTTTGCTGGAATAGAGTTCAACAGGCTGACACAGATCTTCACTCCTCATTCCCGTTAGCTTGCTTTATCCCTGTGTCTGGACAGTAATTGTGGGCAAGCTATTTGACCAGTGGGGACCCCAAACCAAACCTTTTGCTCACCATCTAGCTTTGCCTTTGCTACCCTGTCTGCTGTGGAAAATGGTGCAGTAGCCAGCTGGGAATCAGAGGCACGGACTTGCTAATAGAGTTAATCCATGGATAATGACAGGATACAGCAATTCTGATGCCAATGTTACTGCTGCTTATCAATACTTTGGTTGAACTTGTTGACTTAGCACATTACCAGGATCAAATGCAGAACTTTTCTGGTGCACATCACTTACTACCACCTCAGGCATTTAGCATGTTTTTTTAATGGTGTCTGAAAAGAATGAAAATACTCAGTAATTATTTGCACTTGTCCAATACAGCTATGTAATACAGCACAAAGAAACCTTTGGGACCGCAACAGCAGTCAGCAAAATTTTCTATTTATGCAGTTATTCTTGTTCAACAAACAGTGTGGAATTTATGGAGAATTAATTGGTACCCGAGGAGATATTCAATTTCAATGATCTTACCGATTAAGCACTGTAACAGAGTGCTTGTTGCACATTGAACGGGAGGTGTGAGCTTAGGTAGGATTTATATTGTTTAGTAATGGATCTCACACTGAAAGGAGACTAATCCACAGTGGTACACTCTGGAATTGGATTCCACCCTAATCTAGGAGGGACAAAGTTGTTTGCTATTCCCTGTAAGGAGATTCTGCTCTTTATGGCTCTAACCAATCTCAATTTAATTTACCGATCTTTGATTCATATTCTTTGATCCTCAGATTTAATAAAAACCTATTGATTTTAGTCTGGAACATTCCGATTGCTCATTTCTATGGCCATTTGAGGAAAAGAATTTCATAGAAGAATCATAGAATCCCAACAGTACAAAAAGAAGCCCATCGTCCCATACTGACAACTATCACCCACAAGCCCTATCTCTGTAACCCCCCATATATTTACCATGTTAATTCCTCTGACTCTAAGGGGTAATTGAGTATTGGCTAATCAACCTAACCAGCACATCTTTCAACTATGGGAGGAAACCAGAGAACCATGGAGCAGACTCCACACAGTCACCCAAACCAGGAATCGAACCCAGATCCCTGGCGCTGTCAGGCAGCAGTGCTGACTACTGTGTCACCTGTATCAGCCTAATCAGCACATCTTTGGAGTGTGGAAGTAAACCAAAGAAAACCCACGCAGAAACAGGGAAAACATGCAAACTCTGCACCGTGGCCCAAGGCCAAAATTGAACCCAAATTTCAGATTTCCACTATGTTTACGTGCCAAAGCATTTCTTGATTTCACTTCTAAATGATCAAAGTCTATTTTTAACAGTATATATGGGAGCAGTGGGAGTGAGGGAGACTTCAAGATGCTTCTTTCCCCTGGGGGATTAATGTAAGACTAATAACTAAAAGTGACAAATGCAAATAAATTTCTCTCCCCACCCAAAACATGCCTCACACTTGCTGAACTCTGCAATGTATCATTTTATTGTGAATATAAAATGGTCTTTCCTGCTGCTCCTGTGAGTTTTACAAATGTCTTCGTAAATAAGGATTATGGGATCCAGAATCTTCAGAAATGTTCCTGGGAAGTAATTCAAACATGTCTTCGGGATCCCAAAACAGACAGAAATCCCACGACGCCAGCTTAAAGTCCAAACAGGTTTATTTGCAGCAAAAGCCGCACGTTTTCAGGACAGTCTGTCCCTTCATCAAGTGGCTGGGAGTTCTGATCATAAGCAGGACACAAAGACACAAGCTCAATTTATATAATGATTGGAATGCGAGTCTCCACAGCTAATCAATTCTTAAAGGTACAGGCAATGTGAGTGGAGAGAGCTCCAAGCATATGTCAAACAGATATGCATCGCTTCCAGATAGGAAAATCAGCGAGACTTTGCAAGTCCAGGCAAGCCATTGGGGATCACAGACAGTGTGACATGAACCCAAGATCCTGGCTGAGGCCGTTCCCACGTGTGTGGAACCTGGTCACCAGTTTCCGCCCAGCGACCCTGCGCCATTGCGTGTCATGAAGGCTGCCTTAGAGGACACTTACCCAAGGATCAGAGGCTGAATACCCATGACCGCTGAAGTGTTCACCAACAGGAAGAGAACAGTCTTGCCTTGTGATTGTTGAACGGTTACCTGACGAAGGGACAGGCTGTCCCCAAAATTTGCAGTTTTTGCCACAAATAAACCTGTTTGGACTTTAAGCTGGTGTTGTGGAATTTTTTTCTATTTTACTCCAGTACAATGCCAGCACATCATGACTTTGGGGGCCTCACGCAGTCTTGTCTTGGTCCACCGGGGCGGGCAGTGTTATGAGGCAGTATTTTTAATGATACCACCAAAGAAAGCCATATCTGTCAGAAAGATAGCCGCCCCTGACATTGCCAGCACATCCCCAGGACACTGAATAAGCTCCACACCCCCCCAGGAATGTACCTGGCAAGAGCAGAGCTTGAAAAATGCTGTAATCACACATGTATAGTGCTCTCCTAGAATCATAGAATGCAGTGCAGAAGGAGACCATTCAGCCCACCGGTGCAGCTCATTCTGTACTGACCACAATCCCATCCAAACCTTATTCCCATATCCCCACATGTAGTATCATAGAATCCCTACAGTGCAGAAAAAGACCATTCAGCCCATCAAATCTGCACCAACCATAATCCCATCCAGGTCTATTTCCGTCACCCTGCATATTTACTTTGCTAATCCCCTGACACTAAGGGTTAATTTAGCATGGCCAAATCAAACTAACCTGCACATTTTTGAACTGTGGGAGGAAACCCACACAAACAAGAGGAGAATGTGCAAACTCCACAGAGACAGTTACCTGAGACTGGAATTGAACCCAAATCCCTGGCACTGTGAAACAGTAATGCTAACCACTGTGCCACCACGGTGGAAATTAATCAAATAAATTGCATTCCTGTAGCAACTTTCATTCAACCCAAAGCACCATAAAGCCAATAAAGTTTTGAAGTGTAATCACTGTTGCAATATAGGGAAACAAATTAGCTAATTTATGCATAGCAACATCCCACAACAGTGAACTAAATGACCAGTTAATCTATTTTAGTGATAGTGATTGAGGGATAAGTGCTGGTGAGGATTTTGTGAGTGCACACTTGATCTTCTTAATTAGATCTTTTTCTTTATTAAGTTTTTTTTAAAGTTTATTAGTGTCACGAGTAGATTTACATTAATATTGCAATGAAACTACTTTGAAAGTTCCCTAGTCATCACATTCCGGCACCTGTTCATGTACACTAAGGGAGAATTTAGCATGACTAATGCACCTAATCAGCATGTCTTGCAGACTGTGGGAGGAAACAGGAGCACCAGGTGGAAACCCATGCAGAACACAGCGAGAGCGTGCAGACTTTGGACAGACAGTGACCAAGGCAGGAATTGAACCTGGGTCCCTGGAGCTTTGATGCAGCACTGCTAACTGCTGTGCCACATGAAGCAGCTGAGACGGCAGACCTGGCCTCTTGGACAATGCTTTTTTCCCCTACTACTACACTGAATCATCAGGCTGGAATTCTGTGCTTTCATCGTTGAAGTGGGATTTTCTAACTCAGATGCGAATGCTGCGACCAAGGTAAGGCTAACTCAGGAATACAAGGTTCTGCCATTTGTTTAGACCATGGCTGTTCACAATTTCAATTTCATTTGCCCACCTTTGATTCATATCCTTTGATTCTCAGACTGAATAAAAACCTATTGATCTCAGTCTAGAATATTTCCATTGGCTCAGTCTCTGTGGCCTTTGAGGAAAAGAAATTCAGATTACCACTATGTTTATATGACAAATGAATATTTCACTTCGAAATGATCTAATTCTATTTTTAACATTATGCATGATAACATGAAAGAAAAACTGGCACTAATATGCCTTCAAGCTGGCTCTATTTCGCTCTGTTTACAATTTAGGAGTCACATTTCCATTACTCACTAAAATATAGACAAAAAACTATTCCCTGCAACAATAACAACTATTATTTATTTAGGGCTTTCAACATAATAAGATGTACCACTGTGCCACACAAAGGTGTTACTTGACAACTTGCCGCATACTGGCCAGAATTTTTCCAGCCTGCCTGCTTCGGGGATTAGAGTGGATAGGGAGTAAAGCATGGGAAGGTCCATTGACGTTAGGTGGGATTTTACAGTTTTGATATGAGCCAGGTCGTAAAATCACACTCATTAAGTCAGATGACCACAGAGATATGTTCTTATAATATATGAGTATAGAGGTCTAGCATAGAAAGTGTCAATGTCAAAGTGTATTACCTAAGGAACACATGACCCAGGTCCAGAGGGATGTCTTGTGCTGGACAGAGACAGGCGCAGAGGCAAGCATGGAGCCCATTCCTATGTTAAAACTTACAGCACATTTAGATACGTAGTTACAATTAGTTTAAACATACTTTCTGTTAAATAAAAGAAAACTCAGAATCTATTAATGACCCCCAGTGAACTATACACATCTTACAGCAGTTTGAAGGTGTGTCTTAAAAGGGGAAACTGTGGTAGAGAGGCAGAGGCAAATAGGGAACAAATTCCAGAACTTGTGATTAAGGCAACTGAAGTTCCTTCAATTGGTGGAGTGATTATAATCAGGGATACTTCAGAGGCCAACATTCAAGAAACACAAATATCTAAGAGGGTTGTGAGATTCGAGGAGATTACAGAGTTAGAACGGCACTTGATCATGGAGGGATGTGGAAACAAGAATTCATATTTTAAGATAGAAGCATTTTTTAACTGGGAGAGAGTGTTACAAAGATAAATGGGATTTGTTGTGAGTGAGGACATGGGGAATAGAGTTTTCAATGTCATTGGGTTTACAGAGCATCGAATATGGAACATGAGTGTGTTGGAGTAGTCAAGTCTGGAAGTAACAGAGGAATGGATGAATGTTTCAGCAGCAAATAAGCTGAGGCGGGGGAGGAAATGGGGGTTTTACAGAGATGAAAATAAGCAGCCTAAGCAAGAGCACAGATACATGATTGAAAGATCATCCCAAGGAATGGGCAAAGCTGGAAGATCCCACATGTAGACTGGAATAATCAGATGGACAATGATAGAGCATGGATGATGAATTAATTGAACGTTCTTGGGATAATTTCTCAGATCAACACATTCTGAGCAGTTTTGGGCCACGTATCTAAGGAACGGTATGCTGGCCCAGGAAAGGGTCTAGAGGAAGTTCACAAGAATGACCCCTGGAATGAAGAGCTTGTTACATGAGGAACAGTTGAGGATTTTGGGTCTACACTCGTTGGAGTTTAGAAGGATGAGGGAGGATCTTATTGAAACATAAAGGATACTGCAAGGCCTGGATAAGGTGGACATGGAAAGGATGTTTCCACTAATAGGAAAAACTAGAACCAGAGGGCACAACTTAGATTAAAGGGATGAGGAGAAATTTCTTCAGCCAGAGAGTGGTGAATCTGTGAACTCTTTGCCGCAGAGGACTGTGGAGACCAGGTCACTGAGTATTTTTAAGACAAAGATAAATAAGTTCTTGATTAATAAGAGGCTCTGGAGTAATGGAGAAAGGGCAGGAGAATGGGGATAAGAAAAATATCAGCCATGATTGAATGGCGGAGCTGACCCGATGGGCTGAGTGGCCTGATTCTGGTCCTATGCTCTTATGAAACCAGAGAGCAGGCTATACTCTATCTGATATTGTGCATTGAGATAGGATGAATTAATGGCCTCACAGCAAAAGCATTCCTGGGTAGCAGTGATCATAATTTGTTTGAACTTTCAGTTTGAGGGTGAGAGAGATGGATGGGATTTTCCAGCTGTGCCCATCCCAAGGCCAGAAGATCCCACCTGACATCAATGGAGCTTTATATGGTCCAGTCCCGCTCACTATGAATCCTGGCAGGACAGAAAATTCTGCCCAGTGTATCTAAGACCAGTGTGTTAAACCTGAGGGCAATTATGACAGCATGAAACAGAGCTAGTGAAAGTGAACTGGCAATTTAGGTAAAGGGACAGATTAACAGAGATACAATGGCAGACATTTAAGGGATATTACAGAATACTCAAAATTGATACATTCTAATGTGTAAGAAAAAGTCCAAGAGAAGAACCCCATCATCTGTGGTTAACTAAAAGTAAAGTTAAATAGAGTATCAAACCAAATGAAAAAGCATATAATTGTTTAAAAAAGGGTGGCAGGGAAGAGGATTAGACAGAATATAAAAATGGTCAAGGTTGACTAAAAGCGCAATAAGGAAGGAAAATTAGAGTATGAGCAAAAAATGGCTAGAATATAAAAACAGATAGGAAGGATTTCTGTAGATATTTTGGAAAATAACAACAATCAAGTATTGATTAAATAGAAAGTGAATCTGGGGAGTTAATAGGGAAAATTAGGAGATGGCAGGTGAATTGAACATGTATTTTGCATTGTCTTCACTGTGGAAGATACAAGTAGCATCCCAGAGACAGCTGTGAATCAGGCATGGGAATTACAATCAACAGGGAAGCGATGCTGAACAAATAGGGGTTGGATTAGCTCAGTTGGCTGGATGGTTGGTTAGTAATGCAGAATGATGCTAACAGCTTGGGTTCAATTCCTGTACCATCTGAGGTCATTCAGCAAGGGTTTTTTTAGCATGCTGTCCCTTTATAAAACTAAGGACTCAAACCTGCAGCTCCAAACTGAAACTAAAATAAAACTGTTGAAAAACACATGACCATCCTCCTAACAATGCAAGATCGCAAAACTAATCTCGGAGTAAACACAAATAACCACACTTAAGCCACTTAATTGGCAAAAAAAGGACTCATTGTAGTCAGCCTGGCAACATAATGACATCAGCTAAAGCTGTAAGCTGAGAAACACACTGACTGTGAGGCAATAGAGATCATGATTTAAAAAAAAATCTTTAAGGTACACAACATCATATAACCAGTGTGTTTTGACAGTTGGTGCCATAACACAGGGCAACCACACATGAATAAAAAAAGTCATTTGAAGAGAAATCTGAGCAAAAAATCAGCACAAGCCATTTAAGCTAAAATGTAAAGCTGCTGTCCCTTGTGCCTAACACTGCGATGAATGATAAATCAGCATTAGTGAAAGATACTGTTTTGGATGAAATCCAGCCTAAAGAAAATCAGACTTTAGAAAAAGCCATCCAAATCATCGGAGAATCAGAAGTTCACCAGCAAAGTCAATCAATTCTGTGTAGTGGAGTGAAGCTATGGCTCAACAGGGCAAGGAGACTCCAGCGTAAGGACAGCGATACCCAAGCAAAATACAAGATGATGGGTGAACACGCTCACACTATTATGCTAAAAGACCTCACAAGCATGAGCAATGTCCAGCAATCACTCTGCAGTGTTTGCACTGAACCTTCCTGGCACACTTTGGACAGATGTGAGCAATTCAAAACTCTAGACCTGCAGAGGATCCCAAACGAGTCCAGGAGATAGATAAACCACTTCAAGAAAACAGCCCAACAATGCTTTTTGGGAGAAATTAAGGATCCTGGATTTACATTTTGGAATGCTGATGTATCTGTAAATGGTCTTCTGTAAATGGTTTGGCTCCTGTTCTGTCCAATACCGCAAGGGACTACAAAAGATCATGAATATAGCCCAATCCATCACGCAAACCTTGCCTCTTATCCATTGACTCTGTCCACACTTCCCACTGCCTCAGCAAAGCAGGCAGCATAATTAAGGACCCCACACACCCTGGATATTTTCTCTTTCACATTCTTCCGTCGGGAAAAGATACAGAAGTCTGAGGTCACATACCAACCAATTCAAGAACAGTTTCTTCCCTGCTGCTGTCAGACTTTTGAATGTACCTACCTTATATTAAGTTGATCTCCCTCTCCACCCTAGCTGTGACTGTAACACTACATTCTTTCCTTCTCTCATTTCCTTCTCTATGAGTAGTATGCTTTATCTGAAGAGCACAAGAAATAATACTTTTCATTGTATGTTAACACATGTGACAATATTAAATCAAATCAAATCAAATCAAATCAAATCATCAATTTTAAGTTAGCCACAGGAGCCAGTGTGATAGTCCTGTCACAATAGAACATAGAACATAGAACACTACAGCACAGAACAGGCCCTTCGGCCTTCGATGTTGTGCCGACCAATATAAAAAGCAATGCCCCTCCAAACTAAACCATTCCCTTCTCTTCCATATACTTATCAACTAACCTCTTAAAAGCCACCAAACTTGGCGCATCTACAACTGCTGCAGGCAGGGCATTCCACTCCCGAACCACCCTTTGGGGAAAGAACCTACCTCTGATATCCGTCCTATAACTATCACCCCTTAATTTAAAGCTGTGTCCCCTCGTGCTAGCTTTTTCCATCCTAGGAAAAAAGGCTATCACTGTCCACCCTATCTAAACCTCTAATCATCTTATATGTTTCGATTAGGTCCCCTCTTAGCAGCCTCCTTTCTAACGAAAACAACCTCAAATCCCTCAGCCTCTCTTCATAAGACCTGCCCTCCATACAGGCAACATCCTGGTAAACCTCCTCTGTACCCTCTCCAATGCCTCCACATCTTTCTTATAATGCGGGGTCCAGAACTGCACACAATATCCAAGTGCGGCCGCACTAGAGTTTTGTACAGTTGCAACATGACGTTGCGGCTCCGAAATTCAATCCCCCTACCAATAAAAGCTAAGACTCAATATGCCTTCTTAACAACCTTCTCGACTTGACTGCCTACTTTCAGGGATCTATGCACATACACACCAAGATCCCTCTTTTCATCAAGACTACTAAGAATCCTACCATTAGCCCTATACTCTACACATTTATTATTTCTCCCATAGTGCATTACCTCACACTTTTCCACATTAAACTCCATTTGCCACCTCTCGGCTCAGCTCTGCAACTTGTCCAAGTCCCTCTGCAAACTATAACACCCCTCTTCACTATCTACCACTCCACCGACTTAGTGTCATCTGCAAATTTACTAATCCATCCTTCAATACCCTCATCCAGATCATTTATAAAAATTACAAACAGCAGGGGCCCCAAAACAGACCCCTGAGGTACACCACTTGTCACCGAACTCCACGATGAATATCTCCATCAACCACCACCCTCTGTCTTCTATCTGCTAGCCAATTCCTAAACCAATTAGCTAAATCACCCTCAATCCCATACATCTGCATTTTCTGCAGAAGCCTTCCATGGGCCACCTTATCGAACGCCTTACTAAAGTCCATATAGACCACATCAACTGCCTTACCCCCATCCACCTCTTTGGTCACTTTTTCAAAAAAACTCAATGAGGTTAGTAAGGCACGACCTACCCTTCACAAAACCATGCTGACTATCCCCAATCAATTCATTTCTCTCTAAATAACTATAAATCCTATCCCTAATAATTCTCTCCAATACTTTGCCCACAACAGAAGTACGACTCACTGGCCTATAATTCCCTGGAAGGTCTCTCTTCCCCTTCTTGAACAATGGGACCACATTCGCTATCCTCCAGTCCGCCGGAACCACACCTGTAACCAACGACGACCTGAAGATCAGAGCCAGAGGCTCTGCAATCTCCTCTCTTGCCTCCCAGAGAATCCTAGGGTAAACCCCGTCCGGCCCAGGGGACTTATCCAACTTCAAACCCTCGAGAATATCTAGCACATCCTCCCTATCTACTTCGATACCTTCCAGTTTGCTACCCTGTACCTCAGTGTTCTCCATAACTACATTTACATCACCCTGCGTGAATACCGAAGAGAAATATTTATTCAGTACTTCTCCAATCTCTTCAGGCTCCACGCACAACTTCCCACTGCTGTCTATGACTGGCCCTAGTCTTGTCCTAACCAATCTTCTATTCTTAACATATCTAAAGAAAGCTTTAGGATTCTTCTTAATCCTATCAGCCAAAGTCTTCTCGTGTCCTCTCTTAGCTCTCCTCAATTCACTCTTTAGCTCCCTCCTGGCTAATCTATAGCTATCTATAGCAATAGGAACTGTGGTTAAAAGACCTCCAGCTATGAACTACACACTCGCCCTTGTATGGTCCTGGAAGGATCCAGATATCAGCCATAGGCACATTTCAAATGCCACTTCAAAGTGGTAGCAAGTAAATAATTAAAATTATGTCTGTCATTGTGCAATTCACCCTATTACCGCCTCAGCAGAGATGCCTGCGTTGCCCTCAGCTTTCTCAAAATGCCGAAGAGTTCAAAACAAACACTACACTGCACACACTGCATTGAGAGTCAAAGGGCAGAATTTTCCTGCCATCTTGTCCCAGAGATGGAAAATTCCGCCCAAGGTCAACAGAACTCTGCATGGTCCATGTTCTGCCTGCTATGAATCCTGGGGCAGGCAAGACAGGAAAATCGCTCCCCCAAAGTCTGACCAGCAATCAGAGTCACCAGCGCTGACAATCTCAACTGGGCCTTCAGTATAGAATTGCCCTCACTTTGCATAACACATTTAGACAGCAGAAAATACTTCACTTCAGTCAGGCCAGCCAGATGCCCAGATGAACACCAGCATGTTGAA
This sequence comes from Sphyrna mokarran, assembly GCA_024679065.1. Lineage (NCBI taxonomy): Eukaryota > Metazoa > Chordata > Chondrichthyes > Carcharhiniformes > Carcharhinidae > Sphyrna > Sphyrna mokarran. Next base: position 23,124,699 of record JAGIQG010000022.1, on the reverse strand, counting down.
AACAAAAAGCGTAGAGAATAAAGAGCAGCAGAAGAAGTCTGAAAATGATCTGTTTTCACGTGACACCATTTGAGGGATAAATATTTGCCCAGATACTAGAATAGATCCTCTACTCTTCTTTAAAATAGCCCCACTGTCTTTTTCTACATCCAGCCCAGTAGGTAGATGGAGACTAATTTAAAATGTCAGCTGATAGATGGCACACCTCCAGTGCCACACAGTGCTACTCTGTGTTGCACTCAAGTGTCAACCTTGATTTTTGTGCTCAAGTGAATGGGATATGGCCTAGAACCTTGAGTCTCAGAGGCAAATGTTAACAACAGAATGACAAATCCATAGATTTGACACAATTGCATATTCGTACATGCACATTTCATCCTCCAACATCAAATGACTTTATATTCTCAACTAATTGTCTTTTACCATTAGTGGCTGCTCTCCAGGTCACCATGTACTTTCCCTTTGGATAGAATCATAAAGTTCCAACGGTGCAGAAAGAGGCCATTCGACCCATCGGTCCTGCACTGACAACAATCCCGTGCATGCATCTCGTAATCCCACATATTTACACTCCTAATAGCCTTGATACTGGGAGGGGCAATTTACCATAGCCAATCCATCTACCTAAGCAACACATCTTTGGATTATGGGAGGAAACAGAAGGATCTGGGAAAAACCATACAGACACGGGTAGAATGTGCAAACTCCACACAGACAGTTACACACGGCTGAAATTGAACCAGGGTCCTTGACACTGTGATTCAGCAGTATAATCAGTGTGCCACCCTATTTACCCCACTAATCCACCTAATCTACACATCTTTGGACATCTCCTTTAAGAAGATATTGGAGTACCCGGAGTAAACTCGATGACTCTCTTTCCATCGCCTCTCCACACTGCCAACAACTCTGCTTTCAAAGACCTCCCAACAAGCTTTCGCTGACGTTTTCAACCCTCTTAATTCTTTTTCCTTCTTATCTGGTTGCTTAGTCTCAATCTTCATTTCGCCCCATTAAACATGCTGAGATCTTTGTCAGTTGTTTGACAAAGATGCAAGTTATGGTTGTTGCGGTTTGCATCACCAATTTGTTCTCACCCTGCCTCGAAATAACTTTGCACGCAGACCACAGAGATGCGCAAATCTACATGATTGGTTGCCATGGAAATGCACCAATGTACAAATGACTAAATGCATTGTGGAAAATGTTACAAGTGCCTTTGCAGAATACTTTAACAAGCTAATGATTCTAATGAAAAAAATGCAAATTGTTCTAGCTCATGAATCTGCTGAATCTAAAAATTGTCGGGACTTGCATGGATACCCTTGCAAAAACGATAAATAGTAAAACATTTATTAATATAATCCCTCAAAGAGTTAGTACTGAAATAATGAATATAACTAATTGCATTGTCTGCAGACTTGGTGAATGTACAAAACGCTCATTATGAAGAATAACGCTGTGCAGAAGAACCATGGAATTAATTAGGATTTGCAAATTTAACAGTAACTCAATTAAAGCTTGATTAGACTTGCTGGGATAGATTTGCACCTCGTCAATAACAATGTGCATTTGTATAGCTGCTTTAACATTGAACAATTACATGATGCACTTTACAGGAGTATTATCAAACCCAATTTGGCTGTGGGTAAGGAGATACTAGGACTAATAACTCAAAGCTTGGTCCAAGATGTGTGTTAAATCCGCATCTTAAAGCAGAGAGGTAGAGAGGCCGTGCGTTTTAGGGAGGGAACTCCAGAATTAGACACAATACAGCCGAATGCAGGCCAGTGATGGATCAATTTAAATCCAGATACAGTAAGCCAGAGTTGAAGGAGCTCAGAAATCTCAGTGCCTTGTAAGATTTAAAGAAGTTGCCTGAATAAGGAAGGGCCAGACCATTGAAAAGTTGAAAAAAAATGAAGAATTTTTAAATTGGGGTATTTTACAGGCTACTAGATCAATATTAAGGGTCAATTTAGGTCGGGAAGCAAAGAGATGAGTGCTGAATGTTAAAAGGACAGCACGATGGCACAGGGGTTAGCACTGCTACCTCACAGCTCCAGGAATCTGGGTTCAATTCCAACCTTGAGTGACTGTCGATGTGGGGTCTGCACACTTTCCCTGTGTCCATGTGAACTCCCTCTCAGTGCTCCGATATCCTCACACACTCCAAAATTAGGTGGATTGGCCATGCTAAATTGCCCCTTGATATCCCAAGATGTACAGGTTAGATGCATTATCCATGGTTCATGATGCAGCCTTACAGGAATAGGGCAAAGAAGAGGACCTAGTAAGACACTGTCAAAATCAATGCATACTCAATGGGCCTAATGGCCTCCTTCTGCACTGGAATGATTCTATGATTCTATAAATGCAGGGTGTTATTGTTGACCAGCAAGTTTAAACTTTGGCTGGCAGAGTTTCAAATGACTTGAAGTGGACTTCGAATAGTGGAATGTACCAACCTTTTTGATGTTCCAGCTGGGAGACTCAGTTAATCAGCTGATGGTCGGCACAGTGGAACAGTGGTTGGCACTGCTGCCTTACTGCACCAAGGACCCATGTTCAATTCCCAGCTTGGGTCATTGTCTGCATGGAGTTTGTTCGTTCTCCCTTTGTTTGCATGGGTTCCCTCCAGGTACTCTGATTTTCTTCCACAGTCCAAAGATGTGCAGCTTAGGCTGATTGGCCATGCTAAATTAACCCTAGTTTCGAGGGGAATAGCAAGGTAAACATGCGGGGTTATGGGGATAGGGCCTGGTGAGATTGTGGTCGGTGCAGGCTCAATGGGCCAAGTAGCCTCCTTCTGTACTGTAGGGATTCTACGATTCTATTCTGTTCTATGGAGTGATCATCCTGGAGCAGCAAGCTGTGTGGTGGTGTAATATTGGGAAGGCAGTCTGAGATCAGTAGAAAGTAAGAGATGAGAGAGATGCTGACTTCAGAAGGCTGTTGAGACTAATTGGCTGGTTTTCTCCAGAAAGGCAGCATTCCAGACTGAATTTATAGATCTGGGAGAAGCATGTCTGCTCTTCTTAACCTCATAAACACATCACAGGGCCCGAACTTGCATTTTATGTTGACATGCAACATGGCTTAGATAAACTGGTAGGTCTGGGGAGAGTTCCAATGGCCACAGTTCCTCACCATTTTTAGGGCATTTTTTCCCCTAATTTTCATCAGACAAGAGGCCTCTCTTGTCCGCCTGTCTGAAAAATAGATAGTCACTTGATTTAAGGGTTATTCCTTCTCAGCATCAGATACATTCAAGTGTGGAAGAATGAATTGTGCTGTGCTTGGTTATGAGAAGGCTGTTATCTTCATTGTACAAATGAGTATATCAGTGAGCTGAATTTCATGCAGTAGGTGGGTGAAGGTGGAGAATTTCTTCATTTTTCATCAAGATTATTAATCTCCATGTTGTGATATAAAAAAGTGGCTTCCTCTCTTTTCCGATGTACTCTAAAGGGCATTTAGTAAATACATTTTACAGGTAAACAGCCAAAATGGTCATTGAAACCTTGAGAATACAGCCACAGTTATGATGCAGACAACGGTGACCATTTGGCCCATCCTTCCTTCCCCATAAATGCCCACTTACCTTTCCTTTTTTTAAATTATTGATTCATGGAACTTGGGTCTCACCGACTGGCCAGCATTAATTGCCCATCCCTCATTCTCCTTGAACTGAATGATTTGTTAGGCCATTTCAGAGGGTAGTTGAGAGTCAACCACATTGCTGTGGAACCTCTGGAGTCACATGTAGGCCAGACAAGATAAAGACGGCAGATCTCCTTCTCTAAAGGATATTAATGAACCAGATAGGATTTTCGTGATTTCAAGCATGGTCTCATGGTTATCTGTAGGTTCTTAATTCCAGATTTATTTTATTGCTGAATTCAAATTCCACCAGCTGCAGTGGTGGGATTTGAACCCAGGTCCCCAGAACATTAGCTGAGGTTGTGGATTAATAATCCATTCACGCACTCAGCCATCACCTCCCCTGTTCATATTCCAATGTCTTTGCTCCTGATATCTGACCATAGTTATCTTGCTTTGTATTGAAAAATAATCTTACATTGGGAGTTAATTCAGATAAATACAAGAATAAAATAAGTGAAATGAGTGCTTACTTAATTGTTAATAGGCTATGTACTGACATTCAACTCCTATTTGCATATCAGCATAAATCTGATGGCCATAACTAATACAAGTCACACACAAACTTGGAATGTAAGAACAATTTGTTCCTGATGCAGAATAATGTCATGATGTTAAATTGCTCCACCAGTATGCATGATTAAGATGCTCTGATCTTGTGCCAGATATGAACCCTATTAAAATTTTCCTATACTTCTTGTTGTTTTTGGCAGCAGCATCTATTTTTGCTCAATATTGAGACTGGGGGCTGAATTTTAGCTAATGGTGCGTGTAACATCAGCTTGCATTTTTGTTGTGGTGCAGGTTTCTTATTTTATTCCACTCCAGCATCAGCTGATCATTTTAATTGCACCATTTATCTAAAAATGCAGGCATTAATAGAGATAAATGTCATACAGAACACCAGAATGATGCAAAGTTGCATGGAATCACAGAATCCCTACAGTGCTGAAGAAGGCCATTTGGCTCATTGACCAACAATAATCCCACATAGGCCCTATCCCTGTAACCCCACATATTTATCCCACTAATCCTTCTAACCTAAGCATCCAGGACACTAAGCGGCAATTTAGCATGGTCAAAGCACCTAACCCGCACATCTTTAGGCTGGGAGGAAACGAGACCACTCGGAAGAAACCCATGCAGACACAGGGAAGATGTGCAAACAGTGACCTAAGGATGGAGATCTCCTCCTTTGAAGGTCCCTGGAACTTTGAGTGCTATCCACTGTGCTGTTGTGCTGCTCATTATACTACAAAGATTATTTAGCTTGAAAGAGAACCTATGTGACAAAGCAAAACTATTGTCGGTCATTTGCTTCCAAATGGGTTAAAATGTAGTTGTTGAGATATAAAATCTAATTATACTCTGTAGCATTTCAGTTGGGAATCTCTTCTCATTTGAATGGGTTACTGCACACGGAATGCTAGACCAGCGGTGTACAGTTTGATGAGGCAGGGAAGTTCTGGTAGTGGGGCAACAAAGTCCACTTGTCATTCGCAGTGGCATTGAAGAGACATGTGGAGGCAACTACTTCCTTTAAAATCATGAACTTACAGCAAAGAAAGAGATCATTGTGCTCGCTTTTTGAAAGCGTTACCCAATCCAATTCCCCCATACCTTCATAAATAATTGAAATTAATTGACACACCTTCACAATTTCTGGATAAATATTCTGGAAATCTCTTCCCAACAGGAATGCAAATCTTCACTACCTGAGTTGCAGCAATTCACAAAAGCAGCTTCCCAAGGGCAACTAAAGTTGGGCAATAAATGTTGGTCTTGCCAGCAGTGCCCACATCCCATGAAAAATATAAAAAAAAGATTAGTTTTCAAAAATTTATCTACTTCCCATTTGAAAGCTATTGTGGATTCTGCTTCAGCCAGTGTTTCTCAATGACATTCTTAGTCCCAATAACACATCACAATTATCCCTGAGTTAGTTTTATGCCCTAATTTTATCAGTGGAAATGATTTGTTTCAGTTGAATTCATCAAGTACCTTCATGATTCTGAACATTTGTTAGCACTGGTCTCTTTTTCACAATGTAGTCGTTGTTTTATTTTTAAATACAGTGCATCATTATGTAATAAAAGCATAATTTGCATCATGGGCTGAAATGAAAGATCTCAAATGCAGCACATGCAAATTAAAATATATATTTTCTAAAGTTGAAATTTATTTATTAGTGTCACAAGTGGGTTTACATTAACACTGCAATGAAGTTACTGTGAAAATCCCTGAGTCTTCACATTGTTTTATACTGAGGAAGAATTTAGCATGGCCAGTGCACCTAACCAATACATCACATTTCATCAGGTGAGTGAAGGAGCAGTGCTCCAAAAGCTTATAATTCCAAATAGTCCTATCGGACTTTAATCTGGTGTTGTGAGATTTCTTACTGTGCCCACCCCAGTCCAATGCCAGCATCTCCACATCATGGTCCTAAAGATGGGTTGAGGGCTCAGGTTCAAATTATCAGCACTCACTCACTTTCAAATCATCTGTTTCTGTGTGTTAAAAATCCCCCACTAATAACTTCTACAGTAAGAAGTCTGACAACACCAGGTTAAAGCCCAACAGGTTTATTCGGAATCATGAGCTTTCAGAGCGCAGTTCCTTCATCAGGTGAGTGGAAAGTTGTGTTCACAAACAGGGTGTACGTCGACACAGATTCAATTACAAGATAATGGTTGGAATGCCAGTCATAATAGATAATCAAGTCTTTACAGGTACAGACAATGTGAGTGGAGGGAGGATTGAATGGAGGTTAAAGAGGTCTGAATTGTCTCCAGCCAGAACAGTTAGTAAGATTTTGCAAGCCCAGGCCAAATGATGGAGGTTACAGATAGTATGACAGGAGCCCAGAATCCTGGTTTAGGCTGTTCTTAGTGCGCAGAGCTTAGCTATCAGTTTCTGTTTGGTGATTCTGAGTTGTTGTGTGTCTTGAAGGTTGCCTTGGCCTTCGGGCCGCTTACCCGAAGCCGAGACAATGGAACTACATCATCTACATGCAGACCAAATGCACATCTTCTATAATAGTGAAAAAGTTCTGTGCCAACGTTCCCCCCCCCTCCCCCCTCCCCCTCCCCCTCCCCTCCTCCCCGCCCCCCGGCCCAGTATATTCAACACTATAGAGACTTATAGAGCCCTGTATGGCAAAATGCAGCAGTGCACCATATTGGGTGAGCAAGACCAATTGTCAGGTCATCATCAGCAAGACTCTGTGTCACCAATGGAATCTCACTCAGGACAATCTTAGTTGTCTTTCCTAACAATCATTCATTCCCCAAAATTTCCAGGTATTTCCCACCAAATAGTGAAAATTGAAAGCAAATCATGGTACCCTTTTGAAGCTCTAATTCTATTATGAAGTCTAATGGGCCAAGTATAGAATAAGGTTAAGTGTCATGAAACAAGTAATCAGCAGTGAATGCATCATGTTAAGTACTCATTGACAGTGACCAGTTGCAGAATTCAATCATGTGACCAGTTGATTTTCATTGAGGAAAAACTAATAATAACTTCCTAACCCTCAGTGAAGATTGTAAGGATGGGTGAGCACAGACACTGCATCATATTCATTCCATCCGATTTTATCAATGGTAGTGCAATTAGCTTACCAGATCTCCCAAAGCGCTGTTTCAGACTTCATTGTCTGATGTCTAAAACCAAGATCAGTTGGAGATGGCATTCTGAATTGATCCCATCTCTTGGTGATCTTGCCAGAGAAGGGGTTAAAGTGTGTGCCCAAAGGGCCTGCAAAGATTTGCTGAAAGATCTACAATCAAGCAAACTTGCTGTTTCTAGTTAAAGTTGTTTTTAAATGTGTTGAGATTTCCCATATAGAGAAGTAAATTATTTTGATTTTGTTCTAGTTTAAAAATAAAAAAAAAGCAATAAGGATAAAGTTTTTAAATGTACACAGAGCTGGGTTCCTTTCATATGTTGGCAGAACCCGTAGCAACTTAAGATGTAATAAACCATATTATTCAAGTTGCACCATAATTTGCCCAATTCAAGGCACATTTAGATTTATAGAATTTTTAACAATCTGAAGTTTGTCCTCCATTACTTTTCTCATGTCTTCACTTTTAATTATTTGGTATTGCAGTCAAGCGCCATAGCTTCAGATCATAGTGCTTGTCACTTGAAAAGGACAGAATGGCATTAAGTACACAGAACACGGATATCCCCAGGATAGTTACTAACCTGGCAGCCAGCCACCAGCCAGTTATAGTTCCACAATTCTCCTGCCCAGGATAGAATTTATATGGATAAATAAGCTGGGTAAAATTGAAGCAATTAGCACGCACATCCATGGCAATTTCTGAAATCACATTACAGTTTGTAAGATGGTGAGAAGTTTTCTGATTCTTAGAAACACGCTCATACCAATTAGATACACAGATGGCTATACGAGTACAAGCATGTTAGAGAAGATAAAACAACAAAAATATTTTATTTGAATCTTGGCTTCTCCCAATGGGGCATTGGAAAACACAATGGGAGATGAATGAACAAAGAACAAAGAAAATTACAGCACAGGAACAGGCCCTTCAGCCCTCCAAGCCTACACTGAACGTAGTGCTTGACTTACTTGAAATTCACTACCTTTCCAAGGACCATATTCCTCTATTCCCATCTCATTCATGTACTTGTCAAGACACCCCTTAAAAGTCACTACCATATCTGCTTCCATTGCCTCCCCCCAGCCACGAATTCCCACCACTCTCTGTGTAAAAAAATCTCCCTCACATCTTAAAGCTATGCCCCCTAGCAATTGACTCTTCCATCCTTGGAAAGTACTTCTGACTATTCACTCTGTCCGTGCATCTCATAATCTTGTAGACTTCTATCAGGTCTTTCCTCAATCTCTGTTGCTCCAAGGGGGAGGGGAAACTTTGTCCATTGCTGATTTAAAGACTCATTCTGCATGAAAGTGCTTTGATAAGGAGAAAATTTCTAGAACCTCAGAAGGTATAACTAATGATTTCTTTCAAAGCCCTCGGACTGTATAACTGATTCAAATGTAAGAATTGCCAATCTCACAGTCACTGCAGGTTTGCTTGCTGGACCATTTGGTATTCTGATAGATCAATAATCGAGAAAGAAATGCTGTGCAGTTACCTTTACTCACCAATGACGGTTATTCGTCATTTTATATCTCGCGTTCTACTGTTTAAGAGAGTTGTATACAGATTCTAATTATATGTTGTATATGCTATTTGCTGAGTATAAACAAGAAAATGGTTGATTATCATCTCTTATCATCAATTATCATCATAATTATTTAGCAGGATGCCTGAAACCAGATAATGCTAATGCTCTGATACAAAGCAAATCTAAATGCTCCATAAAATAAGACCTGGAGCACACAACTGGACAAATAGTATTAATGGCAACTATATGTATCACATCAAAATGGACATATGCCATGTCAGCATCTCATATCTTCATGGAGGCATGTATTTAGGCAGATAAATTGGTGCAATTCAGGTATGATTCGAAAACTAGATGGGCATTTGCAGCTTACTATCATGTTTCTCTTAGAGCTTGGAATAAAATTAGATTTGCACATTAGCTTGGCTGAATCCAAGATCTTTTTGGAAACTGACCCTTGAAAATGTCTAAACTGGACCAGAACTTGGTTAATTCACATACTTGAGCGGTACAAAGAGATATTCTTCTTATGTTCTTCTATTTCCTGTAAAGGTACCAATCATATAACAAGGACTGGAAAAAATCATAATGTGGGTTCTTTAAAGATCTGCCTCAATAATATATGGTGTTAACTCAGGGGCGATTGTATACTCAGTACAACGTCCTGCTGAGAGATAATGATTGACAGAAATTTACAATATGTGTCCATCAAGACACATTTACATCACAATATAATATCTCCCTTTTCCTAAACTATAAATTTATCTTTAAAGAATCAAACTATTGAGATGGCAGCAAAAGGAAACATTTTATCTTTTTGCCCCACCAGCTGATGGGTGAGAGAGTTGAGAAATCAGGTTCATGCCTGCTTTCTCACCCCCCGCAATTTTACCAGCACCGGATATCGTGCAAGATCAGCCTCACTCTTTTCAGCTTATTGTAATATTTAAATTCTAGTAAAGTTGCTACTGTGTAGCAGACAGACTTAAACTACTTAAGCTCTCCCAAGTTGTAGCCAGGACCCTGCCCATTGGCTGAAGTGAAATGTAATATCCTGGGATGAAGCCCAATCTGGGTGTGTAGGATCTTTGAATGTTTCACAATCACTTTCACATGGTGAAAATTCGATCATTGTTTCACTTCCAAACCAGTTTTGCAGTATGTTATGGACTGAGCCTTGTACTTTCAGTCAAATCTTAAAAATACATGCTGCCACCATGTTATGTTCTTCCATTTGTCACAAACATACCAGTCTCAACATGAGGATTGATAAAACAACGATGTTGGTTCTTTATTGAAAGCCTAGATATACAGTGTTAACTTCCATACAGGGTTGATGCTGTGTACTGAGTACATCACATACAGACGAGAGGTGAGTAATTGACAACATTCTAAGATGCACCCCATTAAATTTATGCATGCATTATTTCATAACAATTCTGACCTAATCCTCCTCAATGGAAGAATGATGGATTGTGCATTTTGAACTACTATTTTACTTTCTGTAAAGGTTAAAAAGAATGAGGCTACTCACCTATATCCTTCATGCTGAAGGAAATGCAAGCCACTCATTGAATATCATCCACCCACCCTGAATTAGCTCACTCTGCCACATTGAGCATATCACAGATATCTAACACCGGTTGAAATAAAGACAAACATAATGAAAATACTCAACCAATCTGGCAGCATTTTGAAATGTTAAGTTTGTTTTTTCACCTTCCCTAATGCTGCCAGACCTATTGAGATTTTCCAGCACTTTCAGATTTCCAGAATCTATAGTATTTTGCTTCTGTGTTGGATTAGGCTTGGCTCAATAATTCACACATATATGAAAAAAAATGCCTCTTCCATTTGGTTTTGGAGTGAAGTAGACAGAGTAAGAAAATTCCCTGTAAGCTCAGGTCAGTGCTATCTCAGATTGCAGCAGAGACACTGAAATTAGCCTCAGAGATCTTGGGCTTCCTGATCCCAACCACAATCCAATGATCATTACTTGCAAAGTTATGTCTTTGGGGGGTGGAAGTTTCCTGTACCGCCTGCCATGGGTATCGTAGTGGGCGGAACATGGACCATACAAAGGTCCGTTTACCTCGGGTAGGATTTTCCAGTCTTGGGGTGAGCGTGGTTAAAAATTCTGTCCTGAATGTCAAATGAGGACAGGGTAACTACAACATGATCTGTTTGGACTCAGACTTGGAAAAATTAATAATACCACTCTGGTGAAGTACGAGAAAGCAGGAAGATTCCACAGACCTTCAGAAGAAAGGGGAAGTTAAAGTACATTTCAGTGTTTCTGAAAGTTATTGCTATTATGCCACTCGCATTAGCCAAGACCCTGAAAGAGGCATGGCAGACAGCAACATCAATGTGTATTTTCCCACTCAATGCAGTATTCCATGGCTGAGCAGATTATTTCTTTTGTTGCTTTTTATTGCGTCCCATCCCACTAGTCCTTCCCCAATGAGGCATGCCACGTGAGTTCTCTGGCGTTATACATATCTCCATAATATATACATGGGGCTTAATGTACATTGAACTGTTGCTGCGCTCTTTCAATTATCCCACAGAACATAGTGTTTTCTTTTTCATAATCAGAAAATGTTTCATTATAGCGACATTGAATGTGTAAATGGTTTGCCTTGCCTGAAATACCACTGTGGGCATGTTTGTGAATTATCTTTCCCTGACACATTCTCTGTATTCATTTTACAGACTGTTCAGGAGAAGAGATTTGACAATTAACTGTGTGGTTTGTAAATAACAAGTGCAGAGAGATCTGTTCAGATCCATTTAGTATAATCTGTACTTCCATTTTTCCATTGTTCCATTCAACAGTTCTTCAGGTTGATTGTTCAGGTTTGCAAAGTTAGAATATGGACATTTTTCATTAAATATTGTACTGTAAACTTCAACTATTTATTATCCCCTCAAGCCTCACCCCAGGAGAGATTGAATATTTGGCAAGTCAATTTGCTCAGTGGAATGATTAAAGCGAAGGATGACACCCTTTGCCAGGATTCAGGCCTTCCAAATGTGTTTGGAAAGTCTAGATAGAAGGTTTCCAGCCCAAAGATTCTCACTGGACCTGTGGATAGCCTTCCTGGGGGTCAACCCTTCTGTCGGCTGCTTCCTCTCAGCACCTCTTGAGTTGGGTAGGCCTCATTCTCAGCACTCCTCTTAAAAGCATCCATCTGGGTGGGGGAAGAGGCAGAAGAGGCAGGAGATGACCTTATATCACCATTGATTAGATGGGATTTTAGGTGGAAGAAGTCATTGCCTGAAAAAAAACCCTGCAAATCCTAAGGCAACACCAAGGAAAATTGTTTCACAGCTCCCCATCCTTGTCTTCTTTGCTTCGTGACTGAGAAATAGATGTCAAAATTTTTCTCCCATTCATGTGCTGAGGGGATTTGCCGGGCCCGCTACAACAAATGGAACATCAAGTTCTTCATCCTCGCTTACAGCAGCAGGGTGTGAATGGCCGGAAAACTCTAGCCAAAGAGCTCACAAGTATTAAAATTTTGTATTCCTCTATATTCAGACCAGTACATTCGCTAAAGCAGATTCTAGAGTCCAAGTGGGGATGTACAACAGAAAATATGTCATTTTAATTTTATGACACTTTATTTGTTTTTTTTATGATCAATGAACTCATTGGCAATGTCACTGTTATACCAGCCTCTGGTGCTTTTTGGATATGATCACTGTGAGATCAGAAGAGGCAAGTTCCTGTGAAATCTCTCCAACATGGGAGTCAACTTAATATCAAAAATACTTCAGGATCAATCTTTTTATCATCGTTCCTGCTATAAGCTGAAGCATTCAACCCAATTTCTAAAACATGAGGAAGGCACTGACAACGTTTTTTAAGATGAAGAAGAATCACACAGAGTTGAAATGTTGGTTTGAATTCTCCGATCTTACACACCCTGCTGCAGCGGCCAGCAAGAATGGAAAAGTTGGCACTCAATCAAATCTCTGTTCACTGCAGCAGGATTGGAAAATCCCAGCCACATACGAAGTTGGAGAATTCCAGTCATTAATTCCCTTCTCTATAGATGCTGCCAGGACTGCTGAGAATTCCCATGGTTTCATGTTTTTATATCAGCCAATTTTTTTTTAAAATTGTGTATGTCACTTTTCCATTTTGATAATTCTCAGATTAAAATATTCATTCGAACCACCACCTTTAATTCTGTAATAATATGCTCTTGTTAACTTTGATTCTCAGAGAATCATAGAGTCCCTACAGTGCAGAAGGAAGCTATTTGGCCCATCAAGCCTGCACCAACAACAATCCCATCCAGGCCCTATCCCTGTCACCCCTTTAACTTGCTGGACGCCATAACAGTAAGGGGCAATTTAGCCCAGCCGATCAACCTAACCCACATATATTTGGAGTGTGGGAGGAAATCACAGCGCCTGGAGGAAACCAATGTAGACACGGGGAGAACTTGCAAATTCCACGTAGACAATGACCCAAGGCCAGAATTGAACCCAGGTCCCTGGCGTTGTGAGGCAGCAGTGCTAACCACTGTGCCACCATGCCTCTCATTCTCATTACATAACATTCCCTGTCATTATTATTGTGGGATGAAAATATGGAATTTGTATTGAAATGTGATGTGCCAGTTATCCTAACACTCTGTACAATGTACATATTTATTCCCCTCATCTCCACAGCACGAGGTGATTTTTGCAAAGCTGAATCTGCAGAGCTTTTATTATTCGAAACCCCCGAGAATAGTAAAAATCAAAAGTGCTGGATACCAACAAAAGTTGAAAAGCATAAATTACATCAGCTTGGCTTTTAAAACTAATAGATGATAATGGAAATGAATTTAGCTAACTGGAAAACCGTATGTGGTTAGACTTCAACTTGTACACTTTGCATATATATTTTTAAACCTAGGACAAAATTATTTTTAAGGTTTGTTTTATTCAGATTCAAGGATGTGCTTCATTTTGGTGTAGTCACATGGTATGTTCACTCTTTTGTGACCACCACTGGCCACACTTGTTTTTATTTGCTCCCCTTGCAAGAAGACCGTAAATCCATAAGATATAGAAGCAGTATTAGGCCAGTCAGACTTTCGAGTCTGTTCTGCCATTCAATCATGACTGATATTTTTCTTATCCCCATTCTTTTGCCTTTTCCACATAACTCTGATCCCTTATTCATCAAGAACCTATCTATCTCTGCCTTAAGGACACTCTATGACTTCCACAGCCTTCTGCGGCAAAGAGTTCCACAGATTCACCACTCTCTGGCTGAAGAAATTTCTCTTTGTCTCTGTTTTAAAGGATCATCCCTTTAGCCGTAGGTTTTGCCCGCTTGTCCTACTTTTTCCTTCTAGTGGAGATATCCTTTCCAATTCCACTCTATCCGGGTCTCGTAGTATCCTGTAAGTTTCAATAAGATCCCCTTCTCATCCTTCTCAAGTCCAGTGAGTACAGACTCAGAGTCCTCAGGAAGAAAAGAAAGGTGTATAAAAGGTTCAAAGAGCTAGGAGATGTTGGGGATCTAGAGAAGTATAAGGCTTATAGAAAAGAGCTTAAAAAGAAAATTAGGAGAGCCAGAAGGGGTCATGAGAAGGCCTTGGCTGGTAGGATTAAGGAGAATCCCAAGGCCTTCTACAAATATGTGAAAAGTAAAAGGATGAGAAGAGAAGGGATAGGACCTATAAAAGGTGAAGGGGGAAAAGTCTGTATGGAACCGGAAGAAATGGCAGAGGTGCTTAATGAGTACTCTGCCTCAGTATTCACGGTGGAAAGTGATCTGGGAGGATGCACTACAAGTTTGCGGCAGACTGAAAAGATTGAGTATGTAGATATTAAGGAAGCGGATGTGTTCGAACTTTTAAATGCTATCAAGATAGACAAGTCTCCGGGACCAGATGGGATGTACCCCAGGTTATTGTGGGAGGTGAGGGATGTCATTGCAGAGCCCCCAGCGATGATCTTTACATCGTCGATGGAGATGGGAGAGGTTCCAGAGGATTGGAGGATTGCGGATGTAGTCCCTATTTTCAAGAAAGGGAACAGGGATAGTCCTGGAAATTACCGACCGGTGAGTCTGACCTCAGTGGTTGGTGAGCTGATGGAGAGGCTTCTGAGGGACAAGATTTATGAGCATTTGGAGAAGTTTAGGTTGATTAGAAATAGTCAGCATGGTTTTGTAAAAGGCAGGTCGTGCCCTACAAGCTTAATTGAGTTCTTCAAAAATGTGACTGAACACATTGACGAAGGAAGAGCAGTGGACGTGGTGTACATGGACTTCAGCAAGGCATTTGACAAGGTCCCCCATGCAAAACTTCTTGAGAAGGTGAGAGGACATGGGATCCAAGGGGCTTTGGCCTTGTGGATCCAGAACTGGCTTGCCTGCAGAAGGCAGAGGGTGGTTGTGGATGGCTCTTCTTCTGCATGGAGGTCGGTCACCAGTGGAGTGCCCCAGGGATCTGTTCTAGGACCCTTGCTGTTTGTCATTTTCATAAATGACCTGGATGAGGAAGTGGAGGGATGGGTGAGTAAGTTCGCCGATGACACGAAGGTCAGTGGTGTTGTGGATGTTCTGGAGGGATGTCAAAAGTTGCAGCATGACATCGACAGGATGCAAGACTGGGCGGAGAAGTGGCAGATGGACTTCAACGCGGATAAATGTGTTGTGGTCCATTTTGGCAGATCCAACGGGATGAATGAGTACACTATCAAAAGGTAGGAGTCTTAGCTGTGTGGAAGAGCAGAGGGATCTTGGGGTCCGGGTCCATAAGACTCTCAAATCGGCCTCCCAGGTGGAGGATGTAGTTAAGAAAGCTTACGGTGTACTGGCCTTCATTCATCGAGGGATTGAGTTCAGGAGTCAGGAGGTAATGCTGCAGCTTTATAGGACCCTTGTCAGACACACTTGGAGTACTGTGCGCAGTTCTGGTCGCCTCACTATAGGAAGGACGTGGAAGCTATTGAAAAGGTGCAGAGGAGATTTACAAGGATGTTGCCTGGATTGGGAGGCATGCCTTATGAAGACAGGTTGAGGGAGCTGGGACTGTTCTCCCTGGACAGATGAAGGTTGAGAGGCGACCTGATAGAGGTTTACAAGATGTTGAGAGGAATAGATAGGGTGGACTCTCAGAGACTATTTCCCAGGGCTGAAATGGTCGCGTCGGTGGTGGTCGAGGTGAACTCGCTGGGGTCTTTTAAAAGACTTCTGGATGAGTATATGGGATCCAATGGGATTGGGGGTTATAGATAGGTCTATGGCTGGGTAGGTTTTGATGTGTTCGGCACAACTTGTGAACCGAAGGGCCTGTTTGTGCTGTAGTGTTCTATGTTCTATGTTCTATGTTTCTCATACGACAAGGTCATCATTTCAGGGAACATTCTTGTGAACCTCTCTAGACCCTTTCCAAGGTCAGCACACCCTTTCTTAGATGCAGGGCTCAAAACTGCTCACATTACTCCAAATGGAGTCTGACCAGAGCCTTAAATTCCCTGCACAGATTTAAGGTGCAGGGAAGCAAGTACAGAGGGGATGCTAGGGGAAAGTTTTTCACTCAGAGGGTGGTGAGTGAATGGAATCGGCTGCCGTCGGTGGTGGTCGAGGCGAACTCGCTGGGGTCTTTTAAAAGACTTCTGGATGAGTATATGGGGTCCAATGGGATTGGGGGTTATAGACAGGTCTATGGCTGGGTAGGTTTTGATGTGTTCGGCACAACTTGTGGGCCGAAGGGCCTGTTTGTGCTGTAGTGATCTATGTTCTATGTTCTATGTTCCTCATACGACAAGGTCTTCATTTCAGGGAATATTCTTGTGAACCTCTCTAGACCCTTTCCAAGGTCAGCACACCCTTTCTTAGATGCAGGGCTCAAAACTGCTCACATTACTCCAAATGGAGTCTGACCAGAGCCTTATACGGTCTCAGAGGTACATACTTGATAACAGGAGTTCGATAGTCATTTGTTCAGACATCACAAGTATTTGTTACTTATTATTAAGCACTGTTTCAACTTATCCAAATGCTCAGTTAAGCTTTTACCAGTGTTGGGTCACCACTACAACAGAGCCAGTTTCCAGGGTCTTATCACACTTGATCAATGTACTTGGTGTGGTTCCACATTTCGATCAAGAGAATGACAGTCCGCCAATCAGTGTAACAATCTCTTGCTTTGTATTTAGTTTGAATGAAGTCAGGGAATGAAAATGTTAACAGTTTTGATGTATTTGTTCAATAAAGTCATGAATTTAAAAATGTCTAAGAGTGTTAAAGTTTATTTATTAGTTTCACAACTAGGTTTACATTAACACTGCAATGAAGTTATTGTGAAAATCCCTAGTCGCCACACTCTGGGATCTGTTTGGGTACACTGTGGAAGAATTTAGCACTGTCAATACATCTAACCAGCATAACTTTCGGACTATGGGAGGTAACCACAGCACCTGGAGAAAATCCACACAGACACGGGAAGAATGTGCAGACTCCGCACAGTGACCCAAGCTGGAAATTGGACTCAGATCGTTGGTTCTGTGAGACAGCAGTGTTAACCACTGTGCCAGATATTGGACGCATCTTCAGAAATTTAATTTAATATTTTTTATTATTCATTCAAGGGATGTGGGTGTCACTGGTTGGATCAGCATTTATTGCCCATCCTTGAGGCATTTAAATGTCAACCCAGTTGCTGTAAATCTGGCATCACATGTAAGCCAGACCAGATAAAGATGGCAGATTTCCTTCCCTAAAGGACATCAGTGAACAAGATGAGCTTTTACAACAATTAACTATGATATCACGATCATCATTAGATTTTTAATTCAAATTTCACCTTCTGCTACGGTGGAATTCGAACCCTGGTCTCCAGAGAATGGCCCTGATTCAATGGGTTACTAGCTGAGTGACAATCTCACTACATTAATGCCTCCCCTAAATCATATTTAGTAATAGCACTAATATTTAAACATGCATCTCCTGATATAACTGAAATAAGGAGAGGAGTTTTGCCAATTCCAATAGCTAAGATGCAACATTTATGATATAACCAGTGCGAGGATCCAAAGAAAAATCATCTGGGTTCCTGGTCTTTGCTAACTAGTGACTGCTGTTGGAGAGATATGTTAGATAGAGGCTGGGGGTGGCTTTGTTGTGAAGCCCACTGTGGTTGAATAACCTACTGATACTTGTCTCAACTCACAATTTGTCCTTAGCCAAGAACCTGGACGATCAACAGAGGATTAGGAGAGGAAAAGAGAAAATTGGAGGAAAATTATAGGGTGGTCAACATTCCTTGAGAACTACCCTAATATAGCAAATGGTTTTGGCCTCACACCTCATTGAAAAAAAATTCCTGGAATATTAATGTAGCTGGCTAGGCCAGCATTTATTTTCCATCCTTAACTTCTCTTAAGACGATGATGGTGTCTCACCTTCTTGAATCACTGCAGTCCATGTGGAGTAGGTGCACCCACATCTGTTAGGCAGGGCATTGCAGCGGTGGTGAAGGAATGGCAATATATTTCCAAGTTAGAATGGTGTGTGACTGGGAGGAAAATCTTCAGATGATTAAGTTCCCATGGCTGCGCTGCCTTTGTCCTTCTAGGCGGTAAAGGTTGTAGGTTTAGATGTTGTTGAATGAGTCTTGGTGAAATGCTATAGTGCATCCTTTGGCAGCTTCCATCAAAATTGGCAGTTAATGATACATAGAAAATAGAAACAGGAGTAGGCCAATCAGCCCTTCAAGCCTGCTCTACCATTCATTATGATCATGACTGATCATCAAATTCAATATCCTGATATCCACTTCTTCCCATAATCCTTGATCCTTTTCACCCCACAAGCTACATCTAATTTCCTCTTGTAATCACAAAGTTTATTTTATTAGTCACAAGTAAGGCATAATTCACATTACAATGAAATTATAGAGAAATTCCTCTAATTGCCACTCTCTGGTCCCTGTTCGGATCAGTACACCCAACCTGCACATCTTTCAAACAGTGAAAGGAAACTGGAGCATCCAGTGTAAACCCACGCAGACATGGGGAGAATGTGGAAACTCTGTACAGACAGTGGAACAAAGCCAGGAATTGAACCTAGTTGCCTAACACTGTGAGGCAGCAGTGCCGACCACTGTGCCACTATGCTGCCACAAGGTTTTGGCCTCAACTACTTTCTGTGGTAAAAGCTTGGTGATACAGGAAAGCAAACATCTTTCCCAAATTTGCTCTGGTAGCCAAAATCACTTCTTCCTTCCCCCACCTCTGCAAAGCCTTGGAAAGTTGGGATAGATGTACTTCTATTAATCAATAAATTTTACATTATTGCCAAAAGAACTTATTTAGAAAATGTATTCACATGTTTGCATAACTTGTCTGCTGGTTGATTACTGCATTAAATAATAAGTGAATAATTGAGTTGATACAAAGGGTAAGTAACCACAAAACATTTGAGGATATTTAAGTATAAACTGACGAGCGGAAATTTGCTCCAGCCATGCGTCTATAAGCACATCAAGCCACCTTGTACTGCCTGTGAGTTCTATTTCACACCATATTTTCAGCCTAAGCTTCTTTCAGCTTAGAATGTCAAACAATAATAGATTTTTGTTCAGAATGAATTGGGGATAGACTGACTGCAAGAATTAGTTTCTTGCGCTGACAAGTAACAGCTTATCAAAATGAATTTTATTTTATCACCTCTCTGTTGGTTTGATTTGCATCTCTGACAGACAAAGGACAATGAATGAAATGTGGATATTTCACATTTTACGGAAAGGGTACTGCACCCCAGGCAAGCACTTTCTAATAGAAAAAATTACGGGCGATCAAGATCTCTTTGCTCTCTGTCATACTCATTTGGGCTTTCAGTCACGGCAGAACCAGTTCCGATTACCTCAGAGTTGCTTTGACAATGTCTCCCTTTCAATCAATATAAGCGAAGATGTAAGCTCTCTCTAGCCTGGTCGGCCAAGAGTAGTGAAAATTCAGCAAGTTATTAAAAGCTTCTTTGAGTAATTGGATTTTGCACTCCAATCAATACACTGACTGCCTCTGTGATGAGAAAAGCAGCAAGAAACCATTTCCCACTTCCACCCCAATAAAAATCTTCACACAATTGATAGAAGTGAAGATTAAGTATTCGACTCAGTTCCCTGAATGATAAGCAGATTCACGCGTTTCAACGAGAAGCTAGAAATTAATGCAGAGTATTTGGGACAGCTTATCAAATTAATTGCTTCTTTGCTTCCATTTGAACGAAATTAGACTGTTGCCCATTTTTTTCATGTCTCCAGAGTGTTGCATTTTCTTGCATCGACTGAGACACCTTCACAACAGTTAATTATTTATACACGCTTAAGGGCCATTTCTGCACTGCAGTGTTTCAACTGTGAGACTGTGCCAACTGTATATTAAGACTGGAATTTATTTCATTGGCCTTGTTAGTGATAGATAAGAAAGGTAGGCCAGAACATTCTGAGAAGTTCATGGTAAATTCATAGCACACAATATCGTTAGTGCATTGGAGAAAGCATTTGGTGTCATGCAAGAGATGAAGCCATAAGTTATTAGTTGCAGAAAATTTGGGGATGACTCTGTTTTTAGCCTTGCAAAAAAATTATAATAAAAAAGTTGTTGCAATCATACCAAGAATGCGAACTAAATTCATTGCAGACACTTTATATTAAGTTGATCTTTCGCTACCCCCTAACTATGACAGTCACACTACATTCTGCACCCTCTCCTTTCCTTCTTCTCTATGTATTCTATGAACAGTATGCTTTTGCCAGATAGGTTCCCCTTAACTGAAGGATAAGTTACAAAGGGGACATAAGTTAAAAGTGAGGAGTGAGAGGTTTAGGGGGAATTTGAGGAAAATATTTTTACTCAGAGGGTGGTAATAGTCTGGAATACTCTGCCTGGGAGGGTAGTGGGGGCTAGGTGCCTCATAAGATTTAAAAAGTGCCTAGATGAGAAGAGAGACTAAATAGGCTAAATTGGCTAGGTTTGTACTCATTGGAGTTTAGAAGGCTAAGAGGGGATCTTGTAGAGACCTATAAGATAATAAAGGGGATGGATAGGGTAGAGGTTGAGAGACTATTCCCGCTTAACAAAGATAGCGGTACTAGAGGGTATAGCCTCAAGATTGGGTGGGTGGTGCGGTTCAGATCAAAGTTGAGGAGGAATTTCTTCACGCAAAGGGTGGCGAATCTTTGGAACTTTCTGCCTGTTGAAGCGGTGGAGGCTTCCTCGCTGAATATGTTTAAGTCAAGTTTGGATAGGTTTTTGATTGACAAGGGAATTAAGGGTTACAGAGAAAAAACGGGAAAGTGGTACTGAATCACTTCAGATCAGCCATGATCTTATTGAATGGTGGGACAGGCTCGAGGGGCTGGATTGCCCTATTCCTGCTCCTATTTCTTATGTTCTTATGTAGATGAATGCTTGGCACGCCACAACATTCAAAGCTGTGGGCTAAGTGTTAGCAATTGGGATTATGTGGGCAGTTCAGGGCTTTTCATGCATTGGTGCAGACTCAATAGGCCAAAGGGCTTCTTCTGCACTGTAGAATTCTGTAATTTGTCTGTATAGCTCGGAAGAAACAATATTTTGCACTGTATCCCAGCATGCAGCAATAATAAATCGAACCAAATCAAATCAAAGAGACATTTAGGGCTGCTATTTAATGTTCTAATGGGATGATAGTCCTGAAAAGTTATGAAGCTTAGAGGAACAGAAAGCAGACTGTTGAGTTTAATTCCTACTGGCAATAAATTGTTTCTGGAGGTATTTTAAATTTTTATTCCTTAATGTTTTTCTAACTTTTCCTTTCTGCTTTTGTCCTCTCCCTTTCTTAATGTAATCTTTTTGACCTCTTCATTTATACTTTAGTAGTTAATCTATTAAAGTTCTGTCTGTACCCTTTGCTACCAATTGCATTGGTTCCTTCTCATCCTTAACTGGTATTGATTAAGGTTATTGACTGTTGTTCTTGTCACCAGGGACAACAATCAATAACCAGGTTGTTCAAGATGCTCCATTGCCCTCATAGTATCATTGGCAATTTGCACTTCCACCAACTTGGAGCACACAAATATATCAAACTCCAGGATGTGGAAAAGTCTGCAATTCACTCTGTTTATCATATTATCCCGAGCCCAGCAAATTCTGGGTCATCCAGTCTAAAGATGCAAGCTAATCCATCATACCAGATTAGGATATTAACTCACACCGCTCTTGTTGTGCATCTGAAATGTAGCCACGGTCAATGTTTAAGCAATGAACCGATAAATGTCATCAATTTTTCACAATGGTACAAAGAGCTCCTTACTGAAATGGCTGTTAGCCACATATCACCCTGTAACAGTGACAAGTGGTAAATATTTCTTATGGTTTACTAAATTGCATTGGAAATAAAAACTTCCGTGTGGAATCTTTGTCCTAACTCTAAAAATGGACACTTTTTTAAAAGTTCCCACAGTGATGCAATTGATAAAAATGAGGTAACTGTGAAATTGAACAAATCAGAATTTATTGAGCGTATGTGTCTCTGTAAAATTGTACTTCCTTGACAGGTTACAACATGACATTTTTATTTTAGCTCAGTCAATAATCGCAGTCGATTAAGCACCTTAGGATGTTTCTCTACGTTAAAAATTCTGAATGAATACAATTTGCCATAGCTGATGGCAATAAAATAAATACAAGCCTGGAATTTGTGCTATGTGATATTATTGCTCAAGGACCTGGCATGCATGAACCTCCAAATGTCTGTCTTTCCAAATAGCTAAGGGGAGAAATTATTCCATCCCGCCTATCATGGGAATCATAGTATGTGTGGGATGGAGTGGAGTGGGGTGGGATGGGATGGATGGGGGGTGGAAGTAGGGGTGAGGGGGTGGGTGTGGAGGGGAGTGGACCATGCAAAGGTCAGTTGACCTCAGATAGGGAGATTTTGCAGTTTTGGGGCGAACATGGTTGGAAAATCATGCCCCATGGTCTCACATCAATGTTCACCGATTGTCCATTAACGAAGAATGTCATCACATTCTTTGCATGGGGTATCAGCTTTGATATCTTCAGTCTTTCTCATTGAGACACTGGCTTTTCAAATGGACTAACAACTGCCCTGCACATAGCCCTGCTTTGTGATAGTTCTTTGGCACACTCCACAGGGTCTTGTTCTGCAGCACACATTCCAGATCTTGGGGCTGTACTCCAAGCCTTGCTGGCTAGCTCTGCTTCTGGCTGGTTAGTGAGGACTCATTGCTCATCCAATTGCTCAGGATTCGCTCTTCATTCAACCATGCCCTTTAATCATCTGAAACATCTTCCAGAAATTGATCCCTTGGCATTAGTTGGCATGGAATATTACAGACTTGCGCATTTTCCATTTTCCAGCTGCAACTCCCAAAGAATCTTCTATGATTAATTTTTTTTTTTTGCGTATGCCATATTGAGTCACCTGCAGCATTTTGTCTCCGTGCTTCAGATGTTCTGCTATCTGCAGCAATATTCAGCATGTGCTGCAGTTTTGGATTCAGCACCTAGAGGCAATGCAAAGGCACATTGTTGCTAAGTGATCCTATTGTCCTTCCAGCCCATATTGCTTTGTTCCACAGATGGCACCTTATTAATAATTCCAAAGCCTCAATAAAATTATCAGCATCATCCCCTCCTTTATAATTTGGTCATTTATCTTTAATGAAATTAACTCCTACGAAGTTATGGACTAAATGAACCATACCCTCACTTACTCGACTCGCAGTCAATATGCCTTTTGCCATCTGTCCACAAGTACATTGGTGCTGTCTCTCCTTCCCCCATCACTTGTAGCATCGCCAGTTTCCAATTCCCTTAACTCCAGTTGGTAATGTTTCTTGCCTACCTCATTGTTTTTTCACAGCCTTTCGTTTCAGTATCTCTAGCTGCGAAGCCTGCTCTCTTGTTTATCCCTTCAGTTGTACTCGGTGGGGGGTGTATCCAGCATCATCTCTCTGGTCAGTTTCCTTGCCTTCAAAATACTGCAGGATAACGCAGTTTCAGACTTTGACAGGAATTTTTACTGCCAAAAGTGATTGCATGGTAAAGGAATGAGCAAATGTCAGCAATAGCCCAGATATTATTTTCAAGCAATTGCTAAATTTAGCTAAAATATATGTAGTAGAAAATTACAGATTGATGCTATAGTGTGAAATTAAGATATAGGGATAACTCTTTAACTGTGGTTCCTTTCTCACTATTGTAGAAGACATTAGTGGGGGGATTTTCAAACACAAAAACAGATTGTTTGGAAATGAATGTGTGGTGATAATTTGACCTTGAGCTCTCAATCCAAGTTTGGGATGGCACAATGGCATAGTGGTTGGCACTGCTGCCTCACAGTCCCAAGGACTCAGGTTTGATTCCTGGCTTGGGTCACCGTGTGTACAGAGTCTGCACGTTCTCCATGTGCCTATATGGGTATCCTCTGAGTGCTTCAGTTTCTTCCCACAGTCCAAAAAGATATGCTGGTTGGGTGCATTGACCATGCTAAATTTTCCCTCAGTGTACCCGAACAGGCGCCGGAATGTGGCGACATGGGGATTGTCACAGTAACTTCATTGTAGTGTTATTGTAAGCCTAAGATAAAAGCAAATTTCTGCAGATGCTCAAATCTGAATCCAGAAGAGAATATGCTGGAAAATCTCAGCAGGCCTAGCAGCATCTATAAGGAGAGAAAAGAGCTGACGTTTTGAATCCAGGCAACCTTTCAAGGGACCTTTTGGAGGGTTCCTTGGATAGTCACCTGGACTCGAAACATCAGCTCTTTTCTCTCCTTATAGATGCTGCCAGACCTGCTGAGATTTTCCAACATTTTCTGTTTTGGTTAATGCAAACCTACTTGCAACACTAATAAATACAAATAAAAATAACCCATCCACTTCTATGTTTCAGGGAGGTGAAACCAGCAATAGGCAGCTAATCTCTCCCGGGAGGCTAATTAGCTGATCAAGTATTCTACTCAAATTGGAAGCTTTTAATTGATGCACTTTGGAGGCTTACTGTGGGCAGTCTGATTTTCTATGCCCCAGAAGAGCTTCAGAAAGGAAGTTTAAGTTTTTTCCACAGTGCTGTCCGTGAACCTAGAGAAGCAGGAGTGTTTCCCTTAGTTCCCCAAACTTAACTGATAAGACACACCCCAAAATAAAAGCCTCAGGAATCGGTGATCAACGTACGCTAATCCTTAACCAGGCCCTGTATTGGGTCTCCAACACAGGTAGGGAATTTGGACCCAACTATCATTAAAGTGGCTGCCCAAGGTCAGAAGTCCAGGATAGGACTCCCTGAAGTAATAGATCAAAGCTAGCTGATCCTGTAGACTAATTTGGTGAGTTTGGTAGAAACCAGGCCTGTCTGTCAGGCTGACCTTTTGAAGGGAACCTTTCAGTGGATTTTCACAGTAACTTCATTGCAATGCTAATGTATGTCCATTTGTGACTAATAAATGAAAGGACCAAAGAAGTGCATGTATGGAACCAAAATTCTACAGCACATAGAAAGGCATATAAATTGGATTCTCTGATCCTGTCCACAACTAGATTCTCCAATCTCGCTGCAGTGAACGCAGATTTGGCTGACAGCCAAATTCTCTGTTCTTGCTGGGAGTGGCAGCAGGATGTGAATGGCCAGAAGATTTCGGCCGTGATTTCAGTTTTCCAGTTGTGAACTCCAGCCGCAACTCCTCCCACCTTTCTCTAACATATATAATCTTCTCCTCGTAATATCCAGACCAGAATCTCTCCAGACTCTAATTTCAAAGAGATCGATTGATAAGTAGCTTTCAAAAATGACCAGGCCCCATTAAATTTAAATGGCCGTCTGTTTAATTCAAAAGGCGCTACTAGTCAGAAATATATATTTTTATTCACTCGTGGGACGTGGGCGTTGCTGACTGAGCAACATTTATTGCCCATCTCTAGTTGCCCTTGAAGGGGCTGTTGAGAGTCAGCCACATTGCTCTGGAGTTACATGTAGGCCAGACCAAATAAGGATGGCAGATTTCCTTCCCTAAAGGTCATTAGTGAACCAGGTATGTTTTTCCAACAATTGACAATGATTTCATGGTCATCAGTAGATGCTTTATTTATTCCAGATTAATGTGTCAAACTGATTCAAATTATTTCAATTTGAATTGACTGCTTGATTCTTCCCAACAGCAATTTCAGATTCACCAACAATTGTATCACAATGAGCTGGAAGTTGTGTTTTTGTAACCCTTAATATAACTGCGACTGAATTGAATAATCTTACACAAAGCTAAATCTTGCACAAAATCTTATCTCAACATTAAGATTTGTGCTTTCAAATCACTTAATTGCCTTGTGCCTCCCTATCTCTATAATCTCCTCCAGCTTACTTAATCCTTTCAGATCCTTGAGCTCCTCTCTTCCGGTCTTTTGAGCATTCCCATTTTCAACTGAGTCATCATTGGGAGCTGTGCCGTCAATTGCCTGGTGCCTGGGCTCTGGAATTCCTTCCCTAAACTCTTTGCCTTTCTGCTGAACTCAGAGGCTAGTGTCTCTTTAATAGATTCCCTTCATTTACAAACTTATTTCCACACCTAAAGATGCTTCAGGTATAAAATCATAATATACAGGTCCAACTCCCTATTTGGGCAGGCAGTCATTACCTCAATCAGGGATCTCATACTCCAAGAGGGTCACCTCATGGGCCTCATTGAGGTAGATAACTCCACCTCACTTTTCCCCTTTAAGATACCCCTTAAAACCTGCTTCTTTGAGTAAAGCTTTGGTCATCTATTCTAACATGTACCTACATGGCATGTCGGCATATTTTGTTTTCTAATGTTTCTCTTAAGCACCTATTGTTCTTGTTTAGTTAAAAACATCTTCAAGTGCAACTCTGTTTCAGAGGTGCATTGAATCTCAACTCATATCTTGACTTGATTCGAACATTTGAATTTCGTATTTGCTGAGGCAGAAATTTGAATGCTGCAATTTAACTGAGCTGAAGGAAATTATTCAAACTTTTTGATGATTTTAGTCATGAAATATACTTCAATCATCTTTCAATCTCGATCTTAATTTAACAGCAGAGATTGGAAACTGCAATATCAGTGCAATTATTTTAAGAAGGCCAGGAGAGATAATCTAGGGAATTATAGTTTATTAGTCTAACATCAATTGTGGGGAAGTTACTGTTTTGGGAGACAGAGAGCCAGATTCTCTAATCTCACTCGCAGCTGGGATTCTCCAGTATTGCTGCAGTGAATGGAGATTCAACTGAGTGCCAAATTCTGTGCCCACTCTGGAAGCAGTGGTGGGGTATGAATGGTTGGAGAACTCCACCAGCGTGAGTGAACACTTGGGCAGCATGGTGGCACAGTGGTTAGCACTACCGCCTCACTGCACCAGGGACCTGTGTTCGATTCCCTGCTTGGATTACTGTCTGTATGGAATCTGTACGTTGTCCACGTGGGTTTCCTCCGAGTGCTCCGATTTCCTCCCACAGTCAAAAGAGATTCGGGTTAGGTTGATTGGCCATGCTAAATTGCCCCTTAGTGTCATGAGATGCATAGGTTAGAGGGATTAATGGGGTAAATATGTGAGACAATGGGGAAAGGACCTGGGTGGGATTGTTGTAGGTGCACTCCCAATGGGCCAAATAGCCTACTTCTTCACCATTAGGATTCTATGAAATATGAACCAGTTGGAGGGAGCCAGCCAGAGTAAGTCATACGTAAGCGAATTTTTTGAGGAGGTAACTACATGATAGGTGAGGAAATGTCTAAAAATGTTATTTATCTGGACTTCCAGAAGGCATTCAAGAAAGCTTCATACAAAGACTGTTAATGAAATGGAAAATGCCTAAAAATGGCATGGATTGGGAATTGACCAAGGGGTAGAGGGCAGGGAGGAAGAATAACAAGCACCCACAGGAACCTGTGCTTAATTTTCAATTTTTCATTATACCTATGTGTGACTTGGATGAAGGAATAGAGAGAGCTCTGTTTGCCTAACTTTACTGATGCCACTGAGTTGGATGGCACAGAGAATATTACAGATTGGAACAGAAGGGGGAACAGCACAATGGTGAATTGTATGTGAGTGGGTAAAGTTTTAATTGGTGGCACTCCATATGGGGCATGCATAGAAGGAAAATCCTGCCCAAAATAGGCACTTGGGATGTGAGGGGGAAGAAGAACAAAATGGATGACAGAGTTCATGGTCTGAAGCTGTTGAACTCAGTGTTGAGCCCAGATGGCCTAGCTGGAAGATGGATTGCTGTTCTAGCTTGCGTTGGGCTTCACTGGAACATGGTAGCAGGCCAAGGATACAAAGGTGTCCAGATTAAGATGTTGAATTGAGATGGCATGTGAGCGGAAGTCACAACGTTTGTACCTACTGTCCCCATTGTAGAGGAGACAGCATTGTGAGCAGCAAATGCAGTAAACTAAATCAAAAAAATATGCCATTGTTTGATCTGAAAAGAAGTCTTTTGAGTCTTTGGAAAGTGAGGAGAAAGAAGCTGGTGTTACACTTCCTGAGATTGCATATGAAGATGCTGTGGGAATGGAATAAGATGTTGGGGGTTACTGACAAGTGAACCAGAGTATCGCAGAGGGAATGGTCTCTTTGGAATGCTGACAGAGGAGTAAAGGGGAAGATTGGTTTGATAGTGGCATCATACTGGACATGGTGGAAATTGCAGGGGATGATGCTTGAATAGAAAGACTAGAGAGGTGGAAATTGAGGAAAAGAGGAACCAGAAGGAGGAGGAGGGTTGAGGATAGAAATGTGAAAGACTTGAGCGACTAAATGACCTGCTTCTCTCTCACTGCTTTTAGGAAGAATAATCTAGCAAAGATTAACTTAGCGAATGCTACATCAAATTACAGGACATTTGTCGCATTTTAAAATCAAATTGTATCTCTGCTGTTAATTAATGCTGTCGGAATAAAACATTGTTTAAATTATTTAGGTTATGGAAATATTTTTTGATAAGTACAATATTTTAATATAGGCAGTGCTACAATGCGTATCCCTAGCACATTCTCAAATCTACGGAGATATTATCAATGATTCTATGTTAATATTTAAAATACATTTCTACACAAACCTAAGTTGCATAGTCACATGGTATTTATGATGTTGCTGTCTATCAGTATATCAATGAATTTTCAAAAATGGCTATTCCTGGAAGGCTGATCTAGTCTGATGGAAGTACGCAGAAAAAATACTACAGTAAAAGGTGAAATATTGGTTGAAATTCTATAGAGACAACAGAAGATCCATCACCAAGGCTAAAAGCAGGAACGATCATACCTCAACAGACAGCAGGAAACAGACTTTGTTTTGCCATCAGTAGCCAATTAAACAGTTGTTCCATTTTTAAGAGGGGACAACTTCTCTCCAAGAACTGACAACCCAATTAGAGGGCCGAAAACTCAGCAGCCTCACTAGTGCCACCACTAGAAGTGGCCATTGCTGCGATTGCATTTGAAGGATGTACATTGATTGGCCATCTTAAGTCTAAGTGAGGCAAGGCAGGAAAGCTCCAACCAGGGCTGAGGAAGAGGGGAGGGATTCACTCAGGATAGGTGTTGCTATTGCTAATGGGGGCTTTCCAAGGGACAAAAGGTAACTAGAAAAGAGCCCACCACTCCAGAATCCCCAGATGACAAGGGGCTCCTCCAGCAAAGGAAAAAAAGGACGCTGAAATTGCCATTTAAGTAGCAAAGCAGGTCGTCTGCTACCTTTCCCACTGCTGGCAAAATAGCCTTCCCACGCTAATTTGCTGGTGTTCCCTCCACCCAATCCATCCCTGACGGACTTGTAACATTCGACTCACTGCATGTGAATTGTTGAGATAATCTTGGAACAGAATGTGCATAATTCTACAAATAATCTTTACTATTCAAGTCAGACACAGGAAGGGATTCATATTTGGAGAATTTGATGTTCTAAAGCAAATAAGTATATCTCGACTTTTGTTCCAGCAAAGGTTTAGATATACTTAATTTCTAATTCTGCTGTTCATTTTAGGAAACAAATAATGAACCTCTGACTCTTATCAGGGCATCTTCCCAAGTGCTGTCCACACTTAAAACGTACAGTTAGACACAACATTCTGCATGATTTTAGCTCCAATGTTAATATTAAAACATTGATATTCTTTCATAGAGAACACTGACCAATTGGGCTAAATTATCTATTTTGTGTTGTAAATTCTAAATCATTCTATGTAACGTTTTCAGGACAGGACAATAGGATCCCTGAACTTACAGCATTCCATAATAATGTATCAACCTATTTTTCCGTAAACTGCAATGCTCTTTCTCTAAAGGAGGAACATCAGTGGATGTTTCTGCTCCAATCTGTTCAGCGTATGTCTTTTTCTGTAAAGTGTGCAAATTGCAGGATGAGAAAAATATAATAGAAAAGATGTGTGATTATTGTTCCACTGACATGACTGTTGTATTTGGAAAAGATGTTGATGTTTGGGAAGCCATTTAGATCTTTACACCTTGTACTGTAAATAAAATGGCACTTACAAAGTCAGAAACGTATTGTCAGTCATTCTGCAGTTATAGATTATCATCTCATAGCTATAAAACTGGATGTTGTTTCCTTTATATAAATAGTTTTCCTATACTGCCAATGATATGTCCAGCATCACTGTACAGAACTTTTAAAGCTGTTATTGACTTCCCCAAGTTGACAATTAAATCCATTGTGTGGTTATTGAATTGCAGATTAAATCTAAAGAGGTCTGTTAGAAAGTTTGCATAAATCAACGTTTGCATGTCCAACAGTTGCATAGTAAATTCTGGGCAAAATGACACTGTTAAAGCATTGGAATGAAGGAGAATTAAAACTAATGAATGGAATTGTCCTATTTAAATCATTCATCCTTGCTTCCCATCAACTAGAGGTATAGCATTTGAATCTACGTCATGCACTCTAACACCTGTGCAATTGTATAGGGTGTTAGTGAAGCCACATCTAGAGTACTGTGTGCAGCTTTGGTGTCCTTATTTGAAGAAGGATGTCCTTGTTTTAGAACGAGTACAATAACAGTTTACCAAACTGATTCCTGAGGTGGCTGATTGTCATAATGAGGAGAACTAAGTTTGTTGGGATTATATTCACTGAGTTCAGGAGAATGAGAAGGGATCTGATAGAAACTTATAGAATCATAACAGGGTTAGGCAGGGTAGATTCAGAAAGAATGTTCCCAGATCTAGGGGTCACAGTTTTAGGATAAGGGGTACATCTTTGAGAGCTGAAGTGTGGAGAAATTTCTTCACCAGAGGATGGTGAATGTATGGGTTTTACGACCCCAGAATGTAGTTGAGGCCAGAACGTTGCCTGATTTCAAGAACAACTTAGATATAGTTTTTAGGGTTAAATGGATCAAGGGATATAGGAGAAGGGAGGAATCAGGATATTGAATTCAATAGTCAGCCATGATCAAGATGAATGATGGAGCAGGCTTGAATGGTCAAATGGCCAACTCCTGCTACTCGCTTTTATGTTTCTATATAAGCCAGTGATCACCCAAGCCCTGGATTCATTAGTAGAAAGAGATTCACATATCTACAGATTTCAAGACCCTCTGCGCTGCCACTTCATCCTTCCAGAAGTGCCAGACCATTTCACCCTCATCCAATAAGTTACTCTGCAACTCCCCTCCTCTATTCACATGGTAAGTATCTTGCTCATCTTCCAAGCGGACCAACCAGAAAACTGTTTTCTCAGAAGACATAATTTCTTGATAGCTCAACACAATCGATCCATGGCTGCAGCTCCCAAGATAACTGCTAGCCTGACTTGACAGATATTCATTTATATGATGAGTTGAAGACCCTGCTAACAACTTGTTGGACAGCTCCATTTTGTGTACAGATTTATCAGTCACCCTACTTACAGACATTTCTTTAGCACCAAGTTATTCAGATGACCATTGACAGTGGAGCCACTGGGTAACATGATCTGTGCTTCCACAGCTATCAAACTCAGGTGTGCTAGTCAAGTGACCATCACAATCTGTTTAAAAGGCTGATAAATTATTTCCTTTATATATGATTCTCTCACTTCAGAGACAATACCACCTTGCCTTTGAAAGCCTGGTCATGAAAAACGTTGAGGTTGAGGTTGCCGTAAAACAACAGCTGTTTTAAGGGATTTACATTTGCAATGTTGAATATTAAAAATGAGGTATCGGGCTAAGTGTGTTTAATTTAGTGGTTCTGTGTAAGATGAGGAAAATCCTCATTGAATTCATGTTAGACAAAGGTGTTTCTATGTGTAGGGTTTGGTCAGTTTTTACTATACTTCTACTGTGCTTAGAGACAGTTATGGCACAAAAAGTAAACATACTTAGGGAAGTAAAAACTTGTTGCTTAGCAGACAGACGCACCTTTAGGGTACCAAGCCTTTTTGGGATAGTGTATTATAACTGCACTTATAACAGTTGATGATAGAAACTGGAAAAGGAACATTTCTCTCAGCTTTGCTGGAAGAAAAGCCCTATCATGGTTAAGAAAACAAATGCAGAAATCTAAAGAGCAACTAGTTAAGGCCACTAAGGAAATGAAGAGCAGTTTCTAAGAAGTCTGAAGTTGAAGGAACAGAGAAATCAAAGACTAGAACAGGATACTGTTCAGTAAAGTCACAGAGAGCTGAAAAGAATTTGAATCATGAGAGGCCAGGAAGATATTTAAATTAGTTCAATGGTTTGTTAAAACTTACTATAGTTGGTGAGATATTATTTAAAATAATTGTGGAAATTGAAGGCTCGATCCCAGAGTTTGGACAAAAGCATTTAAGACAATGGAAGCACTAAAGAGAGGGGTGGAAAATCTGTGCTAGATTCCTTATCAAAACAGTGGAGTGGAAGCTTTGCTTGATAGGATAGTTGGAAAACTTGGAGCTGGACTTTTAATACAATCAGAAGATGGAAAGCATTGTTTGAAATGAGATGTTAAAGCATGTACTTTTTGGGAGTGGCATTTGGAAACACTCAAATGGGGTGGCTAAAATCAGGGGGCGGGGGTGGGAATTTGAGGGAAAATCCATGGAAAATCAGTTGAATGGCAACGGGCATTTGGTTTCAGAGTAGGGTGTTATCTTTGAAAACTGTACACATTGTGAACCTACGGGGGGAATAGATGAATATTGCATTATATTCAAACTTTTCATGTTTAATTTGATTTAATTTTTCTTTTCTTATTGTTAAAAGCTAAACAGCAACACCGTGACTCTGTTCCTCCATGCTTTCTTTAAAGAAAAGTTACAATCTTTTGAGCCAGGGTTCTATTCTGGAATGTTCCTATCCAGTAATAACACCAACTGGGATTGGAATGAGGTGTTTCATGGAAAGCAATGATGTAGCAATTTAACCAGCCATATGCTTCGTTTATGAATCTCATCCTTTCTCTATTTCAGGCAGAGCAAAACAAGCCCATGAACTTTGTGCTCTTTCAAAGTTTACAACAATCTAGGCAGGGTTTTTCAGCAAGATAACTTTACCTGATGGTTTTGTGGACTTCACAATATTAACAGTTGAATTGTCCTCTCATTCCTCATGATTAAAGTGCAGCAAATCACCCAATACATGGCCTCCAACATAAATTTTGACTAATGCTGTTGATAAGATTTGCATTGCAAAACTTTCCCCTGAACCACAACTCTTATCTGACAATGATTATTTTGCTCCGATGTGACCCATTTCTGCTCCCAGCAACCAACATTCTCAACCTTCTTGGGATGAAATGACGTAGCCGTTTACCAAGCAATGCAAACGTAAGCACCATCAGCTGATTTCAGGATCTGTTCTTGTGGATCCACATCACTTTCCTATTTCAGTTTACACATTCTCAGTTCCACACACTCTTTCAGGAATCTGATGATGTCAAAACTTGCATAGCTTCACAGCAGCTCACACACGAAGGAGTCAGTCTTCCCATAGCTATTCATCTCTGTTAAATGTCCCTTTCCTTAAATATCTTTTTCCCTTTTCATCTCAGGTCCCATTGCCCTTAAATAACTCTTTGAACATCTGCAAATATAAAAATCTTTCAAGTTTTCTATTTTCCCTCCACTTTGAAGTCAGTAAAATTTAATATATCTTTCCATGTTCACTCATGGAATGCCATGAAAGAAGCATAGAAGATTCTGGTAACCTTTGAACTTTCTTATAAAATTCAACTGCTGATAAAACAATTTCCCCACTTATCTCATAATGCAAGTTTTCGATCCAGCCTACTTACTTGCCCTTTCACCACACTCTCTCATCACAAATGCAAAAATTTAACACCTTTAACCTTCCATCTCTTAGACCTCATTGACAATGTGTCTCATACAACCATCACCCTGTTTAACTAACAAATTAACACTGGTCTCTCACACATACACACAAAAATATAAAAACAAACATTTATCATCACAACATTTCATAGAATCCCTACAATGCCGAAGAAAGCCACTTGGTCCATCGAGTCTGCACTGACCACAATCATACCCAAGCCCTATTGCTGTAACTGACATATTTACCTTGTTAATTCCTTGACACTAGGGTTAATTTAGCATGGCCTATCAACCTCACTTGCACATTTTTGGATTGCAAGAGGAAACTGGAGCACCCGAGGGAAACCCACACAGACAAGGGGGTCCTATCTTACCATTTTGATTCTAAGTGCTGGATGGACTTGAAACTGGGAATGTTTCAGATCTGCTTTTTAGACCTGTTCTCAGGTGTCTTCATATGCAGTCTGCTTGCAAAAATATCAGTGATTGCAAATCACATTGCAGAATCCTGTAGGTGGGGCTTAACACACCTAAAAACCTTTAGCTCCGATCGGTGCCTCCAGTTGCACATGCGCAGATAAAACATGATGGAATGCAGCTCTTCTGCTGCATTTCTTTTGGGCTGGATAATTCCTCTTCCTGGCCCTTACAGATGTTGCCCCACTCCCCCCGCTCAACATTATTGACCCCCTTATCCCCCAACCCCTTCTGCCATCCAGACAGATCACAGGCCTCTCCCCTTTCCTCCACGCCGATCTTAGACAGAGTGGCAGAAACCCCCCCTTCATCCCCACTGATCTCAGGCAGAGTAGCAGAGGACACCCCTTTACCCCTGTTGATCTCAAGCAGGGTGGCAGCAGACTTCGCTTGCCCTATCCCATTGACCTCAGACAGAGGCCAGTCGGACGCTGGGCACTTTCCTCCTCACTAACTCTCACTGATGGAGTGCCCAACTGGACTTTTGTGGACCATGTCTGTTTCGCACTAATTCTTGAAGGTCGAATGCAGTGATAAAGGGGAAAATACCAGTAATGGGCGTGCAGCCCATTAGGTCAATTTAAATGCTTGCAGATGCATTAAATTGCTGTTGCACCCTTGTTGGGCCTTGGTAAAGGGGAAACCAGTCCTGGATAATACGACTCACCTCATCTTGACTTTACCAAATTTTGCACCTGAAAATAGGCACGATACGATTGTAAATTCAGGCCCAGGGAGAACGTGCAAACCCCACACAGACAGTGATCCAAGTTTGGAATTGAACCCGGGTCTCTGGTGCTGTGAGGCAGTAGTGCCAACTACTGTGCTACAATGCCACCCCTTTCCTGACCTTTACTGTGATAGTAACAGTTCTGAAGATCTACTTCACACCAGAAAAAGTGTCTCACATGTTCTGTCATGAAGTGATCTGTGTATATTTATCTCTAACGCTGACATTTGCCTCAACAGTGTGACTACTCTGGGATGGATTTGATCCAAGTGCACATTGCAAGCTGGCCCATATGATCTGGCCAAACCCTTTACCTGCTGTTTATTGGAGAAAGTATCTGGCATTAAGTCTTCTGTCAGAGGCCTAAAATATGCTTTCGAGTGTCATTCTTCAGTGTGTCACTTATGCAGTTGCTTTGCCTGCTGCTCCTGCAGTCAGCAGTCGAATGAAGGGGTCAAATGTACAGATAATCTCAGCACCAACTTATAATAGGTGCAATCTGCTCTCTCATCTACTCAAACTGTTACCTTCCCATTCAGACAACCAAATCTGGGGTTTGACACTGACAGTGCTGTTAAAAAACATGATGTCTCATCCAGCCTGTACATGATCTGTGGCGACAGATTTAAGCTTGCTGATTTTTTCAGTGCACGATTGTCAAATCACCTGGTTTCTTTTGAAATTGAGGCTCTATCGATTGCAGCTCTAACCAATGAATGCAGCCCATGCATTGTGAAGTCCAAATACTCCCCAAAGTCTTGCCACAAAACATGCTTAAGGAGATAAATCCCACCCATTATATTTGTCTCCTCACAGGTAGCAAAGTCTGCCTGTAGGCCTCTGACAGCCTGCACAGTGCAGAATTTCTTGCCAGTCGCTCTGTCACTACCTTCCTTTCCACAGGTAGTCACTACCACGCCTTTGCCAAGCTACATGTCTGAACATCCATTCGGATTTAGCAAGTCACAATGGGACTGCGACAATCCAAAGTACCAAGTTTGTTCCTTCATACATCGTGGGGTGATTCTCCCATCCCGATATGCTAATTTTATAATGTGTCAGGGTGGCAGAATCGCATGTGGGCTGATTCACAGATTACGTTCCCGATGCATGTGCATCTCCCAGCATCGGATATCCGGCGCGGTTGGGACCATACTGGAAATTGGTGGGTCCAACCAGTAAAAAAATTTAAATCTTACTTGAATGTAGTTTAAGTGTCATTATGAGACCCAGGATTGAATTCTCTAATAGCATCTTCCACCCCACCAGTACAAATTCACCCTGGCGGGATTTACCGTAGCTCCTCACTTTTGGGGAAGTAGCAGGTGACCTTGTTGGAGTGAAAGGGAGAGGGCAATCGGAGACGTCTCCCCAGGGGAGTCGAGCACTGGGAGGATGGCACTCCCTGGGCATGAGTGCCCTGGCAATGCCAGCCTGTGTCACTGGCACTGCCCACAGTGCAAAGTACCCATTTCCAGGGGGCACCTTGGCACTGCCCACCAGGCATGGGGCCCTGCCAAGAGGGTGAAGCCTATGGGGTGGGGCTCAGGGAGTAGGTGGCAGCATTTAGGGGTGATTGTGAAGGTGATTGGGGAGGGGGGGAGGTCCCGTTGCTATTTTGCCATGGTGGTCGATTGGGACTGGAGGCCCGCTAGAGATCAGAGTGAGCTGGGGAGGGGTGGTCTGCCAGGGAAGGGGATGTGAGGGTGAGGAAGTCTGCTGGGACGGGGGGTGTGGTTTGTCACTACTGGGGATGGCGCTGGAGATTGGGGCACTCCTGGATGGGGGGGGAGACAAGGTTGGCTCGGGAATGCTTATAGGGGCTGTGATCAGATGACGATGGGGCCATGGAGGAGGGTGGGAGGGGCAGCAGTGCGGGGAGGGGGTCCCGGACTGGCTAGCGATCGAACTGGCCAGCAAAGTGCAGGCTGACAGTTTGGGGCCACTGTTCATGCACAGAGTTCCAAAACGGTGCAAGTGTGATGTGGATACGATCCCCCCCACCCCCGGGCTTTTAATGATATTCACGATTGTGACCTCTGCATTGCGCAGAGTGTGGGAGATTCGAGTCTGAGCCCCCACTGAAGAAACAATCATGATTTACACCATTTTTCCCAAAAATTCAGCATTTTGAACATTTTGGGGAGAATCCCCCCCCCCCATTTCTCAGATTCCATTGTCACCTGTTATCGTTGATGACACTTGCACCAGAATTCTATCATTCCACCTTCCACAGGAATCCAGGGTGAGGGGTGGACAGTAGGAACATCCATTGACCTCAGGCAGGGTTTGATGGTTTCAGGATGAGTGAGGCTATAAAATCCTGCTCCAAATTTCCGGATAGCGTTATTGTTACTGGATTAGTAACGCAGCAGACCCAGGGTAATGTGCTCTGGGGGCCTGGATTTGAATCCCACCCAAGTCAGATTATGAAATTTGAATTCAATAAAATACTGGAATTAACCACCTGCTAATGACCATGAAACGATTGTTGGGAAGGACCTGGTCTGGACTACATGTGACTAAAAAATAACTTAATTGCCCTTAGCCTAATTTCTCAGGTTATAGCCTTATTTAATTGTGAAATTTAAAAACCCATTCTTTTCTGAATGCAAAACTCTATCTAAGTTATGATCACTGTTTTTTTAATGTTTAATGTTAATATTTATTCATTAGTATTATAAGTAGGCTTACATTAACACTACAATAAAGTTACTGTGAAAATCTCCTAGATGCCACGCTCAGGTGCCTGTCTGGGTACACTGAGGGAGAATTTAGCATGGCCAATGCACCTAACCTATTTCCGGCTGTGGGAGAAAACAGCAGCACCTGCAGGAAACCCACGCAGACACACAGGCAGAACATGCAGAGTCCTTACAGACAGCGACCCAAGCCAGGAACTGAACCCAGATCATGCTCTAAGGCAGCATTGCCAACAACTGTGCCACCACTAACTAGAGGTGCATTTACTGTGGGGTCAATAATTAGTCCTGGCTCTCTGCACTTTGTGGAGATGCTGACGTTGTATTGAGGTAAACACAGTAAGAAGTCTCACAACACCAGGTTAAAGTCCAACAGATTTATTTCATAGCAAAAGCCACTAGCTTTCAGAGCACTGCTCCTTCACCAGGTAATTGGGAGTTCTGTTCACAAACAGGGCATATGAAGACATAAACTCAATTTACAAAATAATGGTTGGGATGTAAGTCTTTACAGGTAATCAAGTTTTAAAGGTGCAGACAATATTAGTGGAAAGAGGGTTAAGCACAGGTTAAAGAGATGTGTATCATTTCCAGACAGGGCAGTCAGTGAGATTTTGCAAGTCCAGGCAAGTCATGGGAGTTATAGATAGTGTGACATGAACCCAAGATCCCAGTTGAGGCTGTCCTCATGTGTGCAGAACTTGACTATCTCCAAAGCTAGTGGCTTTTGTTACCAAATAAACCTATTAGACTTTAACTTGGTGTTGTAAGGCTTCTTACTGTCTTTGCACTTTAGCAGATCTAAAATACCCTGCTCTTTGGTTGGGTCCAAAACTTGCTGCTCAAAAAATCCTTAACAAAAACATTCCCGGAACTAATTTTCCAGGCTACAAACTATATGTAAAGCAAAATTGCCCATGAATATCACCATGCTTTTCACACAAGCCCCATTAATTCTTCTTGTACAGCTGTATCACAGTGTGGTTACTGTTAGTGGATCCATAAACTACGGTCACAAGTGACATAGTTGATATTTTCCCTGTCCCTGCCAATGCAGCCTGCCCCTGCATACCCTGACATTCGGTTGAACTATCTACACTGCCCAAGGCTCGAGTAGTGTCAGAAATCTCAGTTGTTGAGATAAGCATGCAAATTTCTATAGTGGATCCTGTCTCAATTCCTGAGTTGCCTGTGCCCATCCCTCCCTGATGTAGAGACACTAATTTTCAGATCCAGGGCCACAGCATTTTATTTCCAGCATTCTAGCCTCCAGCTCAGGCTCCGGACCCAATGGCACCAGCAGCTTGTAACATGTCTTTTATATGCACTGTAAACCCTATCCCCTCGATGCCTGTTCTAATAAGCTCAGCTTGTCAGGCAGGTCATCCAGACCATTGAGCAGCCTTCATAATCCTGGATTGGTGCTAGTATTTGAGTGCGAAATAAACTCTTGTGGCTGCACAGGTAGTTCAGCTCTGTAAGACGTGGTTATATGCCCGGTATGCACACCATTTGTTGTGATTCCTATGCAAGTATTTGGACTATCTTTTGTTAGGATTTTTTTTTATGCTTGTGAGGTTTCATTATTTGGTCACGTGTTCACTTAAAATCACTGAATCTCTACGATGCAGAAGGAGGCTATTTGGCCATTTGAACGAGGCAATCTATCCAAATCTTTATTTGGTTTGTAAAAACATAGGCATTTTCTTAATAAAACATTCAAATTATGTCTATCACTGATAGAACAATTTCCTCCTGGCTGAGCTAAGGAAACACAATGATCAAACTCACTTTGTTGAATCATATGTTGCTGTTTTCTGTCCCTATATTCCCTTAGGAAGGACTGAATAATAACTTGACCTGCACAAACAACAATCCTACCCAGTCCTAGCCCTTGTA
This sequence comes from Sphyrna mokarran, assembly GCA_024679065.1. NCBI lineage: Eukaryota > Metazoa > Chordata > Chondrichthyes > Carcharhiniformes > Carcharhinidae > Sphyrna > Sphyrna mokarran. The sequence continues at coordinate 23,084,764 of JAGIQG010000022.1, read as the reverse complement.
ACTCTGCTTATTTACCCTGCTAATCCCCCTGACACTGAGGGGGAATTTAGCCTGGCCAATTGGCCTAACCTGTATATCTTTGGAGCACTGGGCAGGAAACCCATGCAGACACGGGGAGAATGTGCTAACTCCACACAGACAGTCACCCAAGGCCGGAATTGAACCTGAGCCCTGGTGCTGTGAGGCAGCAGTGCTAACCACTTGTGAATGCATTTTGATGTGAGCACCCCGTTTTAATTGGTGCAAGATCGATTAGTGTATGTGAGACAGAGAAAAAGCAAGAAAGGGGCCATGCCAATACAGGATTGTGGTAGTGGAGAGCTTGGGATTCCTTTGTCATTCTCTGAGCCTCATCTGCTCTCAGAATCGGGGCAGGCATGTGGGTAAAAATTCCGGCCAGTGAATTGGATTATCTTGGTGGCTGCCAACATACAATGTTATCACCTCAACGCCATGGGAATTGTGATCAATATCTGTGTGCCACTCTAAAAGCAAACACAGACACCAAGGCTTTCTTTGACATCAGAAATCTTACGCAATTTTCTGTCACATTCACCACACCTAAGGGGAAATTCTGCCCTCCATGTGAGGTTGAGAAGCAGATTGAATCGACTTATGAGATCAAACAGCCTGAATATTTTTCTCATTTTGGGCACTTGAATCAGCCTTAATTTATACGTGTGAACATTTTCAGGCTATATTTGGCTCTGCAAGTTGTTTCCGCAGCTGCAAATCACTTTGGCGTCACACATTGGCAGATGTGACTCCAAAGGCATCATTATTTATTATTATTTCTATATTGTTCTATTTTACAGTCTTCCATCTTTCCTTCAGCGCAGAGGAGAATCATACTGGATCAGTGAGGTATTGAGAGGAATGTAGTGTGGAGCAAATGAAGCCATTCCAATTTTTGTTACACATCAAAGAAACATTTCCTCACAATTCACAATTCCATCATCCACAAAGTATATTCATGGATTTTGTTGCTTAAAGATGATACGACCAAAAAAATACGAAGTTTAGTTTTCACAAGATTTTTGAGTCATAGAATGCCTACAATGAAGAAGGCCATTTGGCCCATCAAGCCTGCACTGACAACAATCCCACCCAGGCTTTATCTCTGTAACCCCTCGTATTTACCCTGCCAATCCTCCTTACACCAAGGGGCAATTTAGCATGGCCAATCAACCTAGCCCACACATTTTTGAACCATGAGAGGAAACCAGAGCATCTGGAAGAAACCCACGCAGACACATGGAGAATGTGCAGCTCCACATAGACTGTCACCCGAGGGCGGAAATGAACACATGTCCCTGGCGTTGTGTTAGCAGTGTTAACTACAGCATCGCTGTGCCACCGATGAACATATCTTTTTTACTGCAAATTTATTTTTCACATTTGGTCAGGCTGTTTCATTAATTTCATAAATTTAATTAATCAAATGCTTAGGAATGAGCCTGTGACAGGAAAATATCCTTAGCTTGCATTTATTACAAAGACCTTGTCTGTTGCTTGCTGGTGTCTAAAGGGTTAAATGCACTTATGAAAGAACATAGCAGATGTTGTGGATGGCAATTTCTTTCATATTGCTAACTCTCAATCGCTCGGTGTAAATATGTTTGAAGGTTTAGATTTTGCAATAATAGCACTGAAAAAAAAATCCAGGCGAAGCAGCGAGATAAAGAAGTTAGCCAGCCCTGCATGGATTCTGAAGAGAGATTATCATCTGAGGCTCTAGGCTGTATGCTTGCTAAATGTCACAGTCAACAATATCTGTCTGGAAGAGATACCGCACCTGAATACAAGCCTGCAAAATAAAGTTTATTAAGTAAAACAAGTTTCTTATCTAATCTAGGATATGGGGGAATGACAACAAATAACTTCCATGTTTTTTATTCCACGAATGTTGTGCAAGGGCCTTAATCAGACAGAATAAGCCCATGTTCTGCCGTTTCTTTCATAATGGACTCATCTGCAGTCCATTAAGAGCATTTGTTCAGCATAATGATGAGGAAAGTTTTGTAGGATCTTCTACTTGACTCTTTACACATGACTCTGCAATAAAACCAGAAGAGCAGATGTTTTTGAGACATGTGATACTCAAGAATTTTTAAGCATGTGGGAATGGCAACATGGTGGCACAGTGGTTAGCACTGCTGCCTCACCGCGCCAGGGACTCGGGTTCAATTCCAGTCTCGGATCACTATCCATGTGGAGTTTGCACATTCTTCCTGTGTCTGTGTGGGTTTCCTTTGGGTGCACTGGTTTCCTCCCACAGTCAAAAGGTGCGTGGCTTAGATTGATTGGCCATGCTAAATTGATCCTTAGTGTCAAGAGGATTAGTAGTATAATTATGTGAGGTCGCGGGTATAAGCCCTGGGTGGGATTGTGGTCTGTGCAGTCTCAATGCGCTGAATGGTCACTTCTGCATTGTAGGGATTCTGTGAACAAAGAATAAGAAACCGATCACAATATATCTATACCAATCTACACTTTCTTTTTTTCAATTCAAACATGGAGCATGTGGCTTGGCCACCATTTATTAACCATTCCAGCTGCCTTCTTGCTGGTGGTGAGATACCTTCTTGAAACTCCACGTTCTGTGTGTTGACCTTTGGGAGGGAATTCCAGGATCTTGACCCAATGACTATGAAGGAATGGCGATACATTTTCAAATCAGGACAGTGGCTTGGAGAGGAATTTGCAGGTGGTAGTGTTCCTCCATATTTTTTGTCTTTGTCCTTCAAGAGAGAAGTGTTTATGGGTTTCAAAGATGCTGCCGAAGGAAATTGTAAAGTTCCTGCAGTACATCAAGTAGATAGTGGACACTGCTGTTACTGAGCGTTAGCAGTGGAGAAAGTGGATGTTTGTGGATGTGATGCCAATCAAGTGTGTTGCTTTGTCTTGGATGGTGTCAAGCTTTTTTGAGTATTGTTGGAGATACATCCATCCAGGCAAGTGGAGAGTATTCCATCACATTCCTGATTTTATAGAATTTGCAACAATAGCACTGAATAAAATACAGACAAAGTGACGAGATAAAGAAGTTAGGCAATCTTGCATGGATTTTGAAGGGATATTATCATCTGAAGCTTCACAGTGGTGCAGTGGTTAGCACTGCTGCCTCACAGCACCAGAGACCTGCGTTCAATACCCAACTTGGGTCACTGTCTGTGTGGAGTTTGCACATTTTCCCTGTCTTTGTGTGGGTTTCTCTTGAGTGCTTTGGTTTCCTCCCACAGTCCAAATGATGTGTTGGTTAGGTGCATTCGCCCTCAGTGTATCTAGCAGATGCCGAAGTGTGGTGAGTCAGGGATTTTCACAGCTATTTCATTGCAGTGTTAATGTAAGTCTGCTTGTGACACTAATAAATAAACTAAAAACTTGGGCCTTGTAGATGACTTGGCTTACAATGAATTAACACTTCCAAGCATCTAATGAGACTCTAAGTAAGTGTATATGTTCAAAGATTAATTCACTTGCCTGAGGCACATTCGTACAGAGAGAGGAAATGGAGCAGAACCAAATTTAGCAAGACCATTTGCAGACTAGGTAATGATCAACAGAGTTACAGAAAAAGACAGCAGTCTTTTGGTTGGGAAGTTAAGTTCTTTAATGGGAAAAGAGAAGTGTTAAGTCCAATACAGCATACAAATTCAAAAATTATTACAAACATTAAAAAAAACAAGTGGTCAATGATGTATCTGATGTAAGTTTGGACTTTTCCCTCAAAAACTTGAGCTCAATATGTAGGCTGTTCAGTTAGCTAGAAAGGACAGTAACATTATCTTCAAGACATCCAAAGAAATGGCTAAGGAGTTTCTTTGCATTAACAGTGTGATCTTCCATAGACCCTAGATAGAAATAAGAGTGGAGTTTCCATCCCAACTCTTTGAATACAGCAGTATTTAATATCGAAGGATTTAAATATATTCATTTGCTTTCATGACGAAAATATGACAAGGAGAAGACTCATAATCAATTTCTTCTCATTACATTCACAGTTGTGTGATCCAGGAATTCATTGTATAATAAGTGAATCAATTTGCTATTCTGTTCTTGAGCAAACATGTTAAAAATAGGATTGAAGCAAAGATAGACTAATACAAATATGAAGGGATATCATATGTTTATCATGTGTTTTGAGGATGAGAAAATCAGCTCCTGGTATAAAGATCTTCAGATTATCAACATCAAGAAGTGGGAGGTTGATGATATTTTTCTGATTGTGCTGAAGCACCTCCAGGTACAACTTGATCATAGAATCACTACAGTGCAGAAGAAGGCCATTTGGCCCATTGGGTCTGCATGAATAACATTCCCATAAGCCCATTTAGCTACCCTGCCAATCCTTCTGACACTACAAGTCAATTTACCACAGCCAATCAGCCTGATCTATATCATTGCACTTTCTGTGATGGGCCATTCCGAAATGTTTTGTAATGTTCCTTCAGATATTTCCTGAATAAAGAAAGAAGTGGGACGGTCAATTTCTCTTATCCAAATAGAACAGAATCTTTGCAATACAGAAGGAGGCCATTCTGCCCATTGAGCCTGCACCAACAACAATCCCACCCAGGCCCTATCCCCGTAACCCCACATATTTACTCTGCTAATCCCCCTGCCACTAAGGGAAAATTTAGTGTGGCCAATCAAACTGATTCACACATCTTTGGAGCGTGGGAGGAAACCTACATAGAGAAGGCCAGAATTCAGCCCGGCTCCCTGGTGCTGTGAGGCAGCAGTGCTAACCACTGTGCCACCTTGCCACCCAACAGTCAGTTCTACAAAGATAAAGGTACTTCTGTATACATTGAATCTATCATTAAAGTTTATTTATTAGTGTCACAAATAGGCTTTCATTAACACTGCGACGAAGTTACGATGAAAATCCCCTAATTGTCACACTCTGGCGCTTGTTTCAGGTACACTAAGGGAGAATTTAGCATGGCCAATGCACCTATCAACACATCTTTCAGATTGTGGGAAGAAACTAGGGTACCCAGAGAAAACCCACACAGATACAGGAGGAATGCGCGAACTCCACATAGTGACCCCAACCAGGAATCGAACCCAGATCCCTGGTGCTGTGAGGCAGCAGTGCTAACCATTGTGGTACCATGCAACCCATTATCCAAGTAACTCAACAAACGCTGTTATCAGTTCAGGTAATCAAGCTTCTGAATCATTGAGCATTAATAATTTTAATATAGAAAGCTTATAGGGATGCAAAATCAGTGTAGTTAATGCAGCAGATTGCTGGACCAGAGTTTGTATAATCAGAAATTGGTTGCTCTAATGTACATCATTAAGCTCCATCAGCAACATCAAAGATTACATGGGTTGATTTTTAATGTTTATATTCTAATTATTTCTGACCATCCATCTTCTGGAGATCTTAAAAGTTAACTTTGTTATTTAATAGAAAACCTTCTTACGCTCTTGACCCAATTAAATTATTTAAAAATATGGCAGAAAACAAGTTTTACAATGTAGTTCATAAATCCTAAGATGTACATTTTTATGACACAATAATTGGGTATTTTAATGGTTAAATGCAGCATTTAATTGAGGTCAGTAAATTTTTAAAAAAGCCTTCCATTTATATTGTGCCTTTTGCCATTTCAGGGCATCCCAACATGCTTCACATTGAATAAAATAATTTTTTAATGTAAACATAATTGTAATTTATGAAGCCCAGCAGCCATTTTGCACAAAGCAAGCCCCCTCCCCATGTATAGAACTTTGATGAGGCCGCAGCTATAGCATGTATGCAATCCTGGTCACTACAGAACATGGAAGGACATGAATGCACTGGAAGGGCTGCTGGGACATTCACCAAGATGCAGCCTGAGATGCAACATTTAAATATGAAGAGAGGTTGAGTAGGCTTGGATTGTTTTGATACTTGCTTGGATTGCTTGTATTGAGGGAGTGACCTGATTGTACTGTACAAGTTTATGAGGGGCACAGACAGAGTGGGTAAAGAGCAGCTGTTCCCTTTAGTTGAAGAATCAGTCACCAGGGGACATAAGGTTCTAGGTGAGGGACAGAAGATTTATAGGGGGATGGAAGGAATAATTTCTTTATTCTGAGAGTGCTGACAGTCTGGGATGTGCTGCCTGGGAAAGTGGTAGAGGCAGGTTGCCTCATATCCTTTAAAAAGTATCTGGATGAGCACTTGGCACGTCATCACATTCAAGGCAATGGGCCAAATGCTGGCAGATGAGATTAGGTCGGAGTTTGGATATCTCTAATGTGTCAGTGCAGATTTGATAGACTGAGGGGCCTCTTCTGCACTATATGATTCTATGATACTATGATATGGCATGTGTGATCGTGGCTAGATAATCTGTTTTAATTCTTATGAGTTAGGAATAAATATTGACCAGGGCAACAGGGATAACTGCTCTGTCCTTCCAGCTAAAAAGTACCATAAAACATTTTACACTCATCTGACAACGCAGACTGGGTCTTGGTTTAATTCAAAAGTTGGCGCCTCTAGCAGTGCAGCACTTCATAAGTATTGCCAGTCTCTATTTCTGTGTTCGGTTTCTGGAATGGGATTTGAATCCACAATCTTTTGACTCAGAAATGAGACTGCAATCAAGTGAGTTACAGCCAATACTTGGAGTTGAATCTGCCTCTGCATTTGGGAAAACAAGACCTATGGTCTTTTGGAGCTCACAGACTGTACATCTTATCCATGTATGAATTTACATGCCATTTTTTGTCTTTTCACATTGGGATTTACATTCATAGTACAGTTTGTGGGACACACTCAGGTGCATGGGGAGCATGGGACTGGAGATGGGCTAGTTAGATGTCATCTTGGCTTTCCAACACAATATCCCAGCTCCAAAGTAATTAAAAGCTTATAAAATACACCTATCCAATAATAGTTCATGCCTTTTCAGATTACCCCTGCCATCCCACGCCACTTCCAGTGTCCCATGTCTCCTCTGTGCCCTCTCAGATCACCCATGCCACATTTATCCCACCTCCCCCCCCTCCACCCCCCATATCCCCCATAGTTATTAACCTAGCATTCACTATGTATGATCCTCAAATTCCATGCAATATTAATGGAAAATACTTTACAGTCCTTGAGAGAAGTTACAATTAAAGCCTCGATCTAGAAACTGAGAAAATAATGCATTTTGCCTTGTTAAGAAAAACCTGATATAGTCTTAGCTTCTGTTATTAAACCTGAAACCACATCAAAAGGACCATCAATTAACTTCTTGAAACTGTCATTCATTCTCAGATGAATGGAATACCATTGTGCTGAAACCATTAGCACTTGAAACTCAGTCAAGCATTCAGAAAGACCCCAGCTGTCCAAACAATAGACCACTCTCTGGGTAGGAAAGAACAGAAGCTGTCCATTTCAGTTTCAAAGCAGAGTATCTATCAATCAATATAAGGGAACAGGTGGCTATTTTTTCAAACATGTGAAGTTTTTCAAAACCAGCTTTTTTTTAAATCAACTATTGACAATTAAATCATTGTAGAAAAGGGGAAATCATAGGCTCAACCGGGAATTTTGTAAATGATGCACTCTCACATGTAAAGCATGTGAACAAATGTACAAGACTGGACAAAGAAGGATCGACATACATTTAAACACTGAATCTGATGATGAATCACTGTTTTAGAAACACAGCCATATTACAATACCAACATCTAAAGGTGTTAAAATATTATACATTTAACTTTCTGATTGTTACACACCATCCAGCAGGCTTTCCATTTCTTTCACAAACTCTCGAAGACAGTATGCTATCAATGCGTTTCCAAACGCGCACCACCAAATGAAAATAGTATGCAGGAGGAAATCCGATTTCTGAATCCATTTAAAACAGAGGTGGGCATACACTTCACGTGCCCACCTCTGTTTTAAATGGGTATGAAAATCTACCAACCTCAACATTCTCAGCATTCCCAGCCCATGGAAAAATAATACAAAAAATGGAGCACAATCAGGAATGTATTGGAAAAACAGATTCCTCCAAAAAAATTTATTAAACGGGGCTATCCATGCACTGAAATCCACTCTGGCTTCTAGATGAAAATTTCACATTTAGTGTTACACTTATACCATTTGTACATAATTAAAATCCTGTCAGAAGTTTTTATTTACATACATAACTATAAATTTGATAAAACAACATTTCTGAGCTAAATATTCATATGAAATTTCTAGAGTGAATGTAAAAGATTGAGGGCAACAGTGAAGACTAGAGAAGGTTACAGTGGAGGATACCAAGCCCTGTGCATAACATGTATTAACTTAACTATATGCAAAATGCTATGGCCCAGATTTTCTATAAAAGAATACAATGTAAATGTAACAATGAATTATTATTGTATAAATCAGCCAACAACTCCTGGAAAGAAAGAGATACCTCATGAATTGTGAATCATCTTAAGTTACTGGCTGATTCACTTAACAAAAAGGTATCATAGCCTTAGTCTCCCAATGAGATTCATGGAATTACATTGGCTCACAAATTACATATTAAACTCACCATAGAAATTAAGTCCAGTAATTAAAAGTACTAATAACCTTTAACAACATATCATTATATATCATTGCCGATTAACCTCTCAGGGCCAGAAAAGTGACAATAAAAAAGTGTGGTGTTTCATTCCTTCAGATTGCCAATTTTGGAGATTTAAGGCATTCAAAAAAGCTTATTGTTTTTTCAGTCACCTTCTTTCACTCTTTTTCAAAATCAAAATCCAATCTTTCTTTCTCTTTGTTTCTCTCTCTGAGCTGGATTTGGCAGTGAATTCTCTTCTGCACTCTCCCTCTCAGTTCTTCCATGCCAAATTCTCCTTCAGTGTACCCAAACTGGCACCAGAGTGTGATGACTGGGGGGAATTTTGCAGTAATTTCATTGCAATGCTAATGTAGGCCTATTTGTGGCACTAATAAATAAACTTTCAGAACTCTTTAGTTCTTAATTTCCTAATCACATTGGTTAAGGACATACACAGCTTGCCTCATTGTTAAAATCTATGTGTCCATTTAATTAGGACAAGCGATGAGATGCCCTGTTTCAACCAAACCTGAATCAATATGTAATTAGATGCAATATGCTATAGAATATGGATAAAATTATCCCCAGGTGATGACAGACTTACGAAGTTTCTCCTAAGAAATGAATGAACTATATATTAGACTCTCCTCTGCTGTGTACATCATGTTCACACAGGAGACCCAGTGTGATGTTTTTTGAAAAGTAATAAAATTGAGTTGCTTTTCTTCAGTTTTGGAGGTGTTCATTATGAGGGTACCTCATAATTCTGCCACATGAGTAATCTCATGGCTTTTCCTGTCAGGCTGTAGCTGACCACTGTCTTGATAATTTCCTAATGTGGAGATGCTGGTGTTTGACTGGGGTAAACACAGTAAGAAGTCTCACAACACCAGGTTAAAGTCCAACAGGTTTATTTGATAGCAAAAGCCACTAATTTTCGGAATGCTGCTCCTTCAATAATCTCCCTTCATGGGAAATAAGGCTTTATCAATTTTGCAAGCCCCAACATAGTGAACATTAGAATTGCAAAAGACCACATTATATTTTATCAGCCATTCTATGGAAAGAAATGCCATTAGATGAATTGGCCATGCTAAATTATTTCTTAGTGTCCCAAGATGTGCAGGTTAGGTGGATCGGCCATGGTAAATCGCCTTATGTATCCCAAGATGGATTGGTCATATTAAGTTGCCTCTTGGTGTCCCAAGATGTGTTGGTTAAGTGAGTTGACTATACTAAATTGCCCCTTAGTGCACAAGATGTACAGGTTAGGTGGATTGGTCATGTTAACTTGCCCCTTAGTGTCCCAAAATACATAGGTTTAGAGTATTAGTGGGGTAAATATGTAGCGTTAAGTGGATAGGACCTAGATGGGATTATTGTTGGAGAGTCAGTGCAGCCTTGATGGGCCAAATGGCCTCCTACTGCACTGTAGGGATTCTATAGTTCTATGATTCTATGATATCCACCTGCAGTCTTTTATCTCTCAAGTGTCTGTACATCTGACCCTGGTTTTTGATGAACATTTCACAACAAGGCACATAATCAATTTCATAATCTATATGTATCTTTTAAATGGTCATGAAATGCATTCGCGATCTCTTTGTTAAGATATTTATTAGGTTTTGGCTCTGGATCTTTATCCATCCATCCTTTGTGATTATATCTTAAATCACACCTGACAGCCAATCCAAGATAATTCCATAAGGCCACAACCATAACCTATAGGAGCAGAATTAGGTCATTTGGCCTTTCAAGATTGCTCTGTCATTGAAACATGGCTGATAAGTTTCTCAACCCCATTCTCTCACCATAACCTTTAATCCCATTACCAATCAAGAACCTATCTATCTCTGTGTTAAATATACTCAGTGAGTTGGCCTCCACAGCCTCCTGTGGCATTGAATTCCATAAATTCACCACTCTCTGATTATTTAGCTTCCCAATGCAAATTCTAAAGAGTTAAACCTGAAATGGTAGTCAAATACTCTCTTCCAAATGCTGACTAATCGGCTATCTATTTTCTGCAATTATTTACTTCAGATAGCTTGATACTCAGCTGGCTACTGTGCTACTGATGTTACACGATATCTGAAAGCAGCTGATCCATTGTGAGAACTCCAGCGGAAGATGATATCACACTCACAATTATGCCTCAAACTCAAGTGTGTGATACCATCAGTTTCATCTCCATCTATCTAATTTCAGCAGCAAGGTTTATATATACCTTTGGGTCTCATTATAAATATAAGATTCGTTTAGGGAAATTTAACAGACATTGTTCACAGATGGTCACTGTTTTATTAAGATTCCCATCTTTTTAATATATTTGTTCATGGGATATGGGCATCACTGTCTGGCCAGTATTTATTGCCCATGTTCAGAAGGCAATTGAGAGTCAACAACATTGTTATGGCATTGGAGTCACATATAGGCCAGAGCAGGTAGGGATAGCATATTTCCTTTCCTAAAGGACATCAGTGAACCAGATAGGTTTTTACTACAATCAACAATTGTTTCAAGTAGATGCTTAATTCCAGATATTTCATTACTGAATTCATATTCCACCATCTGCCATAATGGGATTCGAACCCAGGCCCCTAGAACATTAGCTGAGTTTCTGGATTAGTAGTCTAGCGATAATACCACTAGGTCAGCATCTCCCTGTAATGGTGCCAATTAATAGAAAGAGCTTTCTTGAGTTTAAATCACATAGGCGTCTATTCCATTCATCAAACAAAATGGTAAGGGTACAATACAGTGATTGCCAGGAATAATGGGAAATGGAATATTAATACAAAAATAACTATTCTAACCATAAGCTTTAACCAGCTAATGATATTTTAGCTAAAATTATTTGCAAAACATTTTTACCTAGCTCAAAGAAAGAGAGTAGCATGTCCCCTCCAAGGCATGTACATTCCTACCATTCCTTTATCATTACTGTGTCCAAATCCCTGACCTCCAATTAACTGCGTTCAGATTGTACCAACACTACTTGCAACAGCTCCAGAAGTTGGCTCACCATCACCTTCTGGGAGGGACATTAAATGCTGGCCTCACTGGCAAGAATCCCTACTAAGGAAAACAAAAGGGAAGCACGTAGAACTTGCATATAGCAAGGCAGGCAGTGAACTATTTGTGAAATGTAGCCACTGTTTGAATATAAGGAAATGTTCAGCCAACATCTACATAGAAATGCTGCATTAAATGAGCAAAACAGGTTCCTTACATGCTGAAATTTCTATCATTGATATAATTAGGCCACAACTGAAAAAGAAACATACTTGCAGTATTTACAACCTAATTCATTCATTTTCAACACTTTTTCAATGTGTGGTATATATAAACGTAGAAATTAGCAGCAAGAGTCAGCCATATGGCTCTTCAAGCCTGCACCAACATTCATTAAGATCATAACTGATCATCAAAATTTATATCCTGATCCTGCCTCCCCCCATATCTCTTGATCCTTTTTGCCTCAAGAGTTATATCTAATTTTTTCTTGAAATCATAGTGTTTTGGCCTCAACAACTTTCGGTGGTAGTGAATTCCACACATTCACCACTGTCTGCATGACAAAATTTCTACCTAACTCAGCCCATTGGCATCAGGAATCCATCGAGAACTCAGCTTTATGGAATCAGAAAAAACAAGGAAGGTTTACTCCTTATCCTCAAACTATGACCCTTAATTCTGGACTCACCCCGCCATTGGAAGCATTTTTTCTGAATCCACCCTGTCTAATCCTATTAGAAATTTATAAGTTTCTATGAGATCCCCTCTCATTCTTCCAAACTCCAATGAATATAATCCTAACCGACTTAGTCGATAAGTATGATGAATGCAGCATCATTACTTGCAAAACAATGACACAATGTAGGACTTGGCTAGCTTAACATTGCAGCTGAGAGTAACCCTTCAAGTAAATTTATATATAAACTTAAAATTTTATATTCTGTGCCTTGAGCAAGTTGAAATGTGCTCTTTATTTGTCAGGGCTTAATTGTAGGTTCAGTGAAGAACTTCATACAAATGTTTTCACATTCTCAAAGTGTCCCAAAGCATTTCAGAACTGATGATAAGCAATCACTATAGATTTGTAGGAATATAACAATGAAAATGCACACAGCAAATGAAGTCCCTCAAACAACAATGAGATAAACCGTCAGTTTATCTGATTTGATGAGGGATTGTGTTAGGCCAGTTGATAAGAAACCTCCTTGTTATTCTCAGAAGGAACATTGCATCCTTTGTTTCTATTTGAACAGACAGAGAAGAGCCTTGGTTTAGCATTCTATCCTAAAGAGAGCAATGAAAATGTCAACCCTCCTTCTTGGCAGAGATTGAGCAGCCTTGTGGTTTAACTAAGTGAGACTAAGCATGATTGATACCCAACCATAAATCCTCCTCAAACTTCCTTCCAATCCCCGATCTTAGTGTCAAAGGCTATTCCTTTTATCTCTGGCAATGACCCAACTCCCTCTCCAGCCTGCCTTTCACTGGATATTGGCAGGAGGCTAATAGGACTTTTACAGGTGACGTTGAGGAAAGAGAAGTGGCTTAGTTGACAAGTATGATGAATGTAGCATCACTACTTGCAAAACAATGACACGTTATAGAATTTGGCTAGCTTAACATTGCAGCTGAGAGTAACTCTTAAAGCAAATTTATTTATAAACGCAGAAATTTATATTCTGTGCCTTGAGCAAGGTGAAATGTGCTCTTTATTTGTCAGGGCTTAATTGTATGTTCATTGAAGAACTTCATATAAATGTTTTCACATTCTCAAAGTGTCCCAAATGGTTTTCTGTCTGACTATGCCTTACCACATGACTCCTGAATCAATTAGGAATTGAATCTTAGATATTTGGCAATGCAATATTGTAAAGCAATATAAGACCTGGATCTTGCATTCACATTCTGGTGTGGACTTAAAACCCACAGACGTCTGTCAAAGAGCCAAAATGCAAATGGGAATTGACAGAAACACACACCTAGTGCCCGCTGGCAGTGACAAAACATGAGATAACCATCTACACAAGCTTCAAAGACCATGTTTCCAGGATAATGCATCAGTAATCTTTCTTTGGAAGCACAACCCCATAGCTGACAAATGAAGTAGTCACAACACCTGAAATCTTAAAGACCCATCTTTGGATAATTCCCATTTTAAAAAGTCCTCAATATCGGGACTGGGTTTAGCCACTTTGATGACTTCAGCCATCCTAATGAGATTGGCCTGCTAGAGTATGAACTTCCTAATTGATGGTCAAATCAGAGAGCCTCATGCTCCATATTTAAAACAGGTATGTCAGACTCCCAGCCTGCATTCAGTAGGGAGAGCTGGCTGTGCAGAGTGCATGGTGTAAATAAAGTAACTTGTTGACAAGATTTTTACCTCCATGGAGTTACTACACTCACATATATTTTGATGGAATATGGATATTAGTCTGTGATGCTGAAACAATTAAAGAAGAGATGGAATGAAGCTCATGCTTGGGAAAACATATAATCAAAACATTTTGTTTCCTGGCTAAAGGTCACAAGAGAAAAACACCACAACTAGCATTATGAACTCACATATTAATAGACACCGTGACTTGGTGTAATCATTGATTATACTATGCCTGGGGAAATAATTAAACCCATGTCGATGTCATTATAAAATTTTGGATTTATAATATGTAGCTATTAGCAAAGGTACTTAATCACAAGATCATTTTAGTCTATAGTTAGAAGAAGAGTTGCCATAACAACAAACTACAATAGTGCAAGGTTTGAATTTCCTGCCTGGGAGCCAGTCAGTAAGAATTCTAATCTCCTCATTTTGAATAAAGCAAAATAAAAATGAAGAATTCTGAAGTAAACCAGTCTCAGGAAAATTTCCAATTCAAAGTGCAGATGTCTATGTTTGTGGCATGTTTTCTCAGCAGTAATAAGACTTCCTGGATTTCTGCATCTTAGCTCCTCCCATCTTGCATAAAGCAAAACAAGTCTCAAATTTGTAAATTAGTCATAGAATCATAGAGATTTACAGCATGGAAACAGACTCTTTGGTCCAATTTGTCCATGCCACTATTTTCTTTTGAACCACTAAGCTAGTCTCAATTGCTCGCATTTGGCCCATAACCCACCATTGTCATCTTGCCTATGTAATTGTCTAAATGATTTTTAAAAGACAAAATTGTATCTGCTTCTACTACTATCTCTGGCAGCTTGTTCCAGGCACTCACCACCGTCTATATGAAAAAAATGCCCCTCTGGACCCTTTTTTATCTCTCCCCTCTCACCCTAAACCTATGCCCTCTAGTTTTAGATCCCCAAACCTTTGAGGAAAGATCTTGACTATCTAGCTGATCTCAGCTCCTCATTACTTTATAGACCTCTATAATATCACCCCTCAGTCTCCTATGCTCCAGAGAAAAAAGTCCCAGTCTATTCAGCCTCTCCTTATAACTCAAATTATCTTGTAATGTTTAACATTGCAGATTAATTTTCAACCTGGATCATTTAAATGATTCATTGCACAGTTTGCAATTGGTTTTGGTGACTTGTGCATGACTGGTGATGCTTAATCCATGGTAAAACAAAATGGTTAAAGAGGGACACATCACAGTTAAAGATATTCAAGGCAGATAAGAACAAGTGAGGAGATCGCTCAGTAGAGCACACAGCTTTGCCACACTTTTAATTTTATGTTATTAAAATTATGCGGTGCTTCCTTGAGACTTTTCTCAGCCTTGTTGATGCTCCATAAATAAGAATCTGTAAAAAAAAACACTCACTTTAGCCTGAATTCCACCTCACTAATGAAGCTTCAGGCCAATCCATATTCAACAACCTGCTCCGAAAACTTTGCTCCAAATGCTGACAGCTGTGGCAAATGGTACCATAGCAAAGAATCCACAACATTATAGAAAAAAAATCAACATTTTAAATAAACCAACCTATAACATTCTCAAAAAATGCTAATTCATCCTATCTCCCAAAATTAACTGACCCTTCGAAAATTACCTGGATACAGATCCACACCTTCACTAAAATTATTCAGTTCTTTCCTGGGTCGTGCTCTATCTGGCTACTAAATTTCATTGTCCATCCACTTTTTTTTTTAAGAAATATTGCTTACAAACAAGCTTGAAAATAGACCAACCTCACAATAAGTTGACCTTTCTCTACATCCTAGCTATGACTGTAACACTACATTCTGCACTTTTTCCTTTCCTTCCCTATGTATGGTATGCTTTACCTGTATAGTGTGCAAGAGACAATACTTTTCACTATATACTAATACATGTAACAATAATGAATCAAATCAAATCAAAATGACAAGGATAAAAACATTGCCTCCGCCCACCTATAGACATGAGGGAGAGGGTCATGGTGGGGGGAGTGGGGAGAACCTGCGATTGGTATTCCATGAAATGTTTGAAAAGAATACTAGCATAGCCAGTACATCCTGTGAGTTGCATTTACCCAATAATTAGCCTAATTGATGCGCTGCTACCAAGTTTACTTTTACTGACTTCCTTATCCGTCAGATTGACACCAGTACGTTCAGGTATTTGGATTTGGATGTGGTAAATCCCAATTCCTGTTTTCATTTTCTTTCATATTGAAGGAGGTGCTAAGTTTAAAAAGCAAAAGAATACAATTTAAAAAATTCATCAAAACAATGTGGAAAATATTAATCACTTCTGGCTAAAAATGAATTACTATACCACTGTCAAGAGTACTATCACAATGTGACGCACATGCAATGTGAACCTGGTCGGGATTTAAAATAATTCAGCAGGATGATATTACATTCTGCTTCATTCGCCAACTGAGGCAACTGCAAAATACAAGTCGTACATGAGCTTTTCATTGGAGTCCAACTGTGACAACTGCCTCCAGCATAAACATATATATAAAATGTAGCTTGTGCCATATCGAGGATATTAGTATTCTGTTTCAATAATTTAACACTTGCATTTAAAGGACAACTTCAAAGAAGAGCTGAAAATGCTTGCTGGGAAAATCCTGAGGTACCATGTGATGTGTGTTTGTTTTTCACAAAAAAATGGCTGCTATCCAACATGAGTTGTATCCTCCCACAGTCCAAAGCTGTATAAGTTAGGTGGATTGGCCATGGTAAATTGCCCTTTGGAATCCTTACAGTGTAAAAGGAGGCCATTCAGGCCATCGAGTCGGCATCGATCACAATCTCACCCAGGTCCTATTCCCGTAACCCTTCATATTTACCCTCATAATTCCTCTGATACTAGGGTCAATTTAACATGGCCAATCAAGCTAACTCACGTATTTGCATTATGTGGGGAGGAAACCAGAGCTCCCAGAGGATACTCATGCAGACATGGGGAGAATGTGCAAATTCCACACAGACAGTGACCCGAAGCAGGGAATTGAACCCCGGTCCCTGGCCTGTAAGGCAGCAGTGCTAACCACTGTGCCACCATGTCACCCCTTGAGCAGCATGGGGACTTACTTCCTATTTATTGAATGAAATATAATTGAAGAAAAGGAAGTTTCATAACTGGATGGCAATAAGGAGAAATGAAAGAAAGGTATTTTTTTTAAAAGCCAAGTGGAGGAAAACAAAACCTTAAACATTGAGTTTGGTGAATGTTTGATATTCATCGCATAAAAATATTTTCTTGAGAAAATTTGGTTCTGTTTGTAAATTTTGTAAATTGACTGGTTGATGCTGTAAGAATAGATACTAATAACCAGGCTAACTCACATAGCAGATGAGCAATAATTGATATATAATCAATCAATTATCAAGTGATCACTCACTGCACAATATTACAAGCATTTAATGTAACATTTTCATTTCCTCAAGGACTATGTTGAGGAATGCCAACTCTACTCTCATTAGGTTGGGTGCATTGGCCATGCTAAATTCTCCCTCAGTGTACCCGAACAGATGCTGGAGTGGCGACTGAAGGATTTTCACAGTAACTTTAATATAGTGTTAATGTAAGCTTCCTTATGAGACTATTAAACTTAAACTTATGCTAAATCATGTGACAAACTATTAAAATTAAAGAGATTTGGTCTAAAAAGTTTGTCCAGAATTTTATGCAATAGATACCGCCAACCCTATCCCCTCCTCCTCCCTGCCTTGGGTTTGGAAGCAGCAAGGGGAGGCAAGTGGCAGGGGTGAAGGGTGTAGGACAGATAGATCAGGGGTGGAAGGTGCAAAGATCACCAGGCCACAAGGCAAAGGTGTCCTTAGTCAGAAGGCCACACCTCAATTTAAGACCCTTAATGGTCTTTTCCTGCTCGGCCTCAATTTTTAGGCTAGCAGGCAGATGATCAAGCACGGCAGGAAAGTCCAAATTGAAATTAAATTCAATCTTGGGTGGTGAGGCAGTGAAGAGTGCCTTGATCATAAGTCCCTTTCTGACAAAGGACACCCTCATCCCAGTGACCTTCCATCCCTGACCATCAAGATACCAATCACCCTCTTGTCCAGATCCCAGAACTCTCCCCCACTACTTCCCTCTGGTTCTTATAGTTCCAGGCAGCCAGGTGCAGCGTCTCCTCTTGCCCCTGCAGTACTCTTCCTGGAATAGTTGGAGAGTTGCTGCACTGTCTGATTGGCCAGCAGCTCTCCTCGGCAAAGCTCCCTCCTGGTGATGAGTGGAAGTCCTGACTTGTGCCAATCATTAGAGTGCAAAATGACATTGGACCTACTGGAGTTGGAGAATATGTGTTCCCTACCAACTCTTTGAATGACAGGGACCAAACACCTGCCATCATGAAAATTCTGACCTCAAAGTCCCTATTTCTCACAAATGTAACTAATGAGATTGATATTAGATTTATAAATTTCATTCATGGCTTATTTAATCACTAGTAGGCCAGCATTCTTTACAAAACTAATATTCTTGCATGGGAAAATGCTTCATATAATACCTTTTAAACATTCTACCAGCTGTACACACAGGCCCACCACCCCAACTAACATGTTATAGAGTGAAATCTAACCCATGTTTCTCAGATTATTGCATTAGTACATTAGTGAATAACAAGTTGCAGTGAGGTAACTTATAGTTATTAAATGTGTGTTATTCAAAATGGGATAGTGACAGTTCTGTTATTATAAGTACATGAGCAATAACCAACAGATAAAGATGCTCTGGTTTATCCAACATACAGCTTGTCAATGACTACACACACTCACCTCTAAAATGTAAAGATTTCATTAGCAGCTTCAGCATTCAATTTTAATCATTAGTTTCATTTGCAATACCTCAAAATAACGTTAGACAACAACCAACTATATGAAATAATATATACTTAATGAGCATAACATAGGGAAGTGATGGCCTAGTGGTATTATTGCCACAGAAACTCAGCTAATTTTCTGGAGATCCAGGCTCGAATCCCACCCATGGCAGATGGTTTTTGAATTTGAATTCAATAAAAAAATGTCTAGAATTAAGAATCTACGTATAATCACGAAACCATTGCCGACTGTTGGAAAAACCTATGTGCCATCCTTACCCGGTCTGGCCGACATTTGACTCCAGAACTACAGCAATGTGGTTGCCTCTCAACTGCCCTCCAAGGGCAATTAGGGATGGGTAATAAATCCTGGTCAGTCAGCAATACCCATGTCCCATGCATGAATTTTAAAATGTTGTGCCAGTCGTTAGTAACAATAGATAACAATTTGCAATTTGATAGTACAGGGATATGTTGAAGGCTGCAAAGAGGCTAGAGGGGAAAGTTTAAAAATGAAGAGTAGGTTGGAAAATTAAAGTTACAATGTAATGAATGGGTTTTCAGGAGTGTTTAAAAAGCAGAGAGCGTTGTGAGAACTGAATAGAGAGGGCACAATAAATCATGACTAAATAAGGAAACAATAGGGAGAGGCAATGGCCTAGTAGTACTATTGCTTGTCTATTATTCCAGAAACTCAGCTAATGTTTTGGGGACATGAGTTCGAGACCCATCACAGCAAGTGGTAGAATTTGAATTCAATAAAAAATGTCTGCAATCAAGAATCTACCCATGACTATGAAATTGATGTTGATTGTTGGTAAATCCCACTAGTTCATTAGTGCCTTTTTGGGGAGGAAATCTGCTGTTCTTACCTGGTCTGGCCTATATGTAACTCCAGAGACACAGCAATGTGGTTGACTCTTAACCACCCTCTGAAATGACCTAACAAGCCACTCAGTTGTTTCAAGAAGGCAGCTCATCACCATCTTCACAAGGGCAACTAGAGATTGGCAATAAATGCTATCTTAACCAGTGATGCTGATGTCCCATGATTGAATGAAAAAATAAATAAAATAATAATGTAAATAGTAGAAAGCTTTGTGTTAGACAAGCAGATGGGGCATACAAGAACTTGCAAGTTAAGCCAACAATTTAGTTAAGTTTATTATTGTCAGAAGTATGCTTACATTCATACTGAATGAAATTATTCTGAAAATCCCCCAGTCACCACACTCTGGCGCCGGTTCGGGTACACTGAGGGAGAGTTTAGCATGGCCAATGCACCTAACCAGCACGTCTTTTAGACTGAAACCTGGAGCAGTCGGTGGAAAACCACGCAAGCACAAGCTGAATGTGCAGAATCTGCACAGACAATGACCCAAGCCAGGAATTGAACAGGGGTCCCTGGTGCGGTGAGGCATCAGTGCTAATCGCTGTGCTGCCGTCAACTTGCTCGGTACACGAGCCGAAAGAGTGTGAGAAAACTATGTAGTAGCATGTCAGTGTACTTGTTCCCTGTCTCCAGCACCCACTTGCCCTATGGGATACTTATCTCTTTAAAAAGGCCAGTAGCAGCCTCAGAGTCATGCTGAACTGTCCTCGGAACAAAGCTGCTGATCAGAAAACAGTGACTCAGCAAACCCCAGCAAACAAGCAGCATGAAAACTGCACAATTTCACAGCCTTCTTGCAAAATCAACAGGATTTGACTAAGAAATTGCATCTCTTGCAATCTATTTATGCAGGTTGGCATATCTGTATATTCCAGATCATATTTGGCAGGCTGCCCTTTTGATTAAGGTTTGAACATCTACTAAAAAAATTAACATTTAAATGCTCTGCACTTATAAAGTTTCCATGTAGATTTCTGGCAGATCAGTGCTCGTGCCCATAAACGATACTGACGTAACATATGATAATAACGCCTTTCAGTGGCTGCAAGCTTTCACATGCAATCCCCCCTCAGATATACAATCTACTTTGAAAAAAAATAATCGAATGATCTAACTTCATATCTTTATTAAATTCCTAAACAAAATGAAATCTGAGTCAAACTCAATAAAAATTAAAGCAATGTTGGAATATAAACAGTAATTTTACATTCATTCCATCAACTTGTCGCAAAGACTATACAAGTGTATCCGCCAAAAGCAAATTTGAATTTACACTCAACATTATTCTGCAAGTTTTAGAAGTGCAATGATATCAAATTTAGTTTGTGGCCAATTTGTGCGCCCGCGTAACTGCACAATTCGACGAAGGCCATTTTTAGGAGGTTATGGCAAATTCCTCCAATGAGCACAGGTCCTTTATCTATATTAAACAGCAACAAAATCTAAAAAAAATCCCTACTACTAACATTTCATGCAGTCAATTGTAACAGTTGGACAGCTCATTAGTAAAATACGATAGCTGCAAAATCCTGATACGCATCTAAGATGCCTGCATTGGAATTATGCTGTCTATAAAGAGTTAATGTAGTGGAGAGAGGAATTTGACACAGATACACCACCTACTAATATCAGACATGGAGATTCCAATCCAGTCATTGTAGCAGACACTATTAGAATTAATATTCATCACTAAATTCTCACTGGAATACGGGATCGCAAATATTAAATTGAATACAATAACCTGTAACTTTTTTAATGTAGCCAAATATATCAGATGTTCAGATTGAACCCAAATAAGTGTTAAAAAAAGGAATTGGAGGGAGATAGGTTACATTAAACTTAAATTTACTCTTGGTTAGAACACATTAAAAAGGACATAGAGGCGCTGGAGAAGGTCAGAATAATATCTGAAAGGATGATAACCATGAGGAAAGATTGAACAATCCAAGTCCTTTTTACTATAAGGTGTTAGGCATCGTTCAGTACGTCTTATTAAGGTACTTTTAGTCTTTTATTAACTGCTGGAAACTATGGACAGAATTTTCCCATCCGACCCACCACAGAAATCACAGCGGGCAGGATATGGACCATGCAAAGTTCCATTGATCTTGAGTGGAATTTTCCGGTTTTGGGGTGAGCACGGTCAGAAAAAAATTCTGTTTGTGTATAGATATGGTAAAGACCCAAGCTAAGAGTTTTCTCCACGTTTGTTTCTACACACAACTCTGATCAACACTACACTGAACCCTAGATGTGGGTCACATGTTCTCTTATATCACTGTATGGGCAATACTGTATTAGTCCCACGTTAACATTTTAAGTATCAGGTTTTTACATACTTAACTACCTTGTCTTTATCTAACATCATCCCAGTTTACCCCATGCATTACATCATCACTACAATCCCATCTCCTGCCCTTAGGTCTGAGTTCAAAAATTGAGGCTATCTTGGGGCCATATAGCCCATTCATACCTCTTTCTCACTACTATCCAAGAACCAATAGGTGCCATCACTGCAGATAACCTTTGTTGAATTGAAGGTTGGTCTGATATCAGGGTGTCTTTTCATCCACTTTTCCCACTCTTTGGTGTTGCAGTGCTCTTGTCAATGTAATCTCCTAACAATGTTAGGCATACTCAGGAATCAAGTTTCTCAGACTGTGATTTCAATGACAATTCCTGAACATTGCTATATTTAACTTGCTTTCAGGATATCTGCTGTCCTGGAATTTTAAATAGCTCACTTCAAGTAGTTCTACTAATGGTTAACACACTGGGTATTGAAGGTGGAATTCCCTGGGATTCATGGAGTCTTCTGCTAAAGTGAGGAGCTCAATTTCTGCTTTCAGACTCCAAGACTTTCTTTGGAGCTTTCCTCGAATGAATTCCTTCTGTGCCTTCACTTCTTGAATTTTTCTTCACATTAGAATGCTTCTTGATATTTTTCTTCCATTTTCCAGGGTTTTAATTCTCTTTAGCAGTCTCTATGAGGTTTTGAGTTGTCCTATTCATTGCCACCATGCTGTAAGGTGGTGGGCATTGTTTGGTTGATCTTTTAAGATATTGGTAATCTATCTACTGAAGTGCATAAACAGCAGTGAGTATCATTGACAAGATGCAGCGCAGTGACTCAGTAAGGCTCCTTCGACAGCACTATCCAAACCTGTGATTTTTACCACCTAGAAGAACAAAGGAAGCAGGTGCATGAGAGCACCAACCTGCAAGTTCCTCTCCAAGTTACATCCCATCCTGACTTGGAAATATATCACCATACTTTCATCATCACAGGGTTAAAATTCTGGAATTCCTTACCAAACAGTGCAAGAGAGTACTTTCACCAACAGACAGCAGGTATATCACTATTCCTTCACTGCTACTGGTTCAAAATGTTGGAACTCCCTAACAACATTGTGAGTGTTCCTACAGAACATGGACTGCAGTGGTTCAGGAAAGCAGCTCACTGCCACCTTCTCAAGGGAAATTTGAGATGGGCAATAAATGCAGGTGTAATCAAAACTGCCCAGATCCCATGAATGGACTTTAAAAAGGTTGTTCAATAGTGAGTATTTATTAACTACTCTAAACTATAATAAATAGGTACAGGAAAGGTCTAAGTGAGGCACTGCCTCCATGCTTGTTTCTACACACAGCTCTGTCCATCTGTTTTGGGGCCACTGCTGTTTGTCATTTTTATAAATGACCTAGATGAAGGTGTAGCAGGATGGGTTAGTAAATTTGCTGATGACACCAAAGTCGGTGGAGTTGTAGACAGTGAGGATGGATGTTACAGTTTGCAGAGGGACGTAGATAGGCTGCAGAGTTAGGCCGAGAGGTGGCAAATGGAGTTTAATACGGAAAAGTGTGAGGTGATTCACTTTAGTAAGAGTAACAGGAGTACAGAATATAGGGCTAATGGAAGGATCCTTAGTAGTGCCGACGAGCAGAGAGATCTCGGTGTACATGTGCATAGCTCCCTATAAGTTGGCACCCAGGTTGGTAAGGTTGTTAAAAAGGCATGTTAGCTTTTATTGGTAGAGGGATTGAATTTCAGAGTCGTGAGGTCATGTTGCAACTGTATAAAACTCTGGTGCAGCCGCACCTGGAGTATTGCGTGTAATTCTGGTCGCTGCATTATAAGAAAGATGTGGAGGCATTGGAAAGGGTGCAGAGGAGGTTTACCAGGATGTTGGGAAGGTCTTATGAGGAAAGGCTGAGGGACCTGAGATTATTTTCATTAGAGAGAAGAAGGTTAAAAGGTGACCTAATTGAGGCATACAAGATGATCAGAGGGTTAGATAGGATAGATAGTGAGAGCCTTTTTTCTCAGATGGTGATGGTTAACACGAGGAGACATAGCTTTAACTTAAGGAGTGGTAGTTATAGGATGAATGTCAGGGGTAGGTTCTTTACTCAGAGGGTAGTAAGGGCGTGGAATGCCCTGCCTGCAGCAGTTATGGACTTGCCAACTTCAAGGGCATTCAAATGGTCAGTGGATAGGCATATGGATAACGCTGGAATAGTTTAGGTTAGAGGGTCATTAGATTCGTTCCACTGGTCGGCGCAACATCGAGGGCCGAAGGGCCTGTACTGTGCTATAATGTTCTATGTTCTATGTTCCATCACTACTGTGACCCCTAGGTGTGTTCTCTAAAATTACTGTGTGGACTGATTGTATCAGTCCCACATTAACTCGTTGTGTGTGAAAATCTTCTGCTTATGTTTTTTCTGTAAGAGAAGTTGAGTTGATGGTGACCTTCAAAAATCTGAAGGTGCTCCACAGGATAGATGTACACAAACTGTGAGGGAATCCAAAAATTAGGGGCCATAAATATAAGATAATCATTAATAAATCCAATAAGGAATTCAGAAGGAATTCCTTTGCTCAAAAAGTGGTTAGAACGTGGAAGCTGCTGCCAAATGGAACAGTTACAGTGAACATCATGGATATATTTAAGGGAATACTATGCAAATCGATGATTGAACATGGAACAATATTAATAGTGAGAGGAGGGAGAATGGGAGGACATATCTGCAGAGCATGAGCAATGACATGGGTTTGTTAGGATAAATGGTCTTTTTCTATGCTGTAAATACAATATAATTCTACGTGAAATCATCAAACTATGGGGAGCTCTCAGCAGTCACTATGGGAATGATCCTACCAGCCGTTCATGCCCCACCACCGCTGCAAGTGAGGACAGGGAATTTGGTGCTCAGCCAAATCTCCGTTCACTGCAGTTGGACCAAAAAATTGAGATGGAATGAATGGCTGGAAGATTCCACCTGACATCTCCAATCTGTTGGTCCATGGCTTTCACAATGGGGCAATGTGATATTCATTGAGTGTGTTCAATTGGTGCAATATGTCAACGGGACTGAGCAAGTTGAAGAAGGAACTTGTTTGAAAGTGACCATTTAGAAAATTGTACCAAGCTGTGCCTGTGCATCTGTCATATTTAATCAAGCTAGAACCTACGACCTGATAACATTTTGGAAGAAGTTTCAGTTAAATCATATTGAGAGGAATTAATTTTGATTCTCCATTTAAAAAGGCCCATATGACAGGAGATATCATTGGGGTCATACATGGGGAGATGGCTGTGAGATGAGATTTCCAATGTGATAACCACAAGGATTCTCAACTTCACATTTCAAATAAAGAGGAAAAACTGCAGCCGAGTGTTTCATCTCTGATCTGACATTTCCATTAATCTTATTCACTGATAACATCATGCTTACGGACACTCAGTGAATTGCTTCGGTAGGGCTGACAGGTTTGATTTACCTCAAAACTTCTATTGAATATGTAATATCTATCCTTTCATAGGCTCCAGCCAGACACAAACTAAGAAAGTTCACCTTTCAACAGTAATCTTTTCAACTGCCTATTGTTTTACATCTGCTATATATGCATACAATCTTTTTACATTGCGATCTTGAATCACATCTATATACAAACAGTAAAAAAATTCAAGCTTGGAAAAATAAGATTGCAAAGCATTCTCCTTTTGACTTGAGATCCTGTATCTTTCTGTCTATGCATTGATTATTTTGAGCATATTCATTTACAAAGTACACTACTGCTGCCAGAATAGAAGTTATTTACTTATGTTTGCCAATTTAAAAATGACCCTTGCAATAATTTACGATGTGGAGTTGCCAGCGTTGGATTAGGGTAGGCACAGTAAGTAGTCTCACAACACCAGATTAAAGTCCAACAGGTTTATTTGGTAGCATGAGCTATTGGAGTGCCGTTCCTTCATCAAGCAACTCACCTGATGAAGGAGCAGTGCTTCGAAAGCTCATGCTACCAAATAAATCTGTTGGACTTCAACCTGGTGTTGTGAGGCTACTTACTGTAATAATTTACTCTACTAATTCTGTCAACTACGACACAAAATATAAAGTGATGAATTTATCATGCATCCCAATTATTGTTCATATTGCCACATAAAGTCTTGGAGTGGAATTTTCCCATCCTGCTTGCCATGGGAATCATAGCGGGTGGGACACAGACCATGCAAAAATCCGCTGACCCCGGACGGGATTTTCTAGTCTTGGGGAGAACACAGCCGGAAAATCTCTCTCATAAAGTCATACAGTGCAGTGGAGGCCATTCGACCTATTGAGCCTGCACCAACAATAACTACCACTAAAGTTGCGCTAATCCCATTTTCCATCACTTATTTCACATCCTTGAATGTCATGATATTTCAAGTGCTTATCCAAGTATTTTTTAAAGGTTGTAAAGCTCCTGGCCTCCATTATTTCCCAGGCAGTGCATGTCAGATTCCCATGACCCTCTGAGTGACTTTTCTGCCCAAATATCCTCGGAATCTATTAAAACTATGTCCCCTAGGGATCATGTTGGACAGTATTTAATGAAGGTGATCACTTATCAACTGAAGAATCCTACAATGCTCTATTAGGGAAATTCCAAAGCATTAAGTGCTACTCAGGTGCTTAACTAGACAGCAGTGTGTCTTCACCGGGTTCAAGGATTTGTCAGGTGACAGCATCCTGTTGAACAGCAGTGCCTTTGGGGAGATTGCTATTGGTACAGTTATAGCTTAAGAGTATCACTGGATCTCAAGCCACAGATGATTAATGGCAGGGTGGGGGGTTACAGAACACAGGTCATTGGGGGGGAAGGAAGCTTGATAGCAAAGGCCAGAGTTGGCCCTCACCACCCACTCTCACCACCCACCCTCACCCCTTCTCAATGTTGGGTCCCCCAATCAAGAATGTGTAATGACCTTAACAAGACTCTTAGAATATCAGCTTCCTATTTAAGGCATTATTGGATTAGTTCATCAGGGAGCCCTACTTGTGTATAAAATGTGGGGTGTCAGGATTACTGGCATTCTGGACTTAGACTCTGTATGGAATCACTTTTCGGAATGTTGTTGGCTACGTAAACCCGTCTAAATTTGGTGATGTGACAATGGCCTCCAAGGAGTTATTTCAGACTGACTGCTCTCAAACAAGGGACACTCCACCCCTTCCAACCCAAAAAGCTTGTAAGCAACCCTATATGGGTTTGCTTGATGTGGTCTCCAAATGGCAAGGCCTGTCATCAGTTGGCTGAATGGTGGAATAAGTCTTTAGTTGGCATTAATGGGCAATTTAAGGGCACTTGGTGACAGGAAGGGAGTGTTATTCTCAGGCCTTCCTGCCATTGACTTTTTCAATTTGGAGGATGAATAGGTTGTGGCTTCCTTATTGAATTTATTATGGAAAAGGGCATTGAATTTTGCATTTTGCTTTACTTGATGTTATTTGTCACTACAGACTAATATGACGACAATAATCTCTCCTTCAATGTTAATGAAATGAAGGAGATTATCATAGACTTCAGGAAGCATCTACATCAATGGGGACAAAGTAAAACTGATCGAAAGCTTCAAGTTTTTAGGTGTCTAAAAACTTGTCTTGATTCTTGTCACCTGTCTTGATTCTCCGCCCCATGCTGACACTATAGTTAAGAAAGCCCACTAACCCCTCTCTATTCTCAGAAGACGAAGAAAATTTGGCATGCCAGCTATGGATCTCACCAACTTTTACAGATGCACTATAGAAAGTATTCTTCCTGTTTGTATCACAGCTTTGTATGACTCGTGCTCTGTACAAGCCACAAAAAACTACAAAAGATTGTGAACGTAGCCCAATCCATCACACAAATCAACCTCCCACCCATTGACTCTTCCCAACAACCAACATAATCAAGGACCCGATGCACCCTGGACATTCTCTCTTCCACTTCTTACGTTAGGAAGAAGATACAAAAGTCTGAGGTTACGCACCAAATCGATTCAAGAACAACTTCTTCCCTGCTGCAATCAGACTTTTGAACTGACAAACTTTGCATTAAGTTAATCTTTCTCTACACCCTCCCTATGATTGTAACACTACATTCGGCACTCTCTCCTTTCCTTCTCCATGAATAGTATGCTTTGTTTGTATGACATGCAAAAAACAATACTTTTCACTGTACACTGATACATGTGACAATAATAAGTTAACCATATATGGAGTGTGGAGGTAAACTGACAGCTGTGATTAAATAAATTCTGGAAATGTCAGCAGTCAGTAGCCTCACTGAATTTACGACTAAATCCAGGAAGGCTTAACTGGCAATCTGTTTGCTATTAATTCAGTTTAGTGCATTCCTCAGGAATGAATTAA
Organism: Sphyrna mokarran; assembly: GCA_024679065.1. Lineage (NCBI taxonomy): Eukaryota > Metazoa > Chordata > Chondrichthyes > Carcharhiniformes > Carcharhinidae > Sphyrna > Sphyrna mokarran. The sequence continues at coordinate 23,056,402 of JAGIQG010000022.1, read as the reverse complement.
ATTGTTCTCCTTGCCTCACCGTCCAACAATCTATTTCTGATGGACATCCCAATTGTATGAGGCGTTTTTTTTTTAATTACTGTTCATTCATGGGATGTGGGTATCTCTGGCTAGACTAGCATTTATTGCCCATTTCTGAAAGCATTTAAGAATCAACCACATTACTGTGGGCCTGGAGTCACATGTAAGTTTTTAATAAGTTTAGTAAGTTTATTTATTAATCACAAGTAAGGCTTACAATGAAGTTACCATGAAATTCCCCTAGTCACTCCCCCTTCGGCATCTGTTCAGGTCTTTTAGACTGTGTGAGGAAACCGGAGCACTGGAGGAAACCCACTTAGACACAAGGAGAACATGCAAACTCCACACAGACAGATTCCCAAGTCAGGAATCGAACATGGGTTCTTGGCATTGTGAAGAAGCAGTGCTAACCACTGTGCCACCATGCCACTCCATATAGATCAGGTAAGGATGGCAGGTTTCCTTCCCTAAAGGATACTAGTAAACCAGATGGGTTTACTAATCAGATAGTAAACCAATGGTCTTGTGGTCTTCATTAGACTCACAATTCCAGATATGCATTGAATTGAATTTCACCATCTACCATGGTGGAGTTTGAACCTGAGTCCCAAGAGTATTACCTGGGTCTCTACATTAGTAGTCCAGCAGCAATACCACAATGCCACCAACTTCCCTAAAGCTTTGACATTTCCCTTCACAGAATGGTTTGTTTGGCACAGGCAGATCATTTTGCCTTGTTAATTGGATGGTTATTTTGTGCATAGCAAACCTAGAGCTGTGTGAACTAATACTATTGATAGGAAGTGGCTAGCAGAGCAGCAAGAGACTGAAACAAATTGGAATGTTTCTGTGCATTCCCAGGAAGCATTATGTGAGTGACTGATGGTAAGAACTCGTTAGCTGCAGATACTAAAGGGATAGATGTGTAGCTCAGAGATAGGAGCCTCGAGAGGCAGCATTGGAAAACAGTCAGAAAAGAGACCTAAAAATATTTTTGTAAGTTTAAATCACAAAATATGTCAAAATAAAACAACAAAAAAGCAAATGAAGAAACAATGAAAAAGAGTTACGTCAATAAGAGAAAAACTGAAAAATAAGAGGAAGGGCAAAACATAACAATCATTAGAGAAAATACAAAACATAAACTGAAGAAAAGAGGACAAACTGAATATATATGAATAACTAAAATACGTTTTTGTCAATAAAGCCTGTCTTACAACTGTAGCAATCCAAACATGTATATTGACCAGTAAAAGTAGGCTTGCAGTAGATGGTAGTGAAGAACATATTACAACATAGTAAATAGGGCCTTCACCAATTGCTTATCATGCAAGCTTGATGTTGAAATAGGGCATACCAAAACCATCCTGCTGGATAATGGCTGAGATGATCCATTCATTACTCATTGTGTATCATGTAAACTCGTGAATGAGTCGAAGGCTGCCACTTTCAGCCTTGAAATGCACACAATCTACCTCAGATTACCCTGTAAGGGCAAAGCTTTGAGCAACAGGTGAAGCTAGGTGTTTCAGGCTGCTATTACAAAGTAGCAACATGTTCACTACTTACAGCATACTGCCATCAAGCCAAAAAGACATGCTGTCTATCAGACAAATGAATAATGTGGTGTATGAATTTTATTGCCAGTCTGATGCCAGGTATAGGCAATATTTTCCAAAGACTGACAGATCATTTCATACAACATGTCCCTTCAACTGTTCGAAACAAGCAAGGTACAGATTGTACCAACCAGACCATGCTTGCAAAGCTTAAACCATTTTACCACCTTGCCCGCCACGGGAATCAGAGTGAGCGAGGGACAGAATGAGGGATTATGTGGTTTCTGGGTAAGTGAAGCAGTAAAATCCCACACAGTGTTCAATATTAGATGTGACTCCATGATTAGACAACATTTTTGAAACATTCCTGAATGTATTAAAATTTGTGCTGCCAACCATTTTAACATCAGTCGATATTGTAATGTGTTTGATTTACACATGCTAGAAAGTACTCCGTCAAAGTAATTTTTGGAGCAGATTCGGCTGTTATCAGGTTCAGTAAGAAGTCTCACAACACCAGGTTAAAATCCAATAGGTTATTTGGAATCATGAGCTTTCAGAGTGCTCTTCCTTCATCAGGTGAGTGAAGGAGCAGTGCTCCCAAAGCTCATGATCCCAAATGAACTAGTTGGACTTTAACCTGGTGTTGTGAGGCTTCTTACTGTGCCCAGCCCAGGTCAACACCAGCATCTACACATCTTGGTTATTCAGCATAGCATGTGTATGTCCAGAGATTGTAATAATACCCTGATGTATGGCATCACTATAACACTCTATCCACCTTGCTCAGTTCTATAAGACAATAAATAAATTGTGAAAACAATACCTAAACAGCCTCAACAGCTGTAATATTCAAACAACTAAATCAGGATCATGAAATAAAGATGCGCTTGTGTAGATGTTTAAATATGATCAATCTTGGTTAATTACTGGCCAAAACTCTGCTGCATTTGAAACTCATGAACAGGAGTCCTACTTCAGATCAACTTTCAGAATATTGGCCCAAAAAAAACCCATGTGTATAAGCAGCAGTGACACCTGCGTTAGGTATGAAAGTTCTGCCCCCAGTGGGACAGAGGGCCCCAAGAATCTACAAGCTACTTTCCCTATAATGTTCATGTGGACTATTCTGCAGCTTTAGACAATGTGCATTTCAGGACTCTAAGGCTGCAACTTAGAACACACAAAAAAGCTCCTCTTCAATAATTTCTAGGGTACAGTTATTCACAGCCTAGGGAAATCCCCATTTCATATAAATAATTTTTGCTTCCTTGTCTACTGTGTTAATGAGAAGTCAACATCGTTTTCTTGATAAAGTTACCTGTAGATGTTAATGATCTGCAAAGTGCAAGAATGGGTCCATTTATATGGTTGGGATGGAATACCTATCCCAAAAAAAATCCCTCAATCCAAGTTGGAGCAAAGATCGTCAGATGCTCAAATGGGTGGAAGAAATGTTTCCTGAATGTTTGAAATGGAGAAGGTGTAAGGTCTATTCATTTCCTTGAATAGACAAAGACAGCACTATGGAGTTTAAATGAATTCCTTTTACTGAACAGAAGTTAAAATTAAATCATTACAGAAGTGCAAAGAAAAGAGAAAAGCTAAATAGAGAGAGAGAGAGAGATTGGCTTTTCCATCAGCCCCTGATCTTACTGATCTTGAACACAAAAGTCAAAAACAAACCTGAACTGAACTCAAAACATAAAGATGAAATTACAATATATTTGATTCATGATCTTGTTATCAAAATTGTTTGGCACATGCTGTCTCTAGCTTGGAGAAACCGGCCATGCAGATGCTGTTTATGAAAAACGTTGTTTGGCTTATGAAAAGCCTGCTTTTACTTGTGTTGTACTTTTCAAAAATGCAGCCAATTTCTAGTTAAGCCAGCACGCCTTCTGAATTTTAAAATGTAGTCAAGTTAATTTTTTTAAGCTTAGCAGAGTTAGTAACTTAGAAATATTTTAAAATGAAGTCTTTGCATAAATGAAGCAAATCATATATGGGATCCTTCAGAAGTTCTCTCTGCCTACCTCAGGGAAGATTTGGGATTATTAGAAGGCCGGAAAGAAATGTCAAAACTGGTATTTATCGGAAAACGATTTTTGGTGCTTCACAGAGCAGTCTGGAGGCTTGAACATGAACCATTTATTGGCAGCCGATTACTATGTACATAGCCACAGTACTTCCGTACATGGATGCTGTCTCCAGGCTCTTTCCAGCTCTTTCCAGACTCTTCTCCACAAACAGTGACTGTCTATTATGGACTGTTCTCCAGTCCACGTTAAGCCTTATTTTACAGAATACAATATCCAAATTCTTATCCAAGTTGTGATGCAACATTTACTTTAGTTGCTACTCCTTCTGCCCAACCCCCTCCACCCAAATCCTACCCCAATGTTCCCCACTAAGTCTCCGACAATCTTGGAGATTTGACAACTTTTCCAGATCTTGTTCTGCAACATTTGGAAAAATAATAATTTTCATTGCTTTGTCAGTTCAGCATTTAAATTGTAGTTCTCTGCACTCCTGGCACTTGGTTGACTCCATTTTGTTCAATTTATGCACTCCTTCAAGTTGTGTTTCTCTTCAACAACAATCCATCTACTTTATTCGCAGACTGTGTGATGATATTATTGAAAAAATTCTAAGTGCCAAACAAGCGTGAACACTGGGAGAGAATCACGTTTTTTGGGGAGGATGGGGGAGTGCGAAAATGGAATTTTGCTTCATTCTGACAAAAAAAAAATGCAAATCTACTTTCCACCAGCAGGGGGACGGGGTGGGGCCTAAGCATGCCGAAAGTCAGCAGAAAGCAGCAGAAGGCGCCAATGCGCATGGTCGGATCTCTGTGTTCTATGAACACAGGAATCTGCCAGTGACTAACTCCCCCAGGGAATTGACTGATTCCCAATTCCCCCCTACTACCATAGACTGCTTTGGCTGATCGCTTCAGTTTCTTGAGATTTCGGGTTCCTTTTCCAGCTTCTTTAGGATTTAGGGGTCTATTCTTCACCGTCACCATGTTGTAAAATTTGTCTGGACTTTTCTGGGGAGACCTAGAATCCTATTTGGTTGAACATAAACCATTTATTGGTAACTATATATATCTCCAGCATTCTGCCATGAATGGCCATTGTCCCCATGCCAACTCTTTCCAGACTCAACTCCTTAGACAGTCCACTATAATGTGACTCTGCACATCATATTGTGGATGCTACTCTTCTCCAGTCCCACATTAATTCTTACTTTGCAGAACACTTTAAAACAACATGGCCCTTCAAAGATGCAAAGTCAGGAATTCCCCAGAAAAGCTGAGGAACTCTTACTTTCTTGGGGGGTTTGAAATTCCAGATGTGGCAGGATATCAGCAGAGCCAGATTCAATTCTGGCCTTCCCCAGGGCTCAACTGTGACCCATATCCTCTCCAAGCATAGGGGTTCCAGGATCAATCTTTTCCAACAGGTTGGCTGATGTCAGAAAATATCTTGCTGAAAATGTTTAAAGTTTATTTATTAGTGTCACAAGTAGGCTTACATTAACACTGCAATGAAGTTACTGTGAAATTCCACACTCTGGCATCTGTTCAAGTAGAATTTAGCATGGCCAATGCACCTAACCAGCACAGTTTTTGGATTGTGGGAGGAAACTAGAACACTTGGAGGAAAGCCATGCAGATACGGGAAGAACATGCAGACTCTACACAGACAGTGACCCAAGCCAGGAATTGTACTTAGGTCTCTGATGCTATGAGGCTTCAGTGCTAACTACCATGCCACCTTTCCACCCAAAAACTTTGAACTGAGAAAAGCATCTTTAGTTGTATTGACTTGTCCTTTGTTAGGGTGCAAACATGGGTCATTGTGAAAAGAAATAATTACTTGAGTTGTTTTCTGCCCTCTTTCTAAGGCATTTGTAATCATGTCTATCAGAATATATTGCTCGGCTGCCCGGAGTTTGTTGAATGATGTGAAGGGTGGGGTTTTTCAGCCAAGTTTGCCCCAGGACCAGAAAATCCCACTGCAATTCCCGTGGGAGACAGGATGAGAAAGTTCCACCCAAAATGTTTTTGGGGAATTGACCAGTTATGAATTGTGTTGTAAATAATAAGAATGCACTGAATGTGGTGAGTTATTTTCCACCTATTGTCGGTGCCAGTATTACCAAAGACTGCAGCAGTTCAAGAAGGGAGCTCACCACCATCTACATAAGAAAGATTTGGAATGGGCAATAAATGCTGGTCTTGACACATCCCATGAAAAAATCCAAAAATGTTCAATTTAAATCTAGCAGGTGACCTCTCTGGTCTGAAAGTCCTTGAGTGGAATTTTGCCAAAATGGACAGGATTTTCTAGTTGCGCTCCATGACCAAAAATTCCCGCTCGAGGTCAATGGACCTTTAAATAGTCCACCGATTTTTCTTTACCACCCTCTATGATTCCCCTGGTGCATGGGATGGGAAAATTCTGCTCAATTCGGATGGGAATAGCCGAGCATAGCCCACTGTCTGTACTGCTGGCTTTTCAGACCCTTCATCAAAAAAAAATACATGGAGTGGGTCCTATGATGCTGATGGGGTAGTTCTGATTGATCTCACCAGGTGAATCAATGTTAAAAATAAATTAAAATGGGAAAAAAGGAACACTCCTCGAACACAGTCAAATCTCCAGTCTGCATGGATACAGAATCCCCCTTATCCATAGATATGGAACACAACATTCTCTCCCTCCAGACATCGGATCCTGATCACGTCATTGGCGGTGTACAGGGACAGTGAAGTGGGGAACCTCACCAGCGCAGAGGCTGTTTTGGGTCTCCTATTCAATTCCTCATCTCTCTCTACAATTCCCATCCCTCAAAAACAGGGCTGGAAAATTCCCCGCCCACCACCGATACAAGCAACAAAGGAAAAAAAATCTGCCACAGTCCCGTCTTTGATTTTGATGAACATGAATTTCACCACATTTGACACTCAATGGTACAGCTGTGCTCTAATTCTGATGATTTACTTTTATGAATTAAATCTACAGTATCCCGTTGGGCAACATATGTTATACATTGAATCTGCTAATCAAATTTACATTAAGACTTGGTGAGCATATGTTAGCCTTGACACCATATTCCTCATTCTTTGATATAAATGCTAAAGGCTTCATTGAACTGGTGTTTGTAGCTTGATGAACTTTGATGTTCAATGAATAACAAAGAGTTGAGTCGGCATTGCACTTTTCACAACCATCAGGCAACTTAAGGCATTTCTATAACCAATGAAGCACTTTTGAAGCATAGTCACGGTTGTAATGCAGCAAATGCAGCAGCCAGTTTAGACAGTGTAATCTCAATCTCACAAACAACAACCAAATAAGGAGAAGATAGTTCGGCACCGACTCGTTTGTTTCAATTGAGTTATTTTCTCAGTTGAAATTGCAAAGAAAATAAATTCAAAAAGTAATCAAAGAGGTTAGGTTCTAGGCAGAAATCCACAAAACATAAGTTTGGAGATAAAATTGTTTACCTAACACATGATCTGATTGAAAAATAGTGATATATATAAATAAAGTCATTGCCATTAATTATCAGGTAACAGATACTAAGTCAAGATAGCAACTAAAATACTGAGGTAAAATTCTCTTAACATTAATCAATTTTCCACCTGATTTCTGGATATTGCCCTTAGGTGAATTGTAGGTAGCTAGGGCAGTCACTTAAAAATAGGCATCAAGCCCCTTGTAAATAGTAATGACAGGCTTAGCTCTGAAAATAGCTCTTAAGCAATTTCCACCATAAATGTAGATTTTTGTTACAAATGAATCAGATGTTAAGACAGCGTTGAGCAATGCATATTAAATAGGTATAGTTGTGGATGAGGAATGAAAAATACATCAGACAATCCATCAGAGAGCTGATGCAGACTTGATGGGTTGAATAGCCTCTCCTGTATTGCACTCTAATGGAATACTGTTGGGATTCTATGATTCTATGACTTTACCATTCTATGATAAGTACAATGGTCTTTCTATCTTTGATTTGATTTGTTATTGTCACATGTATTGGGATACAGTGAAAAGTATTGTTTCTGGAACGCTACACAGACAAAGCATGGAATTCATAGAGGAGTAGGAAAGGAGATAATACAGAATGTAGTGTTATAGCTAGGGTATGGAGGAAAATTAATGTAAAAGTTAGGTCCATTCAAAAGTTTGATGGCAGCAGAAAAGAAGCTGTTCTTGAGTCAGTTGGTACGTGACCTCAGACTTCTGTATATTTGGTGGAAGAGAGTATGTCCAGGATGCGTGAGGGACCTTGATTATGCTGGCTGCTGTGCTTACTTTGCTGCTAACTCTGTGTTATCTGTGCCTTGTTATGACTGCCATATGGACATTTTTTCATGACCACTTCAGCTGGATTTTGGCATTAAGTTAAACCTCATTTTTCACAATTGTTTGGACCAGCTTATTGGCTCTGGATTAGGTTTTTCACTCCAAAGCAATTGTGGCAACTGGCAGAAGTGAAAGACTATATTTATAACCAAAAAAAAAACCTCAGGCTGACAGAACTGATGGACCAGGCATGCAAGTTGATCTGGGAAGAGGTGAATTTTCATCCTTGAGAACATCCAAAACTTAAGCGAAACGCAGAAATGACAATATGTGAGGCTAGGGAAGAAGGCGATGGCCTAATGATATTATCGCTTGACCATTAATCCAGAAACTCAGCTAATGTTCTGAGGAACTGGAGTTCGAATCCCGCCATGGCAGATGATGGAATTTGAATTCAATAAAAAGTACCTGGAATTAAGAAGCTACTGATGACCCACCAATGATGATCAACCATTGTTGATCGTTGGAAACATACAATCTAGTTCACTGATGCCCCTCAGGGAAAGAAATCTGCCATCCTTACCGAGTCTGGCCTACATGTGGCTCCAGACCCACAGAAACGTGGTTGACTCTCAACTAAGGATGGATAATAAATGCTGACCAGCCAGCGATGCCCACATCCCATGAATGAATAAAGAAAAAGGGTTGTCAAGGCGCTGAAGATATTCTTTCAATAAATCTTCCACAAGATTCAGCAAATGTTCTCATGAAGAATACCAAGGTATTAAACCAGTAACGGGTAACAAGAACTCAGAGAGATCTTTGTACTTGAAATGTTTTAATGGGGTCTTTGTGTTGATGGCTGCAAAATTTGTGAGAGAAACATTCACCCCAAAATCTTGCTGCCATTCAGGCTGGTGAGATCTTACAGTTCCGCCAACGGTTTCCCAGCAGCAAGGGATATGTTCAGTGGGAAACCCTGTTGACAATGGCGGGACCATAAGATCCCACTGTTTGCAAGTGGTGTGTCACCTACTGTCCCCATGAAGCATGCTGAGAGGGAAAAAAGTCCAACACATCATATGTCTACTTTTAATTATATGGAGATTTAAAAATTTTCATCTACATATGATTTTGTTTATGATTATTTGGATTTGAACACAATCTACAAATCACATATTATCATTTCTATCCGCATTGCATTAAGTTTTGTAAACAAATGCATTGCCATGAATTTTGGGGTCAGTGATAATTAAGCTAGCCATCTTGCCGACAGACTTTCGTTAAACCGTGTACTGGACAGTGTCAGTCATTAGAAACCAAGTGCAGAGGAACTGGAATCTTGGAGATCAGGCTAAGCAAAATTGGAACATCTTAACCAATTAGGTGAAGAATCACCATCAAGACATTCAGAGATGAATTTTAACCCTCAAAAAAGGGATGTGTTAGGATCATGGGAAATGTTAAAAGTCTAAAACCCAACCCCAACCCAACTCTAACCTGCCAAACTCTCAGGTTGATGAAGGCAGAACACAGAGTGGTTGCCCATTGGCACCTTGGGGGTGGAATGGCAATTTAAATATTATAATGAAGGTAGCAATCCCAAATTTAAGCTACTTTGTGATGTAACCATAGATGCCTGACTATCCCAAAACACATCAGCTAAAGGGAGATGAGGATAGCTTTGGAAAGAAGGTAGGTACATTTACAGCACTGCTTGTGGTCAAGAGAAATAGGAGTGTTTCCCCATCCCAGTCCCCCAAGCTTACACTCCTGTCTTGAATGAAACAACTTAATAAAACCCATCCATACCCAAACCTTCCAAGATTAGGGATCTGAACCCAACTCCCCTGCCACCCTACAGCCAAATTCACAGGAGCAAACAATAATCCTTTGGAAACATAACTGAGGCACTTTTAAATTGTTTTTAGCCCACCTCTACCTCCAAATTTTACTTGAGCAGAACAGAATTTCCAGGGTTTTTTACAAACTGACCTGCAAACCATAGCAATTTTGAGAGCAGTTCAGGTGAGTTCTACACTCGACATTGTCCCATCTGAATAAAACTTCACTTATTGCAGCTGCTGCCTCAGTCCCTCTGGCAAACATTTGGCAGATATTGCTTGCACAGATACATATTTTCTCAACCGTAAAAAAATTTCCAATTGACATGATCAGGGCAGGAGGATTTGTGGATGTATTTGATAGTGGGTCAGAAGAGAAAGATCATCACCATCCAAGGCAGTGATGATACGCTGTGCTGGTATCAGGATTTGTGCAGAAAAGGGCTGCTTAAGAGAGGGGTGCACAGGGAGGCACAATTGGAGGCACAATCAACAACACAGAGACCCAGCTTCCTTTATCTCCTGCAAGAATTTATTTATTAGTGTCACAAGTAGGCTTACATTAATACTGCAATGAAGTTGCTGTGAAAATCCCCTAGTCACCTCACTCTGGTGCCTATTCAGGTACATTGAGGGAGAATTTACCATGACCAATCCACCTAATCAACACATCTTTTGGAGAGTAGAACATAGAACATTACAGTGCAGTACAGGCCCTTTGGCCCTCGATGTTGCACCGACCAATAGAACCAATCTAATGACCTTCTAATCTAAGCTATTCCAATGTTATCCATATGCCTATCCACTGACCATTTGAAAGCCCTTCAACTTGGCGAATCCACAACTGCTGCAGGCAGGGCATTCCATGCCCTTCCTAACCTGTGGCATGAAACTGGAGAACCTGAAGGAGACTCAAGCAGACATGGGGAGAATGTGCAGATCCACACAGACAGTGATGCAAGCTGGGAATTGAACCCAGGTCTTTAGCGCTATGAAGCAGCATTGCTAACCACTATGCCACCGTGCCACCAAATAAACTCAGCTTTAGCTGAGTTTGTCATTGTCATGGACGTGTAATTATACAGTCAGCTATTGTCTGAGGGAGACAAGCGAGTGAGAAGAGGGAGTATTAGGAGTGGAATTCTCACTTCCATATCCCCTTGCACCTATATATTTCACCTGGATCAGCATGAAAGTGTCTGATTGGTTGTAGGCCATCTATATTGATCTCCTTATTTAAGGAAGGATGTAATTGTTTGTAGCCATTGGAGTTTGGAAGAGATTGGATTGGAAGATAAAAGATCCTGAGAGTTCTTGACAGAGTCAATGGTCACCAAATTCTCCAACTTCGCTGCAGTTGGAGAGTGGTGTGAATGGCTGGTAAAATCGTGCCTGATATTGCGAGAATGTTTCCTTTTGTGGGAAAACCTGGAACTTGGGACCAATGTTGAAAAATAAGGGAGTTGCCCATTCTGAACTGAAATTTGAAGACAGAGTTCAGTAAAACTGAGGAATGAACTTAAGCACAATACAGCACTGAGTGTATTTTTCTCTCAGAGGGTTATGAGTATTTGAAATCATTTTCTCAAAAGACAGTAGAAGAGAGACTTTGGATGTTTTCAAGGCAGTGCTTGTTATAAACTTGATATATAAGAGACTGAAAGGTTACCAAGGGTTAGGAGGAAGTTACAGTCAGATCAGCCACTTTTTATATTGAATGGGGGGAGCAGCTTGAAGGGCTGAGTGGTCTACTTCTGCTCTTGTGCTTGTAAATGCTTGTAAATTATTGATCCAATATAAAACAATAAATACAGGTATTTGTTATTCTCTTTAAAGCCATAGTTAAGAAAGTATTCAAAGTCTCCCCTGCCTTAGTCATGATTTGCATGGTATCATTTAAAAGCCAAAATTTAAAAATTCATGCAGGTGGCCACCTCTAGTGCACACAGTCTCATTATTTCATTAGCGTCATATTAACACTGCAATGAAGTTACTGTGAAAATCCCTTAGTTGCCACTCTTTGGCATCTGTTTGGGTACACTGAGAGAGAATTTAGCATGGCCAATCCACCCAAACAACATGTTTTTTGGACTGTGGGAGGAAACCAGAGCACCTGGAGGAAACCCAAGCTGACATGGGGAGAAGATGCAGACTCCACACAGTGACCAAGTCGGGATTTGAACCCAGATCCCTGGCACTGTGAGGCAGCAGTGCTAGGCATTGTGCCACCCATGATGCCCTATGTCACAAATCCATTTGTACTCGAGTTGGTTTCCTCCATCCTTTCCATTATTTGCTAAATTCCTAATGTGCAGCCAGTGTGCACCTGCTCGGCTATAACCCCTTGCGTTCATCATCTGTGTCCAGCTGAACAGAGGTCAGACAGAATCTCCCCCGCTGGTGCAGCCTCTCCCACAGCTGCCCTTACCAATAGTCCAGCTTGTGCTCACTGGTGAAGTGTGAATCCCCTTGTGAAAACTTAATCCAACTGTCTGCATTTGTGTGACCGTGTTTGCTCAGGACTGAGGTCCTCTGAGGAACCGTCTTTATAGATATTCTGCAACACTTGCCCCAACCGTGTACAGGCCCTGGAAAACAAGACAGAGTGATTCGATTCAGTCTTGACAAAGTAATACGTTCGGCCGTCACCATTTTCATCATTCAGTTGTTGATGAAACGCAGCCAGCGTAAGCTGCCAGCAATATTAGTGATTCTGTCTCTGTGTCACCGGCTATCTGTGAGCTCCCTGTTTCTGCATTTCTGACTGAGAGGGACACAGATGTGCCAGTAATCTCCAGGGCATCCTCCTCCGCTTCGGTGAGCTTCACTATTTGTGCCGGTTGGCCTCCAATCCCTTCCTTCTCCCTTTGCCTGCTCATCATCCAACCAAGGCCAAAAAAAATAAAATAACAGGCCGTGTGGAGTTGAGGAAATTAGACGGCTGATGAAGGTGGGGGTGAATGTGAAACAGATCTATTCCATTGCACACTGAATAGGGTGAGCTGCAAGTTGGATGGATAAGTGAGAAGATGATGAGATAAATAGAAAGTGAAGGCTTGGAGTCGCTAGAAGCTGAGTGGGTGTGAGGAGAGATGTGGCTGAGAGCAGTTCGCAAGAGGCTGGAAGCTTAAGGCACACAGTGCAGTTGAATCAGCAGCTATATTCACTTCTGACCGGCAACAACATTCCGAAAATTAGAGATAACGATACTAATCTTGTAAATCCAAAGTAAGCAATGTTTTTTCAGCAAATGTAAAGGGGTGGAAAGAAAACCATGAGGACAAATTTGCTAAAAATGTAGTGTGTGCTAGTTGAAGAACAGTTAACATATACAATATCAGCTGTTGCACAGTTGATAGTACTCTCACCTCTAAGAGAGAAGATTATGGACTCAAATTCTATTCCAGAGAGAGAGAGTTATAGAGAAATATAGCATGGAAACAGGCCCTTCGGCCCAACTGGTCCATGCTGACCAAGGGTGCCCTTCCAGCTAGTCTCAATTGCTCTCGCTTAGCCTATATCCCTCTCATTCTTTCCCATCCATGTACTTATCCAAATGTTTTTTTTAAATGTTGTTTTCATAATGGCTATTGTAATATATTGCAATGAATGGCAGTCCTTGTTAAACAGGTTCAGGACAAGACTCCTGTACAGTCAACCTCCACTGCCAGAACATACCCTTTATGCAGTTGTGGAGAGATGCAAATGATTCTGCACATTACCGAGGAGTATAGACTAAATAATGGAATAATCACCTTAAATTCAGCTAATGTGGACGTGATTCCTTGTCTCGTGGATTTGCAATTCTCTAAATAAAACAATGAATTGTATATGTTCACTCTTTAGTGTTGTATTGTGCACCGTGTGCTTAAGTTCACTCCTCAGTTTCATTGAACTTCAGTTTCATAATGCTAACTATAGGAAATCAACTAGCTGCTATCTGAGATTTGAACGCAAAAACTTCCAAGGCCTCATGGAAATGCTACACTGTATAAGAGGTGTTGACTTTCAGATGGGATGACCTTGTCAGGTGGACAGACAAACTCACACAGCACCAAGTCAAAGAAAAACAGGAAGAGATATCCCTGGTGTCCATCACAGAATGATACAAATGTTACAGTGCAGAAGAAGGCCATTCGGCCCATCTTATCTGCACCAGCTCTCCAAATGAGCAATTCCCTTTATGCTGTTCTCCTGCCTTCTTCCCATTCTTATTTATCTGCGTCACAAGTAGACTTACATTAACACTGCAATGAAGTTACTGTGAAAATCCTCTAGTTGCCACACTCTGGTGCCTGTTCGGTACATTGAGGGAGAATTTAGCACGGCCAATGCACTTAACCAGCATGTCTTTCAGACTAAGAGGAAATCTGAATACCTGGAGGAAACCCATGCAGGCACAGTCTTCACAGAGACAGTGACCCAAACTGGGAATTGAACCCAGGACTCTGGCATTGTGAGGCAGCAGTGCCAACCACTGTGCCACCATGCCACCCGAATCTTCATTTACAAACACCTATCCAATTCTCTTCTCAATGCTTCGATTAAACCTGCCTCAATCACACTCTCAGGCAGTGTATTCCAGGTCATAACCACTCGCTGCACAAAAATATATTTTCTCATATTGCTTTCGCTTTATACTAATTACTTTAAATCTCTGCCATTTCATTCTTGATTCTTTTACAAGCGAGAATGCTTTCTCCCTATGCAATTCCCCCCAGCCCCTCATGATTTTGAACAGCTCTCTCAAATCTACCTCGCAGCCTTCTTTTCTCCAAGGAAAACGGTTCTTAACTGTTCCAATGTATCAAATAATCTTGAAAAGAAATTATCTATTTATTTCATACGCATGGCAATATATTTCAAATATCTTCATCATATTGAGCCTTCTGAAAATAAATATCTTTTCCATATTTTAATAGTGTGTGTGCCTGAATGAATTGTCCCATAAAATGGCTTAAAACATACCACAAACAAATCAGAAGATAATTTCTTTTTTAATGGGAATGGTGTTGACAGTCAGATTCTCACAGTGAAAATAGAATGCAGTAGGAGAGTTATCATTATTGATTTTTTTGGCTATAAGAAGCTTGGGAACTGCAACTGTAAATACTCTCCAAATGAGGTCCATAATGTTATTATATCGCAGATAAAGGCAGCATTGTGTGCTAAGTTTAAGTTTATTTATTGGTGTCACAAGTAAGTTTATATTAACACTACAATGGAGTTACTATGAAAATCTCCTATGTCACCACGCTCTGATGCTTGTTCGGGTTCATGGAGGGAGATTTTAGCATGGCCAATGTGCCGAACCAGCACGTCCAGTGGGACTGTGGTACAGTGGTTAGCAGTGCAGCCTCACAGCGCAAGGGACCTGTGTTAGATTCCCGGCTTGGGTCACTGTCCGTGCGGAGTCTGCATATTCACCCATGTCTGCATAGATTTTCTCCCGGAGCTCTGGTTTCCTCCCATGGTTTGAAAGATGTGGTGGTTAGACACATTGGTCATGCTAAATTCTCCTTCCGTATACCTGAACAGGTGCCAGAGTATGGCGACTAGAGGATTTTCACAGTCACTTCATTGCAGTGTAAGTCTAGTTGTGACACTAATAAATAAAATAAAAAAAAACAGAGCACCTGATGGAAACCCACGCAGACACAGGGAGAATGTGCAGATTCCACACAGACAGTGATCCAAGCCAGAAATCAAATCCAGCCCTTGGTGCTGTGAGGTAGGAGTGCTAACCACTGTGCCCCTCCCACATCCCAAGCTTGTTTCTTTTAAAGCTGTACATTAATTGAAGATAGACTTGATTTCCGTGAAGATGCATACCTAGGCATGAAGCTTTTGTACCAGTGCATATATATAAAATTACCTGCAAATCAATAATGTTTTCATGGACATGCATTAAATCAATTATTGGATAAATGGGAGATAAGGTGCGTAATTTTGATTTAAATGTGATTATCCCGAACGATAAAGTCAGAGGTTTCAAAATTTGGCCTAGATTTTTGCCCCAGTGGGGAGCCCTTGCGAAAATACCAAAACTACTGAAAAATCACAAGTTTCCACTCTGAACATGGCACTTCCCCTTTTGTGGGGATGGGAATGGGGATTGAGCTTATTCCACTCTTGCACAGCCTACAGAGACAACTGGCCTTTATATCATCAGGTGCCTCCTTTGAAATGAGACTTTGATAGCCTTAGAATACGAAATCCAGATTGTGCGGATAAGTCCTGGTAAGAACAGTTCTGAACATTGTTGGTTTGTTTAATAATCAGGGCACCACTTTGGATCTAATTCTGGGACATCTTTGGAGAAGAAAAGGTACCCTTTGAGGTAGCCTTCATGCCCTTAGGAAATTATAAAATTAGGCATAACTGTATGTAAAAAATGCATAAGCACATTACTGCCAAGTTCATTATAACTATCAACAGATCTGACAAAGCCAACCATGAAAACTGTTAGAAGAAATTATCGAAAGGATCTTTTAAACCCATCAAGAGAATTTGTCAAATATATCAAGAGGACTTGACAAAGAGAACTGTCAAAAAGACTTGTCAACATGGCAAGAGCACTTATGCAGAGGGTGTATCCAAAGGAGTTGTTAGGGCATTTAAAAGTCCTGCCCTTTAAAGCTTTGCAATAAAAAAAAGCTGGAGTGTTAAAAAGAATGATCCTTGGCTATTTCACTCAGTCTGTTGGCATAAGCTTGAGGTTTTACTGGATTAATGCTATATTACTTATTTTACAATCATCCATTTTTATTTTGCCTACCATTTTGCAGTTTGATTGGCAGCTACAAGTGGCAATAGAGCCCATCATACTGGACTACGAATTTTGATACTTGTTGTTACAAAGAGTTGTGAACTTGAATGAAATGATTGTTGTTATATGTTGTTGTTATATAGTTGAAGGAAGGTAAATGTAGCAAAACAGCTTTTTATGAATGTGAGCACCGCTTAGCATGGGGGCATGAGGGGCCCTGGGGTGGGCAGAAGGCATGTGGCATGTGTTGGCACAGGGGCATGAGGGAAAATGAGGCATAGCTTATCCTGGCGGTTTCATGGATTATGTGTGGGTAGCTGATATACATGGGGAGTGTGTGGGGCTGCGAAGAAGAGATAAATGATAAAGGCTAGATGGAAGTTTCATCTTGAATTCTTCTAAAAAATATTTTGGACACCAGGCCCGATCTCTAGACAAAGCCTGTTGCCTAACACTACTTCGCACCCAGCATTCTCCTCAGTCCTTCTTGGGTCACCCGCCTTGGTTTCTAACCAGTCCACTAAGCCAGACTAAAAATCTGGGCTTGGGCTGTCTTTAAGTTTGGGTCTGGTTGCCTGGAATTCTCCCATCGTTTGGAGAGAAAATTGGGGCTTTTGGTTTCA
Source organism: Sphyrna mokarran (assembly GCA_024679065.1). Taxonomy (NCBI): domain Eukaryota; kingdom Metazoa; phylum Chordata; class Chondrichthyes; order Carcharhiniformes; family Carcharhinidae; genus Sphyrna; species Sphyrna mokarran. The sequence goes on along the minus strand of JAGIQG010000022.1, from coordinate 23,039,263 downwards.
ATTTCATAGAATAGAATACAACCATAGAAATCCTACAGTGCAGAAAGAGGCCATTCGGCCCAGCGAGTCTGCACTGACCACAATCCCACCTGTGTCCTACTCCATACCCCTATTCATTTACCCACTAATCCCTCTAACCTACACATCTCAGGGCACTAAGAGGCAATTTTAGCACAGCCAATCAACCTAACCCACACATCTTTGGACTGCAGGGGGAAACCGGGGCATACGGTGGAAACCCACGCAGACACGAGAAGAATGTGCAAACTCCACACAGACAGTGACCCAAGCCAGTAATTGAACCAAGGACCCTGGAGCTGTGAAGCAGCAGCGCTGACCTCAGTGCTACTGTGCCGCTTGTTTGGGTCAATGCACGTAACCAGCTTCTGAAATACTTTCTGAATTTTAGGGAGAGAATGACTGTTTCCTAGTAGCCCCCATGCTCATAGAATCGCTACAGTGCAGAAGGAAGACATTCGGCCCATTGAGTCTGCACCATCTCTTCAACAGGGCACTATCCCTAGATGCATCATCAGCTGTATCCCCATAACTTCACACATTTACCGTGGCTAATTCCCTCTAACCCACACATCTTGGGACAACAAAGGGCAAGTAAGCATGGCCAATTTGTCTAACTTAAACATTTCAGAGTGAGGTAAGGGGAAATAAGATCACATGGTGGTGATGGGGCACACACAGCTGCTCTTTCACATCCTGGCCTATCTGCAAGATTCCATCCCTGGTGTGTACACAATCACTGACTGTGTTTTTTAATAGCCAGGCAATCCAAGGGGAAATGTAATGACTAATTATACCACTGAAAATCGCTTACCATGCTTGTAATATGTTGCCCTCTTTTAACAAAAACTTTACTCTGTGATGAATCTGTTTGAGAGTTTGAGTGACTCATGGGCTTTTGAAACCTCTTCCCAGTATAATCAGTAATGAACCACTTGGAAGTATCCAATTTACCTTCCACTTTCTGTACATCATACTGCATCTTGATAAAGAATCTTCTCTTCTCCATTGTCTAACTCAATGAGACATTGCAGCTCAGCTTAGCAACACTGCATGTAGAAAATGACCAAGTTCCTGCTGTTTCATATCTTAGAATATCAATCAAGTAACTTGTTGTCCTCACAGTCCTGCAGGTGTTGCTTTTATTTGTACTTTGAAATAATTATTCTAATTTTTTCATTTGAGTTTTATCCCTCAAGTTCTACTGATGTGTGCTGACCGGGACAGCTCTGAGTCACATGATTTTGAGTTCCAGTCCCACTCCAGATAATTAACAGTGTACAAAAATCAAGGCTGACAATTTGGTGCAGTACTGAAGGTGTGCTGCACTGTCAGAGGTACAGCCATTTGGATGAGGTAGTAAACCTGAGGCCCTGACTGCCCTCTCAAGTGGACATAAAAGCTGCCGTTGGCATGATCTTAATGAGATGGCACAAGTGGTTAGCACTGCTGCCTCTCAGTGTCTAGGACCTGGGTTCAATTCTTGCCCTGGATCACTGTCTGGGTGGAATTTACACATATTCTCTGTGTCTGTGAAGGGTTCTTCCAGGGGCTCTGGTTTCCTGCCATAGTACAAAGATGTGCAAATTAGGTTGATTGACTATGCTAAATTGCTCCTTAGTGTCAAAGGGGCAAATAGGATAAATATGTGCAATTACGAGGATAGGTCCTGGGTGGGATTGTTGTCATTGTAGGCGTGATGGGCGTGCACTGTAGGAATTCCTTATCGAGATCTATAAAATAATGAGGGGCACAGACAAGGTAGATAATCAATATCTTTTCCCAAAGGTAGCGGAGTCTAAAACTAGGCGGCATAGGTTTATGGCGCGAGGGGAGAGATACAAAAGTGTCCAGAGGGGCAACTTTTTTACACAGCGGTTGGTGAGTGTCTGGAGCAAGTTGTCAGAGATAATCATAGAGACGGGTTCAATCTTACCTTTTAAAAAACATTTAGATAGTTACATGGGTACGATGGGTATAGAAGGATATGGGCCAAATGTGGGCAACTGGGGGGCAGCATGAACAAGTTGAGCTAAAGGGCCTGTTTCCATGCTATAAACCTCTATGACTCTATGATTCTAATTCAATGAGCTTTCCCCAATAATCAGGCCCATCCACAACATCACAAAAACCCAAAACCTCCGATTCTGTTTGCGCTGCGATTCTCTGATGAATTGAGTTTTGGCAGGGCGCCAAATTTGGCATTCTTGCTGGCAGTGGGGGAGGGGGTACAGATAAGATTGGAGAATCCTGCCCAGGATTGTATTGCTGTTTGAGAAAGTGTGTGCAAATTGGTTGTTGCATTCTCTACAATTGTGTCTAAACCTCAAAAGTACTTCATTGGCCATAAAGCGCTTTGTGTTGTCCGCTACTTGGGAGCATTATGATATAAATGTAGGTCTTTCTTTGCCTCTCGCTAAGCCTTTAGGATGATCCTTAAAACTTAACTCCACGGTCAATTCATCCCCTGATTTAATGTTTCTTTAGGTGGATCAGTGTCAGCATTGCACTCCTATGACACAACTTGGGACCTTAAGTTAAAGGTGTTTTAAAGGTAAATAAGGTATTAAGAGTGCTTAATAAATAAAGTTGCTGTTTTTATTCATGGGTTGCTGCAATACAGAAGGGCTCTGAACCAATATGGATGCTCCCATGATTTCTGTCTGTAAATCTGGCAGAAGGCCAGCTGATTCTTGTTGCTAATGGCTGAAAAAGACTATCGTATGGTTTTTTCCTGAAAGCTTCAGTGGAATTTTCTGACAAGCAAATAGGCAAACTAGGAATCATTATCCTTGGATTTGAGTGTGCCAGTGGTTAAGCCATTTAGAACCATCTGGATATGTGGGGACTGCAAATTAACCATCAATGAAATAGCAAAATTAGATCAATACCCAACATCAAGAGTTCGAGATTTGCATGCCGAATTAGCAGGAGATTTAATTTATACAAATTTGATACGAGCCAGGCTATATCAACAACTGAAGTTATAGACAAGGCATCGAAAGAATTTGTTACACCAATACTCACAAAGGTTTATACCCTTCAGATGTGTGCAATTTTCCCAGTGTGAAATGGAAAGCTTACTACAGAACCTACTAAAGATTGCTGTCTATCTGGATGATGTGCCGATTACAGGCGCATCCAAAGAGGAGCATCTGGCACATCTCAAAAAGCTTTTGAAGAGACTTAAGGGGAGGCAATGGTATCTTTACTAGACTATTAATCCAGAAACTAAGCTCAAGCCAGGTTTGAATCCTGCCATGGCAGATGGTGGAATTTGAATCCAATAAAAAAACATCTGAAATTGAGAATCCACTGATGACTATGAGTCGATTGTCGGAGAAATCCATCTGGTTCCCTAATATCCTTTAGGAAGGAAATCTGCCTTTCTTATCTGGTCTGGCCTGCATGCAACTCCAGAGGCATGGCAATGTGGTTAACTCTCAACTGCCACTCAATTGTATCAAGGAGGCACCTCACCACTACTTCTCAGTGGGAACTAAAGATGGATAATAAATGCCGGCCTAGCCAGTGATGCCCATGTTCCATGAATAAATATTTTAAAAAAGGCCGGAGTGAAGTTAAAAGGGGAGAAATGTACATTCCATGCTCATGAATAAATTATTTAGGGATCAAACTAAACACAAAAGGGCTGTACCCTATGGAGAAGAAGATAAAAGCAATTATAAAAGCACTGTCCCCCAGAAATGTATTGTAATATTTTAATAATGATAAACTATTATCAGAGATTTATTCCTAGGCCTCCTACAGTTATGACATCTCGACACTCACTGCTCAATAAAGCATCCAAGTTGGTTTTGGAAAGAGCATCAGAAAGAGGTCTTTGAATTGGCATTGCAGTCATTCACTCTCTTAGTTGATTTTGAACCCTCAGAAGAAATCATTCTTACCTGCAAAGAATCTCAATATGGAATCGGAACAGTTTTACCACGTATGATAGAAGATGGTGCAGAGAGGACTATCACCTATATATCGAGAACGCTGAAAAAATTTACTTCTCAAATGTAAAAAGAGGGTCTAGCCATGAGCTTTAGAGTGAGGAAGTTCCATAAAGCATGTTTATGGATGGCATTTCATAATATTCACTGACCACAAGTCCTTCCTGGGCCTGGTAAGAAATGTCACAACACTAGGTTAAAGTCCGACAGGTTTGTTTGGTAGCACATGCTTTCGGAATGCTGCTCTTTCATCAGGTGAGTCACACTAGAAAGCTAGGGTTAATGTATCTAACCAGCGTGACTGTTGGAGGAAACCACAGCACCTGGAGTAAACTCACGCAGACAAGGAAAGAATGTGCAAACTCCACACAGACTGTGACCCAAGCCAGGAGTCAAACTCAGGTCCTGATGCTGTGAGGCAGCAGAGCTAACCACTCCAAAACTGCTTATATCCCAAAGCACCTGTTCATGAATTATGATTCTCCCAAAGGATCTGGAAGTTCCCTGACCCACTTTTTGTTAATTCATTTGTGGGACATGGATGCCGGCCAACATTTATTACCCATCCCGAGTTGCACTTGAGAAGGTGATGGTGAGCTGTATTCTGTGGCTTGACCCACAATGCCATTAGGGAAAGAATTCCAAGATTTTGACCTAGTGACTGTGAAGGAATGGCGATATATTTCCAAGTCAGGATGGTGAGTGGTTTGGAGGATAACTTGCAGATGGTGGTGTTCCTATTTATCTGCTGCCCTTATCCTTCTAGATGGAAGTGGTCGTGAGTTTGGAAGGTGCTGTATTGGGATCTTTGGTGAATTGCTGCAGTGCATCTTGTAGATAGTACACACACTACTATTACTGAGCATCGGTGTGGAGGGATTGAATGTTTGTAAATATGGTGCCAATCAAGTGAGCTGCTTTGTCTTGGATGCGGTCAAGATTCTTGAGTCTTGCTGGAGCTGCACCCATCTAGGCAAGTGGGAGTATTTCATCACACTTCTGACTTGTGCTTTGCAGCTGATTGATAGACTCCGGGAAGTCAGGAAGTGAGTTATTTGCCACAGTATTCCTAGCCTCTGACTTGCTGTTGTAGTCATTGTGTTTATGTGATGAGTACAGATGAGTTTCTGCTCAATTGTAACCCTAAGGACATTGACAGTGGGAAATTCAATGATGGTTACACTATTGCATATTAAAGGGTGGTGGTTCGAGTATCTCTTATTAGTGATGGTCATTGCCTGGCATTTGTCTTGGGCAAATGTTATTTACCACTTGTCAACCCAAACTGGATATTGTCCAAATCTTGTTGCATTTGAACATGGGCTGCTTCAGTATCTGACGAGTCATGAATGGTGCTGAATATTGTGCAATTATTAGTAAACATCCCCACTTCTGACCTTATGATGGAGGGAAGGTCATTGATGAAGCATCTCAAGATTGCTGGATCTAGGACACTACCTTAGAGGATTCCTGCAAAGGTGTTGTGGGGCTGAGATGACTGACCCTCCATAACCACAACCATTTTCCTAGATACCTGTTATGACTCCAACCAGTGGACAGTTTGCCCCCGATACCCATTCATTCCAGTTTTGCTTACCGTATAGGTGCTGTGTTTGAGATCCATTTGCTTTCAATATTACAAATAATTCAATTGTTATGGAACTATGTCACTCAGGAACTTAAAGGGGCAGGGGTGTTGTAGCATGCCCCCTGAAGGGGCAAGCTCTTGGAGAATCATATAACCTGTTCAGCCAATGGGGTCAGAGTGCATGAACCCTAGGATGAATCACAGCTTTTCCTTATCAGTTAGAAATGTAGAGCCATAGTGTCCTATAGTCTTTATACCATTCTCTGTACATTGTTACTTACTTTAATTAACCTGTTCATTCAGCAATGTACTTGGTAATCACCCATCTTTGAAAAATACTGCACAATCCTTGGCAGAAAGTAATAGGCTTCAATAAAACTTCAACAGTTATTTGAGTTGAGTGACTTTTTAGACTTACTTTAATGATCAAAGGATATTTCAACTTTCTCTTTTGATTGATGTTCAATTGGCAGATTCAGCTTTGAATACAAGATACACTACAAATAACTCAAAGTATAAATGAAGCATATTTCATGAATTCTTTAATCAGACTGATTAACATACATCTAAAATATTCTTCACTTAGTCAGGACTTTACAAGGCTCAGATGACACTCTGATAAAGGTTATGGAGATTAAAGTTATTTCTTCAAACAAAATACTGAAACCAGGATTCAGGTTTAATGGAGTTTAGCCATTATCAGTTTGAGTTTGCCACATTCATTTCATATTGATGACATTAAGCAGCTATATGGGTGGGCAATCCAATTAAAAATCAAAATTGTGATGTTATTGACAGACAGAATAAAACTGAACATATGCAAAGGTGAATTCTATGGTTATTCCTTGGGGATTTGCAGATCTTGAGGCAGGTTTATTTTTTAAAGTTTATTTATTAGTGTTACAAGTACACTTACATTAACACTGCAATGAATTTACCGTGAAAATTTCCTAGTCACCACACTTCAGCGCCTATTTGGGCACATTGGAGGAGAATTTAAGTAGAGCCAATTGACCTAGCCAGCACGTTTTTCAGACTGCGTGAGCACCTGAAGGAAATTGATGCAGACACGGAGAGAATGTGCAAACTCCACACAGACAGTGACCCAAACTTTGAATCAAACCCAGGTCCCTGGAGTTGAGAGGCAGCAGTGCTAACCACTGTGCTCACAATACAGTCACTTCGAATATCTGAAAAAGATGACTGTGAGACAGCAACCTGTTTTACATCTCTTCCCATTTTCATTACCATGGCATCAATAACTGTTCAGAGAGGTGCTTCTTGTGACAACAATCACTATCCCCCTATTTTATCACCCACGTACAAAATCATTCCCACCGTTCTTCAGTAATTGGTGCAAAATGTGACTTCTTCTAGCTTTTTCTTGTGTTTCAAAAACAGTTGGCCACATTCTCAAACTTGCAGGTTTTGTGCGGTCTGATATTTTGACAAATGAGGGAAGTCTAAAATGATGATGCATGTTTTGGCTGATGAACTTTAGTAGACACCAGCACCTTAAAGGAAGCAGAATTGTGTGACATTCACATCAGGGTGAACAATTGCCTGGTGACACTTTCAACTTATTGATTTCTGAACTCACATTTGTGAAAGCTAAAATCGGTCTGCGTTACAAAGAACAAAGAAAGAACAAAACAGCACGGGAAACAGGTCCTTCGATCCAACGAGCCTGTGCCGCCACCCCGATATTCCCACCTCTACTCGCGATCCCTGTCCATGTTTATAGATCTATGGATTAAAAATCAAATTTGAGACAATTTAGGGAGAATTTGTTTTGCCAGTTAGTCTAAGAGCACATCTTTGGGATGTGGGAGGAAACCGGAGCACCCGGAGAAAACTCACGCAAGCACAGGGAGCATGTGCAAACTCCCACAGACACAGGCCCAAATCCATGTGTCTGCACAGCACAGCGAAAGTCACTGAGCTGTCGTGTTGCCCATCAAATGGTCCAGGTCAAGCATACACTAACGACGTGAAGCACTAGGATACTCTCGATAAAAAGATCCAAGAGCAGCCCTCTCACGACCCATCGCGTGTATGCCCCTCATTAGACAACAAGGTGGACCAAATCACCTGTAGGATAAAAACAAGTACGTCAATATCATCATCTATTTACACACTTCCCAGGGACTCCCAAGGCTCATGATCCCCATTTTAAATCAGTTTTCTATACCCCTCCATTCCCATTCTGTTCATATGCCCATCTAAGTATTTCTTAAATAACTCCAGAGTACCTGCCTCCACCACTTTACTTGGCATTAGTTTCCATTACTTATGCAATGGAAGCTGCGTAGCTTAGGCTTTTGCTGCTGGAAATGCCTCAGGATGCAAAGTCATTCCATAACCAAAGGTACAGCCCTTCCAACAGAATGGATAAAGAGCAGAAAAAGGTGTATATGAGGCACTTGCCAGAAAATATAATGATTGTGGAAAAAAATACTTTCTTAGCAGTTTGACAGGAAGATTGTCAAAGCTTTATATTGTTAGTTTTTATATATCTTTGTGCTTTATATTTATGTATTAGTTGACTCTGATATGACCTTACCCAACGAGAGAAAAGAGAATATGTTAATGATAGTCTTGTGAGCCTTTGACAGTCCGACTGCCATTGTTGGTTAGATCATATGTTGGTGGAATTCTCTGACCTCGCCCACAGCTGGGAATTGCCAGTCCTGCTGCACTGAACGGTGATTCGGTCAATTTCTCTATTCTCAAAGGCACTGGTGGTGGGACCAGAGAATTCTGATTGTGGTGTGAAATGTTTTTTGAAAGTTTATGTATTAGTGTCACAAGTAGTGTCACTGCAATGAAGTCTCAAAGAAAATCCCCTAGCTGCCTTACTCCAGCTAGTTACACTGAAGGAGAATTTAGCATGGCCAGTGCACCTTACCACTTCTTTTGGAAGTGGCCTGGAAAGATGCTGGGAAGTAAGAGTAGAGAGTGCAGAATGTGTGTGGAGGAAGAAAATAATCCAACAGTGCAGAAGCAGTGCACATAAACAAATGGAATTTCTAATATTGGAAAGAATTTAAAAGCAGATCTCTGACAGTATTTGATAATGATTTGTGATGGAGATGGAGCAGAGGAAGGAGATAGGATATAAGGGGACAATGGGAAGATTGGTGGAATGTGACCTGTAGTGTTTTTCAGAATGCTGTGCTGAAAATGTTCAGCGTAAATTTTACATAAGAACATAAGAAATAGGAGCAGGAGTAGGCCATCTAGCCCTTCAAGCCTGTCCCGCCAGTCAACAAGATCATGGCTGATCTGAAGTGGATCAGCTCCGCTTTCTCACTTTCTCTACATAACCCTTAATTCCCCTGTCTATCAGAAATCTATCCAACTGTGACTTAAATATATTCAGCTAGGTAGTCTCCACCATTCAATGGGCAGAGAATTCTACAGACTCACTGCTCTTTGAGTGAAGAAGTTCCTCCTCAACTCTGATATAAACTGCACCCCCCCCCCTTATTTTGAGGCTGTGTCCTCTAGTTCTGCTATCCTTTCTAAGCAAGAAGAATCTCTCTACCTCTGCCCCATCTAGCCCCTTCATTATCTTGTAAGTCTCTATAAGATTCCCCCTCAGCCTTATACATATTAATGATCTAGATTAAGGAATGAGAGGGTTTATATCCAAGTTGACACTTGGTTCTAAGGATGGGATTTTCCAGCCCCGCCCACTGCCAGGATCACCCAATTCCAACAATAGTCAATGGGATTTTGGCTGGGCAATCAAATCTCTGGCTGAGTTGCCAGTTCTCAAGCTCTTGGGGGAAGGCAGGCCATCCTTACTAGGGAAGGCAGCCCTGATAGTCGTCAATTAATTAGTTGGCAAGCTTTGGTCCCTGGTCCCAATGACCATCGAAACAAGCTCACCCCAAATGGCAAGGTCCTCACTATCACCATAAAATACAGGAACTTCACCATCCACCTAAAAGGATAGATGGTCTCAGCTCAACTCTTTCCCAAAAATGCAGAATTTCCTCAATCGCACTGGAATATCACAGCCCAGAGATGAGCTCAAATTCATCACTTGCAGTTGTCATGTTGTCACCAAGCTGAAAAGTGTCACTGTTGCTTCCTCTGATGTTTGTGGCTGAGACAAACATTCTCCTGTTTATTTCTTAGATTCAGATGGTAAAGGTTGTCAGGAATGGAGAGGTCAATGGATTAGTTGTCAACCTGGCCTGTTAAGTTAATCAATCAGAACTCCCTTTCCTGAGATCTTGTTATCGTAAGCTGTTCATGAAATTCAATTTTAATTTGCAATGGAGCTGTGAGGTATATCAGAAGCAATAGCCAATTTTTAAAGACTAATTTAGCAGAACCAAATTAATTACCAGTTTAGCAAATGAGGCATATTACTGTGATATTAAATGTAAAACATTGATACAACTCAGACACTTTAGTCTTTAGCATTGCCCCAGAGACCTGTGGATTTTTATTTTTATTCTTTGGACATGGGCATCACTTTCTGGCCAGCATTTATTGCCCATCCCTAGTTATTCTTGAGAAGGTGGTGGTGAGCTGCCTTCTTGAAATGCAGCAGTCCAGATGCTGTGGATTGACATGAGGAAGAGAATTCCAGGGTTTTGACCCAGTGACAGCGAAGTAACAGTGATATATGTCTAATTCAGAATGGTGAGTGACTTGGCAGGGAACTTGCAGGTGGTGGTCTTCCCACGTATCTGCTGAAATGTCAGGGTTGCTGATTTAAGTGAAAAGGATTCATGTCATTCAGTTAGAAAGGTGAGTTGGAACATTCACAACCAATTTCAACTCATAGTATCTCCTGTAAATCTAGTATCTCCATGTAATCCCTTTGTGAAAAAAACAGCCCACGCTAGATAACTGGTCAGCCAGGAGGTAAACTTGGACCCATTTGGTCTCGTTGTTCAATCTCATGAATAAAAAATGAATAATTTACAGAGGAAAATCTTCAAATTTGATGATCAGTGCTTCTCTAGTCTTCTGTTGTATTACCGCCATGCACTTAGTGACGGACAATTCTGAGATAGATTCTCAGGGTCAAAAAAGGTTAAATTACTTTGGTTTCACCCCACAAAACTATGAGTTTAATATTTCAGGATTTCATGCTAAGAGACACTTTAATGCAAAGGTATGGAGGCCTTCACAGCATATTAGAGAGCAATTACTATTATAATGTGTTTTAGCCGCATTTATATTGAGCTAAATTGAGTTCCAACAGAAAATAATTCCTTTCTTCACTGTAGCATTTGATCTATGGTACTACAATTCTTTATGCTTTTCTAAAAACTGATAGGAAATGAGAAAAGCATTTGACTGTAACCTAATTACAGCCTAGGAACAAAATGTTCAAAGCTTAACTATACTTACACTGAGTAAGCCTTTAGCTGTGCCAGCGAGGTTAAAGGGAACAGTTCCACCTCTTCTGCAGTATAGGTAAGGCCAGATAAATATGTATCTTGTTTGCCTAATCTTGGAAGGCCTGAGGCTCTGTGTTGATCTGGAGTTCAGCCTGTAAATTTGCTTTGGGAATCAGTCAGACTTAAATCCACTTTCTTCAGCATTAGGGTTGGATATTGAGAGGCTGTGATTCACCCAGGCTAGAATGTAGCAGCTCAGATGAAGTAGCCTCATGTACGTTGGCCACGAAACTACCACTATTTCCATGTTGACAACATGTGGATGCATCATCACTCGTGCAAACTGCCTTCCCGCTTGCCTGTCGGAATACCAAAAATAAAACAGGTGCCTAGCAAAAGGCAACGTACCCTCTCAAATGCCAGTTATCCAACTGATGAGTCACTGACTACCAAACTAACCCACTCCTCTTATCCACGAGCTCATCAGCAATTGAATAATGGCAGAATTTTACCTGGCCAAAGAGGGATGGCGGTAGTCCCACAGAAGCGTTAAATCTAACATCAAGACACAAACCCAATAACACTAGTCACAATTACACAGTAGGCAAATGTGCCATTTTGTAATTACTTATTAAACATGATTAAAATGCTTAACAATCCAATTGACTGTCATCTAAAGGTGTCAATGATATAATAAGGTGGGTGCATTGGAATCTACTAATGGGAATCATGTTTTTCAGGGATCGGTGAAGGATGGATATAAAGCCTGGAGGTAGGTCTAATGTTAAAGTTAAAGTTTATTTATTTGTTTCACAAGGAAGCTTATATTAACACTGCATTGAAGTGACTGTGAAAATCCCCTAGTTGCCACACTCCAGCACCTTGTTCAGGTACACTGAGAGAAAATTTAGCATGATCAATGCATCTAACTAATGCTGGTTAGGTGCATTGGCCATGCTCATGGCCAGACTGTGGGAGGAAACCAGAGCACTCAAAGTAAACACATGCAGACATGGGGAGAATGTACAGACTCTGCACAGACAGTGATCAAAGGTGGGAATTCAACCAGGGTCCCTGGCACTGTGAGGCAACAGTGCTAATCACTGTGACATTATGCTGCCCCTGTTCTGGCTTCAACTGCTTTCTGTGGTGGTAAATTCCACACATTTGGCACTCTCTGAGTGAAGAAGTTTCTCCTCACATCAGTTCTAAAAGGTTTACCCCTTATCCTCAGAGCCCTAGTTCTGGACCCCCCCACTATTGGTAACATTCTTTCTGAATCTACTCTGTCTAACCCTGTTAGAATTTTATAAGTTTCTATGAGATCCCCTCTCATCTTCTAAACTTCAGTGAATATAATGCTAACCGACTTAGTCTCTCCTCACATGACAGACCTGCCATCCCAGGGATCAGCCTGGTAAACCTTCACTGTACTCCCCTTGTAGCAAGGACATCCCTCCTCAGATAAGGACACCAAAACTACACACATTATTCCAGTTGTGACCTTGCCAACACCCTATGCAATTTTAGCAAAACATCCCTATCCCTATACTCAAATCCTCTCGCTATAAAGGTCAACATACCATTTGCCTTCTTTACAGGCCTACTGTACCTGCGCACTCGCTTTCAGTCACTGATGCATGAGAACATCAAGGTCCACTTCTCTCAATTAACACCCATTCAAGTAATAATCTTCTTATCATTACAATCGAAGTGGATAACGCCACATTTATCCACATTACACCGCATCTGCCATGCATATGCCAATACATGACTTGGAGATGCTGGCACTGGACTGGGGTAAGCACGGTAAGAAGTCTCATAAGACCAGGTTAAACTCCAACAGATTTATTTGGTAGCAAAATCCACTACCATTATTTGCTACCCAATAAACCTGTTGAACTTTAACCTGATATTGTGAGACTTTTTACTATGCTTATACACTCACCCTGTCCAAATCACACTGAATTAAGTTGCTTCCAGCATTCCTCTGACTGGCAGAGGCCTGCTCCATCTCTGTCGCCAACATCTGTTAGTGCAACTGTGATGTGATCTCAACAATGCATTTATCCATTATAGACAAGTTACACATACCCACCATGGTGCGTATACTACACTGGTGTTAGGTAAGGAGCAAGGATAAATTGTTGCATTCTCTGAGGCACTCTTGTCCTCCTCAGAGGCTAACGTCAGTCCCTTGGGACTACTTCCTTCAATTGTCGAAGTTGCAACTATGTGGCAAAAAAAAGGAGAGAACTGGAGCATCTTCAATTTTTCTGTGAGTTTGGAGAGACACTCTTTACCATTATGAACCTATGAGCCACCGGGAGATGTGAGATGTATCAGGAAAACATCCTGATACATGTGATAGAGTCATCCCTTCCTCTCCACTGTCAGTAAGCTACTCAAACACAACTCATCAATGCTATCTTCCTGCCAGCTGGGAAGTTGGGAAGCTTCAAGCACTGTCCCCTTCCCCAGCTCTTTTCGCAGTCTTTGCTGCATTTATAGAAAAACATCCTTGAGTTCTCGCCATCCTCCTATCTCCCCTCAGCCAAAATGGCCCTGCTCCATTGGTCGGCAGTCAACTCCCAGGCCCTCCCATCAATGGATGCTGATGTTGTCAAATCTGGATCATTTCCAATTTGTTACTCTGTTGGATGTTTATCTCTAGTTTATCTCTTTGAACTGGATGATGAAGAGACGTTTTCTGATTGAGAGTGTAGCTGAATTTAGATTTGGCAGGCTTCAAGGATGACAATTGAGGAAGAGAAAATCTTGTCTTAATATAACATTCCAAAATGTTTTCCAGCTGTGCAGTATTCTTGATATATGGCCACTCTTATAATGTTGAGAAACATATGACAATTATTGCACAATAAAACTCTGATAAAAGCTTCAAAAAGCTGAGATATTGACTTGATTTACTCACCGCTGCATGCCTGATCAGTTGCATACTTCAGGCACTTCAGATTTTTATTTCCAGTTTCCAGGATTCACAATTTTTTTTCTTTGTTACAAAATATGGCTTCAAAATGTTAAGAGCCCACTAGAAACTCCAGTACAACGTGGACCAATGTGGAGCAGGATCAGCAAAAACAGGATGGGAGTAGACTTGTATGGAATGTAAACTCAGCCCAGAACAGTTGGGCTGCATAGACTGTTTCTGAGCTGTAATGTCTGTCAGTTTTTGTAAGGCCGCTGAAATATTAATTGAGATAGAGAATAATTTTATTGATTTTGGTTAATCAAAAAATGTTGACCAGGGTTCTAGCAGAACTCTACTTCCAATAGAGCCACAAGATGTTTTAAATTTAGCCGAGAACAGAGTTTACCTAACATCCAGAATTCTCTAGTCAAGAGATGGCCTGGTGGTATTATCACTGGATTATTAATTTAGAAACTCAGCTAATATTTTGGGGATCTACATTCAAATCCTGCAACGGCAACTGGCGGAATTGGAATTCAATAAAAAAATCTGGAATTAAGAATCTACCGATGACCATGAAACTATTGTCAACTGTCAGAAAAACCCATCTGGTTTACCAATGTCCTTTAGGGAAGGGAAATCTGTCATTTTTACCGGGTCTAATGTCCAGAGCCACAGCAATGCGGTTGAATCTCGGGCAATGAGGGATGGGCAATAAATGCTAGCCAGCCTGTCCTATAAATTAATTTTTAAAAATTCTCACTAGCAAGATTCTCTTGTCCCACTGGCAGAATAATCTGGTCCGCAGGTTTCCCGCCAGCGTGAGGTGACAGCAGTGGGAATTCTGATTGACAGTGGTGGGATCAGAGAATCTCACTGCTAGCAAACAATGCCATTTCCTGTCAGCAGCAACCACGCAGCTGAGAGGACAGAGAATCTCACCCAACACTGCCAACAGCACAGAATTTGCATTAGATTTTTGCTGAGTTGAAATGACTCAGAAGCCATTTAAAAATAATGGCCTAGTCAAGATTCTGGGATTCCTAACCCCATTCTCTGGTTTCCAATTTACAAGACTGCCTGCTCAAGATGTAGGATAGTTCCCCACGTCTGGCATGCCTGACCTAACCAGTTCCATTGTGAGGATAAGCATGTCCTTAAATACCACAATTTGCATGGTCAGCTTTCCAAAGAGTTGTGGTTCCTGGCACTTCAGAGCTGTTCTGAACTATTGTCTGCATGAGAGAAACTTTTGAAAGACAAGGTCTGCCCTCCAAACAACCCCAATGATACCCACATGCCGTCTATGCCAAAATACTTCTCCCTAAACAACACCTAATGTTCCCGCACCAAGATATGCCCCCACCCATTCCTGTAGTTCCTCACGCAACCCATGTCAAGCTACTCAGACACTGCAAACACTTGAAATCTCTAAGTTGCGCAAATATGCATTGTAAAAATGACAAAGGAGATCAGAGAGCCAGCGCTGTCAATCAGGCAATGTTTCCTCTGGTTCTCAGGTATTTTGACAGCTACTGAGTACTGAAACACCTGCACCCCAAGGAAAACAAAACTTGATTGATAGCTCTGGCTCTCTGATCTATACTGTCAGTTGTGATGTATTTTCAGGTCTGGTGAGCAGCTTGATGGGGAACTTGTAGGTGATGGTGTTCCCATGTATCTGCTACTCTCGGTCTTCTGATTGGTAGCGATCATGGATTTGGAAAGTGCTGTGGAAGGAGTTTTGGTGAGTTCCTGTGGTGCATCTTTTAGATAGTGTACACTGCTGCGATTGTGCATTGGTGGTGGAGGGAGTCACTGTTTGTGAGTGCAGTGCCAATCATGCGCGCTGCTATGTCCTGGATGGTGTCAAGTTTCTTGAGTGTTGCTGAAGTTGAACTCATTTGGACAAGTGGGAAGTATTTCAATACACTCCTGACTTACGTCATGTAGATGGAGGCAAGCTTTGGGGAGTCCAGGACTCAGTTACTCACTACAGGATTCCTTGCCTTTGACTTCTACTCTTGTAGCCATTGTATTTATTCTGGTCAATAATAACCTCTAGAATGTTGATAGTGGCGGATTCAGAAGTATAATTCCATCGAATGTCAAGGGGTGATGGTTAGATTCCCTCTTGGAGGTCAGGAGGCGAATGGGCCTAGCAGATTGCAAATTGAACATCAGTGAGCAGGCTATTACTCAGGAGGTGCTGCTTGATAGCACTGTTGATGACCCCTTCCATCACTGAACTGATGATTGAGAGTAAATGATGCAGCAGTAATTGGCTGGGTTGGATTTGTGTATAGGGCATGCCTGGGCAATTTTCCACATTGCTAAGTGGATGCCAGTGTTGTTGCTGTACTGGAGCAGCTTAGCTGAGTTGCCAGTAATTCTGGAGCGCAAGTTTTCAGTACTGTTGCCAGAATATTATCAGAGCCCAAAATCTTTGCAGTATCCAGTGCCTCAGCCATTTCTTGATGTCATGTGGAGTGAATCAAATTGGCTGAAAATTGACAACTAAGATTCTATGGACTTCAGAAGGCAGCTGATTCAAGTTGCCCTGATCATTCTAAGTCACTGGTTATATGCTAAAAAAAAAATTACTCTATCGATCAAGCATCAAATTCAGCAACATAAAAAATATCATAAAATAGAATAGCAAAATAGAGTTTTGTTGGCCCATTGAGCCAACACTAACTCTTACCTAAGTTTACCCCGTAACCCGACGCATTTACCATGTCTGATCCAACTAACGTTCACATCTTTGGACAGTTGCTTTGGAGCAACTAAGCATGGCCAATTAACAATTAACCTGTTTGGATTATGGATGAAACCGGAGCACGTGGATGAAACCGGAGCACCTGGAGACAGTCACCCGAGTCCCGAATCGAACCCGGATCTTTGGCAGTGTGGGCCAGCAGTGCTAACCACTGTGCTGCCATGTCAGCAAGGTAAAATGTAGTTGTTTTGAATGATCAGATAATTTGAAATAAGCAACAATGAATTAAGAGGAGTAAATTGGAATGACTGAATTTAGTGCGTCAGTTGTAACTGAATAGGAACAGGACAGTAGTTGTAGGAAAATTGATTAGGAAATTTAAACACCCTGGGAAAGCGTGCTTAGGTTCATAGATATTTTCTCCTGTAATTTCCTGATTTTTTTTTTGTCATTATGAAACACAGTGACCCAAAGTGATAGGTTCACTGGGGGCTGAAGGGCGGAAAGTCACGCTTCATTATCTTCTTGCAGCTAAGTTAGACCAAGACTGCTTTGTCAGTAATTGCTTCACCTGAAACTGATAATGACCAGGCTGCCTGCATAACCAACCCATTAATGGAGAGTATTATGACTACCCAGAGAATAGACAGAACGGCATAATGAGAGGGAGCTAAGAATAGAGGCTGAAAATGGGAATCTGTTAACATTATTAAAACAGTGTGTTCCTACAGTGAATAAATTGTCTATAACAATGAGAACAGTAAAACCGCTGGTATTGAAGAGTTCTTAGAAAAATTTATAGCCCCCGTGGCAGTCCCTGCCATGCGTCTTGGCATGACTGCCAATCTATAAAATATTTGCAAACTTCATTCAATTTGAATTCATTGCAGAAGAAGCAGCTTGTCAACAATCACAAAGACCACCCTAATTTATTAGGATTATGCCAAGCTAATTTACATCTAAATGCAATGTCAGTACATGCTATATTACTCTCGAGAGTTTGCCTGCTAAAACAGGCTGAGATTTTGCCAAATGTCATTACTAAATTCCACAGTCAATATTCATTCCAGCTTGTAAACCGAGATATGGTAATATTAATTTTGACTTCCATTACTGACTGTTGTGCCAATAATTATCAAACATTTCATGTTTCTTCCTACCTTTTAATAAGAAAGTTGTTTTTAGTGTGGATGGCATAGCATTGTGGCAATGTTACTGAACTAGTAACCCAGAGACCCAGTTAATGCCCGAGGGGATATGGGTTCAAATCCTGTCACAACAGGTGATGGGATTTATCTTCAACTAATACATCCAGAATTAAATGCTAGTTTAATGGTGAACGCACAAAATCATTGTTGAGTGTCGTAAAAACCCATCTGGTTCATTAATGCCCTTTAGGGCACTGTGAGATGGCAGTGCTAACCACTGTGCCACCATGCCACCAAAGTAACATGTAGTTTTAGCCATAAAAATTAATGCCCTTTAATCCCCAGTCTGGTCTACGCGAGGTTCCAGATCCACAGCGATATGGTCCACTCTTAAATGATTTCTGAATCGTTCTGCAACTCACTTACTTGTGTTAAACTGCTATGAAGCCTCAAACAAATGAAACCAGATGGACCACTCAGCATCAACATAGGCACTGGAAACAACCATGGTATGGACAATCTTGTAGATCCTGCGATGTCCTCCTTACAGAGGAGTTTGCACTAAAATTTGGACAAGAATCCCATAGACTAGTCAAGCAACGTTCTGACATTAGTCAAAATGATGGAACCATCCCTTACAAACAATGCCCTAAGCATCAGCAGTCTGAGTTGGAGAAATAGCGGTTTACCTTGGGGAGGATGTTGTCCTAGGAGTCCTGAACACTAACTTCAAACCCCATGATGTCTCATGGCATCAAGTTAAACATGGACAAGGTAATCTTCTGGCTACCAATTCCCCACCCGTTTAGCTGATAAATCAATTCTCCTTCGTGTTGAATACCATTTAGAAAAAGCACAGATGTTGCAAAAGAACAGAATGTACCCTGAGTGGGGGACTTCAACATCCATCACCAAGAGTGGCCCAGTAACATCAACACAGGCCAAGTCTGCTGATGTTAGAGAACGCAGTGCTAGATTGAATCTTCAGCACTTAGTGAAACAACCAACAAGAAGGAAAAACCTTCTTGACACATTCCCAGCAATCAACCTCGTCCTCACCAATCTGTCACAGATGTATCTTCCATGATAGTATTATTAAAAGTGACCACCACGTAAGTTCCTTCTTCACTCTGAGGATAGTCAACATCGTGTTGTGTGGCAGCATCACTGTGCTAAATGGGATAGATTTTGAATGAGGCTATCAAGACTGCACACCCTTGAGATACTGTGTGCCATCAGCAGCAGCACAATTATACAGAATCATGATCTGTAACATATAGGGTGGCATGGTGGCACAATGATTAGCACTGCTGCTTCACAATGCCAGGGACCAAGGTTTGATTCCTGGGAGTGTCTATGTGGAGTTTGCGCATTCTCCCCATGTCTGCGTAGGTTTCCTCCAGGTGCTCTGGTTTCCTCTTACAATCTAAAGATGTGTGGGTTAGGTGGATTGTCATGCTAAATTGCCCCTTCGTGTCAGGGGGACCAGCTAGGATAAATGCATGGGATTACAGGGATAGGGGCTGAGTGAGATTGCGGTTAGTGCAGATTTGATGGGCTGAATGGCCTCCTTCTGCACTGTAGGATTCTATGATTCTAATGGCCTGGCATAACCACCACACTACCATTAGCATCAATACTGGGGATTATCTTTGGATCAATGACGGATACAGGCGGTCATGCCAGGAGCAGCACCAGACATACCTAAAAAGGAGCTGTCAATCTGGTGAAATTACAACACAACTTGAGTGCCGACCAGAGCAAGTTGCATGCAATAGACAGAACTACAACAAATAAACCAGGCTCTGAAGTCTTGCCACATAAAATCATGAATTGTGGTGGAATGAAGCAACTAAGTGGAAGAGGAGGTTGCACAAGAATTTTCATCCTTAAAGATGGAGGAGCCCAGCTTTGGGATGCCACCCAGGATTGGGATGCAATGACCTAATAGCTGAATTCAAAATGTTTGAACAGCCTATAGAGCTTTGGTTTCTCAATTCAAATGTATCTGAACCAGATAAGAAAGCCATAAAAATTCAGGTAGCAACTTAGAATGAAGGTCTACTCAAGCTGTCGGGATTAACAACAACAGAACTCAAGGAACCACAGGATGACATTGGAAGACCAGTTCAGAATCAGGTTAAACACCTGTATTCATCAGCTAGGGTCTGTATCATTTCAACAACAGCCTACAGCATTCATAGACCACTTCGGCAGCAGATGCAGGGAAAAGGGCACATGCTGTGATTTTCAGATACAGAGCCTGCAGACAGTGTTGTTGAGTTGGTGATCACACCCGCTCCCATGTAAGGAGATATGTTAGACAAGGCCAAAACATACAGCATTGAAGAGCTAGTCAAGGATGGCCACAAGTATGATGTAATCCTCGCAGATTGACGAAGCTCACAGCTTCTAATAATGCTCCAGTTACATCTACATCAATACAGATGAAGTAGAAAGTGTCAAGAGCTTCAAGTGCTAGGGTATTCAGATCACCAGCAAACTATCCTGGTCCCTCCATACCGACATCATAGTTAAGAAAGTTCACCAATGCCTCTACTTTCTCAAAAGAATAAGGAAATTTGGCATGTCTGTTATAATTCTCACCAACTTTTACAGATGCACCATAGAAAACATTCTTTCTGGTTGTATCACACCTTGGTATGGCTCCTGCTCTGCCCAAGACTGCAATCAACGACGCAGGGTTGTGAATGAAGTCCAATTCATCAATCAAACCAGGCTCCCATCCATTGACACTGTCTACACTTCCCGTTGCTTTGGAAAAACAGCCAGCATAATCAAGGACCCGACATATCCCAGACATATTCTCTTCCACCATCTTCCATTGACAAAATGATACAAAAGTCTAAGGGCACATACCAGCTCACTCAAGAACAGCTTCTTCCCTGCTGATATCAGACTTTTGAATGCACCCACCTCACATTAGGTTGATCTTTCTCTACATGTAGCTGTGACTGTAATACTACATTCTGCACCCTCTCTTTTCTTCTCTATGTACAGTATGCTTTCTCTATCTTATGTGCAAGAAACATTACTTTTCACTGTATACTAATACATTTAACAATTATAAATCAAATCAAAAAAAATGAGCGGACTCACAGTTTGTGTCCACATCCAGGAAAACCTGCAATATTCAGGCCTGGATTGATGCAAGTAATGTTTGTATCATACAAGTGTCAAACAGTGACCATCTGCAGCAAGAGAGAACCTAATCATCATCCCTGAATCCTCTACCGAATCCTCTACTGCCTGAGTGCTACCATTGACTGGAAACTCAATTGAAGTAAATACTCTGACTTCAAGAGCAAATCAGAGGCTAGGAATTCTGTGGAGAGTAATTCACTACTTGACTCCCCAAAGCTGTCCACCACCTACAAGGCACAAGTTAGGAATATGATGGAATACTGTTCACTTCCTGGATGAGGGCAGTCCCAACAACACTCAAGGAGCTTAACACCATTCAAAGAATGAAACCAGCTTGATTGGCACCCCATCCACCACAAATGAACATTCAGTCCTTCCATCAATGATGCACTGCAGCAACACACCAAGAGCACCTTCCACCTGGAAAGACAAGAGCAGGAGACACATGGGAAGATGACTATCTGCAATTTCCCTTTGAATCCACACATCACTCCTAACTTGGAATTATATCTCAGTTCTTTCAATGCCACTGTTTCAAAACTCTGGAACTCCTTCCCCAACAACACTGTGGTTGTACCTACACAGGGACTGCAGTGGTTCAAAAAGGCAGCTCATCACCATCTTCTTAAAGACAATTAGGGATGGGCAATAAATACCACATCCAATGAACAAATAAATAAACTTTTTAACAGATCTATTTGCCAGTAGCAATGAAATGCAAGAGGAAAGCAACACACTGAGCCCTATTTTACCATTTTGATTTAAGTGCTAGGCGGACTTAGAAGTACAAGTGTTTTAGATCTGACATTTAGACCAATTCTGATGCATACCCATATGCACCCTGCCTGAAAAATATCAGTGAGTTCGCATCGCGCTGCACAAGCCTGTGAGCAGGGTTAATGCGCCCAAAACCCTGTGGCTCTGATCAATGCCTCTAGCTACACATGTGCAGAAAAAAAATGAGAGAATGCTACTCCCCTGCCACATCCCTCTCGAGCTGGATAATGCCTGCCTCTGGCCCCCAAAAACATTGCTCCATCCCCATTACATTATTGATTCCATTATCACCCCACCCCCTCCAACACCCAGACCAATTGTGGATCCTTGCCCCCACTGATCTCAGGCAGAGTGGCAGCGGACCAGAGAGGTATCATCCCTACTGATCATAACAAATCCCCTTTCATCCCCACTGCACCTGACTCAGATTTATATGGACCATGTCTGTTTTGTGCTGATTCCAGGTAGACGAACTTAGTGGTAAAGGAGGAAGTGCCAGTAAAGTTAGGCGCGCAGCTCATTAAGTCAATTTAAATATATGCAAATACATTTAAATGGCCATCGCATCCATTTTGGGCACACTTCCATTTGTGCCCAAAATTTTCAGGCTTTGATAAACAGGGAACTGGTGGGGAGGTGGGCACAGATCATGCTGCTCACCTCACACCCGACTTTACCGCGTTTTTGCACCTGAAAACGGGCACAATACAATGGTAAAATCAGACCTAATGTGTTTGTGCTTTTCTATAAAAGAATCCTCAGCTGCTGTCTGAAGTCAATGATCATTTTAGAAGTGATGTTGACTGGGTGATCTCCATTCCATACCTATCTAAAATCCCTTTCCCACCCATCGATTATCTTTGCCTTTAGTGTTCACTGCTGTCTTGTCCTCCTTGTGGAGAATGGCAGACAGAATGCTGATAGAGATAAGGTTGCCTGCTTCTACAGTGAGATTGTAAATAATCAATTAAGTTCTCTTGCACTAAAGATAACCCTGTTTATGTGTGTTCGCACAGATTGCTCTGCTGATATTCTAAATAGAACTACCTCAGTAACGATTGGAGAGTGAGACAGGGAAAGGATTGTGAAGTGATTCAGTCAGCAGTATGGAGAAGTTAAGACTATGGGCATAATCTCACCATCTAGCCATGCCAGTCGATTAGCGTGTCAACCTGGGAAAATTATGTGCACAAACCAGTTTGGTACCTTCCTGGCTCTGTTTTGCCTATGAACACATTAATATGTTTATTTAATTAGCATTAGCGCATTAGAATGCTTCCACGTTCATGGCTGTTTCCCCGCCTCACCATCGAAACCAGTGAAAATCACTGCTCCACTTAGAGGTTATTGAAGCCCCTGGGTGGTCAGGGGGCATGGCTAGGCAGTGCCCATCAGGCAGTGTCAGCCTGGCATTGCCACTTAGACTGTGTCCTGTTGGGCCCAATAAGTGTGCCTGCCAGGGCAGTGCCAAGGGAGTGGCATCTGTGTTGGGGTGGGGCCTGACTGGAGGTGGGGGGAATGCACACCATGACAGGGCTAATGCAGAAGCTTTGTTGACCTGCAAGAATCACTTTATGCTTAGGACCACCCTCGCATAACTCGCTGCTGCTACATGTTTTGAGCCCGTCTAGCTGATCTTTCTGGAATGCTGGCATGGAAGCAGAGTTGATCACCAACTCACCAACTCTGTCTGCTAGCCCTGCCTCATTATAATAAGTAGCCTGTTTTCTGCATCTGCTGTTAAAGTGGTCTATGGATTCTGTAAGCTGTTGTTGAAATTATATGATCTTTCAGTCGATGAATATGAAAGTTTAATCCGATTTTGATGTGATCTTCTAATGTAATTCATGGCCAGAATTCTATACTACTCGGGTGAGCATGCAGCCCATCCAAAACTGCATGAACTGGTGTAAAAAGACATCGGGCAACCACATCCTAAAGAAGTTTGCGCTCTTTCAATCAGTATGCACACGAAAGTCAGAAATGTGCCCGCTGATAGATTCAACAGCAGTTTAACCCGTTAAAGAGCCAACTGACCCCAATTTCACCAGGCCAGGCTGCTCTTATGATTGGTGGACAGGCCAATTGGCCAGGCAGCCGTTACATAGAATAGAATCCATTAGAATCTCTACAGTGCAAAATGAGGCCATTTGGCCCATTAAGTCTGCACCAACCACAATCCCACCCAGGCCACTTCTCCATTGCCCCACCTATTTACCCTGATAGCCTCCCTGACACCAAGGGGCAGTTTAACAAGGCCAATCAACCTAACCCGCGCATCTTTGAATTGTGGGAGCAAACTGGAGTACCCAGACGAAACCCACACAGACACGAGGAGAATGTGCAGACTCCACACAGACCAAGCTGGGAATCAAACCTGGGTTTCTGGCACTGTGAGACAGCAGTGTGCCCTAACCACTATGCCACCACACCACTCTATGCATTTTAGCTATAACCTCAATCCAGAACGAGATGAAATAATATTTTAAAAAGATGCCTGGCATCTGAAGTTTGAGTTTGAGTATGCTGCCTAGCTATTCTTTGCACAGCTTTTTCATTGCAATTTTTTTTACAGATCTGCAGCTCCCTGAGACATCTCTACAGCGATAGTCACCCTGAAGGAGCACATTGGATGTCTACTCCCTCCCTTTTCACTTGGTGCCTGCCTCTTCCTGATATCCCTGGTAATGCCGAATTTTTCCCAGCGTGCAACTGTGTTCTTGACCAGAATCAATCAAATTGCATCTCACAACCGCTTCCAGGTTTGCCAAGTGCACGCACTCGATGGCAAAAAATTCAGGCCTGTATTTTTTGGGGATGCTTAGGCTCTTCTGCTGTTAATCCTGATGTATTCAGTCTGTGTACAGCTTTATTCCCAATTGCTATGTGAATTTTTATGGCTTGTTTCTTCTTGGTACAGGCACTCCTGGCTGTGGCTCTGTACGATATTTAACATTTTGGGTGGAATTTAACTGTCCCACCCTCTGGTGGGTGGGACAGGACCATGCAAAGGTTCGTTGACCTCAGGCAGGATTTTCCAGTTTTGGGGCACACCTGGCTGGAAAATCCTGCCCTCTAAATTCAGACAGTAGGTCAGCTGCATCCCAATTTTATGGACATTCCGACAACAGCTCTTTGACCTTTCTCCTTGTTTTATTGTTCAGAACTCTCGAAGACAACCATTATCATTGTAACCTTCGCTGGCCTGATTTTTACAGAAGGTTTTTTTGGCTTTCCGTTGCTTATTGATAATCCAGCCCACACCCCAGTTATCCACCCTTCCCAACTGAGCTCCGCCAGTGCTAATCCAATCGACAACCTCTGTCCCACTCACTATTTGACTAGTTCTGAACACCCATAATGGGCTTTCATAAAGTGTAAAGACACCAATCACTCATAAAGGATCAGGTAAACAGGTTGTTGGTTCATTTGTTTAGACTAGGCACATGAGAATACTTATAGAAAAGTACAAAGCGTGAAGACATCAGCAGCAAAGCTATGTGTGCTGTTTTCTGCTCACAGGCCAAAGAGATAGGTCACATGCCACACTTCCCTTCTAGTGATATCCCTTAAAGGCATATTACCACTAAAGCAAGCAGAAGGGTTTTGTATCAGTTATCACTAAGTATCAGAGGATTGGATTTGGGGGAGTGGTTGAAATGCAAAAAAAGGCTCAGAAATTGCTGAAAAAAACCCACATATTTTAAAACTGTGCCCTTTAATTGGCTTCCTGCCTGAACAACCCTTGGACTTGCTGCTCAACACTTTCACTGACAGGAACAGAGAACAGATTCTTTCCATTTCTCTTTTTCTAATACTGAAATGAAACTCTGGCTGCTCCAGATTGAGAGTATCTGACACACACTCTTAGTTGAGAGTTAATTAAGCAGGACTGAAAAGAGGCAGCAATCAGGTGCAATTGATTCCTGCTTGATTTTATAATTTACTTCACCTCGTCTGCACTAATTTTGAGATGTAGACAGGGGTTAAAGGACACCAAACTCAGCTTTGTTCAGTCTGCAACCAGAATAATTGAAATGGCATTGTTCCTGATTTTCTGGATTTTGACTGGGAATCTCCACAGGAATAAAACAACTTGCACCATTCCCAATGACTTCCAAAATTAAATGATAATTGAATTTATTGTCCTCCTGCATCATCATTGGATTCTAAGGTGATACATTCTATGCCAAGTTTTTTGAGATGAGGCAAACTGATACATATTAAAAATGCCAGTTTTTCTTTCTTGGCAATACTGAGAATGCTAATAATGATACTGCCTCAACGGACGCTGTTTAGACTTTGATGATAGTTGTCTTTTTTGCAGTTGTTTTGTTTTTACAGCTCTAATAGAAACTTACCCTCAATTATTCTCCTTTATTGACAGAAGCTACATGTCATTCACAGGCTTTGTTGATCGATGTGATGAATAAACAGCCAAAGCAAAGTCCAGTAGGCAGACAGACAGAATAATATCCTCACAAGAAACCCATGAGGGAGAGACCTAGCAATAGATGCTCTATAGCCAGCACATCCCAACAGATAAACATTTTGTGGAATATGCTGTTTAAAATGAGACACATTGTATTAGTCCTTAGTCTCAGAGACTAACGACAGTAATTGCACGCTCTGCGAATTGGAAATGGTGCGCCAATTAGAAACCAAGCAGGCTTGCCTTAAACTGGTTGTATCGATTATGTTGTGGGTTCAAAGTTTTAGTTCAAGCCCTGCATTTTATTCCACAACTTGCTTAATCGAGGCTGATGTTTCAGTGCAGCATTAAATTAGAACTGCGTAGAATAAAGTCCCTACAGTGCAGAAGAGACCATTCAGCCCATTGAGTCTGCAACAACTCTTTGACAGAGTACCTTACCCAGGCTCTTTACCCTGCTCTATCCCTGTAACCCCACACATTTCCCAAGACTAATCCATCTAAATAAGGAGCAATTTAGCATGGCCAATCCACCTAACCTGCACATCTTTGGAGTGTGGGAGGAAACCCATACAGACACGGGAAGAATGTGCAAAAATCCACACAGACAATCATCCAAGGCTGGAATTGAACCCAGATCCCTAGAGCTGTGAGGCAGCAATGCTAACCACAGTGCCACCATGCTGCCTCTTCACCTTAAAAGTGTGAATATCAGGCTGAGATTCGATTCTGAGCAATTCTTGGCACCACACTTTAGGAAGAATATAATGTTTCCTTGGAGGGAATCATAAATTTGCCAGAATTATATCTGGACCCCTAAGAGTTAAATATGAGAAGAGAATATACCAACCAATGTTGTTTTCTCTGGAATTAAAATGATGATTTGGTCAAAGTTTTAAAGGTTTTAAGGGGAATAGATAATGTAGACAAAGAGAAATGATTTTTGATGATTGGAGAAGGCAGAATAGCCTAAATATTAAGAGTGGAAATTAGGAAATGCTTTGATGTGTAACGGATGGTAGAAATTTCAAACTCTCTTTTGCAAAGGGCAAATGATGCTGGATGATTGTTAATTTTAAAACTGAGGTTGGATATTTGTATGAGCCAGAGGGTTTTTGCTTTAGAAAGTTTAGACTTTCTAAAGTCTCCTTATGAGACTAAGGACTAATACAATGAGGCATGGCACATGGGTTCATTGAATGGTGGCTCGATGGCACAATGGTTAGCATTGCGGCCCCACAGCATCAGGGACCCGCGTTCAATTCCGGCCTCGGGTCGCAGTCTCTGTGGAGTTTGCACATTCTCCCCGTGTCTGTGTGGGTTTCTTCCATGTACTCTGGTTTCTTCCCACAGTCCAAAGATGTGCAGATTAGCTGAATTGGCTATGTTAAATTGCCCCTTGGTGTCAGGGGATTAGCAGGGTAAATACAGGGGGTTACGGGGAAAGAGACTGGGTGGGTTTGTTGTTGTTGCAGAGTTGATGAGCCAAAAGCTTCCTTCTGCACTGTAGGGATTCAATGATTCTATGAATGGTGTAACAAACTCAAGGGACTTACTCCTGGTTCTATGCTCATTCAGATGGGGGTCCAGGGGTAATATTCAAGAAGAGCAGGAAATTCACTGTGTCCTGGTCACTTCTTCTCCCCTTCAGATACAGGCAACAACTTCAACAAAAGAAGTCCATTTACTGTTTGCGGGGCTCCTGTGCACAGATTTGTTGCTGAGTTTGCCTACATAACAGCGATTATTCTGACAGAATTGAAATGGGTGAGATGTCCTGATGATGAGATGAAGCCACTGCATTAATAAGAGCCCTTTCCTCATGTATTATGGACATGGTTAGACAACCAACTAGATGAGCATGCAATACAGAGTCCACACCAACAAATCACAAGGGCAGATTCTGTCGTATTTACTTCACCATTACAATACTCTAGAGAAATGTAAAGGAATTGTATTCTTAAAATCATCTAAACTTGATTTATAACCGGTACAATAAATATCTTGTACTTGTTTCTACTTACTCTGACCTTTAATGACAGTTTTAAACCCCGACTGCCTTCAGAGGCAGTGGATTGGCAAAATGATGAATTGCGTTAAAATAAAAGCCCACTGCATAGTCTGTCTTCCACGAGAGGCAGCGCAGCTGGGCAAAACAACAGCAACTCCTCTAAGATTACAATGGCAAATGTAGACAAATGATTGTGCTCTCAAAGCAGGCACCAAGTCAACAACCTTTTTAATGATAAACTGAGCTGATTTTCTGAGGCATTGCACATACAGAGCCCAAAGCAAATGGAGCATCCAGGCAGGTGGTAGCAAAGGAGGCAATTGTTAGACACAGAGAGTCTTATCCATCAAGGGAAGGCTTTTTCTCAGTACAATGCCAGTCAGTGGGAGGGTGATTCTGTTGCCAGTTTTAGCCGAGTAGATTTTTTAAAAAAACTCGCTGAACAGTGCAAAATGGAAAAATAATCTTGCTCAGGGTGGAGATGAGATTTCTCAGACAAAATACTTTAATGAGTTTTCTTTCTGAATCACAGTTTACTTGTGATCTCTACTCTTTTTAACTGTTAGGCAACTTTATTTTGCTAAGAAAAGAATTGGAAACCGTCAATGTAAAAGCACCCAGGAGAATCCTTCATCAAACACTGTTCAAGAAAAGGTAATGATTTTCTAAACAATTGGGGTGTACAGAGATTTTCAAAGCCATTAAGAATGTTATTTTCTATTCATTCATGGGGCATGGGCATTGCTGGCTGGCCCAACCCTAGTTACCCTTGGAGGGCAATTGAAAGTCACCACAATACTGTGGCTCTGGAGACACATGTAGGCCAAACCAGGTAAAGATGGCAGATTTCCTTCTCTAAAGAATGTTACTGAACCAGATGGGCTTTTTCGACATCGGTGATGGTTTCATGGTCATCAATAGATTCTTGAATTCCAGATTTTTTTTAATGAAATCAAATTCCACCATCTGCCATGGCAGAATTCGAAACCGAGTCATAGAGTCTTGGGAACATTAGCTGAGTTTCTGGATTACTATTTTAGCGATAATACCTCTTAGGCCATCTCCTCAAAGTGAAGGTGCCCAATGTATTAGTCTGTTATCATTCACCAATCTAAAATAGATAACACCAGTCAGGTATTGGAATTTTCTTGTCCTGCTTGCCATTGGAAATATAGTGGGCAAAAGGTGAACCACGCAAATGTTCATTGACTTTGGGGAGGATTTTCTGGTTTTGGGGCAACTGCAGCCAGAAAATCCCACCCAGAATTTCAGCAAAACCAGCAATAAGAGAATCTTCTCTTCTACACACATTTGGCGGCATGCAGTGGAATTCTCTCAAGCCCCCGCCAGTGTGTTTAATGGAGCGTGGGGGGAATTCAGCATGAGACCCAAAAATGGGTTTCATGTCATCACGAATTTCCCGTGGGATCTTCTGCTGGTGCCTACCATGGTAGATCAGGAAAACCATCTGGAGGCCAAACTGAAACTCATTTGCATCTTGCTAATAGGATGCAGATAAAACCCAAACCACCCACTAATTCCCTGCTGCATCAGTGGGAAAACATGCCAGTGCAAAACATGATTGGAAAATGTTACATGCAAACGTCAGAACTATTTATCCACATAATTAATGAAGTTGGTGTCAAAAGGTTTGGCCTGTCTCCTGGACGGCATGGTGGCATAATGGTTAGCACTGCTGCCTCACAACTTCAGGGACCCAGGTTCAATTCCTGGCTTGGATCACTGACTGCGTAGAATTTGCACATTCTCCCCATGTCTGCATGTGTTTTCTCCCTCAGTCTGAAAGATGTGCTGGTTAGCCGCATTGACCCGAATAGATGCTGGAGTGGTGACTAGAGGAATTTCACAGTAACTTCATTGCAGTGTTAATGTAAGCCTTACTTGTGACTGATAAATAAATTTTCTTTCTTCCCATCTCCACAGCCTCTCACAGGATGGGTGAATTCCAACCACGGGCATGGATCTTTTCAGTAAGAATAATGGTGAAACTATCAGTGGCTTACAACAGTGGCACATGCAGTTAATGCTGTTGCCCCACAACACCAGGGACCCAGGTTCAATTCTGGCTTTGGGTTACTGTGTGGAGTTTGTACATTCTCCCTGTGTCTGCATGGTACTCCAGTTTCCACTCACACTCCAAAGATGTGCAGGTTAGGTTGATTGGCCATGCTAAGTCTCCCCTTTAGTGTCAGGAGGATTAGCAAGGCAAATACATGGAGTAATGAGGATAGTGCCTGGGTGGGATTGTTGTCGGTGCTGACTTGATGGGATAATGACCTTCTTCTACACTGTAGGGATTCAATAATTCTGTGATTGTCAAGGTGTAAATTGGAAAATACCTTCCAATAATTGCACATGAAGTTAAAGATGAAATTTGAAGGTTTCCTCTCACTTTCCCTTCTACTCCAGCAGCTGCACTATCATCAATATCTTCGTCAGAAACACAACATGGAAACACATCAAATGGTATGAAGTTATATCCATTAAATTCACCAGAAAAAGTTTAGATTTATCCCTTCCAGCATAAGTAAACATTTTATTGGCATGATCAGTATTGATTACTGCCAAACAACTTTGCTGTCATTCAAAATAAATCTTTAGAATTGTTTCATTCTTTCAGATTTAAATTATTGTTGGAGATTTGAAACAATAAATGAACCTTTTTTTCCCCTTGTCCTTTTCTGTTTGCTATTAATCTCAGCTTTTTGTCCCTCACGTTATTTTGCGTTTCACTAATGATTCTACATTGAATGAAGGATTCTCACTTTGTGCCCACTTGTTCAAGCTTTATCTGCCTTCTGATCAATTCTTCAATCTAATGAGTTAAGAAATACAATGTGATATTCACACAGGTCTCATCATCTTTGTAGAAAGAGCTATTGACTTATTAATTGCAGCAAATTTTCAGGCAAAATCCTTCAGATAGTCCATCAAAGTAAATGCAATGAACAACTGTCACAATGTTCAGCCACTTGCATTTGGCTTTTGTGAAATTCTTGCAGCCTGTCCTGATTCCTGTTGTCTGTCCTGTTACTTTTCACAAATCTCCAACCCTAAAACCAAATGAATCTTTATATTCCAAAGGGCAACGTGAAGCAAAAATGTTAAAACAACTCAGGACTAGACCACTCAGCTGCTGAGTGAACAGTTTTAGAGAATGGGGGTAATGGGAATTTATACATTTTATATATTTATAATGGGATTTATATATTTTTGAACTCAGTGGCTTAACAATGACTATTACAAATATTAGAAGACCTTTAATATACTTACGTGATATTCCTCTATCTATTAATTCAGAGACTATATTAACTAATTAATGTTATTTAGTTTCAAGCTAATGTCAGCAATTGTAACTCTTAGCCTAGTATTTTGACTTTGACAGATTTTATACTGTGTCCTGGTGTTATCTTCTATTATTTTAGACTGTCCTTTTCTTCATTTGTTTGTGGGACAAGGGCATCACTGGATTGCCAGCATTTATTATCAATCCCTATTTGTCCTTGTTCAGAAGGCAGTTGAGAGTCAATCACGTTGATGTGGCCCTGGAGTCACGGGTGGCCAGGCCAGGTAAGGACGACAGATTTCCTCCCTTAAAGGACATTAATGAACCAGATGAATTTGTCCGACAATCAACAATGGCTTCATGGACGTCAATAGATTCTTAAGTCCGGATTTTTTTTTATTGAATTCAAATTCTACCATTCGCCACAGTGGGATTCAAATCTGGTCTCCAGAACATTAGCTGAGTTTTTGGATTAATCGTCCAGTAATAATACAATCCATCCATTGTCTCCCTTGCTCTGCACATTCTTTAACAAAGTTCAATTTAAATGGGTGGCTTCTTTGGTAGTTAGTTACCAGAAATCTATGTTGTTCTAGAACCAGCAAAGTGACCGATAAAAGTTGAACTGTCTCTTCATCTGATTTTTTTGTCTTATTCCACCTTTGGAAGCTGACGTTAAGAACCCACTTCAAGGAAAAACAGCAAGGAAAGCATATGCTCCTTGATGCAGCACGTCATTACGTAGCCACAGAGTAGGAATGGGTTGGCAACAGAAACATGTCTCTTATTGATTTCTGCTGCAGACAGCAGTCTTCCAGAAGACTCAGTTCATTTGTCATCTCCAGAGGATTGAATAGTAATATCACACCTTGAGCTCTGTTGAAAAGTAATTAGGGCGTGAAATGAACTGCTAGATTTTCCTACGTTCACTTTAATGTTGTCATTTAGTGAAATAAATAATTCATCAGTTTTACAGTATCAATAACTAGTGTCTTTCTTTGTTTTGTGTTTCTTTCATTGAAATAATTCAAGGTTTAGAATGGACTCGTATATTTTCATAGAATTTTGAGAATCTTTGTGTTTCTTTTCAGAGTTTTGCTAAAGTTATTGGGAGGATATTGCATGTGTTGTAATATTTTCTTCATCTACACTTGTATTGCTGCTATATATGAACAGTAATACTGATAAAATTTTGAAGTTTATTTATTCGTGTCACAAGTAAGGCTTATGTTAACACTGCAATGATGTTACTGTGAAAATCCTTTTGTTGTCACACTTCTGTTCAGGTACGAGGGCAAATTTAGCACAGCCAATGCACCTAACCAGCACTGTGGGAGCAAACTCCGCAGACACAGGGAGAATGTGCAAATTCTGCACAGATAGTGACCCAAGCCAGGAATCAAATTCTGGATCCTAGCACTGTGAGGCAGCAATGCTAACCACTGTGCCACCATGGCATCCCTTAGTTTTGTAGTCTAGCAGAACTATTAATGCAGGCATAATAGTTTTAAAGAGATGCACTGTAAAGATACACACAAATAAAAATGTGTATTTCTGTCCCATCTTCTCATGTGATATGATCACACATTTCTAATTTGGAAACCTTTTTTTCACACCCCATCAAACAAAACTGAATGATTAGGCTGTTTGAGATGGCAACAGTTAAAACTGTTGGTGCAATTTGTGTCCCAAACTCCAATGATAGAATTTGAATGAAATATAAAATTATTGAAGAAAATAATGAAAGGCTGCAATATTAAAAAGAATGTGAGAGATGATACATGGGTTCCGTTGACTGTGTAAATTGAACCATATTCTTGTCACTTAGGCTTGAAGAATTCTCAGGATATTGTATTTGCCATTGATCATGATTCCATTAGTCTTTTATCCTCTATTGGACTGAAATTACTATTTGGGATGTGACGCAAACTCCAATAATTAACAATAATAGTTTCTTCTATTTTCACAGAATTGCTCGTCTATTCAGAGTGGACAGATAAATTCCTCTTTATTTACAATAGAAGATGAAGAAATTAGATATGTGTGTGTTAAGAATTTGTCCAATAACACTGTAGATAGCAATTTCCAGGCTTGTGTTGTTCTTATTTATTGAACAGATATACTTCGCAGAGATTAGGACAGGAGATATGCAAGTATTTCAGTAAAGTTTATTTATTACGGTCACAGCTAGGCTTGCATTAATACTGCAATGAAGGCACTGTGAAAATTTCTTTGTTGCTATACTCTGGCCCCTGTTCTGTTACACTGAGGGAGGATTTAGCATGGCCAATGAATCTAACCAGCATATCGTTCCGACTGTGGGAGGAAACTGGAGCATCCGGAGGAAACCTATGCAGACACAAGGGAGAAGATGCAGATTCTGCACAGACAGTAAATCAAATGTGAGGCAGCAGTGCTAATCACTGTGCCACCATGCTACCCTAAATCTAAAGTATTTAGTAAGAAATATAAGACACACTAAAAATGGGTTGGGAATTATATTCCATATGTAGATAAAAATGTACAGATTTAAGAAAATGTCTCATTTTAGTGACAAAGTTCATCCTATGAATAGGAAATATTCAAAGGATGTCTATTTTAATTTCAAATGATCTGACTTTGTCTGAAAATTAATGGAATCATTACAAAACTATTGATTGAAAAAACAGTACCTCCGGTGAAACTTTTCATCTCCTTTGTGATCTAAACAGCTCGCCAAGTATCTGGGGTCCAAACAGAATTGCCATTCCAAAAATGAAATCTGACTGATTATAATGACTTGTGCGCAATCAGTCCCATCAGCTAACGCAACAAGATACTGCTCATTACCATTTTAAACTTTGCAGAGAAGAATGTGGGGGTTAAAAAAATTGAAAGTAAAGCTGATTTTCATAAAGATTTGGCAATGAGGAATCACCTCCAGCCAACCATTAAAATACCCTAACATAAGGTGAGGCCATTTGCTGATCAGTCACAACCCAACCTCTGACAAGTATTCCCAAGCTAACATTGAGGTGACTGAGTTGGACAAGGCATTACATAAGGTTATAGTCTGCTACTTTTTAGACAGTCATGATATGGATGTGCCGGCATTGGACTGGGGTGGGCACAGTAAGAAGAAATACAACAGCTTTATTTGGAATCACAAGCTTGCGATTAGTGGTGTTGTGAGACTCCTTACTTATAAGAGAGATGCCAATTTCTCATTACCTGAGGCTGCACTCCATTATCACTGCACCCGCCACACTCCCCAGTATTGCTGAAGCATAGGTGCCAATTCAATGAACAAAACTATTCCACCCTTCCCCATTCCTGAGAAATTCAGGTATCCCCCCTCTACACAGTTAAAGCCTGGTATTCCACTCCAGTGCTGTGAAACGCCAAGGCAACTCTTTCAAAGTTGATATTCTTAGGTTCCCTCTCCTCCATGTTAAAATTCCCAATATCTTTTTCTTATTTCTTATGATGTGAGCATCACTAGCCATGCCAACATTTGTTGCCAATTTCTTGAGGTAGCATGTGATTAGCACTTCTGCCTCATGGCGCTAAGGTCTTGATTTGATTTCCCAGCTTGGCCACTGTCTGTATAGAGTCTGCACATTCTCCCCAAGTCTGTATGGGTTTCCTCCAGGCGCTCCAGTTTTCTCCCACATTCCAAAAGATATTTTCACATCTGCTACCCTCATAAGTAGTGAGTTCCAGATCGTTATCACTCAACTCATTGTGTAAAGAAAACTTTTTCCTCACCTTCCCCCTTCATTTCTTGCCCAAAATCTGAAATCTCCTTCCAGTCCTTGCATCATCAGCTAATGGGATGAGTCTTTTTCTTGTATACCTCATCTGATAATCTTCTACACCTTGATCAACTCTCCCCTCAATCTCCCTTGTTCCAAGGAGAACAATTTCAATCTTCCCAGTCTAATCTTGCAGCTAAAATTTCTTATTCTGGATAACCTCCTCTGCATCCTCACATCTTTCCTAAGAGTGTATAACCAGAACTGGACACAAAACTCTAGTTCAAGCCTAACCAGAGCTTTAAACTCTTGAATGTATCAACAGAACAAAAAATGCAAAAAACAAATTAATGAATGAACTAATTGACAGGCATCGGAAGGGACACCGTGACAAAAAGCCTAAAGGAAACTTATCAAAATTCAATTAAAGGGCCCAGTGGTTACAGAAGGCCTCAAACATACAGGCAGACATTCTGTGTCCCTCCCCCCACTACCAACGACATATAATGGGTGGATGTAATCACCAAAGACAAGTAGACAGTTGGTCAAATGAACCCCTCAACTACCCAAGCACAAAAAGTGCTGGAAAATCTCAGCAGGTCTGACAGCACCTGTGGAGAGAAATGTTGGGTCCATTTTCTCTCCGCAGATGCTGTCAGGCCTGCTGAGGTTTTCCAGCATTTTCTGTTTTTGTTTCAGATTCCAGTATCCGCAGTATTTTATTTTTATCAACTATCCGCTCCTTTCTCCTGTTAATGGCCACCTTGGCCAGGCCCAGTTCTGCCAGTCCCTCTCTGTCCTGGGTGGCCAAAGATTAGGACAACCACAAATTGAGGAGCAACCTTCTAAACTAAGCAAAAAGGGGCTGCAACTTTGCACAACCAATATACAAGTAGAACATGGACTCTCCTCAAGGCTGAAGAAAATACAGGGATTCTGTGAACCACCTTAAATTTCTATTGTATGAGACTGTTGTGTGCAACATCCACCATGCCAAATCACTGATATAAAATTAGAGGACTCTCATGTAGAGGGAACCAGAGCTTTAGAAAGATTTAGTGTTTTTATTATTCATTCATGGGACATGGACATCACTGGCTGGCCAGCATTTATTGCCCATCCCTAGTCACCCTTGAGTGTCTTGCACTAAGTCTCTTGCTAGGTCAGTTCAGAGGGCAGTTGAAAGGCAATCACATTAATGTGGCTCTGGAGTCACATGTAAGCCTGGCCAAGTGAGGACAATAGATTTAGTTCTCTAAAGGACATTAGTGAACCAAATGGGTTTTTCCAAAAATCAACGATGGTTTCATGGTCATCAGTTGATTCTTAACTCCAGATATTTTTTATTGAATTAAAATTTCACCATCTGCCAAGGCAGGATTTGAGCCCCGATCCCAAGAACATTAGCTGATTTTCTGCATTAATAGTCTACCGATAACATCACTAGACTATCACCTCCTATTATTCTGATAGTCTATTGGAGGCACATTTAATCATAGCTTTCAAAGTAGAATTGGATAATTACTTAAAGAGGAAATATATGACTCTATCCATATGCAAACCAACCTCCTAATCATTGACTCCGTCTATACTTCCTACTGCCTTGGGAAAGCAGCCAGCATAATCAAAGATCCTATGTAACACAGATATACTTTCTTCCACCTTCTTCCATCGGGAAAAAGGTTCAAAGTCTGAGAACACATATCAACCGAATCAAGAACATCTCTGCTGCTGTCAGACTTTTGAATGGATCTATTATATATTAAGCTGATCTTTCTCTCCATTCTATCTGTAACTGCGACACTAAATTCTGGACCCTCTCCTTTCCTTCTCCCCTATGTACTCTATGAATTGTATGTTTTGCCTGTATAGCATTCAAGAAACAGTACTTTTCACTGTATCCCAAAGAATATGAGAGTAATAAATCAAATCAAATCTTACTTGGTACTTCAAAAAAAACAGCAGGTAAACACTGTGTACAAAGGTAAAAGAATTGATAATAAGCTAAAAATAATTATTGACTACACTAACTAATGGTTGGAATAGAATAGCAGAATTTGAATACCAGGCATTAGCAAATTCATTTACCATGAATCAGTGATCCTGACAGTATATTGTGTGTAAAACGCATCAACATCCTCATTGTTACAGAATATTAAGGCAAGGCTGATGGTAAATATTGAATTATTCCAAATCCCAAAAGGGAAACTTGAAACAACTGTCCTCAACTGTATTCTTGTAATTTCGCAAAATGTAAGGAGACATTTGAAATCCAGAGAATGATTTTCCAGACATTTTGTGTTGATTTTATATTAAAAAAGGTTATTAAGCAATAAAACAAGCAGCAATAAAGCAATCTAGAAGTAGACTTAACTAAGATAGCAGCAATGCACAATATTGCTGATTTTACACTGTTCCAAACAATCTTTACCTCAGTATCTGCAGAGCTAACTCACACCAACATTCCACAACAGCCCACAGATTTTAAAATAATATCATCCTGTAATAGTTACCACACATGGTAGTTATATCTTTGGGATTGCTTCTGAGGTAGTTTGCTTTTCCAGAAAGACTTTCCTCACGGACACTGCTGGGAGTTAAACAATTATTCCTGCTGTGAGCTGAGGTCTAAATAATGTCGCTTCTGCATAGGTTTAATAAACTCCTTACATACAGTTTGTCCATTTGATCTTCTCTTACCACAGTTAGCTTCTTTAGAAGTCAAACCTGATTATTTTCTGGTTTCGAGCCTGGCGTTGAGAAAATGTAAATGTCAAGTGCATTCATTTTATGATGCTTATTTACACCTTGTCCATTCTTTGGACCTTCAACATCTTGTTCAAATCCATTCATGCTCTGTTCCCATTATTATTAACTTGCCTTAAATAAACATCTGTTGGTGGTGTTGCTAAGTGCATCAATATATCCCAGACAGTAGCTCCATTAACATAGTCAAGCTGTCTCTGTCTTCAGCAAGTTACATTTCCTACAGCACATATTTATATATAACCAACAGAGAATATTCCAATTCATTGGAACTCATGGAATCACAGAATACTACAGTGAAGAAGATATCCTTTGGCCCATCGAGCCTGCATCGACAAATGAAATGCCTTACCCACCTAATCCCACTTGCCAGCACCTGGCCCATAGCCTTGAATCTCCCTGATAGTTTTATGATGTGGAGATGCTGGTGTTAGACTGGGATAGACAAGGTGAGAGATCACACTAACAGCAGGTTGTAGTCCAATAGATTTATTTGAAATCACAAGTGACGTCAACTTAGTGTTGTGTGACCTCTGATATTTTTAGGTCACTGCTATTTTCCTAACAAAAATCACATAACTGATTCACCCAAGCAATGTGGAAAGCACCTGCATGTACACTTGCTGTTAAAGTTCTTATTCTTTTTGTGCTTTTTTCCTCCAAATTCTTTAGCGTTAAGATTATCTTAATAGAAAAATCCTTGAGAGCTGCATAATTATCTTTACTGGCCATGATCTAACTAGGCTTGCAGCAGCAAATCCAAAATAACAAAGGACTAATCTCTCAATTTCTATACCTCCAGAGAACCTAGATCTGTAGCATATCATTGCATGTAATAGATGATTGAGACCAAATTTGACAAGCAAACATATCCTTCAATTTCTTTGTTAGCCCGTAGCACAATTGGCATCACTCTTGCCTCCAAGTCAGGGGCTTGTGGGTTCACACCGCGCAGAAGTGACTTGAGCACAACAATCCCTTTCAATGTGTCTAGCAGGCTGTTATTCTTATGTAATGCAGAAAAGAAATCACAGGAAAAAATTTCCCCAAGTATAAAGTAGGACGTATAGCCTGCTGTCAGCATGCATTTGAAAATTGCAGACAGACTGCTTCCTGGTCCTGCCCATATCTAAGAGGTAAAGTGGCAGATTCCCAAGTGTCCTTTGCAATATTTGGAAGAAAAAGAGCTGAAGGCAATGGTGAGCTTGCAGACTGTAGTACCTTGCAGACAGTGTACTGCAACTTCCAGGCAGTATATCTTCCCTAGAACTTGTTACCTACTACATTATTGAGCCAGGCTATTTTCTTCATCTTCCTATTTTATTGCAGTGCACCCAGCAGTAGGCATTATGGTGATACTCCCCTTTGTTAACTTAGTGTTATCAGCTCTGACCTGATATAAAACAATCTTCAGTTTTGATTATGAAGTTGTGGAACACTGCAGTTCTTCACTAATGACCTTAATGAAGCTTTGACAGGAATGCCAACCCCCTGGTGTGAAACTTAATTCAAAAATCATATCCTGTACTGTTCATGTGCAAAATAGAGTACATTTAAATAAAGCTTATACCTGGCTGTGTTATTATTCCTGAAATAGATTATTATATGAATTAAATGTAAAGTGAGTTGTTTGTATGCAGAAGGTTCCCCGGTCTATCTTTTAGTGTCCTGCCCTTTAAAATATTAAGTAACATGAAAACCCAACTACTATTATGTTAAATATTGCCTACATTAATTGAATATATAAGAAATGTAAATAATAAATGAATAAAGGCTAAAAGCAAAACAAATAAGCTAGTCACATAATAAAAGGAATAACAGTTAAATTGCTTTGCGATTTCTAATCGAATTTTCATCACATTAATCATTTATTTAAAATTTAATTTTTTACCTTTGCTTCAAATTTACATTCAAAAGTTACGATTTTGCAAGCTCCACATTTTCACACATTGACTGAAGCAGAGTTTTGAAGTGTCAGGTGAAACCTTTGATCAAGTTATCCACATTAATTATTGCTAAAATAGAAATTCTCTTAATAGAAATTAAATATAGATTAGCACATTAAACTGCCAGTTAATAAAGTTAATTGGGTTAGTTCAAGAACTGCCTGAATAAATATTGATTGCTGGGGAGGCAATGACCTAGTTGCCATCGCAAGAAACTTAGCTAATTTCTGAGGATCTGGGTACAAATCCAACCCCAGTGGAATTTGAATTTGATTTTAAAAAATCTGAAATTAAGAATCTACGATGACCATAAAACAATTGTTAGAAAAATTCATCTTGTCCACCAATATTCTTCAGGGAAGGAAATCTGCCATCCTTATCTGGTCTGGCCTACATTTGACTTCAGAGCCACAGCAACGTGGTTGACTCTCAATAGCCCTTTGAAACTAGGGATGGGCAATCCTGGCTGAGTAAAGTTTTACAACACCAATTTTAAATCCAACCAATTTATTTGATAGTAAATCTGCGAGCTTTCGACACTATGTGCCTTCGTCAGGCAAATGCAGTGTTCTGATCTGCAGAGGCACTCATATCCACACAGACAGTTACAGATTGCTGATTAGAATGCGAATCCTTATATCTAACCTGCTATTCAAGTGTTAAAGTGGCTAACAATGTGTGTGAAGGGAATCCTGAGCATTGGTTAGAGAATTGTGTATTTTCTCCAGACAGCACAGTAAGTGAGGTTTTTTGCTAACCCAGGCAAGTTACTGGGGTTACAGATAGTGTGTCATGAAGCCAAGATCCCTATTAAGACCGTCCTCATGTGTGCGGAACTTGGCTATCAGTCTCTGCTCAGCGACTCTGCGCTGTCGTGTGTCACGAAGGGCCCCTTGAAGAACATTTACCCGCAGGTCGGAGGCCGAATGCCCATGACTGCTGAAGTGTTCGCCCACAGGAAGGGAACTGTTTTGCCTGGTGATTGTTGAGCGATGCTCATTCATCCGCTGTCGTAGTGTCTGCATGGTCTCCCCAATGTACCATGCTTCGGGACATCCTTTCTTGCAACGTATTAGGTAGACAACGTTGGCCGAGTTGCAAGAGTATGTACCGTGTACCTGGTGAATGGTATCCTCACGTTTGATGATGTCGTCCATGTCTATGATCTGGCATGTCTTGCAGAGGTTGCTGTGGCAGGGTTGTGTGGTATTGTGGTCACTGTTCTCCTGAAGGTTGGGTAGTTTGCTGCGAACAATGATCTGTTTGAGGTTGTGCGGTTGTCTGAAAGCAAGAAGTGGGGGGGTGGGGATGGCCCTAGCGAGATGTTCATCGTCATCGATGACATGTTGAAGACTCCGGAGGAGATGTCGTAGCTTCTTCGCTCCGGGGAAATACTGGACAACAAAGGGTACTCTGTCCACCTTGTCCCGTGTTCGTCTTCTGAGGAGGTCAGTGAGGTTTATCGCTGTGGCACGTTGGATCTGTCGATTGATGAGTCGAGCGCCATATCCTGTTCTCACGAGGGCATCCTTCAGCATCTGGAGGTGTCTGTCACGATCCAGCCAGTGATGCCCATGTCTCACAGATGAATAAAAAAATATACATTATGCTTATTTCATGAATAATTACTAAAGTGCCACTTCCACGAAACACCAAATCCATCTCTCACAATGAAAATAAAAGTTTCTGGTGTTCAAATTTGTTCTGGGTAAGCTCCAATTTGAACTCAAATGCCAAGAAGCACTCGTGAAACTCTCATTCCACAAGAAGCATCTGTTTACATGGCTCTGCATCTGTAGTAAATCATACTGCAGCTATAAATTTTATATTAAATTTCATGATAATTGATTGAGGTTATGTATTAGAGATTAAAACTGCATGATCTAATGACAAAATGGCTTCCTGACATTCAAAGCCCAAGACGTTTGCATTTTGCAGGTCACAGAGTTCCACTTGCAGATACGTCAATAACCGGTGTCAAGCAATCAAGTACGCAGTATGCTTGTAATGCAGACGTACAAAGGCGAAGAAGCAGGAAATCATTTTAAGGTTACCAGTGGGCCAGCAATATTTTTTTAAACAGCCTAACATGGCAACTGTATCCCTGCAATCTGAATCTAATTGCTGTCATAATGATGCCCACAATGCATGATGGATTTGATACAGTTCACAGTCCATTCGTAAAGCCAAATAAATCGGTATTCAAGTATTCACTTATTTTTATATAATATGACTTGATGCATATGTTTGCACTTAATCAGATGTTGCCATTATTGCAAGTGGATGTATTGTTTTTGTTCTTCCGTGGGATATGGGCATTGCTGGCTTTTATTACTCATCCCTAATTGCCCTTATGAAGGTAGTGGTGATCTGCCTTCTTAAATCACATCAGTCCCTGAGGTATAGAACATAGAACATAGAACATTACAGCGCAGTACAGGCCCTTCGGCCCTCGATGTTGCGCC
Source organism: Sphyrna mokarran (assembly GCA_024679065.1). Lineage (NCBI taxonomy): Eukaryota > Metazoa > Chordata > Chondrichthyes > Carcharhiniformes > Carcharhinidae > Sphyrna > Sphyrna mokarran. Next base: position 22,996,933 of record JAGIQG010000022.1, on the reverse strand, counting down.
GGCCAGCGGACCCTCTAACCTAAACTATTCCAATATCATCCATATGCCTATCCACCAAACATTTGAATGCCCCCAAAGTAGGCGAGTCCACAACTGCTGCAGGCAGGGCATTCCACGCCCTCACCACCCTCTGTGTGAAGAAACTGCCTCTGACATCTGTCCTATAACTACCACCTCTTAATTTAAAGTTATGTCCCCTCCTGTTGGTCATCACCATCCGAGGAGAAAGGCTGTCACTATCCACCCTATCCAATCCCTTGATCATCTTATACGCCTCAATTAGGTCACCGCGTAACCTTCTTCTCTCTAATGAAAATAACCTCAGGTCCCTCAGCCTTTCCTCATAAGGCCTTCCCACCATACCAGGCAACATCCTGGTAAACCTCCTCTGCACCCTTTCCAATGCTTCCACATCTTTCTTATAATGCGGCGACTAGAACTGTACGCAATACTCCAAGTGCGGCCGCACCAGAGTTTTGTACAGTTGTAACATAACCTCACGGCTCCTAAATTCAATCCCTCTACCAATAAAAGCTAACACACTGTACGCCTTCTTAACAACTTTATCAACCTGGGTGCCAACTTTCAAAGAGCTATGTACTTGTACCCCAAGATCCCTCTGCTTGACAACACTATTAAGGGTCCTTCCATTAGCCCTATATTTCATATGCCTGTTATTCCTACCAAAGTGAATCACCTCACACTTATCCATATTGAATTCCATTTGCCACCTCACGGCCCAGCTCTGCAACCTATCTATGTCCCTCTGCAAACTGTAACATCCATCCTCGCTGTCTACAACTCCCCCCACGTTGGTATCGTCAGCAAATTTACTAATCCAACTCTCTACACCCTCATCTAGGTCATTTATAAAAATGACAAACAGCAGTGGCCCTAAAACAGATCCTTGAGGTACACCACTTGTAACTGCACTCCAGGTTGAATATTTCCCATCAACCACCACCCTCTGTCTTCTATCAGCTAGCCAATTCCTAATCCAAACTGCTAAATCACCTTCAATCCCATGCATCTGCACTTTCTGCAGTAGCCTACCATGGGGAACCTTATCAAACACTTTGCTAAAATCCATATACACTACATCAACTGCCTTACCCTTATCTACCTCTTTGGTCACCTCCTCAAAAAACTCAATAAGGTTTGTGAGGCACGACCTACCCTTCATAAAACCATGCTGACTATCCCTAATCAATTTATTTCTCCCTAGATAGTTATAAATCCTATCCCTTATAATTTTTTCCAAGACCTTGCCCACAACAGAAGTCAGGTTCACCCGTCTATAATTTCCAGGATGGTCCCTACTCCCCTTTTTGAACAAAGGGACAACATTTGCCATCCTCCAGTCTTCCGGCACTATACCTGTAGCTAACGAAGACATGAAGATCAAAGCCAAAGGCTCTGCAATCTCCTCTCTAGCCTCCCAGAGAATCCTGGGGTAAATCCCATCTGGCCCAGGGGACTTATCAATTTTCATACCCTCAAGATTCGCTAACACCTCCTCCTTATGAACCTCAATCCTGCCCAGTCTACAACCTAGTATCGCAGTATTCTCCCCGACAACATTGTCTTTCTCCTGCGTGAATACTGACAAAAATACTCATTCAGTGTCTCTCCTATCTCCTCAGGCTCCATGCACAACTTCCCACTGCTATCTCTGACTGGCCCTAATCTTGCCCTATCCAATCTTTTATTATTTATATACCTGTAAAAAGCTTTAGGATTCTCCTTAATCCTATCCGCCAAAGTCTTCTCGTGTCCTCTTCTAGCTCTTCTCAACTCCCTCTTTAGCTCCTTCCTGGCTGATTTATAGCTCTCCATTGCCCTAACTGAGCCTTCACGTCTCATCATTATATAAGCCTCCTTCTTCCTCTTCACCAGAGATTCAACTTCCCTAGTACACCATGGTTCCCTCACTCGACCACTTCCTCCCTGCCTGGCAGGTACATATTTATTAAGGACATGCAGAAGCTGTTCCTTAAATATGCTCCACATTTCAGATGTCCCCAGCCCCTGCAATTTCCTGCTCCACCCTATGCATCCTAAATCTCTCCTAATAGCCTCATAATTACCTTTCCCCCAGCTATAACTACTGTTATTCGGTACGTGCCCATCCCTTTCCATCACTAAGGTAAACGTAACCGAATTGTGGTCACTATCACCAAAGTGCTCACCCACCTCCAAGTCTAACACCTGGTCTGGTTCATTACCCAATACCAAATCCAATATAGCCTCACCTCTTGTTGGCCTATCTACATACTGAGTCATGAAACCTTCCTGCACACATTGAACAAAAACTGACCCCTCTAACGTACTTGAACTATAGCTTTTCCAATCGATATTAGAAAAGTTAAAGTCCCCCATTACAACTACCCTGTTACTTTCACACCTATCCAGGATCAACTTTGCAATAGATGCAATCACAGTGCTGGAGTTCCAGGATTTTGACCTTGCAAGAATGAAGGGATGGCAGTATATTTCCAAGTCAGGATGGTAAGTGGCTTTGAAGGGAACTTACAGTTGATGGTGTTCCCATTTTTCTGTGTCCTTGGCCTTCTAGGTGTAGTGGTCATGGATTTGAAAGGTGTTATCTCAGGTGTCTTGAAAAGCTCCTGCATTGCATCTTGTAGATTGTATACTCTGCTGTTACTCTATGTTAGTGGTAGAGGGAATGAATGGTAGTGAAGGGATGCCAATAAAAAAGGGTACTTTGTCCTGGATGGTGCCAACTTCTTGAGTGTAGTTAGAGCTGCACTCATCCAGACAAATGGAGAGTATTCCATTACTTTCCTGACTTGTGCCTTGTGGATGGTAGACAGGCTTTGAGGAGGCAGGATCTAAGTTATTTGCTGTAGGATCCTTTGACCTGCTCTTGTAGTTATCATATGTATACATAATTGGACCAATTCAGTTCTGGTCAACGGTAAATCCTAGCATTTTGATATTAGTGAATTCAGTGATGGCAATGCTATTGTAGGTCAACAGGCAGTGGTTAAATCCTCTTTTATTTGAGATGGTCATTTCTTGGCAAAGTAAAATGGATTAGTAGTTAGGACATGCTAATGTATGATGATGTATCCCTGACATTAGTCAGTAATGTGCTAGATTCCCTTGAGAGAGTGAGAGTTTGCAACAATGTGCTTAGGAGCATCATGCCTAATCTATAGGTGTTTTGAAAAGATACTAATAAACAAATGTTAAGCAGATACCAGACTATAACTATCTATTAGTCAAGTTCTATATCTGGAGTCCACAAATAGAAAGTTTATCACAAAACACTTAACATTTGTGTGGCATAAATTTTGCTTGCCATATTGGCACAGTCTGCTTCAGTACCTGAGGTGTTGGAAATATGGTATGGAACATTTTGCAATTATCAACCAGCATCCGCACTTCTTGCCTCTGATGAAGGGAAGATTGCTGATGAAGCAGTTGAAAGTAGTTGTGCCTTGGATACTGTTCTCAGAAACTACGGCACAGCATCCTAGAAATGAGATCATTGGTCTTCAATAACCACAGCAGGCATGAACCAACTTAAATGGAGTTTAACTAGATGTCGTAAGATACTGAGCGTTACTCCAATTTAATGTTATCAGGATAATTTCATAACCATTTTGATCACTGAACCCATTGCGTAGATTAAAACAGAATTTAATCTTAAACAATTGTGTGTTTTACTTTAGAAATTAGAAAGCATTAGAAATATGGGTCTAATTTAATGCATCTCCTTCCCCCAGTGCTGAGTTTGGAGGTATACAGGACATTAATGGGACCGGCAGATGGAAACCCTACCACTCTTCCTGCATCCACCTGATTCAGTTGAGGATGGGAAAACCTTGCACAGTGGTTAGCTCTGCTGGCTGAGAGTACCAGGGTCTATAAGATCATAAGACATAGGAACAGAATTAGGCCACTTGGCCCATCAAGTCTGCCCTGCCATTCAATCATGGCTGATATTTTTTGTCATCCCCATTTTCCCCATAATCCCTAATCCCAAAAGAAAGAATTCCCTTATCCCCTTATTAATCAAGAACCTATCTATGTCTGTCTTAAAGATACTAAATGACCTGGCCTCCACAGCCTTCTGCAGAAAAGAATTCTACAGATTCACCACTCTCTGATTGAAGAAATTCCTCCTCATCTCTGATTGAAAGGATCATCTGTTTCGCCTGAGGTTGTGCCCTCTGGTTCTAGTTTTTTCTACGAGTGGAAACATCCCCTAAATGTCCACTCTATCCAGGCCTTATAGTATCCTGTAAGTTTCAATAAGATCCCCCCTCATCTTTCTGAACTCCAATGAGTACAGACCCAGAGTCCTCAACCGTTCCTCATATGACAAGCTCTTCATTCCAGAGATCATTCTTGTGAACCTCCTCTGGACCCTTTCCAAGGCCAGTATATCCTTCCTTGTATATGGGGCCCAAAGTTACTCTGAATGGAGTCTGACCAGAGCCTTAAACAGCTTCAGAAGTACATCCCTGCTCTTGTATTCCAACTGTCTCGAAATGAATGCTAACATTATATTTGCCTTCCTAACTGCAGACTGAATCTGCATGTTAATCTTAAGAGAATCTTGAACAGTGACTCCCAAGTCTCTGTGGGTTTTTGATTTCCCAAGCATTTTCTCATTTAGAAAATAGTCTATGCTTTCATTCCTCCTTCCAAAGTGCATAACCTCAGACTTTTCCACATTGTCTTTCATCTGCCACATCTTTGCCTGCTCTCCTAAATTATGCAAGTCATTCTGCAGCTTCCCTGTTTCGTCAATATGTCCGTTCACATATCTTTGCATCATCTGCAAACTTAGTAACAGTGCCTTTAGTTCCTTCTTCCAAATTGTTAATGTATATTGTGAAAAGCTTTGTCCCAGCACCGACCCTATGCACACCACTAATCACTAGCTGCCATCCTGAATAAGACCTCTTTATCCCTACTCTCTGCCTTCTGTCAGTCAGCCAATCCTCTATCCTTGCCAGGATCTTACCCTTAACACATGGGCTCTTAAGTTATTTAATAATCTATGCTACATCTTGTCAAAAGCCTTTTGGACCCAGGTTCAATTCCCGTCTTTGGTCACTGTCTATGTGGAGTTTTCACATTCTCACTGTGTCTGCTTGGGTTTCCTCTGGGTGCTCCCATATTCTAAAGATTGGCCACGCTGAATTCCTACTCAGTGTACCCAAATAGATGCTGGAGTGTGGCAACTAGGGAATTTTCGAAGTGGCTTCATTGCAGTATTAATGTAACCTATTTGTGACACTAATAAATAAACTTAAAAACTTTGAAAGAAAAAAGCTCATTCCCATCTTAAATAAGAGACCCCTTATTTTTAAACAGTCTCCCCTAGATCCAGTCACTCTCATGAACGGAAAATACCATTTCAAGTCGCCTCAGGAACTTACATGTTTCAACAAAATCATCTCTTATTTCTCTGTACTCCATAGACACAGGCACAGTCTAACTAACCTTTCTTCACAAGACTACTCCTTGACCCCAGGACTCATTCAAGTGAATCTCCTCTGAACTGCTTTTAATATAATGATGTCATATATTCAAAAAGGAGACTACAATGATTCTAGAAGCCTGACTGAAAAGGAACGTAGTTTATTACAGAATGTGAAGTAAAAATACTATCTTGGTGTGCACACACTAGTCCCTATCTGGGACTGCAATTCAACAGGCCCAGTCCTGGGCCTGGCTTAGAAAAGCCTCAGGAAATGAGTTCCAACTGGGCAAACCACTACCTATTACCATGGGAACCCGTACTCAATGAACCCTCAGGGAGAACAATTAATGATTCTCCATGGACCTTGTGGGGTTATTACAGAGAATCTAACTGTGCAGAGTTGTAGTCTCAGAAATTCTCTGTACAACAGTCACAAAGCCTCCCTAATGTTACAGCATATTTCCGGTGCAATAAAAAAAACCTCCCATTTGCCTATAATCATATGCTGCCTCAGCTTAATAATTTTTCCTAATTCATGTAGCAGACACCCAGGTCCCTCTATATCTCAGAGTTCTGCAATCTCTCCCTTTATAAGTAATATGCTGTTTTTCTATTCGCCCTGCCAAAGAGACAAATTTTCCTAAATTACACTCCATCTGCCAAATTTTTGCCCTCTTAACCTATCCATTGCTAAAAAATAGACATTTTCATCTTGCACACATCCTGACATTTTGCAAGGATACAAATGCAAGGGAGACAATAAGTTTATACTGTATGAGAAGAGAGCAGTGATTGGTTGGCAAGCGGACTTCAATTGGTTGACACATTGGACAATTCACCAGTTGTTCATGAATGATAGTTAACTGTCAAATATTGTTCAAAGTTTAAACCAATTGGTCAAGGCATTGCCTGAGGAATGAACTAGATGCTGACTATCTAGCTAGATGAAACAATGTGTATACATGTTCTTTCTGTCAGCAACAAGCAAAGTCCAGTGTATTAATATATATATACAGACAAATACATCACGTAGTGAGCCTGACTGACAACTTTAAATTGGATGTCAGTGCAATTCTTGATACACAAAAGATTAGTTAGCAAGTGTTATCCAGCTGCAGAATTACATCAAGTGTTGGGCACAGTTTTTTGAGTTTTGCAAGAATGGTCCAGTTAGAAACATGAAAACATACAAAACAAGCACAAGAATAGACCATTTAGCCTGCCAACCTGGCTTTGTCATTCAATATGACCATAGCTAATCCTCTATCTCAAACAACTCCATACTCCAGCACTTGCCCCATAGGCCTTGACACCTTTAGAGTTTAGTTGCATACTGTCTGTATCTTACCCATTGTAAACAGTAGAAGAGACATGCTGTTTAATAAGATCTGCCAGTCTTAGGGATATTTGGTGTTTCCATACTGCAGTGGAGGATGATCGATGGGAGGAGAGGGGGATTATTGGCGGAGGGGGGAGCGCTGCAAATGGGATGGGGTGATTGGTGGGGGAACCAATATATATGGTGCATACACCACATATTTATATATATGGTAAATATCGTGTTACATACCATGTTATTCATTTGTGTGAAAGGCAGGATGTCTTGTTGGCTTGATGACAGCACCTCATACCAAGGTTTCTATTCACAGGGTCTTAAATCGCTGGGAAGGCCCATTACTGTCAGTGATGTTCCTAGTGGGAACTTAATTCAAGTGGGCCTTCCCCAAGAGAGGGAATGAGGAAGAGGTTCCAGCCAACAGATGAGTTCCCCATTGTCGACATTAAATTCCATGCATTTTATCCAATGCATGCTTTAAACTCTCACTGCAGCATGGTTAATCACTAAACCTTTATTATATGTCATTCTGGGAGCCATCTGATCTTCAACGAGCTCAGTATTGATTATGATGTATTAAGTTGTTGCTGCAAAGCACAAATCAATCCAAACATGTATGTTTGTAATATTAAACTCGATCAAAGGTCAATATTGTCCAATTATAGCTGTCGACACAGTCAGAAAGTGTAACCAAATTAATAGTCGCAGATTTGGCTGCGTGGCCAAGTTCTCAAATGGCATTCACGGTAGTAATGCAATCCCGAAGAGAGGAATCAATAGCGAAGCCGTAAAGCAATGCAAATGCACCTTCATTTAGCCGACAACCTGTTTCAATTTACAAAGAACAAAGAACAAAGAACAAAGAACAACACAGCACGGGAAACAGGCCCTTCGGCCCAACGAGCCCGCGCCGCCATCCTAACGTCTTAATGATATATAGAGACCAATATAGGGACAATTTGTTACCCAATCAGCCTAAGAGCACATTTTTGGGATGTGGGAGGAAACCGGAGCACCCGGAGAAAACCCACGCAACCACGGGGAGAACGCGCAAACTCCCGCAGACACAGGCCCAAATCCATGTGTCTGCACAGCAACAGCGATAATCTCTGAGCTGTCATGTTGCCCATCTGATGGTCCAGTTTAAGCATACACTAATGACGTGAAGCACTAGGCCACTCCTGAAGTAACATCCAGGAGCAGCCCTCGCACGACCTGCCGAATGCATGCACCTTGTTGGTCAACAAGGTGGACCGAACAGCCTGTGGAAACAATTAAAGTATTTAAACAGTCCTCCTATATCCCTCTATCTGCAGACCGCTCATGTGGCTGTCCAAGAGACCCTTAAACAACCCTAGCGTGCCTGCTCCCACCACCTTACTCAGTAGTGCATTCCACACCCCCACTACCCTTTGTGTGAAAAAATGCCCTCTAATATTAGTCTTATACATAGCCCCCCTCACCCTAAGGCCGTGACCCCTCGTTCTATCCAAATCTAATGGTGGAAAAAGCTTACCACCATTTACTCTATCTATACCCCTCATAATCTTATATACCTCTAATAGATCCCCTCTCAGCCGACGTCTTTCAAGGGAAAACAACCCCAGTGCGTTCAACCTTTCCTCGTAAGACAGCCCTTCCATACCAGGCAGCATACCATACATAATTTATTGTAAATAATGCCACAGATCCCAAATGCTCAATACTGTTTGAGCAGTTTTATGCAACATGAAAATGTAAATCTGCAGTTTGGCACTACGGGAATGAAACATCAATAACTAATTGCGGTATGGCATTGTGATATGGTTTTTACTAAAGTTGCTGTCGCTTTATTTAAAGTGAAAGAATTCTGTCGGCAATGGAAATTATAAATGTGGAATTCTGACTGAATCAATAGTACTGATTGCATGAAAGGATATAAGAATATATTTAAAAACAGCCATTGTCAATACCTCTCACTCCTCAAAATTGTTGTTGAGAATAGATACAGAAAATTTCTGTCCATCCATTGACCAAAGTTGTTTGGTTTCCAAACTTTCCAATGAGGATAAATAATCCATTATGGTCCCCATAGTCTTTGCAGAATTCTAGAACATTTAATTTTAGATAATGAATATGAGAATGTAAATGTGTATTTATTAATCACAAGTAAGGCTTATATTGTCACTGCAATAAAGTTATTGTGCAATTCCCCTAGTCACAACATTCCAGCACTAGTTCGGGTCAATGCACCTAACGAGCATATCCATCAGCGTGTGGGAGGAAACCGGAGCACCCGGAGGAAATCCACACAGGCACATGGAGAACATGACGACTCTGCACTGACAGTGACCCCAGCCAGGAATTGAACCCAGGGTCCCTGGTGTTGTCAGGCAATAGTGCTAACCACTGTGCTATAATAGGACAACTCGGTGATGGTTAGTACTGCTGCCTCACAGCATCAAGGACCCAGGTTCAATTCTGGCCTCGGTTCACTGTCTGTGTGGAGTTTACATGTTTTCCCTGTGTCTGCATGGGTTTCCTCGCACAACCCAAAGATGTGCAGGTGAGGTTGACTGGCCATCTAAATTGATCTAGTATCAGGAGGATTAGGAGGGTAGAGATATGGGGGTAGGATCTGGGTGGGATTATTGTTAATGCAGTTTTGTTGGTCCATTTGGCCTCCTTTTGCACTGTTGGGATTCTATGATAATGGCAAATAGAGGAAGGAGCCGGAATTCTCAATGATTTTTTAAAAACCAATGTGAACAAGTCACTTCTAGGTCTGTGAGAATACAGTCAATTAGATTATGGCTATTCCTTCTCTGTGATAAAATCATAAAATCTTTACAGTGCAGAAGGAGGCCATTCAGCCCAGTGAATCTGCACTGACTCTCTGACAGAGCGTCTTACCCAGGCCACCATCCCATTCCTGTAACCCCACGCATTTACCATGGCTACTCAAACTAACATACAAATTTTGGGAAACTATGAGACAATTTACCATTTCACCTAACATGCAAATATTTGGACTGTGAGAGGAAACCAGAGCACCCTGAAGAAATCCACATAGACAGAGCGAGAACGTGCAAACTCCACACAGTCAGTCATCCGAGGACGGGAATTGAACCCAGATCCCTGGTGCTTTGAGGCAGCAATGCTAATGACTGTACCATTGTGCAGCTCTTTGTTGCCATACCGTGATCCATTGTGTAGTATTGCTATTGACATGAATTCCGTTCAAACAACCAATGGTTTTTATTAAACATGAGGGTGTAATTATATTGATTTCTAAGCACTCTCATGCCAAATGCGAGTTTTTGAGTTTCTCCTTGCTTCCTGACACATTTGTCTCATTCTAATGTCCCTTAACATAAAAACACTGCAAGATTAGCAGATTGCAGCAGGTGGGGTGAAGAGTCAAGGAAATTATGTACTGGACTATATAATTTAGATGGGAACAGGATTGTTAGTACATAGGATAGCTCAAACATTTAACTGAAGGTTTTGCAATTAGAACTCATTCTCAGATTGTGAGCTGCATTATATAAATAAATTGTTGCATATAGCAAATGAATTTTACATAAACACCGGTGAGACGTTACATTTTGGTAAGAGAAAAATAGGAAATCATATTTTAGCAACATGGGAGTTAGGAACAGGAGTAGACCATGTTACTTTGAAAATAAGGGACTCAATTTTACCATCAAGTTGCACCCATTTATGGGCATGGAAACTTGCTAAACCCAGATGTGAGGTGAATAGCGGCCACCTCCGTACCTGTTCTCTCTTTAACAAGACCTGAAAATGGCCAGATCAGACAGTGCCCAAAATAAGTGCAATTGCCATTTAAATGTATTTATATGCACTTAAATTGACTTAATGGGCTGCACACCCAACCATACCTGCACTTCCCTCTTTACCACCATGTTTGCCCATCCAGATTTAATGCAAAACAGACATGCTCAACAGAAGTCCTATTCAGGTGTGCTATTGAGGAGCTCCTGTTTGAGATCAGTTGGAGGGGGGAGGTCTACTGCCACTCTGTCTGAGATCAGTGAGGGAGGGGGGGCGCCCGCACTCAGTCTGGGTGATGGGCAGGGATTGGGGGGAGGTGGTGAAGGGGATTAGTAATGTCGTGGGGATGAGGCAATGTCTGTGGAGGCCAGAGGGAGGCATTATCCAGCCCAGGAATGATGTGGCAGAGGAGCTGCATGCTACTATTTCTTTTCATGTGCAGTTGGAGCTGCCAATCGGACCTGCAGGATTTTGATGTGTTAAGTCCCATCCACAGGCTAGTGTACGTGATTCGGAATCACTGATATTTTTGCAGATAGAGTGCGTTTGGAGGCACCTCATAACAGGTCTAAAGGTCGGAACTGAACTGCTTCCAGTTTCAAATCTGCTCAGCACTAGAATCAAAATGGTAAAATAGGACCCAAGAATCTAAATGAAACAGAGGAGTAAAGGGAGTACAAAGAAACAACTCGTTAAAAGTTATGATACAGCTAATGAGGTTTTAAAGCACGTCAAGCACTCTGGTTTATCTGTGGAAGTATAGAGTTGAATAATGAAGAAATTATGCTAAAATTGTATCAAACCTTGTTTAGACCACAGTTGGAAAACTTCTTATAGCTCAGGTCACCATATTATAAAAAGGCTATCGAGACATTGGAAAGGCAGCAGAAAAGTTTCACTAGGATGATTCCATGACTGTGAGGTTATACGTAGAGGGAAAAGATGAATTACTTAGGTATTTTCTCTCCTCAAGGAAATGGCTGAGGGGTTGACTTCAAGGAATTCAAAATTATGAATGTTTTATTAGGGTAGACGCACAGAAAGTTTTTTTTTCCCCAAAAGTGAGAAGAACAATATAAATACAGCAAGAAATCAAACTGGGAATTCAGAAACATAGAAATTAGAAGTAAGAGTAGGCCATTTGGCCCTTTGAGCCTGCTTTACCATTCAGAATGATCATGGCTGACTGTAAAATTCAATATCCCGATCCCGCCGCCTTCTCCATATCCTTTGATCTGTTTAGCCCCTTTAGTTTTACGCAAATTCTTCCTGAAATCACACACATTTTGGCCTCAACTACTTTCTGTGGTAGTGAATTCTGCAGATTCACCACACTGTGGGTGAAGAAATTTCTCCTCATCTCAGCTCAAAAAGATTTACCCCTTATCCTAAACTATGATGCCCTAATTCTGAACCCACCATCGAGAACATTCTTTTTGAATCTAATCTGTCCATTCCTGTTAGAGTTTTATAAATTTCTTTGAGATCCCCTCTCACTCTTCTAAATGCCAACAAATGCAATCCTTGTCAGCTTAATCTTTCCTCATATAACAGACCTGCCATCCCAGTAATCAGACTGGTAAACCTTTATTGCACTCCCTCTATAGAGAACACCATACTTTATAACAGAAGAAGGGTCTTTACCTAGAAAGTAATGAGCATGGAACTCGACAACATGAGTTGTTGAGCTGAATAATGTGGAAAGTAGATATGCACGTAGGGATTATGCTGATAGAGTTAGATGTGGAAGGATTTTAAAGTTTAAAATTTACTTATTATTGTCATAAGTAGGCTTACAACAATTCTGCAATGAAGTCACTGTGAAAATCCCCTGATCGCCACATTCGCTGCCTGTTCAGGTACACCAAGGGAGAATTTAGCATCGCCAATGTACCTAACCAGCATGTCTTTTGTACTGTGGGAAGAACCCAGAGCACCCTGAGGAAACCCACACAAACACAGGAAGATCGTGCAGACTCCACGCAGACGATGACACAAGCCAGGAATCGAACCTGGGTCCCTGGCGTTGTGAGGCAGCAGTGCTAACCACTGTGCCAATGTGCTGCCCCAATAATTGAATAATTAATATAAGATGACTTCTTCGTTTCATGTTTTAAAATTAAGGTACATCGCATAAATACGTGTCATTGATTTGAATTGGCCCATGTCCATGTAAGGGTTCCTGGTGCTTTGAAGCAGTAGTGCTAACCACTATGCCAGATTTGAGGAGGATCTAATGATGCTGGCTTGAACTGGATGAGATGAGAAGTCTGTTTCTGTGTTATATATTTGATGTAATTCTATGTATTCCCTTTTTCACTTGCCTCTTATCTGGATGAAGTATGGCCTGAGGCTGAAGAAGAGCCAAAGGCTACAAAGACTGAGGAAGAAAAGGATGAGAAAAAGTTACAAAAGCTTCATGTGGACATGGGAGATTTATGGTCAAAAGAAGTTTTTTTTACTGAAAAAGAATGAGCAATGCCCTTTCATATGGAGATAAGAACAAAAAGCGCAGTCATTTAGAAAGTAATATTGGACAAGTTAAAATGAATCTATAAAGGATGATAATTGAATATAACTTAAATAATGGGTAAAGCTGTTTTTGCTTATGTCAGGAGTTGGTGAACAAATAGAACTATTGCAGGGAAACTCAGGCAGAGTTATAGATGTTAACAAGCAGAAAAGATGAACAGATATTTCATGGTTGGAATTTTATTTATTTCTCAGCAACATCACAAAATAAAACCAATTGTGAGGTTATTTATTGCAATTTTTTTTTTGTTTCACATTGTCTCCTTCCAAGTTAAATCCCCATAATGCAATAATATTTTCTGCAGGAAAATTAGTTATACAAATGTAATATATATTTTGCTTTAAGTACTTAATGAGACATGTTGCTGGGCACCAAATCAGAGTCCATGTGATTTGTTGCAGCTCAAAGCTTTCTTGTGCCTTTGTCAGTGGTGAAACTCAGTTACTGACCCTTAGTTAAAAATGGATTGCTTGTGGTGCTTAAGCACATGAGAGAGAACGAGAGTGCAGATGGATTTTTTTTTCATTTTTGACAGATCCTTTGAAACATTCTCATGGATCCTAGAGGATAAGCAGACCTCCCGACTAAGATATTTCAGATTGTTATTTGCATGACCTTATTATGTGCCAATAAATGACTCTACGATCATTTAGAACAGTAACTACACTTCAAAAAAATAACTCATTGATCGCAAATGTACTTTGGGATATCCTTGGGTCATGAAAAACACTATGAAATACACTACATAATAAGAATCTGGAGTACATTTTGTTGGCATATTCATTAAGCTGATACAAATTTTTGCTGTAGGGCTTATAGCTTAGAAGAAGGCAGAAGATTATTTTTTTTCCCTTCTCAGATCGAGATCTCTCAGAAACCCAGAAGTTGCCTTTCACCTGGGTCATGCCTCAGTTCAATGAAAGGATAGATGCACCATTCTGTTTGCTGCTGTGAGTGAATGGATTGCCAATCAATGGTACTCTCTCTCCTGTAGAGTTCCACATCCTTTTTAAATTGATGAATCTGAGAGAGCTTTTTAAATAGGATCGAAATCTTACGCTGATAAAACACAACTGAGTGGTTATAAGTGTCATAATAATGTGTAACTTATTTTGTTTTTGGCATATTTGAAGGCAGAATTGGGGTGAGAAACATTATGTACAATATTGTCAGTTTTCCTGATAATCATCATACCTTCAAGCACAAATATTACATTGAATTATATCAAACACTTTAAAATCTCATTATGACTTATATGGTAGAATTGATCCACTTTGTTCTTGAAAGCAGCCTAAACTTCACCTTTGTGAAATAATGGACTATAGTTATTGTCTTAGCTGGCAGTGTACCTGTGGCTTCTCTGGTGAGCTGCCTTTGCCAGTTTCTGCATACATGAGGACTTGAAAATAGAATAAAAGGGGAATTGTCTCTTTTTTGCATCTCTTATGGTCAAACTCATGTTGGGTTAATCAGTGGACATTGTTGGACTCCAAGGAACTATGGCATCCGATCCCCTCCAACATAGGTTCATATGGTAAGCCTCTTGTAGATGTTCTAGCTTCCAAAGCCTTTCCATCATCCCTAACTGGATGCCAAGTGGTCCTCTGGTTGTGAATTGGCCAATCCTGCAAATATTGCTGTTGGGAGACTATTCCCCATATGGTGTAGGGTTGGGACTTACATTTGCTCCTGATGACAATTGTCAGCTCCAGTTGGAAATCCCTGCGCAAAAAGTGCCAAGCATGATTCTATAACAAATATAGATTGGAATTTTAAGGTGCAAGTTGACAGAATGACTATTCTATCTCTTTTGCATTGGGCAGTGAATCAATTAATGAAGACAACCCAAACAATGGCACGTAACTTGCCATTGATTATAGTGAGTTGAAACCAGTTCCCTCTCTCTGTAAAGGGCTTAGCATTCTGTGTTCCTTATGGGTGGCATGGTAGCACAGTTGTTAGCACTGTTGCCTCAAACTGCCAGGGATCCAGGCTCAATTCCAGCCTTGGGTGACTGTCTACATGAGTCTGCACATTCTCCTCATGTCCATGTGGGTTTCCTCCAGGTTCTCCAGTTTCCTCCCACGATTAAAATACGTGCCTCTTTTACATCACTCTCAGGCTGCAAAAAGCAGATAAAACAGCACGGGAACAAAAAGCGGGAGCGATGGGCCTCACAGACATTGCCCAACCCACACAAAATAACTCCTTATCCACCCAGCCTCCCTGCTACCCAGATCGATCGCAACTCTGTGCCCCCTTTTCCCCCCATCAATCTCCAACAGAGTGGCGCAGTCTCCCCCCACTTCCACCCACCAGAGAGCGATCTGGCCTCCCTCCTTCCTACCCCCAGCAGAAAATAATTGGGCTTCCCTCCTCCTCCCCCACCAAAGATACATCTGATTCACCTCCGACATCTCCTACTCTCACCAGAAAATGATCTGGCCCATCTCCCATTCCACCCTCCTCCCGCCCACCCTCTCCCCCTCACTGGTCTGAGTCAGAAAGCCGTTGGAAGCTCTGAACTTACCTCTTCAGAAGCTGGAGTGTCTGAAACTGATCTTTGCCGAGCATGAATGTTTCATGCCAAATCAGAACGGAGGAACACAATGGTAACAGGGAAAATGCTGGTAAAGTTGGGTGGGCAGCCCACTAATTCGATTGAGATGCATGTTAACTGCCTCACAGCCGACTTTACCAAGTTTCCACGCCCGAATCGGACTTTAAGGACTAATTTAGCACAGTCAATTCATCGAACCCGCACATCTTTGGATTGTGGGAGGAAATTGGAACATCTGGAGGAAACCCAAGCAGACAAGGGGACAATGTGCAAGCTCCACACAGATAGTCATCCAATCTGAGTCCCTGGCACTGTGAGGCAGTAGTGCTAACAGCTATGCCACCGTTTCTTGTGAGTACTGACTTTGTCCAACCTTTGGGAGGTGGGCGAAGGTAGAGAAATGATGGATAATTTTGATTGATATTTTTGAGGTATTAGTTGTCTGTTTTAACCTCAAAAAGGTCAACAAGTTTCTGATGACCACCATCAATCTGAAGTGTGATGTAGTCATTATTTATTACCTTTCCCTGCCACTGTCAACATTACACAAGATAAATGTTTGCATTAAGCATTAATGTACTCAATTCATCTGGAATAGTAATTAACCCAGCAATCTGGGCACTTAAGGAGATTTCAACAGTAATGTGACAGGTTCCTAATGCTAATATGTCTTGAATGGAACAGGCATTGATGAAGAAATTGCAGGACATGTCATTTAGAAGTGCATTGCTTTAAATTTATCTTGTGACCCTCAGGCTTGGAATTTTGCTCCCAGGGTGGGTATCCCCTATTGAGAAATTTCACAATTCACTTCATTTCCCCTTCGTAACCCCACAGGCATGATTTTCTTTCTGGTGAGAGGGCTTCCGCAACAGACACTGATCAGAGGCAGACACAGATGCAAGGTGAGATGCTTAAAAAATTTGTTTCAGCTCCCTGGGACATTGGGTGGGATTTTACAGCCTTGCTAGTCCCAAAAATGTAAGATCCCACTAAGGTCAATGGACCTTCCCAAGGTCTGTCCCTCACTTGCTCCGATTCCTGTGGTGGAAGGGACAGTAAATTTCAGCCAATGTCTCAGTTGCTTCGGATCTCCACCCCTTACACTTCATAACACATCACTCCCCTTCCAGCCCACTCTCCATGCCACCATGCTAATGTAATGCTAAACCATCCCCTCACTTTCCAACATGATACCTAATTGCCATTGCCAACTTGTTGCCAACCCACACTTCTCACCTACACCATACCTCCTTACAACTCATGCCAACTTAATGTTAATTCACCCAGCAATCTTAGCCATTACACCCTCCATGCCAATTCACACAGTATCCACCATGGCAGACTTCAGAAGTCATGTTGACAGTAAATAGAAATCTAAGTATTTATTACAGCTTTCATTATATTAAAAAAACACTTACAATCATGAAAGCCCATTCAAGATATATATGTCCCCTCAAGTGCTTAATCCCTTATAAAAAAAGACTTCTGTTCATAATCCCACATCAATGACAGCGAAACATTTAATAATGTCTAAGAGCTATCAACAAAAATGTCCCTCTTGCCTGCCCTACTGTGATAATTCTGGCTTATGGAAAGCAACAAAGCATTTATAATGGCATGATGATAACCTTTGGAAATGTCAACAAGCAGCACAAGAATTGCTAGAATATAATTTCTCAACTCTCCCTGACATGGGAGCATGCTTTTTATTTTTTAAAGGGCTGGGAATTTAAATCACTTCACATCATTTTTGTTCTTTAGATATTATCCATTCCTCAAGGATGCTAAAGTTTGTTCCAAAAAAATTGTGACTCCCCCATTGTGGGTTAGGGACATCAGTCATTCTTGCCCAGTCTAACACATGTGACTCCTGAACCACAGCAAATGAGATTGACTCTTAACTGAAATGACCGAGGAAGTTACCTAGTTGTACTCAAGATGCTGATTCACTACAACTTTCTCAGGGACAATTAGTTAGGGGCAAAAAATTACTGAGATTACCAGAGAAATTTCCAACCCAAGAAAAAAATACAAGATTAACAAGATATAAATAAACTGAACCCAAATAAATGATTTTGCAAAACCACAAACTCGAGCAACCAAAAGGACGTAAATGGAACTTCTAAACAAGGGATTGTGAACAAACGTAGGAATATAGGAATTTAGGAGCAGAAGCAGGCAAGCTCAGCCCTATGAGCCTGCTCCACCATTCAAACAGATCGTGGCTGATGTCTGCCAGGTCTCAAGTTCACCTCCCCATCTGTTTCCCATGTCCCTTTATCTCATTTTCTATTAGAAATGCTTACTGGAAATTGTACTGAGACAAAGTTTGATATTGAACCACTTGTATTTGGAGCAGCCAACAGACAGAAAATTGAAATGGCCAGTGCTGGTAAGTTGGAAACAGATTTGGATGGCTCACTGCGAGAATCATTGACTGAAGGGAGAGGTGTGATAATGGGTACCAAGAAATTTGTTTGTATTCTTGTTTGTCAGTGGGAACATTTTTATTGGGCCTTGCTATGATAAAATTGTCTTAACTTTCAGACAAGACTGAGGGTTTATTAAAGCCTACTTGACTTCATCCCAAAATCAATACACTTTCTTTGTCATAGAATGATTATTCTGGCCTTGAGTGGCTACCTGGCTTGGTTTTCTGGGCCCCACCTATAATGATCTCAAAGAGGCCCATGAGGTGGGACTCTTGGAATATGAGCTCGCTGACTGAGGAAGTGGTTGTCTGACCAATCAGCGAGTCATACATGTGTTTACTATGAGGAATATCAGGTCTACTGTCACTCTGGATTCTGACTTTATACCAGAAGAACTCTTAAGAATAGAGGCAAGTTTGGAAATAAAGGAAATATGGTGAAGGGACACTGGCCTCAGAGGAATTATTTCACCATTATCTCAAAGTTGGAAGTCTTTGCAAACAAGGCATCAGTGACCTGAATAATACAATTGTGGGCTGCAGGTTTGAGATAGTACAGATGTCATTGACAGATTCTTGAATAAACCCAGACATAAAAGGCTGACTCTACAATCTCTTCCATTTTCACCCCGCTGCCAGCGAGAATGGAGAATTGGACACTCACCCAAAACCCCATTCACTGCAGTGACACCAGAAAATCCCAGTTGTGGACAAGATTGGAGGTTTCTGATGGAAGTAATTGAGGATTGTGGTCACCTTGGCAGCCATAGACAATGGGTGGCCACCTTTTCCTCTTGGACGGAGTTCTTCTTCCAAAGGTTCGAGATTACCTGTTGAGGAGACTGAGCCTTCCACAGCACTGTTGTATAGGGATGTCAAGTGAAATACTCTTGTCCTGTAGACTCTCTGCTGAGGGGATGACTTCCTTCATGGTGCAGCACTGTCCATTGGTGTGTGGCTGTGGTGAAAGCAACTACTCCTGCTGCACTTGCCGATGTGAGTGTGAGCTGGAGCTAGTCGCACCTCCTCCTCAGAGATGTAAAAAGCTGCATAATATATAGCCCTGAGCCCATTCCTACTGTTACAGGAAAGCCTCACTGGCATTAAGGATAGGTCATCCTCAAAAGAATCAAGATGCTTCCTAATAGTTGCACAAAGCTGCTGTTGCCAATGATGTTAATGAATTTAAGCTGGAAGTTTTGCTTCTCAACATGAACCTTGCACCCTGGCTAAGCACAGGTTGTTGATTTCAGATATTACACTGTTCATATCAGGTCAGTTTCATTCCACAATGACTTCCTGCTGCACACTCACCTTTCCCCAACCTGGTCAAATACAGACTTATGCTGTTGGGGAAGATGGAATCCAGATTTAAAAAGGCAATTAATTGCTTTTAAATGTCTCAGTTGCTTGACCCAACTCAGCCCTGATTGGACACAGAAACCATACTAAGGAAAGAGGACAGGACGACATTGAGATTCTGACCCCACATCAATTTCAGGGGATTAAACTTCCTGCAAACACCAAAACCCACAGTGACATGGTTGGGGAATCTGCCCGAGTGTTTTTTTTTGCAACTTACAGCCTTTCTGGCAGAGTCTTCAATATGCAGCTTGAGCTCCAATGATATCATTGCTGTTATACCTGAAGTCTTGCATGGGATACCCTTGGAAGGAAGAAGAGCTAGGTTAGAAACTGGCCAAAAAGGTCAAATCTTTTTTCCTTCTGTGCCTTGTTGGCCCAGGTATAGCAGAAGTGCTCTGTTGCTTGTAATATATAAATGGAAGAAAACATAGCTAGTGTGATTAGCAAGTTTGCTGATGATACTAAGATTGCTGGAGTAGGGGATAGTGATGAAGATTGTCAGAGAACACAACAGGAGACATGGCAGATGGAATTCAATCCGGACGAAGGTGATGCATTTTAATAGATCCAATTCAGATGGGAGCTATTAAATAAATGGCAGAACCATCAGGAGCTTAGACATACAGAGACACACAGAGAGACCTGGGAAGTCCAGAGATCCTTAAAAATGGTAGCACAGGTAGAAAAGGCGGTGAAGAAAGCATATGGTATGCTTGCATTCATCAGCCAGGATATCGTGTATAAAGTTGGCAAATTATATTGTAGTTATATAAAACGTTGGTTAGACCACATTTGGAATACTGTGTCCAATTCTGGGTTACCACACTACGGAAAGGACACAAGGTTTTGAAGAAAAGGTTTACCAGGATAGTCCAAATGGAGATGAATATAACTTGTTACAGAATACAAAATAAAGCCACTTCCATGGTGTACATACACTAGCCCCTGTCTGGGACAACCATCCATCAGGCCCAGTCCAGGGCCTTCTTTACAAAAGGCTCAGGTAATGAGTTCCAGCTGGGTAGCCACTGCGTGTTACAAGGGAAACTCATTCTCCACGAGTCTCACAGGGCAATCAAACAGTGATTGGACCTTGTGAGGGTTATCACAATGATTGGCTGTTAACTGTCCTCTGAATTGGCCTAGCAGGCTATTCAGCGTTAAGTTTAAGTTTATTTATTAGTGTCACATTAACACTGCAATGAAGGTACTGTGAAAATCCCCTAGTTGCCACACTGTTCAGGTATACTGAAGAGAATTTAGCATGGCCAGTGCACTTAAGCAGCATGTCTTTCAGACTGTGGGAGGAAACTTGAGCACCCAGAGGAAACCCAGACAGATGTGGGGAGAATGTGCAGACTCCGCACAGAACAGTGACCCAAAGCGAAAATTGAACCCTCATTTCTGGCACTGTGAGACAGCAGTACTAACATTGTGCCACCATGAAGGGCAAGTTAATAATCCATACATTCTATGAAAGAATAAAAAGCACCCAACATCTGCTGCAATCAGCACCCATTAATTTGGCAGCAAGTCGTTAGACAGTAAGCCCTTCATTAGTATAAAACACACTTATTTAACTGTGCCTTCAATGATTCCCTCGTGTCCTACCTCCCTCTATAAAATACATGAGTATTGCCTTTTGGAATATTTTATTCAAAAGCTTCCAAATGAATGTTTTCTTCTGTCATGGTAATTATGCCACTTATGGTTTTTATTTAGGTTTACTCCTCTCCATTAATTTAATTGTATCTTATTTTTAATTTTGTAAACCTATAAACTACAGCAATCAGGAAGGCATACCCTACATTTTACCGAGTGGCTGCGACAGAAGGATTTTCTATATATCCACCTATAATCCCTTAAGGGGCACACTGCTTCAGCATTTTTGAACAATACCTATCTTTTCCTTACCTAGGTCTACTCTGTAGGTCTTGTATCTTTCAGTACATGCGTCCATTACTGCTGACAGAGCGATTTCTTTAATAAGAGGTAACAATGAATAGATTGACTCTGCTCCATTTTTTGCATTAAACATCATTTTGGACAATCTCAGGAGAATGATCTTTATAGTAACACATTTATATGAAGATCCTGCTCTTCAGATTTTTGTCTCATCTGCCATTGTTGTTATTGATAGTATTTAACTCCCCTGGCTAGCGGACTAGATAATTTAATACTGTACTTCATGAAGCCAAGAAACTCAACACACCTGTTCATACATCTTAGACAGTTTCGAACATTTCAAAAGTTGAGTTAGTGAATCAACCTACTTATTTTAGACTGTCACATGGGATAATGATTCAGTCAGTAAATGGCATAATGGTACAGTGGTTAGCACTGCTGTCTCACAACACCAGGCACCTGGGTTCAATTCCTGCCTTAGGTCACTGGCTATGCTGATTTTGCATGTTCCCCCCATGCCTGTGTGGGTTTTTCTGGTTTCCTCCCACAGTCTGAAAGACATGCTACTTAGGTGCATCAGCCATACTAAATTTTCTGTCAGTGTACGCAAACAAGCGCTGGCATGTGGTGATAGAGGATTTTCACCGTAACTTTATTACATTGTTAATGTAAGTCTACTTGTGACATTATTAAATAAACTTTAAATACACTGCCTTTTATTGTACTGAGCCACACAGATCAAGATGGAAGTGTATTAGAATGATTGATCTCAGATAGGGCAGAAATACATTTTTCCTCAGTACCTCTGCGCTGAGGAAAGTTGTTGAAATTAAATAATCGGTCTGGATAGCCATCTTTGGTCATATTATCCTGTGAGTTCTGCTGGACAGCATGTGATAGGTCGTAATACAATTAGGCTCAGCTGCAATGATACACTTGACTAGTCTCTCAACATTCACTATTTTGCATGTGATGAGCACAATATGCCTGCATGTGAGCAACGATCACTTGGGTGAGTTACTAGAAGATTGCTAACATCTATGGAATGATATTAAAGTATGAATCAAGGGCTTTGAGAAATGGAGGCAAAATAAAGGAAAATGCAATATTGGATAACTTCCACATTTTTATAAACCTTTCTGGAACTTTTTTTTAAAAGATTATTTATTAGTGTCATAAGTAGGCTTATGTTAACACTGCAATGAAATATAGAAACATAGAAACATAGAACATTACAGCACAGAACAGGCCCTTCGGCCTTCGATGTTGTGCCGACCAATATAAAATGCAATGACCCTCCAAACTAAACCATTCCCTTCTCTTCCATATACTTATCAACTAACCTCTTAAATGCCACCAAACTTGGCGCATCTACAATTGCCACAGGCAGGGCATTCCACTCCCGAACCACCCTTTGGGTAAAGAACCTACCTCTGATATCCGTCCTATAACTATCACCCCTTAATTTAAAGCTGTGTCCCCTTGTGCTAGCTTTCTCCATCCTAGGAAAAAGGCACCGTATCTGTCCACCCTATCTAAACCTCCAATCATCTTATATGTTTTGATAAGGTCCCCTCTTAGCCGCCTCCTTTCTAACGAAAAGGAGTTACAGTGAAAGTTACAGTGAAGTTACAGTGAAAATCCCCAAGTCACAACACTCCGGCATTTGTTCCGGTAGACTGAGGGAGAATTTTTGCATGGCCAATGCACCTAACCAGCACATCTGGAAGTGGCCTGGCAAAACAACAAGCAATGGAAGAATTGACAAATACAGAGCTTAGCTATTAGAAGTAGACCAGAAAAGGGAAGAGGCCTTTAGAAATTCACAACACAACTTCTGAAAAAATAGGTTATGTCAAATAAATTCAATAAGTATCTTTTAAGGAATTGTCTAGGGCAGTGGATGAGCAAAACATTGTCTATTTTGACTTCCAGAAAGTTGTTAATAAGGTACCTCATACCAGGTTACATCAGGTGAAATTTTGTGGCATTGGTATAAATTATAAATGTGGTTTAAGAATTGACTCCAAGCCCAGAAACAAAAGGTTTTAGTTAACAATGTAGGTCAGCTTGGAGACATGTTACGTGTGCTATTTCAGAGATTGAACTAAGGCCCACTATTCTTCAATAAGCTTTGACAAATGGTCGTCTGGACTCAAAATGTGAGATCTTTTCTCTCCTTATGGGTGCTGCCAGACTTGCTGAGATTTTCTAGCATTTTCTCTTTGGGTCCCACCACTCTTTATAGCTTTTATGAATCATCTCATTAGTGGTGTTGGGGGTACATTAGTTGCATTGATGATATTAAAATCTACAGAAGGGTTAAATGATTAGGCAGCACAGTGGCACAGTGGTCAGCACTTCTGCCTCACAACACCAGAGACCCAGGTTCAATTCCTGGCTTGGATCACTAACTGTGTAGAGTTTACATACTCTCCTTGTGTCTACATGGGTTTCCTCCAGGTGCTCCTGTTTCCTCCCACAATCCAAAGATGTGCACGTTAGGTGGATTGGCCATGCTAAATTGTGACTTAGTGTCGGAGGGATTAGCTAGGATAAATGCATGGAGTTACGGGACAGGGCCAGGGTGGAATTGTGGTTGGTGCAGACTTGATGGACCGAATAGCCTTCTTCTGCACTGTATGATTCTATAAATGCTAGAGATGTGTGATCAATTCCAAAAAGATACCAATATGCTATGGGAGCAGGATACTAATAGTAACTGACATTTCATTTAGATGAAAGTAGTTTTCTGCATATTATTGGGCTCACTACAGAATACACATATATTTTCAGATAACAGCACCTAGAGAGACAAAAAAGACGATGTTCTTGTGCCAAGATTCACAATCATTTGGAGAAACTGTGCCTAAGGGTAATAGGCTGTATTAATAAAATCATTAAGTAATCCAGAGGCCCAAGTTAAGACTCTGGGGACCAGGGTTCAAATCCTATCATGGCAAATGGTGAAATTTGAATTTAGTAAAAATCTGGCCTTAAAATTAAAAATCTAATAGAACCATAGAGGACTAAAGCATAGAAAAGGCTTTCAGCATCTGTGTCTTTCAAAAACAATGGCCTAACTATTCTAAAGCCACTTTCCAGCACTTGGCCCATAGCCTTGTGTGTATTGCAGGTGAAATCTAAATGCTATGAGGGTCTCTGCCTCTACAATCCTTTCAGCAGTGACTTCCAGACTCCCACTACCCTCTGGATGAAAACATTTTTCCTCACATCTCCTCCTCTCTCTTACCTTAAATCTATATCCCTTGGCTATTAATTCCTCCACCAAGGCGAATAATTTCTTCCTGTCTATTCTATCTATCTTACCCCTCAAAGTCTTATACATCTAAATCACATACCCTCCCCTCCCAATCTCCTCTGCTCCAAAGGAAACATCCAAGCTTATCAAATCTCTCCTCATAACTAAATCTCTCCAGGCCAGGCAACATCTTGATAAATCTTCTCTGCACATTTTTCAGTGACAATGATGATGACCATGAAGTCATTGCTGATTGTTCTTAAAAACCCATCTAGTTCACTAATGTGAAAGGAAGTCTATTGCCTGTTCTTACCTGACCTACGACTCCCGAACGACAGCAAGGTGATTGATTCTTAAGTGCCCTCTGAAATGGCTGAGCAAGACATTCAGTTCAAGGGCAATTAGGGATGGGCAATAAATAAATCCTCACATCACATGAATGAATAAAAAATTAAGCCAATGGACATCATTTTGATACTACACTATGTATGTTACTGATCAGATACCAAACTTGAATTTCATTGGAAATAGAGTCAAAGCATTAGGGTAAGCCAGCACCAAGCTATAAAACATATTAATGTTGCCAAAGATAACATGATAATAAACAAAAGCAAGATTGAGACTTTGCAAGACTTCCAAAAGTAATTGTGATTCTTCTCAAAATAGACCAGTTCAAAACATATAATGCTTACACAGACATTGTAAATAATTTACAAACTAACCATTATAGAACTGGGACATATACAAAACTTATAAAACACCCGAGAAATAATCTAATGCAAAACATATTGATTGAATTGAATATATTTCCATTCAGTGGCGTCACTGAAATATCATTTGAATGTGTGGGGCTTCTGAGCTCTATAGCGATAGTTAAACAGACATAACAATGACATTTGATGCTTGCTGGCCGAGTGCTAGTCTTTATCTGATCAATATTTATCAAACTGAGACTCAGTCAATGTGAAATTAAGCTGACACAATTTAAATAGCATATTAAACAGAGAGTGCATCATTCTTGCAGCTGCAGTGAAACTCCAGAATTAAAATGCATATCATAAGCGCTGTGAGAAAAATTAGGCATTCAGAGAAAGAAACTATGCATTTAAAGAAACCCATTAAAATGAGATTTGCAATGAGCATTTACAAAAGCCCTTGTATCCCCACAGAAAGAGTGAAGAGTAATGTAATCCCTGTTCTTGCAGTGTTTTTTTGTAGAGAGTATACAAGAAGACAATTATTCCTTCCTTAATGTTCATTAAGTGTGGAAAAAATAATTGGCAGCCGAGAGACAACAAATACAACTGAAGGGCTAAAATATAAAGAGAACATTCTTGGAAAGACAACCATCCCTCGCTTACTTATGGACATTCTCCTCTGGAATTTTCAGTTGTTATTAAATATAAATCTGATATTTTAGAATTCTTTGTGAGTCCTTAATAAATGCTTACTTTTAATGGTCATTAGCTCTCCCAAAAGAAACAAAAGAGCTAAAGAACAACAAAGAAAATCCATGTTCAATTTTTAAAATAATCAGTGAATGACTTTTAAAATTTATAACAATGCATCCTACTGTCACTGTATAGTTAATTGCCTTGATACAGTGTATTGTAGATGAATGGGCAACAAAGTTCCATAGTTTGGCATAGAAGTGTATGAGGAGCCATTGGAGTTTTCTGGGGGGCCTTACTTTGGCCTGGGAGTGCATAAGGGTCCATGGGCCAGTGGGAGTCAAGAGATGGATGGAGGGGCATAACTTTGCAAAGGAAACATGAGGAAGACCTTTTGAACTTACTTTCTAAAAGGTCCCCTCATGCGGCTATGATTCGCAACTCCCCTGAACCACCAGTCATTGAAAACATGGCCTGACTCCAGCTGCAGAGGGCTAGGACATGTTGTTCCCTGCAATGGAAGCAGCCAGGTCAGGAGTACAGGGAAGGTGGGCTTGTGTTTCGAACCCTTTAAAGCCTCTGTTGAAAATTGGAAGTTCGGAAATGGGCTTGGAAATCCAGGAATTGGGAGTGGCCACCATTTTTAAAGATTTCCCACGTCATTCCAGCGATTATGTTTAAGTTCTGATATAATTCTAGGAATTCTTCAGTGCATTTTCTCTATACCTCTAAATCCTATGATCAGAATCTTCACAGTACTCCATGTGTAGTTCAATGTTCAATAGAAGTTTAACATTGCCTCTCTGCTTGTCAATGAGAAATGACCACAGATTTGTTTGCTTTTCTAATCACCTTGTTAGCCTGCATCATTGAGCTCAGCAATTTGTCCATTGGCATCCCCAAATCCGCCTGCTCTCTTGTTGCATATAGACACTTAGGGCGGGATTTGTCAGTCCTGCCAAGGTCGACTGCCACCCTGGGTTCACCAACTCAACAGCGGCATGGATGAGGAATGTAAATTGCCATTGACCTCTGTGGGAATGGAAGATCTGGGCACCAGCCAATGGGGAGCCACTTTCACCATGGGAAATGTTGCCTTGGTAGTGGGAGTGGTGTGGGTTGGGAGTAGGGGGAGCTGGAGAATCCCTTCCTTATTTCCTGCTCCATCACACTTATAAAAGCTTAGATCTGTTCACCAGTTAATTGTCCTTCCTGAGAAAAGAAAGCAACTCTTCCTGTATTTTGTCACAGTCCTGCCTCTGTATCAATACCCAATTTTGTGTTGTTCACCAAGTTTGAATTTGTCCTCCTGATTAAACACCTTATCTACTGACATCATAATTGCATTGTCATCAACAATATTTGATCACTATGAAAAAGACATTTATAAAACATACCCTAATGGCAAAATAAATACAGTGATAGTTTATCCATAAAAAACTCTAGTCAAAAATTTCCAAAGTTTTCAGCATCACCATACATCACCAAACATGGATGAAACTTTCTTATTTACCTTATCATATGAGTGGCAGCAACAATGTCCATTATTTTAAATAAACATTAACAGCAAAAGCATCAAGAATCATTTTTGTAAGAGCCCCAGTAGTTAATCCATTTTGCTCTCATTTTAATTCTTAGATTACATTATGAAATGATACAGGAAATATCAGCTTGTTTTGAGCACCAAATTAAGTACCAAAGGTATAATGACATTACCTATATGTTTTTTCCATAATTTCTGCTCATATAAACAAGTTGTTAACTGCACAGCTACTTAGTTGAAAGGGGCCAGTGAATTGCCATGGATAATGGAATAGGTACTGTGATTACACGCAACCTTGTTGGGGTGACAAGGTGGCACATTAGTTAAGACTGCTGCCTCATAGCACCGGGGGCATGGATTCAATTCTGACCATTGAGTGACTCTATGGAGTTTATATATTGTCCTCATGCCTGCATGGGTTTCCTCCCACAGTCCAAAGATGTGCAGGTTAGGTGAGTTGGCCTTACTAAATTGTCCATTAGTGTCCCAAGGTGTGTCAGTTAGGGGGATTAGCTACGGTAAATGTGCAGGGTTATGCAGATAGGGTAGGGGAGAGGAGCTGGGTAGCCTAATGGTCAGAAATTTACTGCCCTGCTTATCACAGGAATCAGAGCACGTGAGGGGCAGACTTGGGAAGGTCCATTGACCTCGAGCGTAATTTTACGGTTTTGGGACAAGCAAAGCTGTAAAATCCCATTCACTCTCTCAGAGAGCTGATACAGGTTGAGTGGCCTCCTGCACAGTAAGACTCCTATAATAGGCTGTTATTTTTTAAAATTACTTTTTTTTTAATTATTATTTTCACCTTCTCTCCATGGTCACTGACATATTTAAAGATTCACTGTTATATGCATTTATCCCACTTAGAGAGTGGCCACTGTGCAGAATATAGTTTCTTTCCAAAATCACTATTTTTTGTCAGAAAAAAGGAAGACAACAGGGATCAAATTGTGGCTGAGATCAATGGCCCTCATCCACTGACCCAGCAGTGTGCCTACACCAGAATCCCATATACTTCACCTATTAATGGAGACTTTGATTCAAAGAATCATAGAATGCAGAAGGAGACCATTCAACCCATCGAATCTGCATGGACCAAAATCCCATCCCGGCCCCACCGCCATAACCCCATGTGTTTACCCTAGTTGGCCCCCCGGACACTAAAGGGCAATTTTAAGATGACCAATCCACCTATCTTTGTACTGTGCGAGGAAACCAGAGCACTCGGAGGGAACCCACACAGACACGGGGGAATGTGCAAGGACCACACAGACAGTGACCAAGCCGGGAATCAAACCTGGGTCCCTGGCGCTGTGAGACAGCAATGAATTATTCATTCATTTCAGGTCCCACAGCCATTGAAAATATCAGCTCAGCTGGAGCATATAGGTATCTAAAGTCAGTCATGAATATATTGTTTGCTGGAGACCACTAAGTTCATCTCGAATGGAGAGCAAACAGCAACATGAATGGACTCTCCAACTTTACAAAGTGGCAAGGTTTCAAAAAGGGCTGGAGGGTGAATCTCCCAAGTACATTATCACTGCTAATGTAGAATTCCACTCTCTGTAGGCACAGCTCATCTCGAACTGGCAGCACTGATACAAGTAAATGCTCACTTCCCCGGCAGCTGTCACAATGCCTTCATTTTAGAGCAATAACACCAATCATTGATCCTGAGAAGTCTCAGGGTTGCTTTGAGGAGACTGAAGCCAAATCCTCTGCAGCATGGTTCGTGGCACTTGTGTGGTTTCCCAGGACACCAATTGAATGCAGATATAATGACGCGCCTGTCTTTGCTGGAGTTTTACTTTTAAGCATATCACTCGCATCTTAAGCAGCACTTTGTGTTCTGCAGTCCACTATGTCTTTTAGGGTTGTTTTCAAACTCAAGATGGCAAAGACAGAGCTTGTGCAAGGCTGTTATAAAACAGGCCTTATTTACCTACCAGGGCAAACTGCTATTGCTGCTCATGCCTCCAGAGTCAGCTTATCTGATGTAACCTTGAGCTAAGCCCTGGGAGAGAGTGGTGTGGGCTACACAGGCACTCAGTCCAGCTTGTTTTGGTTCAGTGAACAGTTTCTGAACAGAACAATTCAAACAGGGTCATCTGGACTCGAAATGTCAACTCTTTTCTCTCCTTACAGACCTGCTGAGATTTTTCCAGCATTTTCGCTTTAGGTTTTAATTCCCTGTGGGTAGTGATCACAGGGATTTTGGTCAGTGCAGGCTCAGAGGGCGAAAAGGCCTGTTCCCGTGGTGTAATTTTCTTTGTTCTTTGAATCATTGAAGAATACTGCTTCATTTGTAAGATGACCAATTTGTCAAAGGGGTCCTTGAACGAATATTAGCCCCTATTGAAATATTCAATCAGTTTCACGCTTGTGGATATTTGCCTGGGACACCCAAAAAATTGACAAGATAAATTTAGCTGTGGGAGCAATGTCTACACAGACTGTGGGCATACATTCTGTGCCCAAAATGTAGGTGCCCTGCATGTCAACTTCTCCCCCATGTTTTCTTACCTCAATATTTCTTCACTGTAAATTGGAAGTAGCACACTGCCTGCTCTTTTTTAGCTGCAACAGAATCTTTTTTTTTAATGTATCTGGAGCTCACTCATCATATTTTAATGAGGTTGACCCCAGAAATTACCTTAGGGTCAGTGCTCCAATGTGTTGGGCAGAAATTAATCACATGCCACCCTATCTTCAGTCAAGCCCAACCAGGAAATGTAGGCGAGTGACCCTGATAATCTCAAGTGTGCAATTTTCTTCCCTGGTTCCATCATAA
Organism: Sphyrna mokarran; assembly: GCA_024679065.1. NCBI lineage: Eukaryota > Metazoa > Chordata > Chondrichthyes > Carcharhiniformes > Carcharhinidae > Sphyrna > Sphyrna mokarran. Next base: position 22,966,572 of record JAGIQG010000022.1, on the reverse strand, counting down.
ATGTCAGCATTCTTCAAACTGACTTCCAGCTGGCTTTAATAGCACCAATGCACTCTATTAAACTGGGATGGGTTTGCAGACATTATCATTCTGGAGTGGTAGCAAAAAGTGCTGCAATGGTGTGTAACGTGGTTAGTGCAGGAGAGGGATGATGGATGATAATAAGAAAAAGGGAGAGAGGAATCTGTCTTCACCGGTTTTATTGTGGTTTGCTGTCGACAGATTGTGTGATGCCAGTGAAATCGTTGCACAGATGCTTAAAACGGCAATAGTACAAAGAGAGGTGACAGTCTCGTGGTGTTATTGCTGGACAATTATCCAGAAATTCAGCTAATGTTCTGTGGAACTCGGATTCGAATCCCGTCACGGCAGATGGTGAAAGTTGAATTCAATATGAAAAATCTGGACTTGATGACCATGAAACCATTGTCGATTGTTGGAAAAATCTCATCTGGTTCACTAATGTCCTTTTGAGAAAAACTGACGTCCTTCCCTGATCTGGCCTACGTGTAGCTTCAGAGCCACAGCAATGTGGTTGACTCTCAACTGCCCTCCTGGGGTAACTAAGGATGCGCAATAAATGCTGGCCAGCCAGCGACACCCATTTTCCATGAATGAAAAAATAGGGATATAATACACTTCCTTTCACTCCTGTTCCAACTTTCCGGTCAATGGATTAGATTCTCAACCCTCCTGCAGCTACCTATCACTGGCAATCCAGTTGCTCCTATTCTGCCATTTCACCTTTTGCCATTATTAGCACTCTTCATCTCTTAATGGCACCATTAACACTCCCCTTTATCTGATGTCCATGACAAATTTGTCAACCTCTCTTTTTCCCCGACCTGGTCTTTCATTCTACCCCATCTCTTCCATTCCCCCTCTTTTACTCTGTAAATACTCTGTACATTTCTATCTTGCTCCTGTTCTGTAGAAGGATCATTTTTTCTTTCCCAAAATGGTGCTGCCAGACCTGTTTAGTTTATCTGGCCTTTTCTGTTTATATTCGTGATGAAGAATGATTGAATTGATAGACCACTTCTATTGAGTTTGTAGTTGTTCTGTGCATGATGCAGGCACACGAAGGTTATCTTTTCTCATTGTTTTTCTCTGTATTGTCTCCATCACCCCACTTCCTTAAACACATTCTCTAGACATGGCTGATGCTGGCAATATATTGCCCAAACCTAGTTGTCCTGCAGAGATGATGATACAATTGAGAGCAGTTACAAATTATGAGTTACACTGAGAGGTTATGGCCTAATAGTGTTGTCACCAGACAATTAATCCAGGAACTCAGCTAATGTTCTGGACTTAATGGACCCAGATCTGACCGCTACCTTGCACTGCATTTCCACCCTGCTGCTGCTTTTAGATGGTTAGGGGTGGGAAACCAATGGGGAGTCAGAGGGTCCCAAATTGCCAATGTCTGAATAGCCTAGTGGTATTATCACCAGACTATTAATGCTCTGGGGACCTGGATTCAAATCCTGCCATGGCAGAGTTTAATTTCAATAAAAATCTGGAATTAGCAATCTACTGATGACCACGAAACCATTGTCAGAACAATTCATCTGGTTTACTAATGTCCTTTACAGGAGGAAATCTACTGTCCTTATCTGGCCTGTCCTACATGTGACTCCAGAGCCACAGCAATGTGGTTGACTCCCAAATGCCCTCTGAAATAGTCCAGCAAGCCATTCAGTTCAAGGGCAATTAGAGATGGGCAATAAATGCTGGCCAGCCCATATCCCACAAGTAAATTAAAAAAAACATTCTGCAATTTGAGTCAAACACAAACCAGGCTGGGAAAAGATAACATGTTTCTTTTGCAGAAGAACATAAATGAATAAATTTAAGTTTTTACAACATATCTGAAAGTTTCATAGTCAATTTTATTTCACCATTTCTTAAAATGAGAACTCAGATTCTCTGACTGACATGATGGGATTTTGAATTCGCATTCTATTAGATTATTTATCCAGGCTCTTGAATAACTGACCAGTGCACCCTCTGCTTTTCTCTCCAGCACTAATGATGGCATATTCTGCTCATCCCACAGAACAATTATGTCAGATTGATCTCTGCTAAACAGAGTATTTTGGTGTTAGCAAAACCAGGTGGAGAAAGTATCTTAATAATGCCAGATGATTCTGTTGAAATTGGAGATAATATTGCACAGGAATCATAGTGGACCGGCCACCGGCGATGCAAATTCAACCTCAGGTGGAGTTTCCAGTCTTGTGATGGCTGGAAAATCCCATCTGGTGTGTTCTATCACACACGGTCAACTTGATGATAGCTCTTGATCTGAAAGATAAATACAAGGTTAGGATGTAATAAATGTTACCTTCCCTAAAAAAAAACCAACAGATGCAAAATGATACAGAATTCTGGCACAGTTTCTGACGTACATATGCACTATTTGTAAAGGCAAAATACTGAGAATGCTGGAATCTGAAACAAAAATAGAAAATACTGGAAAATTTCAACAAGTCCGATAGCATCTGTGGAGAGAGAATAGAGACAATGTTTGAAATGTTGAACATGCATTTAATATCCCCGATGTATATTCAAAACAACACATTCAAGCAGAATTGCAGCCCATGTCAAATAATCCTTTTTATTCATCCACTTCCCCAGCAGGATCCAATGAGTGGGCCTTCATAAGTTCATAAGATATAGCCGCAAAATTAGACTGTTTGGTCCATTGAATCTGCTCTGCCATTCGATCAAGGCTGATATGCTTCTCATCTCCATTTTCCTGCCTTCTCCCCATACCTCTTCAACCCATTACCAATTAAAAATCTGTCTAATTCCTCCTTAAATTTACTCACTGTCCCAGCATCCACTGTGCTTTGGGATAGTGTTTGGCAAATCCATAGATTCACAACCCTTAGAGAAGTAATTTCTCCTCAACTCTTTTAAATTTGTGAACCTGTATTCTAAGATTATGACCTTTCTTCCTAGAATGCACTACAAGAGGAAGCATCCACTCCACACTTACTTTATCTGTATCTTTTATAACTCAATTTGATCTCCCCTCATTCTTCTAAATTCCAGAAAGATTAGGCTTCACAGGCAAGGACTTGATGTGTCAGATCCTGTGGATTGAGGGAGCACCACCGATACCTCAGCAATGAGAGACATCCTTCCCCCCACACCATGCAAGCATGACGTTTACCTGACTTCTTTTTCAGGCTCTATTGCGGCCTTAGCCAATGGTTGTTAAACGTCTGACTGGAGACAACAGGAGAAGCTGACAGGTAAGTTTAAACGTATCATAATACAGAACCAGTAGGAGCCAGATGTTTTCCCTCCCATCAGATTAAGATGGGTGTTCACATTTTCCTGGGTGTTTCATCACATGACTCCAACTTATGCAAAGCATCTTTCTCCATTTCCAATATTTGTATGACTAAGAAATAAAACAATTCAAAGAAGATAAAGAATGCAAAACCTTTATGATTTTTTTCCCAGGCTCTTGGCAGCAATTTCCAAAAGATAAATCTTTAGTTCCTGGTAACTTCAGGGATAAAGCTGTAGCCTTGACAACACTAACCACATGGTAACACAACGGTTAGCACTGCTGTTTCATGCACCAGGGGCCTGGGTTCAATTTGTGGCTTGGGTCATTGTCTGTGCAGAGTCTGCATGTTCTCCCTGTGTCTGTGTGGGTTGCCTCCTGATGCTCCTGTTTCCTCCCACAGCCTGAAAAATGTGTTGGTTAGGTGCATTGGCCAAGTTAAAAAATTCTCCCTCTGTTACCCGCACAGGCACTGCAGTGTGGCGACTAGGGGTTTTCACAGTAGCTTCATTCTAGTGTTAATATAACCTTACTTGTGGCACTAATAAATAAACTTTAAACTAATCCGCGATTACCTCACTTCTAATGGCTTTCTCATCTGACTCACCAAATCAAGGTGTGTGAGGATCAATGTTGTATCAGGTCATCCACTGATAGATCATTGCATTATTAAACAGAGGCTGGAAGATCAATTTAGGACAATCCTCGAGCCTTTCTATTCTGCCAACAACGGTGCCCAATTTCAGGTATTAATAAATTTATGTCAACTATCTGTCATTGAATTCTGTCGAATGATCATCTGGATCTGAAATGTTAAGGTTGCAATTCTCTGAATGTCCATACCGGCAGGATTCTCTAATCCCATTGGCAGTGCACCCCCGTCCATGAGTTTGCCGTGCGTGTGGGTTGTCATTAATGGGAGTTCCCATTGACAGCAGCAGGACCAGAGAATCATATCACTAGCAAACAATGCCACCAGCAGAACACATGCAGCTGAGAGGCCAGAGATTCTCACCCTAACTCTGATTCTCACCTCAAATGTTGGCAGAAGTCATTTAGTTTATCCAGCATTTTCTGTTTTTGTTTCAGGTTTCCAGCAACTGCAATATTTAGCTTTTAATGAATTAAACTGATCTGGAAACCAGTTTCTCTTCTGTGCTACAGCCAGAACTTTCACAAGCTGACCCTAAGAAGAATTGGGGAGGATTTTCCTCCTCCTCTGGGGTATGTTTCACCTCAGTGGGAGGCAGTGGAGGCAGCTTGCTGGCAGCTGGATCTTATGATCTTTCTACTGTCAGTGGGGTTTTCTGTTCAACAAATCCCTCACCGCTGGAGAACCTGCAGCAGAAGTGCACCTTCCGTAGGACCATAACAGCCCATACTGGCAAGATTTTGGTGTATGTTTAGTGTCTGCAGCTCCACGAAAAGTATATCTTGACATTGATAATGTAAAACAAGCGATTGCAAGCTGTCAACTCAATTATCATTCCTCTTGATTGACATCCATAGAAATAAAAATTGTTTTATATCATCGCCCAATATCAAGACCTCAACTGTGTGTTCAGGGGCAGCAATTCATTCAATATACAAGATATTGTACACGTTGGAGGGAATGGATGAACTGAGTCTTCCAAGACCATGTGGAAGTTTAACAATAATAGCTTTATTCAACATGTATGAGGAAGAGCAGGACTTGGAGCTGTAATTCCAGGTTGCTTCCGAGCTACACGGCTAATCACAGGTTCTTATATGTTAATTTTTCATGTTACAAAGTGTTACATTTCAGTTAGGTCATCAGCTTGTTTAAATTTGTTAAAGTTTTGTTTCAATCACATTATGCTGATCCATTGTCCTGTGCACTTTAACTTTTATCTTTTATTGGACATATCCTGTCTATCTGTTTACAATATCAAAGTGTTGTGATGTCAAATCAATTTCAATGATGTATTAATTGCCCCCATCTCCCTGATATTTAATTAGTTTTCCAGAGGTACAATGAGTCCTCTAGACGTTGTGGAGCCTTGATAAGATATCGATTCTTTTACTGTTGTAACATCGGAAAGGTCTCACCTAGTATGTGACTGTGTTAGTGCTGTCTGAGATATGGTAAATTATCGTGTTTTCACACAGTAAATGTGAATACTATAGTCAGGCTGTCTGTATAACTCATTCCATTTATTCCTGTCCTGTTTCTACCCAGGTACTTGCTTCTAGTGCGCCTGTGATTAAAGGGAATAAGAGTGTTTTCTAAATCCTGCTACTAATTTTACACCTGTGGTATGCAATTATTACCTCAATAAAAAACTTACAATGTCTACTCTGGTATCTTAATTAGCGATCAGTTAGTGTTGTGCTGTGGTAATTTTGAAATAAACTACCGCATTGTTGGCATCATTAAACGGTTGCTGCTATTATCAAACTTTTGCTTGTTAAAAGCATAAGTTGTGTTAAATACAGTGTTTATGCACTGCCTGATAACTCCGTTGTAAGGTAAGTGTTAAATGGTGCCTCAGGCAAATAAAGAAGAGCCTTTTCAACAATTCTGCTGTATATTTGGGAACAGATATAGGGAAATTGGGCATTTCAATCAAATGGATACAAGGGGAAATCATTGGCTGAGGTTTTCCATTTCCCAGCAAGTGCTCCTGGCAATCACTCAAAAGAGAGAAAAAAGTTTTCTCCTAAGCCAGTTTGTTATCTCTTAATTCTTTCACACCTAAAAGATTTTAATTAGTTTTAATAGAAGTTGGCTGGCTGTTTGCAACCTGCATATTTTGTTTATTTATGAAAAGGATTCACATTCCATGTAAATGTTCTGAAGCCCACATTCAGTTTTGACTTTGCATATATTTGTCAGATTATTCATGTTATGTTCGCGATATCTTAGCAGTGAATAAAATTATTTAAATATATATGTGTATCCCAGTTGGTGGCATTCTCACCTCTGATTTAGATCTTGAGCCCCACACCAGCATTAGAATTCACGCTATTGGCCTGGTACTCTGGTGCGGTACTGAGGAAGTATCAGATTGCCAAAGGTGCCAATATTTAGATGCAGTGTTTAATTGAGGATGTCTTCTTTGTGTTCAACTATTCTGTGTTGCTATTTGAAAAAGACCTAAGGAACATTCGTGCTTTTATGAAGTGTACCAAAAATGATTAATTGGTTGTTCGTCTCATTACTGTCTGTGGCATGTTTCTGGTTGCAGTCCTTACTTGCATAACAGTCCCTTCAACAGTAATTAATTATATGTGAAGCATTTTGAAGTGTTTGACATAATAAGACGCTTTCTAAATGTGATTATTTTTTAGAAAATCATTTTCAAATATCTCCTTTCAGTTAGCATTGCATTACAGGTGCTTTTGAGAACATATATTTTGTTTCTAATCAGACAAGTACAACATTTCATTACCCATGAATTACTAAGGATAAATCAATGCCACACATCCAACTACTATAATTATAGGTCGAAATTCTACATCATTAGATTTTGGAACAGAAAGTTTTCCCTCATGATTGTTTTCTGGTCTCTGGTGTCCCCAACACTTCCAGATAAAAGCTCATAATTGATTTTGTGCTTTTATGACTCAAAGAGCAGCACAGTGGTTCAATTCCAGCCGCGGGTCACTTTCTGTAAAGAGTTTGTACATTCTGTCCCTGTGTGGATGGGTTTTCTCTGGGTGCTCCAGTTTCCCCTCACAGCCCAAGGATGTACAGGATAGTTAGATTGGCCATGCTAAATTGCTCTCTGTATCCCAACATGTGTAGGCTAAGGGAAGTGTCAAGGTAAATACATGGGTTATGGGGACATGGCCATGGTGGGATGATCTGTTGGAGAGTTGATGCAGATTTGATGGGCAAATAGCCAACTTCTGCACTGTAGGGATTCTATGATTCTATGAACTCATATTTAATTGAGGATTCCTTCTTTGTGTATGGGTGAACAGTCACAAATCCATGTTGCTGTCTGAAAAAGCAGCATTGCATGTTTTCCAATCATCTCAAGCCCTTAACAGTTTATGTAAGTACTTAAGAAATAGGAACAGGAATAGACCATTTAGCTCATCGAATCTGCTCCACCATTTAATGTGACCATGTGGTCTTCAGCCTTAATTCCACTTACTGCTGACTCCCTTGATTCCCTGAAAGATCAAATATCAACTAATCTCAGTCTTGAATATACTCAAGAATGAAGCATGTACGATCCTGAGGAGTATGAAACTTTGAAGATTCATAGAACCCTACAGTGCAGAAAGAGGCCATTCAGCCCATCGAATCTGCACTGACAACAATCCCACCCAGGCCCTATCTCTGTAATCCCATGTATTCACCCTATTAATCCCCCTGACACTAATGGTCAATTTAGCTTGGCCAATCTGCTTAACCTGCACAACTTTGGACATCCAGTGAAGAATTTTTGCCTCATCTCTTGGCCTGAGACAATACTTCATGTTTTACATTCCCTACCATTGGAAACAACCACAGAGCATCTATTTTGTCCCTTCAAAATCCTGCATGTTTCAATGGGACAAATTCTCAATTCTTCTAAACTTGTGGTGACATGGTGGCACAATGGTTAGCACCGCTGCCTCACAGTGCCAGGGACCCGGGTTCAATTTCAGCCTCAGCCCAATGTCTATGCGTAGTTTGCACATTCTTCCCGTGTCTGTGCAGGTTTCCTCCAGGTGCTCCAGTTTCCTTCCACAGTCTGAAAGATGTGCTGGTTAGTAGCATTGACCATGCTAAATTTTCCCTTAATGTTAAGAGGAACTAGCTAGGATAAATGCGTGGGTTTATGGGGACAGGGCCTGGGTGGGATTGTGATTGGTGTAGACTCGATGAGCTGAATGGCCCCCTTCTGCACTGTATGATTCTATGATTCCAAAGGCCCAGTGTCTCATCACTGGACAACACTTCTCCCGGGAATCTCACAAGTGAACGCCTGCTTTACCACCTCCAAGGCAAATATATCCTTCCCGAGGACAGTTAATCATGTAGCCTGCACCAATTCATGCAAATAATGGCCAATCAACTGCTATTCTTTATGGTGAAATTCAATAAGAACATAGAAAAGTAAAAAGTTCCTTCACTTTTCTTGTGAAAGAGTAATCACCATATTATTAATGTAATTGTACGGGCAAAAGAGGCAAGTAAACACAAGTAATTGAACCAGCTGACAAGTCCATCCTCAAGAAATTCTGAAGTATGGGGTATGGATAATCGGAAGCTCCAGAAGGAAAAATGAATCACAAAGAAACTCCACAATGTATGTTGGCCTCAGGAGGTATGGGATTGCATTCTGGAAACTGGAATGTTTGTTGTGGGAAACATAGAGAATCTGTTCTGAAGATACAAAACATTTCTCGTGGTGGAATCAAGTGTTCCCATCTGTGAAATGTGTAGTGTGGGAATTCATTCTCAACTTGAAAAGAAAACATGGTGGGGCAATTTCCATTTTGTGCATGTTAGCAGGCTGACATGGGGCACAAACTCCATCATAGGCTGAATGGTCATTGCTATGCATTCTACGTAACTCTAGGTAGTGTCGTGGGTAAGTGACCACAATGCCCAAAGAAGACAGGTCAATTTTCATGGTTTGTTTTAGTAATGGCAAATGAGTAAGCTGTTAGTGGTAATACTTGTCTTTATCAATTGAGACACTGATTACAAAAGCAGAGAGGTCATGATGGAATTGTATAGAACTTGGGTGAGGCCACAGCTGGAGCATTGTGTGCATTTCTTGTTGCCACATTAAAGGAAGGAATTGAGTCCATTGGAAGGGGTGTAGAAAAGATTCACCTGGATGCTGCCTGGGGTGGAACATTTATGTTATAAAAAGAGGTTGTGATGTAGAGATGCCAGCGTTGGACTGGGATAAACTCAGTAAAGTTTGATAACACCAATTTTAAATCCAACCGGCTTATTACTATCAAATAAAAAGAGGTTGGACAGTTTGGGTTGTTTTCTCTGGAGCAGAGAAGACTGAGTGGCAACCTGATTAGGTTCAAGATTATGAGGGGCATGGACAGAATGGATTGGGAGCAAGTTATGAGGTGACACAAGTTAAAAGTGAGGATGGGAGGTTTAGGGGGGACTTGAGGAAAAACATTTTTATCCAGACGTAGGTGACGGTCTGGAATGCACTGCCTGGGAGGGTGGCAGAGGCGGGATGCCTCACATCTTTTAAAAAGTACCTGGATGAGTGCTTGGCACTCCATAACATTCAAGGCTATGGGCCAAGTGCTGGCAAGTGAAGATTAGGTGGGCAGGTCAGGGACTTTTACGCATTGGTGCATATTCGATGGGCCAAAGGGCCTCTTCTCCACTGTTGTATTTTGTGATTCAGTAACTCACAATTCTTTTAGATAGCTGACTGAAAGAACAGAGGATTCAAATATTTAAATATGGTTCCTGCCAATTCTGATGGAAGAATTGGACATCTAATTTTGAAGCTTGCTCGAAAATGGAGTTGAGTGAGAATTGGGCAGGCAGTAAGTGATCAGAAGTTCAAAGAAAGAATGTCAGCTGATTATGGCTCTGCTTTTTCAACCTGAATGACATGGTGGGCAGGGAAAATTTCCCTTCCCCCTTAAATTAATCACTATCTACATAAATAAATTGCTTGCATGAATATTTTGAATTCTGGATTTTTTTTTGGTATTCACAGTGAAGATATACACAAGCCAAAGTCAAGATGCAATGCGGCTAGAGTCATGAATATTGTGCAGAGTATTCTGGAGTCTACATTTGGTGTGGGTGGGGTGATTAATATGGAAGTGATTCCTACATTAGTGGAGGTGCACAGGGTGTGGTGGAATGTCTGACCACACATCATCTTGCTCTATTCAGCTCATCAAATATGTCCCCACAAAGAGCTTACCAATTGTCACAGCGGGACTGGGCAGGAGGTTGTCATCGCTGCCTTTGCCCAATGCGGCTAAAATTGAGCCAGAATATTTAACAAGCACTTGGACAGTCCGCTATATCATTCCCCCTTTGCCCAGCCGTTGTTCCACCCTTATACAAGAACAAGCTATTGCAAGCTCTGGAATCAAAAACATATGAAAATCTGGACTCTGTTCTCTCTTCACACATGCTGTCAGACCTACTGAGATTTCCCAGCACTTTCTATTTTTGTTACTCTTCCACCCTTCCCCAGTGACCCTTCCTCCTTCCTTGGTCATGTTCTGCGCAATTTGCAAGGACACCACCTGGTCTCAAGCAGGCCTTGGCATTTATAGACACTCCCTAAAGAGGATAATGCAGTGGCAAATCACCATTAACTAAGGGAGGAGTCAACTGCATCACTTTGCACAGTTGTGAATGTGAACATTTTGATTTGATTTATTATTGCCACATGTATTAACATACAGTGAAAAGTATTGTTTCCTACACGCTACGCAGACAAAGCATTCAGTCATAGACAAGGAAATGAGAGAGTGCAGAATGTAATGTCACAGTCATAGTTCGGGTGTAGAAAAAAGATCAACTCAGTGCAAGGTAAATCCATTCAAAAGTCTGATGGAAGCAGCAGGGAAGAAGCTGTTCTTGAGTCAGTTAGTATGTGACTTCAGACTTATGCCGACAGAACAAGGTGGAAAAAATTCACTAAGGGTGAACTTAATTCCAGCGAGATGGCCTTTTAATGAACATACAATGGCTTGCATACAAAAGAATTGGCCAACATGTTTCGCCAGGAAGCTCGATCTGCCTTTAAAATCCTGAGAACTCAATTCCAAAAGTTCATGCCACCACTGAGAACGTTGCTGGAATTAAATTCATCCATAGTGAATTTTTTCTACCTTCTTCCATCGGGAAAAAGATACAAAAGTCTGTGGTCACGTACCAACGAAGAACTTAATCCTGAAAGTTCATGCTGTCTTTGAGACACTGATGTTTGTCCTCTTGCTAATTTACATCCCCCCACATGCCATGCTTCCCGTTGTTGACAGGACTGGAAGACCCTGTCTGATGTCTGAGAACAGTCATCATACTCATTTCTGCAGAAGGAGGCACTAATACCATGCCGAGAGAGAAAGTACTCGCATTTATCACAACTTCCCAAACCATCCCAAAGCACCTTCTATACACTAGACTGCAGTCTCTGGTGTTAAATAAATAACACTGATCTTTCTTTTAAACATAACAATTGCAGTTAATCCATTTCTGAAAGTGATGGATGAGGAAAGAATATTCACCATTTTCAGGATTTTTCACCATTTGTTTGAAGAAGAAGCGGTTCATAATGTATGATCTTAAGTTAAATTTATCTCATTTAAATGCAGGAGGTGAGCTCCTTAAAAAACAGCTTTAGACAGCTGGCCATTTGGGAGAGTGGGAGATCTCGCAGTTTAGATTGAAATTGACCTGTAACAGCATCTTGAAGGGGGAGGGCTTAAAATTTAGCAAAGAGTGATGGTGGTGCTAATAGTGAGGGCAGCAGCATTGCAGTGTCAGGGAAATGGGAAGAATACATGAAGCAACAAGGATTTGATCTTAAAGGGACTGCTGAGGTTTCGAATTTTCAAAAACGATGAACAGTAAGTCACTCCTATACATACCAGCTTCATCCAGCTGCAGTTTATGATACCCTTCGGCACTGCTGTAAATGGCTGCCAAAGGATATGAACTATACCCTCAATCTCAGTAATTACCTGCCAAACTCAAGGCTGCCAAGGGAATCAGCAGGACGGGTGAGCTTAGTGCTGTGAACATAGAATGCCCTACTGTCGGAGTTTAGTACAGACATGTGTTGCATAGGATTTCAGTTCACATTATAACATGCTGGCTAAATCTTACCAAAAAATGTCTATTTCCAATGCGAAAACTTGGATTTCTCTGGCGAGAAACTGAGGTTTTCTCTCCAGTTCTTACAACAGTGACAAAAGAAATCAAGGGAACAAGATTCACACCATCGTACAGGCGGGCAGGGCCTTAACACACCAGTAAAATCCTACTACTCGTTTTGTTACAGAGGACTCAGATAGAGAAGCCTATATTAAAAGACTGTGTGTGTGGGCAATAAGAAATCTCACAACACCAGGTTAAAGTCCACCAGGTTTATTTGGTAGCACAAGCCACAAGCTTTTAGAGCACTGCCCCTTCATCAGGTAAGTGAGAGTTCTGTTCGCAAAGAGGGCATATAAAGACACAAACCTAATTTACAAAATAATGGTTGGAACATCTTTACAGGTAATCAAGTCTTAAAAGTACAGAAAATGTGAATCGAAAGAGTGTTAAGCACAGGTTAAAAGAGATGTGTATTGTCTCCAGCCAGCACAGTTCATGAGATTTTGCAAGTCCAGGCAAGTCATGAAGGTTACAGATAGTGTGACATAAACCCAAGATCCCCATTGAGGTCGTTCTCATGTGTGCAGAATTTGGCTATCAGTTTCTGCTCAGCAATTTTGCAATGTCATGTATCATGAAGGCTGCCTTGGAGAACGCTTTGCCGAAGATCAGATGCTGAATGCCCGTGACTGCTGAAGTGTTCCTTAGCAGGAAGAGAACATTCTTGCCTGGTGATTGTAGAGCAGTGTTCGTTCATCATAACATCTGCATGCTCGCCCCAATGTATCATGCCTCGGAACAGCCTTCCCAATGTATCAGATACACAACGTTGGCTGAGTTGCTACTCAGCCTTCAGGAGAACAGTGACCACGACACCAAACAACTCTGCCACAGCAATCTCTGCAAGACGTGCTGGATCATCGACATGGATGCCATCATCTCACGAGAGAACACAGTCCACCACATACACAGTACGTTCTCTTGCAACTCGGCCAATGTTATGTACCTGATACCTTGCAGGAAAGGATGTCCTTCCTCTTCCAGCAGTTTGGTCCACTCTGCATTGTATCTGCTCATTCTGCCTGTCATCCTATAGTCCAAGAGAAACATATATTACTGCACCCGTATCAGGCAATAAGCAGTCATGCAAATTCATTGGGATCAAGAACTTGTCTTACAGCACCAGAAAGGAGTCCAGGGCAATATTCATTAGAAATGTGTGTGTGCACCATACATAACATTTTGTGTTTTTAAAGTCATTCAGCACCCGAAGAGCAACATTACAGATTCAAATCTTGTGCCACTGGAGCTATTTTTCAAATGAATAGATGAGCACATTCCAATTTCTATTGAAAGCCATACAACTGCTTGCATACAAAATGTTATGTATAATGCACACACACATTTCCAATGAATATTGCCCTGGACTCCTTTCCGGTGCTGTAAGACATGTTCTTGATCCCAATGAATTTGCATGACTGCGTATTACCTGATACGGGTGCAGTAATATATATTCCTCTTGGACTATAGGATGACAGGCAGAATGAGCAGATACAATGCAGAGTGGACCAAACTGCTGGAAGAGGAAGGACATCCTTTCCTGCAAGGTATCAGGTACATAACATTGGCCGAGTTGCAAGAGAACGTACTGTGTATGTGGTGGACTGTGTTCTCTCGTGAGATGATGGCATCCATGTCGATGATCCAGCACATCTCGCAGAGGTTACTGTGGCAGAGTTGTTTGGTGTCGTGGTCACTGTTCTCCTGAAGGCTGAGTAGCAACTCAGCCAACGTTGTGTATCTGATACATTGGGAAGGCTTGAAGTATCTGTAATCTTCCCTCTTTGTTTTGGCTTGATAGAACTAGGGGCGGCACGGTGGCACAGTAGTTAGCATTGCTGCCTCACAGCAGCAGGGACCTGAGTTCAATTCTAATCGTGGATGGCTGTCAATGTGGAGGAGTTTGCACATTCTCCCCATATCTACGTGGGTTTCCTTTGGATGCTGCCTTTAGGTTTCCTTCAGATTCATCCCACAGTCCAAAGATATGCAGGTTAGGTTGATTGGCAATGCTTAATTGCTCCTTAGTATCTCACAATGTGTTTAGGTTAGATCGTTAGCCATGGGAAACGCGTGAGGTTACGAGGTAGGATGGGGAGAAGGCCTGGGTAAGATACTCTATCAGAAATTCAGCGCGGAATCAATGGGCCAAATGACTTCTTCTTCACTGAAGAAATTCTATTATTCTATGATAGTATAACCCTAAATTGTATGACTTTATGAAAATGCAATCTTAAATACCGAATAAGAATGTCAAGAAACCAATTTTTAAACTGAGTGAGAATGCATCTAAACATCCTAGAAAATTAGCCCTTGTGTTCATATCTGCTTTAATGATTTCTAACCCCAGCACTTCCGCAAAACATTCCTTCATATCCTTCAGTTTTTTCTTTCCATGTAATAAGTAATGGAATGTTGAGTTTGCTTGCAGCTTTGACTATGATAAGAACATGGCCCACTGCACTTTCAATACAATTTTGTGTCTTCAATGTGGCATGGAGCTAATATTAGGGGTTGTTTTGGAGCTCTCACCATTTTGGAGGCTGTAAAGTGTATGGGAATTTGTACAGAAAATGACACTGAAAATCAACTGTGAACTTATTTAATGGCAGACCAGTCTCAAGGGGCCTATTCCTATTCCTATTTTTAATGCTTTTATGTCGGTCTTGTTTTTAAAAAAGCATTTCTACTATCCTAAGTTGTATCTTGTATTAATTGCACGATAGATCTTCCCTAAATTAACATTCTCTGATAACTTGGGCTTAAGTGGTCGGATAACTCCATCCAAAAAGTATCCTGGACTGATTGCTTCAGCACTGCAGCCATCAGATAACATATCACACAATGTCGTTCCAATGTCTCCTTCAATTTATTCAAAGTTTCGGTCGGTGGGTTTGAGCTGAAACTGTCTTTAGTTCCTCTGGTGATTAGGAGCCAGTGTTGATATTGTAGCTTGTCGTTTACCAACTGACAGCGAGGAAATATTACAGAGGACGCGGTTGTGTTCGAATTACTGGGAGAGCTTTTGTATATGATAGAGGATAATTATTTTTTATATGAAAATACAATCCTAACAATGATGGCTGATGACAACTAGTCAATGTAACAAGCTCATAAATGGCTCTGTCTTTCACACGGTTCTCTGCCTCCAGTTCTAAATTATAAAATAAATTGCTATTCAGAGCAGATTGACACATTGTCTAAATGAATGCAGCACCAAGGCCATTGAGTATAGCCACCTACCTCTCCTGTCACGAAGCACTTCAAAGGAATTAACCTTTTCCTGCTAGTTTTGCATCCTTAACTGTATTTGTGAAGGAAACCAGACAATGGCTCTCGTTCTGCTCATTTCAGGAAATCTTAAAACAGAAATTCTATTGTTTGTCCATTATATTTTGTGCACTCAGAACATTGAGGGCTTGCGGATTCTGATGGACAGTTCATTTAATTTGGGGTCATTACATTGTTACAACTACATTTTCTTTTGCAGTTGCAAATACAAACAGCAAGCAGCAATAGACGATATACAATCTGGCTTCCGGAAGCCATTTGAGATGAGATGTGTAGGCGGATGGACATGTAGTAGTTTTTCTTTTAAACTAGAGCTTTATGCAAAAACAATAAGTTGATTGGCAGAAATGGAACAGTCTTCATCAGTTAAAAGGATATTTTTTTTAAAATGGAAAGACATTGCAGCAGCCTATTTAGAATTCCATTGCAACTGGTAAAGTTTGAAATTATGCTACTGTCAACTTTATAGTTCTTGCAGGCATCAATATAGAACTTTATTGAGTGTTTCAATATTTATTGCATAATGTTAAAGTAAGAAAGAACTTGCACTTATATGGGAAACTAGGTATCACAGTGGTTAGCACTGCTGCCTCACAGTGCCAGGGTCCCAGGTTCGATTCCTGGCATAGATCACTGTCTGTGCAGAGTCTGCACTTATTCCCTAAAACTATGTGGGTTTCCTCCAGATGCTCTGATTTCCTCCCACAATCCAAGGACATGTTGGTTAGGTGTAGCGTATTGGCCAAAAGGGCGCTGGAGTCTGGTAACTAGGGGATTTTCACAGTAACTTTACAGCGGTGTTAATGTAAGCCTACTTGTGACACTAATAAATAACTTACATAAAACAGCACTTACGACTTCAAGTCTTAAGTCATTTTACAGCTAATCATGTATTACAGTATGCTGTTGTGGCTTTGTTGTAATGTAGGAAACAAGGAGGTAGACAATGGATGGGATTTTCCACAACTTCTTGCCATCAGGATCTTCCAGTCCCACCGAAGGTGACCTGTTCCCCCAGCACCCCATGATGTGTTCCCCAACGGCAGAACCGGCGAGTCACTCAAAGCGGTGTAAACATCTTATAAAGTTTTTTTTTAATTTTGAAGTTTATTTATTTATTAGTGACAAGTAAGTGTTACATTAGCACTGCAATGAAGTTACTGTGAAATTCCTCTAGTCGCCGCAGTCCGGCACCTGTTTGGGTCAATGCACCTAACCAGCACATCTTTCAGAATGTGAGAGGAAACCAGACTACCCGGAGAAATCCACGCAGACATGGGGAGAACATGCAAACTCCACACAGACAGTGACCCGACCCTGGAATCAAACACAGGTCCTCTGGCGCTGTGAAGCAGCAAGGGTAACCACTGTGCTACTGTGCCACCTTTGAGGTGGATTCTCCAACCTTGCCCGCAGATGGGATTCTCCAGTCCCGATGCAGTGAACAGAGATTTGGCTGAGCAGCAAATTCTCGATTCTCACCGGCAGTGGTAGTAGGTTATGAATGACCAGAGAATTCTAGCCCTCATTTGAACCGGAAGATCCCGCCAGTGGCTAATGGTGGGATTCCAGCAAATTCCATCAGGTGTTTGATCTCAGGAAAGTCAACGTCAGCAATGTGACATTGACCAGATCATCTGCTTTGATGTGTTGGCTGAAGAACAGATATTGAGCAAGGCATGCTGCAAACTCCCTTTGTCACAGTATCATGAATTTTATCTATCCACAGAGGGAGCAGAATTGGCTTTGGTTTAACTTCTCATCCAACAAACAGGACTTCTGTCAGTGTAGCACTTCCACAACATTGCAGCGGGGTGTTAATAATCTAGAGTAAGAAGTCTCACAACACCAGGTTAAAATCCAATAGGTTTATTTGATATTATGAACTTTCGGAGCGACTCCTTCATCAGCTGAGTGGGAACATCCCCCTAAAGCTCGTAATACCAAATAAACCTGTTGGATTTTAACCTGATTGTATGAGACTTCTTACCATGCCCACTCAAGTTCAATGCTGGCATCTCCAAATCAATAATCTAGAATTTGTGCTCAAGTCCAGATGTAGAACTATGAACCCACAACCTTCTCATTTCCCAGGAGGCAAGTGTGTGCTACCAACTGAGTCACAGCTGACACAGAATCATAGAAACTTTACAGTGCAGAAGAAGGCCATTCAGCCCATTGAAGCTGCACCAATAACAATTCTATCCAGACCCTATCCCCTAAGCCTACACATTTACCCTGCTACTCCTCTTGACACGAAGAGTGAATTTAACATGGCCAATCCACCTGACCTGCACATTTTTACAGCAAGGAAGGAAAACCGTAACACCCAGAAGAAACCGCACAGACACATGGAGAATTTGCAAACTCCACATAGACACTGACTTAAGGCCGAAATTTTCTTTTTTTTTAGAGCAACACAGCACGGGAAACAGGCCCTTCGGCCCAACAAACCCGCACCGCCGTCATAACTATATAGTAACAATTCCATTATCCTATTCTAATTCTAGGTTATTCCTAATATGGAAGAATCTCAATGTAGGGACAATTTGTTTCCCAATCAGCCTAAGAGCGAATTTTTGGGATGTGGGAGGAAACCGGAGCGCCCGGAGAAAACCCACGCAACCACGGGGAGAACGCGCAAACTCCCGCAGACACCGGCCCAATTCCAAGTGTCTGCACAGCTACAGCGATAGTCACTGAGCTGTCATGGTGCCCTTCAGATGGTCCAGATAAAGCACTCATTTACGACATGAAGCACCAGGCAACCCATGAATCAACATCCAAGAGCTGTCCTCGCACCACCTGCTGAATGCATGCTCCAACAAGGAGCATGGTCCCCGGTCCCTGGCACTGTGAAGCAGCAATGCTAACTACTGTGCCACCATGCCACCCAGTGAATATTTCTGTTTCCGATATATTTTTTGAGATTTTATGGATACTTCTCTACAATATTGAATGAGTCCCCCATCTGTCACAGTTGCAACTGAGATAAACCTACATTTGAGTTTAAGAAAGTACACGCAGGTTGACATTAGCCAAGTGATCAGCATGTTTCGCAATGGCACGTGAATCTGAGAATGAAAGAAAAGCAACTATGCAACAAACTGCACGTCAGAGCAATTATTGTTAGGCACTTTGCTAGTGGTTCAATGGCATAGAAGACTGGGATCATAAGACACTGCTCCACAAGTGAACACAGATTCATTTTCACCCAGCAGCTACCCACCACATGCCAAAATTCCCAGTCACTGCTGGGTACATGACAATTATAGATGAATAGATCGCAAGAAAAGACAGCTATTCCAATGCCTTAGATTACTGATTCCTCTTTCTGAATACTTTTTTGTTTTGCATATCTCCAACACTTGAGCTAAGGAAGGAGTCCCGCCAATCCAAAAGCACTTTCTTCAAATCTAAAAATAGTTTTGTTTCAGCTTAAAGTTTATTTACTATTGTCACAAGTAGGCTTATATTAACATTGCAATGTGAAATTCTCCGAGTCGCCACACTCCAGTGCTTGTTCGGCTACACTGAGAAAGAATTTAGCATGGTCAATGCACGTAACCTGCACATCTTTAGATTGTGGGAGGGAACTGGAGCACCCGGTGAAAACTTGTGCAGATACGGGGGGAGCGTGCAAACTCCACACAGATAGTCACCCAAGCTGGGAATCAAACACTGGTCTCTGGCACTGTGGGGCAGCTGTGCTAACCACTGCGCCATGTGCCGCCCAGTTTTGTCCAGTGTGGTATTGATTTGATTTCATTTGATTTATTATTGTCACATGTAATGGATACAATGAAAAGTAATATTTCTTGCATGCTATGTAGATAAAACATTCCACTCATAGAACACATAGGGGAGAAGGAAAAGAAAAAATTGCAGAATATAGTGTTATGGTCATCACTAGGATGTAGAGAAAGATCTACAATTAATATAAGATGGTTCCATTCAGAAGTCTGATTTTCTATTGCTTCTCTTCCCCCTCCCTTCAGATTCCCCTCCCCCAACTCCACTTCACAACTCCTTCCCCCAACCCTGCCATCCCCAGGCAGTGACAGAATGACAAGCAGATCAGTCGCACAGGACTGCTCTTGTTTAACTTCAAAATCGATAGTGGCAGACAAGGGGGCAACAGTTCATCACACGCCTCTCAATCAAATGGCAGGTCCTGAGGCAAACTAGGAATTGACAGTAGAAAGATTGCTGAAAAGAAATACTTTTGTTTTTTCTTCGCGTTAAAAGCGATTGCAATGGAGCAGAATTGTTCTGTTCCTTTCACAACTGCGAATGTGCTGGCAAGTTGCAGCAGCTGCATCAACTCGAAGCTGAGATTAGCTTTGAAATCAAGAGCAACTTAACAATGGAAGCTTTGTGCAATATGACAGCCTTTGTGAAATTCTGTTCATAGCAATCATAATCAGCCATTGGGGAACAAGCCAGGAGACTAAGCAGAAATAAAGTTAGCCAAACCTGCCCTTCCAATCACCTTGATTAAGCAGCTAGTCATCCAGCATTCTGGCCACTCTCACAAGTGGGAATAAAATCACTTTACTGCTCACTATTGCATATTCCATTTATATTACTCAATTTATTTAGGTTTAACTCATAATTTAATGTATGGGAACTACTCCACTGAAAGGACTTTAATACTCATTATGCTATTTGAGCTGTTTCTCGCCTCTCTTTGGAGCTAATACGTTGCCGTCTTGAAAATTTCCAAAATTGTGATTAAAGTATCACACAGATGGAACTGTCTGAGGCTGTGATATGAGTGGCTTGACCTATGGGTCATACAATGCACAGTTGGCTCAGTCACCCAGCAAAAATGCAAGACAATTCAAATACATTTTCATTCTTAATCTTCTCCAGTTCAATGGAAGGGAACAGCTACAACATCACAGCATGGGTGATAAGTGTTTAGCGCTGCTATCTCACAGCGCCCCGGACCTGGGTTAAATTCTGGCCTCGGGTGACTGTCTGTGTGGAGTTTGTCCATTCTCCCTGTGTCTGCATGCGTTCCCTGGTTCCCTCCCACAGAGTGCAAGGATGTGTCGGTTAAGTGCATTGGCCGTGCCACACTGTCTCTTAGTGTCGGGGGATTAGCAGGGCAAATACATGGGGTTATGGAGATAGGGCCTAGGCAGGATTGTTGTTGGTGTAGGCTTGATGGGCTGAATGGCCTCCTTCTGCTTTGTAGGGATTCTAAGTGCAGTATTACATTGCTGCAGAAAAGCAGCAGAATACAAGCACCGGAACCGTTCTCTGTGTCTTCTGTTACTGGGCAGTTTGTCTTGCAATAATGTGGGCACCTTGGCTTTTGGTTTGACTGTTCTTAGGCCACATGAGTGCCGTTAGCAACTATTTCCTTTCATTTGCAGTCCTGCATCAAACTGTGGATACAGCAAGTGGAAAAAAAAAGGTAATTTATTTCACTTATTCCTTAAGGTTTAATGGCCGCTGAGCCTGTGAGTGAGACACTGTTTGAAATTGAACATAGGGATGGAATTGAAAGTGGTATATTATTATACACATATTACCATAGCACTCGTTTAAGTCTAGCATGTGCTTAACTTGCGAAACCCAGCCTGTGACAGAACTGAAGCTTTTTAAAGATTCATTTTGAATTGTGCATTCAACCCAGTCATTAGGAACAGATTTATTTTTCCCTAGAGGGCAATATAGCCTATATGCATTGAGAAACCACCTGCCAATCTAGCTTAATCAAAACGTTTTCAGCCTTAGCAGATTTTCACATACTTACTCATTCTGGGGTACAGTTCCCTGTGCCAGCAGTCTATCACTGCCCTCATTCACGTGACTAATCTTCGGGGCCTGACTTGCAACTTGGTAGCCATGTCAAAACATGGAAGTTTTCCTTTATTGGCAGGACATGGGTGTCGCTGGCTGGCCAGCATTTATTGCCCATCCTTAGCTGCCTTTGAGAAAGTGAGCTGCCTTCTTGAAATGCTGCAGTCCGCACGTGCTGTGGGTTGATCCACAGTGCCATTAGAGAGGGAATTCCAGGATTTTGATTCAGCGACAGTGAAAAAACAGCGATATATTTCCAAGCCAGGATGGTGAGTAGTTTGGAGGGGAACGTGTAGGTGATGTCCTGCATGTGTCTGCTGCTCTTGTCCTTTTAAGTGAGAGTGGCTATGGTTCTGAAAGGTGCTGTCTAAGAATCTTGAATACCTGTAGAGAAGCTGGGATCATTATCCTGCGGGCAGAAGGGAGAGAATTCCAGGCCAAGTCTTTGTTGCTTAAATTTTGTAGTGTCTTAAAGGAGTAGATAGCAAGAAAGTGTTTTAACTGGTAGAAGCGTTGACAACCTTGATTTGATTTGATTTGATTTATTGTCACATGTATTAAAATTCAATGAAAAGTATTGTTTCTTACACACTATACAGACAAAGCATACTGTTCATAGAGAAGGAAACAAGACAGTGCAGAATGTAGTGTTACAGCCATTGCTAGAATGTAGGGAAAGATCAACTTAATGCAAGATAGGTCCATTCAAAAGTCTGGCAGCAGCAGGGAAGAAACTGTTCTTGAGTCAGTTGGTACATGACCTCAGACTTTTGTATCCTTTTCCCAAAGGAAGAAGGTGGAAGAGAGGATGTCTGGAGTGCATGGGGGGGTCTTTTATTATGTTGGTTACTTTGCCGAGTCAGCAGGAAGTGTAGAGAGTCAATGAATGGGAGGTGGTTTGAGTGATGGATTGGGCTACATTCACAACATTATGGTCTTGGGTCTTGGGCGGAGCAGGAGCCATCTCAAGCTGTGATACATCCAGAAAGGATACTTTCTATGGTGCATCTGAAAAGGTTAGAGAGAGTCATAACTGACATGCCAAATTTCCTTAGGCTTCTGAGAAAGTAGAGGCATTGGTGGGCTTTCTTAACTATAGTGTCAGCATGGGGAGGCCAGGACAGGTTGTTGGCGATCTGGATACCTAAAAACTTGAAGCTTTTGATGCTTTTTACTTCGTCTTTGTTGATGTAGACAGGGGCATGTTCTCCTTTACGCTTCCTGAAGTCAATGACAATCTCCTCCATTTTGTTGACATTGAGGGAGAGATTATTGTTCCACAATAATCTTTGGGTAATTTCTTTACCCAAAGGGTGGTTCGGGAGTGGAATGCCCTGCCTGCAGCAGTTGTAGATGCGCCAAGTTTGGTGGCGTTTAAGAGGTTAGTTGATAAGTATATGGAAGAGAAGGGAATGGTTTAGTTTGGAGGGGCATTGCTTTTCATATTGGTCGGCGCAACATCGAAGGCCGAAGGGCCTGTCCTGTGCTGTAATGTTCTATGTTCTATGTTCTACATAGCTCACCAGATTTTCTATCTCATTCCTGTACTCTGTCCGGTCATTGTTTGAGATCTGACCCACTACAATGGTATTGTCAGCAAAATTGAAAATCGAATTTGAGGGGAACTTGGACACATCGTCAGAGGTGTATAAGGAATATACACATATAAATAGGGAGCTGAGAACACAGTCTTGTGGGTGCCAGTGTTGAGGGTGATCATGGAGGAAGTGGGTTGCCTATTCTTACTGATTGTGGTCTATGAGTTAGGAATTTCAAGATCCAATCACAGAGAGAGGACATAGGTTTAAAATAATTGCCAATGGTTGTGAGGAGATTTCATTAGTCAGCTTATTTACTATTATTTACCAGGTGAAAGGAAGGTATCTTGCAAATGGATTGTTTTCCCAACTGAGTGCCTTGCTTTGTGCAAAGAATAGTACAGTAGGCTTCCTTTCCATTTAAAGTTTTTAAATTTCAATTACAGGTGTCACAATTAGGCTTACATTAACACTGCAATGAAGTTACTGTGAAAATCCCCTTGTTGCCACAATCTGGCACCTGTTCAGGTACCCTGAGAAAGAATTTAGCACCTAACCTTTACATCTTTTGACTATGGGAGGAAACCAGGGAACCCGGAGGAAACCCACGCAGACACAGGAAGAATGTACAAACGCCACATAGACAGTGACCCAAACCAGGAATCAGATGAATGGTATGCTTTGTATAGTTTGCAAGAAACAATACAGCTCACTGTATGTTAATACATGAGACAATAATAAATCAAATCAAGGACCTTGTGGTCAGTGGTTTTGTTCAAATCATTTTTAAGAAATCCTTTCATTCAACAACAAACTCACATTATAGAGATATTCTTCTGTTTATGGGGGAAAAAATATTTTGTGCAACACATGTTGCTGAACAATTAGCTAAATTGACTTTTCACCTCTGAGTATTTGTAGCCATTTTTGTTAAGTGCATGCAGCCTGTATACAGTAAATAAATAAAATGGTGCCATTGAATTATTAAGTTCAATTATAGTTCGGAAATCTTCAGTCCCTTCCATTAGAAATCCTGTGGGATGTGAATGTTTGATGATGAGAAAGACAGGCCTTTAATCATGGACTGTAATTCGTCATTTGTTTGTCTAGAATATTCATTAAGATAGCTACTTAAAGGCACAACTCAGAGGACCACAAGTAAAAACACTACGTCAGTAAGGTAATCTGCCTCAGAAATATTAGAATGCACAACACAATCAAATATAGAATCATAGAATCCCTACAGTGCAAAAAGAGGCCATTCAGCCCATTGAGCCTGCCCTGACAACAATTCCACAAGAATTCCACCCAATCCCTATCCCCTTAACCCCATCTATTTACCCTGATGTGAAAGGGCAATTTAGCATGGCCAATCCACCCAACGCGCACATCTTTGTACCGTGGGAGGAAACCAGAGCACCCAGAGGAAATCCGCGCAGACATGGGGGGAACATGCAAATTTCACACAGTCACATGAGGCCAGAATCAAACTCTGGTCCCTGGCACTGTGAGACAGCAATGTGAACCACAAACCAAGCTTAAAATGATATTTGCCCCTGTGAGGACATTTAAAACTAGGGACACAGCTTAAAAATCAGGGAATCCCCATTTGAGATGAGGGAAATGTTTCTATTTCTTTCATATATAGAGGGATATCAGGGGTTATGGAGAAATTGCAGAAAGATAGAGTGGAGGATTATCATATCAGATGAGTCATGATCTCATGATTGGTGAAGCAGACTCAATGGGCCAAATGGCCTAATTCTGCTCCTACGTCTTCTGGTCTTGAATCTTAGATGTGGAATCCTCTAACCTAGAGAACTGATGAATTGGGTCAGATTAAAGGCTGCCTTAGGTTCTTGATCAGTGAGGAGTTAAGGATAACGGGAGAGGAGGCAGGAAAGTGGAGTTGATGCCACAGTCAGATCAGACATGATCTAATTGAATGACAGAACAGGCTTGAAGATCTGAAAGGTCTATTCATTTTCTTATTTCTTTTATTAACGAGTTCAGGCAGCAAATGGAGCAGAAATGAATTATCAGTGTCAATGAATTTTACCTCAGTGGTAGACTGAAGGATTGGAGCAACCTTAGACAATCCATATTTGACATTTTGTTACAGGCCACTATCAGCTTTTATAACATTGGGACCAAATGTCCAGGGGGGTTCATAGAATCCATAGAATCCCTGCAATGCAGAATGATGCCATTCACCCCATCAAGTCTGTACCAACAACAATTCCACCAAGGCCCTATTCCCTATTCTAGCAGGCTCCTGAGTAAGAGGATGCAAATTAGGTCAGGAATCCACTATGCCAGATTCCATCTAAGTAACACAATTTATAGAATGGCATTGTGAGGCATGAACACTCCACCTTTCCAATAGGGGATCATTAACTTTGGGACTGCAAATATCAAGGTCCCTCTATACTTAGCATACCCATGGAAATGGAATATGTTTTGGTCTGGTACAAGTGTGCAAATCCTCAAAGTGCAAGAAGCTAGATGTATCAGGTATTTGAAGATTTTATTAGGCTCTGAGTCATTTTGTATCTTTGCTGAAGGGGAGACAGTACCTGAAACAAGATGCCTATCTGTCAAAGCCATTTAAATCACAGTGCTTTTCCCAACCCCGTGATCTTAGTAGGGGGAGGTCAGAGAATATTCTCATTTGCATTGAACAATACCATCCTATGGATGTTTGTCCCTCTAAGGAACTTGGAGATTCAATTGAGATTATCATAAAAACACAAGAAATGGGAGCAGGAGGAAAGAATCTATCCATCGAGCTTCCTCCACCATTCAGTATAATCATGGTTGATCTCGGGCTTCAATCCCATTCCCTTCTCCGCTCCCCATTTCTCTTGATTCTTGCAGACACCAAAAACCTGTCTTTCCCCAAATATATTTAATAAGGAAGCATCCACAATTCTCTCAGTCAGACAATTCCAAAAATCCACATGCCTTTGAGTGAAGAAATTTCTCTTTATCTTAGTCCTAAATGATCGGCTCCATATCCTTGGACTGTCTTTCCACATTTTAAGATCTTCTACCAGCATAACAAATCATTCAGTGTCTATTCTATCAAGATCCTTAAGAATCTTACACAAGGACAGCACGGTGGCACACTGGTTAGTATTGCAATCTCAGTGCCAGGGACCTCAGGTTCGATTCTGTCTTTAGCTGATTATTTGTGTGGAGTTTACACGCTCTCCCTGTGTCTATGTGATCATCCTTTTGGTGCTCCAGTTTCCTCCCTTACTCTAAAGGTGTGTGAGTTACATTGATTGGCCACACTAAATTGCCTATAATGTCCCATAATGTGTAGGTTGGAATTAGCGGAGTAAATGCATGTCATTGTGAGGATAGAACCCAGGTGGGATTTTTGTCGGAGAGTTGTTGCAAGTTTGATGAGCCAAATGTCCTCCTTCTGCACTGTCAGGATCCTATAATTCTATGATTTCATTCTTCTAACCGCCAGAGAAAGTAAACCCAGTTTTCTCAGTCTCTTAGGACAAGTCTCTTAACCCAGGCTCCTCTTTAATTTTTTGCAAATGTGGAGACCAGTACTAACCGCCAATAATGTAAATTTGATCAACTTCTTTATCCACTATCCAACCTGCCATTTGCCTTCCGAATTGCTTGCTCTGTGTTAATTTTTTATGTTTCTTGTTTGAACACATCCACATCTCTTTAAACATTTTTAAAATTGAATTTTTTTAAGTTCATTTATTAATCTCACAAGCAAACTTACATTCTCACTGCAATGAAGTTACTGTGAAAATCCCCTAGTCACCACACTCCGGTGCCTGTCCAGGTACACTGAAGGAGAATTTAACATGGACAAAGCACCTAACCAATGCATCCATGGACTTTGGACTGTGAGAGGAAACCAAAGCTCTGAGAGGAACTCGCGCAAACATGGGGAGAATGTGCAGGCTCCATATGGACAGTGACCCAAGCCAGAAATCAAAGCCGGGTCCTCTAGCACTGTGAGACAGCAATGCTAACCAGTGTGCCACCGTGCCACCCCTACTTACAAGTTTCTTGTTTTTTTAAAGAAATATTTAACTCTTATTTCGACCAAAGTGAATAAGTTCACGCTTCTCAAAATTATAATCGATCTGATGCCATCCTGTTGCCCATTCATTTCACCTGTCCGTATCTCTTTACAGCCCCGCTCTATTCTTGTTACAGTTTACCTTTCCATTTAGCTTTGTACTGTCAGGAAAATTAGATTCTCTCTGTCTTTACATCTAAATCATGAATATAATTTGTTAATTGCTCAGTGCTGGTGCTTATGGTACTCCACTATTCACTGCCTGACAATTTGGAAAAGATCCATTTATGCCCACTCTCTGCTTCCTATCTGTTAACCAATCCTTTATGCATGCTAATATATTACCTTCAACTACATGCATACTCATCATTCGTATTAACCTCTTGTGTGACACCTAATTGAAAGACTTTTAGAAATCCAGATGCATTACATCTATTAGTTCCCAGTATCTGTCATCAAGTTACATCCTCAAAAACCTCCACTAACATTTTTGAACCAGATTTCTTTCCCTTGAGTAAAATCATGTTGACTTTTCTAATACTAATTTTTCAAAGTGAACTGGTAATATTTCCATGCAACTGATGCTCAGCCTCTGAGCCTGTAGTTTCCTGTTTCCTATCTCTCCTTTCTTGAAAAGTGAAAGAACATTTGTCAACTTCCAATCTGATGCAATCATTCCTGAACATAATGAATTTTGGAAAATCATAGCTAGCACTTCCTCTGCAGTTATCTCCTTTAGAACCCTAGAGTTTATACAATGAGGCCCTCGAGATTTATTGTATTTTTGTCCCTTAAGTTTCTCCAATACTTTTTCTCTGCTGATATCAATTTTCCTAATTTCCTCGTTCTCTTAGCCTCTAGTTTACCATCTATTTCTGTGAAGAAATCTGTGCCTTTTACTGTGAAGACAGGCATAAAATATTTCTTTAATGTCTCTGCCATTTCCTCATTCCCTGTGATTTTTTTCTCCCATCTCTAATTCTAACTGACCAGCATTAATTCTAGTTAACTTACTTCTGTATGCAGGTACACATTCACAATGAGAAACAGATGGCAATCTCAGGTATCAGGATGAACCAATATTGAGTGTGGTATGCTTACCATTACTAGTACTATTTTTTCTTATAAAAAGACTTTGGGGTTTTTAGTTTTGAAACTGTACTTGGCTGACTGGCTGCAAGTATAAATTACGTGTTTCTCTGTGCTTTGGACTGAGTGGCTAAAAACAAAGGTTAATTGCATAGCATATTAATCTTAGTTTTTATTATTCATTTGTAGGAAATGGATATCGCTGGCTGGCCAGCATTTATTGCCCATCCCTAGTTGTCTGAGAGCAACTGACCTGTGGCTCTGGGGTCACGTGTAGGGCAGACTGGGCAAGGATGGCAGATTTCCTTCCCTAAAGGACATTAGTGAACCTGGTGAGTTAAACTCTTTCTTGACTCTTTACCCATAATTGACTTCAAAATATGAGTTCTGTGTTTGAAATGCAGAACAGTTTTTTATCTGTGTTGATGGGAGAGAGCTTGGATTGCACCCAAGAACATATCATAGATTGGATAGATGTTTTGTTAAGTACAATTAAAAATTGAAAATGCAATTTCTTCAGCTGCCCATTTTCATTGGACTTATTATTACGTGAGTATTATTATTATCACTGACAGGAACTTTCATTCTTTCAGTGAAAATTTTTAAATGATGATACATTAATCAGACAATCTTACATCAGGTTGGTTGGTGCAGTTTGGTATACAACTGGAACTATATCGGGTGGGATTTTTCAGCCACACTCACTTCAAGAATGTGCTCCTTTACATGATCTGCTGAAGTTTCTGTCCCACCCGTTATGATCCCTGTGGCACGCGGGATGGGAAAATTCCACTCACTGAGTTTAACAGTGAAATTAATTTTCCGATAATCCAAAGAATTGGCTAGTTTAGAATAATTGAAAGTGAAAATAATTTGTTTTGAGAAACTCGGAAAACATATGCTCCAATCCTGCCCATGTATAATGTATCTTTTAAGTATCCTCATGTGATGTTCCCACATATTATGAACTTTCAGACACCGCCATAAAAGGAGGGAACTTGCAGGATTGGGTTGACTTTAGGAAGACTATTGTTAGATTAAGTCTGATTCTGTGTTGGCCTGTTCTTATTTCCTTTTTGGAGACTTTTTCACAAAAAAATCTAAGAAACCTGCAAATGCTTAGTCAATGTACGTGCTTTATTTTCTTCAATTGGGCTTTTGTTCATAAGTTTATAAGATATAGAACAGAATTAAGCCATTCAGCCTGTCGAATCCACTCTGCCATTTGATTATGGCTGATATGCTCCTCATCCACATTTTCCTGCCTTCTCCCCATAACACATCAACCCATTACCAATTAAAAATCTGTTTAACTCCTCCTTAAATTTATTTGCTGCTCCAGCATCCACCACACTTTGGAGTGGTGAATTCCACAGATTTCACTGTGCTACAAATTGTGCAAAGATTATTTTAGGATAGCATCTTTGAGTTTATAGCATTCCTTGTTGCCTTTCCTTCCTGAAAGTTGATTGTTACAATGAGCGTGGCTAGGAAGCTTTCATGCTACACACATTCTGTTTGTATTCCATTGTTTCAGACAGCAACCTGCAGTCATAGAGTCATAGCATTATAGAATCCTACAATACAGAGAGAGACCATTCAGCCCATTGAATCCACACCGACCCCAATCCCATCCAGAAATAATTTCTCCTCAACTGGATGTTTGCTGTGGGGATGGGAAGAAGCTCAATTCTGCTGCCAATAGTTTCCACAATGGTTTCTCCTCGAGGGTTGACCTAATAGGCATAGCTCTGGCTCTCTGTAACATCTGTAAGATATACAAATTAGGCAGATTGGCCATGCTAAATTGTCCCTCAGAGAGACTAGATGGGGTAAATGCACAGCGCTATGCAGATAGGGCCTGGGTTGGATTGTGGTCGGTGCAGATTCAAAGAGCTGAATGGCCTCCCTCTGTACTGTAGGATTCTATAATGCAATGATTCTATGATTGCAGGTTGTTGTCTGAAACAATGGAGTACAAACAGAATGTGTGTAGCACGAAAGTTTCCTATCCACGCTCACTGTAACAATCAACTTTCAGGAAGGAAAGGCATCAAGGAATGCTGTAAACTCAAAAATGCTATCCTGAAATAATCTTTGTACAATTTGAGGCACATTCTTCCTCTTTCTAAATTCTACTTCAGATACCTTTTAATCTGGAAAAGATCTTGGTATGTGGTGGAGATGTGTTCGTGGGGCATCCACTGGAAAATAATGATATAGTTTCAGGAGGCTGGCTCATGTTGGAGTTTTTGGCCGGTGACTGCATGTGTTCAGAGCCTATTATATAATTGTGTGTGATTTTAGCAAAGAGAACTTAGTCCTGGAGTTAGCACTGCCATTCATTTTGTCGCTCCCTGTTGAAAACATGTGGCTCAATTAGTTCACTTTAATCACAGATCTCAACAGCAATAAGGATGTTGTAAAATAAGAGGTTTCTCTTTAATTTATTTAAAGCTAATTTCACACATAGTTGAAGATTGGCAAATATAGCCACAATAGGCAGACAAAACGATTGAAAACTGGTTTGAAAAATCCCTGACAACATATGGTGCATGGCGAATATTTATCCTGCTCAAATTTAATGAACATTTTGAGTATTCGTGTGTCATGTTCATGCATATTATGAACTTTCAGTCAACGTTTTAAAAGTTTGAACACAAATGACTATTAAGCTGGTTGCTGGAAATCCTGTGACCTTTGAACTTCACAGAGTCTGAATACTATATTAAATATGGACATTCTGGGGATTTCGCACATTCCTTTAAGGGTGAACCACCAATAAAAAGAACTATGGCATTCCTTTCTACTTCCCCATGGACAAAAGGAATATTGAACCCAATGTGCTAGACAAATGTGAATTGATGTCATTGAACTTTCCTTGTATTATAATTGTCCCTCTAGGTGAATTTCAAGATATCAAATGAGTTACACAGGCAGAGCAGTGAATACATCATTCCTTTTTGAAAATGAGTTTGTATATGTGCACATCACTTGGTGAGCAAATTGTTTTGTTGTTTGATTTTAATATAACGGATAGTTCTTCAAGAAAACCATTGAACCAGCTACAAATAATCTAAGTAGCAAAGATAAGAAACACAATGTTACAGTGATTAGCACTGTTGTCTCATAACTCCAGGGACCCAGGTTCAATTCTGACCTCAGATCACTATGTGGAGTTTGCACATTCTCCCTGTGTCTGCATGGGTTTTCTCCGGGTGCTCTGGTTTCCTCCCATAGTCCAAAGATGTGTGGATTAAGTTGACTGACCATGCTAAATTGTCCCTTAGTGTCAGGAGGGACTAACAAGGTAAGTAGGTGGGGTTACAGGAATGGGGCCTGGGTGGAATTGTTGTCCAATTAGATTCAATGGGCCGAATGGCTGCCATCTGCATTGTAGGGATTCTATGATATGAGAAAGCAATACCTTGAAAGTGGACGAAGGAGGCTTTCCAGCCTGTTCCAAATCGACCTAAGAACTAATCTCCTGTAAATTCAAAAGTGAGAAGCCTCACAGCTTATGAAGAAACTCTTGCTTTATAAGATGTTCATTTCAGTTAAAGGATCAAATCACCTTAAAACACTAAAACTCACAAAAGTCTTACTGCTGAGGTTATTTAAATTGGAACATCAAGTCTGCACCTCACATAATCCCCCTGACACTAAGTGGCAAGTCTACCGAGTCCTGTTCCTGTAACCCCAAGTATTTACCCTGCTAATCTCCCTTACCTACACATCTTGGGACACCAAGAGGCAATTTAGCATGGCCAATCCATCTAACCTGCACATCCTTATTACCCATGAAATTTCGGTCATGGATAATAAAAAGGGATGGATAAATTCAGGTGCTATTTACTGGCAGAAGTTGAGGCTCATTGGAGTAACTTGGATTCAGTAGAAAATGGCTTCATTGTCATAACGATTTCACACGCTTTTTCTTTTTCAGAACAGGGTCAACAGGGACAGTTTTGAAAGGAAGCATTGAGAATGCCAACTTATACAAAGACGGGAAAGAGATTATGGGAGAAGAAGCTGAGTCTCACAGGCAAAATGTGCTTGGAAAGAACAGGAGAAAATACATGAGAAGCTACAAAATGGTGGTGCTAGCAGCAGGAGTAGTTGAAAGATTAGGACGTGATAGAGGCTGGAGGCTGGGGAAGCAGAGTGTCCGAATGAATCGTGCTCTGCCACACATTTTACTGTGCAATCTTCTGTTGCTAAGCATCCCAGTTACAGTCTAGTAATAAAAGATGATGCAAGCCCAGCTTCTTCACAGATTCATTTTATTCTTTTTTCCACATACCAACATCCAATGCTACCTTAACCCCTTTATATATCCCGGTGAGTGCTATTAAATAATTAATGTACAAATTAGGTCTAAACTGGAATGTTGCAGTTAACTCATACCGAACATCAGTCCACTCCTATGTAATGGGGAAAACATGAACCGAACTCCCTGGCTATCTGACCAGCTCCGATCTTCTGTGTCAAGATAACAAAACCTGTTGGAAATAATATTCCCTAATCAACTTAATGCTAAATTCAAGACATTTTGTTCATCTTTAAATGAACATGCAATGCTCACTGAGCCCATTAAAATAATACCTGCAGCAGTGTCATCTTGAAATACAAAATTGGAATGATGATAAGACTCTACGACATCAAAAAAAGCTGTTCTTCAACTTTCGTCACACCGCTCCCTTGGGCCCTTTTTCTTACTACATTTCCACCCGCTTAACCAAGATATTTTCTTTGAAATCAACTTGGATGTAAACAAACCATAGACCATCAAGATGCCCCTGGCATTTCTATTTTTGGTACACTTCAGGTCCTCTTTTTCCTGGTTTCCTCATTTCAGAATGTTGCATGCAGCTTCTGTTTTAACTGCAGTTCAGTTTCAAAATGCAGCATAGTGTATTCACCCATCTTCTGTGGATGATTTCCAGGCCTTGTGATATGAGGAAAGAAATTGCTGGCACAGTGCACACCTTTCATCCATGGAATAGTATTCAACTGAGCTAACTCAATGTTAAGTGCAATCAATTAGGAAGAAGTTCCAAATTTATGGTGATGAGATCTAGAATTTTGGGCTCTTTTATGTTTTCACTTCTGTTGAAAGCTTTAAAAGTTTCTTTGTTTATTTGTCACAAGTAGGCTTGCATTAACACTGCCATCAAGTTACTGTGAAAATCCCCACACTTCAGTGCCTGTTTGGGTACCCTGAGGGAGAATTTAACGTGGCCAATGCACCGAACCAGCACATGTTAAGACTGCAAAGGGTAAAACAAAAGAGTCCTTAGCACAAGGTTAGCAATGCAAATACCTCATAAAAAACTAAAGGAGAATGTTCTGAAATCTCAACAGTAATACTGCAGCAAACTGAATTCCTAGCAACTTATACATGCAGTGTTCCTGCCCCCTTTTAGCAAGATCTTGGATAAGAAAAATGAAAAATGGGATGGTCCATGTTGCTCCTGTGATAACCTGAAATCGCAAGAACAACATAAAATTCCAATCAATTGGACTTTTAATCACCTTAACTAGCTGCTTAATTGCAGTCCAGCGGGCATCAAGTGGCTACATGCATCCGCCAACTGAAATGTCACGCAAGTGCACAATGAGATCAGGGCATGCATCCAATACCTCCTCATACAATTTCATATGCTTTCAAGTTGTACACACGTGCCTGCCAGAGCCACATAAAATTCTGGCCAAAAGCATAAAAGGTAATGCATGGGATATACAAATACCTCTGGATAGCATGAGTGAATTCCTGATAAGAGAAAGTCAGCATGGGTTTTTAAAGGCTAGGACATGCCTAATGAACCTGATTTAATTTTTTGAGGAGGTGGCTAAATCCATGGGCAGGAAAATGTCTAAGGATATTGCACATTCTCCCCGTGCTTGCGTGGGTTTTCTCCGGGAGCTCCGGTTTCCTCCCACATCCCAAAGATGTGCTCTTAGGCTAATTGGCAAAACAAATTCTCCCTAAATTGTCTCAAATTTGGTTTTTAATCCATAGATCTAAAAACATGGACAGAGATCGCGCGTAGAAGTGGGAACATCGAGGTGGCGGCGCGGGCTCGTTGGGCCAAAGGGCATTTCCCATGCTGTTTTGTTCTTTGTTCTTTATTCTTATATGGACATCCAGAAGATATTTGATGAATTCCCTCATAAGGGACCATTAGCTGAAATTTAGGCTCATGAAATTGAAGGCAAATTCTCATCTCATTAGGAAATTGCTTCAGTAGCAGGAGAGTAGAGATGATTGCACAGGTATTCTCATTGGCAGTATATGATGTACCATAAGGGTCTGTGTTGGAGACTCAACTATTCAGTGTATCTGTTAACGGCTGAGATGAAAGGATGAGAAGTAACAGGTCCAAGTTTGCCAATGACACAAAAAACACAACATTATAAGCAGTTAGATGGAAGCGTAACCTTACAAGGAGATTCAGTGAATCAGCAAAACTGTGGCAAGTGGATTTTAACTAAGGCAAATTTGAAGTCATGCACTTTGGACTAAAAGAGGATAGAAATGGGTATTTTCTAAATGGAACAAACTAGAAACAATGGAGGTCCATAGAAGTTTTGGGATGAAGATACGTAGATCATTAAAATGTCAGAGACACACCCATACAGAAAATCATCAAAAAGGCAACTGGAACACTGGTCTCTGGGAGGTGAGAATATAATGGAGGTTGCAGTTCCAGCAAATACAAAGCATTGGTTAGACTACACCAGGAGTATTCTGAGCAGTTTTGGACAGCAAACCTTAGGAAGGATAGATTGGGCAAGATTCTCCAGCTTTCTAGTGCCGTGTTTCCCCCAAGTGGGAGGTGGTACGCTGTTTGATAGTGGCAAGATTATCTGGTCCCATTGCTGTCATTCCACACTGACAGGAAGCCCACGGGAGGCGGTGCTCTGCCAGGGAGACCAGAGAACTCCACCAGCATGAACGACCAGAGATTTCCAGCCATTATCTTTAGGGCGAATACAGACTACTGGAATGATACTTAGATTCCCAGGGCCAAATTACAAGAAAGAATTAGACAAACTAGGGCTATATTTCATCGAAACTTGCAGATTAAGAAATAATTTGATTAAATTACTTGAGATATTAAGGTATACTGATAAGATAGGCAGAGAAAAACTATTTCCACTTTCAAGAGTCCGGGACTCAGGATCAGAATTCAGAGACAGGCTTTAAGTAAACACTTCTATATATGGCTAGTAGAAATTAGGAACTCTCTGTGCAAATAGTAATCAATGTAAGATCAATTACTAAATTTCAAACTGTGATAATATTTTGTTATTCAAGGGTATTAAAGGATATTAAAGGATATGGGGCAAAGGCAAGTAGATAGGTTGCAGATCAGATGTGATCTCACTGAATGGCAGAGAATGCTAGAGGGGCTAAATGGCCTCTGCGGGTTCTCCTGTTCCCTTCACTTAGCAAGCTAAGAATGACAATACAACCTTTGGCCATAGTTAATGTTCAAACTCACTCAGGGAAACATGGATATTTAATTTATAACGCTATACATGAAAGATTGTTTTCATCCTGGAAATGTGGGTGACTCTTAAATGCCCTCTGAAATGGCCTAGCAAGCCATTCCGTTCAAAGGCAATTAAGGATGGGCAATAAATGCTGGCCCAAGTCAGTGATGCCCACATCCCCTGAATTCATATATGTTTTTTAAATTGGAAGGCTAAGGATAGATATATCACTGGAAGAAAAGTTGATAATTCAGAACCCAATGCCAGAAAAAATGAGGCCACTTTATCAGACTGGAACAGGCATGTTCTGAATCTTTGATCTTATCTCATTAGGGTATGCACTAAAGTGTGACTATCTATTTTACTGTCTTCCTCAGAGCAGAACTTCTCAGCAGAGAGTATCAGCAAGGATAGCACAATCAACAGCAGCAGAATCAGAAACCTGGCATTAAGAAAATACCATTGAAGCTCAGAGAGATGAATGCGTCAGTTTTTTAAAAAAATGTAGAACTGTAGATAGCCTTGTAAAGAAACTGGCCTAACTAATCCCACAGGCAAAAATATTAACATTTATTTATTAGTGTCACAAGTTGACTTACATTAACACTACAATTAAATTATTATGAAAATCCCCTAGTTACCTCACTCTGGTGCCTGTACGGGCACACTGAGGGAGAATTTAGCTTGGCCAATGCACCTAACCAGCACATCTTTTGGACCGTCTTTTGGAAAACTGGAACCCTGGAGGAAACCCACACAGATAAGAGGAGAACGTGCAAATTCCATACCAGCACCCAAGCCGGGAATCAAACCTGGCACTGTGAGACAGCGGTGCTAACCCACTGTGCCACTGTGAGGCCCCACGGTTTCTGACCTGAGCTTTGGAAGTTGCTACTGGGCACAATAATGGCAGATATTATAAATGACACAATTGCCATTGGAGGCAGTAATCAACAGCAATCCCTCAGTGATCAAAGGCAATCGTTCTAATAGCAATTGGGACTTCCATTACCAAACTAGAGTAATGGGGGGATACATTGGAAATAGAAATCATGCTGTCACACGTTACATCATCTTACTAGAATAATGCTTCTCAAACTGAGGAATATGGATCTCTGCTTGCCTGTTTAATTTTACAGTGTCCATGAAATACTGTGGAACGTGAGCCAGGAGGCTGTAACAAATTGAGGCTGCTACATATGAAGCGCCGAGTAGCCTGCCTGTCCCACTTAAAAAAGCGAGCAAGATTCAACAAACACTGCAGCCAGACGCAGGAATACATATCTCATTGATAACTGTAAATAACTATTGTTGTAAAAACTTCATCGAAATACTCTTTGAATGAACAATTTCATGTCCTGAGCATCAATGCAGTCATCAATATACTGACAAAAGGAATGCTGGAGAAGCTTCCAAGTAGGACCAGAACAAAAGACGTTCCATATATCCCAGAAAACATTAGACACACAAGGGCCAATACGGATAACCATAACGTGGAGAGTAGAATGTGGTGGGTCAGCCAGGAGTGCTTTGGAATTATCAGTCTCAGGATAATAAAGAAATAGATGAGGATTTAGCAACAAGAAAGCTGTGATAGAGGGAGAGTCAGGCAATGCCATGGAGACAGAAAGAGGTGGCCTTTGCAATGACACACTTATGGTTGGAAGCTTATCTTGGAGTCAAACATAAATGGGTAGAATTTTATGAAAAAAATTCTAAGGGCAGGATTTTATGGCCTTCCTTATTCCACACTAGCAAATGGATCTTACTATTGTTTGCCCCTTGCCTGCTCTGATTCCCATGGCAGGCAGGGAAGTAAAATTCCAGCATAAATGTCCAGGTGGCTTGAAAATGGGACAGTTGAATGAGTTTTGAGTGAGTTTTTATTCCCAATCTTATGCACTTAGTGCATGAAAAAATGGGCTAGACTGTTTCTGGCTACTGGAGGCAGTGGGCAGAGCTTAATTCACTAACAAGCTTGATCAGCCAGCAGATGGAGCTATTGCACATGTGCTGACTTCTGTGGTTGTACAGCGCTATAGCAACAGAAGAGAACTGATAAAAAGAGAGACTCAACACAGCTCCCTTGCAATTATGGGGTCCCGCAGCCAATTGTGAGCCCCACACCACCCAAAATTATAGCCCGTACCCCAGAATGATTGTGCCTCTCCCCACCGTTCACATTCTGAGCAGCAGTGGGCCCCACTCCCTCCCCATTAATCTCAGGCAGACAGCACAATGGGTGCCACGGTGCCCAGTAGGCATTGCCAATGTTCCAGGCTGGCAGTGTCAATGACTCCATAATGGTGAACAATGTGGCACATAAGTGCCAGAGAGCAGAATGCTGTTAGTCATTGGCCAGCAGAGCTTATTCAGTCTTTCCACTACTTAGTCAGTTGAAACTCTCTTCTTATCCAGTATCGGACACTTGACAAACAATCCGACTATTTAAAGACAGTGAAGAGATGCAGAGTGATGGTGATGGGGTAGAGCTGGGGTGTACATGTGGGAAGTGCTGCTGTGTTTCCAGATGATGTCACTGAGCACCAATATGTAGATAAATGGCAGTAGTCCTAAGAGAGGTGCTTGAGAAACACCACAACTAATGGCTATGATTCAATAGATAAGTGTGAAAATAGAAAGGAATTTGTGAGACAACACATTAGAAGACTACTCTCTGGCATTTTGGGCTTTCTCGACACAGGGTGGTTAAAATCAGCCCAATAATTTTTTAATTAGTGCATTTGAATTTTTGTTAACTTCAATTCCTCATTGGAAAGAATCACTAATATTATATTTATAATTTCCATTTATGTTCATGACCTCAGCATTCAGTTAAGGCACCATTTTTTTTACGCCATGTTGGAATTGTCCAGTCTAAATAACCTATGTAAATCATAGAAGATGGAGAGCAGGTCGAGAGAATAGAAGTTTATTTATTAGTGTCACAGTTAGGCTTACATTAACACTGCAGTGAAGTTACTGTGTAAATGCCCTAGTTACCACACTCTGGCACCTGTTCGGGCACACTGAAAGAGAATTTAGCACGGCCAAGGCACCTAACCTGCACTTCTTTTGGATTGTAGGAGGAACCAGAACATCTGAAGGAAACCCATGCAGACTCCCCACAGACAGAGACCCCAGCTGGGAATCGAACCTGGGTCCCTGGCACTGTGAAGCAACAGCGATAACCACTGTGCCACTGTAATAAACTGTAAAACATCCTGTGCTTAAAGTCCAAAAGCCTGGAGATTTGGTTACTTTTACGAATTGGAAATTTCAGAAGAGGCTGATAACCAACAGTTAACATCGGCAAAATGCTATTAAAAATCATTACGTTACTGATAGATGAAACCTTTGCAAAAATGTACCCACTATTCAATAGATCATACGGCCCTAATTTTCACAGATTCTTTCTATTAAACAACATTTATAATATGCTGTTCTTCAATCTCAAAGTTTACAGCTCTCCTGAGAGAGTAATTAAGATGTCCAACTTGGAGAACTAAATGTTAACAGGTGCATTTTTTGAATAGATTTTAGCGGGCAGAGGGGGAAATGTCTCCTGCCAATTTCCACTGTAACATCTAACAGAAACTCCATCATAATGCAAGCAATCAGAATTCAGCTTTAAGGATAGTAATTAATTGCAATAGTACATCTGACCTATCTGACCTACTCGAATAAAAGTGGGTAATGACTGAGTGTAGGTGCATGACAGAAAGCTGTTTTCAACAGACACTTAAAAGTGCTTGATGGAAAAATTGACCAATTTCTGATCATAATTTCCAACACATTGTCAAATACTATGAAAGCATTGTAACCAGCAAGGATTCTGAGGTCAAAAGAAAATCTAAAGATTGCAGCAATGCTTGGGTGACTGCAAGAACTGATCAGGTTGAAAGAACTTTAGATTGTTTGATTGAGTGGTTGATACATCTAAGAGAGGGAAAGATTAATGTGGGCAATATTGCAAGTTGCTTAAGCCATTCTAGAATTGAATGTATCATTCATTTCTGATAATGTAACTTTAAGATTTGATGTGATTTATTATTGAATTTTCTTCTATTATTTTGGAAAGCTCCTGTCACTGCAGAATACAAGCTGACCTTCCGCAACTTTGCACGTGGGACTCTCGGAGTCAGCAATACAAGGTGTGGTGCTCTTGTTAATACCAAGCTAGGCTTAACTGGCCTGTCTGTGTAAGGCCATTATGGTTCCTGTAGAAAAGGAGTTTGAGGTGACATATGTCAAGAACAACATGAGGCTGGTTGTTAATGGAGATTTCTTCTGGATTGGCAGTTAAGTCTACATTCCTAGGTCCTAGCTAAAAAAAAAAGGAATTAAAGTTATTGATTATAGCAAAACAAAAATCACTCTTTTTTTAACTAGCTATAGATTCAGGTGAATGCCAGTAGCTCTGACTGTGCACTAGAAATAATCTGTGTACACTTACTGTGTTGTGACTCTTACTTGGTGGCCCTTCCTCACCATCACAAAGGTTGCTCAGTTCAACCTAGAGTCATAAAGATATACAGCATGGAAACAGGTCCTTCAGCCCAACTTGTCTATGCTGACCAGGTTTCCTAAACTGTACTAGCCCTATTTGCCTGCGTTTGATGTATATCCCTCCAAAACTTTCCCATCCATGTAACTGTCCAAATGTATTTTATATGTTGTAATTGCACCCGCCTCTATCACCTCCTCTGACAGGTCATCCTATTTATGTGTGAAAAAGTTGCCCTCATGTCCCTTTTAAATCCTTCACCTTTCATCTTAAACCTATGCCCTTTAGTTTTGGACTCCTCCACCCTGGGGAAAAGACCTCTGTAACATTGTGCACCTATGGCCCTCTGCCAGACCCATCTGCTATTACAATCCATATCTTTTTCATCTCTCAAATGTTTCAAAGCTCTCCTGACGAACATGCATTATTCATTGAAGGTGGAAGGACAGATTGAGAGAATAATGAATAAATTATAAGACACCCTGTGCTGAAAGTACAAAATCCAGGATACTTGGTCCACAACTTTGGCCTCAACGTGAGTAGGCCAATTGTTAATGGAGCACCACACTTTAGGAAGGATGTGACTGGAGTTGGTGCAGACAAATTCTTAGTTCAAAGAATAAGGAATTTCTGTTGATAGATGGAAGACAATTGGCACAGTTCCATTTGGGGAAGACAATGTTGAAAGGAG
This sequence comes from Sphyrna mokarran, assembly GCA_024679065.1. Taxonomy (NCBI): domain Eukaryota; kingdom Metazoa; phylum Chordata; class Chondrichthyes; order Carcharhiniformes; family Carcharhinidae; genus Sphyrna; species Sphyrna mokarran. The sequence continues at coordinate 22,925,924 of JAGIQG010000022.1, read as the reverse complement.
ATTTGATAGAGATATTCAAAATTAAGAGGGGCTGGACAGTAGAGAGGGACAACCTATTCTTATTCATGGTAGGATTGAGAACTAGAGACACAGATTTTAGGTAGTTAACATTGGAAGCAGTGGCAACATGATGTAAAACTCTTTTCATGCATTGAATAATTAGGATCTGCGATGTAATGCCTGAGAGTGTGCTGGAGATAAGGTCAATTCAGCCTTTCGAAAGCAAATTGGATCATCTTTTGAAAAGGAAAAAAGAAAATACTTGGCGAAAAGAATGGTAATTGCAAGGATGGATGAGCACCAGTTATATTACCAACTATAATGGTTTATTTGCAAACAGATAAATATACAATCTACTTTCACAATGCTAACACTTCCAACTCTACTCTGGGGCTGCCTGCACTCAGCACCAAGATCCCTGCACTCATTCCCCATTGGGTGATTGGATCATTTCCCAAAGTCGGGCATCATAAAGGGGCCACCTCATATAACAGGGAAAAGGCAGAAGTTGACACTGAATGAGACCAGCACAGATTTGATGGACCAAATGGTCTCCTTCTTTCGAGTAACCATCCTATGATTCTCTGTCCTTCACATGGTGTAAAGTTCATCCTATCTAAAACTGCTGTCGGTAACCTATCCCATACCAAACCCTGTGCATCCAATACTCATGATCTTGTTGAGCTCCAACTTAAACTGTTCATCCTGTGTTTGAAATCTTGACCCTTCTGATCTTAGTAAACTCTTCCACTCCTGTGGATTCTTCCAATTCTAGTCCAATTTCTCCCAATCAAACATTAGTGGGCACACCTTCAGCAGTTTAGGCTGTATCTTCAGGACATTTGTTACTGATGTTCTTCGTCCTCCATTTAACACTCCCCTTAAAACCTACTTCTTTGACCAAGCTTTCAATCACCCTCCTGATATTTTTATTTATATGACAGTCCAGTTAAGTTGCTGAGCAATGGTAACACCTACAGTGGGGAGCTTAGCGAAGGTAATACATTGAATGTCAAGGGTGGTTAGATTCTGTCTTGTTGGAAATGGTGATTGCCTAGCACTTGTTTGGCATGAATGTTACTTGCCATTTGTCAACCCATACTCAGATATTTTCCATGTCTTGCTGCATTTAACAGACTATTTTGGTGACTGAGGTGTCACGAATGGTGCTGAATATTTATCAGTGAACAGTCCCACTTCTTACTTTATGATAGAAGGAAGGTCATTGATGAAGCAGCCTAGGTTCAATCTAGGACACGCCCCTGAAGAAATCCTCTGAAGAAAAGCTCTGGAGCTGAGATGATTGGACTCCAACAGCCATCTTTTCTAATGACTCCAATCAACAAAGAATTTTCCCACCATTCATATTGGCTTCAATTTTGCTCGGACTCCTTGATGCAGCACTCAATCAAATGAATCAGACAAAACTAATTGAAATCAATACGGGAAGAAGATCAGTTTTGGAAAATCAAAGGAATATATGCATATAATTCGATCTGCAAGTGCTAGATATTAGCTTCAGCTATCGTAATGAAATCATAATAATTACATGTAATCTTGTGCTCTTTCTACATTTTGCTGAAGTACTCTGGTCAAAGCCAACCAATTCCATAACTAGCCAATTTAAGAACTGTGATTAGTGTACGACAAAAATATGGTTCATAATTACAAGAACATGGCATCAAAAATATATTCCTTCAATTGTTCAGGCATCAAAAATATGTGCTGCCTACTTAAAACTTGCTATTACAAATTTAGCACGTAGAAAAGCAGCAGTTAGCTCTTGGAAAATGTTTCCCTTTTTTATTTCTTTTCTTGATAGGTTAGACATTGTGCTGTGTATAACTATTGAATCGGTTACCTTAAACCTCTGCAATTAGAAGCATATGGCCTTCTAGTACAGCTAATTCTTATTAAGAAGAACATTAGCAATCATATTACAACCAAATGATTTCTTTAAGCTCATCTGAACTACAGATGTTGAACATTGTGCATCAATTGTTGCATTTAAGGAGTTTCTTGGTAGTATAGAGCTTTGAGTATTGGAATAAAATAAAGAAGCAAGCTGTTGAAGATTTATATCTTGCACCCATCAGGACAGATGCAAGAATGCCAAATTTCAAAAGGAGCAACAACATATACTGCATGAAAAAAGGATGCTGGTTGGTTGGCAAGTTACCTCCGAATGGTCAAGGCATTGTCATGGAGATTGCACCAGGGGACTGTTGATCCTCCGTGCTTTTGTTTAATTTTTTTAAAGTGCAGTGTCAGAACATAGTCCTTCTTTCCTGGAAAGGAGAGGTCCCTGTGTATGAATGCATTTGGCTTCTAGAAAGCATAGGTGAGCCACATTGTGAGCCTGACTGATCATCTTAAATTTGTTATTAGTCTAATTCTCAGCCCACTTCTGAAGCAAAATTCTTAATAACCTGCCCAATCACTGAATCACATCTGATGTTAGACAATGGGTGGGATTTTACAAACTCACTCATCCCATAACCCTAAGATCCTGTCCGAGGTCAACAGACTTCTTTCCATGGTCCGTCCCTGATCCACTTCAATTCCTGTGGCCAGTGGGGCAGAAAAATTCTGCTTTATCTTACAGGTTTTGCAAATATGAACTGGCTGAGTGTGTGGTCATGGATCTCTCTACTGTGAATAGCTGAAAAGACATGCTGTTTGGTATGAACTGCTAGTTTTTTGGATGTAGAGCCTATGTATCTTGCACTGCACCAGCACAAATTCAATAGCACGTTACACATTTCTGTGATAGGCAGAAATTCATTTTTGCTTGACCGCAGTATCCTGTTTGTGGAAAATACTACTCGTGTTCCTATTCCAATACAGCTGTATGTCATGGCTAGCTTCACCTGGTGCTTCAAGTATTCACGATACCTTAACCTTCCGAGGTTATTTAAGGTAGACTGAATACTTTTTAAGTAAGAAGTCTCACAGCACCAGGTTAGAGTCCAACAGGTTTATATGGAATCATTTCTTACTGCGCCCACTCCAGTCCAACACCAGCATCTTCATATCACCACTTGGCCCATTTGTGAGTAGGCATGATACACAGTAAGCAATGATCTGATCATTGCTTGCCATTATCTAGGGGTAGCCATTATCACACACGATAGATTTGACACACAATATTTCAATGCCAAGTTTGCGTGGTGAATAAATATCTATTTACAAGATTGCCAAAACAACCAATGTTTTGTAATGTTTGAAGCTGTGGAAATCCCAATTCATGGTATTGCCCAGTGAAGGGACTGGGCAATAGCTGAGCAATAGAAAAGCCACTAGCTTTTAGAGTGCTGCTTCTTCATCAGATGTGTCAGCAACATTCTGAAAGCTTGTGGCGTTTGCTACCAAATAAACCTATTGAACTTTAACCTGGTATTGTGAGACTTCATATTGTATTTATCCCAGTCCAACGCCAACACTTCCACATTATTCCATCAAAGACAAGCTTCTCATGAAACTAAATAAAATATAAGCAAAAGTTGAGCCTAGAAGGGATCCTATGATAATACCATCTATTTGACCATAAATGGTATCATTGCAGCTGAGCTCAACTGTGCAAGTTATTTATTCGTAAGTTCAATGAACTCAAACGCAGAAAATGGTGGCATGTCCAGGCTGCCAAGATAACATGAAAAGGTGCAAACATCTGAGAGGAAGGATTGTGTGAAATATTAATGATTAGGTTCCTAAAGTTAATGAACAAAGAAAATTACAGCACTGGAACAGACCCTTCGGCCCTCCAAGCCTGCATTGACCATGCTGCTCGACTAAAACCCCCTACCCTTCCAGGAACTATATCCTTCTATTCCCATCCTATTCATGTATTTGTCAAGACGCCTGGCAGCAAATTCCAAGTACCTATCACCTTCCATGTAAAAAACTTGCCTCGTACATTTCCTTGAAACCTTGCCCCTTGCATCTTAAACCTATGCCCCCTAGTAATTGACTTTCCACCCTGGGAAAAAGCTTCTGACCATCCACTCTGTGTATGACCCTCAATCTTGTAGACTCCTATCAGGTTGCCCCTCAAACTCCATTATTCTAGTGAGAACAAACCAAGTTTTTCCAGCCTTTGCTCATAGCTAATGCCCTCCACACCAGGCAACATCCTGGTAAATCTTTTCTGTACCCTCTCCAAAGCCTCCACATCCTTCTGATAGTGAGGCGACCAGAATTGAACACTATATTAAAGTTCGACCTAACTAAGATTCTAAAAAGCTGCAACATGACTTGCCAATTTTTAAACTCAATGTCCCGACCAATGAAGGCAAGCATGCTGTATGCCTTCTTGACTACCTTCTCCACTTGCATTGCCACTTTCAGTGACCTATGTACCTATATACTCAGATCCCTCTGCCTATCAATTCTCTTAAGGGTCAGCCATTTATTGTATATTTCCTATCTGTATTAGACCTTACAAAATGCATTACCTCATATTTGTCTAGATTAACCTCCATCTGCCATCTCTCCACCCAAGTCTCCAACCGATCTATATCCTGCTGTCTCATGGTCTTCATTGCTATCCACAAATCTGCCAATGTTTGTGTCATCCATAAACTTATTCATCAAACCAGTTATATTTTCCTCCAAATCATTTATGTATATTACAAACAGCAAAGATCCCAGTACTGATCCCTGAGGAATGTACTTGTCAGCACCCTCCATTCAAAAACACACCCTTCCACATCAAGCAATGAGGAAGGAAGGTTAAAGGGGTCACGGAAAAGCAATAACCAGCAGGATTAAGGAAAATCCCAAGACTTTTTATACTTATATAAAGAGCAAGAGGATAGCCAGGGAGAGGGTTGGCCCATTCAAGGACAAATGAGGGAATCTATGCGTGGAGCCAGGGGAAATGGGAGAAGTGTTACATGAATACTTTGCATCAGTATTCACTAAAGAGAATGACATAGTGAATGATGCATCTGGGAAAGGGTGTTTTTTCGAGTCATGTTGAGATCAAAAAGGAGGAGGTATTGGGGTTCTTAGAAACATTTAAGGTAGACAAACCCGTCTATCTTCTTTGACCGAGCCAGTTTTGTATCCACATTCCCAACTCACCTCTGATCCCATGTGACTTCACCTTCTGCACCAGTCTGCTGTGAGGGATCTTGTCAAAGGCCTTACTGAAGTCCTTGTAGTCAACATCCATTGTCCTACCCCCTTCAATCATCTTCGTCACTTCCTCAAAAAAGTTAATCAAATTAGTGAGATACAACTTCCTCTTCACAAAACCATGTTGTCTCTCACTAATACATCCACTTATTTCCAAGTGGGAGTAAATCCTGTCTCAAAGAATCCTCTCCAATAATTTCCCATTCAAGTAATAATCTGTCTTTCTATTATTGCTGTCAAAGTGGATAACCTCACATTTATCCACATTATATGACTTTGGCCATGCATGTGTCCACACACTCAGCCTGTGACAATCACACTGTCCTCAGTGTTTTGATGAACATCATAGAATCATAAGATCCCTACAGTGCAAGAAGAGGCCATTTAGTCCTTCAAGCTAGCACCAACCCTCCAACAGAGCACCTTATCCAGGCCTTAACTCCTGTAACCCCCACATGTTTATCCGCTAATACCCCTGACATCTCATAGTTGCCTACAGAAAATATGATCTCTGACCTTCTGTATCCCCCTTCCCTGCCTGACCACCACCTCAGATCTGCCAGCAGAAAAGCAATTTTGCAGCCCATGGCGTCTCCCTTTCCCACCGACACTCATCAAACAGCTCCTTGAAAACTCTGAGCAAGAAAAGTAACCTACCCAAGAGGAGGACAGTAATGAAGGGAAAGGAAAAGAGAACAAGAAAGACAAAAAAAAATGAAAAGAGAAAAGGAGAGAGAAAATCAATGGAAAATGAGAGAGAAGCAGAAAAGAAGAAAAGATTGATAGACCAACAGAGTCAGAAAAGGAAAGAAAGAGAGAAGCAAAAACATAAAAGGTCAAGGGCAACGATCTTTATGACCACCTTAAGTAATGCCACAGTAGATATATGAAATACAAAACTACTTACTATACCTCCCTTAATTGAGACAAAAACAGAAAATGCTGGAAAATCCCAGCAGGTCTGTGGAGAGAGAAAGAGCCAATGTTCTGAGTTTGGATGACCCTTCATCAGACTCAAAATATTGGACAAGATTTTATGGCCTTGCTCTTGCAAGACCATAAGGTCCGGCCTGAGGTCAATGAAGATTTCCGTTGTGGGATCTTTGCTTGCGCCAATTCCAGATTAGCCAAGGTGGTAGAGTTTTGGCTGTTGGCTCTATTCTTTCATCACGGACTCTATTAGACCTGCTGAGATTTTCCAGCATTTTCTTTTTTTGTTTCAGAATCCAGCATCCGCAGTATTTTGTCTTTCCCTTAATTAAGAGTGTGACTTTATCAGTGCCTCCATTTTTCAGTTTTCTTTCTCTTCAAACGCCTTTCTGTTGAGTTTATCCCCAAAATGAAAATGCTAGTAATTAGATTTATAAATGTAATTTTAACCTGGCATTTAAGACACTGATTCAGCAACTTCTCTGACAAATGGAATTTTCTTGAGTTTTTTTTTCCCCTAATTGCCCATCATGTCCCTATTGAAATTATGCTGACTGAGTAAAATTCTTCTTTTTAAAAGGAATATTTTTAATGTGAACTGACATTTCTTACTGCAAAGTATACTTTCATTAACTGATGACATGTCGCTATTGCTTCTGAACAATTAGTTCATTGAAACTCTAATTTTACTCACTGGAAAATGAAAAATTGTTGAAAAATTCAAAGGAAATCTAAATTTCAAACAGAGCATATGTACTGTAATTTTATTGGACTAGAGATTAGTAGATATGAAAGTTGAAAAGGGACAAAAAGTTAAAAGGTTTCCTCTCTGAAATATTTAAAGAAAATGGGCTTTCTTTGCAAATGGTTTTACAATTGTATTTCATAAGAGTGTACAGAGGAACTGTTAGTGATGAAAATTAAAGGCTGTAATATGCAAGATATAGTAACGTTATATAAGGTTTGGTACAATAAAGTAAATGCAAATCAACATAATAAATGAGTCCAGTTTATTGCTTGTTTTTGAAGTTCATACAAGAGTTTAAATTCATACAAGAGTTCATACAATAATTTAAGAATCTCATATCAAATGTGAAAAGGTTACTTTTTTTAAATTCATTTGTGGGGCATTGGCATCACTGGCCGGCGAGAATTTACTGCCCATCTCTAGTTGCCCTTGAAGGGGCCGTTGAGAGTCAATTGTGTCTCTGGAGTCACATGTAGGCCAGACCCGGTAAGGATGACAGATTTCCTTCACATTAATGAACCAGGTGAGTTTCTCTGACAATCGACAATGGCTTCATAGTCATCACTAGATTTTTAATTCTTGTTCTTTTTTATTGAATTTAAATTCCATCAGCTTCTGTGGTGGGATTCAGACCCGGGTCTCCAGGACATTAGTTGAGTTTCTGGATTAATAGTCTAGCAGTGATACCACTCAGCCATCACCTTCCCAACATCATTGCCTGATTTCAGAGAGTTGTGCTCACACAGGGTATGTTTTGAACAGCCATGAGTACAAGGTGCTAACATCAGTTTTGACCCAATTCCTGTGTGTGTGGTTTCCCTGATGTGAACAAAATCATCCTTTTGCAAAAATCACTACTACTTTCTAAAATGTCTTCAAATTACATCAATACTTCAATACATCAACTCTAATTCAACACAATACATGTACATGTTGTTCCTGTCAAGATTTTTCACATATTTTTGAAGCAAAGTTAATTAAATTTAGTTGCTTAAACAATAGCCTCCAGGCCTTCATTATTGACAAATTACAGCACAAGCAGAACACCATAGTTCGTATTCCCCTAAGTTATTAACCTATGTTATTGCCAATCTGCACTCGTTTTTGGGCACAATCTTACTGGCTGTTCACTGCCTCGCTGCAGTGAACCAAATCTCCATTCACTCCATTTGGATGGGAAAATCCCGTCGGTGTGAACAGCCATAACATTCCAGCCTCTATATTTTCTGTTCTTATCTTTCCATTGTCTTATTGAACCATATCTCCACATGCTCTCTCCCCTTATTTATCCATTCCCATCTCTCCATTAGTGGCACTTCTTTCAACCAATGTACCACCATCCTCCAAAAATCTCTCCCAAATTTGACTTTGACTTTGTCATTTCCCTCTCTTACGTCAGCAGCTCCCTTCACAAACAAAAGGCTAAATATTGCAGATATTGGAATCTGAAACAGAAACAGAAAGTGCTGGAAAATCTCAGTAGGTCTGAAAGTACCTGTGGAGAGAATAGAGTCAATGTTTCAAGTCTGGATGACTCTTCTCCAGACTCAAAACTTTGGCTCTGCTCTCTCTCCACAGCTGCCAGTGCTTTTGACACCATTCCAATTTTCCTACTCCCCCTCCCTTCCTTTCTTCTTGTTCTGAAAACATTCTCCACAGTAAAAGGACTACAGCAACATAAATTGTTGTAATTACCAACCACCTTCCACCATTATGTACTAACACAGCTCTCAATTGTTTGTGGTAGTGGTCTGTGTTTTAACACAGCTTGTTATCTCCTTATCCTCTGCAGCTTATAACTAAGATATCCGTTAACATTCACAAGGGGTCATGATATGTAGTACACTGTACCAAAACGTCCCATAAGAAAAGAAACTGCAAGCACCCACTGGAATGAATCAGATGTTTCCAATGCAAAGATCAAGGATAGAATTGTCTCGGGCAGTGACATAAAATGAGTGACGTTACATCAAACTCCCGTTCTCCACAGCACCTGATAATCAGTTCCATTGACTCATCATACCCAAGGCAAAATTCTGTCCCTAAATGTCCTGAGTTAGTTACATATCAACATGGTATTGATTTGGTTTATTATTATCATGTGCATTGGGATACAGTGAAAACTATTGTTTCTTGTGGGCTATACACCAAAACATACTGTTCATAGAGTACATAAGAGAGAAGAAAAGGATAGGGTGCAGAATATAGTGTTAACAGTTATGAATAGGGTAAAGAGAAAAATTAGATTAATACGTGAATGGACCATTCAAAAGCCTGATGGGCGGCAGGGTAGTACAGTAGTAGGTACATTGTGTGCACATCCGAAACAGCTTGCCGGCAAAACTACTTATTATGGGAACTAGGCATCACTGAATCGATATCAACACACACTACTTCAACCTCAAACAGTAGATTTGATATTACAAACACATGCTCTTAATGTGAGTTCTGGACTCCAGGAAGACAAAGCAGGAGTTCAGGGAACACATAACTGATTCATGGCCCTATGTTTTCCTGGTCGATTGCATTTAAACTGACATCTGAGGCGTACTTCCAGTGTGTTAATCTCTGCTTTGGGAGCAGTAACTCCAGGTGAGAATTTAATTCCAGTGGAGATCCAGGCGCATGCTGAGAGGATGAGAGAAAACATCTTAGCAGGCCCTATCCACATAAAGCAACATATTTATCTATTAATTCCCCCAGCCTACACTTTTCACAGAATTAGGGACCCGGATTCAATTCCCAGCTTGGGTCACTGTGTGGAGTTTGCACATATTTACTGTGTCTGTGTGTGTTTCCTCCAAGTTTTCCAGTTTCCTCCTGCAGTCCAAGGAAGTGTGGGTTAGGTGGATTGGCCATGCTAAATTTCTCCTTAGTGTAAGGGGACTAGCTAAAGTAAATGCATGAAATTGTGGGTGGGATTGTGGTCGATGCAGGCTCAATGGGCTGAATGGCTCCTTCAGCACTGTAGAATTCTATGATTCTACGATGGCAGCAGGGAAGAAGCTGTTCTTGAATCAATTGGTACATGACCTCAGACCTTTGTATCTTTTTCCTGACAGAAGAAGGTGGAAGAGAGGATGTCCACGATGTGTGGGATCCTTGGTTATGCTGGCTGCTTTCCTGAAGCAGCAGGAAATGTGGATGGGGTTAATGGATGGGAGGCTGGTTTGTGAGGTTGACTGGGCTATGTTCACAACCCTTTGTAGTTTCTTGCGGTCTTAGTCCGAGCAGGAGCCACACCATTCTGTGACGCAGCTGGAAATGATGCTTTCCATGGTCAATCTGTAAAAATTGATGAGAGTCTTAAGGGACATGCCAAATCACAAAGAATAAAGAAAATTATAGCACAAGAACAGGCCCTCTGGCCCTCCACGCCTACACTGACCATGCTACCTGTCTGAACTAATTGGAATCTCCTTAGCTATCTGAGAAAGTAGAGGTGTTGATGGGCTTTTTTAACTATAGCATCTGCATGACGGGACCCCAGGACAGCTTGTTGATGATCTGAACACTCAAAATTTGAAGCTCTCAACCATCTCCACTTAATCACCTTTGATGTATACAAGGCCATGCCTTCCAATGTGTTCCTTGAAGCTGATGACTATCTCCTCTAGAGTAGTCTTTAAATTATGAATGGAAAAAGAATTTTCAAATGATCTGCATGTTCAAAATTACATTTCTTTTTCAAAAGCAGGAGTTTCCGCAGAGATTATTCTAGGTTCACAATCTTGAGGGCATAAATTTTAAATTGGAGGTGGGCCATTCAGGAGCTAAAGCGGGAAGAAACTTTTGACTTACTTTTCTTCTGTTGCTATAGCAATCAACTCCGGAAGGTCAGGGAGGTTAGTAGAAAAGGAAAATACCCTTGCAGGAGCTGTCATAATGTTTGGATTTGCTTCCTTGGATTGCGAATTTGACTGTTTTCTCTCATCCTCTCAGCATGCACCTGAATCTCCATTGGAATTAAATTCTCACCTGCAGTTAGTGCTCCCAGTGCAGAGATTAACAAACTGGAAGTATGCCTCAGGTGTCAGTTTAAACGCAATCTGCCAGGAAAACATAGGGCCATGAATCAGTTATGTGTTCCCTGAATTCCTGATTTGTCTTCCCGAAGTACAGAATTCACATTAAGAGATGCGTTTGTAATATCAAGTCTACTGTTTGAGGTCAAAGTAGTGTGTGTTGATATCGATTCAGTGATGCCTAGTTTCCATATTAAGTAGTCTTGCCTGCAAGTTATTTTGGATGTGCACACAATGTGCATATCAACTCCAGCCATAATACTTTGCTGAGCTGTATGCAGACCAGGGGCTGCTGAATGGAGATAACTATGTCTTGTCAAGTTTGATTCAAGCACAACATATGTCGTGGCTGTATTAATTGATAACCACTCTTCTTTCTTATTTATCCACTCCATCCCAACATGAGAATGATTTAATAAAACAAGCACATAACTTGAAGGCTCCCCATCTGGACAGAATCATAGATTCATTACCATGCAGAAAGAGGCCATTTGAAGATGCTCTCCGAAAAAACATCTTAGCAGGCCCTATCTACATAATGTCACATATTTATCCTGTTAATCCCCCTAGCCTGCACATTTTGGGCACTTTACCTAGGTCCTATTCCTGTAACTCCATGCATTTATCCTGCAAATCCCTGACACTAACGGGCAACTTAGCATGGCCAATCTGCCTAATCTGCCCATCTTTGGAGTCCTCATAATCGATTAAATGAATTAATTCTCTGAACCTATAAACCTTGGGACATCAAGGGGCAATTTAGTATGGCAATCCACCTCACCTGCACATCTTTGGAATGTGGGATAAAACCGAAGCCCCTGGAGGAAACCCACGCAGACATGGGGAGAAGTTGCAAACTCTGCACACACATTGGCTCAAGGTGGGAATTGAATCCAGACCTCTAGTGTTGTAAGGCAGCAGCACTTATCACTGTGCCACAGTGCTCAACCACCACTTTGTCACTGTGCCATCCATATAGCAACATATCAGGCAATTAATGCTTCTAAAAACAAAACAATGCTTTGAAACATCTGTGAGTGGCAAGTAATTATCAGTGGGCATTAAAGGAATTGTTAAAAAAGCATTTTCACAGTGATACAATTTTTGTGAGCTTAAATTGCAACCTATATTTGAGATCACCACACATTCCATTTTCCTTTGAGCTTGAGCCCAATTCTGACAAAGGTCAAAAGAATTTAAGAAACCACAGAAGGAAAGCAGAAGGAGAACAGAAGCAGAGTAAATATGAAGGGTTACGGAAATAGGGCCTGGGTAGATTTGTGATTGGTGCAAACTCAATGGGTCGAATAGCCTCCTTCTGCACTGTTGGCATTCTATGATTCCATAAATAGGCATAGGTCAAATCACTCTCAAGTATCTTCACAATTCACCACAGTAACCTGGCAACATTTCAATGCATCACCATTACTTTGCAAGTTTTTTGGCTCTAACCTGCTTTTACTCCACTGCTGTGATTAATTAGTGCGATATCTATAGCTCTCCCATAGAAGGCATGCCGAATTTTTGATCATCTACATCTGTGTGTGCTTCTCCTTAATACCTTAAATCTTACTTGTAGCCAGGTACTGATTTTGTCCTTTATTAATGAAGTTGATCAAGGTGGTATTTGCTTAGGTCAGTTCAGAGTATCCACTTCTGTCTGTACCTTCAGGTCTTCCTTCCCCAATGAAAAGTTAGAGTCTGTGAATCTCTTCCCATAATTTGGAATTGTAGGTCCTCGGACATTCCTTATCCTCAATGCCAAACCATTACATTGCTTCAATGTCCTTTTGAAGGTATGTGCCCAATATTTCACACACTGTTCCAACTGTGCCCTTCCCAAACGCCTCTCTAGCAATTAATGTCAGGATCAAGTGCTTCTACATCAGAAATCAAGATTTCCCCTACACATTGCATTGAATTTGGAGCACTGTGAGCAGTTTTGGGCCCCATATCTAAGGAAGGATGCATTGGCCTTAGAAAGAAGACAGAAGAAGTTCACAAGAGTAATCCCTGGAATGAAGAGCTTATCGTTTGAGGTATAGTTGGAGACTCTGAGTTTGTATTTGTTGGAATTTAGAAGGATGGGTAGGGAATCTTATTGAAACTTACACAATACTGTGTGGCCTGGTTAGAGTGGATGTGGAGTGGATGTTTCTACTAGCAAGAAAAACTAGAACAAGAGGGCACAACCTCAGGCTAACGGGATAATCCTTTAAAACAGAGATGAGAAGGAATATCTTCAGCCAGAGAGTGATCAATCTGTGGAGCTCTTTGCCGCACAAAGCTGTGGAGGCCAGATCATTGAATGTCTTTAAGACAGAGATAGAAACGTTCTTGATTAATAAGGGGATCAGGGTTTATGGGAAAAAGGCAGGAGAGTGGGATGAGAAAGATATCAGCCATGATCGAATGGCAGAGCAGACTCAATGGGCCAAGTGGCCTAATTCTTCTCCTATGTCGCATGGTCTAATTTATTTGGGCAGCGTCAGCCAAGCGCCGCATGAATACGGACCTGCAACTTAAAATTGTCCACTATTTAAGATCAATTGACAATCAGACTCAACAATTTCATAAGGGTGTTTTATCACAAACATACCATTGTTCTGATGCCCAAAAACCCAATTAGAAAATTGCACAATGTTTCAACTTTTCAAACAAAAGTAAAGTATTATTCAATTCTGTGGAAATAGTACCAGAGCCTAAAAGAATCGGAGATTTACTCATGGTGTGCGCCCCAAACCGTAATAGTAACTATATTTATATTTGGTTAAGTGCAGAAGATGTGAAATATCATGATTACTTAAACTGTTTCACTGGCTGCTATTGAAGCTTTTATTTTAAAGGCAATGGTAATATTGGCTGTCACACTTGAAAGTCTGTGTGTGTTGACAAGTTCCTGAGGTGTCCCTAACACTCATTTACATCTCATTTTTGCACTTTCAATTCACACATGGTGCATTTGAATTTGTTCTTGTTTGCCTACCGCGTTACTGGCTCATGCAAGTGTTAGACATCGCTTTGCAGTGAGCAGGAAGGGAGCTAAAATTCAGATTCTTGGAAGCTGGGAAGCTGGAAAATGATCATGATTTGTGTTACTATGAGATGTTCCTTGCTATGATTGTATCTCAACATGGCAGCCTCTTTGTTTGCTGCGCGCGTTTCATTCCCGTAATATTTTATTTTAACCTTCTTCTTTGCAGCGGTGGTTAGCACTGCTGCCTCACAGCACCAGGGACCCGGGTTCAATTCCAGCATTGGGTGACTGTCTGTGTGGAGTTTGCATGTTCTTCCCGAGGGTTTCCTCTGTGCTCCACTTTCCTCACAAACTTCAAAGGTATGCAGGTTAGATAGATCGGCCATGCTAAATTGCCCATTAGTATCCCAAAGATGTATTTTTAAAGTTTATTTAATACTGTCACAAGTAGGCTTGCAGTGAAGTTATTGTGAAAATCCCTTAGTTGCCACATTCCAGTGCCTATCTGGGTACACTTGAAGGAGAGAATTAGGTTAGGGCGCTCACCATGTGTGATGTTACAGGGTAATGGTGGCAGATTGGGCTTTGTTGGGGGGTTTTTCAGAGTCAGTGAAGACTCAATGGACCAAATAGCCTCTTCCAAACTGTAAGGATTCAGGTTTATTCGGATTAGATTTTTCAAGTTCCACTGAAGGAATCCATTATAGCCAAGTGAGACTACCATTTCTGCAGATTTCCTCACGTTTTATTAGTAATACTTCTTTGCAATAACAAGGCCATGTGTAATATTGCATCCTCCAAAAGTCAGCAGTCTAAATCAGTGAATCTCTGAAGAAGAGCCAGAACATTAACTCTGTTTCTTTCTTCACAGCTGCTGCCAGGCCTACTGAGTTAGAACATAGAACATAGAACAATACAGCACAGAACAGGCCCTTCGGCCTTCGATGTTGTGCCGACCAAAATAAAAAGCAATGCCCCTCCAAACTAAACCATTCCCTTCTCTTCCATATACTTATCAATTAACCTCTTAAACGCCACCAAACTTGGCGCATCTACAACAGCTGCAGGCAGGGCATTCCACTCCCTAATCACTCTTTGAGTAAAGAACCTACCTCTGATATCCGTCCTATAACTCATACCCCTTAATTTAAAGCTGTGTCCCCTCGTGCTAGCTTTCTCCATCCTAGGAAAAAGGCTATCACTGTCCACCCTATCTAAACCTCTAATCATCTTATATGCTTCAATAAGATCCCCTCTTAGCCGCCTCCTTTCTAACGAAAACAACCTCAAATCCTTCAACCTCTCTTCATAGGACCTGCCCTCCATACCAGGCAACATCCTGGTAAACCTCCTCTGTACCCTCTCCAATGCCTCCACATCTTTCTTATAATGTGGCGACCAGAACTGCACACAATACTCCAAGTGCGGCCGCACTAGAGTTTTGTACAGCTGCAACATGATGCTGCGGCTCCTAAATTCAATCCCCCTACCAATAAAAGCTAAGACTCCATAAGCCTTCTTAACAACTTTATCCAGCATTTTCCAGCATTTTCTGTTCTTACTTCAGATCACCGACACCCACAGTTTTTAGCTTTGTATTATAGTC
Source organism: Sphyrna mokarran (assembly GCA_024679065.1). Taxonomy (NCBI): domain Eukaryota; kingdom Metazoa; phylum Chordata; class Chondrichthyes; order Carcharhiniformes; family Carcharhinidae; genus Sphyrna; species Sphyrna mokarran. Next base: position 22,910,499 of record JAGIQG010000022.1, on the reverse strand, counting down.
CAAAGTAGTGTATCCTTGTGGAATAGTAGCTTCAAATAAAGGTTTGAACTTTTGTAATGCCTAGTCCCTCAATATAATCCCTAGAACCCAAATACTTACACAGCCATGATGGACCGATTAGCCTCCAGTCCTGCAAGATTTCACAACTGACAAAGGAACAGGGTTGCTACTGTTTCACACTTCTCTATTCTTTAGTGCCCCTGATTCTTTATCTATTTGTATGCAGTTTTTTAACCTAATAATGGAAGCAATTTCTTAAAATCAGAATTATGCCACTTTTGGATCAATTAAGGCAAAACGATGCTCAATTTATTTCATATTACTGTCCGATTAGAAACCAATTTACTCTCAAAGATCGAATAAATTTTTTCTCCTTTTCTACAATAGAGGGGAGATGGTGGCAATAATAGTACTGTCACTGGACTAATAGTAAGCCAGCATATGGATAGCACAGTAGCACAGAGGTTAGTACTGCTGCTTCACAGCTCCAAGGTCCTGGGTTCAATTCTTGGCTCAGGTCACTACCAGTGTGGAGTTTGTACATTCTCCTTGTGTCTGCATGGGTTTCCTCTGGGCACTCCAGCTTCCTCCCACAGCCCAAAGATGTGCAGGTTATATTAATTGACCATGCTAAGAAATTGACCCTTTGTGTCCAGGATAGCGGAGGTTAGAGGGATTAGTGGGTGTAATATGTAGGGGTATAGGGGTAGGGCCTCTTTCTGCACTGTACAGTTTATAATTCTATATGCTCTGGGATCCTGGGTTTTAATCCCATCAAACAGATAGTGAAATTTGAATTAGGTAATTGGGAATTAAACATTGAATGATGATCATGAGACCAGTGTCGGTGTCATAAAACCCATCTGGTTCACTGCTGCCCATAACTGGTCAGCCTAACAGATGACTTTTAAATGCCTCTGAAATTGAGTAACAAGTCACTCAGTTGTCTCCAACAAAGCCTACAGTAAGGAATTAAACTGTTGATTCTACAAAGCCCTTATGATAAAATTGGGAGTGCTGTCTCACATACTAGTCAAGCAAAGCCTGACGTACTCATGATTGCATCTTACGTACATTAGGAAGAGAGATCCCAATGTCCACTCCACATTTTCATGAAGCCTCATGGTTTCAGGTCAAATACGGCCAATCCAACCCCCTCCTCTGGTGAATCAGTACTCTTCCACATTGAACACGGCCTGGAGGAAGGGATGAAGGTGGCAAAGGAGCAGAATATACTCTCAGTAGGATACTTCAATGTTCACCATCAAGAGTGGCTTGATAGCTCAACCACAGAGACTGAGCTGGACAAAACTGCTGGACTGAGTCTGTGGCAGAGTATGCTCATTAATCTGCATGCTGCAGATGCCTCTGATTATGACCAAAGAGTTATAGGGCGGGCTCCCATTTCCCATGCTAGCAGAAAACAGGAATGATTCTCATTCACCTTGGCAGCATCTGTCCGGTGGGATTCAACCACCTAAAGGATACAAATGATCTCAGGAAACCCGCCAGCCAGACTGGCTGTTCAGAGATTGGGTGCCATTGTGCACCCTGATCTTTGCGCCCAGAGACAAGACCTCCTCTTCCCAAAAAAATGAAGTGGTGCTCCCTCCCCCCACTGACAAGGGAAACACTACCAACCCCCTCAGCAAAGAGAGGCACCTCTTCCCCATGCACAAATAATTATAGAATCCTACAGAGCAGGAGGCCATTTGACCCATTGAGTGTGCACCGATAATAATCCTGCCCAGGCCCTATCCCCATAACTCCTTGCATTTACCTTAGCTAGTTCCCCTGGCACTATATAGCAATTAAAAAAGGCCAATCCACCTCTCCTGCACATTTTTGGACTGTGGGAAGGAACTGGAGTACTCAGAAAAAACCCACGCAGACATGGGGAGAAAATGCAAATACCACACAGACAGTGACCCAAGCCGGGAAATGAACCCAGATCCCTGGTGCTGTGAGGCAGCAGTGCTAATCAGTGTGCCACTGTGGCACCAGCATACTCCCTGCTACCACACCACACAGGCATGAGGGTGACCTGACATAACCCCACCCTCTCTAATTAACACTTCTTCTCCCTCAGACCTCCCCCACTCAGGCCCGTTCCTCCTTTCAGCTCCCCTCCTCCCTCAGACTCCTGAGTCAGCCCTCTTTCCCCCCAGAACCCAACTCATTCCCCACTGCAGGCCACAAACCTTAGCAATGCCAACAGTGCATTTCCACTGGCATTTTGGCATTGACACCCTGGCCTGATGCCCTGAGCCCAAGGATTGGGTGTAGGGAAGGGGGTCAAAGGATGTAAGTCCAGAGGCCATTTTCCCCTCTGCTACTGCCAGGCTGCAGGGGAAATGTCTCTCAAAGATCTTGGGGATTGGATGGGCTCAGGCCAGAGGCAAGGTGTTGATTCTGCAATTCTCCCTTGGCATGGAAGTCTCATGACTGGATTTTCCCTTCTAGCCCTGGCAAGTCTGAACATTGCCCCAGCATGGTGATTTCAGGCAGCCCTTTGATTAACATCTTCATTCCTGGCTGTCAGTTGTGAAGAGTTTGAAATGGCCATGTCTCTCTCATTATTTTCTATGCCTCTTGCGACCTTGTCCATTACAAACACAGATGCAAAATATTCATTTAGTACCTCACCTGTCATGTCTTTTGGCTCCGAACACAGTTTGCCACTTTGGTCTCATTGGGCCCTTAATATATTTATAAAACACCTTGGGAATTTTCTTTATTTGGCCAGGCAGACATTTTTCATGCCGCCTCTTCTCTTTCCTAACTTATTTTATAAGTACCTCCAACACTTTCTAAACTGCTCTGGGGAATACATTGTTTTGAGCCTCATGCATATGCCATAAGACTCCCATATTTCCTTATCTAGTCCTGTATACCCTTTGACATCCAGGATTTTCTGGATTATTTGGTACCACTTTTTACCTCTACTCTTCTGTTTCCTTTTTAAATAACTCACACTGATTTAATGTGGATTTTCCTTCAAGTAGCTGCTCTTAATCCACTTTGGCCAGATCCTGTCTTATCCTACGAAAAATTGTCTTCCTTAATTCAGAAACTTTATTTCTAATCCATTTTTGTCCTTTTCCACATTGCCTTAAATGTTACTGAGTTGTGGTCCCTATCACTGATATGCACCCTCACTGATATTTCTATCACACGTCTGTCTTCATTTCCCAATATTAATTTAAATATTGCCCCCTCTCTTGTGGATTTTTTTACCTGCTGACCCAGAAAGCTTTCCTGGATGCACTTTAAGAATTTTGCCCTTTCTAAGCCTTCCAGACTTTGCCTATTCCAATTAATATTGGCGAACTTGAAAACCCCTACTATTATTCCCTATTGTATTTACACTTATCTGAAATTTGCCTACATATCTTCTGTTCTGTTTTTCCCTAACTATTTGGAGCATGTAGTACACACCCAGCAATGCCACTGACCCATATTTTAAATTTTAAATTCCATCCATATATTCTTAATTGGGGAACCCACTAAAATGTCATCCCTCCTCATTGCAGTAATGGACAGTATTGCAATATCACCTCCTCTTTTACACACCCCACTTCCGACACCCATCTCTCCTTAAGATTCTATACCCTGAAATATTGAGCTGCCAGTCCTGTCCTTCCCTCAACCATGTCTCTGCGACAGCAACAATACATTTCCCCATGTGTGAATCAACATACTCAGTTCATCTGCATTACCCATAAGATTTCCAGCATTGGAATAAATGCCATCTAACCTTGCTATATCCCTTGTGCTTTAATGTTTGCTCTGCCTTCCATTCTCACTTGGCTTGTTTTCTGTACTTAGCTGTGTATCATTCCTTACTATACCACCACTCTATAACTCAACCTCAGGCCAAACTAGTTTAAACTACCACCAACAATACTAGAAAACCTTCCCGCAAGTATATCCCATTCGAATTCAGGTTCAACTCCCTCACTCACTTAGATTTTCTATATCTCTTTGCAGCGTCCTCTGCACACTTTGCTCTGCCACCTATCTTAGTATCATCTGCGAATTTTGACACACTACTCTTGATTCCCAACTCCAAATCATCCATGTAAATTGTAAACAATTGTTGTCCCAACACTGATCTCTCAGGCTAGTCACTGATCACTAACCAGAAAAATACCCATTTACCCTCACTCTTTGCTTTCTGTTAGTTAACCAATCCTCAATCCATGCTAATGCATTACCCGTAATACTATGCACCTTTATCTTATGTAGCAGTCTTTGTTGTGGCATCTTGTTAAATGCCTTTTGGAAATCCTAATGCACCACATCCACACGTTCCCCTGGAACAGTAAGTTAAAAAGATAGAAGGCTAAATGCCATGGGAGGGAAAGAACCCACTGTCCACAAAGGTAGAAGCAGGAATGCGATTTGCTAAGGGAGTGAAGGAGTTAGAGTCAAAATTAAAACACAAATTTTCACAGATAACGATCTCGCACACAGAATGAGATAGAGACAAAAAACTTAGATGGTTAAATAAATGTAAGATAGATATGAAAAACAAAGATTTCTATTCATGGTGTATTGGCATCATTACTGTAGAAACAGATAGCTATTCCTTAACATATGTGTCATTTTAAACCAGACTGGGATTGGTCCTGAAAAACTGTATTAATTACTGTGCCAGTAGATAGGACGTTGAATTAAAAATTGGAGTGTGGGGGGATTTCAGGAAAGGGTAAATACAAAGCTGGAAGAGATATATCAAGCATGTACTAGATCAGAATAAGATTTTGAGAAAAAATAAGTACAGTGGACCAGGAAGGAGCAGATTAACAAAGTCAATTTATGTCCAATAACTGAATGAGCAAAACAGTCACAACAGAAGAGACAAATTAACAACACAATTAGAAATAAATGGTTTCAGTTTAATAGCTTTTATGGAAATGTGGATGTACAGTAACTGAGGTAGGGACTAAATACTTCACAGTCAGCTTTCAGACATAGTATAAGATCAGCAATCACCTTATTGAATGGTGAACAGCTTTAAGATTCAAACAGCCTACTCCACTCCTGGCTCTTCTGCTCCAATGATTAATAGACTTCTCCTGTCCATGACATGCTTTTCTTCTGAGTATGGTTGTATTACTATGACCTTTCAATAATACTGAAAAATAATGTGAATGAAGGGAGTATCAATTCAGCCAGTTTTACAATGACATAAAATTGGCTCATCTATCAAAACAGAGGTGGCCAATGTATCCTATGAACAATAAATTGACCTTATCTTAACTTCGGAAGTCCTGTACTGGATTCAGGTTGTTCTGAAAGAGGAATGAAGCTGCACAGAGGCTTCTTGAATGGACAACTAACCAGTTGTTTGAATTTAATATGCTTTAAGCCCAGTTCTTCAAATTGCGCTTCAAGAAAGCAAGAAAGAGTAAAACAAGTTAGAGTATTTTCAATGACTTCAATCACAGACTTGATATATGGGATTACAGTGCACTGTTAGTTGAAATGATCCTCAGGGAAATTACTTTGAAGAGTTTCATCCCCATGACAAATCTGTCCATAATGTGCCACTAGTTGTCAGTCTCATTTGGAAAACTCAGAAGGTAGCTTGTTTGAGAAATGAAACTACCAAATTGGCACAGCAAGGATAGTCTTCCAAGGCTTCTGTGAGAGTACATTGATTGGGAATGCAGAGGGTGTTTTATCTTCAGTGGAACTAACGCTTTTGTCTCTTTCAGGGAATTTGGTGCTTACATTTAGTCCAAATGGCAGAAAAGCTTTAATTCCTCATTTGGAACATCCAGTTAATTGCGGACAACGGCCAGGATTTTACAATTCCATCCATCTCAGGAATCGGAGCAGCAAGCGGCAGAGCACAGGAAGGTCCATCGACCTCGAGCAGGATTTTACGTTTTCTGGATGAGCAAGGCTGCAAAATTCCACACATAATGTACACAGGTTTGAAATGCAAACATATGAAAATATCAATATTGCGCATTCATTGCAAATCTGCTACTGCAGTGGAGCTGGTGCTATTTACAGCATCGAGTGAATTTATTAGCATTCTAAGGCAGGAACAACAAAATTCTGTATGTGTGGCAGGGCAAGTGTATTACAGAGGAAATGTTGAAGGGGCATAGGCAGATTAACAATCCTAAAGTCTATCTAGGTTAGCTGATCTGCCAATACAGTTGGGAAAAATTCTTTCATTACTGTGGCAGGTCAGTGTCTTTGGAGGAAAGGAAACTGATTTCATAAATCTTCTTGCAGTGGACGTTTGGACAACAGAAAAATTCATTTGTAAAGGTTACATCATGTATTTTCATATGATTTCCATACTGTTCATTCAAGGTTTGCACTACAAGTTGAGTTTAAAGCTACTATTTGAGAACTGAATGCAGGTGGCACAGTGGTTAGCACTGTAGCACTACAGTGGTTAGCGCTATCTCATAGCATCAGGGACCTGGGTTCATTTCCATCTTTGGGTCTACATGGAGTCTGTACATTCTCCCTGCATCTGCGTGAGTTTCCTCTGGGTGCTCTGGTGTCATCCCACAGTCCGAAAGACGCGCTGGTTATTGACTATGCTAAATTCTCCCTCAGTGTACCCGAACAGGCATCAGAATGTGGTGACTAGGGGATTTTCACAATAACTTCATTGCAATGCTAATGTAAGCCTACTTGTAGCACTAATAAATAAACTTTAAAACAATAATAAGGATGCCGAAACAAAATAGCTTGGCATTTATATTTATGAAATATAACGAGCCTGAAGATATATAGCTGAAAATTGGAGTCCTTCAGGGAAAATGGAATGTCTAAGGAATAGTAAACATAATTAAAGATGAATTATATCACATTCTCCTACCAAATCTCTATCATTTCTATAACAAAGGGACAACTTGCATTCTCGCTAAATATAAGCAGAAGCTCAAAGGCCACTAATCCATGGAAATCAAAGAAGATTGGTCCCCATGAGTAATCATGAAGGCAGCTAATTTAAATAGTGCCATGAATTCTATTGGATACACGGGGGAGGTGGGGGGGGGGGGGTGGGGGGGAGGATAGTGATGGATAGTGATGTTGGCAAGACAATGCAGGAAGAGGACATGCCATAACGGGCAGCATGCATTTAAAACAATCGCCTGACTATTGGAAGAGGGAGTGAGATGTCAGGTGTAGCAGAAGGGAAAAGGCAAACACCTAACTTCTCAAAGTGCAGATGGAAGTTCCTCTGTCACAAATTAGTGAAAAAAGGAATACACTCATTGGAGGGGCAGAGCAGATGTCATCAGATGCATAGGTCATGTGGGAGTACTAGCTCTGGCTATAGTGGGACAACTGTAACCCCAAGTACCTCACTGCAGTATCAGATCAGGATAGCAAATTTAAGGTCAGAAGCTTATGCCCTCCCTCATGGCATGTTTGATAGCAAGGAGGCATTTAATCAGCTGGAAGGTTGGCAGAGCTGCCACTTACCCATCTCCATCTCCCCAGAAGGTGATGAGTGTGTCCCTCATTGAAAGGCACTCAGTGCATCATTGAGGGATCCCACATCAGGAGGGTAGGAGTCACTCTTTTAACCTTGCCAACGGCCCACCTTCCCCTTGCCTCTTACCACCTCCCACCATCCCGCTCTTGCCATCACTCATTTTTGCCTGTGATCCAGTAAGAATTCTAGGACTTGAGGATGAGTCATACCAATAACAACCATCGGATCCCCAGTGGTGCTGCCATACAATAGAGCTGTTGGCTTCTGAATGGGAGAGAGTCCCCCCCACACTTGCTACCACATCCTTGATCATAGGGACCCAGCTTACAAAAGGCCTTCCCAGAATGCGGTGATGTAACATTCCCACCAGGCCTCCAGTCAGAAGTTAAACCCATGTTGCCTCCATAAAATTCTGGCCTAAGACTGTTTTCATATGAATAACAAAGCAGGTTACAAAATCACGGATAAACATATGGACAATCCCCAGCACAACATTGCTCTTGGCATCATTCTCTTCATGTTTGTATTTCCAGGGGTGATTGTTTCACGTAGCTGTCAGGAGAACTGACAGAGTGGTGCTAACTAATTCCTGGAAGCCATGTGAGATGGTTCTATTAAGGCTATTATAACCCATGCCTCTCTGACTGAGGACAGCAATAATGTTTTCTTAATATCTTGTAGTCTTGAATAGCTTCTGGATTGTCATACCCAAATGTTACAAATGCAGGTAACAGATTCTTCAGCCAATCTGCCATCTCCAGCAGGGAAACAGTTGCTACCACCAGAATGTAAAGTCAACCATCGCATTTCTTTACTCTGTTATGAAGTTGCATATATAAGGTTAAAAATGTGGTGTTTGACAAAAGTAAATCTTGAAAATAAATGCTAAAAGCCAAAAGAAGAAATCATGTAGCATTGTCTCTTTAAAAAGTGTGTGTCTTTTAAGTGTGGAGTTTGGCAGGAATGGACCTATTCTTTTAACCATTGGGTTAAGTTAGTACCAAAGAGTTAGCTTTAGGATGTTGTAGTCAGAGTAATAGACTAGCTATAAACTTTAAATATTGGAAGATAGGAACAACTTACGACATGTATCAATATTGTTGCCTTGACCACACTGTTTTTGACAGATATCTCTTGCTTCTCTATCTTCCACTGCCTCCTCTAATTTTGTTGTAAATAGTTGCAATGCAACCCCTCTTCAATTATTCTTAATTGTACATAAGTCGCTGTCGGAATAATCATGAGGCTAATGCTATTCCCTATTCATCATGTAGAAACTTCCACAGTGCAGATGTGCAATTAAATGTGAACATCCAAAAGTTGCTGTCTGAGATCTACCACTTTGCTGTGAGCTTCACAAAGATGGCACATGTGAGTTTTAAACTGCAGCACAAGTTTGTAACATTTGTATCAAAAGCAACAGTCAAGGTTGTAACTTAGCAAAACGGGCTTTTGAATTGAACCACTGAGTTTAAAGCAAGCACATAGAGACACAGGACCAATGGAATTCAAATGTGAGGTTTGTTGATAGCCTCAAGTCACTCAGATTGCAAGAATATTGTGAAGTAATTGCAGATATATAAACCCGGACAAGGAGAGGATAACTATTAAAGTAAGCTTGCTATCTCTTCAGTCAGAAGGAGGAAAGGCAAGGCTCTTATATAGGATCCTGCAGTACATATATTCAGAAAATCATCATCTAAATTGAAGGAGATATCAGCTCAGAAAATATTCCAAATCAGAGCATCACTGAAGAATATTCATAATTCCAAAAGATGCCTCATTGCATATTCTTTGAGAGTGACTATATTCTATAGGGATTTATTTCATTATTCCTGAATGAGTCTTGTAATGTTTGAATAACATTCTATTGGGATTTTACTTGGTTTATTAATTGTTCAGTAAGGTTGTCACCAGTTTTAAAAATAAAGACCTGTTAATTGTTCATGAAAGAGGGTGACAGATATTGCTTTTACTTACCAAAGCTACAACCTCACACACATTCATGTAAGAATACAAGATGAGTCGATCCCTTTGAATGGTTCCAAAATGACACAGAGGGACATATCACCTTCATGTTGTAACAGTGCAAAATCTGCTAATGGTCTCAAGGACAATCATTTCTCCACTCATAGTTTCGACTTCTTCTTCTACTCAACTCCTCCCAGTTAGTGTTTCACCCAGTGATATTCATTCTCTATCTCCTTACAGACTTGGGGTTGATATTTGACCAGGGTGCCATGATGGTGTTGTAGTGAGATGGGGGCCTAGAAACTCAATAGCTTCTGTGCCAGATTGCTGGACTTCAATATATTTAGAACATAGAACAATACAGCACAAACAGGCCCTTCAGCCCACGAGTTACGCTGATCACATCTACCAATCCACAGACCTATCTATAACCCCCTATCCTATTCTTTTCCATATACTCATCCAGAAGTCTTTTAAAAGACCCCAGTGAGTTTGCCTCAACAACCTCCGACGGCAGTTGGTTCCATTCACTCACCACCCTCTGAGTGAAAAACCTACCCCTGACATCTCCTTTGTATTTACTTCCCTGCACCTTAAATCTGTGTCCTCTCGTAGTGACTATTTCAGCTCGGGGAAATAGTCTCTGAGGGTCCACCCTATCTATTCCTCTCAACATTTTATAAACCTCTATCAGGTCGCCTCTCAACCTACGTCTCTCCAGTGAGAAGAGTCCCAGCTCCCTCAACCTATCATCATAAGACCTGCCTCCCAATCCAGGCAGCATCCTTGTAAATCTCCTCTGAACCCTCTCAATAGCCTCTACATCCTTTCTATAATGGGGCAACCAGAACTGCGCACAATACTCCAACTGGGGTCTGACAAGAGTCTTATAGAGCTGCATCATTACCTCCTGACTCCTAAACTCTATTCCTCGATTAATAAGGCCAGTACACCGTATGCCTTCTTGACCACTTCCTCCACCTGTGAGGCCGATTTAAGAGTCCTATGGACCCGGACCCCGAGATCCTTCTGCTCTACAACACAGCTAAGACTCCTACCCCTTATATTGTACTCCTTCATCCCATTATTCCTGCCAAAATGGACCACTACACATTTATCTGCGTTGAAGTCCATCTGCCACTTCTCCGCCCAGTCTTGCATCCTGTCTATGTCCCGCTGCAACTTTTGGCATCCCTCCAGACCATCCACAACACCACCGATCTTTGTATCGTCGGCGAACTTGCTAACCCATCCCTCCACTTCCTCATCCAAGTCATTTATGAAAATGACAAACAGCAGGGGTCCCAGAACAGATCCCTGGGGCACTCCACTGGTTACCGACCTCCATGCAGAACAAGACCCATCCACAACCACTCTCTGCCTTCTGCCGGCAAGCCAGTTCTGGATCCATGAGGCCAAAGCCCCTTGGATCCCATGCCCTCTCACCTTCTCCAGAAGCCTTGCATATTTGATCCAATACCAGGAAAATAAACAAAGGGAATTCTGTTAGAAGATTGGGAGAGATTAGCACCGACTGCCTTTCAATGAGGGACTCTCCCCATCCTCAGGAGCCTACAAGTAACCCCCAAAGGTTTACTTATCATGTTTCCTGTATGGGCCACTCCCATCTACCATTGGGTTAAGTTAGTACCAAAGAGTTAGCTTTAGGATGTTGTAGTCAGAGTAATAGACTAGCTATAAACTTTAAATATTGGAAGATAGGAACAACTTACAACATGTGTCAATATTGTTGCCTTGACCACACTGTTTTTGACAGATATCTCTTGCTTCTCTATCTTCCACTGCCTCCTCTAATTTTGTTGTAAATAGTTGCAATGCAACCCCCCTTTAATTATTCTTAATTGTACATAAGTCGCTGTCGGAATAATCATGAGGCTAATGCTATTCCCTATTCATCATGTAGAAACTTCCACAGTGCAGATGTGCAATTAAATGTGAACATCCAAAAGTTGCTGTCTGAGATCTACCACTTTGCTGTGAGCTTCACAAAGATGACACATTGCTGTTTGCCTCATGATTAAAATGCGAGTGCTGTGCAGTTGCAACATTTGCACTATAGACACAAACTAAACTCACCACAAAAAGTTAAGTCTTGTCTATTTCAGTCCAAGTATCCCTTTAACAATATGATATTAATTATTACCAATATTACTCTCCTACCAGTGAATATTTACCATTACAAATTTGGAGTCTTATAGTTGAGATTCAAAAATGTACAAGTTACAGTTTACAATTTGTAGTTTCTCCTTCATGTCTCTCTTTCTCCCTTCCCTAATCCAATCTTTCTTTTCTTCTTTTTATTGCCCAAATTTTATTGCTCCACTCACCACAGAATCGGAGCGGGTGAGGAGCGGACAACGGAAATGTCCGTTCACTTTGGGCAGCAATTTCCAGTCTTACTCAAATACAAAGTAAAAGCCCACCCAATGTCTGCTTTGGTACATCCAATTCTAATTTACACTTCCTTCTCAGTTCTTGCACTGTTTATTTCAAAGTCCTTTTAATGATTGGTTAAGGAGATACACAGTTGCTTGCCCTATTCACCGAGGGCCTGGATGCTCTGTGCCACAGACTGCATTTTTATCAGCATCCACTTTCAGAAGTTTATTTAGTAGTGTCACAAGTAGGCTTACATTAACATTGCAATTGAAGTTACTGTGAAAATCTCATGGTCGCCACACTCTGGCATCTGTTCAGATACACTGAGGGAGAATTTAGCATGACCAATGCACCCTAACCATCATGTCTTTGGGAGGGAATCACAGCACCTGGAGGAAACACACGCAGACACAGGGACAATTTGCAACCTCCACACAGACCCAAGACAGAAATCGAAAACAAGTCCCTGGTGCTGTGAGGCAGCAGTGCTCAACTCAGTGCCACCGTGCTTCCTTAAGTTCAGCAACTTGTTTAAAAAAAAAATGTTGAAAACTTAAATGTGAAAAGACAAGTCTAACTAATGGCAAATGTTGTCAGATCCCCCGCGACAGCAAATTATGATCTTTGTTCTGATTGTCACTGTTCCCTTCTATTGTCATTCTCATTGTAGGCAATCTTTTCTTTTGTACAAAGGAGAACACGATAAGAATGGAATCTGATTGCGAGCTGTTTCCACCTCGCTATGTGCATTCATATGAGGTATGAAATGCTTTCAGGTGCAGGCTGGCTTTCACTCACATCTTCCATGGTAGTCACACTGCCACCCTTGTTTCAGGCACTATAAATAGGAACAATGGGACTAATTCCCAAGATGCCTTGTGAATATTAAAGTTTTACAATTAGAATCATAGAATCCTGACAGCGCAGATGGAAGCTATTCGGCCCATTGAGTCTGCACCGCCTGTCCGGCAGAGCACCTTATTCAGGCCCTATCCTCCTAACGCTAAGTATATATCCCGCTATTTCTTGTAACTTGTAGAATCATATAGGAAACCAGTAGTTATGTATGTAAGGAGACTGGGCCATGATAAAGTGAATTGGCCAAGATGCAAGTAATAGAAATAAAATGTCCTCGCAGGGAGGTTTCAGAGTGAAAGTGTTATTGCAAAGTCCTTTCAGACTGCATCTGAGATCTTGACTTTTTTTCTCATTTGTGAGACATGGGCATCACTGGCTGGCCAGCATCTATTACTCAGCCCTATTTGCCCTTGGTGGATAGTTGAGAATCAACCAATTCTAGAGTCACATGTAGGCCAAATCAGATAAGGATAGCAAATTTCCTTCCCTGAAAGACATTAGTGAACCAGATGTGTTGTTCCAACAATTGACAATGCATTCACGGTCGTTGATCATCAGTAGATTCTTAATTCCAGATTTTTTTTATTGAATTCAAATTCCACCAGCTGTCATGGTAGAATTTAAATCTGGGTCCCAGAACATTACCGGAGTCTCTGGATTAATAATTTTAAAGTTTATTTATTAGTGTCACAAGTAGGCTTACATTAACAATGCAATGTAGTTACTGTGAAAATCCCCTAGTCAACACACTCCAGCGCCTGTTCGTATACACAAATGAAGAACTTAGCATGGCCAATAATCAGCATGGCTTTCAGACTGTGGGAGGAAACTGGAGTACCCAGAGGAAATCTATGCAAAGTGATCCAAGCCAGGAATTGAACCTGGGTCCCTGTGAGGTAGTATTGTGCCACCATACTACCAATGATAGTCAAGTGATAATACACTAGCCCATGCCTTGTTGTATCTCAATAAGTATGGCATGATTTTTACACATGCTTTTGTATTCTAACATGTTTACTATTTATATAGGAACTCCTAAATATAGCTTTAAAACATTGGAATGAAAGAGCATCTGGTCATTTAAGACAAGGAACCAACACTATATAAATTATTCACTATCTGAAACATCACAATGAACATCATCATATTATAAGTCTTAAGACTTTTCACATGTAAAGAAAAACATTGTAAATCAAGCAAATCAACATCAAAAACATCTAACTGTATGCAATAAAAGGTGGGAAATAGAAAGAATCATAGAAACCCTACAGTGTACAAGAAAGCCATTCGACCCATCAAGTTTGCAACGATAACAATCCCACCCAGGTCTCATCCCCATACATTCAGCCCGCTAATTCCTCTAAACCACGCATCCCAGGACACTAAGCGGCAATTTGGCATGGCCAATCTACCTAACCCACACAACTTTGAGCTGTGGGAGGAAACAAGAAAACTGGAGGAAGCCCATGCAGACATGAGAGAACATACAAATTCCACGCACACTGTAATCCAAGCCAGGAATTGAATCCAGGTGCCTGAAGCTGTGAGGCAGCAGTGCTAACCATTGTGTCGCCTATATACTAATAGGAATCCTGAATTGAAATAAAAGTTAGATACTGGATGTGGTTAGCTTTAAAAAGAAAGAGCATTGCTTCAACGAAGCACTATTTTCAAAATTAAAACTGAAGTCAATAGACGTGAAAATCAGTTTGTACGAAAGGCACACTAAAATACTTTAAATAATACTCTGAAACAGGCACGGAAGATGATAGGATTTGAGTACAAATACAAAATGAGGCTTAGCAAGACATGAGTCAAGCAAGAATAAATGAAAATGTGAAAAATAAATTGCTTTGGGTAGAAAGGGGAGCATTAATTAATGTTTTGGTTACACTATGACAGGCAGAACATTAAAGAACAAAGAAAGCCACTAAAGGACAAGATGACTTTTTAGTATTAGATCAGGGGATGGTGAAGCTTTTGAATAATTTCTTCTCATCTGTATTCATACGAGAAATATGGATGGCAGTATGCCAGAGATGGTAACCAATGTATTGAAGGCATCAATATAGTGTAAAAAAATTGATAAGCAAGAAAGAGGTTATTAGGCAACATGGGATTCAAATCCTGATAGCATAAAAGAAAGATTATTTTAAAAAAACACAAAGATGGAATTATGTGGAAGATTTGCAGAATCTTTCTCCCTCACATTGAAAGAGCGAGAGTATTTGATTTTGATTTGATTTATTATTGTCACATGTATTACCATACAGTAAAGAGTATTATTTCTTGCACGCTGTACAGACAAAAACATACTGTTCATAGAGAAGAAAACAAGAGGGTGCAGAATGTAGTGTTACAGTCAAAGCTAGGGTGTAGAGAAAGATCAACTTAATGCAAGATAAGTCTATTCAAAAGCCTAACAACAGAAGAGAAGTTGTTCTTGAGTCGGTTGGTATGTGACCTCAGACTTTTGTATCTTTTTCCCAAAGGAAAAAGATGAAAGAAAGAATGTCTGGGGTGCATGGAGCCCTTAATTAGGCTGGCTGCTTTGCCGAGACAGCAAGAAGTATAGACAGAATCAATGGATGGGAGGCTGGTTTGCATGATGAATTGGAGAACCGAAGAAAGAGAAAATGTTACTCTTTTTAGGGGATGGGAGGGGGGAAATGAGAAAGATGATACAGAAACTAGTTTCAGTAAATCTTTGCTTTGTTCTAAGCATCGATTGAAGCTATTCAAAGATACCACTGATTCTTGTCATTGACAATATTAAAATATTATCCTTGAGTAAATGTGACAGGACTACTTTAATAAATGTACAAGGGAGGACAATATGTGTGACTGGCTAATTTAGTTTTTGGCATTTTTACTGAAGTCACCAGCTGCAATGTCACTACTTCTGGTCTTTGAACCTAGAAAAATTATTCAGTAATTCATGGGCCAAGTTCTCATTATGTCATGCGCATTTTGTTGACATAGTTCATTAAAGCTGGGAAATGTAAAAATTAGTTGTGCTTCAAATGTGTTTCAATTCATTGTTCTTTGCAATAAATACCTAGTTTAGCAATGCCAAATATTGTTGAGCCCTAGATACAGATAAAACAAATAGCAGCTGCACTGTGATGTAGAATGAGCCCTCCTCGATCAGTGTCCATTACTGTGGTGACATTGAGGATGACCGAGAGAGCAGGCCCAAGAGAATACAAGTATTTCAGAGTTGAGCTATTGAATAAGAAAAGTCTTCCTGATGAAGAAGTAACTTTGAGTTTCACAGAAACCTATATTGGTGCAGAAGATAGCACTGCTGCCTCACAGCATCACGGATCTGGGATCGATTCCTGGCTTGGGTCACTGTTTGTGTGGAGTTTGCCTATTCTCCCCGTGTTTGTGTGGGTTTCCTCCAGGTGCTCCAGTTTGCTCCCACAGTCCAAAGATGTGCGGGTTAGGTGAATTGGCCATGCTAAATTGCCCCCTGGTATGAGGGGGACTAGCTAGGATAAATGGTTATGGGAATAGGGCCTGGGAAGAGATTGTGGTCAGTGCAGACTCAATGGGCCAAACTGTTTCCTTCTGCACTATAGGACTCTAGGATTATAGATGAATTCAAGTGTTTCTAAAAGAGTTACAACAGCCACTTCAGTCAGGGCTGTTGCACAGAAATCACCAAGTATTAGGTATTAAAACAGCTTTTGCTTTTTTTTCTTTTAACGATATGTATTCAAATGCATTCAAGAACATTTAAGAGTGAGACAACCTTGATGTCAAGGGCAGTCTGATGGCACAGTAATTGCTCAAATTGGATATGGCTGTTTTTTTTGTGGACAGGGCATACCTGGCAGTCATCCTCATTGTCGAGCAGATCTCAGTGTTGTAGCTGTGCTGAGACAACTTGGCCAGAGGCTTAGCTGGTGTACAAATGCTCCGAACTAGAGTTGGAATGCTGTCAGGACACATGGCCTTTGCAGGGTCCAGCACTCTCAGCCATTTCTTGATATCACATGGAGTGCAACAAATTGGCTGAAGATAAGTTTTTCTGGCAGAATTATGAAGGCTTGCTGAACATAGCTCAAGATCTCATTGTTTGTTCATGTACAGATAATCACGGATCCCTAAATATTATAAAGTAAAATTACAAGGAGGTGATGGATAAGTGGTATTATCACTGATCTATTAATCTAGAAACGCAGCTAAATTCTGGATAACGGGGTTCGAATTCCACAATGGTGGAATTTGAATTCAGTAAAAAAAATCTGAAATTAAGAATCTACTGATGATCATGAAATCATTGCTGATTGTTGGGTAAACCTATCTGGTTCACGTACCTTTAGGGGAGGAAATCTGTCATCTTTACTTGGTCTGGCGTACATCTGTCTCCAGAACCACTGCCCTCCAATTGTAACTGCAGATAAGCAATAATCCAATAGTTAGCAACACCCATGTCCCATAAATGAATAAAAAAATTAAACTCTCTCCTTGGACCAAAACTTGTTAGACAGACTATTCATGTTCAATGCTATTATGCAATTTTACAAATAAGTGTTATGCAAGAGCAAATCACACTTTAAACAATTGTTCTTGTCCAGCATCATTGAAATAATTCTTCCCTTAGACCTATTCCATAATGGTTTAAATACAATAGCTACGATTTTAATTTTGCAGTGTACATTAGGGTTCATGGAGGTGCCAGAAGGAAATTCTAGGTTATTTGGTATTAAATAATCCATATCTTTTTGACAATCTCCTTTTGAACTTGAATCTAGTACTGCTAGATGAACTTTGTAATGCACACTTGGATACAATTCCAACATACTTTTGCACCATTGATTTCTTGTTGGCACGCCAGCCAGCAATGGCTACAAATGATCTTTGATGGTAAAGCAACTATACTCCCCTGATCAGTCAATTCTTAGAATAGCTTAATTTATATCAATATTGAAAGCAGTACAAAATATTTCCACATCTCCATCTGTAATAGGGTAGAGGAGGCTTTGAAGTTTCATTTTTAACATTAAGATATGGATGTTGGAGGGCTTAGCTATTACCATTTGAATTCTAAAGTAAAATTATTGGCAATACTCCTGAAAAGCAGCAAATGTAGTCCCTCTTAGCACAGTACAATTATCAAATATGGATCATTGCATCCTTCAACATGTATTATAACAAGGCTAAGACCTCACTATATATGCATGAACGGGTGCAGGTGGCACAATGGTTAGCACCTCTGCCTCACAGTGCCAGGGACACAGGTTCAATTCTGGCCAGGGCTCACTATCTGTGGAATTTGCATATTTTCTCCATGTCTGTGTGGGTTTCTTCCAAGTGCTCCGTTTTTTCCCTACACTCCAAAGATGTGCAGGTTAGGTTGATTGGCCATGCTAAATTGCTGTTTAATATCCCAAGGTATATGGTTTCAGGGAATTAGTGGGGTAACTATGTAGGATTACAAGAATAAGCCTGGGCAAGATGCTCTGTCAGAAAGTCGAGGCAGACTTGATGGGCCAAATAGTCTCCTTCTGCACTGACTGAAACCATGCCTGGTATGAACCTGGAACAATAAGAACTTTTGGCAGTATAGGGGATATTTGTACCTCATTATCTCTGAAGAGACCTCCAACAATCAGTGAGCTGCAGAAATCCAAATGTAACTTACATGTTTCAGCTGGATAAGCATAGTCCTAGTTTTGGGACAGTTCCCAGCTCCACAAACCATTATAACTGACATGCCCAACAACTGCAACTGTCCATGCATACATTGGTTTCTCAGAAGGCCTTTGTTCAAATTTCTTTATCTGCTATATTTGGGGGAAATTTTATTTGTTGACGTGTTGGGGAGTGGGGTGGTATCTGATAGTATATAGGAAACCCAGATGAGGAATCTGGTGTCCACACTTATTGTGGATTTTCACTTCAGGGTTTAGATTTGTAGGCCCCAGCAGGTTTCCTGCCTAGTTTAGGCTTTCAGTTGGGCAAGGAGCACTGCAGATTAAGATCTAAAATCTCCAATGCTCATCTCTTGGGAATCTGATCCCTGACCCTGGTGATAGTATTCAATCCCCAACACTTGGTGGAATTACAATCCCTGATACCGGGAAGGGTGCAATCCTGGATAGACAATTTTTCCATGGGACCATTGAAGATAGAGGAACTTGAAGTTGGGGAGGAAGTACTCCTGTTCCTCTTGACCCACAAGGAGTGCTGCGAAGGCCAATCATACTTTCCTTCCAAGGCTTCCCCCATATCACTGCAGCTGTCAGGTTTCTTGAGGTCTAGGAAACTTGCAAAGCACATCATCTCTGAGGTTTCCAACTCATTAATATATTTACCAATCCAGCCCACCTCCTGCAAATAGTTTGGCTGTCTATCCTCTGTCCTGTCTCAGCAAAACCCAGAAATCAGCATGTCGGAGCCCACTCCCTCAAACTGGAAAATATACCCATTTAACCACCGTCTACAAGCTGCATCCAATCCTTCCTATTGAGTTGTATAGAAATTTCCTCCTATGTTTCCAAGCCTACTGTGTTATTTCTTTGAATTCTCTCAATGTCTGCTCACATTCCTTCCCCTTGGAAACATGCACTTGCTCATATTTCTAAGAAAGGTGAGCCCTCTTACCCAACTAACTGCAGCATTATTGCTTTTACAACAGCACTTTTCAAAATTAGTCTAATTTTAGAGCTTTGGTTCTTCAATGAAATATATTTTTATTGAACATTTTAATTTATTTTTCTTTAAATGTTTCATTTACTTCCATAATCTTTAGCCTATTTACCCAATTTAACATAGCCAGTTCTCCCCTCATACTGATGTAAGCGGCTTTGTTTAAACTTAAGATTTGTTTTTGAGATTAGAATATATTACTTTCAAACTTAACATGGATTTGAATGTATCATGATCACTATTTCCACATGGATATTTCAATGGGACATTTTTGATTAATTCTGCCTAATTACACAATATTAGATTTAATACAGTTTTATTCTCATCAGTTCTACTATATAGTCCTCTAAGAAACTGGCAAGAAAACATTCTATAAACTAATCTTCTCGACCATTCTTGCCAACCTGATTCTCCCAGTCTAAAATAAAGATTAATGTTCCTCACAATTAGTACATTTCCTTTGTTGCAGGCTTCTTTCATTTATTTTCATTCTTCTTTCATTTTTCAATGCTCTTCCCAACAATATAACTGGTGTTAGGGGCCTATAAACCAATCACACAGTGCTTTCTCACTCCCAGTATTCCTAATTTCCACTAACTGTGATTCTATTTCATGATCTTCTGAGGCCAGATGCTTTCCCATTAATGTCCGCATGGCATCCTTTACTCTAAGGGCTAATGTCACCTTCCTTTTCATTCCGTTTCCCTTTACTATTGTCTGGAATATATATTTTCCAGCCTTGGCCAACCTGTAACCATTCTGTAATCATGGTTAAACCTACATCATTTATCTGTATTTGTGGCACGGAAACGTGATTATGGCAGTGGGGAAATAGGTATCAGTTGATGGCCTGGACTAATTTAAGCCCAAACTCAGTTACACGTTGCTAGTGAGCTGTTTACCCAAAATAGGTAGAAAGAAGTAGATGGCTGATAACCAATGAAAGGCCTGGAGACCATCCACTTAAAGGTTAGGTGATAGGATAATGGCTTCAGTAGGGTTTTAATGGATGGGTTGAAATGTTGGGGTTGGGGATAGTGCTCAGAGCAAAAAGGAAAAAAAGGACCAGACACCTCCTCTTGGCCTAACGGTTACACTTTGTAGCCCCACAGATGACACGGGCACAGTGGTTAGCACTCCTGCCCTTCAACACCATAGACCCGGGTTCGATTCCTGGCCTGGGCCACTGGCTGCGCAGAGTTTACATGTTCTCCTCGAGTCTGTGTGGATTTTGTCTCATTGCTCTGGTTTCCTCCCACAGTCTGAAAGGACTGTGCTGATTAGAGTGTGTTAGCCATGCTAAATTCTCCCTCAGCATACACAAACAAGTGCTGGAGTGTGGCAATTAGGCAATTTTCACAGTAACTTCATTGTAGTGTTAATGTAAGCCCACTTGTGGCACTAATAAATAAACTTTAAACTCTTTGGAGGTGCTTTCATTGAGCAGGGACCGGGGCAGTTAAAAGGCCAGAATCCTATTACTGTACAGAGCCACTGAATGTATCAGACTCCTGCATGAGTTAGGCATTCTAACCTCCATTCTGCAGGATGGTTCCACTGTGCAATTCCTGTGTGATAACCAGCAATGCACATCAGTGTCAGTTTATCTGGCAGCTGCCATGATACCTTTATATTACACTGGAGGAAGGTACAGGGTTTATGAAGTGAGAAAGAAGCCAGTGGGGTGAGCTGTTCCTACACAGTGAGTTAATGACTGGCTGTGTGCAGACAAGGACAATTGCCTGCACTTTTACATGATGGCAGGGAGAAACAAACGGCAACAGCAACTCCAAGAGGAGAAAGGGCAGCAACAATTTTTCAAGGTGAATCAAAGTAGTAACGGGGCAAAGGTGTTCCATCCTTACAAAGAAGGAATAGAGAAAAATTCAGCACAGAACCAGACCCTTCCAAGCCCATGCCAATCATGATGCCCTAACTAAACTACAAAAAAAAACCTTCTGCCCTTGCATCAACTGTACCCCTCCACTCATTCCCTATTCATGCACCCATCTAGATGCTTTTTAAATGTTGCTAATGTGCCCGCTTCCACCATCTCCTGTGGCAGCACATTCCAGGCACCCACTACTCTGTGTGAAAAACATTCCCTGCATATCTCCATTAAACTTTCCCTCTCTCACCTTGAATCTGTGCCCCCTTTGTAATTGACACCTCCATATTCATATAGAGACAGCTATAGCAAGAAGGGAAGTGAAGGGTTCACAGTGCTGAGGTAATGATAGGGTCCAGCACAGTAGTCTAGATCTGAGTTTTATAGTGTTGGTGCTCTATAATCAGCTTCTAGAGAAAATACATGGTGCATTCACATTCCTAACATGCCCATTTGTTATGAACATCACATTGATGTTCACCATCTAAGGGAAAGGTGATCGCCTTTCCAACCAGATTTTGCTCCACCTGCATCTCTATTGTTTTTGAAACACGGCATCCTGCTGGAACTCCCCTTCAGCTCAGCTCCTTCTCCAATTTAGACATTAACAAGTACCTTTCTTGTCAGCTATTGCTGTTTCTGAAGAACCTGCGGTGATGCTGAATGTCTCACTTTTTCATAGGTGATGCCTCAAAGTACAGTTCACATTACAAACACATTTCATACCATCGGCTGATCATACTTTGATAACTGCAGGAGTCAGCTGTCAAAGAATTGTGCATTTATTGCATAAATGAAAATAAATAACCACAAGCCTGTGATGAACACAACAGATCCCAACCAGGACTAAAAGGTTAGGTGATAGGATAATGGCTTCAGTGGGGTTTTAATGGATGGGTTGAAATGTTGGGGCACATGAACAGATGGGAATGGAGGGGTATAGAAAACTGATTTAAAATAGGGATCAAGAGCCTTGGGAGTCCCTGGGAAGTGTGTAAATAGATGATGATATTGATGTACTTGTTTTTATTCTACAGGTGCTTTGGTCCAACTTGTCGTCTAACAAGGGGCATACACGTGATGGGTCGTGAGAGGACAGCTCTTGGATCTTTTTCGAGAGTATCCTAGTGCTTCACATCGTTAGTGTATGCTTGATCTGGACCATCTGATGGGCAACATGACAGCGCAGTGACTATCACTGTGCTGTGCAGATACATGGATTTGGGCCTGTGTCTGTGGGAGTTTGAGTATTCTCCCCGTGCTTGTGTGGGTGTTCTGCGGGAGTTCCGGTTTCCTCCCACATCCCAAAGATATGCTCTTAGGCTAATTGGCAAAACAAATTCTCCCTAAATTGTCTCAAATTTGGTTTTTAATCCATAGATCTATAAACATGGACAGGGATCGCGTGTAGAAGTGGGAACATCAAGGTGGCGGCGTGGGCTCGTTGGGCCGAAGGGCCTGTTTTCCATGCTGTTTTTGTTCTTTGTTCTTTGTTAATGGACCCTCTCAGTGTCTTGCTTTATGCAGTGCTTGGTATACAAACTCCACCTGGTTGGCTAATCACTAATCCCCAGGGAACTTGTATTAAACAAGCCCAACTAGGAAGTCAATTTGTGATGCCCTGTGCAGATCACAGGGTTTATCACACATACCCATGTGAATTCAGGGGTTGTAAATTGGGCCTCATTCCCCCAATCTTTGTGAATGGTTATTGCTTTTATCCCATCAGTTTCCTGCTTGGAGAATAATCCAAGTCTAATTCCATTGCTGTATCGCCATAACTCATATTTACCTCTCTTTCAGATGTTAATCCATTTTTTTAATCAAAAGTTGTAGTGGTCTCTTGCCTTAACTTTGGATTAGTAAATTTGCAGATGACACTAAAGTCGGTGGAGTGGTAGATAGTGAAGAGGGATGTTATAGTTTGCAGAGGGACTTGGACAAGTTGCAGAGCTGGGCCGAGAGGTGGCAAATGGAGTTTAATGTGGAAAAGTGTGAGGTATGCACTATGGCAGAAATAATAAATGTGTAGAGTATAGGGCTAATGGTAGGATTCTTAGTAGTCTTGATGAACAGAGGGATCTTGGTGTGTATGTGCATCGATCCCTGAAAGTAGGCAGTCAAGTCGAGAAGGTTGTTAAGAAGGCATATGGAGTCTTAGCTTTTATTGGTAGGGGGAATGAATTTCGGAGCCGCAACGTCATGTTGCAACTGTACAAAACTCTAGTGCGGCCGCACTTGGAGTATTGTGTGCAGTTCTGGTCCCCACATTATAAGAAAGCTGTGGAGGCATTGGAGAGGGTACAGAGGAGGTTTACCAGGATGTTGCCTGGCATGGAGGGCATGTCTTATGAAGAGAGGCTGAGGGATTTGAGGTTGTTTTCGTTAGAAAGGAGGCGGCTAAGAGGGGACCTAATTGAAACATATAAGATGATTAGAGGTTTAGATAGGGTGGACAGTGATAGCTTTTTTCCTAGGATGGAGAAAGCTAGCACGAGGGGACACAGCTTTAAATTAAGGGGTGATAGTTATAGGAAGGATATCAGAGGTAGGTTCTTTACCCAAAGGGTGGTTCGGGAGTGGAATGCCCTGCCTGCAGCAGTTGTAGATGCGCCAAGTTTGGTGGTGTTTAACAGGTTAGTTGATAAGTATATGGAAGAGAAGGGAATGATCTAGTTTGGAGGGGCATTGCTTTTTATATTGGTCGGCGCAACATCGAAGGCCGAAGGGCCTGTTCTGTGCTGTAATGTTCTATGTTCTATGTTTAACTATACACAGAGGCAAAGCAAATTATGCTGTGGCAACTCTCTTGTGTGAATAAATTTACCACAAGCTCCTTGTCATTTTCTTAGTGACAATCCTAAATTGATGACCCCATCACCACCAGCCCCGTCATTTATCCATCTGTCAGAAAAAATATTTTTGCTTTATCCACCCAAACAAAAACTTTCACAATCTTTCTTAAGCCTCCTCTGCTCCAATGGAAGCAGCAATAATGTCTTTGAAAGTGTAACAGCATTCACTAGGATAGAAACTAGAAGGAGGAGTAAGGCATTCAGACCTTTAAACCTGCTCCACCATTCATTTTGATCATGGTTGATCATTGAATTCCAATAGAAACAAATCAGAAGAGACTGGAGTTTGTAAAGATTCTGGGCAGAAAAGACAAACTAAAAATTCACCTGTAGATGGAATTTATATTGGATAAGCAGCAAGGAACTTACCATTCTGATGATTAATTGTAGGGAACAACTATGGAATGACACTTGTCTATGGATTGGGGTTCAATTTATGAATGCATCCCCAATGCAACTGACACTGTGCAACTTACTGCATGTAAATATGTCACATGAAGTCAGTAAAATTCTCAATTTGCTCCTTTACTTCTCCTCCTTTTGCAAAGATAGTATATCATCTTGGCATAAGGTAATTATCACATGAATCCCTGCCAGAAATAACTCATAAATCAGTCTAATTATGATTCACATCAATTATTTAAAGTCCTAAAGCTATTTATTATATTGTCTACTATAAACGAGTTGGTAAGTAGCCCAATTAGGTCTTTAATTTGAGAAAGGCAGAATTCATTTATACTTGATCAGTTCCCCCTTCCTTGGTTTACATAGCAGTTATTGACAAGTTAAGCTATTTCTTCTAATGGTTAAGGATATAGTAGAGGGATATTTCAGTGTGGAGCTATCATGGACCAGTTGTGACTATGGCCAAAGAGAAACTCAATGACAAGAATGATCCAATGTTGCAAACCCATCACTGTTGAAGTGAGAAAGGAAAATGTGGCACTCAGCCAAATCTTCATTCACAGCAGCGGGACTGGAAAATCCCAGCCGCAGACAAGGTCAGAGAATCTCAGCCACCGTTCATACCGGCAAGGCCCAGAGAATCCCAGCTGTGGACGAGCTGGGAAATGCCAGCCAATATCTAAAACTTGAGTTTTCACAAAGGGTCATCTGGACTCGAAACGTCAGCTCCTTTCTCTCCTTACAGATGCTGCAAGATCGACTGAAAATTTCCAGCATTTCCTCCCTCAGTTTCAGGTGCCAGCGTCCGCAATAATTTGCTTTTATCCAATATTTAAAACTTTCCTGCCTCCCAAATAAAAGTGGTGGCAAGGATAGTAATTGTGATTTTTAAGTCATAATTTTACTTCATGGCACCAGCCATTACAACAGTGGTGCAATGTACAGCCGCTGGGATTGGATGTGGAAAATCCTCTTCTAGCTGCATTATAAGTAAACTTCTCCAATTTGTGACATGCTGATGTGTAACACACAGGGGAAGTAAAATCTTGTTCAGGGTGTGATGAACATTTGTTTGCCATCTGGAATGTACTTGCTGGTTGCTTTTACAAAGAAACAGTTGGTGCTTTGTTCAATATGGAAGCAATTCAAAAATGACAATATTCTCATCCAGCCAATGAATTCCCATGGAGAGATGAAACATCAGTGGGGGGAGCAATTTTGAGCCTGGGCTCTCTGCCTGCGGGAATTGAGGCATGCGTTCAAAATCCGGAAATGCGTTATGTCCTGCGTGTTTCCTAGTCACAATCTTACCGGTCCCTCACTGATGAAGTGCCATAAAGTATGCCACAGGTAGCTTATTTTAATATATTAGCATGTCATTAGCAAGGTCTCCCTCCAGGATCTCCCTCCCTCACAGATATTCACCCCGTGCCACTTATAACAGTTCACCTCTTGACATGGGGGTCTCCCCGGGATCATAATGGTAGATAGAGCCCCCGGGGAGAGGGATGAGGTCAGGCAGTGGCTTGGCAATGTGCCCTGGCAACACCCCTTGGCAGAGATTGGCATTACAGTGGCAACAGCAATGACACTGCTGACACCAAAATTCTCAGTCCTTCCTGGCGGTAACAGCAGGGCATAAACAGCCAGAGAATTCTGGCCTTCATCTGACTTGTTGGAGTTAACGATGGTTTGATGTGAAGTCTATAAGAAGCTGGCGTATTTGCTTTGGAGGCCTTTCATCACAGTGAAGCATTTGTGTTGGAAACTTCTGCCGAGAGTGTTGGCAATCTAAATCACCCTGTCAGCTCACTAAACCACTGTTGCTTTCTACAGCATATTGTACAAAAATGCTAGCTCATGAAACCATGCACTTAAACAAGTAACGTCATGTAACATAATCACTTATCAAATCTCAGCTGTGCACTTGCCCTAGATTCATGCCTTTTCACCACAGCTTTGAAATGACTTCAGTAAGAACTTACCAGGCTGCTTAAAGTGACAAGTATGATTTTGATATCCCAAAGGAAGAGAGGAAAACAGTGATTCACTTTCCACTTGGTTGTGAAAGTGATTAAGAAAATCATCCCGGTTCCAATTTATTCCATCATGGAATAAAAATTATCTTTATACTTATTTTTAAAGAGGGTTTCTAAATGTGTGCAGTCAGTCAGAGCTCATAGTTTTCCACCAATTGTACCAGTTTGTTCAGACATACAGTGGCTGAATTACCTTTGGCACAGTGGTTAGCACTGCAGCTTCACAGTGCCAGGGACCTGGGTTCAATTCCAGTGACTGTGTGAAGTTTGCATATTCTCCCTGTGTCCATGTGGGTTTCCTCCGACTGCTCCGGTTTCCTCCCACATTCCAGAGATGAGAGAGTTAGATGCATTGGCCATGCTAAATTGTTTTTTAGTGTTAGGGGCATTAGCAGGGGAAATACATGGTATTACAGGAGTAGGGCCTGGATGGAATTGTAGTTGTGTAGACTCGATGGGCTGAATGGCCTCCTTCTGCACTGTAGGGATTCTGTCTGTGAGTATGCATCAGTGCAGATTAATGCATTACAATAGGTACCAGTCTGACAACTGGAAATCCAATTAGGCATTTGATTAATGTGATGTTTATGAATAGAAACTTTAATAATTACTTCTGGAGGAGGAAAATACAGAACTAATTCAGAATAAAACCAACAAGGTGAAGAATACTAATTTTCAAAGAGTTTGTTATTTACTGCTCGTCAAAAAAAAATACTGTTAACGAGTACAATCAACTTAAATTCATTAATTTAATTTTAAATCTGTTTTTGCCCTGAATATGTGTTTCACCTCATGAATGTTGAATTTAATTTTTTCTCATGTTAATATTTTTAAGTATCTCAACAGGTAAATCAAGAACGGAACGCCTCGTAATTAATGTTATTCAGAATAACACAGCGGCAGCAGAGAAAAGGGACAGCACTTGTAGCAAGGCAAAAATAGAATTCTTATGGATAGGGCTGAAAGATTTTACAGGATCAAACATGGATGTAATTTACAAACCACCTAATGGTGCAATTGAGGTGGAGGAAAAATCTTGCAGACAACTTACAGCATTGAGTTAAAAAATAGAAACGATCTTTACAGTAATTGGATAGAGGAGGTGGATAAAGGCGATAAAAGAATAACAGCCCTGAAATGTGTACAGGGCTTGATTCTAACTTAGTGGCTGGAATGCTCTAACCTGTGAGAATGGAGAATTTGGCATTCAATGGGAGAGGAGAATCCTAATTTCGGGCAAGGTTGGAAAATTCCAGCCAATATGTTCAAAGTGCACTAGAGAAGTTTCACAATTGGACCAATTGATGGTGAAGATAAGGGAAGTAAGTGTAGGGTCGACAACAGCAATCACAATATAAGGCGCTTTAAGATAATGATAGAGAAGAGCATAAGTATGATGGAAACCAGGAGAAAAGACTGAGGGACTGGGAATAAAATTTTGGAAAATAAAATAGACAATTATGTTGACATATAACTGTGTGAAACAACATAAAACCAGGCAGCATGGTGGTAGAGTTAGCGTTGCTGCCTCACAGCACCAGGATTCCAGGTTCAATTCTGGCCTCGGGTGACTGTCTGTGAAAAGTTTGCACATTCTCCTGGTGCCTCCATGGGCTTCCTCTGGAATGTCTGGTTTCCTCCCACTATCCAAAATGTGCTAAAAGCATAGAAAGCGGGAGATATTTATACTTTAAGGTGAGGGAATAAAAGATGAGTTACGTGCCTTTTAGCTTTGATAAAGGGTCATCTGGACTTGAAACGCCAGCTGTTTTATCTCTATAAGACCATAAAAACATAGAAGCAGGATTAAGCCACTTGGCCCATTGAGTCTGTTCCACTATTCAATCGTGGCTGACATTTTTCTCATCCCAATTTGCCATTTCCCTATAAGCCGTGATCCCCTTATTACTCAAGAACATTACAATGTCCGTCTTACATTACAATGAGCTGGCCTCCAAAGCCTTTTGCGGCAGAGTTCCATAGATTCACCATTCTCTGGCTGAAGAAATTCCTCCTCATATCTATTTTAAAAGACCATCCCTTTAGCTTGAGGTTGTGACTTCCGGTTCTAGTTTTTCCTATTAGTGGAAACTCTCCTTGTAGGTGTAACTTACAGCCAGACCTGCTGAAATTTTCCAGCATTTTTCCTTTTGGTTTCAGATTCCAGCATCCACAGTAATTTGTTTTATTGTGAATGGGGATAAACTGTAATTATTCAAAGTAGCAAAAGGAAGGTGAGGTGTGATGGGTAAGTGTTTATTCACAGGAATCAGGACTGGGATCATTGATGTTCAAAATTTACACTAATGATTTGAAACTTTCAAAGACACAGGTATTTTACTGGCTCGCCTGCCACAGGAATCGGAACACACCAGGGACGGATAATGGGAAGGTCTGTTTGACCTCACTCAGGATTTCATGGTTCCTGGACAAGCGAGACTGTAAAATCCCAGTGGGATTCTCTTGTGTTTCTCAGTGGTGAGAGGCAGTGAGCCACTGGCAAGAATTTTTGGCCCTGCCTGTTATGGACCAGATCAAAAACTCCAAGGTATGTTATGAAGTTAGCCTAGCCCCCAACCCGTACATTTGATTTTGATATTAGGATGAGCATAATGTGTTTCACTCCAAGTATATTTCAAGTGACCCACTAGAAAGTTTTTATCAAAAAAAAATTTTACTTAAAAACACAGAATATAACAAAAATAGTTAGCATAACTTTTCCCAGTTAAAATGCTTGAATATGACAAAGTATAATTCTTAATATGTCTCCAACTCTGCTGTTCCATTTCAGCAGTAAGCTCCACAGACATAGATTCCTTCTGTAGAACCAGTTAGCACAGAAATCCAGGACACTTATGTATGTGATGCTAAATTTTAATACTTCTTGATAGAGATCCAGACAGAGGTTTC
This sequence comes from Sphyrna mokarran, assembly GCA_024679065.1. NCBI lineage: Eukaryota > Metazoa > Chordata > Chondrichthyes > Carcharhiniformes > Carcharhinidae > Sphyrna > Sphyrna mokarran. Next base: position 22,881,036 of record JAGIQG010000022.1, on the reverse strand, counting down.
CAGAGGATATATCCTCAAAACAAAAATGTTTAAGATAAATAAACCTAGTCTCTGGTAGCTCCCAGTCTTGAAACCTCAGAGATAGAAAAGAGACACACTGTTCTCTCCAACTCAAAAGCAGCAACTAAAACCCAACTAAGCTGGAATTCACTGTTTAAGCCTCACATTACCCCATCACATGACCAGATCTGTTAATCATGCCAAACAAGCCCATTCTGCAAAATCCCAGGGGAACACCAAGAAGGGTACCCTGCACTGATTCAAATCAAAACAATCATTGCATCAACTAAGAACAATTATGTTGCTGCAGTAACAATGCACAGCTTCTCGAGCTAGACAAAATGGCTCTGATAAAATGGCAAGAACTGCTAGAAATATCTTGCACAAAATAATGACCAAAATATGTTTCTTAAAGTACTGTATTGTCACACGACACTGTCAATGGGATTCCCCATTGATTCCACCCCACGCAGCTAGGAAACCCACAATAGGATGTGCCATCAGAGGAACCAGAAAATCCTGCTGGTGTGAATAGCCAGGGATTTCCAGCCATAATTTATAAATTTGGGAATAACGCAAAATTTGATGGCAGGGGCATGAATGGGGTTAATTGTCAATACTGGGGAGGGTGGGGTGCGGGGGGGACTGTAAAAATTATAGGAGCTTTCAGATTGGTGAATGAAGTTCAACACAGATAAATATAAGGTTTGATTAGGAAGAATAGGGAGGTCACTTATTACCTGGAAGGTGTTTGTATTAATTAGGGTTAGGCAACAAAGGAATTCGGAGTACAATCACAGCAGTCACTAAAAGTTATACCATAGGTTAATAAGACCACTACAACTTTCTCAAATTGAAAAGTAAGGATGTGCCAAACCTGTATTGAATTTTGGTTAGACCACATGACATGACATAGAATCCCTACAGTTTAGAAGGAAGTCATTTAGCCTATCAAGTCTGCTTGACCACAATCCCACCCAGACCCTATCCCCATAACCCCATGAATTTACTCTAGCTAGTCCCCCAACACTTACCATAGTCAATCCACCTAACCTGTATATCTGTGGACTATGGGAGGAAACCAGGGCACCTGGAAGAAACCCAGACAGACATGGGGAGAATGTGCATATTCCACACAGACAGTCACCCAAACTGGGAATTGAACTGGTGTCCCTGGCATTGAGAGGCAGCAATGCTAATCATTGTGCCACCGGGCCAGCCACATGTTAGATACTGGATAGGATTTTCCAGCTATGCTTGCCCCAAGACCAGAAAATCCAGCCCGAGGTCAATAGACCTTTGTGTGGCCCACCCCTTGCCCTCTACTATTCCCTTGGTATGTGTGATGGGAAAATCCTCCCACTGTGTCAGTTCCATATTAAAAGAAAGATTTAGATCCACAGTGTGTATCTTCACAGTTTGTCCTGATTAATAGATTAACATTTCAGCTGGCCATAAGATCAAGTGGAGAATTAGGTGTCCATTTCTTGTCCCTCCTCCTTAAACCCTGGAAGTGTGTTAGAATTGGATTCCAGATTTTTAATGTTTTAAGAACTGACCCAAACCAACACTTGACTCATTTTTAAAAGACACCCCAAAGAAAAATAGAAGAAAATTATAAAACAAAATAAAGAGCAAATCTTGCACCAAAAGACATAAAACTTTAAATGGTATGTTTAAATGGTACATTTGGGGTGGCACAGTCGTTAGCACTTTGATCTTCCTCTTTGTCACAGTTGCACCGTGGTTAGCACTGCTGCTTCACAGCGTCAGAGACCAGGGACCAGGATTCCCACCTTGGGTGACTGTCTACGTGGAGTTTGCACATCCTCCCCATACATGTGTGGGTTTCCTCCTGGCTCTCCGGGTTTCAGTCCAAAGATGTGCGGGTTAGGTTGATTGGCCATGCTAAGGTGCGCCAAAATATATGTAGATCAAGGAGTAAACACGTGCGGTTACGGGATAAGCCTGTATAAGAGTGCATGCAGACTTGATGGGCCAAATGGCCCTCTTTCTGTACCTTAGGGAATCTGTGATTCTATGATACATCCTCAGTCCCAAAGAACTGACGTATAAAGAGGAAGAGAGGATGGAGGTTTGAGAATCTTGGACTCAACTTGAAGATTGCCTTCAGCCATATATAGTTCATAACAAGAAACTGTGAGCATTGCAGGTATCATAAAATCAAATGTTATACAATTCAATATATCAACACTGACAGGGAAAAAGTAGTCTGTTTTCTTTTATAATGATGCAATTTCTCAAGAACAGTTTATGCATTTCCCACAACACAAATCACCTCAAAATTTTGTTCCTCGATGATAAAATCTCAAAGTCTTATTACTGATCTCATCTGATGTTGCAGAAGATGTTGTGTTCTGTTATTAATATACCCTTGATTCCTCAGTGGCCAGCTTCCTTCTATCAGACAGTGAAAATATATCCATGCTATCCTTGATTTCTTCTTTATCGGAAGTCAACTTGATATTTCACAGCAGAGTGAGGATATTTTAAATTGCACAAAATATGTAGATGAATGCTTATTTTGCTCAGTTACAAGGATTTCCCTTGCCCCCATGGCTGTCCTTAGCTCGCTGCAACATTCTGGTGAAGCTCAATGCAAACTGAAGGAAGAGCATCTCATCTTCCGGCTAGGCACTTTACAGCCTTCTGATCTCAACATCGAATCCAACAACTTCAGACGATTTGCTCAACCCCATCTTGGCCTCCTTTATTTTCATTCTATTTTATTTAATTTTTACTGTTCTCTACCTTTTATTGTCTTTTTTCATTTTTCTTCCTTCCATTTTTCCCCTACTTCATCCCCCTTCCCTTACCTTTTCTCCCCTCCTGCTTCCCCTTTTCTATTTTCTACCTCTATTCCATTTCCCACCCCTCCTTCCATCCCCTATATCTTCATCAATCACGGCTTCTCTGCCATTTGGCTATTCACACCCTTTACACTCTCTGTGGATAACTATCTGCAGTCTTTTCCCCTGGCTATGACTCATCTTTCATTCCCGCCACCGCAGTACAAATATCTCCCACTTTTGATGCCTTTTAGCTTTGACAAAGGGTTGTCTGGAATCAAAACATCAGCTCCTTTCCCTCCTTACAGATGCTGCCAGCCCTGCTGAGATTTTCCAGCATTTCCTTGTTTGGGTACAAGGATTCTAGGTTACCATGGTCATTCCAATTTCTACATGAGATATCCAAACACTCAGGTGGAGCTGACCAAATAGTTCAGTGCCATTGCATTTGATCAAAAGGTGAAGAGAGAATGTGAACACTGTAAAGTGGCCACAAATTGACTGTAGTCAATAATCATCGCAAAAACTTCTGCAACAATAAAACAGCTTTCACTTTGCAATCCCTATACATCGCATTTTTCCTAAACCATGAGTCAGCCATACAAGCTATAAAAACTTTGATTTGATTTTTTTTTGTCACATGTATTGGGATGCAGTGAAAAGTATTGTTTCTTGTTAGCTATACAGAGAAATTACTGTTCATAGATTACATAGGGAAGAGGGTGCAGAATGTATTACAGTCATAGCTAGGGCGTAGAGAAAATCAACTTAATATGAGATAGGTCAATTCAAAAATCTGATGGCAGCATGGAAGATGATGTTCTTGAGTCTGTTGGTACGTGACCTCAGACCTTTGTATCTTTTTTCTAACTGAAGAAAGTGTTAGAGATTATGTCTGGGGTGTTTGGGGTCCTAAATTATGCCGGCTGCTTTTTCAAGGCAGTGGGAAGTGTAAGCAAAGTCAGTGGATGAGAAGTCGGTTTGCATGATGGACTGGGCTATGTTCACCCTTTGTAGTTTCTTCCAGCCTTGGTCAGAGCAGGAGCCATTCCAGGCTGTGGTACATCCAGAAAGGATGCTTTTTATGGTGCATCTTTTCAAGTTAGAGAGTCAAATTCCTTTAGCCTCTTGAGAAAGTAGAGGCATTGGTGGGCTTTCTCAATAATTGTGTCAGTGTGGCCGAAGTAGGGCAGGTTTTAGGTGATCTAAAAACCTAGAAACTTGAAGCTCTGGACCATTTTGACTTGATCCCTGTTGATATAGACAGAGGTATGTCCTCCATTACATTTCCTGAATTTGATGACTATCCTTCATTTTACTGACATTAAGGGAAGGATTGTTGTCATCACCCCAGTTTACCAGATTCTCTGGAGGCGATTCTCCCAAAAAAATTTTAAATGCTGAATTTGTAGGAAAAATGGTTTAAATCACAATTTTTTTTTTAGTGGGACTTCAGACTCGAATCTCCCACTTTTGTACAATGCAGAGGTCACAATCAGGAATATCATTTAAGGCTTGGGAGTTGGGTCTTCTTCATGCCAGAAACTGACAGTTTCAGAACTCTGTGCGTGCACAGTAGCCCTAACCTGTCAGCCTCTGATTTGCTGATCAGCTCAATCACCAGTCAGCCTGGGACCCTCACGATGCTGCTCTCCTACCATCACCCCATGATTCGATTGTTACCCACCCCCGCAAGCATTGCTGGGCCAGCCCCGACTTCCTTTCCATACTGGAGAGTCCAGATCTCTAGCAGTGCCCCATCATTAGTGATGATCCCCCCCATGGGAGGCAGAAACTCATGGCCGACCCTCTCTTCCTGCCCTCGATCATTGGCTTCCCTCCAGGCCGGATCGATCCAATTAAAAGGGACAGTGGGACTCCCCAACCCTACCGATTGCCCCTAAGCCCCACCTCCATTGAGCCCAACCCCCCCCCAAGCCCCACCCCAATAAGCTCCACCCAATGTTCAGTGGGCAGTTGCTCCCTGGGGCATGAGCACTTTGCCCCTTGGGCAGTGCCACAGGCTGACACTGCCAGAGTATCCATGCCCAGGGGGCATCACTCTCTCCATTGTCTGACCCTGATTGCCTCCCTCCCTTTGCTCCAGCAGGGCCCCCAGGCAGTTCCCCAAAAGTGGGGAGCTACTCTAAACCTCACCAGAATGAATATGTACTGGCAGGATGGGAGATGCTATGGGACCCAGAGAATTCAATCCTGAGCCCAGTAGTGACATTCAAATAACATTAAGAATAGATTTAAATTACTTACCTGGTCTTCCTGCCAGTTTCCTGCCTTCAGGAACGCATGTGTGAATCCCAAAAATCAGTGTGTCTCCCAACACACCAAAAAATCAGCAGGTTAGAATGGGAGAATCACCCACTCTCTCTCTAATAACCTGGTCACAAGTAATGGAAATGAATGGAATGTCCTTTTTTGTTCTTTTCCCATTTTCATTTTTCCTGAAGCCACCTTCTAGTACTCCGGCTGGTAAAGATATTTCAGGAACAGAGCACAGCCTCAATAGATTTTCTGTCACCATCCTGGCAGGTTAGCTTTAAAAACATCTATAGAAACTGAAATGTTCTTTGAATTTTTCATTCCGCCAACGGAGGCCAAGGGCTACTATCCCATTCAGCAACATAGCATTAATTTAATTAACGAGAGTGTGTGAGCTTGCATCATTTCTGGTATAAGCAGGCCTCTTAATTATTTAAAATTCGAGGACTTCAATTTCAACTGCTTCCATTTTGCTTCAAGTGGTGAGTGAACACAACTAATCAGCATAAAGGTGAGCAAACAGTTAAGATGTGCATGGGGATGTATGAAGAAGGGCTTTTGAACAGGAGAAAGTGAGTATTTCTGCCCTTCAAATCTTGCTGCCGGACACTGAACATCCTCCTGAACTACTGAAACAGGTCAGCAGAATCTACTTTCTTAACATGTTATTGGGCTAGAAGGTTTGAATTATAAGAAGTGGTTGGATAGGCTGGGATTTTTATAGGTGGCACAGTGGTTAGCATTGCTACCTCACAGCGCCAGGGAGCCAGGTTCAATTCTGGCCTCAGGTCACTATCTGTGTGGAGTTTGCATATTCTCCCTGTGTCTGCGTGGGTTCCCTTTGGGTGCCCCAGTTTCTTCCCACAGTCCAAAGATGTGCAAATTAGGTTGAATGGCCATGATAAATTGCTCCTTATTGTCAGCGGGATTAGGAGGATAAATTTGTAGGGTTACGGTGATAGGACATGGGTAGGATTGTTGTCAGTACAGGCTTGATGGATCAAATGGCCTCCTTCTGCACTGTAGATTCAATGATTTTTATCCTGGAGTGTAGGAGGAAGAGAAGTGAGCATATAGAAAAGTTTACAAAATCATGAGGAGCATGGATAAGGTAAATAGCCAAGTTATTTTCCCCAGGACTGGGGAGTCCATAGGTTTAAGGTGGGTATGGGTTTAAGATGAAAAGAGAAATATTTGGAAGGGAATTGAGGGGGCCATCTTTTCAAGTAGAGAGTGGTACATACGTCAAGTGAGCTACCAGAGAAGATGGTGAAGTTGGGTACACTTACAACGTTTAAAATAAATTTGTGCAGGCACATGGAAAGGAAAGCTTTAGAGGGATAGGGGACTGGTTCAGTTTAGGGCAGAAGGGTCTGATTCCATACTGTGTGTCTTGATGATTATATAAACATCTTCTCTGAAGACTGTCACCACTAATGATGGTTTATAATATGAATCTAGATAAAAAGCTCAAATCCTGGACTGAAAATTGAACACAAAATCTCATGAAATGTTACAAACAGAACTAAGTTGATGCCTGCAAGAAATAAGAAACAACTGATGTTGTTCTTTTGTTTGAAGTCTATATGTACTTCGTTCTCTGGCTGTAGGTTGGGATCCAACAGAATCCATTATGTTTTTTTTACAACCCTCATCATTTCTCCATTGTTTGTACACTAAAGGAGACGAGGTGGTACATATTTATAAATAACTAATACATAGTGTGCTGTGCACAGAGGGCAGTCAGTTGATGAAAAGCTTGCTGTGTAAAATGTACATCATTGGGAGAGAGATTTCAGAAGTTTGCTCCACTGGGCAACTGAGTGAGGAAGTTTAGGAATTCGTCAAACTTTTATCTTGCTGGCACCTTATGATCAATGAGGCAGCCTGCTGCAATTGGCTGCACTTGCTATGCTTGTCCATGCCCCATTTCTCTTTGTGTAAAGATCTCCTAAGGTCAGGAAGCCGTCATCCAGAACAAGAAGCAACTCATCACATCAGTCCCCATCAAGTTTTCCAGATTCCAGACACACTAGCTCAGGTGTATTGAAGAATAGCTGGAGGGAGTCAGGAGGAAATACCAGCTGAAGTACCAATTACCAATGGGACAAAGTAGCGATAGCAACGGATGAAGTATTATAGAAGGAAGATAGGGTTATAGCTACATGGATAGCTGTTGGAAAATCTACACATTTATATTTTGTGGGAGTTGTACTTGTCTTTAAGGTTCACCTCGGCACATAGTTAGCACTGCTGCCTCACAGCACCACGGACCCGCGTTTATTTCCAGCCTTGGGTGACTCTGTTTGCACATTCTCCCCTTGTCTGTGTGGGTTTCCGCCCGGTGGTCCAATTTCCTCCCACAGACCAAAGATGTGCAGGTTAAGTGGATTGGCCTTGCTAAATTACCATTAGTGTCCAAAGATGTGTGTGTCAGGTAGATTAGCAATGATTAGTGAGTTACAGGGATATGCATAGGCTTGAATAAGCTGTTATTCTGTGAATTTCTGATGACTTGATGGGCCAAATGATCTCCTTCTGCACTGTCAGAATTCTATGGTTCTATTTTCAATGAGTTCTTTGCAAAGTCCCTGTGTGGGATATCAAAACAGCATAACAAGTGTGCCTAAGTATCCATGTCAACATGCAGAAGGGTTTCATGAAGCAATGGAAGCTATTCTGTCAAAGTTCAAAACTAAAAATATAAATAATCCCTGAGATTTTTTCACAGCTGTAGGGTAAGACCTTCCCTGATCTATGATCAAACTGGTGGCAATAGCTCACTCATCCATTCTACCTTACCACCTCAAAGAGTCCACAGAATCCTTATAGGGCAGAAGATGGCCAAATTATGGCAAAATTGACTGCTTCATAATGGAAGGATGACAATTCTTGCTAAAGTATCTTGCAGTTATCTCCATTATTCGGCTGTGGTTACTGAATTGAGCAGTATGTTGATCAAATGGCGATTGGGTTGTTAAACTCTGGGACCCTAAGAGTTTTGTGTCATCAACGCCATCCTGTGCTTCTGGGAACTCAGTCTCCCCACCTCCCACTAGAAGTTTCACACCCCCTCCAATAGTTTCTTCCAATTTGCCGAGAAAGTTGCCTGGGCAACCAAACTCCACGACTGACCAATTGGTTACTCTTGTATCCAGGCAAATGATTACCTCAATAAAATGGATGTTTCAAATGAACTGCTGACATTTAAGTCAATGCAGTAGTGATTTAACCACAGAATGTAGAGCTGTCTTTGTGCTGGAGGTCTCCAGAAGTTCAGGCACCAGTACTTGGGGCAATCTGTTGTCTGCCTGTTGACTTGGCGACATTACAGAAATGTATCTTACAATGCGCCCAAATCATTACGACTGGTTATGCTATAATTGCTGGGAAAGCTGCAGATAGGCGCCAGGCATCTGCCATGCCAACACATTTGGCAGTGGCCTAATGGCATTGTTCCTAGACTATTCATCCAGAAACTCAGAAAATTTTCTGGCCATCCAGGTTCGAATCCCATCACAGCAGATGGTGAAATTTGAATTCAATAAAAAATATCTGGAATTAAGAATCTACTGATAACCATGAAACCGTTAACTGTTTATCAGAAAATTCCATCGAGGTCACTAATGTCCTTCTGGGAAGGAAATCTGCCATTCTTACCTGGTCTGGGCTACATGTGACTCCAGAGCCATGGCAATGTGGTTGACTCTCAACTGCTCTTGGGCAACAAGGGATGAGCAATAAATGCTGGCCAACCAGTGACGTCCATGTCCCTCATAAATAAAGAACACAATAACTTCATTCACCCCCCAACCCTTAAAAATTCTTCTTCCAAATTGAAATCCAGGATGGTTATTGGCAGGCTGAATGGAACGTGCATAATGCCCACTGCTTGTAATCACAGAGGTGAATTGGAACACTGGAGTTAATGATGGGCAACAAATGATGGGTGGGTTTGAGGAGCACAGCAGGCAAAAGTGAAACATTTAACATGTTGTCAAGCCCAAAGTCAGTCAGAATGCAAACTCATTAGTAACACTAGCACAGCTTTAAACAGTGGATTTCACTGACCACCAGCCTTCCCAGTGCCTTGGCAAATAAAGAATCTTCCGACAAAACGGGACAGGGAATGCAAAATGGCAGCAGTTTACATCCATTTACATAAATTTATCATTCGTAATGAGGCCCGTATGCACACAGCGTGTCTGCAAACCTTTTTAAATTCAGGAGCGTGGCCCGGAGTGCCCCGAGGCCCAGCTTCTCAATTCTGTCGGCAACACAAGCTGCCGCTCCTCAAGCTCACCGCTGAAAAGCTGGCCCTGACAATTATTCATCTAGCAACTGGCAAAGCCCCATTGGGCCAAATACTTGGATAAGTCGGAATCCTATTACCAGCTACAAAGATTTAGTGAAGTTCTCTGGCCTATTTGTGTTTGGCAGATGAGAACAAATTGCTGCAGTGTTCAGTAATTTGCCTGGGAAATTAGGCTGCCTGAATAAATGGAGAGTGTATGCCCCAGTATAGGCACCTGCCACCTAACTCAGATCAAGGTAAAAGAGACACGTCGAAGCATTTTGCCTTGCACTCCTCAGGACGTTTGAATGATTATCAAATGTAAAAGGGATCAGTTAACTGTGCTGATTGGTGGAAAACCCCATCTGGTTCACTCATGTCAGTTAGGGAAGGAAATCTGCTGTCCTTACCTTGTCTGGGCTACATGCAACTTTAAAGCCACAGCAATGTGGTTGATTCTCAATTGCCCTCGGGCAACCAGGTATGTGCAATAAATGCTGGCCAGCCAGTGATGCCCATGTCCTATGAATGAATAATAAAAAAAAATCACCCCGTGGTATCGCCTCAACAAATAAGAGGCTACTTGCCAACCAATCAGCACTTTCTTCTCATGAAAAATGGGGATTTTCACAGGAACCTCATTGCAGTTGAATGTAAGTCTACTTTGACTAATAAGTAAACAAACTTTACTTTGAAGTAGGAATTGTTGTTCCCTTTACAATTGGTACACTTGAAAATGTCCTGATGAGTGCAACATGAAAAGCTTTGACAGCATGTCTCTTTTTTTTTCCAATAATGTTCAAGTTATGTGTTACCAAATGACTATTGACAAGACTCCAACTATGCAGTTGGGAGGAGCAGGGACGGGCGGTAAAAGTGATAACTGTTGTTTCAAATTTGTCTTAGCACAATTCTGAAATGAAGTGCAGGAAATCACAAGAACATGCGATCAAAAGAAATAGCAGCAGGAATTGGCCAAAAGGCTCTCAATCTAATAATATTATGGCTGAACTGATTGCAGCTATAAATCCACTTCCATGCCTATCCCCATAATTTTCAACTCCACTGTAGATCACAAATTTGTCCAACTCAGTCTTGAATATTTTCAATAACCCAGTCTCCACTAGTCGCAGAGATAGGGGATTCCAGATTACCAACCCTGAGACAAGAAATTTCTTCTCACTGTTGCCTTAAATAGAAACTGTACTCCTTGGTTCTAGATTCCCCCACAAGAACAAACTTTCTCTCAGCATTCACTCTTTCAAGTAACCTCAGAATCCTTTATGTTTCAATAATTTTTTTGTAAGTTTATTTATCAGTGTCACAAGTAGACTTATATTAACATTGCAAAGATGTTACTGTGAAAATCCCCTAGTCATCATATTACTGCACCTGCTTAGATACACTGAAGGAGAATTTAGTATGGTCAAATATGCCTAACCAGCACATCCTTTGGACTGACAGGGGAAACCAGAGCACCTGGAGGAAACCCATGCAAACATGGGAAGAATGTGTCGACACTATGTAGGCAGTGACCCATGCCAGGAATTGAACTCGGGTCCCTGCGCTATGAGGTAGCAGTGCTAACCATTGTGTCACCATGCCACCTAATACCATCACCTCTCATTCTCTGAACTCCAACCTGCTCACCCTTTTATCCCAGCAATCACCCAAATGAAACTTTTCATGAGCTTCCTCCAATGCAGGCAAAATATCCCTATAAATAAGGAGACCAAAGGTGCACACAGTAATCTAGATGTGGTCTCACCAATGCTCTGCGTAGTTTTATCAATATTTTTCTTCTTTAACGCTCCATCGCTCCTTACAATCAGACTCCAGATTATAATGATATCAGTTTGAAAAAGAGAAGGTTTGGAAGCAGATGCACAAGGAGTAAAAGATTACCCACTGCAACACAGCTGGACAAATGAGGGATCAAGGGACATGGAGAGAGAAGGTGGGATCGGGATATTGAATTTGATGACCAGCCATGATCAAATGGCAGAGCAGGCTCGAAGGGCCAAATGACTTAACCCTCCTATTTTCTATGTTTCTATGTCTGTGGTTTTGCTTTATTAACCCATGGGACATGGGTGTCACGAGCTGGTCAGCATTTGTTAACCTGCTTAGTTGCCTGAGAGCATTGCTGTGACTGTAGAATCATGTGTAGGCCAGACCAGGTAGGATAGCAGATTTCTTTCCCGAAAGGACATGAATGAACTGGACGAGTTTTTCCTAACAATCAACAGTGGTTTCACAATCAGTAGATTGTTAATTCCAGTTATTTTTATTGAGTTCAATTTCCACTATCTGCAGTGGTGGGATTCAAATCCGGGTCTCCAGAACATTTGTTGAGTTTCTGCATTAATAGTCTGGCGATAATACCATTAAGCCATTGCCTCTCCTATAAAGGCTAACAAAGTAAGGGCCAAAGATTTTTCTCAATATCCCTTGGAATTTTTTTTTCTCTTAAAATAAATCAGATACATTTTTTTCTTCCAAGCATACTATTTAAGAGCCAAGCGATCGATAAATAAAACAGCCAAGGAGACACAATGCTAATGAATCATAATTAGTTTCTGGGATACTAATCCCTGAAACGCTGTGCCAGATCTTGTAAAGAAACTCAGGTCACCGAGTAAGTCATTTTCTTGTCACCCATGTTAGTGAAACAAAATAACACTAAAGCACTCAAGAAGTGTTCACTTTCAATAACAATCATTAGGTGCCCTAAAGCTCTTATTTCACTTAGGTTGCAAAAAAACAAAGAGATGTAGGAGTCACATTGTTCTTTATTTGCACCCCCAAGGCAGCCAAATATACTGGTACAATTTTTCTCAACAGATTACAAGCAGAGCCCTCACACTTGTGACCTTCTATTGTAGACTTGGCCTAAGGCAAAACAATTTAGTCAATAATTTATTGTGGAAAAAGAAAAACAAACAAAAAGAAGAATTCTGATTGCTTTGTGTATTATGGGCTACGTGCAAATTGGCTGATGTGTTTCCAATCTGACAAAAAAATACTCCATTGTGTGTAATGGACTTTGGGATGTGCTGTGTAAATGCAAGTCTATCAGTTTCATTTGCAAAATGAATTTATTAGGGAGCTTTCAATAATACACGAATAGGCTCGGCAACAGAAATAACATATGGAGTTGCCATGAATTGAAGACGGTCATCCAAGTGACATTGGCAATTTCAAAGAAGCAGGGAGGAAATTTGAGGGCAACACAGCAAAACCTGTCATGAGGGATTAATTGGAACTGTGTGGGTAATCACCCCAGAGGGTGGAGTCCTATCTTAGGCAGAAGACAGCCTGAAGACATGTAGGGACTGGGGCAGCCAATGGGCTGCTCCGGGGTAGCTAAGAGGCTGCCGGGCTCTGCACAGCTTTTTCTTACTAATAAATATCCTTTGTGTTCCTGACAAAATTTGTAAGCGTTAATAGGATCATATAATCCTACAGTGCAGAAGAAGGCCATTCAGCCCATCAAGTCTGCACCAACCACAGTCCCATCTATCCTATCCCCATTACCCATTACCCATTAACCTGCTAATCCCCTGATTAGCCAATCAACCTAACCCATACATCTTTGGAGAATGGGAGGAAACCAGAGCACCCGGAAGAAACCCACACAGACACGGAGAACATGCAAACTGCACACAGACAGTGACCCAAGCTGGGAATTGAACCCAGATCCCTGGCACTGTGAGGCAGCAGTTCTAACCATGGTGCTACCGTGCCGCCCAAGCCAGTTCGTTACAGGATCAAACGCCTGCTTGCAGCCAGATCCCTCCAGCACGGCATCAATTAAAATCTCTTCATGGGAACAAGACTGGTTCCTGCCTCACAACAGCAGCAATATTCAACATCTGTCCCAGTCCTTCCATCCTAAAGAAAACCTTTTCAACCCAAAGCCAACATTGATATAGTTATCAATAGGTACAAAAAAATCAACTACAATAGAAACATTTGACTTATAAAGATTTCATAAAGATCATAATGATAATCAATTTGTCGATATTTTTGTAAGCAAATTTTTTACAAAAATATCGACAAATTGATTATCACCCGGGATTCATCCCATCATGATTTCTTAAGCAGTCTCCTATATTATGAGGTCCTACCCTATTACTCTCATGAGGTGCTCCCTCGATAGTTTCGGCATGGGAGATAGAAGCCTGGCTTGACTCAGATGAGTTCTGCCAATCTGCTCATTCCCAGCATTTCGGAGGGTTTTGGAGTAGTCTGCCACTGCTGGTTCTGAAAAAAGCATTGTTTGAGGAGGTGTTGAATATGTGGAAATGCTACTAACTCGAGAGAACATGCTCCATGCCCATTGCATGATTGCCCCTATTATGGGGCAATGGATCAAATCTTCTTTCAATCTGTGGGAAGTTAGACACTAGGAGATCCATGATGGGACTGAAGATCCTACTCTATAACCTGCTAGCATGTCTAATGCAAAGTAGATGATGGAGCAAAGAATCTACTTAGCACCACCATGATGCTAATAATTGGTGCCACAAGTTTCTGTGTGGATCCCTCCAACTTACAATCCGCAGCACTTAGAGAACCAGTTGTTTACAATATCATACAGGTTATGTTACTGCAGTAGCAATCCAGACATCAGGAATATTGATTTGCAGATAGAAACAGAGCATGGGGAGAATGTCTTCAAACATAGGGTAGAATTTTCCCATTTGCTCACCATGGAAATCATGGCAGGTAGGACACGCACAATGCAAATGTCCATTGATCTCCGGCAGAATTTTTTAGCCTTGGGGCAAGTGCTTCTGTAAAATCCCATCCTTAATGGCTAGATGCAATGCTGTGTGTGGTGAGTTTAGTTAAAGCAAAAGTGCTGAGTGTCTTCTGTGTATTTGAGCCCTCTATCTGCCAATGATATAGATGAAAGTGTTCTCACTATGATGTTGCACCTCACCCAGTCCTGAATCATCCTCAAATTGAGTGCAAGTTTGTATCACCAGGAAAGCGGACTCGGTTAGTGCATGACGTGCAAAAGGGATGTGAGGGAGCTGAACATAACACGCATGCTGAGAGGAAGAAACAGTAAGAATGCAAAGTCTGTAGATGAAAGAAATTTATGCAGTGTGAACTATCAAAGAACTTAACAAAAATGTGGGAATAATTCCAAGTCCAAACAAAATAAAAACAGGTTGTTCCTGTGCCAATGTTGAGGCAGTGGCAGGTGCTGATTGTGTGAATATAAGCAGAGGGAGTTGTATAGAGAAAGCGCATTTGAAAGGGGGGGTTTGTTCAACAGGAGAGGGACGGTCAGGCTGGGGATGGGTATGATGTCGCAAGACTGGGTACAGAGTAACAGGCATTGCAAAAGAAATCATACGTTGACAATGCATGAAAACCAGGTCCAAGGGATGATGCTACCAGCCATTGACATTGTGGACAACAGGGTGTTTTCCAAAACCCACCCTCTTGAGAGGTTGCAAGGCCACGTTAGTGAGCAACAGACCCTTCAGCTTTTCTGCTTTCCCAAACAGCAAGTGATGGGATTAATTTGATTTATTGTCACATGTATATGTATACAGTGAAAAATATTGTTTCTTGTGTGCGATATAGACAGAGCATACTGTTCATAGAGAAGGAAACAGAAAACTGCAGAATGTAGTGTTACAGTCATAGTTAAGGTGTAGCCAGAATCCTAAGGATTGCCAAATCTGTAAGCAATGGCATTCAAGCCTTGTTAGAGAGTTTAAAAGAGTTAGAATAAAGTTTTAGAAGCACAGAACGATAGCAAGAGGTAGGATTAGAAGATACGCCGGGCACAGTTTGCAAGAAGTCACCTCGCTCCAGTGCAATCTTTAAGTGCAGATATCTTGCCATTCTTTAAAACAAAATTGTTTGGGCCTCCTGTTAATATTACTGAGAGGGCGGCGGGGGGGGGGGGGGGGGGGGGGGGGGGGGGGCGGGTGGTGACATACAGCCTGGTGCCAATCCAATGAAGAAAGTCACCCTCCCCCATCCCTGACACAGACAGTAATTTCAGAAATTCATCAAAGCATGTGGGAATGTAAAATGCTATATTCTCTACAGGTCAGAAACTCAAAGCATTGAGGTGCTCAGAAACAAGGTCGAGACTTAATTGGGAATTAAAACTATGAAGGAATTGACATACAGGTGTTCAATTGGGCTGATACTGGGAATATGACCCAGATTTCTATCCCTGGGTTGGGTTCACTAAACCCAACATTTTAAAATGGATACCTGCAGGTGGGACTTTTGATTGGTGTGAGGTGCGGGGGAATGGGCTGAAACAAGAATGAGGACAAGAGACACAGAACAATCAGATGCAAAGACTAGCTACTGTGTCACAATGCTGTATTTAAATAAACGAAACATAAAACAAAAACATCCCTCCAGCCCTCCTGGCTCACCCTAACACACACACACACATACAAACTACGTCTCATCCATACCAACCAATGCTAATTGAAACTTCCCACAGCCCCCAAGCCCTTGTATCAAATTAATGTCCCACTGCCCATCTCCATAGCCCCTTATATCCCTATGTCAATTGTGCAAATTCATACCCACCTCATTAACCTCATGATATCTCAGTGCCAATTCATGCCAACCCATGTCCCCCCCATTGTCCTCTGCTCTCGGCCTCCATGCAAACTAACTTAGTATCCCGGGCCAGTTTGTGAACATCTTTGACACTTTCTGGACAGCTTAAACAGTAGGTCAGTTCTCTGGTATTTCCTTGACAGCTGGACATTTCCTTGAAAACTCCATGATAGCCGGGCAGTGCATTAACATCTGGACATTTCCTTGACAGCTGGACAACTCCTTAACATTTCTTTTACAGTTGGTTAGCTCCTTCACATTTTCTTGACAGCTGAACATTTCCTTGAAAGCTGGGAAGCCCCTTAACCTTTTTTTAAGAGCTGGACATTTTGTTGATAGCTGGACAGTTCTTTGATGGCTGAATATTTCTTTGACAGCTGGATAGTTTGTGAAAACCATTTGACAACCAGAGAGTTTTTACAGTTTGACAGTTCCAATGAATTTGTGCTTAAAAAAAAATGCAACATCCCAAATTTTAACAATCCCAAAAGAATGTTTTAACTCTCTGAAAGGGTGCTTTATCACTCCCAATGGTAGCCCAGGGCTTACCTTTCCATTTGTGGGAATTCATAACTTGGGGCCACAAAATATGGAGTCACCAATAAATCCACTTAGGAATTCAGGAGAAGATTACTCTCTCAGAGCAATCAGAACGTGGAACATGATACTGAAGGTCCTTAAAGTAGTTGAGGTAAATAGCATATGTGCACTTAAAAAGAAGTTATCTATCTACACGAGGGAGAAAGGAATAGAAGGTAATATTGATAGAGAGAGATGACGAATGGTTGTAGGAGTTTCATGTAAATTATAAATGCCAGCATGGTCTGATTGGGCAGAATTACTTAATTCTCTATTAGATACTATGTAATAGAATGTAAATTAATATTTAAAAATATTTGTTCCATGGCATACAAAAGACGGAACAATTTTAATGGCCTGCATGGGTGATTTCTTTTAAATAGTTCACACTGTTTTGTCAAATTGCAAGGCATCTGAGGAGCAGTTTGATGGTTTTCCAAAATTCTTAGGTTAGTTCACCCATCTTATATCTGTACTGAAGTAACATAGTCAAATGAAATGTATTACATTGAGGAGGCAGCAAACACAGTGTAGGTGAAACACATCATTTCCAGATCCTTGTCCAGAAAGGTATTAGGCAAGTGTCACACAAAATATCAACTCTTTCCGAAATTGTCTTCTAAAAACTACATCAGCTGTTGTCTAAAACCTTAAGGAGGTGACTGTTTAACTATTTTCCTTTTTCTGATCTACTCTGAATTTTGTACTTCCAAAAAAATAACAGCCCATTGTCAGTAGCAAGCTTTTTGTGCAGCCCAAGATCAAATGTGCAGCTGAGTAAGTGTCTTGATTTTAACCGAGGTTGACATCAGTTACCAAGGACACTGTTGGAAAGATCGTCCATTTACGGAACCAAAGTAGATCAGACACCAATGTCTTTCACCTTTGTCCGAACTGATGACTGTTTTCAGTGCTAGAGACATTTAATGAAGAGAGGCCTAATGCAGTTATCCCAGCTATAGTTAGATGAGTAAAGCTACGTGCAATGATTCGGGTCTTAGGTTTATTAAAATTTCGCCGCTTCTAAATCAATTTCACAAGATCTCAACTATGGTGTATTCCATCAGGTTTTCAGAGAACAGTCCGGAGAAGGACTCAGCATGTGGTTTCCTGTGCATTGCTGTCTTTTGTACCTCAATGCCAGAGGCAGCTAGAAAGTCATACTAATGAAGGAAAATCAAAATCGTGAAGCCACTAAAAATATAACAATTATTTACCCATTTTGAATCGCACTAGAGATTTCAGCATTTCCTTCTAGTTTAGTACAATGTGTCATTGTGATGTCAATTCTGATTAGCTACACAATAAGTAGTTGGTGAAAGGTTTTAACTTCAGTACAAGTTACTGAGACAACTTCACTTTGAAGCCTATCTATATGCAGAATAAGCACCTCCACACACATTGACTTAGCTTTTTACATCCAGTGCTAAAGATATTTGATCATTAGCCTCTAGGGGATGAATTACCAACCACTTTCTCAAAAAAGCTCATAATTGGCCACTGTGGAATACAGTTCCCTAAACCAGGCAACATTCCTTTCATAAATGTATTGATGTCAGCTAATGTGTGTATAAAAGAAACAAGCAAGGCCACCTTAATTTGTTCCCATCTCACACCAAAAAAAAAGCATCTCTCTTTACTGTTCAATTCAACTCTTCACTCAAGACCAAGAACATGCCATGAAGAATTGAAATATCAACTGATCAAAGATCATTAAAGTCACAGATAATTCACACCAACAAAAGTTTGCTGAATAATTTCAGTGCTCATGCTGAAGACTGATAATGAGAGAGGAAGAAGAACTGATGTTCAATTTAATCAAATTAAATGATGAATATTATCCCATTTTAACATTTTGTTTCAATAAACTGGGCGTACTGAGTAAGTGTAAATGCCCAGGTAAGGTTCTCATAGTTTTGTCGTGCAGGAAAGAATGAACATTAGTCAATAATCCCCAATACTCTCTATTTCTGCATCAAGTGTATTCTGTGACATGTGCCGAAGGAACTCACTTAAACTAGGGATTAACAGTCCAATATCATGGATCCATTTAGAACAAACTATTCTTGAGCAAATTCTTTGCAGCAAGAAATCATCACATTATTGCTAATAGATATCTACAGCATAGAAATGAATCAATGAATTTCAAAATGACCCCCAAAAATGACCAACATTACTTTATTAGTGGCTTAAGTGCAATTTAGACAAACTTAAGAAATGATTTAGCTCTTTCAAATCAAAAATCACTCAAACGAGATGGATTCAAATTTAATTGAGTAATTTTTTCAAATAATGCCATTCGATTTCTAGTCTTCACCTGCAAGGGCAGGTAATGCAAAGTGCTTAGGAAGAAAGTGTAAGATTCAGCCACATGCCATTGAATGCATGTGCTGTTAAATATGGACTCAGTTTATTGTTCCTCTTACCAGACTCCATCTGCTGGTATATGTGTGCACAGCAGTCTGAAATGGACAAAATGCACAATGCTACTTGTGACAATGCAGCACTCCCTTGGTGCTGTGCTGTAAGCCTTGAATTATTGCTTTTAGGTTGGGAGCACAAAATCTAGACATTTCCCAGCTCCACAAATGCAGCCCAAGAGAAAGCATCCTGGAAGAGAGGGGAGACAGTGGGATAGAGATAATGTCACTGGACTAGCAATCATTGGTTTATGATATTGGAGCATAATGTGGCAGCTGGTAGAATTTAACTTCAATTGATAAAAGTCTGGAATTGAAAGTCACTCGCAGTAAAAATAAGCATGAAACTATAATCAATTGTGGTAAAACCCCATCTGGCTCACTAATATGCTTTTGGGAAAGAAAATCCACCATCTTTACCTGATCTGGCCTGCATGTGACTCCAGATCCACACCAGTGTGATTGATTCTTAACAGCCCTCTGAATGGCCTAGCAAATGTTTTAAGGGCAATTAAGGATGGGTAACAAATACTGACCTTTTCACTGATACCCATATCCCAAAGATTTTTATAAAAGTTGGGATTTTTATTCTAAAATGGTGGGAATAAATGGTTGGGTAGGGTGACCTAGAACAAAATCAAAGGTTGTTGGATGTAGAGGCATTTCTTCTAAGATTTTGAAAAAGCATTAAAATATAAAACAACCCTTTAGCCCTCACCCTTACATGCCACTCACCATCACACCTACCCCATGTTCCATTTATGCCAACCTATGCCATGTCATGGCATCTGTTATAATTCAAGTCAGGAACTCGTGTTTTAAGAAGTCTACCTGGATCATAAGTTTTGCACTTTGAATTTGGCTAGAGTGAATATGACGTGTCTCACTTTGGACATGATTCAAATGACACACTAGAAAGTTTGTTTTTATCAAAGAAAGCTAATTAAGAATGCAACTAACATGTATAGAAAGAAAATTAGCAATACCTTTAACCAATTACAAATAAGAGAAAAAGCAATCATGGTATAGTATCAACCTTAACAGCTAAACACGATTCCAACTAAACCAATTCCATAAATCAAATTTTTTTCACAGGTTTAACACAGCAAAGACTAATGCTCAGATGATATGGAATTTAGCCTTCTGATTGAATGCTACAATTCTCTTGAGGCGCACACAGACAATTTTGGAGTCAGACCAGCTTCAGTCGTTTGGTTAAAGAAATGAAATTCTGACTACTCAGCCTTGTAACATTTAGCAGCCCTCTGAATACACCCAGAAAAGTTTGAAATCAGAGCAGTTTCCCAACTGGGGACTGAGAGAGAATCTAGGCCAGCTAACCACTAACAGATTTCCTACTCTAAGAAAATAAGAAGACTTGCTTTCAGCTAACCAGCAGGATTTCCAATATCAGGGAGAAAGAGAGAATAACACTGCTTTCAGTCTGATGTCCATTCCCTTCTAAATTGTCAGCTGAATTAAAAGTGAAACTTTGAAATCCCTATGAGGAAACAAAACTGTCCAAAACATGAACTGCCAACCTGTCTTCCTCCTAAAAATTAATCATAAACCTAATCCCAAAAAGTACCTGAAGTCCATTGCAAAAATAAACAAAACCACATTTAAGCCATTGAAATATCAATAAAAGGACTTTTAGCAACGCTGAAACCAAAAATGCCTGTTACGACTGCAGAGAACATGATTTTAAAAAAATTCTTAAATGTACACTAATGTCACACCTCTCACACCCTGTATATCAACTTATAATGATTCATACCCTCCATGCCAACTCATGCTTCCCCACCCATCATCCTTGGCCCTTATACCTACTGTGTCAACTCGCCCAATATGCACCATGGGTGCATCAGTAGTCTTCTTATAATTATATAAGAAAGCTGGAAGGCCAGAATTCTACACTGTAAATACAGTCAGGTGCACCTGACCTAACATTATATGAAAACTTGCGTCCTGATGTCATTTCACACTGGAGCCATATTAATCAGTGGGGCATGCATAGGAGTCAGCAACACATCTGTGGACAATTACAATAGAAAGCAAGGTCATTAAAATATTAAATGGTAAACACTGGAGGATGAGGATACTGGAGCAATTCCAGAGGCCAGAGATGATAACTTCAGCATTGGGTCAGAAGTGGATTCCAGGGAAGAACATGGTGAAGATATGAAGAAGACATGACTGAGATTCTCATGGAGGCAGGATCACCAAGGGGCCCTTGATTCAATGACCTTCAACAAGGCTCAAGGGCAATGCTTCTACCTTGTGCCAGGGTGCTGTTTCCTTACCAGATGTTTATAATGAGCCATTCCATTGCACCCAAAAACTACTCAATATCAATGCAATAAAATTTATAGCTCCTCATATCCGGTGTGAAGCATTGACGTGCCCTACTCCTATAAAACAAGTCAAGCATCCTCAGGCCATTAACACAAAGGCAATATATATTTGTTCTTGGCACTTACAGACAATGTACATAAATTTATTAGGTGTTAACACCAGTAAACAGTTTAGCAAATAATGGCAGAACAGAATATTGCCCGTGAAAAGTCCTTCATGCCCTCTTAGTGATTTGAACTTATGTTTGTGAGTGCTGTATTTAAATCGCAGTTTCATCAAATGGCATAGTCACTGGCAGAGGGCCAGAGGAGTTACGGCTGCTGTCCAGAGCACTCCAAAGAGGAGAGACAGCACAAGGTTGGTCCGGATCTAACTGCTCGCCATTGATGGCCAGGCACCTTACAGAGCTACTAGGTGCCTCATCCTTCTCTCATACTGGCAGTGATTGCCTGATGTTGCTTCCTGTTTGAGGGTTTGCCAATCCAGGCATAAGTTCAGAGACCCCAGATTCTGTTGCAGGAACTGGCTCTCTGTAAGATTCACCATTCTTTAATGGAGTAAGCTCAGTGTTCAGGTCAATATAGTGCTTATGCCCCATCTCAAGTCCTCCATGGCATGCAAACCCTCAAGATCTTCATCAGATCCTCCTATGCATTCCGCTGGACATTGAGCACCCACTGCCTAATTGACAGTTCCAGAGACTTATCATCTGTCTCAGACTCAGCATAGTGCTGTTTTTCAGCAGTCCTCTAACCGCCTTCACCCTGGGCACTCCCTGTTTCCACAAGCTCCTCATGCAAATGTGCCACACTCTACTCCCTGACATTGTAGCCAAAGATGAAATGTCCACTAAGGTGCTTGTATTTGCGCTGGTGCAGAGAGAGTGGTGTGACACAAGGGCATTTGACAGATGACAATCCTCCAGAGATGATGACAGCTACTTGGGGTCCTGAAATTATCTGCTGGAAGGTGATTCTAGGGAAGAAAAGCAATATGGCAGAAGTATCAGTCATCACACTGTCGCTGTGCATGCTAGGCGGACTGGAGAGCTAATGGAGATCTGCATCATGGTACCATCATCATTCATGGGAAAAATGGTGACTCCAGGTTTGAGGTTGCCATTTCAGAAGAGACAACACAACAATGTGTCCAACCCTGACTCTAATACTGCTGCGATCTGCACTTTTACCTAGTCAGAGACCCTGCTCTCCAAAACCACTGGACTGAGTCGGGTGTCAACACTCAGGGGATCTATCTGGTACCTCATCAGAATCATCAAGTTTGAGGGACCACTGCCCATTTTCAATGGCTTCTTTTCCCCTGAAAGCACAGCGCAGCATTGAGGACTCCACCCTCTATCTGCAGCATTACTGCATCTGGCCAAATTCACCTAAGGAACTCTTTGCAGGGCACGACAGAGTCATAACCCTCAACCTCCAGAGCAAGTGGACAGAGCTCATTGCCTTGGCTGGCACTGATATTGGTGACTGTTAGCACTCAGGCTGTTAGGTCTCTGAGCATCAATGGGTGGGATTGAGTACAAATACCAGCTTCAAACAAATCGATGCCGACTCGGTATTCAGCCTTGCTGAGTGCAGCAGATCATTGAACCTTTTATGCTCTACACCCATGAGTGCCACACACATCATGGCCATTGACCTGGGCTGCTGCCTCTGCCCATACCTACTTAGTGAAGTGAAGTGGTCTCCTCTTGATATCATTGGTCATCACAATGTCCCAACTGGCACGGAGGCACCAACCTCCTCCACAAGGTTTCTTAGGCACTCACCTGAGAATTGGAGGCGGAGATGGAGCAGAGGATGTATTGGCAAGCAAACACTGAACTTGCCCGCTCACCTGGAGTTCCCAGCAGGTGTGGATGCTATTGCTATTCTGCACAAATCTTTCTTCTTGGAACTTGACCACTCCCTCTGTGTCCCCTGGCAACCTTCAGGGATCTGCTTTTGCTGTTTTGAGTCCTCCACCAGGTCACCATTGGACTAACATCTGACAGCTCCACCTCTGCACTGCCCTCCCTGCCAGTATAAAGATATGTTTCAGGCTGTGTGGGTCTTTGTTAGCCAACCAGCATGATCTTGGCTTGAAAATGACAATTTTGTCAGGGAGTGGATTCTACATTTGTTTTCGGGCCTGCTGACCTAGTGAATCCAACAGGCTTGAAAATCAGGCTCAAGTATGTGTTGCAAACTTTACTTCTTTGAAAGCACTCACATGAATAAAAACCCATTCATTACATTTGCATTCCTTCAACTAAATAATCCCTTATAAGAACAAATATTTCATTTGAGTGCTTAATGCAACATAAAAACAAGCATAGTCCCACTTCAAAAAGTCTCTTACCACTTAGAACTCTTAATAAACTGTGCAATGAAATACACCCTACTGTGAAATCAGTCATGAAGAACAATTCTAATAATGATAACACTCAGTCTTGTGCCAGAGACAGAGTGAAATAGCAAGTAATGCTCTTTTTTAAAGCCCAGACAGTTTCTTCAAAGATTTAAAGTCCAGAGTCTTACATGCATTGACAGTTCCTCACAATAGTTGCTTCTGACACTTTTGATAGTTGGTCTTGACAGTTGCTTTAATACTTTTGACAGCTTTCATGTTCCTCTTGACAAGTGACTTGACAAGTCAAGTAAGTTCATGTACATACTTACGTTTTACGCAGAGCCATGTTACTTTGAAAAATTCTAAAGACACCTTACTCTCCCAACGTGAACCTGATCTCACCAAAAGAGTCCTGGGACCACAATCAGAGGAGCACTCCATCTCTCCCAAGGACACTTCAGAGTTTGGGCCTGCTCGAGCTAGCACACTTTTTGTTTCCTGCCTCCTGGTTAATGAAAATGAGACGTGACTGGCAGAAGTTTTTGTTTTATGTGGACAGCTGCCTCCTCAAAATGTATGTATGCAAATCCTGTCCCATTCCTGCATCCAAAAAATAGTAGGTGCTGTGTTTGGGAGTAGGACTAAGTGTCAGTCTAGATTTTTACATTCAAGTCCTTGAGAAAGCCTTGAACCCAGCTACTACCAACTGAGCTACAGTAGAAGCTGAGTTGGGTGGCACAATGGTCAGCCCCTCACAAAACCCGGGACCCAGGTTCGATTCCAACCACGTGGGACTATCTGTGCAAATTCCATGCATTCTTCACATGTCTGAGAGAGTTTCTCTGGGCATTCCGGCTTCCTCCTGCAGTCCAAAGATGTGCAGGTGAGATGGATTCATCATGCTACGTTTCCCTTAGTGTCTCAGGTGTGTAGGTTAGGTGAGGATTAGTGGAGGAAATGAGGAGGTTAGGGCTGGCTGGCCAAGAGTTGGTGCAGACTCAATGGGGCGGAATGCCCTCCTTCTGCATTTTTTAATTAGAAGATTAAAATGGTAGTTTATTACAGGAAGAACGTTGCTGTCCTTTTTTCATGCTAAAGATGCTTTATAAACGATCACTATTGTTATGGCCTTTTAGTGGCACCAAAATAAATGCAAATCTTAGTTATTACATATTTGTAAAATCATATTGAATTATGCTGATGCTTTTGTTCCATGAATCATTATGCGATATCTTTCCTCTAACAGAAGTGCAGGGAGATTATTGCAGATTTGGAGTATTGTGAACAATTTTGGGTCCATTACCTAAGGATGTGTTTGTCCTGGAGAGGTGCCAGAGAAGGTTCACAATCCCAGGAATGAAAAATCTGATGTATGAGGAGAGTTTAGGCACTGTGGGTTTGTACTTGAAGTTTGGAAGGAATCTCATTGAAATTTATAGAATATTGAAAGACCTGGATAGAGTGGACACGGGTAAGACATTTCCATTAATATGAGAGATTAGGATCCCAGGGCACAGCTTTAGAATAAAGGGACAACCCTTAAAAATCAAAATGAGGAGGAATTTCTTCAGCCAGAGGATGGTGAATCGATGAAATTTGTTGCCACAGAAGGCTGTGGAGGCCAGGTCATTGAATGTATCTAAGGAGGAGATAGATAGGGTCTTGATTGGGTAAAGGATTGAAGGTTACAGGAAAAAGGTGGAAGAAAGGTGTTAGAAATCTAAACCAACCATGAATGACAGACTTGATGAGCTGAACAGTTTAATTCTGCTCCTAAATCTTGTAGTCTTATTATACAGAATTGGAACCAAGAACACAGGTAAACATAATAGTGGTTTACCTCTGCTGTGTACATCAACTTGCTGTGTACATTTATTGACTCTCTAAAACACTACTAAGAACACAGTGCTAATATTTTCAATAGAACTAGTTAGAAGCGTGGGCTAGATGCACTTTCCGTTCACCTCTGAGACCTGGGATCTAGTCCAGTCTATTAGAATAAACTGCTTCTCTGGCAGCAATGAGGATTCTACATGAAATGAGTTTGGCAACTTGCACTTAAAGACTAACGGGCACAGATCCAAGGCATTGAAAAGAAAAGTACAGAATGAAATGTGATTTGGCAATCTCACTCAGACGTGCCATGGGCCAGGGTATCTTTGTGCCAAGTAAATTCAAATTTGATAGAGGATTCAAGGCAACCAGAGAATCTTCCAAGTCTGAGGTTTAAATGGATTACAGAGGCAAGAACACAAAGGAACTTGTTGTGCATTAGGTTTGATCTAAACCTGATCATAAAGGATTTGTTGCTGATTCTGGATCAAGTTATTGAGTCAATCCTCAGGAGCAATATTGCTGGTCACTTATATGATCATGTGGGGGCCAGTTGGCTGGTTTGTGGTGCAGAGCAATGCCAATAGCATGGATTAAATTCCTGTACCAGCTGACATTGTTCATGAAAGCCCTGCCTTCTCAACTTTGTCCCTTGCTGACGTGTGGCGATTCTCAGGTTAAATCAGCTCTTCTCCTCAAAGTGGAGAGCAGCCTATGGCCAGCTGGGACTATGGTGACTTTACATTAATGATCTCATAAATATCAACCATCAAGATTTCGGAGGGAGAAGTTCCGATCTAACTATCTTCTGTCATGTTTAAAGAAGTGACATCTAAGTGTACAGTAAAAGCAATTGTATCCTAAAACAGTTTCCCCGTCAGTGACACAATAAAATCTACCTTCAGCATAATGAAAGGAGTGACTTAAAACATCTTATACTCTTCTAGATGCCCAGATCCAACATCATGTATCAAACATTAATTTAATCCAAATATTTATCTGAAGAGTTTTAGGCAAGGAAGCATTTAAAGAGTCGGTCTGACTTCCCTTCTAGCATGCTGTTATATATTTGAAGGAGCTGAAGATTGCTTTAAGAGCTGATCACGATTCGATGGTGATGTCATTAGGGTGCTGTCACAGGCCTCTATTTTACTTTCAATTTGTGCTCTGCATAGGCAAGGACCCCAGCATAAACCTGTTGTTGATAGTTTGAATCTACGTGTGGTTACCACATCTTTTTTTGTGTGTGAAACTCAAAACCCCTAACATTGTTAGGATATTACACGTATTGAGTGATAGATAGGAAATCCTCTGCTCAGAGCAACCTTTCATTTTCTTCTCCCTTGTGCACTCCTAAATGGAATGTTTTGTCTGTATAGTGTGCAAGAAACAATACTTTTCACTGTATACGTACACATGTGGCAATAAATCAAATAAAAGGGATGGACATTGCTTGAGGTCCATCCCCCCAATCAGATGACACTACTGTCTGACATCCCTTCTAATTCCTGGCCTCCTTTCACTGCATTCTCCAGTGATAGAAGTACCTCAATGGCCTTCCTTAGATCCAAATTGAGCTTAACAATTTTTTTTTTGGACTGTCATATTGTAAAATACACAGACCAGTCTATCTTGCAACATGTCATTCAGGAGTAGCCTGAATTCACAGTGTTCTGATAACTTTTGCAATGTAGTCAGGAATTCGGTGACGGGCTCCCCAGGGGTTCTCCTTGTCTTGTTAAAGCAGTATCGCCAGAGTATGATTTATGGTTTTGGGTGGTTCAGGTTTTTTGTTGTATCGAAGGTCAGGAATTCTCATGCCGCCGACAGGATCAGGTTCTGCTTCTCATCCCCGTCAATATTGTTAGCCTGAAAAAGTAATACATGTACTCTTCCCACAGGGATCCAGTCTTGCATTATTAGGCTTTAATTTTACCAAAAAGAAGCATTTCATTTTCTGGAGGATTTCTTGTCTGGGAGAGAAGGAAATAAATTGGCTTTACTCCTCAGCACTAATGTGATGACGTTACCGTGGGCAATCTTCTGCCTCTAATCACCTTTTATTTATAGTGTGTTCAGAACGCAGTTCAGCAGCCCACAGTATACAGATCAAGCCTCAAGTATGTTCACTGTCGGCCTGAATAGAGCCAGCTGGTTTTAACACTACCCTCCCATACCTCCCACTGTCACACTGCTTCCTCCTTATTGGAGAGCCTTCACTCGTCTAATTGGGGAATTTGTATTCTACAGCCCATAGAGAGATCTATTGACGATTCCTCCATGGGCCACCATGGCAGAACTCATTAGAAAAGATTAGTTTTGACAGCATTCCTCTGGGAAACAAAGCCAATCTTTTTCTTCATTCCAACAAAGGATTATTTTGCAATGCAAACACGGAAATGAACATAAGTTTTGGTCTGTTTGTAACCCCAGAAAATTGGCTCAAATAATACTATATTGGTTACGGAACTAAGTCTAAAGTGTGTGTCGGATGATTTGGGAAGAGTTTCGAGTCCGGAACAGAGTGAGGATGCATTTTAAATAGATGTCATTCCATTTCATCTGATCAAAATTAGAGACACATACGTTTCAGGAAGTTGTATTTTCTCCCAAACTCTATTCGTTTTAAACAGATACCCTTACTATCAGCTCTGTGGAACAGGTTTAAACTGGGATCACTCACTCCGAGCAATTCCAAGATAGGTGCTAAACACCAACCCAGTATCCATTGGACAAGTAGGATTAACAAGTAGTTCCAACAATCTTTAGAAAAACTATTAGACATGAAGTAGTTAAATGTTCACTTCATTTTGCAGATGGTGATAAAATTAAAATTGCACAATATGTAAAATTCCAAAAACTGCACATTAAATTGTAGTTTTCTCATCAATGTGACATCTAATCTATGTGTAATAATTAATAGCTTCAATACGAAACAGTGCTACTTCTTTTAAAGGGAAGGCCATGCTGACTAACATTTGGATGCATATTCTTCTTGTAAAAGAGAAATTAATTGCTTGTGCATTTTTTTTGTAGATAACATGTGAAGCAATCAGTCAGTTTCAATTGTCTCAAGCAACACTTTCTAAACAGTCATTGGTAACGATTCTGAGGCAAGTTGATGCAACTAATTCCTGATTACAAAAAGTATTGCTCAGGAAATATTGTTAAATAAATTACAATTACTGCAAAAAACACAATTAACTATTAATAATTAATACATTATTTTGCAAGGTATTATTAAAGAAAGGATGGATAGCATTGCTCTTAGTGTGATTTACTTGCCTGATTTTGGAGAATAATATTAAAATGATAATAAGAATCTCCTCCCTCTGACATTAAAGTGTATGGACTGGGTTAAATTCCCGGCTTGATTCACTGTCTGTGTGGAATTTGCACGATTCCCCCCCGTATCTGTGTGGGTTTCCTCTGAGTGCTCCGGTTTCCTCCCACAGTCCAAAAGACGTACTGGTTAGGTCCATTGGCTGTGCTAAATTCTCCCTCAGTGTAGTGTGCTGGAGAGTGGCGAGTAGGGGATTTTCACTGTCACTTCATTATGATGTGAATGTAAGCCTACTTATGACTAATTAAGAAATAAACTTTACACTAAGGACAGGAAATCGGATGCAATTAAACTTTTAAGAAGCATCTTCAATGGTCGATTGTTAAATTATCTGTAAATAACGACGGGGGGCGGAAACAGTGTGCGAGAAACATTAATGGACTTTACGAAACCTCCTAACATGTTCTCCACGTTGCTCGGAGCTGAAAGATGTAAAATTTTCTGCTGCTGTCTAAAAGTTAAGCTCCCTGTTGAAAGCCGGTGAAACGGAAGTGGTGCTGCAGGAAATGCAAATAGGGAAAGAAGGCCTGGAAAGATAGGAATAAATCTTCTTGTGGGCACTCCTTCGTATACACATTCACTTAGAGCAGCCTTGGATGCCCGTTTTCTATGAGCAGAGATGTAGCTTAGTGCAATTCTGGCACAAGCACCCAGGAATTGCAAAGATGCCTACTCATGACCTTCTAACATTGCCATTTAGCCACCAGTCAAATTGATACTTGGAAATTGAGTTGGTACTTCTGGTATCTACAAACTGAGTGAATTAAGGTCAGTAGATTTAATGGCTCTATAAATCTTTAAAAAATGGTGGATGGGACCTGGATGAGATAGTCCCACCCCATTTACCAAGGGCTGGGCAATGGGAAGGAGTGAACTGTGACTCACACTGGCAGGAAACACAAAGTAAGAGGTCTGACAACACCAACTTTAAATCCAACCAATTTATTTGATAGTAAACTTGCTAGCTTTCTGTGCTGATATTAAGTTATTTAAACTCCAAACCCTTTAAACGATGTTAAAAAAAAAAGAGGACAGGCAGAAGCAGTCATAGTTTGAAATACCACAGCCGCTGGACTGCTGTAATTGGTAGACAATTCCTACAGTTTCAATGGAGTTCATTGCTGGCATTTCCCAAGGGCCGGGATTTTACTGATTCACAACACCCAGTGTGTGAGAGTCAAAAAAAATCAGGATCACATCCGATTTCCTCTGCTGTTGCGATCTTACAAGAGCTGGATTTCCGGTGAGCTGAATATATCATGTGCATATATTTTAATGCTAATTTAAATGGCACTAATATGCTCAGCACAGAATCTTCTGGGTTCATTTGCCATTATGGCCTTGCTGGGAGTGGTACCCATTCGGCCATCCTAAGCTGCTCCCAGTTATTGTGATGCTCGTGAATTAGCAGAGACATTATTGAAATCAAAATTGCTTAAGTTACTCCGCTTAAATAAACTTTAAAAGGAGGACACTGTAGCTCATGACTTCCCAGTGTCAGATTTGACAGTACCCCAGAGATACTGGGGATTTCCTCTCGGAATTTCCCAGAGAATGGTTTACACAGTAATTGTCCGTAAATGCTAACTTTTCCTGGACAATTGGGCTGGGAACCATCCAATAAAATGATTTAAATCATCAGGTGGTTTTGCCAGTGTTATACTAACAGGCACTCAAAAAGTTAAAAGAAATAAGACCTCTTCTAATTTATGCATATTTTAAGTATTCGGGCAAATCCTTGCACAGGAATCTCCCATTGAATTGTCACTCACCCCTCCAACCATATTCTTCCCATCCCAGCCCCACCCATGGGAATCTCCCTATTCTATGACCACACTCTGCTCCTCTCCACCTTCCCAAGCTGATTCTCAAACCAGTTCTTGATCTGACTAGATCTTCCAAGCTGATCCGCCCAACCTCCAAACTTCTGAATCCTCTCACCTCTGACTCCTCCCCAACCTACTCCTCGATCTCCAACACCTCCTAACCACACAAATCCCATCCATTTATCTTCTTGCTGATCTGTCAGTTTCACTGAGCCCTTTAAGCTTATCGGTTTTATGACAGCCAGTGTAGTAAAGAAAGGAGGTGGCCTCCCTGAATCTGATGCTGATTGTCAACACTGGGGCTCGCATGGACTCTTTTGATGCAGCCCCAAGCAGGTCTGACCATTGTAGATTCGGTACAATTTTCAAGAGCAAGTAAGTCTTTAAGGTCTTCTAATTCTAATGAATGAAATAGCTCCTCTGATTCCCTTTATTTATAAGCTTACCTTCATTCCTAAAAGTGCTTTGGCTACACAGCCAGAATCCAGAGTGTCAGTATCCCAGACACTCCTAAATATACATACAGATGAGTTTCCCTGATTGGGCAGGCAATCATTAGTTCAATCAAGGAGCTCATACTCCAAGAGCCCACCTCACAGGCCTTCTTGAAGTCATTACACTGGAACATCAATTTCTGGCTCTGGTTGAAAGTTATGGCTAAACCTCCTCCTAAACATGGCAAAACTTGCCAACTACAAGTCCAGGCAGTGGGCGACCAAAGGTGTCTTTTGACCTAACTATCTGCCCCTCTACTGCCGCTATATTCACAACCAGGTGTCCCTGGAGAGGGAGCATGCAGTGTCTGAGGGCACCATTAACACTGTGCCTGCTGGGCACCACAGTGATTGGAGTGTATTATTGCCCCATATCTTTCTGCTTTGTCTTTTGTTTCGGATTGTTCCCTTTTTTAGGAGCTGCCCTTTTTAATTTATTGTCTTGTTAATTTGAGTTAGTTTACTTGTTTTGACAAAAAGATTGGTTGAAAGTTATGACGCTGTATCTTTAAGAAGATTCCATATCTGGGCTTCAAGTCGTGTACTGTTTTACTCCAGTGAGTTGAGAACGATCATTCGCTGGTCTCTGCAGCTTTTCTGATTATGGAATTGACAACTGATATCATTACCAAATGATGCTTGACTATTCAGATAGATGTAGTCCTTACAGATGACATTGATTCTTACTTATAGGAAAATTAGCCAGATTATTCAGCACAATGCATTTGCCATCTTGTAGCATCAGCTAGTCAAGCACCATTTAGTTCTGTTGGCCTGACTACTGTTGCTTCCTAGCTATTTATTTGTCTACTAATGCACTAACCAGTTGAATACCATTATACCCCTACCCATGACCCTTCTGTCATGAGGTTCTGTGTTGCACCACTTAATGCACAATAAGCCATCAGTTTCTATCAGCACCCATACTAATCTGGGTTCCCTACAGCTGTTTTACTGCCCTCTGAACAGATGTGCTTCATTAGGACTGACAATGATGGATGTGCATAATTTGGGCAAATATGCTGTGTGGTATTATTAGGTTCATCAGAATCTGGATCAGTGCTTTCCAGCATGACAAAACTACACGTAGGTTGGATGCCTATAGGAATGGGCCAGAACACATAAATACAATCTATTTGGGGTTCCTGGTCTTGTACACAAAGTGAATCATTCTGCATTTACTCATTCCCCTGTCTTGGCAGTGGTTAGCGCTGCTGCCTCACAGCACCCAGGATACAGATTCAATTCCAATTTGAGTAACTGCCTATGTAGAGTTTGCACATTGTCCCCATGTCTGCTCGCTGGTTTTTCCTGGGTGTTCCAGGTTACTCCCATAGTCCAAAGATTTGCAGACTAGATGGATTAGCCACATTTAGAAACATTCAACTGCTTCACTGGACAAGGAATTCCACAGAATCACGACTCTTTGTGTGAAGAAATTCCTCCTCAATCCAGTCCTAAATCTGATAACATTTATTTTGAGGCCATGCCCCCTAGTTCCACTCACCAGTGGAAAGAGGCAATATTGAGATTGAATAACCTCAGTTGGTACGGGAATTGAACCAGCGTTATTGGCGTCATTCTGCATCACAAACCAGCTGTCCAGCCAAATGAGCTAACTAACTCCCCTTTAAGATTTGAACCCACAACCCTCTGACTTAGAGATTAGATAGCTACAACGATGCCACAGCTGACTCTCTTAAGGGTTAGCCCAGAAATGGATGTAATTAGAGTGTAGACCGATGGTCATCCCATCTGATTCAGTAGCTAACAAATACCTCCATCAGCTGTTCTGCAAATCAAATGCAAATTATTTGCTCATGCAAGGTAACATTTTAAAATCATGCGCAACACACCAGCACTAGTCATTTCCAATTTTCCTTTCATTTCTTGCAGCTTAGTGAAAATTAAGGAGTTTTTTTTAGCACTTTTCTATTCATTTCGATAAAGATAGACTGAATTCATTTTTCAAAGCTTACCCCAACGATTCATTCTCTCTTGTAATGAGAAACTTCCACAATGGACATATGGAATAAAGGTCTATCATCTAATCCAACTCCCCCGGAGAGATTTGGGCTTGATACTTCAATTGTCCAACAGTTTTATGAATGAAGCAATCTGAGTTAAGCAATATGGGAAGCAAGATTTCCATTTAAACATGATGTAGAATTGCCTGTAATTGGATTGGGGTGGGCGCAGTAAGTAGGCTCACAACACGAGGTTAAAGTCCAGTTTATTTGATAGCACAAGCTTTCAGAGTGCTGCTCCTTCATCAGGCAACTTACCTGATGAAAGAGCAGCGCTCCAAAAGCTTGTCACCAAATAAACCTGTTGGACTTTAAGCTAGTGTTGTGAGACTACTTACCGTCCATTTAAACAAGCAAGTAACTCAAGGAAAACGGCTTCCAATTAAGAGTTGAAATTGTCTAACAGTCATTTCCAAATGTTAAACAAGTCCTGCCCTCATAGCGACATTGAAAACTCCAAGAATTGTGGAGCTAAAGCACTAATTGCAAAAAATTGGAAAAGCACATGGTGAGTGATTTTATGAAAGATCTTCTAATGCATTTCACCACTGTTAGAGAATACTGAACACAGGTATGTTAGTGTTACAGTGATAAATTGATGCATATATTTCCTTGACCTAGGTGAGAAAGACACCACAATCCTGCAGCATACGATAAAAGCATTTTGCAGAGAAAGCTATTTAAAACAACTGCAGCTGCTTTTACAAGTATCTCGTGGTCTGACCATTACCATTAAGATGATGTTTAGACAACATGTACATGGAGGGCCGCAAGGCTCTCTTTCATATTTCTTCCACTTGAACCACACACTCTGCGGCAAATAGCAATCTGTTCCCCTGCTCCAATGATAAGATTTACAAGGTAGATTGTATGTCAAAGGGAAATAATTGAATTATATCACAGTCTTGTTTAGTAATAGGATGGCTTACTCTTGCTTCACAACATCAACCGATGATTCTGAGAATGTGACGTGACCGACAAGCAAATACACAACTCGTCACAAGGGTAAGAAGTTCAGTCTGTGCTTAATTATGAGCTGAAGGAGAGGTTCGGCGATGGGTTTTTATAGACACTCTTTGGTAAGATCAGAAGTGACTTGGATAGAAATTGGGAGCCCAGTGGTTTGTACTGCTGCCTCACAGTACCAAGGACCCAGGTTCAATTCCAGCCTCAGGCCACTATCTATATGGAATTTGCACATTCTCCCTGTGTCTGTGTGGGTTTTCTCTGGGTTCTTCGGTTTCCTCCTACGAACCAAAGATGTGCAGGTTAGCTGGATTGGCCATGCTTGATTGACCCGAGTGTAAGGGGGATTAGTAGGGTAGGGTTGCAGGGATAGGGCCTGGATGGGATTGTGGTCAGTGCAGACTCGAAGGGCCGAATAGTCTCCCTCTGTATTCTAGGGATTCTAAATTCATACAGTCATCATTAGAAGTGTAACTCACACCTCAATGGCTGAATGTTCTTTACCAGGAGACTAAGGTTAACAATCCATCACTGCAGAGTTTCTCCAGACTCCATCTCCTGAACTGTTTTCTGTTACACTTCAGAATGTCAGTTTTCTACCATTCTTGCTGCAATGAACATGTTTTAACTTCTCACTTTCTCTGTCCTTCATGACTACAGATTGATGTTAACAAACACTTTTCCTGGTGTTTGCAATGGTTTCTCATGGCCTTATTATCTGCAGCCTAGTCCTGTCTATTCTGCATCATACTTTTCAAATTTCATTAACCGTCCAAATGTCTTTTTGGGCAAGTAAGAAGTCTCATGCACCAGGTTAAAGGCCATAGGTTTATTTGGAATCATGAGCTTTCAGAGCATTGCTATTTCATCAGATGAGTGGAGGTGATTGGAGGCTAGTCTCCACTCACTAACTAACCTCCACTCACATAATGAAGGGGCAGAGCTCCAAAAAACTCATGATTTCAAATAAACCTGTTGGACTTTAACCTGGTATTGTGAGATTTCTTACTGTGCCCACCCCAGTCCAACGCCAGCATCTCCTCCTTTTTTTAAGCAGTCAGATTTAGTAGAGTTCAATCAAACTTTATTCTTCAAATAGGCAATTAATCTCCATTACTAAAAACTAGATCACAACAAATTTCCAGAATTACGGACCACTGTTTAAAAATAAGGGATTGTTCATTTAAGACAGAGATGAGAAGAAATGTTTTCTCTCAGAGGGTAGTAAGTCTCTGGAAGTCACTTCCTCAAAAGTGGAAGCAGAGTCTTTGAATATTTATAAGGCAGAGTTGGATAGATTCTTGATTAGCAAGGGGGTGAAATGTTATCGGAGGTACGGGCGAATGTGGGGTTGAGGTTACAGTCAGAACAGCCATATTCTCAGTAGGTCTGACAGCATCCGTGGGGAGAATTGAGTTCATGTTTCAGGTCAAGGGTCATCCAGATTCAAAATGTCAGTTTTATTTTCCCTCCATAGATGCTGCCAGGCCTGCTGAGATTTTCCAGCATTTTCTGTGCTTGGTTAAGATTTCAATATCTGCAGTATTTTGTCTTTCTCTTAGTGAAGGTTTTGCTTTCTAGGTTAAGAAATTGGACAGGAAGGTCTGTTCACTTTGGGGGTGGGGGGAATCAAGAGGAGACAGCGGTGTAGTGATATTGTGTTAGTATTAGTAACACTGAAACCTAGGCTTACATCCCTTAGGCAGATAATGAAATTTGAATTGCAATAAAAATCTGGAATTAAAGGTCTACTGATGCAACCATTTTTGATTGTAATAAAACCTCACCTGGCTCACTCAGAGAAGGAAACCTGCCATCCTTACCTGGTTCTGGTCCAGCCTACACATGATTCCAGATTCACAGCAATGTGGGTCATGTTTAAATGTCCTCATAAGGCATTCAGTCCAAGGGCAATTATGGATGGGCAATACGCAGTCAGTGACACTCACAGAAGTTTAAAATTAATTTATTACTGTTACAAGTAAGCCTACTGAAATGAAGCTACAATGAAAATCCCCCATCCGCCATCTGTTCGGATACAGAGGGAGAATTTAGCATGGCCAATCCATCTAACCAGCATGTCTTACAGACTGCAGAAACAAACCGGAGCACCCGAAGAAACCCATGCAGACATGGGGAGAATGTGCAGACTCTGCACAAACAGTGACCCAGGAATTGAACCCGGACCCCTGACACGGTGAGACAGCAGAGCTAACCGCTGTGCCACAATGTCAAACATCTTACGAATGAATAAAAAGAATCCTGCATGTTGCCTTACCCACATCCCAGAGCTACAAACATGCACTCCCTGGGAGCAACGACTAACACCAACTATGTGGAGTCAGATATTCTTCCCCTATATTGATGGAAAATTGGGTTGTAGAATGCATCTGGCATTAGTTCAGTTGTTCCATGTTGATCTGCTCTAATGTACTTAATTCTCCTTCATGACTTGGGATTAAAAAAAAAAGCTTTCAAGCAGCAAGCAGAGTTTTCTCTATATAATCAAATGTGTTCCACTTGAAAACTGGAAAGAAACTTATGTGATCCCAGTTGAGTAGTTACATTTATATTGGTGTGCTACTTTTAAAATATCTTATTTGCTCACCAACAAGATTTAAGTGTGGTATATAACACTTTAGGCCTGATCCTGTGGCCAATGTTCCCATCTGGTTATCAGAAGTATCGAAGGGATAAATTGTTTGGCTTCCTGCTGGAATTTGAACCAAATCAAATAATTCTTGAGATGTTTTTGACAATTGGCAGATGTGTTAAGCTCTGAAACCAGTCAAAAGTAAAGCAGTACAATATTATGCATGGATAGAAAACTAATTCATGCAGAAACCTCAAAAAGAATCAGTGCAGTTTATGAAATGAAGGCCTATTACTGTTGGCGATACTATGCTGCAATTATTTAGTGCATCCATACAATATCCATCTATCTACCTATCATTCTATGGTGGACATTGATCAATTTAAAGCATCTAGGCTTAAATCAATTAGCTGATATTATACATTTTGATAATTTTTAAAAAAAATTTCAAGAAATATGGGTACCACTGGCAAAGGCAGCATTTGTTGTCCATCCCTAATTGTCCTTGAGAGGGTGGTAGTGAGCTGTTGTGGTCCATGTGATGCAGGGACACCCACAATGCTTTTAGGAAAGGCGTTGCAGGATTTTGATCCAGCGACGGTGAAAACAACGTCGGAGGCGATAATAAAGTCACAAATCCTGCCACTGGCTGTTACAATTAGGGTGAAAAAAAGATAGAAAGTGATTCCCCTCTTTTCACATGCCTTGTTTGACTGCGATGGTTTTTTTTTAAAGAATGTTTGTCAATTCAGTGAGTGTTTAATTGTTTGTACGCTGTGCCTATAAAAAATATGAACAGGTAGGTTTCCACATAGGTTTTTAAAAAGAAAAGAGAATAATATTTGTTGAATCTAATCCAATATAAGTGAAATAATAAAAATATGCTGACTTTCACACACTCGCACTCAAAGGTTCAAGCAGACATATAAGTATGTTACAAAGTAGGAAAATTGTTTAAGCATTTTTTTAAAACCCAGTTAGAATTAAAGATTGGTGACTGGGATGGTTTCAGCTAGCTCAAAAGTTACTCTGGATTCGGTATCAAGAAATTCAAATACGTTGACAGACGACTTGTATCTGTTCTGATGAAGTCAGCAGCTGCCATGTTGATTCTTAAAATGTTGCCCAAAATTTGTGGATTGTCAAACAGCAGCCATGACTCAGGCTGGATGGTGACAGAGAGAGAGAGAGAGAGAGAAAGGATGTGTCCCATTCAGTGTCCTGTCTTTTCGAGATTTCTTCTGCAACTGTGCACGGCCTAGAGAAAAACAATTTCTTTAACACAAAGAGGGTTAGTTGGCTTGTTACATGATCCTTATTCTCCAACTGACCACTTACCTAAACATGGTCATGACCAGTAGATTTCAGTTTACATTAGATTATAGCTGGGTGAGTTATTTTCGCAGCCACCGTTTATTATCTGAGGTGATAAGATCCAATGATTTGTCCCCGCCTAATTAAGTACCAGGCAATTGTCTGGTAGCTTTGTGAATGGGTTAAGATATGGCTTATTCATGCTCCTTGATGCGGTTTTCTCTACATAATGGGATTGGAATTTCTGGTTCAAAATTATGCAAATGTTCAAGCATCTTAGGAACTGCTGTATCAACTCACCAGGATATTGTTTCAATTATTGGTCAATAAATATATTAAGTTACTTTTGATTTATGATGCATGATTTTACAATAGGGCATGCATGGAAACTAGAAGCAGGTTATTTGGCCCTTTGAGCCTGCTCCACCATTCATTTTGATCCTGATTGATCATCGAATGCAATATTCTGATACCCTCCTTTTCTCCATATCCCTTGATCCCTTTAGCCCCAAGGGCTATATCTAATTTCTTTTTGAAATCGGGCATGTTTTGGCTTCAACTACATTCTGTGGTAGTGAATTCCGCACATTCACCAGCCTTTGAATGTAGAAATTTCTCCTCACCTCTGTTCTAAAAGGTTTACCTCTTATCCTCAAACTGTGACTCCCCTAGTTTTGGATTTTCCTTCCATTGGGAACATCTTTTCTGAAACCACTCTGTCTAACCAATCATCCTTCCCTTACACGCAACCATAAAATAATACATGGAAATTAAGACCACATACATGTTGGGAACTTCTCCCCACCACACTCCAACAAGGAAAATGAGCAGAAAGTTATTTTTTACTTACTGCAATAGTATGGCAGACATTGAGCATAATTTTACCAACTTGATGAATAAAGATTCTTCATCGACTCCCTGAAGTATAACAGTAGAATATTATAAGCTTTTGGAAAATATTTTCGGTTACATGTTATTGAAACTGCCATGTCTTTTCACTTTACTCATTTTCAAAAAAGAAATCCTAAAATGAGGAGGAAGAAAAAATGATTACACAGCGCCAACTCTGAATAAACACCTGTAGTCAAAGTGTCAACACTGTCAACAGAAAGTTAATGTGAAACTCTGCTTCCTGCCTGTCCTGACATTTAATGAAATAAAGTTAATTGCTGATCTTTATGGTTCCTCTTTTCTTCTGAAAGACTAAGATGGCAAACTGATGCAGCCAAAGATTTCCCAAGGTAACATTTTTCTCCCTTGTTTCTCATTCAATATGACGTCGAAAACCACTTTATAAACAATCTACTTCTAGTTAATCACCGTGGACGGAAAATATTCTAAATTTCTTAACCATTTCTCGCACAGATCAGACCCAACATCTTGTGTAGTGGGAAATTCTTCCAGGTGGCCTGATTAATTTGAAGACTTTTCATTAAGCTTTTCATTTCACAAAGGCAAAAAAATGTTTATTCAGTTCAATTAAAATTCTGCAGTTAAACTAGATTTTATTGAAATGTTAGAATTCAAAAGATTACAAATTAAAAATATTCAGACAAACATACAATTAAGATAAGACAAATTTCACTTGAGTAAAGTTATCTCCATGTCTCCTTACCACATAACGTCAAACCAAAGTTTGTGTATTTGTTGTGACATCTCAAATGACAGGTAGACTTGAGCCGTTGTCAGGTAGATAGGTAGACTTGGGCCGAAAGGAAGGTCCCTAATTTCATCGATGCAGTAAATTAGCCATGAAACATTCTCAGAAGATCTCAGATTTCATGCCAAAAAGCAGAGTGGTTATACTTTTTGTTAGCAGATTATTCAGCCCAGCACATGATTAAAAGCAATTTCAATCATTCACTGTTCTGTCAATCTAACAGTGGCATGTCCTTCATTCAATTATAGTTTGACACCTTTAAATATTGATCTGTCATTTGTTATATGAAAGTTCTCTCTCAAAAATGGCTTCTCATGATTCAGCACTTTTCTAACCAGTTTAAATTGGCTCAAATACCAAATGAAGGTCTTTTAGCATTATCCCCTGGCCTGGATACGTATGGGTAATTTGCTTTGTCACATAATTTGTGCCTGACTTGTGCTGATATGTTTCATGAATACATCTTTCATTTTACAGGCATATTATAAATTAATTTCTTAGAGACATTATTAATATGTTACTTAAATATTTTGTAATATTCTTAAACCATATAGTAAAACATTAAATGCTCATTATCCTCATGTTGAGCATTTAGAAGTAATCAGAATTCTCAACTACATCTTGATTTATCACCGGCACACAAAATTATTTTTATTCATTCACGGGACATGGGAGTCGCTGGCTAGCCAGCCTTTATTGCCCATCCCTTGCTGCCTTTGTTCAGAGGGCAGTTGAGATTCAATCACATTGCCATGGCTCTAGAGACTAGCTAAGGACAGCATTTGCCTCCTTAAAAGGGCATTAGTGAACCAGATGGGTTTTTCCAATAAACTACAATGGTTTCATGGTCATCAGTAGATTCATAAGTGCTCACTTTTTATCAAATTCAAATTACCCCCGCTACTGTGGCGGGATTCGAATCCAGGTCCCCAGAACCTTAGCTGAGTTTCTGGATTTATGATCTAGCAATAGTACCTCCAGACCATCACCTCCCTCTAACAATATATGTCATCTGTTATAATCAACTTGCCAACTGAACTGCAGGGAGAAAGTACAGAGAAAGCTCACTGTACAAATGAAGGGGGCTTGGATTCAAATTAACTTGGATGAAGCATATTGCTTACCTCTTTCATTCGAATTCAACGTGCATTCATTCCACACACTTTTGACTTAGATAAGCTTTGCAAAATTCAAGTTCATAAATACAAGAGGGATGCTCTGGCACATTGACTCAAGAATGAGAATGAATCAAACATTTTAATTTTCATATGATACATTTTATTTTATTCAAAGTGGTTTCATTACTTCTTGAATAGCCCTTTTCATAAGCTTGGTTTAAATTGACTTTGGCAGTCCCTATTTGCACATCACCTTAAACATTAGAGCAGGCAGTCTAATGTGTCGAATCAGTTTTGATCACAATCAACAGCCCAGCAGTAAATGGGACTTAAATTTGAATGGAAAGAAGCAGCGATCTGAAGAAGCCAAATCATGGAGAGGTATCGGTGGTGATTTTGAGCTCTCTACTGCCTATTTTTCAGCAGGATTAGATCAGCGAGACCAAAATCCAAAAGCAAACTTAATGGGGAGCTATACTCCCAGCCCACTGTGCTGCTTTTGTAGTGCAGCGGGATAGTAGACTCTGGCAGAGTTTGTTCCCTGTTGGATGCTACAGCCTCCTTGGAACTAGGCACGGAGCTGCAAAATGTATACAGACCTCATTTCCATATAATTAAAAAATCCCATTAGCAGGTCTAGGACTGAAATCTCCAGGTCCGCTAGCCATCACCCTCCCCACACTTCCCCCACCCCGCCAGGAGTATTTCACTCCAGCAGGATTTAATATAGCTCCCCACTTGCAAGGAGCTGATGGTCTGATCCTTTGGAGTGAAGGGAAGGCCATCCAGGCCCTCCTACGACACCCAGAGGGTTCGGCGCTAGGGGGGTGGGGGAGCATGCCCTCCACAATCTAGGGAGAGAGTGCAAGAAAAAGTCATATTTTCAAATCCGCAAGCCCAAGTCATTTATGTAGATGATGAACAGAATGGCCTTGGCTCCAATCTCTATGGAATACATGATTCAGATGACTGCCACAAGTTTGTGAGAGTCCATGTTTTATTTTCATTTCAATGCTCACATGTAGCTTGCAGAGTAAAAAGGTCTCAAATTTCATAGGTTTCATCAGGATTAGTTCTGCCCTGCTTAATTCCTTCCAATTATCCCATTACCGCAATTGCATTGCCTTGGTTAACTCAGTCCTATTCCTGCACTGACAATATTCCTTCCTAGGTCCTATCCCAATAACCCCACATGTTTATCCTGTTAACTCCCCTGACACTAAGGGGCAATTTAGCATGGCCAATCCACTTAACTTGCACATTTTTGCACTGAGAGGGGAAACCGGAGTACCTGGAGGAAACCTATGCGGATACAAGGGGAGCATGTAAATTGCACACAGAGAGTCACATAAGATAGAAATTGAACGCTGGCTCCTGGTGCTGTGAGGTAGCAGTAGAATACGTGATACAGTTGACCACCACAAGTCTGTGAGAGTTCATGTTTCATTTCCATTTCAATACTCACATGTAGCTTGCAGATTAAGAAGTCTAGAATTTCACATGGATTAGTTCTGCCCCATGTGCGCTGGCCTCACAGGCAGTGTACATCACAGTGGAATGTGGAGTCCACAAGCAGCTTCCAAATTTGGGTTGGGTGCTTGGGTTCATGAAAAGAAATTTCGATCATTCTTCACCAAGCATAAAGAAAATACTGTTCCAATCAATAATCAGACCACAACGTGAGTACGGCATAGCCACTTGGGACCTAAGTACTGCAACAATCATTATCCTCCTTGAGAAAGTTCAACATTAGGTATTTTGCTTTACTACAAAAAAATTACTTGTTTCTTCCAGTTGATAACACCACTCGGTTGGCACAGTCTCCAGGTGGCACAGTGGTTCGCACTGCCTCATAGCTCCAGGGACTCAGGTTGGATTCTGGCCTTAGTTCACTGTCTATGTGGAGTTCGCACGTTCTCCCCATGTCTGCAAGGGCTACCCTCGGATGCTCGGGTTGCCTCCGACACCCCAAAGATGTGCTGATTAAGTGGATTGGCTATGCTAAATTGCCCCATAGAGTAAAGGGGATTAGCAGAGTATGTCATGGGATTTCAGGGATAGGATCTGGGTAGAATTGATGCCAGTGCAGGCTCAATGGGCCGAATGGCCTCCTTCTGCAATGTTGGGATCCTATTCTATTCTATTCTATTCTAATGACAAAGAGGCCCATGGGTTGACATGCTTCTGTAACATTTTCAATGGACAATTCAATACCTGAAGTGACAGTGTTCAAAGAATTCACAGCCAGTTGTATATATGCTGAAGCTGCTAACTCCTCATATCCCCCTGCTCGCCCCAAGAACAATTATGGACTGAAACAACTGGCCACAAACCTTAACCTCTTGAATGAATTCTCAGAAATCATAGAAAAATTCATTGAGCTTTCAAAATTAATGTGATCATCAACTGCATTCAGTGTGGAAATTCCCCGGTGGAAAACTGTGAAAT
This sequence comes from Sphyrna mokarran, assembly GCA_024679065.1. Taxonomy (NCBI): domain Eukaryota; kingdom Metazoa; phylum Chordata; class Chondrichthyes; order Carcharhiniformes; family Carcharhinidae; genus Sphyrna; species Sphyrna mokarran. The sequence goes on along the minus strand of JAGIQG010000022.1, from coordinate 22,837,715 downwards.
CTAACAAAGTGCCAGTTACCAAGATCAGGACATTGAAGTACCATACAGTGGGGGCTCCCACTCCACAACACTCTAGGAGACTCTTTACGACTTACAATAGTTGATCTGTAAATATTCAACCTACACACTAACTGGAATCAAACACAAAATTAAAATTAAAAATATTTTGATGTACTTTGCATTATGGAACGTAAAATATTAGCCATATTTTAATCTGATGAACAGATTTTGTTACGCTGCAATTATCTTCCTCATTTACTGCATTCTTTTCTAGTTGAGTTGCATTGCACCTCAAATTGTAAGTAAGAATAACAAGAAAAATTTTTCCCAAGATTAGCACAAACTCTACTAAAACTTGATGAATAGTCTATGTTATGTAATTCTCAGCTAATGTTTGATTCATAGAATCCTGCAGTGCACAAGAAGTCCATTTGGCCCATTGAGTCTGCACCAACCACAATCCCACTACGATAGCACAATGGTTAGCACTGCTGCTTCACAGCTCTAGGGACCTGGGTTTGATTCGCGGCTTGGGTCACTGTCTGTGTGGAGTTTGCACATTCGTCTTGTGTTTGTATACGTACCTCCGGGTGCTCCTGTTTCCTCCCACAGTCCAAAGATGTGCAGGTTAGGTTGATTGGCCATGTTAAAATGTCCCTTAGTATACTGAGATATGTTAAGCAACACAGCACAGCACGGGAAACAGGCCCTTCGGCCCAACGAGCCCGCGCCACCGTAATACCAAATCATTATCCTATTTTAATAGTCCTATATAATAATATATATTAATCCTAATTTGGAAAATTTTCACCATAGGGACAATTTGTTACCCAATCAGCCTAAGAGCGAATTTTTGGGTTGTGGGAGGAAACCGGAGTGCCCGGAGAAAACCCACGCAACCACGGGGAGAACGCGCAAACTCCCGCAGACACCGGCCCAATTCCAAGTGTCTGCACAGCCACATCGATAGTCTCTGAGCTGTCATGGTGCCCTTCAGGTGGTCCACATAAAGCACTCATATACGACATGAGGTACCAGGCAACCCATGAATCAACATCCAAGAGCTGTACCCGCACCACCTGCCGAATGCGTGCTCAAATTATGGACCGAATTACCTGTGGAAAAAAGCCGTAGTTAAACAGTCCTAATATATCCCTCTATCTGCATACCGCTCATGTGGCTGTCCAAGAGACCCTTAAACAGCCCCAGCGTGCCTGCTCCCACCACCTTACTCGGCAGTGCATTCCACACCCCCACTACCCTTTGTGTGAAAAACTGCCCTCTAATATTCGTCCTATACATAGCCCCCCTCACCCTATGGCCATGACCTCTCGTCCTATCCATTTCTAAAGGTGGAAAAAGTTTACCTCCATTTACTCTATCTATACCCCTTATAATCTTATACACCTCTATGAGATCCCCTCTAAGCCGACGTCTTTCAAGGGAAAACAACCCCAGTCTATTTAATCGTTCCTCATAAGACAGTCCTTCCATACCAGGCAGCATCCTGGTAAACCTCCTCTGCACTCTCTCCAAGGACTCCACATCCTTCCGATAGTACGGAGACCAGAACTGGGCGCAGTATTCCAAGTGAGGCCTAACCAAAGTTGTATACAACTGCAACATCAAACTCCTACTCTTATATTCTATACCCTTTTCTATGAAAGCTAACATACTATACGCCTTCTTTGTCACCTTCTCCACCTGTGAGGACACCTTCAGAGACTTGTGAACCTGCACCCCCAAGTCTCTCTGCGTCTCTATGCTCCTTATAGTTTTACCTTTTATCCTATAATTCTCTTCTACATTTTTCCGGCCAAAATGCATCACCTCGCATTTTTCCGGATTAAATTCCATTTGCCATCTATCTGCCCAATCTACCAACCTGTCTATGTCCTGTTGTATTGCCTGACACTGCTCTTCTGTACCCGCCAATCCAAGCATCTTGGTGTCATCAGCAAATTTGCTGATCTCACCACCTACCCCTACTTCCAAGTCGTTTATGTAGACCACAAATAGAAGAGGACCTAGTACTGAGCCTTGTGGCACTCCACTAGTGACAGGCTTCCAGCCGGAAAAAGAGCCTTCCACTACTACCCTCTGTCTCCTCCTCCCGAGCCAGTTTTCGACCCATCTACATACCCGACCCTGTATCCCATGCGCCTTCACCTTCTCTATCAGTCTACCATGAGGAACCTTGTCAAACGCCTTACTGAAATCCATGTAGACGACATCAACAGCCTGTCCTTCATCAACTGTTTTTGTCACTTCTTCAAAAAATTCCACCAGATTCGTAAGACAAGACTTCCCCTTGACGAAGCCATGCTGCGTATCCCTGATCAGATTGCAGCGCTCCAGATGCTCATACATCCTGTCCCTAAGGATCCTCTCCATTAGCTTACCTATAACTGAAGTCAAGCTCACCGGCCTATAGTTCCCTGGGTGATCCCTCTGACCTTTTTTAAACAACGGTACTACGTTTGCTATCCTCCAGTCCTCTGGGACCTCACCTGTGTCCAAGGAAGAGACAAAGATTTGCGTCAGATATGTAGATATGTAGATTAGAAGAATTAGTCAGTAAATATGTAAGGATATGGCGTAAGGCCTTGTGGGATTGTAGTTAGTGCAGATGAAGTGGCCTCTTTCTATACCGTAAGGTTTCTATGCACTGCTATGAATCCCACCCATGCCCACCCTAACAACCCCATGCGTTTATCCTAGCTAGTCCCCCTGACACTAAGGAACAATCTAGCATGGCTGATCTATCTATCTATCCCACACATCTTTGGACAATGGGAGGAAACTGCAGCACCTGGATGAAACCCACACAGCCACAGGGAGAATGTGAAAACTCCACATAGACAGTGACCCAACCGGGAATTGAACCCTGATCCCTGGCACTGAGAGATTTCAGTAGAAGGATATGGAATCATACAAAAAGAATTATTTCTGCTGTTTTGCAATTCACGCAAAGCTTGCACAAAAAAGGAATGTATTCAAAATAATGCTCAACTGAGAATGCAGCAATTCCTTCCTCATAAAAGATCACTGAGAGCATTTGGATTTTGGATTTCCAAAATACATACAATGGAGCCAAATTTCCTTGACAGTTTCCTTGGGTTCTTCCCACAATTTCACTCAATGGACCAAATGGTCTCTTTCTGCACCGTACGGACTCTATGGGGTTCTATGGAAGTCCCAGTGGAGCCATCTGCAAAGAGATCGTGGCATGCCAGTTTCCAACCCTTGTTGACAATTTCCAGCTGGCATTGTCAGGGGTGAAATGTCTATCCATTCCTTACAGGACCAGGCATGTCAGAGAGGGCAAGTCAAGTGGGGCTGGGAATCTCAAACCTGTTCATTTGCACTTCTTTGGTCAAAATGGAGGCCAGAATGCTGAATCAGATGAGATGTCTTGGCCTCGAGGAGGGTGGATGGTGCTAGAAGTAATGCAAACCAAGGAATGCAACTTAGGTGCCCCAAGATGATACGTTATCGCTTAAATGTTAGTATCAATCCCTTAAGCAGGAATTCAAGGGCAAAATGGGGCTCGGGTGCATGCCATTTCTAAAGAGCTACCAGATATCAGGGCTCTTGGGCGACACATTGGCACAGTGGTTAACACTGCTGCCTCACATCGCTAGGGACGCAAGTTTATTCCGTCCTTAGCTCACTATGTGTGTGGAATTTGCACATTCTACCCATGTCTGCATGGGTTTCCTCCGGATCCTCTGGTTTCCTCCCACAGCCCACCTGATGAGGGAGCAGCACTCTGAAAGCTTGTGTTACCAAATAAACCTGTTGGACTTTAACTTGGCATTGTGAGACTTCTTACAATTCTTTTTAAAAATAAAAAATCCTGGGGTGCTTTATGATTTTTTTTATTGGCCAGTCCAAATGTTAAACCTTCTGTTGTGTTAGCAGCTGACTCCTGTTTTATTTCCCTGTATCATGTGAAAGCCTTAACAATGCCTCCATTGCCTTTTCTGTTTTTGCATTCCAGGTGGAAGAAGTTATTGAGGTTATAGCAAAAACTCATCCTGGAATAAACTGAAATATTTTGCAATGCACCAAGAATGCACACTGATACAGAAATTGAAATTTCAAAGCCATAATATTTAAAATTGTTGCATTAGATAAATATTGTTGCTGTATATTCTTTGGCCCAGTCCAAAGATGTGCAGGTTAAGGGGATTGGCCATGTTAAATTGCCCTTTAATGTCAGAGAGCTTACTTAGGGTAAATACATGGTGTTATGGGGATAGGGTTTGGGTGGGATTGTGGTCAGTGGAGATTTGATGGGCTGAATGGCATCCTTCCATACTGTAGGATTCTCTGATCTATATTTCTCAAATCCTCACTTAAGTAAGGTTTTGACTTTGAAAAATTATTCAATTTCTTTCCCTTTTTGGCCATCAGTGGTTTGTTTCTTTTTAATCCTCACTTCCTTCTGCATTTGGAAGGAGATTCCAGCATAATTAGATTTCTAAGTTAGAACTCTGATTAGTTTCTAATGCGTTCGATGACCTTCCGTGCCCCTTCTACATCTGCAGATAACTCTTGTCTCAGTCGCGATTGCATGTACATTCTTCACTTCAAGCTTCTTCACTTCACTGATATATTTTGTTCTGTCTTTCTTGCAATTAACTCCGAGTGCAATACTCATGTTTTAGTAATGCACTTAATTTATCATTTTGATTTGTTGAAATTGCTCTTAGCAATTCTCCCTGCCGAAGCATCGAATACTGTGCACCTCTTCTGCATTTCCTAATCTCAGTGCCCCGTGGGCTGACAATATTCTGACTTGAATTGTTTTCCTCCAACGCAGTTTAGTCATTCTGACACCTGTCATCTCGACTCAGTATCGAGAAACCTTAGAGTGACCCCTTGTTTGTGGCCTCTGAGGACATTAAATGGAAATACTTTTACAGTACGTATTAAATCATGTTTTGTGTTGGACATGCTGTAATCAGATGTCAAATTCTACTGCTTAATGATGGTCCAACCTTACTGAGGAGTAAAGGGCTGAATTTTTTGGTGTCTGACACTAATCCACCCCGCCCCCCCCCCCCCAGAGCAAAAAACTCAGGAGTGACCCCTGTACCACCAGGAGGTTAAAGGCTAACCTCCTGGTAGTACAGGTTGAAGAGATGTGTACTCTGGATGAGTATATGGGATCCAATGGGATTGGGGGTTATAGATAGGTCTATGGCTGGGTAGGTTTTGATGTGTTCGGCACAACTTGTGGGCCGAAGGGCCTGTTTGTGCTGTAGTGTTCTATGTTCTATGTTCTATGTATTGTCTCCAGCTAGGACAGTTAGTGAGATTTTGCAAGCCCAGGCAAGTCATGGGGTTTACAGATACTGTGACATGAACCCAAGATCCCGGTTGAGGCAGTCCTTATGTGTGCGAAATTTGGCTATCAGTCTCTGCTCAGTGACTCTGCGCTGTCATGTGTCACACATCAGTCCCGCCATCCCTGCCTGGTAGACCTTTGCTGCACTCCCTTGAAAGCAAGAACATCCTTCCTCAGAAAAGAAGATCAAAACTGCACACAATACTCTAGGTGTGACCCCACTAAGGCCCCGTATAATTGCAACACATCCTTGCTACTGTATTCAAAATCTCTCATAATGAAGGCCAGTTACCTTCTTTACCACCTGCTGCACTTCCATGCTTACTTTCAGTGAATGATGCACAAGGATACCCAAGTCCTGCTACACACTTCCCTCTCACAATTCATAACTATTCAGGTAGTAATCTGTCTTCTTGTTTTTGCTTCCAAAGTAAATAACCTCACATTTATCCAAATTATACTGCATCCACTATTGATTAGCCCACTCACCCAACCTGTCAGGACATTCTGAAGCATCTCTGCATCCTAGAACATAGAACATAGAACATTACAGCGCAGTACAGGCCCTTCGGCCCTCGATGTTGCGCCAGCCAGTGGACCCTCTAACCTAAACTACTCCAATATCATCCATATGCCTATCCACCAAACATTTGAATGTCCCCAAAGTAGGCGAGTCCACAACTGCTGCAGGCAGGGCATTCCACGCCCTCACCACCCTCTGTGTAAAGAACCTGCCTCTGACATCCGTCCTATAACTACCACCTCTTAATTTAAAGTTATGTCCCCTCGTGTTGGTCATCACCATCCGAGGAAAAAGGCTCTCACTATCCACCCTATCCAATCCCTTGATCATCTTATACGCCTCAATTAGGTCACCGCGTAACCTTCTTCTCTCTAATGAAAATAACCTCAGGTCCCTCAGCCTTTCCTCATAAGGCCTTCCCACCATACCAGGCAACATCCTGGTAAACCTCCTCTGCACCCTTTCCAATGCTTCCACATCTTTCTTATAATGCGGCGACCAGAACTGTACGCAATACTCCAAGTGCGGCCGCACCAGAGTTTTGTACAGTTGTAACATAACCTCACTGCTCCTAAATTCAATCCCTCTACCAATAAAAGCTAACACACCGTACGCCTTCTTAACAACTTTATCAACCTGAGTGCCAACTTTCAAAGAGCTATGTACTTGTACCCCAAGATCCCTCTGCTCGACAACACTATTAAGGGTCCTTCCATTAGCCCTATATTTCATATGCCTGTTATTCCTACCAAAGTGAATCACCTCACACTTATCCGTATTGAATTCCATTTGCCACCTCATGGCCCAGCTCTGCAACCTATGTCCCTCTGCAAACTGTAACATCCATCCTCGCTGTCTACAACTCCCCCCACTTTGGTATCATCAGCAAATTTACTAATCCAACCCTCTACACCCTCATCTAGGTCATTTATAAAAATGACCAACAGCAGTGGCCCTAAAACAGATCCTTGAGGTACACCACTTGTAACTGCACTCCAGGTTGAATATTTCCCACCAACCACCACCTTCTGTCTTCTATCAGCTAACCAATTCCTAATCCAAACTGCTAAATCACCTTCAATCCCATGCATCTGCGCTTTCTGCAGTAGCCTACCATGGGGAACCTTATCAAACGCTTTGCTAAAATCCATATACACAACATCAACTGCCTTACCCTTATCTACCTCTTTGGTCACCTCCTCAAAAAACTCAATAAGGTTTGTGAGGCACGACCTACCTCATCATTGTTCACCCTCCCATCCAACTTGGTATCACCTGCAAACTTTAATATGTTACATTTTGTATCCTCATCCAAATCATCAATGTGTATTGTGAATAGTTGAGGTCCCAGTATCGATCTCTGTGGCACTCCACTAGTTACTGCCTACCAATTTGAAAAGAAATCATTAATTCCTACTCTTTGTCTCTGCCAACCAGTTTTCTGTCCATCTCAATACCCTTCCTCCAGACCCATGTGTTTTAATCTTGCATGACAATCTCTTGTGCCGGACTTTGCAAATGCTCGTTAGGTCACAGCCAGCGTACCCTGTTCAGTATTAGTCAACACACCATAGGAAGGATGTGATTGCACTAGAAAGGGTGCAGAGGAGATTCATCAATCTGTTGCCTGGGCTGGAATGTTTCAGCTATGAAGAAGGTTGGTTAAGTTGGATTTGTTTTCCTTAGAGCAGCGAAGGCTAAGCTGTGACACTACTGTATCTTTAACAAATTTATTTTAATCATGTTTCTGAGCAGCACAGTGGCACAGTGGTGGCACTGCCACCTCACTGTGCCAGAGGTTCAAGTTCAATTCCGAAGACTGTCTGTGTGGAACTTGCACATTCTCTCCATGTCTGCGTGGGTTTCCTTTGGGTGCTCCGGTTTCCTCTCAGTCCAAAGATTTGTTAGGTTGATTAGCCATGATAAATTAGTGTCAGGCTGATGAGAAGGGTAAATATGTGGGGTTACGGGGATATGACTTGGATGGGATTGTTGTCAGTGCAAGCTTGATAGGTCAAATGGCCTTCTTCTGCACTGTAGGTTCTAACCCTTCCTTGTAATTCCTTTAAATCATGTGGCACTTTTTCATTTATCGGTATTCTATGATCTGATCCTTCATCTCACCTTGTTTCATAAATTGGTGATCAGCAGCCTGGGCCTTACAGCAAAACTGAGAGAATCCAACTGTTTGTATTGGAGAACTGCTGACATCTGATTTGTTGGCAGCTCTCAGAGGTGGGACGCCAACCATGAGGGTGACGAGGCTCCCATTGCCAACCATGTAAGAGTCCAGGTGGCATCAAATCAAGTCAGAGGTCACCAAGAATGGCCGGAGAGGTGCTGCAACCATCTTTCTGCTATTAAATCCCACCATGGATTTTTGTGCTTAGATTCAATATCAATTGATCCACAACCTACAAATGAACAAGATTGTATAACATATATTGCCCTTGAACTCATTGCTATTTGGTACAAATTTGAAATGCCTATTCAGTTATTATTTGATATGTTTTAGTTGTTTTACAGATCTCTGCTTTCAAAGCAATATATCCCCAACAAAATGAAATGAATTGCAGGAGCACAAATGATTCTTCAGAGATTTACTTCATCAAGTTATGTTATGAGTGGACAGAAAATAGACTTACCTATATTTGGAATAGTGCCTTAGGACAGAATTTAATGCTCCCTCAGAAGCAATCAGGCAGAAAGATGTGGGGGAGACCCCTTTCCCAACTCCCCTTGATTAGGTCAGAGACATTTCTCAGCATACATAAGGTCAGACAAAGCGCAATTACATTTCTATTATTTCCCTCTTGGCCGAAATTCTTGCAATCAGTGGCAAAGTGACTTTGTTCTCCACTGACCTCGAAGAAAGCTGCCCACAAAAATCTAATCATCTCTGCGTGCAGTGTATTTCACTTACTTTAACTCTGCCAGCAACTAAAGTGAATCTCTAAAAATCTAGCGATGTGATTAAGGAAACTAAGTATTAAAAAATTCTCACCTACAGCAACCCAGGAAGGAAATTACAACTATTATCCTTCACATTTTAATTATATAGTGCAGAAGGCAAAATAAAGATTGGAACCTTTGCCAAATTGAGGGTAGATACTGAAATATCATCAACAAATTTTTTAACAATTATAAACTCATGGAGACATTTGTCCTCCCATAAATATAAAATGGGCATTTTAGGGTCAGGGGAGTTTTTCCAACAGTAATTGCAACTTGGTACACCATTAAGAACCTAGTTACACCTCATTCAACAATGCTGTGGAGATGCCGGCATTGGATTGGGGTGGGCACAGTAAGTAGTCTGACAACAACAGGTTAAAATCCAACATTTTTTTTGGAATCGTGAGTTTTTGGAGCACCGCTCCTTCATCAGGTAAGTGATCTGGTGTTGTAAGACTTCACCTGGGTTGTGAGACTTGTTACTGTGTTCATTCAATGAAGCATGACTTTTTTGGAAGGAGATATTTGGAATGCAATTGGACTGTAAAAAATGGAAGTTCACGCCAATTTAAGTGATTTGTAAAGATTTTATCCACAAGCTCCTTAACAATGCACTCTGTGAGGAACAGGGAATATTTGACAGCATTTTTTTTCAATCCTGAGAGTGCAGAATAGGCCACTCAGTCCATCGCTTCTGCACTAATTCTGACAGAGTATCTTACCCATGCCCTTTCTCCTTCCATCTCTATAACCCACAAATTTACCATGGCTAATCCATGTAACCTACATATCATGGAACACTAACGGACAATTCAGCATAGCCAATCCACCTAACCTACACATCTTTGGATTATGGGAGGAAACTTGAGGACCTGGAAGAAACCCACACAGGCCTAGGGAAAATGTGCAAACTCCACACAGAATTGAACCCCAGTCCCCGGCACCATGAGGCAGTGGTGCTAACCATTGTGCCATTTCTGAATTTTTGCACTGAACAGTGGATATGAGAAGCTGTTGTTAGTATTGCAAGTGTATTGATGGTGATCACCAAGAGTTTTGCCTTCAACACGATTACAAAATCTGGGCCATTATATTCCTCCACCATTTCATTTCAAATCATAAATGACTCTCTCCATGAACATACTGGGAAGTATTTCCTTTTATCTTTTAAGAACAAATACTGCTCAACATTGTCTAAGGGTAAGCATATTTCATGCTGCACCCTCCCAAGAAAATGGGTTGACATTAGTTGAATTCATTTCAAGTGTCCAACATTGGTCATTCTCACTTGTTCTCGCACTGGCCAAAGACTTGTGCAGCAAATTGGCACAATGGGGCTTTGCTGGGAAGCTGGATGCAGCCATAGTGCTTTCCAGTCAATGATTCACATCATTGAAGACTGTTCCCTGGCAAATTTCAGTCAAGCGTTCACACAGCACCATTTAGCCATTACGGAAGCTATCGCCTGGCTTGGTGCTCATTGCACATGTTAAAAAATAAAACTAACAAAAAGCTACTGCTAAGAAAGTGTGGTCTTTGCCCACTATCATTAGTCCAAATCAGGTCTCAATTGATGTAACAAATTTACATCTATGTAGCACCCTTAATGACCTCTGCAAACAACAAAGGGCTTTACTGGTCAATTTTACTAGCCCATTGCACTATGCTGATGCCTGCAATGGTGATTTGCCTAAACTAGGGCAGAGTAATTAATCAGGGTGGACAAAAAAGCATTACCTTATATATTCTTTCAAAGCCATTTTGCCCTTTTGGCTAAGTTGAAAATTTGATCAAACTTGGGGGAGGTTGCAATGCCTCATCATGTCAGCTTGGATCTTGTTTGTCCTTCATAAAAATCTCTCATAGAATCTCTACAGTACAAAAGGAGGCCATTTGACCCATCGAGTTTGTACTGACTGCAATACCACACAGGCCCTATTTCCAAAACCCCACATATTTACCCTGCAAATCCTCCTTGACATTAGGGTCAATTTAGCATACCCAATCAAGTTAACTCACACATCTTTGGACTATGGGAGGAAACTCACACAGACACAGAGTGGATGTACAAACTCCACACAGACAGTGACCTGGATCCCTGGCACTGTGAGGCAGCAGTGCTAACAATTGTATCACCATGCCAACCGTTAGGAACATGCTTGTACTTCATTTGAATTGATTTTTTTGATTAGAATTAAAGTACCAGAATAAAAACAGCAGTGAGCTAAATGATCCAATCATTTAATTGGAAATGCTGTTGGTCGAGAGACAAATGTTGGCCAAGATACGATTTTATGATTCCATGATTTTAACTAGTTTCATTTGACCCATATCCTTCTAAACCCTTCCCATCATTGTACCTGTCCAAATATTTTTTAAATGTTGTAACTGTACCATCTCCTCCGGCAACTCATCGCATATACATGCCACCCTCTGTGTGAAATTGTTGCCCCACAGGTCCCTTTTAAATCTTTCCCCTCTCACCTTAAACCTATGCCTTCTAGTTTTGGACTCTCCTACTTGGAGGAAGTGGCTTTGGCTATTCACCTTATCTATGCCCCTAATGATTTATTAGACCTCTATAAGGTCAGCCCCTCATCCCCTCATACACCAGGGGAAAAAAATCTCAGTCTATCCAGCTTCTCCTTATAATTCAAATTTATACTGGGTCACCTGCATCACACTCACATATAAATGAGATCCAAAGTCAAATTTCTTTCAGCCATTGTCTCATCTCGAAGACAGAACCTCTGACCAGTGAAGGGGTCCCTCGATAGGGACAAGTCAGATGATGTGCACCACATCGGGAATATCCTTTGTCAAGTCAGAAGTGAAAATAGTATCACTAAGCCAATGCTGATATCTTAAATACAGGAATTAGGTCTCCATCCATGGCAAAGGTGCCATCCATTGCCATATTTTATAGCTTGTGAAAATCTCCTAATTGCCGCACTCTGGCTCCTGTTCAGGTACACTGACAAAGAATTCAACATGACCAATACACCTAACCAGCACGAGTTTCAGACTGTGGGAGAAAACCAGAGCACTCAAAGGAAACTCATGCAGATATGGGGAGAATGCGCAAACTCTGCAGAGTGACCCAATTTGGGAATTGAACCCAGATCCATAGTGTTGAGGGGCAGTAGTGTTTACACACTGTGCCACCATGCCACCCAATTCAACCAAAACAATTTAGGTGTAAATTGACCAAGCTTGAAGCATTGTTGAGATGTACCAACAATAAACCTGGGTTAATTGCAGTGTCATCTTCTACAAGGACACTGGTAATTAATCTACATAAGGCTTACTGTAGGTTTTTTTTAATAAATGGCAATTAAGGAAAAATATTAGAAGGCAAGGTTGGATTTATCATAAGAGTTTGTGAACTGCAAAAAAGCGTATTCTCCATTAATGACAACAGCTGTTGGTTTAATAACCACAGAAAAGATCATCAAAATCTTTAAAGTTCCCTGAAGACAGATGGGCCGACTGCATAAGTGCGGGAACATATGGTGAAACATCTTGATACCCAACAGTTTCCTGTAGTGACCATGAATCTTTATGATCTCTTTATGTTTTCGGTAATTTTTTTCCCCTCTATATAAAAGTGCTGGGCTCCCAAACACTGACAATAAGGACTTACAACAAACACCACTTTATTCACCAGCTGAGTGGCTACTCCAGACTTGTACTCCGCCTATACCCCTAGGAAGAACACCTGCACTCCCGACGCATGACCCTTTCTATAGCCACATCATCATGGGCAGCATGATGGCACACAGTGCCAAGGATCCAGGTTCGATTCCAGCCTTGGGTGACTGTCTGTGAGGAATTTGCACATTCTCCTCGTGTCTGCGTGGGTTTCCTCTGCGTGCTCTGGTTTCCTTCCAAAGTCCAAAGATGTGAAGGTTAGATGGATTGGCTAAGGTAAATTGCTCCTTTGTGTCAGGAGGATTAGCAAGGCAAATATGTGGGATTACGGGGATAGGGTGGGATTGTTGTTGATGCAGACTCGATGGGCCAAAAGGCCTTCTTCTGCACTGTAGGAATTCTATGAACTAAAATGGTGGATGCAGGAGGCAGCATGCAGGGTATAACATCAAATATACTGGTAGAACTGTGTTTCAGTTCATCGACTGATAAATCCAAGTATCTGAGTGCTGGCTCAATTATTAAACCGGCAGCTGCATTAAAAACGTTTGTGTCCATGCAGTTGTCAGAAAAGCGTGAAAAGTTAAGGTTGAAGCAGCTTCTTTTGCTTTCAGTTGATCTATTTTCTTAAAATGAAAGCATCAATAGTTTTCTCTGGGAGATGGGGATGGAGCTGCACGATCATTATCTACTGGCCCCTGGTTGGAGAGAAAGGAACGGTGGGATGCAGAAAATTCACCTTTCATTTTGATGCTGAGATTCTAAGAATGATAAAGCTGTGTGTTCTGCTTGCTTGGTGTAGCTGTGCACTAATGTTGCTGATGTTCCCTGTAGATGCATTGAGCCTGGGGCACAAGTCATGATTCCTTAACTTGAAGAGGAACCGCAGAGCTCTCTTTGTGGTTGGCATTGTCTAAGTACCAGACTGCAGCAGGTAGAAAATTATGTCACTGTCTTCCTGGAGAAACAGGGTTATGATGACAATTATCCTCAGAGGAGGCAATGGCCTAGTGGTATTATTGTTAGACAATTAAACTCAACTAATGTTCTGCAGACCCGAGTTCAAATCCCACCACAGCTAATAGTGGAGTTTAAATTCAATTTAAAATATTGGAATTAAAGTGTCTAATGATGACCATGAAACTATTCTTTGTTGTCAGAAAAACCCATCTGGTTCACTAATGTTCTTTAGCGAAGAAAATCTGCTGAACTTACCAGGTCTGGCCTACATGTGACTCCAGAGCCACAGCAATGTGGTTGACTCTCAACTGCCCTAAGGCAGCTAGAGATTGGCAATAAATGCTAGCCAGCCAGCAACACTCATGCCCCACAAATAAATAAAAAACAGGTAGGTGCCACAGTGCTTGTGAGCAATAAAGATGGACATGCATAGCAAGCACATATTTCCTTTTTCCCTTCAACCACATTCAACAAGCTCAAATAGGAAGGAACAGCAAAAAGCAGTTCTATTTCCTAAATATTAACAGCAAACATAACCAAAAAGTGCTGTAAAATAAATCTGTCAATGTAAAAAACCTAAGAAAAAAAGATTTCACATTAAAAATCCTGCTGTTTTAGTTTAAACAATTTATTTCTACAAAGTTCCTGTAATGTTTCTGACTCTCACTTATATTTCATGGATGTGAGGGCAGATCACTCATGATTTGAATAATCCAAATTGATAATTTAGTTTCCACCAGATTGGAAAATCAAAGTCTGAATTTCCTCACTATGCTCAGCACTTCATTGAATCCCTACCATGGGAAAGGAGGCCATTTGGCCCATTGAGCCTACATCAACTTTCCAAAGACTATGTCAACCATGCCCTATCTTTGCAGCCTCATATTTGCCCTGTAGCCCCTTTAACCTAGGGATCTTGGAACACTAACAGACAACTTATCATGGCCAAAGAGTTACCCAAAACCAGAATCAACCCGGGTCCCTGACGCTGTGAGGCAGCAATGCTAACCACTGTGTCACCATGCCGCCTTTACCATGCCAAAAACTAGAGACAGCTGATATTTAACTTGTTGCACCAATATATCTAACAATCTGCCAAGCTAATTTACACTGGAGGACGACCTTGCTGATGCTGAGTTCAGGAATTTTCAGCATGCTTACACCATGACTGTAGTGAAAAAAATTGAACCAATGAAGCTGCTCTTCCTAGTCAGCTGATCCAGAGTGGGCACGTGAAGATACTTGAGAGCTTTGAAGGGTCCGAAGGCAACAAAGATTGTTCAAGCACATCACATGAAAGATCTATGTTCAAAAGGTGCTTGCACAAGGCTGCCATTGCATATCTGTGCAAACTTCTTAATTTCAACACAAATTTAGATGTTATTAGGAAAGAGACCATTGCCTTAAATGCATTTTTAACTCTGAATCCTTTCACGCTGGTGATGGGCAACGTTAGCCACAAGGCAGACCTTGCTATCTTCTGTGTATCTTCTGTTGAGATACTGCCCTCTTTGGTGCCCATTAGCACAACAAGCCTCTGACTGCTTGTGTTACTGGAAAAAGATATTTGAGAAAAGGAGTGATGATACCATGCATTTGTAAAATACGTAAGGATTGAGGCGATAATTTTTCATTGTTTCCTTTCTGTCCAAAGGAAGTCTTTACCAAGGCAGCATCACTTCTGCAAAATTGCCAAGAATATTCAACACAAAAAGAAGCATGTGACTTTTATGCTCCCATTCAAGTCTCTTTCCATACTTCCTCATTCAGGTCTATTAATATAACTTTTTATTTCTGTCTTCCTTACATACTATCTAGTTTGTCTCTCTGTGGCCAGAATGTTCATGTTGACGGGATTTTCCCACCTCTCTCCAATGAATGAAGGTTTGGCTGGGCATCAAGTTATCTGAGCTCACCTCAGCAAGAGCATGATGCAAATGGCTGGTCAGATTGCACCCACAGGATCTGTACTATTTGTCTCAATTGTTCTTTGAGGTAGTGAGCTCTACATTCTCACTGTGAAAAGAGATTTCTTCTGAGTTCCCTGTTTAATTTCTTGATGACTATCTCATTTTGATGGCCTCTGGTATGCACTTTTCCGTAAGTTAAACACTCTGGGTGGGCCTCCTCCATAGCATGTTTTGCAACACCAGTGTCAGCTCACCATTGGCTAGCAGCGGGATCTTCTAGTCCCACTTGCAACCCTTTCAATTTGGTGTATTGCATTCACTGCTCCCAATGTGGTCTCCTCTATATTGAAGGGACCAATTGTAGAATGGGTGATCACTTTGCCGAGCACCTTTGGTCTGTGCGCAATCAGGACCCTGACCTTCCGGTTGCTTGCCATTTTAACACATGATCCTGCTCCCCTGCCCACATGTCTGTCCTTGGTTTGCTGCAATGTTCCAGTGAAGCTCAACACAAACTGGAGGAAGATCATCTCATCTTCAGGCTAGATACTTTACAGCCTTCCAGTCTTAATATCAAATTCAACAAATTCAGATAATTTGCTCTCTCTCACCTCAGCCCCTTTGTTTTTGTCTATTTTATTCAATTTTTTCTCTACCTTTATTACTTTATTGTCTTTCTTCATTTTTCTTCTCCCCCACTATTTCCACCAACTTCATCTTCTTTCCCTTACTTTTCTCCCCCCAATTCCCCTTTTCTACATTCTACCTCTTATTCCTTCCTACCCCCACCCCCTCCAATATCTTCATCTGTCACAGCCTACTGCTTCTCTGCCATTAGGCCATTCACAGTCTTTATTCTGTGGACAGCTATTAGCAGCTTTTTCCCCCTGGTTTCTGTGGTTATGACTAATCTTTCATTCCCTCACCCTGCAGTATAAATATCTCCCACTTTCTATGCCTTTTAGTTTTGACAAAGGGTCATCTGGATTTGATGCTTACAGATGCTGCCAGACCTGCTGAGATTTTCCAGCATTTTCTCTTTTGGCTTCTGGTCCCAGCAATGTGTACAGTATTTTGTGTTCTTTGTTGGCTGCACTGCCAGAGAGGCCGTCCACAGGAGGTTGCCATCGACACGACAAGAAGACCCTGCTGTTCCACCCCCTCTCTATCAAAACCTTTCATTGTTTTAAAGACATCCGTTGGGTATACCCCTTCAGCCTTCTCTTGGGAAGAGACTCAGTTTGTTTATCCTCTCCTGATATGTGTAACCTCACTGCTATGATATTATAATCCTCATAAATCTTTTTTCAACCTTCTCCAATGCCTCTATATTTTTTCTGGGATAAAAGTCCAAAGATGTGTGGGTTAGGTTGATTGGCTATGCTAAATTGACCTTTGAGTCAGGGGGACTAGCAGGATAAATACGTGGGGTTAGGGAGATAGGGCCTGAATGGGATTGTTGTCAATGCAGGCTATTCTATGATAATGGTAACCAGAAATGTATACAGTGCTCCAAGTGTTTGATACAAGTTTAGCATAATCTCTCTTATCATTCCTAGCCCTCTAGAAATAATTTTTTGTGCTTGGTTTCATAGAATCCTTATTATGCAGAAAAAGGCCATACAGCCCATCGAGTTTGTGTGACTCGCCGACAGACCTTCCCATCCAGGCCCTGCTAATTCCACTTAACTAGACATCTGGGGACACTAAGGGGCAATTTAGCATGGCCAATCCACCTAACCTGCACATCTTTGGTTTGAGAGAGAGGAAACTGGAGCACCCAAAGGAAATCCATGCAGACACGGAGAAAATATGCAAACTCCACAAAGACATCACCCAAGGCTAGAATCGAACCCCGGTCCTTGGTGCTGTGAGGCAGCAGTGCTAACCACTGTGCCACCATTTGTTGTAATAGTCTTTATCTGTCTGCTACTTTAGGTGATTTGTGCATCTGTAAGTCCCAGATTTCTTCGCGCCACCTCCCTGTATACGTTTTAACCTTTCATAGGTGACCACCCTATTTTTCTGAACAAAATATAACGCCTCCCTTTTTCTATGTTGAAATACATTTACCGTGCTCATGGTACTTTTAAAATGTAATGACGTCAGATCATATGGCACTTTGGTTTCAAATGAACTTTTCCTGGAATTTCACCATTTTGGAGTGC
This sequence comes from Sphyrna mokarran, assembly GCA_024679065.1. Lineage (NCBI taxonomy): Eukaryota > Metazoa > Chordata > Chondrichthyes > Carcharhiniformes > Carcharhinidae > Sphyrna > Sphyrna mokarran. Next base: position 22,820,192 of record JAGIQG010000022.1, on the reverse strand, counting down.
AGCATAACATTCTGGTGCATTAAACGTTGAGGAAATTCAGGATCCTGATATCCAAGTGTAACATTTGTTTTTCCTCCCTAAGCAACATCACAAACTTCAGACTGAGAGGAAATTACAAGAAATTGAAGTGCAGCCAAGATCTACAAAAAGAAACCACAAATGGTTGAGAATATAGCCCAATCCATCAGGCAAACCAGCCTCCTATCCATCGACTCTGTCTGCACTTCCAGCTGCCTTGGAAAAGCAGCCAGCATAATTAAGAAACCCACGCACCTTGGACATTGTCTCTTCTATTGGGAAAAAGGTACAAAAGTCTGAGGTCATGCACCAATCAACTCAAGAACAGCATCTTTCCTAGTGCTGTCAAACTTTTGAATGGACCTATCTTGCATTAAGTTGGTTTTTCCCTACATCTTAACTATAACTGTAATGCTACATTTTGCACTCTCTCCTTTCCTTCTCTACGAACGGTGTGCTTTGTCTGCACAAGAAATAATACTTTTCACTGTGCATGTGACAGTAATAAATCGAATCAACTTCAGCAGTTCCTCATGGGAAGTGAGAGAGAGAGAGGTAAAAAGAGAAAAGCAAGGTTACCAGCAAGGTGATCAACGATAAAGATGAAAAACTGATGGATACTTTTTGTGAGAATGTTTGGTAGCTGCAGTGGGAGTGCAGAGAGTTCTGAATCAGTCTATTGTGCCCTGAGGATACTGGGAGGGATAAGCAGAAACTGAAATCAATAAAAAGTTGGCTTATGAAACAAAGAAATGCCATCGTTTTATTTGAGCTTGAAAAGCATCCAAAGGATTCTGGAGATCAGCACAATGAATCCAATTTCTACTGCTAACCTTTCAGTTAGAAAAAGTCATGCATCACAGCATCAGGTATCATGTGTATATTGGGCTTTAGTTGAGAATCAGAAATTTCAAAAGTAGAAAAGTTGTTAAGGTTTGTATACAATATAAGTTGTAAACTCTTTCTGACTTTCCTTGTGTCCATATAACTATCGGTGGGATATTTCCCTTTCTGCAGAGGGGTGCGGGGGTGGAGGGGAAGAATAATTTTGAAAATTAGCCAGAAGTGTCTTTCTGAAGAAAGTCAGTTTGAAATTTGCTTTGCTGGTGAAATATTGTAGATTTGCTTTTGGGTTCTGGCCCAGATCGGGAAGGTCTTGGCTGCACATCAACACGGAGTATTATGAATATTCATAACCAGACTTCACTACTTTACAATTGGTGAGGTGAGCATTAATTACACTGCTGTTAGGTAGCTCAACATCTGGGAGGGCAAATGTACAACAGTTCAACCGCTTATTAAAGGAGAGGATATGGACCTGAGGAGAGGGTGCTTGAAGCTCAATAGTCCTATTTCACTGTCAGCAGTATCGACCCAGGATCTGCTGAAAGATTTGTATGATGTTGCCTTCATCTTGAGAGTGATGACCCATACATCACCACTCCTGCTGTAGGGCTGCAGCTTAGTGCATCTCCAATCTACAGGAGAGAAAGCTGGAGAAGATCTTTGAAATAACTGAGGCCTCAATGTACAAGCCTCAATGTATCCAACCCTCAGAGCTGCTGATGTCTCAGACTCCTGCCTCAATATCTTTTATGCTCCATGCCTGATTGCAGGGTGCTGATGCCATGTAACAAACTTCTACATGAGCTGAGAGGATGTTATTTCCCACACATGGTCATACCTTCTGTGCCCTCTAAATCAGCACCATAATTCTCTCCTTGATGGCATCACGGGTCAATTCACAGCATATGGACTGCACCGTTTAAGTAAGCAGTTCACCATCATTTTCTCAAGGGCAATTACAGATGGGCAATAAATGCTATCCAGCCAGTGAACCCATGTCCAACCAATGAATAAAAATATGTATAAATGCCAATTAATATTGGGTTCATTTGAGAGGAAGACAAGGTTGGAGGGATCGGCATCTATAAAGTACCCCTCATGATCTCAGAGATCACGTCACCTCAGAGAGATGCTGCAGAGACTTAGAGACTGAATTTAACCTGTGTGGATTCCTGGCTAGCAGGGACAGCTTCAGGTGAATGCCAAATGTAGGCATTGGTTTTGAGCTCAAGATCTTTCACCTCTTGTGCTTCGTTTAAATGCCTCTAGTCCACTTCCAGTGAGGACCAGGATTTTGAGAAGCCCTCAGCAGACAATTATCAGGAAGCAGTTTCCAAACATGTTGAAAAGAAGAGTTAACTGGAAGAGAGGGCTGCATCTTTCTCCACTTTGCCTGGAGAACTACTTCTGCTCCTCTTTGCACCACAGAAGGAGCATTTTGCACTTAACCTGTTTGAAGATCAACACAAAACTGCCTCAAACTGGTGAGAATGCCATAGGGATTTTCCCTGCTCAGGACCCAGTTAAAATGCCATTCGACCCCTCCTGACATATGGCACCCTAATTTGCACAAGTTCATGAGCCTGCTTTAATCATAAGTTGTGTGCAGTGGAGGAGAAATCTATTGTTAATGTATTAGTTCATGTATCATGGCCAAAGAATGAAATATTTTTAAAGTATGAAAACACAAAATGAATCTTTTTGCAAAGTCTATGGTGTACTAAAATGGAACACCAAACTTTTTCTTGGAAGCAAATGTCCATGGTCTAAAAACATTTATGCAACAATCATTTTATTTAAGTCTGCATCTTCTAATTAGTTCACTTTATTGCATTCAACTGTGTATATTCCTTTTAGACCCATTCCTCAAAATCTCATCTTCAAGTACTTGATTGTCTTTTATCGACTTTGCAACCCATCGACTTCAGTCATCTGCATGGCCTAACATAATGTGACATTTTGATCAAGTGTCAAGTTGAAAAAAAAGTATGTGTGACACTTAAGTCAGAGTCTTTGATGATCACACCAAGTTACAGCTATCGCAAAAACATGAAAGAAAGACCCAGAGCAGTGGATAATAATCTTTTGAACCTAGCTTTTCACACTCTGGCTAATGAAGTGAAGAACCAGAAGTAAAAAGAATCAATAAACCCATTTGTACATGCTGGTGGGGGAAAATGTGATTAAAATCAAGGTAGGTTAATCTCGTGAACAGAAGAATGAAAAAGTAAGGTGTAGTGAATCGTGGCTTAATGTTTTCAACAAGAGCAGCTTACGTGCCCCTCTGGTCATTTAGCCTTTTTTTTAAATGAGGTTTACAGCCAAAACTCCATGTTCAGTCGCAATGCTAATAAATGTTGCCATGGAAACTGGATTGCTGGCAGGGAAACTAAGAATCGGTAATTGGAATACAGTTTTACCAAAATGCTTTTGAAAGTTGTACAAAATGAAAGCTCGTACATTGTTCCAGGAGTTGAATAAATCTCAGTGTGGGGACAACCCACGAGAGGCCGCGTCTCCAATATGGATCCAATCGTCAATTTTGACCCCATGCTAAGAGATCACAGGAGTATTGTGCACCCACATGAAATGCAAATTCAGTAATATTTGACAAGCTCATGCAAAATAAAAATGAAGCTCATAAGGACGCAAGACAATAAAAAGGATAGATCTAAAGCATAAGATTTAGGAATTGCACAATGGCACGGTGATTAGCACTGCTGCCTCACAGAGCCAGGAAGTCAGGTTCGATTCTCGTGCTTGGTCACTGACTCTTGGAGTCTTTACATTCTCCCTGTGTCTGCATGGCTTTCCTCAAGGTGCTCCAGTTTCCTCCCACAGTCCGAAAGACGTGCTGGTTAGGTGCATTGGCCATGCTAAATTCTCCCTGCAGCTGAACTGGTGCCAGAATAAGGGATTTTCACTTCATTGCAGTGCTAATGTAAGCCTACTTGTGACACTAATAAATAAACATTATAAAACTTTTTGATCAAGAGTCACAGATTACCTAAGGAGAGGGAGCGAGCGGAGGTCGAGACAAGTAGTTTAAAGTGGTTTGTTGAGAAGCAACATTTCAAATACAACACATATTCAGAATTGACATAGTGGTAGAGAACAAGTTGTGAGGGAGAAAGTTTACTAATCCCAAATCGTTCACTGCTGTAACAATTTCTTCCATACTTTTAGGTTAAACAGCATCTGTACAAAGGCTCCTGCCTTCATTTGTATTTTTCCTTCTTTAGATGACTGTTTTTCTACTTTAATTTTGAGTGTTGTTTGGCATCGCCTCAGCCTAATACTCATCGATTTACACTTTCCTATTCAATTGTCTAATTACTGAGAAACAAATGTTCAAGGTGGACCCATCCTGAGCCAGATCACAATTCCTTGATATCATATTGGTCACCTCTTGTTAGGAGATCTTGTTAACTTTGGTTTAGATATGTGGATGATAACATGATGATACAGTCGTTAGCACTGCTGCCTCACAGCGTCAGAGACTCAGGCTCAATTCTGACCCCTGGGTGACTGTCTGTACGGAGTTTGCATACTCTTCCCTCCAGCTGCATGGGTTTCCTCTAGATGCTCCAGTTTCTTCACACCATCCAAAGATGTGTGGGTAGGTGGATTGGCCAGGCTAGATTGCCCCTTAGTTTCAGGGGATTAGTGGGTTATAGAGATAGGGCCTGGTTGGGATTGTTGTCAGTGCAGCTTTGATGGTCTGAAAGGCCTTCTTCTGCACTGTGGGGATTCTATGATTTGAGGTCTGAAGACTACACAAAGGTATAATGTGTTTGACCTCTGTCCTTGACTAGATAGTGATTTTCATGCCATTTTTGTTTTGCAAGAAGCAATACCTTTCACTGTATGTTAATACATGTGACAATAATAAATCAAACAAATCAAAATCATATAACAATGCCATTGCTGCAATGACCAAGCTGTACTAAATGGCTTTCCTGTTGCAGAAAGAAGACTTTAAACTCAATCGTGCCACCTTTTATTCCTGGCCGTAATACTGCAAGGTCACATTATTGCATGATGACCAGGTATAAAATGTGGCATGAACAGGTTTAAAATTGTTCATCTGCAACACTCTATTAAACATTGCAACACATTTTTTTCACTCATACAGTTTTTTAAATAAAATGCTTTCATCTGAGTCATTAAGATTATAATAAAAAAAAGAGAGCCACCTCATGGCATTTTATATTCTGGGTGGCTGCTATAATAGAAACAAGGACAAAGATAATCAAACATACTTTGCATCACAAAAGTATCAGATATTTATCTGGAGGAATCATCTACATTCATCCATCTAGAACGAACCTATACGCCTTCTCATTACCGCGTCCTTAAAACGATTGCAGATTTTTTTGCTTCCTTTGCTGCAGAATTCAATCCAAAGGGTTAGCAACCCTCTATGCAAAGAAGCTTGTACCTTCAACCGCACAACAATCTTTTACTAGTTGGAACAGTATCCCCTAGCTCCATGTAACCAAGTTCCAGACTAACCTTTTCCATACTGATTACTATTTTACATACCACTGGAAAATTCTCCCTCAGGCACATCTTTTCAAAGCTGAAACACTCGAGCCATTTGACATAATTCGCATCAATGATCAGATTCACAGCTCTGCTCTGCACTGTCTCCAGCACTTCAAAGTCTCCCTTGATTTTCAAACAACACGGGATGTGATCGGAGCGCAATACTATAGAGTTTGCTCGTGATTTCTCCAGAATTATGTCAACTATTTTTTCTAGAAATTGATGGGCCCTTTTGATTAGTTGTTGATTAGAATCATAGAATCATACAGTGCAGAAGGAAGCCATTAAGTCTGCTAAAATGCCCAGGCATTGTTCAGTTTCACCCTCAGCTATTTCTGCACCATGTTGCTGATGTATTCCATTTTTCTTTTCTTAGGTACGTTACTTTACATTTGTCCAAAGACAATTTCACCTTTTGGTACACTGCCATATTTTTGGATTTCAGTGAGTTAAAAGTGAATAGGTTCTATCTCGGATTACTGTCCTAACATAAAAGTGAATATTCCTCCACCTCACTTTTATCTCAGTTGTTCTTCCCTCCTGGAACTCGAACTTACACAAGTGCACAGTTCTAGGGAAACCAACATTCTTCTGATAAGTGTACAAATTTATAACTTATTACTGGCAAGGTTAAATAATATCACACTATCCAGGTTCCATCACTGCCAAGATCGATTCTCTCTTCACCAGTGTGTTACAACTAGAGCTTCACTGTGTTATCTGTAGCTCAGTCTATCACGCAAACTTCCCAACCATCGACTCCATCTGTACTTACAGCTGCCTCGGGAAAGCAGCCAGCAAAATCAAGGACCCCACGCACCCCAGATATATTCTCTTCCACTTTCAATTGGGAAAAAAAATACAGAAGTTTGAAAACACATACCAACAGGTTCAAGAACAGCTTCCTTCCTGCTGTCATCACACTTTTGAATGGTCCTATCATATATTAAGCTGATCTTTCTCTTCACCCTGTAAGTGCAACACTATATTTTTCCACCCTTTTTCCTATTCCCCAATGTACTTTATAAACGGTATGTTTTGAGTGTGTCATGTGCAAGAAACAATACTGTTCATTGTATTCCTGTACATGTGACAATACTAAATCAAATAAATCAAATCACATCACCTGCACAGTTTTTCTGACATGTTTCATTCATTGGCCAATGTTATCCTGAATATTGCATGGAGGAAGCGACTGTTGTTGACAGGTCAGCATTTATTGCCTATCCTTAGTTGCCCTTAGAGGGCAGTTGAAAGTCAACTACATGGCTGTGGCTCTGCAGTTACATATAGGCCAGGCCAGGTAACGACAGCAGATTTCCCTCCCTAAAGAATGTTAGATGCACACGTTGCCAAATGAGAATAAAAGAACTAATTATGAAATCACAATTGGCTAGTTGACCACTTTCCAAATTATAATCCGATCATTCCTCTTTCAGGATCTCACAACCAACTTGGAAGGAGTGATCTGATTCCTTTAGTTATCCCATTCCTGCATCAGCTATAATAGAGCTGGAATTCTAAAAAATCCAATTTAATATGTACTTAATTGTGGATAACTCAATGTAAAAATGTAAATCAGCCAGATTCCTTGAGTCAACAATTAAGGAGTTAAAATTCTTACTAAAACTCACATGTACAAATATAGAAATTATTAACAAACAGATTTATAATATATTCAGATGTCCAACTTCTCACTTTTGTGAGAAATGTATGCACAACTGTCCCTGACACACACAAGATGAAATAAAACTTTACAGAGTATCATGTGTTAAAATGGGGCTAAGTAAAAGGTAAAGTCAGAAAAATTATTTATGGATTGTGGAAATACTTGTTCACAGCTAAGGAGCCACTGACACTTCAGTTTCTCATTTCTCTCCACAGTTTGGCTGGTTTGTTTTCTATTCTCTTGAAGAAAATTATGCTGGGTTAGAATCCTCCTTTAAGAACTCTCAGTTTGCTGCAATGTGACCTCCTGATGGTTTTTCAAATCACAAGCAGGGCTCAGCTATGTTGAGAGATGTTTCAGAAAGAGACTATTACCTCTACTATCCCTATCGCAGTCTTGTTTGTTAAGTGAAACTCAGAACATTTTACATCTAAGAGCTGGGTTATGCGACTGCCCTGATTTCAATCTGGAGCTTATTTCAGTATTGCCTCTGAGAGCTCTGTAGATGTAAGGCTGGATTTTCAGCCACACTCGCTCCAAGATCGGAAAATCCCACCCAAGGTCAATGGACCTTAGCATGGTCCAGTCCTGCCTGCTGTGATTTCCAATTTTACCCACAGTATTTCCATTAGGGCCATAAGATATAGGAGCAGAATTAGGCCATTCAGCCTGTTGAGTTTGCTCCGCCATTCAATTGTGGCTGATATGATTCTCATTCCCATTCTCCTACCTTTCCCCCCAACCCTTGATCTCTTTGTTAATCAAGAACGTATCTATCTCTGTTTTAAAGACACTTAATGACTTGGCCTCCACAGCCCTCTGTGGGAATGGGTTCCACAAATTCACCACTATTTGGCTGAAGAAATTTCTCCTCAAATCAGTTTTAAAGGAGCATCCCTTCACTCTGAGGTTGTGCCCTCAAGTTCTCGTCTCTCCCAACAGTGGAAGCATTTTTTCCATATCCAATCCATCTAGACTTCTCATTAGTTTCAATTTAGATACCCCCTTATCCTTCTAAACACCATCGAGTGTAGACCTGGTCTCCTCAACTATTCTTCATATGACAAACCCTTCATTCCTGGAATCACTATAGTGAATTTCCTTTGGATTCCCTTTAGCCAGCTCATCCTTCCTAGGTATGGGGCTCAAAAGTGCTCACAGTATTCCAAGTGGGGTCTGACCAAAGCCTTATACAGCCGCAACATTCCTGCTCTTGTATTCTAGCCCTCTAGAAATTAATGCTAACATTGAATTTGCCTTCCTAACTGTCAACTGAACTGCATGTTAATCTAAAGAGAGTCTAAAACAAGGACTCCCAAGTCCCTTTCCAAACGGGCTTCAGGTTTCCAAAGCCTTTCCCCATTTAGAAAATAGGCTATGCCTCTATTCTTCCTACTTAAGTGCATAACTTCACATTTTCCCACGTTGTATTTCATCTGCCAATTCTTTGCCCACTCTTCTAGCCTGTCCTGGTCATTCTGCAGCCTCCCCACCTCCTCAACACTATCTGCCCTTCTACATATCTTTGTATCATCTGCATCTTTACAAATGCAACCTAGTGGTTGAGATTGGCCACTGTCCTTTGCTTAGCACTGAAGGATCTTTTTCAAAAAAATGTTATACATATGCATAAATCCAGAAGATATCACTTTAAATTAATATTCTACAGAGCACATCTCCATAACAAGGATTAGAGAATCTTACAGAGAATTATCAGGTGAGCTGATAGGGGAATTCAAAATGTGGCTGGTGAGATTTGATCAATAAATTCTGAAACTCATGGCAATTTAGAAGGGTAGGATTATGGTCAGCTAGACATTAAGTATGTGCTTGGCAGGGGGCATCATTCAGAATTAGTGGGTGGCTCATATGTAATTAAAGCTTTAAATCTGCAAAATTGGCATTAAGCTTTCGGTGCCCATATGAATCAGCGCTCATAGTTTCAACTGAAAACTCAATGTGGATCATTTTCACTTGGATTAAATAAGAACCTCAAGAGATATAAAACAGCTGCCCATTTTGGGGCAGCAATTATCACTGCTGCCTCACAGCACCCGGGATCCAAGTTTGATTCCAACCTCGGATCACTTCCTGTGGGAGTTTGCATTTTCTCCTCATTTTTGCATGAGTTTTCTTTGGGTGCTCTGATTTCCTCCCACGGTCCAAAAGATGTGCAGGCTATGGTGATTGGCCATGCTAAATTGACCCTTAGTGTCAGGAGGATTAGCAGGGTAAACGTGTGAGGTTACAGAAATAGGGCCTACATGAGATTGTGGTCGGTACAGACACGAGGGGCTGAATAGTCTCCTTCTGTAGAGGTTCTATGACTTACCATCACCCATTTTAGCTATGAAATGAACCCCAGCCAATGCAGATAAATATAAGAACCATATAGCCCATTAAAAAAAAGATAAATCTTTTCAATTGCATTCCTCCAGAAAAATATTAGATTGAATTAAATTAAAACATACATTAGTCCTGCTTTACAAATTTTAACTTAATCCATGAATTTCTCAGGCTTCAGAAATTAAGAAACTTTCAATATCCCTGTGCAAGAGTTATTAATTTATTCAAAAACAAAAAGAAACATAATTCTTTGCTTGATAGTAGGTAGAAATTGTTATAGGCAAAAAAGCATAAATGTTGTTATTAATTTTCTTCTATACATGAATTTTTTAGTGTTCCCAGAATACTTAATGAGCTATGGGCTGCTCAGCTGCCAAACTGAATTAAATTCTCATAATGTTTAACACAGCTAATTAAAAGCTACAGTGAAGATATAGATGGCAACATTGAGCAGGGCCTAATAACAGGCACAAGTATCACAAAACATAATTAGTCCTCACCCATGATTTGGACAGCATGCAATCGTCATGCTGTCCGCTAATTAGCATAATAGCAATGTTCAGCCAGAGGTAAATACGTGCATATAAACATGTGAAATATGGGCAAAAGTAGGCCACTCGGCCCTTTCAAGTCTAGTCTACCATTTAATAAGATCAAAGCTGATCTGACTGTAACCTCAACTCCACATAATGCCTTTGAACCATAAATTCATAGAATCTCTGTAGTACGAAAGAAACCATTTAACCCATCAAGTCTCCACCAATAATAATCCCACCTAGGCCCTATCCGTTAACCCCACATATTTACTCCTCTAGCCTATGCATCCTGGGACACTAAGGAATAATTTAGCATGGCCAGTACGCTTAACCCGGGGATCTTTGGACTGTGGCAGGAAACGGGAGCATCTGAAAGAAAAGCTGAAATGCAGCTTTTCAGCATTGCATGCTCACCAAGGCTGCATGAGACCATTGACCACATGCACATTGGTTTGTCTGTATCACGTAGATATATACATCTGTATATGTGTTATATGTATACATGTAGCACTCTATTGATATCCTGTTTATTGCTTTAAGATCGTTAAGTTTTTTGTGATGACATTCACTTTTTGCTTCATAAGATTCAGTGAACGTTTGAGGTAGAATGAATGGAGTTGCAGGCTACTGAAGAATTGTGCTTTTGAAAGTTTATTTTCTGTGTGTTCTACAACAGTGACACATTGCAAAGTTGAGATAACATTAATAAACTCCTCAAGCAGTGCTTTTGTTGCTTATCACATCATCTCAATCCCTTGAAGCACTACTACCTTGGAATGTGCAGTTCAGTTTGGTGAGTTTTTAATCAGGCGGATACACATTTTACACAATGACCCTCATGTCAACACAGCAAGGGTCACTTTATCGTCAACTCCCTCCAGCTCCAGCAGGTGTATTTGCTAGGCATGATTGTTGTTACAATTGTAGTTATCAAGAAAACCATTTGGTCTTGCAGTGATGTGTGTGATGGGATCTTAAATTCCATGGACACAGATAATTAGAGAATTATGGTGCCAGACAGCACAGGGGACCATTCAGTTTACTGTATCTGCGTCACCTTTTAGAGCTGTACAACTGGGCAACAGTGCTAACCACTGTACGTTGCTACAGTGGTTAGCATAGCTGTCTTACAGTGCCAGGGATCTGGGTTCAGTTCCAGCCTCGGGTGACTGTGTGGAGTTTGTACATTCTTCCCATGTCTGTATGGGTTTCCTCTGGGTGCTCCGTGTTCCTCCCACAGTCTTACGATTTACAGGTTAAATCAAGTGACTATGTTAAATTGTTCCTTGGTGTCCATGGTAAATGAAGATGAAGGGGTTCCTGGGATAAGGCTTGGTTGGGATTGTTGTCAGTGCAGGCTTGATGGGCCAAGTGGCCTCCTTCTGTACTGTAGGGGTTCTATGAAGTCATGCTGCAGCTGTGCAAAAGCCAAGTTGGACCACAGCTGGAGTGTTGTGAGGAGTTCTGAGGACCACACCTTTTTCTTCATCTTAACCAGTCCCACAGGATGAAGGGCGACTTGATTCCGCTCCACTTCAGTGAGTTCCAAGGTGGCTGATAAATCCAAGCATGATCTGCAGACTCTGCCATATGCCGAGCAGGTAGTGCTTGTAGGATTGGGTAGACGAGCTGTTTGGAGGTTGGTGTGGTTTCCCACACGCATGGACTTCACCTCTGTGTTCCCGACTAAGTCTCTTGTTGTCTTCAGCGCCTTCCTAAATGAACCTTCGCTATTTCGGTCAGATACATGCTCAGTGTCCTCCAACCGGTGGGCACGTTTGACCTCTTCAAGGTTGTTTTGAGTACATCCCTAAAGCATTTCCGCTGTCTTCCTGGGAGCTTCCTGTTGCCTTCAAGTTCCAAGTAGATCAGATCCTTCAGTGGGAGTCTCATGTCAGGAAAATGAACAACATGTCTTGCCCATTGGCTTTGAGTGACTAGCATCTCAATGCTGGGCATATTGTCTGGGGAGTGGACACTGCTGATAGACGGCTGGATTTGGAGGATCTAATGCAGGTATCCCTGCTAACATTTGTCCAGTGTGTTTTCAGGTCGATTATCCAAGTCTCTAATACATATTAGGATCATGGACACCATTGTTTCTCAGCTTACCATGAGTTTAGTCTCAGGTTTAAGATCATGGTCCTCAAATTTCTTTCTCCTCAGTTGGACAAAGGCTGAATTAGCACATTGGACATGATGATGTGTTGTCAACTGTTTGCCTTTGTCAAGAGGAGGCTCACAGAGATCCACATTTTCCAGTACCTCACCGTTGGTTTTAAGTGATGTGGGAGATGTTATTTTGTGGGAGTTGGTTGGTAGAGGGCCTTTGTTTTTCTAACTGCCTAGTGAAAGGCTCATTTTTTTGAGCAGGAATGAAGTTTGACCTGATACTCATAATAGCTGAGGAAGGATATATTGGCCTTCGAGAAGTTGAATGTAAATTTACTAGAATGATACATGGACTTCTAGGGTTAAAATACAATGAGTAATATTCAAACTAGGGCGTATTCCCTGGAATTTAGAAGGTTAAGAGGATATTTGATTTAAAAACATTTAAATTAAGGGATATATTGGAAGAATCACTGGTTGGGGAATGAAGGGGCCTAAAGTTGTGGAGTTGACCGATTCCTGGCGACATTTAAAATGGCAGACAGGACCCAGAATGCCCATCTCTTTTCCAACTGATGCTATTTTTGCCGACTTTGGGGAAGATGTGGGGCTTGAATGTCACAACTCATTAACCTAAATTCAGCAGAGTCATTTAAAATCAGCACTGATCTCACACAGAACCCCTTTGCTGTTTCAGGGGCGTTAGCCTGCACTGTGGGGAGGTCCAGATTTATGTAATGAACATGAGTACTTGTGAAAGGCAGTTAGGTCTTAAATGTCATGTCCTGAAGTCTTTCCAATTCCCAGCTCACTGTTGATGGACATGCTATTGGATTAGGTTAGAAATAAATATTAAAAGCTATTCCTACAGATTCAACATTGTTTTGTTTACAATTCCCAAGGTCTGTTACTATACAGCCAAAGTGATTATGGGTGCTTGGCTACGTTTCACAAGGTAGAGGAGCACTTACATCAGGTTGGAGTGCTAATTTCACAATTTGATTAATAGTTTAAAGAGATTTTTATTGGCTGTCTTGGATGCAGTTAATGCATAGATCTTTGTTTTTATTGAACACTTGAGAGGAGTTAAAATCCTTGAATGGGTTTCACAAATGGAAAAGTTTTCATCTCAACTTGGCTCCTGAGGTCTAACAATAGTGGACAAGGGATGAACTATAGAAGTAGGATGGGATCATTATGAGGTATGTGAGAGTGAATTGGCATGGAGTTAAGGTGGAATGGAAGCAAAAATATTAAGGAACAAAGGGACAAATATTTGAATTAGGTCACAACAATCACCTCAGTCTTGAAAGCCTAAATGGTCTATTCCCGTTTCCACATTCCTATAACTTGCCCTACCGTCCTTTGCAATCTTTTTCTCCTTCTGTTCCTCTCGGCATCTGCATTGTGATTTTACAAGCGTAGATCAAATAAGCTTCCCAGCACCATGATGAAAACTGACTCTTTGTAAAACTAAATATGATTTAATAGATTTTCCAAAGTTTGGATTTCTGAAAGAATTTTCCATCCTTTCCTGTACTTACCATCAATCTGCCTATAAACTGTAGTTCATCTTGAGGCTGTCTTTGGAAGCTAACCCCATTTAGCTAAGTGTGTGCTTATAAAAAAATACCTCTACCTTCTTTTACGATTTGAATATAATGTGAAGAAGACACTTGGTCACAAACATCTTTGCTATTCCAACAGACACAAACACCTGAACCCAACTATTGACCCCACATTCTAATCTGTGTCTTAGTAAATGAATATATGCTTATTTGGAAACGTTCTTTGCAGCAAAATAGTGTACATAATTGTACCTGTGGAGAAGTCCATATACATCACATACCCACGCAACAGCAAAGATGTGGGTCAAAAATCTCCGGGATTCTCCAATGCTGCCAAAAATATAGATTTTGGTGTCAGATGAGCGAGGCTGTAAAATCCCATTGCATGCCGTCTAAAAATGCAGCAATTGAGCAAAAGCTTTTGTAGTTTTCTTGGCATTTTTATGACAAGCAAAAAAAGCACTTCTCTCGCATTTTGGGAATCAAGACCTTCAGACTTCAGAGACAATACTTAGTGTCTGCCTGACCTCCCATCATACAATCTGAATGGCTGACATGTGAAGAACATATTGTCTCTGTATTAAAGAATTCACCCTCCTTTGTGATGTTTACTCCAGTAGCATTCCCAACAAACCTTTGAAGAGAATTGTGTGATCCACATCATCATCTTCTACTGTCTACAGTTTACTTCCCCAAAAGACATCTTTTCTCAGCAGAGCTACTTGAAAGTTCAAGTGTCTGCCTTAGTGGCCAACCAGTGTTGAGAGTGCAAACAAATTGAAGTGCCTGACCTCGTGCTGTCAAAATCAACCTTTAAAACAAAAGGGCGCTCCCAGGACACTTTACAATTTAGTCCTTCCAGCTTTTCACCATAGCTGAAGTGTACTAGCAATAAATTGTTGCATGGTGGTTTGTGTAGTAGGGTAGGTCTCATGATGATGTTCTGTATCTTGAATAGCTTAACAGCAAGTGTTTATTAACTACTAGAAGCTATATACACATACATAGTGTAAGCTAGGTGGTCTCTCTATGTTTTCATCTACACATGTCTCTCTCCTGTACAAGATTTCCCTCTAGACTTGGACTGTGTGTTCCTTTACAACACAGTGCAGAGGATCCTGTACCCAGTTTCACATTAACCCGTAATAGACCTCCTCCCAAGAATTTATCCAACCCATTTACAATGTACTCCTGTTAACATTGCATCAGCACTCTTTGGTGTGAAGGATGGACCTTTTTTGCTCCAGTGGGAAAGTTTATTTCTGTCTTCGGCTCCCAATCCTGTTCTGAAGCTTTTCTCTAGAGATCTCTCTCTCTTGCACCTTCACTTCTGGGGCTTCATGTCAAGTTGGAATACTTCTGCTTTTTCAATCTTCTAGGTTTTAAATTTCTTCTCCAGCTTGTGAGAGATTCGGGGTTGTTTTGATCACTGCTATCTCTGTCACTATGTTGTGTATACGTTAGCCAATCTCCTGAAGTAGTCCTGTGCCTTGTATAGTTTAACAGTAACTGTTTATTAATTACTCCTAACAATGTAGGTATAGAATCCCAACTGTGCAGAAGGAGACCATTTGGCCTTTCGAGTCCGCACTGAACTCTCCAAAAGAGTATCCTCCCCAGTCCTATCCCCAAAGCCCTACGCATTTATCCCTCTAATCCCCCTAATCTCACATCTTGGGACACTAAAAAGGTCAAATTAGCACGGCCAGTCTACCTAACGTGCACATCTTTGGATTTTGAATTTGTAGTCTAATGTCTCAGCTAGATGTGGCCTCTATGCTGGACCCTACACACATCTCTATCCAGTGCAAGACCTCCCTCCAGACTAGGATCATTTCCTACCTTACATCACACTGTGTGGGGGATGCTGTACCCAGTCCTATGTTAATTGTTTGAATGTCAGACCCTTATCCCATATAAATGGCTGTGAAGGAAGCACATAGTTCCTTTGCTATGTAATGAATTAATTAAAATTGAAATGCTCTTGGGACCCGACTTGCTGATGCATAAGTTTGGTTTTTAAATCAAGACAACACGTTTGGCACTTTGACAGTTACTGCTGATGGTAAATCATGCAATTTTAGCAGATTAAGCTTCTCCATTGCTGCCAAGAACACTTGGACTCCTTCAGCCTGGATTTGGGCAATGAGTTTGCCCAAATCTCTTTGGCCTACGTCTAAACCCTTGCCAGACCCCTATTGGGTCCAGGTGCAACAGTGCCTTGATTCCCAGATTCTCATCTTGATGGTGCAAAACACATGCTACATTTGGCACAAATTTAAAATGAACAAAAGGAAGATCAGAGCATGTGATATGTACGGTCAGTGCACAAGGCTTCTCAACAATGAGATCTTGTAACATCATATCTTACATCTCTCTGATTCTGGAGTCAAATATTGAAAAAAGCACAAAATAGAACTTTCCATTTCCTCCTACAAGCTCCAGGCATTTAAAAATCAACCTCTGCAGCAACCAGTTACTCCACTGTGACAGATCACCTCTCTGTTACTTGACTTAACCTTAATGGAGTCTGACACAAGAGGTCTTGGCCTCTTCCTTTCACATCCTAATGACAATAAAAAAAGTTTCATACTGGAAGTTTCCATTTGCCTCCCATTTACCATCACACAAGGAATCATGTATTGGCGCAGTAAAACTTGAAAACCCTGCAAAAGGCAATCGTTAACCTTTCTCTATTAACTGCACCTAAAGTGCATCGTAATTTTCATGTTAAACATTTTATTATCTTACTAAACTGCCCAAGTTATCACTCTGAGTCACATCTTGTTGCAAAATAACAAATCTTTCCACAACATTAGCCTTGAAGACTAGCAGGTGGGATGTTCCAGCCATGCTTGCCCCAAAACCAGAAAGTCCTGCCCAAGACAATTGCATGATCCATTTCCCCCCGCACCTTCCTGCCCACTATGATTCTCTCCCACTATCATTATAGAATTTTTTTAAGGTTGGTTTGAAATTCCCTGTGCAGATCTGTGCCATTTGTTGGAGAAGAATGCCAATAGAGTTCCTGACTTCACTTCAAATTCTTCTACAGTAATTGGTAAAGTTGCCAGGGGCAAGAGAAAATGTACTTGTTTAAATGCAATACGTTATTGTGATCTGCAGTGCATTGTTCGAAAGGGTATTGGGAGCAGATCCATTAGTCATTTCAACAAGCCATTGGATTAATACTTAAAAGGAAGGAAATTATAGGGAGTGGCTAATTCCATGCCTCCTGCTATAGATTCCAACATTCTAAATAGTACCATCAATTTATTGAGTTATTTGACATCAAGCAGGGAGAGTTACATGGAAGAATTGTTGTTGTCATTCCATCTGTGAAAGATTAAAGGATTTGTTCAGAGCTAAATGCTAGTAGGGCCAGAAAGACATCACAACACCAGTAACAGGACCTCCAGTTATATGGCCATCGTTCCACATTGTATAATACACACATCATTTGTGCCTAAGTAATCCTTGTGGCTGAGGAATGTCAGACAGTCCTACCATTAGAGGCAGGGACTTGGGACGAGACTGGTCCTTTCCCAGCACGTGGGTGACTTGGTAACACAGTGGTTAGCACTCCAGCCTCACAATGTCAGGGACCTGGGCTCAATTCTGGCCTTGGGTGGAGTTTGTACATTCTCTACACATCTGCATGGCTTTCTTCTGGATGCTCCAGTTTCCTCCTGCAATCCTAAGATGTGCAGGTTAGGTGGATTAGCCATGCTAAATTGTCCTTTAGTATTCCAACATTTATAGGCCAGCAGAATTAACGAGGTAAGTATGTGGCGTTACGGGGTAAGGTATTCTTTTGGAGAGTAGATGCAGACTCAAATGGGCTGAATGACTTCTTTCTACACTGTTGGAATTCTATAATGGAGAACAAGATAACAAATCACATGAGACAAGGCAGTGAAAGAAAAGTAAAAGGAGTTTTCTTTGCCATCTGACAGTGTCACAAACCACATTAACCTGTCATTCTTCCTTCATAGAGCAGAATCATAGAATACCTATAATGCAGAAGGAGGCCATTTGGCCCACCAAGCCTTCACTGAAAGCAATCCCACCCAGGTCCTATCCTCGTAACCCCACAAATTTACCCTACAAATCCATCTGACATCCCCCTAACACACCAAGGGGCAATTTAGCATGGCCAATCAACCTAATTGATACATTTTTGGACTGTGGAGGGAAACCAGAGCAGACACTGCATACACTGGGCAAATGTGCAAACTCCACACAGAATCATTCAAGCTGGTTATCGAATCTGGGATTGTGATGCTGTGAGGCAGCAGTGCTAACCACTGTGCCACCCATTCACTTCCCTTGTAATGCCACAATTGCCAGCTCCTAAAGAGAACATCACTACCCCAAAGGTGGGCATTCAAAAACAAAGAGGACAGATATTCAGAAATGTAAAGCAATTGAGAGCGGTACCTGGTTTGAAGAGAAGGAAACTCAGCATGAACACAGCGTGTTAAGAAGAAATAAGTACTTAACCAAGAGCTGAGAGTCTGGATTGACAACTGTGTTTTTAAAAAAAACTTGCTACATGGAAGACAATGCTGACAAGCACAGGAATCAAACTGCTTGGTAAGTGAACTGACAAAAATTGAAATATGTTCTATAGAAATGGTCCCAGATGCAATGTTGCAAATAAAATGGATATTCTGAAATGTAACAGTCTGTCAAATCTCTGATATGCCAAGAAGAGTTGGAAACAGGAATAAAAATGCATTGCAACATTTGCCATCTGACAATCTCAAAGTGGCCATTATCTGCCACTTCACTACCATACAAACCAACCACTTAGTTGGTGATGCTCAAGTCATTTGCTCATCTGTGGTAGGGTCATCTTATTAAAACTTACAGGATATTGCAAGGCCTGGGTAGAGTGAATGTGGAGAAGATGTTTCCACTAATAGGAAGAACTAGAACCAGAGGGCACACCCTCAAGCTAAAGGGACGATCCTTTAAAACAGAGATGAGGAGGAATTTCTTTAGCCAGAGAGTGATGAATCTGTGGAACTCGTTGCTGCAAAAGGCTGTGAAGGCCCAAAAATTAAGTGTCTTTAAGACAGAGATAGATAGGTTCTTGATTAATAAGGGGTTCAGGGGTTGTGGGGAAAAGGCAGGAGAATGGGCATGAGAAAAATATCAGCCATGATTGAATGGCGGAGAAGACTCGATGGACAGAGTGGCCTAATTCTGCTCCTAGGTCTTATGGTCAACTTTCAGAAGTGTTTCAATCTACCTGAAGGTCAGAATTCAGAAAGGTTGCTGTATAAAAGTCGTTCAGCCACAATACAGCTTGGAACTGTGTAGAATCCCTCAGTTGCCCTGTCTGACAAGAAATGTATGTTGTAAATTTCGAGAGTAATGAAATTGCACTGCAGCATCTCAGGAGCAGAACGTGCTGCATAGAGACAAGTCGAATTCCTCTGCGTTTTCTGTAATCTTCAATTTGAAACGTTTTGCCCTCTGGCTGTCAACTGCCCAACATGGAATGTATATTGTAAATGTTAAGAGTATTCAAATTGTATTGAGGCAGCTCAGAGTGGAACAGGCTGCGCGGAGACAAACTGAATTTTATTGAACTTTTTGTAATTTTCAAGTTGAAATGTCTTGTCCTTTTGTAAATTTTATAAATAAAGTGTATTTCTGGTAAATAAGAAAAACTATTTTCCTGATGATAGCCTACAACCTTGTGTAGGTATTGATGACATCCAGCATTCCCTGCAACTGGTTTGGGTTTTAAAGTTTACTTATCAATCACAAATAGGTTTACATTCACACTGCAATGAAGTTACTGTGAAAATCCCCTAGTTGCCACACTCTGGCACCTGTTTGGGTAAACTGAGGGAGAATTTAGCACGGCCAACTCACGTAACCTGCACATCTTTGGACCGTGGAAGGAAACCGGAGCAGCCAGAGGAAACCCACACAGACAATAGAAGAACGCGCAAACTCCACACAGACAGTGACCCAAGCCAGGAAATGAACCCGGGTCCCTGGCACAGTGAGGTAGTAGTGCTAACCAGTGCCACCATGCCACCCATACATTGGTGTTTGCTGTACTTCCAACAAACGTTCAAACTTGTTCACTTGGGATCTCTTTAAATTACCAATATCTTGTTCTTTTCTTGCGTACTATGATCACTGGAGGTTTAAACATCTGACTGTGCCTTTTTCTATCCACACATGGGTGGCAGAGCTTTGGCTGAGTTTAGGATGTTTGTCTGTGTCATTCTACTTTTCCTCTCAATACTGATTCAAAACTGGTGAAGAAGAGTGAAGTCCTGGCTATTAGTCCGAAAGATGTGCTGGTTAGGTGCTTTGGCCATGTTAAAATTCTCCCTCGGTGTACCCGAACAGGCGCCAGACTGTGGCGCCTGGGGGATTTTCACAGTAACTCCATTACAGTGTTAATGTGAACCTCCTAATAAATAAACTTAGAAACTTATTAAAACCTGCGAGGCAACGCCCATTATCACCCTTTAACTGTGGTTCAGTCAATTCTTCTTCTTTTACACTCGAAAAGACACAGCATTCTATTCAAAACTGTCCTGTAGGAAATTGTCAGGATCAGATAGGCTACTCCCTATATTCCCTCCTGGTTCACTCTCTACTGAAGCCAAAAGTAAAACAGAGTAAATTGCAGGCAGTCGACCCAGTCCTGTCAATGTCTCATCATGAAGGTTGAATCAAATTTAACCCCTTCAATACTGTAATGTTTCCTATCTATCAGATATTAATAGATTCCAACATGAAGACATCAGGGTCAGAAGAACTCTCATAAATGAGACAAAGAGGATATCTTATGGGCTTGGGTGCGAACAACCCTTCCCAGTTGAGTAGAAACTGGAAACAAACTTTAATAAAACTAACCTTTCAATTTATCCACAATTCAACGAGACTGAGTTGGTGTTTGAATTTAATAAGACGACATCGGACATTTGCCCGTAGGTGGATATTTTATTAAAAAAGTTGAATCTTCAATACAGTGATGTATCCTGATTACATTAAAATAACCTGCAGGATCAAACTGTCAACTAATTTTACAGTTCAGATTGAACTGTCATGTCCAAGACTTTTAAATGAAATATTTGACAAGTCTGGCTTCTTCACTAGTCTGTCTCATAAGTGGGAACAACGATACATCCCACTGTCTTCTTGTATTACTCCTGTTATCCTTTAGTATTAATGAGATCTACTACATTCACACAAAAATAACTCGCATTTATGAGAATGTTCTTCCTCCTTCCCCCTCATCCTCATCCACTTCTGCTCATTCATGCTGTGATGTGGAGATGCTGGTGTTGGACTGGGTGGGCAAAGTGAAAGGTCACACAACACCCCATTATAGTCCAACAGGCTTATTTGAAATCACAAGCTTTCAGAGTAGTGCTCCTTCATCAGTTGAAGTGGAGAAGGAAGCACGTAGGCACAGGACATATAGAGAAGTGGCAACAGCCTGATATAGTATCATCACTTCACCTATATATTTTGTGTCTGTGCACCTCTCTCCACTTCACCTGATGAAGGGGCATTGCTCTGAAAGCTTGTGGTTTCAAATAAATCTGTTGGACTATAACCCGGTGTCTTGAGACCTCTCATCTTGTCCAGTCATGCTCTGTGGACCTTCCACTACTAATTTCACATCAGCCAACAGAAATCAACCAGCAACTAACCTGAAAGTAGGTGATCCCTTTAAACCCTTCTGCTGCTGAGCTAACTGATGTCAGAATATATCTCCTCTCCATTTTCCTGGCACATCCTGCACTAACAACGTGCTCAAAATGGCATTTGGCAAGGCCTGGACCAGAAGTGTGCGCATGCAGCATTGAGGTCATGTTAATGGCACAGTGGTTAGCACTGCTGCCTCTCAGTGCCAGAGACCCAGGTTTGATTCCCAGCTTTGGGTCACTGTCTGTGTGGAGTTTACAAATTCTTCCCATGTCTGCGGGGATTTCCTCTGGGTGCTTAGTCCAAAGATGCATGGGTTGGGTAGATTGGCTATGTTAAATTGCTCCTTAGTGTCAGGGGGACTAGCTCGGGTAAATGCATGGGGTTATAGGGATAGAGGATTGTGGGTAGTGCAGATTCAATGGGCAGAATGGCCTCCTTCTGCACTGTAGGGATTCTATGATGATTCCATGTTGGCCCCAAAGCAGCATTTGCAGTGACAGAAATTATGGATGTTAGGCAACTGATGCTTGCAGCACTCGTATCACTCTACCCTAACCTGCTTGCATTTAAATTCCCCACTGTTTTCTTTACACCTTTACAGACATTGGAGAGGATTTTCTGGCCATGTTTGTCTTAAGACCAAGGCAAACAGGTCTTTCCAGCCCACTACAATTCCCATGGTGGGCAGGATTGAAAAATCCCACACATTGTGTTGTTTCTCATTAACTATTCAGGAAAAATGAGAGCTCTTTCCTCAGCTGTATTCAATTCTGTAACATTCTATTGTCCTCATCATCTCTGGGGATTACCATTGACCAGAAGCCTACCTCGACGAACAGTATAACAGTGTGGCTACAAGAGCAAATCAGAGGCTGGCATTCTTACAGCAAGTAACTCAGTTCCTGATTCCCACAGTGCCCACCAGCTACAAGGCACAAGTCAGGAATGTGATGGAATATTCTCCAGTTGGTTGGATGAGTGCAGCTACAACAGCACTCAAGAAGTTCAAAGGCCAGAATTTTACTGTCTCACCCTCCACTGGACTCAGAGCAGGCAAGGGACTGACCACGGAAAGATCCGTTGACCTCGAGCAGGGTTTTTACAGTTTCGGGATGAACAAAGCCATTAAATCCCACCCAATATATCCAGAGCAAAGCAGCTCAATTAATCTGCACCCCATCCATTATCTTAAACATTCATTTCCTTCTCCACCACTCCACCAATTCACCAAGGATCCTTCAACAGCACTTTTCAAACCCTCAATTTTTACCACCAAGCTGGACAAGGGCAGCAGATGCATGCGAACACCACCAACTGCAAATTCCCGTCCAAGCCACATATTATCCTAACTTGGAACCATATCACATTTCCTTCACTGGATCAAAATCCTGGAAGTCCCACCCTAACAGCACTGTGGGTGTATCTGCAACACATGGACCTCAGCAGTTCAAGAAGGCAGCTCACAGCCACCTTCTCAAGAGCAATTAGGGATGGGCAATAAATACCAGCCTTGCTGCTGTCTCACATCCCATGACATAGAAAAAGACAACCATTGTATTTCTGAATTTCTCAGCACACCGAGGGCACCATCAGGCATGTGTCTGAATAGACAACTTGCTGGAAAATTGGTCCCACAGAGTTGCAAGACATAATACTGAAATGATAAGTTGTTTTACTAATCATATCAAGGTCTCATCGTATCACTGACTGGGTAGTAATCTCTATTAGATATATAATGGCCAGCAGGACTGAACTTTCCATTGATTTCTTCATTCATATATATTTGTCACTTTCAATGCTACAGATTCTGTCAACAAAGCAGTTTGAACTGAATCCAATGTACAACACGGCTCAAGTAAAATAAATCAATCCTGGGGGATTTATCTGAGGCAGGAACAGAAGCAGCTCACAAATTCAGGTTGTAGCATGGGTTTCGCCGTGTGAGTTAGCATTCAGATAGAATCTAACAGTCAAATCTAACAACTGCTCAGTAAACTAAATTTGTTCGAGCTACAGCATGAAGATGAGACATTAACCTCGAAAAAGCACTGACGCCATCGACCTTAACGCTAAACTAAGAAGCTGCCTAAACCGCACTGCAACATTAGTACTAGTGCCATGTACACTCTTCTACCTTCACAACGCTCGAATTATGACAGATGGACTAAATATTTATGGAACGATATTATTTCTTGTAAAATACAATCTAAAAGAAACCTTGTCAGAGGGCTCACTGGTCAAGCTTCAGAGACTGACAGAAGCTGAAAAAAAATGGTGTAAATAGCTGGAATAGCTACTTATAATGCACAGTGGCATACTACGGTTAGTATCGCTGCCTCACAGCGCCAGGGACTCGAGTTCGATTCCCGGCTTGGATCACTATCCGTGACTGCATGTTCTCCCCATGTCTGCATGGGTTTGCTCCGGGTGGTCCAGTTTCCTCCCACAGTCCGAAAGATGTGCTGGTCTGGCATATTGACCATGCTATATTCTCTCTCACTGTACCTAAACATGCGCTGGAGTGTGGCGACTAGGGGATTTTCACAGTAACTTCATTCTGGTGTAATGTAATCCTACTTGTGACACTAATAAATAAACTTAAAACAATGATCCTCAATAACAATATACTGCACGCGATCTTACCAGTCAGTCATTCATGTCCCGCTACCGTTGCAAGCAATGATGGAGAATTTAGCATTCAGCCAAGTCATTGTTCAATGCAGTGGGACCAGAAACTCCAGCCAGCACTGATGGCCAGAAAATTCTACCCATTGTATTTATCTGGTGCCTTTTCATTAAAAAAATCCAAAGATATTTCACAGGGACACAAGAGCAGAAGAAAAGTATGCCAACACAGGAGTTTTGGGGCAAATGACCAAAGGATTTTGCAGGAGTGCAGAGAGGCAGCGATGTTTTTGGAGGGAATTCCAGAGTTTAAGGTCTAAGAAATTGAAGACATAATGACCAGTGGTGGGGTAATTGGAATTCAAGGTCGCTCAAGAGGTCTGGCTTAGATTAGCGCGAATATTTTGATGGGGTCTGGTGAAAGGCTGACTAAATTCCCATGCCATAAAAATGCACTGATAACAATGATCAAGGCATGAAGCAAGACTGGTTTTCTAAAGTTTCCTGAGTGAGGCGTTCAACAAGTATGCCATCGATTAATTAGCCATCAACAATATCATTAGTTATCAAACTTTTTCAGGCTAGAAATATTCTATTTTCCAACCAGTGACTAAACGTCTGAAAGCTCCACTATTGGCGATAATTTACCCAAGAATAGCCCATTTACTCTCCAATGCCTCTCTTCCATTATGAGAACAATGGGGTGATTCTGAAGCTTGCCCTCCCAATAGCCTTGCTCACTCACTCGGCAATATAGAAAATCATAAAGTTGAGGTGACAATCAACATACAAGCAGACGCTCCCAGTGAATGCGGTTTGGCACTGAGGATACAAACTTGTAAAATAAAATATTCCCTGCAGCACTATATAACATCCAACAGTGCAGTTCTTGTTTCAGGACTTTTGATAATATTCCCCACAGTGTATCAAGTGAACAAAGTGTACTGACAAATTGATTTCAAAACCACCCAGGCAAAAGACTATAAGATACCACTAAGGTAGACATTAAATGTGTTTTCCCAAAAAAACCTTCCCAAAAAAAAGTAAGTTCTTAACCCACCTCATTAGTCACTAAGCACCTCACACCCACTGCCAGAAACATCTCTGATCACTGTTGCTTGCTGCACGTTGTGCTGCTCCAGTCTCCCTTTTCATTATAATGAATTAAAAACAGAAATACATACTGCAGTGGGGTATTTAAATAAAAAGCTACTAGAGGAGGCTTTCACCATCACAGAAGGTTTAGGTTAGAATCATGAAGTCCCTACAGTACAGAAGGAGGTCATTCAGCCCATCGAGTCTGCACTGCCTACAATCCTACCCAGACCTTTTCTCATAACTCCATGTGTTTATCCTGATAATCCCCCGAATGCTAAGGGGAAATTTAGCATGGCCAATCAGCCTAACTTGCATATCTTTGGAGTGTGGGAGGAAACCGGACACCTGGAGGAAACCCACATGGACACAGGCAGAATATACAACACAGTATATTGTCTCTACACAGACAGTCAACCAAAGCCAGAATTGAACTAGAGTCCCTGGTGCTGTGAGCAGTGCTAACCATTGTGCCACTGTGCCTCCCTTGGTTACAAGAGGGCAGTTAAAAGCTATTTACATTAAGAAGGGTGATCCACTCAAGTGAGGAAGCATATCATGTTTGTTGTTTTGTATTAGTATGAAAACAAGTTGATCAAATGATTTTCTGTTTGTAACTTTGCTATTAAATAAAGGAGTTTAATTATGGGTGGAATTTTATTGTCTCATTCATCCAGAAACAGTAAAATCTCGCCTGAGATCAATGGATCTTTCCATGTTCCGTCCCTTGCCCTCTCCAATTCCCATGGTGGGCAGGGAGGTAAAATTCCAACATATGCATCTCTAGCCTTATTTTTCTTGGTCTGTCTTGGAAAGAATGAGAGAGATGCACAAACGCAATATGTTTGATCTAAAATGATAAATGGAAAGTAAGATCTTGATAAATCTGTTTTCTTCAAGATATTAATGTTTGCATTTTCTACAGCATCTTTCCAGTCTGAGGATAACCCAAAACCCTTTATTACCACTCACTGCCTTTGAAGTGCAGTTACTATTTACTAGGTTGGAAGTTGCAAACTGCAAGGTTTCAAACAGCATAGCAATAAATGATCAGGCCATTTTTTTTCTTGAGGCAGGGATGCTTTTTGGAGTGCACAAAAAAATTCTCTGTGCTCTTCTTCAAACAGTGTCAGAAATCTTTTGGATGCATTTGAAGAGAGGACTTGGTGTAACATTGTGTAAACATGCGCGTTCAATGAAATCGGACTGCCAGAAGGACTTCAGGTGCCCTGTAGGAAATAGGAGAAAGATCAAAGTTCAGTATAGCATAGGAACAGGTCCCTCGATGCACCAAGCCTGCACCAACGCATGATGGAATTCTAAAAGACTTTTTGCCTCTATTTAGTCCGTGTCTCTCTATTTTCTACCTGTTCATGTATCTGTCAAGAAGCCTCTTAAACATTGCTATTGTATCTGCTTTCAACACCTCCTCTATCAGTGCATTCCAGGCACTTACCACCGTCTGTGTAAAAAAAACTTGCCTCTCACATCTCCTTTTAACGTTCCCCCCTTTACCTTAAATCTACGTCCCCTAGTAATTGACATTTCCACCCTGGGGAAAAGACTCCGACTATCAATTTTATCCATGCTCTCATATTGATGAGAAAAATGAGAAGCGGCAGATGAGAAGGATGTGCCTGAGCCCTATGGCAATGGGGTGCATGATAATTGAACTGACAGATGTCCACACATCATTGTAAAAACCATCATCATCACAATTGGCTTTGCTCATCCTAAATTGCCAACGATGGTTAATTTTACCTTTAAAATGCCACGCGCAGATTAAGTGAGAGCAAATTGTAAATATTCATTTGTCACATGTTGGATTTACTTCCCCCACTTTTGCCTCACATTTCAGACACAAAGATTCCAGATTAGCAGCGTACCATGTACCTCTCCAGCAAGCTTGCGTTTCAGCTTACTGTGGAAAGGCTTCTGTAATGCTGCACTTTCAGAGACTTCATTGCTAAACAAAAAGGGATTTATTTAGTAATCTTCAATGCCACAGCCTAGGACAACTCATCCACCTGGGTTGAATCCCCGCTCCGAGGGTGGAAATTTTACTGTCCTGCTCACCATGGGAATCATAATGGGCAGGACATGAACCATGCAAAGGTCTGT
This sequence comes from Sphyrna mokarran, assembly GCA_024679065.1. Taxonomy (NCBI): domain Eukaryota; kingdom Metazoa; phylum Chordata; class Chondrichthyes; order Carcharhiniformes; family Carcharhinidae; genus Sphyrna; species Sphyrna mokarran. The sequence goes on along the minus strand of JAGIQG010000022.1, from coordinate 22,793,016 downwards.
TGACTTTTCCAATGCTGTGCAGGTTAGGTTGATTAACCATGCTAAAATTGCTCCTTAGTGTCTTGAGATGCACAGGTTAGAGGAATTAGCAGATAAATATGTAGTGATATGGGGTTAGGGCCTGGGTGGATTGTGGTCAGCGCAGACTCGATGGGCCAGATGGTCTCTTTCTACACTGTAGGGTTTCTATGATTCTATGACTTTGGGCTGGATTTCCCAACTTTGGAGTGCACGTGTCCAGAAAATCCTGCCGAGTCTAGATTGGCAGCCCAGAGCAGGCAATCTTTACTCTGTGGTGTTGCCCTTAAAAGGGACATTCACCACAGTTTCCAAAACAGCATAACAGGGAGAAACATTGGCAGTGATAACAGGGAAGCAGGACTGACTGGATTACTCTTCAAAATAGCTGGTGCAGACATATTGAGCCAAATAGCCCCCTTTTGCACTGCATTATTTTATCATACAATCAAAAAGCAACACCTCTGACACTGAAGTATATTCAGTGATGTTCTTCACCTATGACATGAAGCACTTTTTTTGTGGTAGGATTTGTCTCCTGAAGCAAAGATCCGTGGACTAGGTAAGACTGATTTCGTCAGTATGGCTCTTGGGCTTTATAACCAAAATGGGCATTACATATTATGCACAGCCTTTGGTTCCCAATTTGATTTGTCATACAAATCAAAATTCCATTGGAACACTTAAGGAAATTTTCATCTTCCACATTTTGTTTACACATACAAAGGCAATATAGGGAAAATATTGGCAAGGAAATGCAGGACATTGCCAACATCAGTCATTAAAGTGAAAAGATATGAAAAATAAAGTGCAATCAGCAAGACAAAATGATTAACAAGTTCACTTCTGCAGAACAAGTCAATTGAACAGTTAGGCAAGTTTTCAATGAGCAAGATATGTGCAATGACAGGGTCAGCGCCAAAAATATAGTTCCAGGCATCAGGCACATCTTAAATCAATTTTATATTTCATAGGTGCTGGAGCAGGGTTCTGAATAGCGAGCTTCGATACAAAAAGCACATCTCAGCTAATTGAAGAAATTTACTGGGAGAAGATAACTGCTCTTTCAATGTACTGTGAACTTAGCAGGAACTACATTTAATATATTATAGTTTATTAAAGTAGAGAATTGGAACTAACACTTAACATGTTCAGTAAGAATGTTCAATGTTTGAGATATGTCCCAAAACAGATAATACTTTGCAAACCAAACACACTGGTCACAATAAGGACCAAAGCCAGCTTATTTGTCTCATTCTAAATATAGCACTGTGACCTTGTGGATTCTGGTGTTCAGAATCCTACTATTTTAAGTTACCAGTAAACACTGCTGCAATACATTTCAGAAGATTAACCCGCTTTATTGGCCTTGCTAGAATTTTGTACACCCAATTCTGGATAAAAGCTGGTAGCATTTATTCATACCACTGTGTTTCCACAATGCTTTATTCCTCCTGGTTTAGCTCAGTTAGATGAACAGCTGGTTTGTGATGCAGAGTGACACCAATAGCGCAGATTCAATTATTGTACCAGCTCAGATTGATTATTCTCTTAAACATTCCGTTCAAATATTGTCACTTAAAACCAATAGAGCATTATTTCTCAACCTTGTCTCTCACCTGGTGATCCTCAGGTTAAATCATCACCAGTCAATTTCCCCCTCAAAAGGGGAGAGCAGACTATTGTCATCAGGGACTATGGCAACTTTACCTGCATTCCCCACTGAACATTATGGATATATTGAGAGAAAGATTCATTGTTCTAAATGAAGCCTAATACTATGACAACACTAACATCATGCTTCTGGGTTATAACTGGGACTGAAGACTTCAAAGAACATGGTTCTGAAATAATTGGTAAAAAAAAAGTATCTGTAAAATATGTATGTGCCTCAGGTGGCCTGAATAAATGTATATAATTCTCTGGTAATTGGACAAGAAGCAAAATACATAAATAAAGACAAAAGTACAAGTCCAATGGTTTAATTCCTTCAAAAAACATAAGGGATTGCTTATTGCTCACCGGATGAATAGCATTTACTGAATTAGGCAATAAAGGACAGTCTGTTGATTCACAACATTTTTTATTGTGAAAATATTGCTCAGTACAGAAATTACTTTCCATTCTTCCCTCTCCTGGTTTTAAAGTACAACTTCAAGGAGCATCATCTGCACTCAATTCGCTCTGAAGCGAGACTTGGTTTTATTCTTAACAGGACCTGCACTTCAAACATTTTGTCACTTACAACGGAGATGGTGGATTTGCACCGCTGCTCATTGTCTGTTAATTGAAAATGGCTGCTGCAATAGCAGTACGTATCATCCCAGCAAAATTATCCAGAAACTTGCAATTAAAATTGAGCCTCAGTTGTGCTTTAGATTATATTATTACATATGCTCATGGCATTTTTGTATGTACCATCTTCTCAAAAGCAGCTTTGTCAGGCACATGGCCCTTTTAAGTGCAACAGCTAAACTGAAATGGTCATAGTCGTGCAGTGTCAGCCCATTGAGCACTTGGCCTAGTATGAATATTATGTAAATAGGAATGACTGACTGACCTACAGGATATCATTTAGCTGACTGCTAATAATTCCAGAACAGTTTGCAAAGTAATTACCTATTTGACATTCTCCATTGATAAGATTTGTTATCTCTTGGTCTAAACATTCTCTTGATTACTTTCTGCTCTTTAATAAGTATCCCAGGTAAGCTAACACATTTTGTTCTGAAACTGCATGTCTGAGTAGATCTATCCTGAGTTAAATGAAAGGACGTTGGCCTTTCCAACATATTCGGTGATGCAATATCAAGATCTCTCCATAAGTCCCAGAGAAATGGAATATGCTTTTAATCTGTTTTCTCTACCTTTTTGTATCATGAAAACCACAAGATACAGAAGCAAAGTTAGGCCATTTGGCCCAAGTCTTCTCCATCATTCAATCATAGCTGATATGTTTGTCATTCTCTCAGCTATTCTCTCATGAAAGTAGTTGTAAGGACTTGTGGCATGAGACTCGAACTGGGTTTTACTGTAACAGTGAGGATAGATTGGAATGAAATTATTAGAAACGAAAGGATTTATAGAGTGCAGCAAAACAGAAATCTGTATAGCTTCTTTTTTCTACATTCTCTGTGTAATACTTAAAGTTTTGGAAGGATACTATTTGTTTTAAATGTTTCAGCTATACATTTGTTCATCAACTATACCAATTCATGGAACATGGGCATCGCTGGTTGGCCAGTGTTTATTTCCCATCCCTAGTTACCCATAGGAAGTTGAGAGTCATCAACATTGCTTTGGCTCTGGAGTCACACGTAAGCCCGATCAGGTAAGGACAGCAGATTTCTTTCCCTAAAGATCATTAGTGAACCAGATCGGTTTTTCTAACAATCGATTCATGATCATCAATAGATTCTTAATTTCAGATTTTTTTTTATATTGAATTCAAATCCATCTGCCATGGTGGGATTTGAACCCAGGTCCCCAGAACATTAACTGAGCTTCTGGATTAATAGTCTAGTGCTAATACCACTAGGCCATTGTCCTACAGGTTTAAGAAGTAAAGATTATATGATTGCTACAAGGTTAGATTAGATTTTCCTCTATCATATGCATGGGAAATCTATCCCCCCTACTCTCCTCCAATTGCACTTGGAGAAAAAAACTTGGGAAGGAGACATAGGACATGAGATCTCCGGGATTTCCCTGGGCTTTCCTAAGTAACAACAACTGGAATGCATCTGAATTAAATATAGATTTAGGATATTAATAAAGGGCCAAGGGTATTTGGGGGCAGTATTTTCTAATAGTATATGAACTTTATCATTAAGATAAAAGATATACACACAAAAAGAATTTGAATTGGTTTTTGGAGCAAGCAAGAGGATGGATTAAGGGTTTGCTCTGTTCACATCGTGCATTGTAACTTTAAGAACAAAGGAAAAAGAATAAAAAGAGACTCTCTGCCTCAATGGTTGAAGGGTGTGATTCTCACCTGGAGGTTGCAAGTATGTGAGAGGTTCTGGAATCATGGTTTCTGTTGATACACAGCAGGCCCTCTACACCCAGTGGGCACTGCAAGGCCTGGGATGCATCTCCCTCCCAGGAGTTGCAATCTGATTTAATTAGTTAAATTTCCTTTTGGCATTTCATTTTCCTTCAGCTCTTGCTTAATTTGTTTATTTTTACAGCTCATTTGTTTTAATCAGGCGAGTATAAAGAGACACTTCCTTGAGGAATCCATGTTCCATGTTTATATTGGTTGCCAGAGGTTGTAGCCTCTTGTGATTATTTGAAGGGATCGCTCCTCAAAGTCTGGATGTACGTCAGCTCCATGCTCCTGGTCTTTGGTCAGGTGGTGTGAGGTGGGGGTGGAGTTAGGGACAGATTAGATGATCTCCTCATGGATTGTCTCCTGGGTTTGGCCAAGGTGCCAATTAATAGATCCATGCAGTTGACGGTCAAGAGGATCAACCAACTCAACTGTCTGCCCCTCTATTGGTTGGTCCTGGAGAGAGAGAGCAAAAGGCGTCCAATGGTATGCTTGAGGCCTTCAACACCCAATGGTCACAGCAAGGGTTGGAGATCATCATCAGTTTCCAAAATGACATCTTAATTGAATTTATTAAACTTCCTCTGAATTTTTCTTTTGTGTTGCGGTGCCCCTTTAAAGGGCAGCCAATTAATGAATCTACTTGTTTTTTTTTCTTTTATTGATATTAGAAAGAGTGTAATGAGTGACTTACAGCCCTTAGCTGTGGCTCAGTTGGTTTTGGAATCTGGAGGTTGCATGTTCAAGCATCACATCAGAATGTTCATCATATAATCTAATCCGATCAAACAGTGCAGAATTATGAGAGAGCTATGCTGCCTAATGTATTGTACATTTTCTCAGGTGGGACCCCAAGTTGTTGCATTATTGTGTCAAAATATCTCCTGCATTGTCTCCATAACAGGCAATATACTGAAAAATAATTAACTTTAGGGTGTGTGCTTTATAGCAAAAGATATGTCTTACATAATCAAGCACAGCACAGAATGAGACAATTTGGCCCACAGTGTCTTTCCAAGCTCTTTGGAAGTACTGTAAAGAGTCTTAGGATCTGTAGTTGTGGTCAGGTTATTAGAGGCAGAGTTTGAATGGCATTGGGGTCTCTCCACAGAAGCTTAAATCTTCTTAATTGGGGCTTGTATCATTCAGGACCTTACAGTATTAAAAATAACCCAAATAGACAGAAAAGCTGCTCTCACTTTCAGCTCAGAAAATTGTAGGTTCAAATTCCATTCCCAAATAATGGAATTCCTGCAATATAGAATGGCGCCGTTCAGTTCATCGGGTTTGTACTGATCACAATCCCAAGCAAGCCCTATCCCCGTAACCCCACACATTTATCCTGCTAATTCCCCTAACACTAGGGTCCATTTTAGCAGAGACAATCAACCTAACCCTCCCATCTTTGGAGTGTGGGAGGAAATCGAGCACCCAGAGGAAACCCACACAGACACAGCAAGGATGTGCAAACTCTATACAGTCAGTGACCAAGGCTGGAATCAAACCTGGATTCATTGCACTGTGAGGCAGCAATGCTAACCACCCTTTAAAGGGTGGTTCAACAATTCAGTTGTTTACTCAAGGAGAGTATAAAAGAGAGATTTGTCAGCATGAAAGTGCAGAGCCAGAGTACATCAGCCCTTAAAATGTTATATCAATTATATATATTTCCTTTTAAGGATTTTTCTTTGCTAAAGTAACAAAGTGCCCCTTTCAAATGAGCCACTTAGCTGGTAATGGGTAAACTATTATCAGGGTTTTAAAAGAGAGACTTCTGGAATATTGGTTGTTGCTAAGGAAGGAGATAGAATTCTGCAAATAAATCTCTAATTAAGAAAAAGATTGGCATCTGGTTTCCTGCTTTACCATCTGCCATCAGAAGTTTAACAGCCGTGGCCTCCGAATTTATTTTACTGCCCTAAGGATGCCTTCCTGAGCTGTCAATATTGACAAGACACATGCAATGATTGTCAAAGCAAGCATAGCCCATCAGCAGACTTTAAACATCAGTCTGAGAATGAAGAGCAATTCTGCCTGCCGAACGGAAATGCTAATATACAATACATCCTGCTCACTCTACACGTGCGTAACTTGCACTGTATACCAATGTCATGCCAAGAAGGTCAACCACTTACACTTGCGTTGCCTTCTGAAGATCAAGATGGCATGACATTATATTACTGAAAGGAAAGACAGCAGACAGGCAATAATAGGTATTTAAAGAACAAATAGGTGAACTCTAGAAGTTGCTTATTCCTCTTCGGTGCAAGGGAATTGTAGCCAAACCATGGCTTACAAGGGAAATTAGAGATAGTATCAGATTCAAAGAAGAAACATACAAATTGGCAAAAAAAATAGTAAATCGGTCTAAGGATTGGGAGCAGTTTAAAATTCAGCAAAGGACAACCAAGGGCTTGATTAAAAAGGGAAAAATAAAATATGAAAGTTAGCTAATAGGGTACATAAAAAGTAACTTTAAATTTTCTATAGATATCTATAGCAAAAAAGATTGACAAGAACAAATGTAGGCCCCCTACGGTCAGAAACAGGAGAATTCATAATGGGGAATAAAGAAATGGCTGAAGAATTAAATTTGTACTTTATTCATGTCTTCCTTTGTGAAGACTGAAACAATGTACCAGAAGTGCTGAGAGAAACTTGTTTTAGTGAGGAGCTGAAGGAAATCAGCATTAGTAGAGAAATGGTTTTGAGGAAATTGATGGGATTGAAGGTGGATAAATTTTCAGGTCTTTATAATCTTCATCCTAGAGTACTTCAGGAAGTGGCCCTGGAAATAGTAGATCCATTGGTGGTTATTTTTCAAAATTCTTTGGAGTCTGGGATAGTTCCTACAGAGCAGACTATAACTAACGTAAGCCAACTATTCAAAATGGGAAGCAAAGAGAAAACAGGGAATTATGGAGCATAACATCTGTGCTGGGGAAGTTGCTGGAGTCCATTATCAAGGATTTCTAACTCAGCATTTGGAAGGCATTAGCATAATTAGACAAAGTCAGCATGGATTTACAAAAGAGAAATCATGCTCGATGAATCTATTGGAATTCTTAAGGATGTAACTAATAGAGTTGACTTTAGTGGATGTACTTTAGTTAGACTTTCAGATGGCTTTCAACAAGGTCTCACATAACAGGCCACTATGTAAAGTTAAAGCATATGAGATTGCAGATAATGTCTTGATATAAATAGGAAGGTTAGCAGATAGGAAGCAAAGAGTTGGTATAAATGGGTCTTTTTCTGATTGGCAGTCAGTGGTTAATGGGGTTCTGCAGGGATCTGTGCTAGAACCCCAATTATTTATATTATATATTAATGATTTGGAAGAGGGAACTGACTGTATTATTTCCAGATGATACAAAGTTGGGTGGGAAAGTAGGCTGTGAAGAGGATGCAGAAATGCTTTAGCGCTATTTGGACAGGCTGAGTGTGTGGGCACGTGCAGTATAAATGTGAAGTTATCCATTTTGGTAGCTGTAATAGGAATGCAGAATATTACGAGTGTAAATTGAAAGAGATGGACACTCAACGAGACCTTAAAGTCCTTGTGCATCAACTGCTGAAAGCAAATGGTACAGCAGGCAAGAAATAAAGAGGCAAATGGTATGTTGACCTTCATAGTGAGAGGATTTGAGTATAGGGATAGGGAAGTTTTGCTGCAGTTGTACAGGTCATTGGTGAAGCCACATTTGGGGTATTGTATACAGTTTTGGTATCTTTATCTGAAGGATGTCTTTGCTATAGAGGATGTACTGCAAAGGTTTACTAGGGTAATTTCTGGGATGGCAGGTCTGTCAAACATGATGAGATGTCAGTTAGTTAAGTCAGTTAGGATTATATTCATTGGAGTTTAAAAGATTAAGAGGGGATCTCAGAAACTTATGAAACTAACAGGGTTAGACAAGATAGATTCAGGATGAATGTTCCCAGTGGTGGGGGAGTCGAGAGCTAGTGTTCATAGTGTGAGGATAAGGGTAATCCTTTTGGAACCAAAGTGAGGAGAAATTTCTCCACCTTAAGAATGGTGGATGTGTGGAATTCAGTACCACAGAGAAAATAGTTGAAGTCAAAACAGATGATATTAGATACAGCTCTAGGGGCTAAAGGGATATTGAATTCAATGATCAGCCATGATCAAAATGAATGGCAGAGAAGGCTCAAAGGGCCAAAAGGCCTGCTCCTAGTTTCTATGAGAAAATACTGGGCACTTAGGGTCCTCACCTGTTCTGGGATGCCAAGTATCACACCACATTGTGATGGTCATGACTGAATTAGACTGCTCATGTAGCCAGAGTTTCTGACACTTCTTGATCAAAGTGAATCTTTTGTGACGAGTTTGAATCTAGAATGAACTCTCATGGTTATCAAAGGAAGCACTGCAAGGCCACTCTAAGGCTTCATTTAGAAACACTAATATCGGTTTCAAGTTCCAGGATTGCAATCTGAAGCAATCAAATAGAAAATGGTGTTTCCTCTGCCAAGCAAGCATGCATTAAAGGCAGAGAGAAAAAGCAAGCAGAGAAAATCAGAGCCAGCAACTCATTCTAAATCCAATCCTGCCCTATTTGGAGAGGAACTTCCTGGGCACAGATCTACGTCAGAATCCACCTATCCATCAGAACCTCCTAAACTCCCTAGACATGGGCACCTTTACCTTAAAGGACAAACAAAACTGTCTTAAGAAATGCTTGTGACTGGGAGTTAGAATGTAGGCCTCTCAAGATTGCCACTGCTAGGTCCAGCCACTGAGCAAGCCTCCATTTTAAATAAAACAGAGAAGCAGAATTAGGCTACTCAGCCTATCAATTCTGCTCTGCCATTCAATCATGGCTGTTTTTTCTTCCTCATACCCATTCTCCTGCCTTTTCCCCATAACCTCTGATCCCCTTAAGAACCTCTGTCTTACAGACCTCTATCAATGATCTGGCCTCCACAGCCTTCTGCAGCAAAGAGTTCCAAGATTCACCACTCTCTAGCTGAAGAAATTCAGCATCTGTTTTAAAGGACCATCACTTGAGCCCAAGGTTGTGCCATTTGGTTCTAATTGTTCTTGTTAGAGTGAACATGGAGAGATGTTTCCGCTATCTAAAGATCACAGTATCCTGCAAGTTTCAATAAGATCCCCCTCATTCTTTTAAACTCCAATGAGTACAGACCCATAGTCCTCAACTATTCCAGGGATCACTCTTGTGAACCTCTTCTGGACCTTTTTCAAGGTCAGCACATCCTCCCTTGGATGTAGAGTCCAAAATTGCTCACAGTACTACAAACAAGGCCTGATCAGAGCCTTACATAGACCAGAGCTCAGAAGTATACCCTGTTCTTGTATTCTAACAATCTCAACATGAATGCTAACATTACATTTACCTTCCTACATGCAAACTGAACCTGCACATTAACTTTAAGAGAATCTTGAACAATGACTTCCAAGTCCCTTTGTGTTTCTTATTTTCTAACCATTTTCCCCATTTATAAAACAGTCCAAACCTCCATTCTTCCTTCCAAAGTGCATAACCTCACTTTTCCACATTGTATTCCATTTACCACTTCTTTACCCACTCTCCTAATCAATCCAAGTTCTTCTGCAACCCTCCTGCTTCCTCAATACTACATGCCCTTCTACATATCTTTGTATCATCTGCAAACTTGGCAACAATGCCTTCAGTTCCTTCTCCAAATCATTAATGTACATTGTGAAAAGAATGCAGCACATCACTCTGTAAAAACCAGAGTATTTTTTTTTCCACAAAACTAAACCTGTTTTTCTGCAATAAGTCTTCAGAGGCAGAAGTCCCTTCCCCAAAATCCCTTAATTTGGGATTCCAACAGGAGGACACAGAGTACTATCAATCAGCAATCCACCTCTGTGAGTCCTAGGGGCAGCTAACATTCCCAGTTAAATACAAGGAAAAGCTCCCTAATTGGCCTATCAATTGACTCCTTAATCAGGGAGTTGATATTCCAATAGGCCAACTTCAATGGTCTGACTGACTTTCAAAAAGCAAAGTAATTTTTATTGAAAGATTTTAGAGCCATGAACATTTGAATCATTCCAGGATATTTAATGCAGCATGCTTTGTGTGAATTTACTCCCTTGACCTATCAGATTAAAACAAAAATCTGCCCACCCTTAGGTTTAAAGGATTTTTATATGGTGATAGTTATATCTATAGTTCACTTATATCTATAATTCACTTAATACCTGCAAAGCCAAAGTATTTGATTATTTCACTGAGCTTATTTCACATGTGAAAATTGAAATTTATTGGCAATAATTCTATTTGATACCAATTACAAAGACCAGAATTTTGCCATCCCACCTGCCACAGGAATCGGAGCAGGCGAGAAACGGAGCATGGAAAGGTCCGTTGACGTTTGGCGGACTTTTATGGCTTTAGAACAAGTGAGGCCATAAAGTCCCACCCATAATATTTTTGCTTTTTGTCCTACAAAGTAACCCAATGAACTGTCAAAACATGCAAGACTCAATGCACTTGAAATATGACCTTACATTTCTATATCTTTTTGCTTTAGATCTTCCCAATAAGAATAAATACCAATGCTTTTATGCAGTTTAAATTGACGCTTATCAATCATTCTCACATCACATTTGCTTGATGTAACCTGAAATATCCGAAAGTGTTCCTAAACTAACTATACAGAATATACAGCATAGAACCAGGATATTCAGCACAACTGGTCTGTACATGAATATATTTTCCACAGAGGCTGCCTTTCATCCCTCTTTGTCTAAGATTAGCACAGTCTTTTCATTCCATTCCTTCTCTCTCTCATCTGTTTTACTAGCTTCCTTTTAGATACACCTAATAGTCTCAGCACTGTGCATCCCAATAGCTGTTTTGGGAAAGATGAGACCAAGATCAGCTATGATCATAATGAATGGCGAAATTAATCATTTGCACAATTTCAGGGCCTTAAAATAGCCCAGTAGATGCCAGGGATATAGGTCCTCAGTGATGTAGACACGTACACATTACACTTGTCTGGTGAGATGTTCACCAGAATTCTGCTGCCCTGCCCACTATGGAATCAGAACATTGTCCGCAAGGCCGACAATGGAAATGTTCGTTGACCTCGGAAAGAAATTTCCGGTCTTGCTCCAGTGAGGCCATAAAATCCGGTTGGTTAAGTTCAAGACCCAAAACGATATATTTAGTTCAATGCAGACGTATTCAACAACAACAAAGAACAAAACAGCATGGGAAACAGGCCCTTCGGCCCAACTAGCCCGCGCCGTCACCCCGATGTTCCCACCTCTACCCGCAATCCCTGTCCATGTTTATAGATCTATGGATTAAAAACCAAATTTGAGACAATTTAGGGAGAATTTGTTTTGCCAATTAGCCTAAGAGCACATCTTTGGGATGTGGGAGGAAACCGGAGCACCCGGAGAAAACCCACGCAAGCACGGGGAGAATGCGCAAACTCCCACAGACACAGGCCCAAATCCACGTATCTGCACAGCACAGCGATAGTCACTGAACTGTTGTGTTGCCCATCAAATGGTCCAGGTCAAGCGTACACTAATGACGTGAAGCACTAGGATACTCTCGAAAAAAAATCCAAGAGCAGTCCTCTCACGACCCATCGCGTGTATGCCCCTCGTTAGACAACAAAGTGGACCAAAGCACCTGTAGGATAAAAACAAGTACATCAATATCATCATCTATTTACACACTTCCCAGGGACTTCCAAGGCTCATGATCCCTATTTTAAATTAGTTTTCTATACCCCTTCATTCCCATTCTGTTCATGTGCCCATCTAAGTATTTCTTAAATAACTCCAGAGTACCTGCCTCCACCACTTTACTTGGCAGCGATTCCATACCCCCACCACCCTCTGTGTGAAAAAATTCCCTCTAGCATCCAAATTATACCTAAACCCCCTCACCCTAAGCCCGTAACCCCTCGTGCTATTTGAGTCCATCTTAGGAAAAAGCTTAACCCTGTTTACTCTATCTATACCTCTCATAATCTTGTACACGTCTATTAGATCTCCTCTAAGTCTATGTCTTTCTAAGGAAAACAGTCCCAATTTGCCTAACCTCTTCTCGTAACTCAGATCTTACATACCAGGCAGCATCCTGGTAAACCTCCTCTGCACTCTTTCCAGCGTCTCCACGTCCTTCCGGTAGTAAGGCGGCCAGAACTGGACACAGTATTCCAAATGAGGTCTAACCAACGTTTTATACAACTGCAACATTAAAGGCCAGCTCTTGTACTCTATACCCCTTCCTTTAAAGGCTAACATACTATATGCTTTCTTCACAACCTTCTCCACTTGCTCTGAGACTTGTTCACCTGCACCCCCAGGTCCCTCTGCATTTCTATACTCTTAATAAGTCTACCCTTTATCATATACCTCCCCCCTACATTCTTTCTCCCGAAATGCATCACCTTACATTTATCAGGATTGAATTCCATCTGCCATCTGTCTGCCCAAGCTACCAGCCTACCTATGTCCTGCTGCATCGCCTGACAATGCTCCTCACTATCCGCAAGTCCAGCCATCCTTGTATCGTCTGCGAACTTGCTGATCACTCCGCTTACTCCCTCTTCCAAGTCAGTTATGGCAGACTCACACTGTGGGGCAAAACAGGCTAGGATATTGAGCACGCTTTTACCAGCTGTTCACGCCACGCTCCCAAGGTCTGCAAAATCTCTGTTCACAGCAGTGGGATGTGAAAACCTCACTAGCATGAACAGTGATAAGGTTCTGGCCTTTATGCGGATTTGTGATCTGCTGAGTAAATCCTGTTAGTCAATAAACAAAGAGGGCATGAGTTATGTTGAAGGGGTGGCATGGTAGACCAGTGGATAGCACTGCTGCTTTACAGCTCCAGGGACCTGCGTTCGATTCCTGGCTCAGGTCACTGTCTGTGTGGACATTCTCCTCATGTCTGCGTGGGTTTCCTCCAGTGTTCTGATTTCCTTCCACAGTTCAAAGATGTGTGGGTTAGGTTGATTGGCTGTGTTAAAATTGCCCCTTAGTGTCCTGAGATGTGTAGGTTAAAGGGATTAGTGGGTAAATATGTAGGGATATCGGGGTGGAGCCTGGGGATTGTGATCAGCCTACATTTGATGGGCCAAATGACCTCTTGCTGCACTGTAGGATTCTATGATTCCATGACAATGACAGAGATATCTGGACTCTTTCCAATAACCTGAACCCAGTTGGAAATATTCCAAACACCATCCCCCACAGCACATTCACTGATGTTTCTTGAGACCGTAAGATATAGGAGCAGAATTTGCTTCCTCACAGCTCCAGAGAGCTAGGTTCGATTCCTGGCTTGGGTCACTGTCTTTGTGGAGTTTGCATGTTCTCCCCACGTCTGCGTGAGTTTGATCTGGGTACTCCGGTTTCCTCCCACCTTCCAAAGTTGTGCGGATTAGGTTGATTTGACATGCTAAATCTTAATGCCCTGAGATTTGATAGGTTAGAGGGATTAGCAGAGTAACTAAACAGGGATAGGACCTGGGTGGGATTGTTGTCAGTGCAGATTTGAGGGGCCACATGGCCTCCTTCTGCACTGTAGGGTACTACAATTAATCTTTTTCTTTTTTATTTTACTTTCGCTGCTCTGTTTCTCCCCCTTTTCAGCTTCTCTCATTTCTCTTTAGTGTTTATGTCTTTTGGTTTTGTCTGCTATTTTTCTAATTTGCACTGTCAATACTTCAGTGGTACCTGCCCTCTTCTCTATTCTGCTGTTCACACTCCTCATCTACTAAGCTTTCTCTTTTAGATTTCAATTTTCATCACTTTTACATACCTCTGTTTTTTCGGCTTTTCTCTCTTTCTTTCATGCTCAGCCCGCTACTTGTCAGCTTCTCTTTCACCCAATCTGGTTTTTCTGACTCCCTCTTCCTTTATTTCTATATCACTCCTTATGTTTCTCTTAATCAGGAGAATTGCTGTTGAAGGAGCAATCTGATTGCAGCAGTCTTGGAGATACTGTTAAAGAAGGCAGGAAGGGCTCTGCTGAAGCAGCCAAGAAATGAGCCATCATGCGCCATTAGATGGACCTGATGAATGGAAAAAGAGTGAACAGGACTTTATTGTAAAAAAATAACATGAGTAGTTAGTTGGAAGGATCTGTCTAAGAGTCTGATAGGTGAAGAGTACAGTCTTTCCTAAGCTTTAGAAATGGCAGTCAAATTCAAAGGAAAATCTCATTGAAACTTACAAAATCCTGAACCAGGATAGAATGGACATGGGGAAGATGTTTCCACTAGTAATAGAGACTAGGATCTGAAGACACAGCCTCAAAGTAAAGGGACAACCCTTATGAACCGAAGATGAGAAGGAATTTCTTCAGTCAGAGGGTGGTGAATCTATAGAATTCAGTGCTACAGATATCTGCTGAGACCAGATTATTGGGTGTAATTAAGACAGAGAAACAAAAGTTCTTGACTGGTAAGGGGATCAAAGGTTACGGGAAAAAGGTAGGAGAATGGCGTTGAGAAACTTATCAGCCATGATTGAATGGCAGAACAGACTCGATAGTCCTAATGGTTCTAAAGGCCTAATTCTGCTCTTATATCTTATGGTCTTATGAAGCATAAGTGAGTGTGTTGGGCTGGAGGGGGAGGGACGGGGTTGCACAGAAGGGGAGGGTGTGTGTTTGGACTATCTCCAGCTGGGACAGAATTTAGGCTATTAGAAAGAATCCAGGTATCCTTGTCAACATCAGCATAACTCATGCACTGTTTGTTTATTGTTAAACAGAATTTGCTCAGCAGATCACAAATCTGATCTAAACTTTCAATTTTCCCAAACTGCAAATTTACATTGCTGAGTGGCACCATTTAGGTGATAGGTAGCATGGAGTTAAAGAATGATTCTTCGGCACACCAAAGGCAACTGCCAGCAAAGAAGAAGCCATTCTGAAAGATGTACTTTGGACTGGTTAAAGTGTTATAGGGATAGCAGTACTGAAAAACTCCAGCCTACAGCTGTCCAGGAATGTATCTTCATACCAAATGCAGAAGAGCTCTCCCTGTTAATTCAACCATTGAATCTTCCCATTCCCAAGAGGAATAGACCTCCCTGAACATCATAATCAAGGTGCTATTTTCCTCCATTTGAAAATGTTCTTTTAAGTGAACTCTTGAGTCACCATCTTTTATACTTCTTCCTCTAATCATATAAACAACAATGTAGGGAATTAGCCATTATCATTTCTAATGTTTACTGAATTGTAATACGAAGCACCAAAATGGCTTATCCATCAACACACACAAACAGTCTATAACACTCATCATTCTATAACAGTGTACCACGCAACTGCACACCACAGCAGATTTCCAACACTTAACCTATCCTTTTTCATATGCTAATTGACCTGCATGCATTCTGGTTATTCCTCAAGATTTCTAACTCACACATAATAAAACATTCAAGCCAAATGTGTGGCGTGCAACACAACATAGAGTCAGTCTCGACTGAAACAGAACATAATTCTTGGCCACATATCAGTAGAACTTGGTGCTAATCAGGATTTTTATAGCTTTGTACTTTGAAAGCGTCAACTTGTTTTCTTTCTCTGGTGTAAATGACTTGCTACAAGCTGTGATTTCTCCCTGCATTACCTATAAAGCACAGCAACTTGTAACTGATTTAGTCTTGCAGGAACCCGAGCTCTTCTAATGGGTCTGCGATGTACAGAATGCTGAGAAAGGACTCACTCTGCACCATCAATTCTGCAACGTTCTCTCCTATTGTGCACATTATAGCTCCTCTGATGGATCATCACATTCTTCAATCAATATTTTGCCAGCAGTTAAACCACGGTCTTGTGCCGGATTTATTTACAAAAGCAGCATGCTAATAGGCTAAGGAGCTTTTCTTTGCTAGGTAATTATATAAATCCATTTGGAATCTTCACACTGTTTATCCAAGTAGAACAAAACTAAAACTTTCCTAAGTTCTTTATTGCCCATTACATTCAAATCCCATCTACTTTGTGGAAATGGCAATGATGTGCTTCCATATCTTTATTTGAACTTCAATGCTTTGCAAAAGCATCTACAAGGTTCCCCCTAGGCTGCTCAATGATGTCCACACAGCAGTCGGCCTCTTTAACTTACTGCACGTGCACAGCGGGGCAAAAGAATATTGAGCCACTTAAACAAATCAGTAAGAAACAGCCTGACTAACTATTAGTGCAAAATAAATCACTTACTCCCCACTGGCCTGGATGAGTGCAAGTCCAACAACTCAAGAAGTTCAACACCATCCAGGACAAACCAGTCAGCTTGATTGGCATCACATCCATATCCATTCCCTCCACCATCAATGCTCAGCAGTAGCAGTGCGTACTATCTACAAGATGCTCTGCAGAAATTCACCAAAGATTCTTAGACACTCTAAATCCACAACCATTTCCACCTAGAAGGACAAGAGCAGCAAATAAATGGGATCACAGCTGCCTGCAAGTTCCTCTCCAAGACTCTCACAAATCTGACTTGGAAATATATCACCGTTCCTTTGCAGTTGCTGGGTCAAAATCCTGGAATTCCCTCCCTAACGGTGTCATAGATCAACCCACGGTATGTGGACTGCAGTATTTCAAGAAGATAGCTTGCCAACATCTTCTCAAGGGCAACTAGGGATGGGCAATTAACACTAGGCAGCCAGTAGCATCCATGTCCCACAACTGAATAAAAAAATGATAGTACCATGCATGACCTGAAGAGCATTTCAAGGCGAGGAAGCACTTCTGAAATGTAGTCACTGTTGTAAAGCAGGGGACACAACAACCAATTTGAGCACAGAAAGCTCCCACAAACAGTTAATGATCAGGTAACTACCACGAGCAGTGGTGTCTTCAGTTGCTCAGATTCCAAGCTCTGCAATCATTTCCTACACCTCTCCACAACTCTTCTTCATTTTCTTCCTTCAACACGCTTCCTAAAGTCTACCCCTTTGACCAAGTCTTTGGTAATTAAACCTAATGGGTGGCATTTTCAAGTGCCCCTCGCCCCTGCAAGGGAGGCAGCTCACCATTGGCCACCAGTAAGATCTTCCAGTCCTGTCGATGTCTACAACATTCTGCGTGGCTCCTTAGATACAGGAGTAATGTGAAAGGATGGCAAATTGCAAATGTTACACCGTTGTTCCAAAGAGGTTTTAAAGTGAAGCCCAGTAATTATAGGTCAGTCAGTTTAAGCTTGATGGTGTGAAAGCTTCTAGGAGCAATAATTTGGAGCAATTAACAGTCATCTTGGTCAAATGTGGATTAATTCAGGAAAATCAGCACAAAATGTAAGGGAACCTGCCACTGGAGTTTGCCTTTGGTTGGACTGGAAGACCCAGCCAGTGGGAAGTTATGCCCAATATTTCCTTAGATGTCTTTGTGCCATATTTTGTTCTATAATGTTTCTGTGTAACACCTGTGTAACATTATGTTAAAGGCACGATGTAAATACAATTTGTTATTGTTGACTGTGGATGATGGCTAATGGATAAATAATGGTCAAGACACTGTAAGAAAGAATGTCCCTAGGTGTGGTACAACAGCAAGACCATGCACATGTTATAACAATGGATGGATGGAAACCATGCGATGATCAGCAGGTGGGAGTGTTCCCTTCCTGTCAGGGAACACTTCAGCAGTCAAGGACAGTCAGCCTCCAATCTTCAGGCAAATGTTCTTCTGTTGGACTTTAACCTGGTATTTGAGACTTCAACTTGGTACTGTGAGACTTCTTACTGTGCCCACCCTAGCCCAATGCCTGCATCTTCACATCACATATCCAAAGAGTCTTCCTAAAACTGCTGCAGATTGGAATCAGAGTCAAGATGAAAGACATATTTTGGAGTCGCAGTTGTTGGAATGTTAAAGGTACAAACTCTCGGAGGACTGGAAAGATTGTTGACTGGTGTAGGAATTATTAATCAAACCTCACTAGAGTTTGCAAGCAGCTTTATCTGCATTTGCAAAATTACATTTGTTTTAACCATTGAGGGACTGAAAGCATTTATCTGAGCAGTATCCAGAAAAGTTGTGCAGCAGGAAGCAAACCACATGGATGCAAGAAGAATTGGACAGAATGTATAAACGGTATTGGATCAACTGTTGGATATTTTACAGCATTTCACAAAGTTAAGATTGTCCCTAATTCTCATAAACTAACCATTAGCAGCAATAAAATAAATAACTTCAAATAATACTTTACAATATACCTAAGGCTATATCCCTTTCAGGGTGGGTTCTTTTTGACTCTATCCCCTGACTGTTTCTGCTGAGCAACATGTGTGAACTTACCATTATGCAATGCAAAAATCACAGCAGGGTCAAAATGACACCATTGTTTCCGTGTGGTCCTGTTCAAAGCCATCATCACCTATCTCGAGACCTATTTGGAAAGTCCAACGTAATAGGAGGTACAGAGAACTATTCCTGCCAGGGTTTGTACACACTGTATGGATTTATTTACAAGTAGTTGAAGAACATGAATATTATAGAATCCTTACAGTGCAGAAGGAGGCCATTTGGCCCATTGAACCTGCAACGACAACAATCCCACCCAGGCCCTATCTCCGTGACCCCCATGTATTTACCTTGCTAATCTCCCTGACTCTAAGGGGCAATTTAGCATGGCCAATCCACCTACCCTGCACATCTTTGTAATAGGGACAGAAACTGGAGCACCCAGAGGAAACCCCACTCAGACACAAAAAGAATGTGCAAATTCCATACAGTCATCTGATGCCAGAATTGAACCCTGGTCACTGAATCTGAGAGACAGCAGTGCTAGCCACCGTGCCATCCCAAATAAATCAATACTGGCAGTAAAAGCTTCCAAGTGTTTGTTGCTGCCGGGATGTGTGAAAGATAGCATGGCAAAGCAAAGACTTCAGAAATGATTCCGGACACTGCTGACTGAATAACCCCCAGTTTTCTTCCCCCGAAAGGATTCTGAAAGGTGCCATCATAAGTTGATTGCATCAGTCAAGTTCACAGGCACTTGTACAACAGAATGGGAGACTGACAGTTTTTGATTTGACTTATTATTGTCACATGGGTTTCCCCCAGGTGCTGAGATTTCCTCCCACAGTTCAAAGATGTGCAGGTTAGGTTGATTGGCCTTTGTAAATTTCCCCTTAGTGTCAGGGGGATTAGAAGGATAAATATGTCGGGTTGCAGGAGTATAGCCTGGATGGGATTGTAGTCGGTGCAGACTTGATGGGCCAAATGGCCTCCTTTTGCACTGTCGGGATTCTATGATTCTATGCATAGAATACAGTGAAAAGTAATGTTTCTTGCACACTATACAGGCAATACTTACCATTAATAGAGTACATAGGGGAGAAATAAAGGAAAGGGTGTAGGATATAGACTAGAATTTTACTGGCGTGTCCACCCCAGAATCGGAACGGGCGATGTTCACAGAATGTAATTCTCCATTGGCCTCGGGTGGGATTTTACGAGCCTCACCCAAGCAAAGTCATAAAATATCAGCCGTTGTGTTACAGTTAGAGGTAAAGAGAAAGATCAGCTTAGTATATGGTAGTCTGATGACAGCAAGGAAGAAGCTGTTCTTGAGTCAGTTAGTATACGTTTTCAGACTTTTGCATCTTTTTCCTGATGGCAAAGAGTTCTGCTTTTCTTTTAATTTGTCATACAGGTTATCAGAGTATTTAGAATCCTATAGTGCAAACGGAGGCCATTTGGCCCATCGGGTCTGTACTGACATAATCCCATCCAGACTCTATTCCCCACACATTTACCTCACTAACCCCCTGATATTAGGGTCAATTTAGTATGGACAATCAACCTAACCCACACATTTTTGGACTATGGGAGGAACCTGGAGCACCAGGAGGAAACCCACACAGATACGAAGAGAATGTGCAAACTCCACACTGACAGTGACCGAGACTGGAATCGAACCCAGGTCCCTGGTGATGTGAAGCAGCAATGTTAATCACTGCACCACCATGCCTGCTATTGCTTATTAAACCTGAAAATGACTTGAGTCACACAAATCAATAACAGTAATGAATTACCTGCAGATCCTGCTGGGTTTTTCTAGTTCCTGGATACATGTTCAAAATGCTGATGGTTTCCTGATACTGGCAACCATTTTGTATTCTGTGCCATCACTTATACCGCTGCAGAGTGAAGCAAAACCTCTCAGATTTGTGAGACAGATATTTTGTCAACAGAATTTCAATCTCTGACAAAACGGCACACTTCACATCTTTGAAGAATGTGCTGACGTGCAAGAAAAGGAAATAGAATATTATGGCCATTTGGCAAAAGTAATGCACTGAAAATGGCATGAAATATGGTGCATTGCAGAAAATCTATCAAAGCAGATTTAATACAGGGTAGAATTTAGCCATAAGTGACACACAACTCTATATTTCAAAAGATAAATCTTTACCATTATTTTAAATAACAACTGCATTCAAAAGATTTGCCATGTATCAAAACTTTTCAGGCAAGTCACCATATAGTGCCATGCTGCTTTCTTTTTACCATGGAGACAGAGCACCCAGACACATTGGACACATCCATTCAGCCAGAACCAATTCAACAGTTACCCCATACCTCGTGGGTTAGAATGTGGGAGATTGAGCTTCACTCTCCATTTTATGTGGGCAGCTATTTTGTCCTCTCCTGTCATTCCGGTAAGGAGTTAAGGATTTGTCAGTCAACTCAACAATATTCATACCATGAGAACATAAAAGGATGCAGATGTGCTAAAGCTGACCTTCCAGTGATATATTGTTTTCCGAGCATGCGTTTATGCCAAGTCTCACATAAGGTTGTTTGTGCCACAGGGGGTTCCAACCTGGGTATGTTGGACTTCACGCTGGACCACAATCACAAAAGGTGCCAGGACCACTTTCGCTCCAGACTAGCCCTCGTTACCTGGGTCCCCAAAAGGCAAAAGGCAGTGAGGCTCATTATTTTAATTTTCCTTGTATTATTGACTCTTTTTCAATAAACCATTATAATAGCTTGGAGATTTTAATTCTAGTCTGCCTCTTATTTGACGTTCTTCCGGATCATGAAAAGAAAACAGAACAGTTGGAAGGGGACGTTTACTGTTCAAAGTATTTTGCCTTGCCTTGCTATAAAGTACACATTGATAAAATCAGTATGTAATATCCTGCTGCAATGAAAAATCACCATGTATGGTTTCCTTGCCCCCAATGTCATCCCTGAGCTGATATTAAAGGTTGTACCCTTACATATTCCAGAGCTGCTCACTGTTCATTGCAATGACATTCATAAGTTCAGTGCCCAGATACACAGTTGTTGGTTGCTCAGAACAATCACCTTGCAACAAAGCACATTGATCTAAAGAGACAACACATGCCTGTAAATTCTAAATCAATACTGGATTTAAAATACAACCAAAAAAGTTATGTTTTTAAGTTTATTTATTAGTATAAGTAAGCTTACATTATCACTGCAATGAAGTTATTGTGAAAATCCCCCAGTCGCCACTCTCCAGCACATGTTCAGGTACACTGAGGGAGAATTTAGCATAGCCAATGCATCTAACCAGCATGTCTTTCAGACTGTAGGAGGAAACCAGAGCACCTGGAAGAAACCCATGCAGATACGGGGAGAACGTGCAGATCCTGCATAGACAGTGACCCAAGTCAAGAATTGAACCCGAGTCCCTAGAGCTGTGAGGCAGCAGTGCTAACCACTGTGCCACCTTGCTGCTTATTGTCAATGCTGTCATAAGTCCAGACTGTACCAAGTAATTAGGGTTATCTGGGTCAATTTGAAAACTATGGGCAGAATTTTACAATAATGACTCGACATGTCCAGCTAGCATTAAAATAGGAGAGTACCTGATCCATTTTTTGGGTGGGTTTTCATGCCCAGTCTTATGCAGTTTGGCATTGAAAACATCAGCTAGACTGTTTCTAGTTGCTGTAGGTTGTGGGTTGGGTTCATTCACCAGGCAGCCTGCAGAGGGAGCTATTGCCCATGTGCACGCTTCTGTGCCTTCATATGCACAACAGCAACTGTAAAGGGAGCTATTGCATGTGTGCAAATCTCTGATGCTGCATTTGTATAATATCAACAGTAGAAGTCTGACAGACAGTGAGAGAGCTGACAGGCTCCTGCTGTTGCAGGCGGCCTCACAACCTCAACCCCCATTACAATCACGGGGGCCTGCTGCTAATTACGAGCCCCAAATCGCCCGAGACGCTGCTTTTGCTACCCGTCACTCCACTGCCCTGACCAATTCCGCTGCCCTCTTCCTCCCCCCATCCAATCATCTACAAAGCATCAGTGGCTCCTGCTCTTTCAAGCCTCACTCCCTTTAGACCTCATCTTCTTCAGGCCTTTGGGCCCTGCCCCATAGGCCTCACCCCATAGGCTCCACTCCGGCACTATCCAGAGAACAGTGCCAAGGTGCCCAATGGCCATTGTCCAGGTACCAGGCAGTGCCAAGGTGCCAGGATAATACTGCCAGGCTGGCACTGGTCAATGGGCACCAGCATTTCAGGTGTGCTAAGCCCTGCCCACAGCACAATTCAGACTCGGGATTTTTTTTCCAGGCTAATTGCACATGGGGGCACCTGAGAACAGGTTTCCAAGTTGGATCTGAATTGCGCCCAGATTCAGCACTTAGAATCAAAACAGTAAAACTGGGCTCTTTGTGTCCCAAATGTGCAGGCTAGGGAGATTAGCAAAGTAAGTATGTGGGGTTTGAGGGAGAGGACACGAATGCTGTGATCTGTCGAAGAGTCTGTGCAGACATGATGGACCAAACAGCCTCCTTCTGCACTGCAGGAATTCTATGCTTGTAAAGACCCCACGACCTTTTCAGGGTAATTAGGGATGGGCAATAAATGTGGCTCTATAGGTTGCCAATATGCCCAAGAACAAATTTCTAATCACCCTGTTTTGACCCGTTCCTTAATGTTTAATTATTTCTGTTTACAGAGCTCACGTAAAATGATTAATAATAAGTTAATTATTGCAATGCCTATTAAAGCTTTGACCAAGTTTTGCAGCACATAGACTTAAGTTCATTTACATTAACATCGGTAAAGGAGCTGAATCAGAAATGAATTACTGTTCCTGTTCAATTCACCAACAAATCTAGTGCCAACCTTTTAACCCTATGACGCAAATTTCTCGTGATTGTTATGTGTAAGAATTATGATGCCCAAGGGCAGCAACGTACATCCCGAACAATTTTACATAAATCAAAGTTCAATAAACTGATGCAAATTTTAACAATAATTTTATAATGAGTGAAAAACTATGTTTTTTTTAAGTTTAGTTTATTTATTGGTGTCACAAGGCTTACATTGTCACTGCAATGAAGTTATTGTGAAAATCCCCTAGGTGTCACACTCCAATACCTATTCAGATACACTGAGAAAGAATTTAGCATAGCCAATGAACCTAACCAGACACTGCAATAAAGTTACTGTAAAAATCCCCTAAGCATCACACTCCAATGCCCATTCAGATATACTGAAGGAGAATTCAGCATGGCCAACGCACCTAACCAGAATATCTTTTGGAACATGGGAGGAAACCGGAGCATCCGGAGGAAACTCATGCAGACATGGGGAAAACATGCAAACTCCATAACCCAAGCCAGGAATCAAACTGGGGGGTCACTGGCGCTGGGAGACAGCAATGCCACCATGCATTCTGTTCTCAACACAAGTTACGTATTGGCCAGAGTGCTGAAGTAAAGCATCTTGTGGCAAGTACAATGCATTAGATGTTCTTATTCGCTCGCCAGGTTGTGATATTTCCATGCCATAAGCCTCTGCAGCTGCAAAGTGCAAAGTCAACCTGTAAACCTTTGGTCCCTTAACAATTCAATTTAAGGATTGAGAAAGAAAATAGACAAATGAGAAGGAATTGTAGGGGATTTGAGTCAAATTTAATACAGAAGGAGAAATAAAGAAAAGGAAAGGAGAGTACATTAAAGAGAGAAAAATAATATAGAAAGGAAAATAATTAAAAAACTTAAAATGTACACTTTGAAATTCCTCTCTCTACAATTTCCGACTTGTTTGTGCAATATTCAAAAATTTCATCATTCCCTTCCTGGGTCTCCAAGATTTGGTTGCATGTCAGAAGCTTAGATTACAGCATTAACAGAATCGTTGAGATATTAACTACTAGTGCTAAATACTTTTGGTGAGATTAATTCATTATCACTGTGCAAATCCAGCAACTTCATGATGCCAAATGGAGAGGTTCATGGAGAGATAGTGACCAGAACTCCATGTGGCTGGGGTGGTGTGTACCGGATCTGGAGGCACATAATATCACGCGGGAATCATGGGAGAGGGTATCAGGAATCTGCCCCGACATCATTGTGCCTTTGCGTACTAAGTTTGATTGGAAAACATGTTTCTGACTCGCCAGAACAAGAAGCCAGTTTAAATTAATTAAACAGCAATTGTTCAGAACTTCTTATTGCCAATCTGGCTTTACGATTGATGGGAAGGCCAAACGGCAAGGTCTGTTTGAATACCAATATAGAAATGTGGAATCCCTATAGTGCAGAAAGAGACTATTCAGCCCATTGGGT
The DNA here is from genome assembly GCA_024679065.1 of Sphyrna mokarran. Lineage (NCBI taxonomy): Eukaryota > Metazoa > Chordata > Chondrichthyes > Carcharhiniformes > Carcharhinidae > Sphyrna > Sphyrna mokarran. Next base: position 22,768,361 of record JAGIQG010000022.1, on the reverse strand, counting down.
CTCCACTGACAACAATCCCACCAGGCTCCAGCCCATATATTTAACCTGTTAATCGCTCTGACATTAAAGGGAGGAAGTTTCCCATCCTGTCCACCATGGGAATCGTAGCGGGTGGGAGGGGGAACAAACCATGCAAAGGTCCGTTGACCTCAGATGAGATTTTCTGGTTTTGGGGGCAAACGCGGCTGGAAAATCCCAGCAAAACTGTCAATTTAGCGTGGTCAATCAACCTAACTTGTGCATCTTTGGAGTGTGGGTGGAAACCGGAGCACCTTGAAGAAACCCCACGCAGATATGGGGAAAATATGCAAACTCCACACAGACAGTCACCAGAGGCCAGAATCAAACTTTATGTTGCATTTTTTAAACTATGCAGTTGGTTCATTGAAGCTACCATATTACAGTTAATAAAACCTGTGATTTTGTGGTCAGTTCACACCAATTTTGTAATTGGTGTATTTGCATTTTTATAACAATCTAGAACATCACTCATAATACACAATAATATGCAGAAACCAGTCTGTTTGCATCTAAGCAAGTGTAACTAATTTGCTATTGACCAAATATAGATTGAACAATGGTGGAAAACAGCAGGGTCACCGAATTTTGCCTTCGGACATACAGCCATTGCCTTACTTGATCATTCAATTAAGGTGCACTCATAATTTAGACTGACAGAATTAGTATTCCAGAAATAGAACTACATAGTCTTGACATAGTTTATTGCTGATATTAAATCACCATCTCTGAGTGCTGGCAACGGGGCCCAACAACAAGGAGAACAATAAAAAGAAATGGTAGCAAAAAATTAAAATATGCACCTTAACCATTTAATATGACCAAAGAATAGACATAAAACAGAACAATGTTGAATTTTGACCCTTGGTTAATCGACTTGCTAAAAAAAAAAGACACTTTGGTTAAGACTTACATTGTTTTTCTTCAAATAAATAGACTCAATCTGTTTAGTTGCTTTAACTATTGATTATAAAATATTTGCCCTGTAAATCTATTGGTCTTCTATTTATTTATTAGTGTCACAAGTAGCTCACATTAACAGTACGGTGCCAGTTTAGGTACAGTGAGTGAGAATTTAGAATGGTCAATGCACCTAACCAGCACATGTTTTCGAAGTTGGGAGGAAACCAGTACAATCAGAGGAAACCGAGGCAGTAGCAAAGAGAACATGTAGATTCTGCATCGGCAGTGGCCGAAGCCAGGACTTGGACCCATGTCCCTAGCGCTATGAAATAGCAGTGCTGACCATTGTGACACTGTGGGTGCTGCAGCCAAGTGAGGATCGTTAAAAAAAAAGTCTACATATTCTGAATCAATAGCTGCAATTTAATACTCACATAAACAAATTAGATTATTTTCTTAATGTCTTCATGGTATTCTATGATACAGGATTGAGGGCACCATGTGCACATGCCTGTGACTAATTTAATTAAACTGAATACAGTAAAGACACAAGGCTTAAAACATCAAAGGAGCTACTTATGAAAGCAGGCATTTGAAGTGAAGGAATTCAAAGTTAGATGAGCTATAAGGAAACAGAGCCTGGGTAGAAATTTGCATTAGGAGCTGAGTGAGGATTTGGATTTTTAGCTGCTAACTTTCAAAGAAAGCAACTTCAGAAAAGATGAGTAAACTTGGGAAAGGTTGTGCAGTTTTATTTGACCCAAAAGTAAGGATAATGGAAAATATGTTTTAACTTTTTCTTTTGAAGTCAATTAAGTTCTGAGAAATGTTGTAGACAATGGTGTAAAAGATGAAAGAGACAAAAAATTAACAAAAGTTTGGAAGCTGTGTTGAGGAGAATGATCATGTAAGAACCTGCATTATGTTATTCTGGGAGAGAGCTACAAAAAGAAGCAAAGTGAGAAGCTTCCAGCAACCCAGAGAAGTCTCTCTTTTTAAAAGCAGAAATTTGTTCTAAAAGCTTTTGGAATCCTGCATATAGGAGTGAGAAAGCACTTGTGATGTATCTACATCCCTATAGCAACTGTGGGTACCCTGTGGTAAATTTGCTGAAATTTCTATAGATTACATGTCCATCTGTTGCCTTGAAGGAGTGAGTGTAAGTCTAAGTAAATAATAACTATTTGGGGAAATGTTTGTAAAATTAATTCTAACTGTAAATGTAATCTTAAGTGTTTAAGTTTTCTTTTCTTAATAAATGTCCCTATTTACTATATAAAATTTTCCAAAGTTTCATTGAAATTTTTGATTCTGGCCTTCAAATTCATGTAATAAAATTTCATGTAATAGTCTGCCAAGTTCCTCTTTGGGATTTGGTTTGTATAACATTACCACTTGCTACATGATCACAACATAGTGAGATTAATGGTGCTAGGGCATTTGATCAGGTGGCAAGGTTGTGGGTGAGGACTCTATTGTCCTCCTGCCCAGGGTAAATCCATAATGAGAATGCTTGTGAACAGCCTTCCTAATCAATTGCCATCAAGGCCCTTATTTCAGTAATTAAATGGCCTCATCACACTGCAACTGAGTTCACCCAGCCATGGGTGTGTGACATACCATGCATAACGTCTGAAAAACAAACTGTTTTAGATCATTTGTGGGCTCCTTGGGCTCTGCCAACAAACACCATCCTCCCCCAACAAAACGCACTCTCCTGCCATTGCTCATCTGTGGCTCAGATTCATTGACAATCCTGGGCTTCGGGTGGATACATTACCGACATCAATTACAGCCTCCCTAGTGGCACCACCGAGATGGAGCTTCCAACCAGGGCCTTTGATCTTTTGGAATACCCATCATTGCCCAGGAATGTACCCTGATTGGCATTTAATGTGGGAGCCCTACCCAGAATGAAACAACACCAGACTTTTCCCAGCCATCACTAACATTAAATTCGACCCAATGTTTCTGGAAGGCTATTCGGAAATAGGGTAGGACTTGCATCATCGTGCATCGCTTGGTCCATTAACCAGCCTCATGGCTCCTAATGGGATTACCATCTGGAAGGGAAGATTTACTTTGATATGCATTTTGTGCTTCATAAACAAAGTGAGAAGATTTAATCTGATCACCACTTATAACTAAATTAGAAATTCATTATTTCAGAAATTCCCTGTAGGCCTCACTGGACTCACAGCTAATGCAGAGTTAGAAAAAATAGGTACTGCCTGATCTTTTTCACATGCGCGCATACACATTTATATCTCAAAACTGATAGTTTCTACAATATCATTTGCACATTTAGCCTGATAAGCAAAGTTGTGCCTTTGCAGGGCACTAGCAGATCGGCAACCAGCCTTACACCTCATCCCAATCTTCGTTATTTATCCAATACTTTAATGCAAAAGAAATTTGGGAGGGTAAAGGCCAAAAGTTTGATCTTAACTTTCAACTGAAAACCAAAAACGGAAGTGCAATCTCACAAACATTCTGTCTACTGGGGTGGCATGATGGCACAGTGGTTAGCACTGCTGCCTCACAGCTCTATTGACCTGGATTCGATCCTCAGCCTAGGTCACGGTCTGCGTTAAGTTTGCACATTCTTCCTCTGTCCTTATGGGTTTCCTCTGGGTGCTCTGGTTTCCTCCTATAATCAAAAGATGTATGGGTTAAGTTGATTGCCTGTAGTGTACTGGGGTGTGTAGGTTAGACGGATTAGCAGGATAAATTTGTGGGGATAGGGTCTGGGGTGAGATTGTTGTTGGTGCAGCTTCAATGGGCCGAATGGATTCCTTCTGCACTATAGGGTTTCTGTGACACCTTTGGGCTCCAAGCAGAAGGTTTCAGCAATGTTACCTCTGCGGTAATTGGTATGTGATAGACAAGTGTTAATAACACGACCACTTTTTTGATTTTCTAATGTCGGGTTCTTCCTATTGTTATGGCTCATGTTAGGAACTCTAAAGTTTTTATGAAGCTCACCTGAACCATAAGTTTTGCATCTTGAATTTGGCTGGGAGAAACATGAGATATTTTGCGTCAGATATAATTCAAGTGAGCCAGTAGGGAGCTTTTATCAAACAAAGTTTATTTAAGAATATAGTTAACATGTACAGTAAGAAAATTAGCAACAACTTTTATCAATTACAAACAAGAAACAAAACAACCACTATAATGTATAACTCTTAATGAATACATATACGCTGTCCCAATCAAAACCTACCTCCATAGACAAAAGACCCTTTTCATAAATTTAACACTGCATAGACTAATGCTCACGTGATACTGAGATCAAGGCCTTTATTTGAATTCTGCAGTCAAATGCTCTTGAGACTCAGAACATTTTGAAGACAAAACAGCTTCCCAAAACCCCAAAGTACAGACTCTTTATTGCAGCCACCAAAACAAGATGTATTACTGTAGGATGGCAAACGAGATGTGCTTTCAGCCAAATGGTAAAACTTCCAAAATCAAAACAGAGAGACTTCTTTCAGCTCTGTTCTGAACACTGTAACCAAAACCAAAAACTAAAACCTGACCTCTTGTTATCTGATTGCCATCAGTTTTCCTCTCTTCCCACAATGACAACATCGAAGGCTGTCTAATGATTTTAAAAAACCTCTTAAAGGTACACTAATATCACATTGAGTATTGGATTGTTCACTCACTATTTGGGAACAGGACCTGGGTTTATTGCGATGCTGGTTAATTCTACTGATGATTATCTTGTTGCAGTAGTGACCCTGTTCAGAGGAACACGGGTTCAGCTGTTTTGTAAGTGCACTTGGCTGGGGAAAGTTGCTTAATCCCATGTGTGGGATTAAGACTGAACTCTGAGATTCTGCGTTTGGAAGGCATAAATATCTAAGATAGGCAGTTGACTATTTCTAAGTAATTTTAAGATAGTTTATTCAGAAGCAATAGTTCAGATGTGCTGCATTAAAGAAAGAATGTACGACCAGTGATACATAAATGGTTTACTGATCTCAGAGGATGAATGGATGGTTCACATGGGGTGTGTTGTTTTCAGTAGCTTATAATAGCAGCATTCTGCCCTTTATGTCGAAGGATTGGGAACTCTTCCCTCAGCATTTCTCCCCCTCCTCTGGTCCATCTTCCATCTGAAGAAGACAGCTGCCCAGCGAACACTGCCATCTCCTCAACTCCTGTCCCTGAGCACTTGTCAGTATACCCATTTCCTGGGGCTGGTGGCTCTATATAGAATCACATAGAATTCCTACAGTACAGAAGAAGGCCATTTCATCCCATACCAACAATAATTCCACCTAGGTCCTAACCCCATTATTCATGTATTTTCCCTGCTGATCCCCCTGACACAAAGAGACAATTTAGCATGGCCAATTCACCTAACCTGCACATCTGGGGAGTGTGGGAGGAAGCCAGAGCACCCACAGGAGAACATGGGGAGAACATGCAATCTCCACACAGACAATGGCCGGAGTAGGAATTGAACTCGGGCCCTCAGAGCTGTGAGGCAGCTAACCACTGTGCCACCATGTCGCCCAATGGGCTTAGCAAGTATCAATCACCTGTTTAAACCCTACTTTCCAATGGATATGGGACAGACACCCAAAATATCAGGGTAGCCGCCTCATTTCCCTTTCCGTCACACTGCTCGAGGACAGCTGTTTAGATTATATCACGCTAAGGGTCATATCCTGGCCACTTTTACACATAATGAAGTAGAAAGATGATATCCACCCTACTTAGGAAAGACAACATAGAAAACCGAATCAAGTGATCCTGATGTTTGCAAGGCTGTTTAGACCAGTTGCCTGTTTAGAAACTAGCTTTCTGGAGCAAGGATATCAGTGATGTGTTAGGGTTCTATACTATACAGAGAATACCAGTTAAGTAAAGGCCCAATTTCTTTCAATACCTCCAAGTCAGAATCCCACCTCACACCAAATATGACTGTCAATTTGCTATTGCCATTTTGTGGTCCCATCCACACCAATTCCATCCCCAACTTTCTCTGTTAGAAACCGGAGGTGACTTTTCAGTAAATGGAAAGCAAAATCAGGCTTCTATTTTTATGGATTCCATCTGCCATACATCTGCTGTCATTCAGCCAAAGTGAAAAGAGCAATATAGCATCACCACCATAAACCAAAGGCGCAATATGTGTGTTTGTTAATTAAAATGAGCAAGTGCTGAAAGGATTGCTTTATAGTAGGACTTTTGCCATAAAAATTAGTCTGGCTCAGTTCTTGCAGTTTAGTTTAATGGATTTAAAGCATGACCGCAGGATTTAATTAAGGTTGGCACGCCATAGCAAATCCATTGTGAGAGGTGCCAATTGCCAGTTGAACTTTTGAACCAAGGTTGCAAAAGGCTGTTCCATTTGTTCAAATGGGCATTAAAGATCCTACAGCGATACATACAGAGCAGAAAATCTTCCACTTTCTATAATAGAATAGAATCCCTTCAGTGCACAAGGGGACTCTTCAATCCATCGAGCCTGCACAGACTCTCCCAGACCTCTTACCCAGATCCAACCCTTGTCCTACCCGTAACCCCATGTATTTATCCCACTAATCCCCCTAACCTACACATCGTTGGACTGTAAGGGGCAATTTAGCATGGCCAATCCACCTAACCTAAGGGGAGGTGATGGCCTAGTCATATTATCACTGGATTACTAATCCAGATGCTCATGTTCTGAGGATTCAGGTTCAAATCCATGCTATGGCAGATGGTGGAACTTGAAATTTTTCAAAATCTGGAATTAAGAATCTACTGATGACCATTAAACCATTGCCGATTGGCAAAAAACCCCATCCAGTTCACTAATATCCCTAAGGGAAGGAAATCTTCTATCTTTCCTAGTCTGAGCTAATGTGACTCCAGAGCAATGTGGGCCCTTGAGCAACTAGGGATGGGCAATAAATGCTGGCCAGCCAGCTACGTCCATGTCGCATGAATGATTGAAAAAAATCTACACATCTTTGGACTGTGAGAGGAGCTCCAACAGAGAACCCACTCAGACATAGGGAAAATGTGGGAACTCCACACAAACAATCGAATCCAGGTTGCTAGCTCTGTAAGGCAGCAATGCTAACCACTGTGTCACCATGCTGCCCAATACTTCTCTTTGAACCAACACTAGCAAAACCAGCTTAAATAGTCATTCATCATACTACCATCGATGACAATTTGGTATGTACAAAGTAATTGCGATGTGTGCTTTCAAAATGACAGTCACCACACATTTATGTGGGAGGTATGGTGACACATTTATTCCTTTCATTAGCCAACGGCCATAAGTATCTGAAATTTTCTTGCACATTTTTCCCCACGTAGCTAGCAAGGTACAAAAATATGTTATCGTAAAAATGTAGTCTTCTATTTCAAGCACCATGTAATGAGGACATGACTTGAATGGCTATTGTTCTCCAGTGACAGCAGCTGGAAGAATAGGCATGCGTTAAGGAAGAGTGTTTTTTGTAACGTAACACACACATAAGGCAGTATGATGAATATGGTGAAGTGATATGCTATCAGTTCTGCGTGGGGTTGGGATCAAAGCTACATGATAGGAGTACACTATCGCATCTACCACCAAGAAAGAAATAACTGACAGAAAGACAAGGCGATTTGTCCACAAGAGAATATATCAACGGAGGTGTAGTGTATGAAATAACAGTTCTCCACTGACAAGTATCTTAGGAAGATGGATGAAACCTACATGACTGTGTGTTGTTGCTTATATTAATGTCACTACAGCCTAATCAATTTCTTTGACACTAATTAGAATGCTGTGGATTATTACAAAGTTCTAGTATTGTTGACAACTTTTTTTTTTAATAAGCACAACTCCCTCTGTTGACCCACATATTGTAGGTTGCAAGTGCATGCAATTGTAAAGAAAAGTATTACACGTAAATATCTTCTGCATAAGGACTACATTTGCCAACTGTGACAGAGTAATATAAGAAAGTTACTTTTGCTTAATAACATTAATTCATTCGAAAAACAGCTGGCCCCAGGTAAATTAAAGTGTAGGAAATCTACGGTTTGGCCGGAATAATGTAGAGGGGAGTTATAGGATAAAAGGTAAAACTATCCGGAGTATAGAGACGCAGAGAGACCTGGGGGTGCAGGTTCACAAGTCTCTGAAGGTGTCAGTACAGGTGGAAAAAGTGATAAAGAAAGCGTATGGTATGTTAGCCTTCATAGGAAGGGGTATAGAATACAAGAGTAGGAGTTTGATGTTGCAAGTGTATAGAACGTTGGTTAGGCCTCACTTGGAGTACTGCGTCCAGTTCTGGTCGCCGTACTACCGGAAGGATGTGGAGTCCCTGGAGAGAGTGCAGAGGAGATTTACCAGGATGCTGTCTTACGAGGAAAGGTTGAACGCACTGGGGTTGTTTTCCCTTGAAAGACGTCGGCTGAGAGGGGATCTATTAGAGGTATATAAGATTATGAGGGGTATAGATAGAGTAAATGGTGGTAAGCTTTTTCCACCATTAGAATCGGATAAAACGAGGGGTCACGGCCTTAGGGTGAGGGGGGCTATGTATAAGACTAATATTAGAGGGCATTTTTTCACACAAAGGGTAGTGGGGGTGTGGAATGCACTACCGAGTAAGGTGGTGGGAGCAGGCACGCTAGGGTTGTTTAAGGGTCTCTTGGACAGCCATATGAGCGGTCTGCAGGTAGAGGGATATAGGAGGACTGTTTAAATACTTTAATTGTTTCCACAGGCTGTTCGGTCCACCTTGTTGACCAACAAGGTGCATGCATTCGGCAGGTCGTGCGAGGGCTGCTCCTGGATGTTACTTCAGGAGTGGCCTAGTGCCTCATGTCGTTAGTGTATGCTTAAACTGGACCATCAGATGAGCAACATGACAGCTCAGAGATTATCGCTGTTGCTGTGCAGACACATGGATTTGAGCCTGTGTCTGCGGGAGTTTGCGCGTTCTCCCCATGGTTGCGTGGGTTTTCTCCAGGTGCTCCGGTTTCCTCCCACATCCCAAAAATGTGCTCTTAGGCTGATTGGGTAACAAATTGTCCCTATATCGGTCTCTATATGTCATTAAGACGTTAGGATGGTGGCACGGGCTCGTTGGGCCGAAGGGCCTGTTTCCCGTGCTGTGTTGTTCTTTGTTCTTGTTCTATTTGCCCAACCTGCAATGCAGACTTAACTACCTCTGTACCATTCATTCTTACTAACATATGAATTAGGAGCAGGAGTAGGCCATGCAGCCCCTTTAAGCATGCCTTACTATTTAATAAAATCATGGCTAATCTGAGTGTGACCTCATCTCCTCATTCCTGCCTACCCAACACAACCTCTTGTTCATCAAGAATTTATGTATCTTTGCCTTAAAAATATTCACTGACGTTGCTTCTACCAGTCTCTGGGGAAGAGAGCTGCAAAGACCCAACCCCTCTGACAAAATAATTCTCCTCATTTCTGTCTCAAATGAGGACCCCCCCCCCCCAGGGGTCAACATCCTTTCAGTACCCAATCAGCCAAATTGCCTCAGAATCTCATCTGTTTACAAAAGACCACCTCTCGCTCTTCTAAACACCAATGAATATAGCCTAGATTATCCAAATTTCTTCAGAAAATGTCCTCCCATTCCTCCTCCACCACTACCATCTCCAAACTTGCCTGTAGCTGGAATTCCCTGGTGTTGCTGCAGTGCATGAACTTTTGGCTGAGTGCCAAATTTTCCATTCTCACACTGACACGATCAGAGAATTCCACCTGGGTATCAGTCACATGAACCTTAATTTACAAACAATAAGAAGTCTCACAACACTAGGTTAAAGACCAACAGGTTTACTTGGTATCTTGCCCACTCCAGTCTAAGGCTGGCATCTCTACATCTTAACATATGAAGAAATCTTTTTGACGTGAACTTTCCTGCCATTCACATTGATGGGATTTTCTGGGCTGGCTCCGTTGAACAGAGATTTAGCTGAGCGCAAAATTCTCTGTCCTCGCTTCAGTAACAGCAGTGTGTGAACAGCTGGAAAACTCCATCCGTTTTCTCTTTTATCAATGCAAAAAGGTCAAGGTGAGTGCACATGTTGCTGAAAATGAAGAATGATCCATATAATATCATAGGTGCAACATGACAATAAGTGCCGGATATGAACTGGGCACAAAAAAAAATAATTTACATGACAGGGATATAATGTTCAGAAAACACAAGGCGGTTAAGCAACTTTATATATTTCATGTGGGGAATAATTGATAATCAAAAGTGATTGCCAGGCCATAATCAAAAGGAGAACCACACAATAAACCCAGAGATCAAAGCTCACAAGATTTGGAACTCTTATCTAACCTTTGGCTTAGCATTGACATTACATCACGGTATCTTCATATTTAATTCAATATGAAAAGAGGTGGATCCCATTTAGTTTAGGATTAATCTTGCAGTGTTTCAATGTGAAGGGTGAATCTCAATTATACGTCATTGATGTAGCATGGTATTGTCACTGAATTAACCATTGTGATATTAATCAAATGCTCAAGGTTAATTGCTGATTAATTCTGTAACCAATAAGGTATCAGTTTGATCGACACCTATGCATATAGTCTAGATTATCCAAACTTCTTCATAAGATAATGTCCCATCTCCCTGTTCCCCCATCACATCCAATACCATTCCAGGGCCGGAATTCTCCAACCTTGTCTGCAGCTGGAATTCTCTGGTCTTGCTGCATTGGACGAAGTTTTGGGCAGCGCAATAGTATGGCAGTTAGCACCGCAGCCTCACAATGTCAGGGACCCAGGTTCAATTCTGGCCTGAGGACACTGTGTGGAGTTTGCACTTTCTCTGTGTCTATGTGAATTTCCTCTGGATGATCCAGTTTTCTCCCAAAAGACAAAGATGTGCGGGTTAGGTTGATTGGCCATGCTAAATTAATCCCCGTAATGTCAGGGGAATTAGCAGGGTAAATATGAGGGGTTATGGGAATAGGTTTTGGGTGGGATTGTGGTTGGTGAAGTCAAAGGACCAGACAGCCTCTTTTGCACTGTAGGGATTGTATTACATTGTATGCATTCTAATGACCTCATTACCATGACTTATGCATTAGTTTATAAAGCTTTTGAATCCCTTTACTTTAACAGTGTTGAATATGTGGCAGTCGTGTTTAACTTTTATAATACTTATTTATAGATTTAAAACAATTGTGTTCAAACACTTAACAGGTATTGAACTGCTGCAGAAAACTCAAAGCTGTTCCAAATTATGTACTTACTAAAAAACACAAGTCCAATAACAGGAAGTTACAAATACAATAGCTGCTTGACGAGGTAGTAGAAGAAAGAAGCAGTATTTTTAGTGTGTCTCTACATATTAAAAACTCAGTGCCTTTCTTATCTATAAAACATTTATGAATCTGTTTTAGAAATTACCTCAACTGCAAAGCTTGCAATGAAAGCTCTGTTGCATCCTTGTTATAATTTCACTATGAACAATGGTTCAGAAGATAATACTAGCTGGAATTACATTACAGAGTGAGTAATTCAGAAGCATAAACTAATCCTACATAATGGTAGTTTCAGCATTTGAATTCAGATTTTTTTTAAATTTGGAAACATAAACAAAAAGCTTAAATTAATTCTTTAAAAAATAACATTAAGATGTTAGATTGTTGTAAAACCTCATCCTGAACCTATAATGTTAACTCCAGCTGAATCTTAACTGCCCTCTGGAAAGGCTTAATGAACCATTCATTTGTATGAAAAATCCAAAAGAAGAATAAAACCAGAAGGATCAATCATTTGCAAATAAGACATCAGATCCGGACACTACGTATTGGCATATTCAGCAAATTCCTCCCCATTACATCTTGGAACTGATGCTAAAGTTGAGAGCGCTGTCTGATTATAGCAGCCTGACATTGTCATACTCAAAGACTTGAACTCAATGAGGTTTCAATCTCTATAGAGACTGATAAACTTCAAACAGGAGATTTGAATTCCCAATGGCCAACTTAAAAGCAATTGCATGGCAAGCTTTCGAGATAATATTTTTGCTGTAACAAACTAACATTGGTAAAATATTACCTAATAAGCAACTAATGGTCTGAACTAGTGCAAAGGTAACCCCATTAATGCTTTATTGCAACAAATAAGCCTGTGACACATACATGTGCATTACAACATGCTCTCTACAGGGATTTTTACAGAAACAGTTCTCAGCTATTCACAGCTTCCACTTGGCTCATCTTCGCAGAATCATAACATTGACTGACCATCAAAAAGTATTTCCAACCCTTACAGCTCCAACCTAAGTATTCATATGGCACTGCCAAGGCACAACCTGGCCATGTTCCTGACCACCTCGGGCTACCATGGCCTCCATGCCCCCACTGTGATAATAAAATTGATCCAGAGAATTCAACAGTGGTAGTAAGGTGGTCCCCATTGAGGAACTCTTGGACATTAATGTTAGCATTGTGCTTGCTGTTTCTATTGGTTAAAACCAGTCTCAGTACAGGCATACTTTCAGGCTTAAGAGTTAAAAAACATTTCCCTTAAAAATGTATTCAGACTGCTGACCTGGGTTCTTTCAGAAGCACATCAGACTTAAGACAACTCCTCTTTAAAAAAAAAAATGCACTTGGGCTTTCTACTAAGCACTTGAGATTTGAGATAAGCCCCTGTAAAAAAAAATTGAGGCCAGACAGGGCATCTGCTCTTTCTAGGAAGTACCTCAGAGTAGGAAGAAAACTTGTATAAAAATTGTAGTCATAAAGAACACCCCTTCAAAAGAGGAAGCACTTCAGACTTAATAGATCATGAAGTATTATAAAAACAAACAAAACTAATCCCCCCATTGAAAAAGCTTTCAGTGGTCAATCAAGAGATTTGTAAAAGTCAATGGACTGTAGAATTCACAGAATCGTAAAATCCTGACAGCCCAGAAGAGAGCATTTGTCCATTGAGTTTGTACTGACTCTCTCACAGAGTATCTTACCTAGGCCCTCCCCCTACCCTAACCCCATACATTTCCCATGGCTAATCCATCTAACCTACGTGTCTTGGGATGCTGAGGGGTAATTTACCAAGGCCAATCTACCTAACCTGTATATCTGTGTGCTGTGCGAGGAAACCAGAGCACTCAGAGGAAACTTGGTATGGCTGCTTTGCCTTTGAACACCTAAGTGGTCAGTGTATAGATGGCATTCACCATCTTGCTTCTCCTCAGAGTCAATGACATCTGGTCCTCAATTTTAAGGGTCAGTAGTGTTTCACACTGAGGTAACTTGCTGTTGGGGAAGCGGGAACAAACTGGGAGGCTACTGAATTCTCCAATAATGTTATACTTTAATAAAACAGAAATTCTGTTACACAATTTGCTGTTACTGTTTGCAGTTACAAGTGGTGTACTTCAAGGATCTGTTTTAGGGCCACTGCTGTTTGTCATTTTTATAAATGACCTAGATGAGGGTGTAGAGGGTTGGATTAGTAAATTTGCTGACGATACCAAAGTGGGGGAAGTTGTAGACAGAGAGGATGGATGTTACAGTTTGCAGAGGGACATAGATAGGTTGCAGAGCTAGGCCGTGAGGTGGCAAATGGAATTCAATACGGATAAGTGTGAGGTGATTCACTTTGGTAGGAATAACAGGCATATGAAATATAGGGCTAATGGAAGGACCCTTAATAGTGTTGTCGAGCAGAGGGATCTTGGGGTACAAGTACATAGCTCTTTGAAAGTTGGCACCCAGGTTGATAAAGTTGTTAAGAAGGCGTACGGTGTGTTAGCTTTTATTGGTAGAGGGATTGAATTTAGGAGCCGTGAGGTTATGTTACAACTGTACAAAACTCTGGTGCGGCCGCACTTGGAGTATTGCGTACAGTTCTGGTCGCCGCATTATAAGAAAGATGTGGAAGCATTGGAAAGGGTGCAGAGGAGGTTTACCAGGATGTTGCCTGGTATGGTGGGAAGGCCTTATGAGGAAAGGCTGAGGGACCTGAGGTTATTTTCATTAGAGAGAAGAAGGTTACGCGGTGACCTAATTGAGGCGTATAAGATGATCAAGGGATTGGATAGGGTGGATAGTGAGAGCCTTTTTCCTCAGATGGTGATGACCAACACGAGGGGACATAACTTTAAATTAAGAGGTGGTAGTTATAGGACGGATGTCAGAGGCAGGTTCTTTACACAGAGGGTGGTGAGAGCGTGGAATGCCCTGCCTGCAGCAGTTGTGGACTCGCCTACTTTGGGGGCATTCAAATGGTCGGTGGATAGGCATATGGATGATATTGGAATAGTTTAGGTTAGAGGGTCCACTGGCCGGCGCAATATCGAGGGCCGAAGGGCCTGTACTGCGCTGTAATGTTCTATGTTCTATGTTCAATTGACACTACTTTTCAAAGATGTTCTTAAAGATATGGACTTAAATAGTTCAGAGCTAAATTCCCCTTTTGATGACAACAGTCCTTACAGATTTTCTCACCCATAAAATTCCAGTAAATATAATACACAATGCTCAAAATTAAAACTCATTTGCCTGACCATAGTAAATTACCCTTTTGTTAGGGACCAGTTCAGAAACTCCAAGGTTTATTATGACATTAGCATAGATTTTTATTATTCTGGCATTAGCACCAGCATAAGGTGTTTTGCTCCAAATGGGATTCTAGTCACTCGCTAGGAAGTTTTTATTAAAACAAACTTTATTTATGAATGCAGTTAGAAAGTAACAAGAAGGATTAGTATAATTTTTACCAATTTAAATACTTAAACATAACAGTTAGCTCTCTCTCTAATTCCAATGTAAGCAATATTCCCATAGATATACGTCCTTTTTCAAAACCAGTTAGCACAACAAACAAATGGGCTCACGTGGATGCTAGACTTCCAGCCTTTTAAAGCCTAGAAACAGAGATCAAAAAAGTTACCCACACAGCAGCCTCTAGAGAAATATCGAACTTCAAACAGTAGAAATTCAGAGAAAGTGACCTATTTACTGGCCAGAGAGAGAAAGAGCTACTTTTCTCTGCAGCTCCCAAGCAGCAACCGAACTGAGTTTCTCTCTGTGAGTTTAGCCCTGCCCAATCGCATCTTTTCCTATCAAAATCAAACCTGTAATGACTTCAATCAGGCCTTTGATGTTGACCGATTGGAATATAAATTCCTTGATTAAGGATCCCGTGATGAGTCCTACAACAAAAGATGTCCCTGATCAAGGATCCATTTGATGGGTCAATCAGGGAGTCTCAGCCTTGTCTTTAACTGTCGAGTGTCAGTTCCTCTGATATTCCCAGAGATAGACGGTTAACTGCTAGCACTTTGTGTACTGTTGTTAAAGTTTGTAAATAAAGGGAGTTTGGTGAAGGGACTTCTGCCTCTGAAGACTTATTACAAAACTCCAATCTGAAAAACTCCAGCACTAACATAACAACCTTGTATTAGTCCACGTGAAAACTGACATTCCAGCAGGTAAGGGTAATTATGCTGCCACAATAACAACGGGGGATGAAAGCTATAGACAAAGTGATACTGATAAAAAGAAGTGGCTGCCAAACAAAATCCTGCACAAGAAATATAACATAAATCCATTTATTAAAGACACAGTGTCATCAGACTTTGTAAAGTTAATCCATGTGAGTTTGCCACAAGTGACTGCATCAACACAGATCAATTGGAACTTACGGTTTCCCTTCCATTGCCTTAGCAACATAGGGCACATATGTCTTATAAAATAAGTGTCTCTTACTGTACTGCTACAGTCTGTTTTATTTTGCAAATTTAATGATCTGCTGGAAATAGACACCTTTTAGTCATTTATAATGCCTTTAAGAGAAGTTGCCAATAATAGGAGCAAAAACAATAGGCAGTTTTAACCTGTGGACTAAACACCATTGAGAATTATATTGAAATTGCTAAACTTATTTCAGTTAGGCTACCTTCCATCTATTTTTGAAGGAGAATATGCTTTTAGATCCTTAGTCTGCATCAAGCCTAAACCCAAATTTCATGATTCTATCCTACACGACTTCACTCTTTCTCACTTCTTTCCTTGTTTTCTGTTTGAATTGTGCATTATTTCGATGCTCTGGAACATAACTCTCTGCAAAGAGAACTTGAAATCTTGTGTTTGTTGGTGATAGCATGAAGTCCAGTGGTGGTGGACATAATGTCAAACGGTTTTCGAGATTGCAAGATGCCAGGGCAATAACATTTCTCCTTGGATAGGGGGGGCGCCTCAACAGGGAAACCTGAAGAAATAATTTCCAATGCTGAAAGCTAAGAAGTACAACGTTTTTTCTGGGTTCAGCATGCAAATTGCAGAGATAAGGTGAAAGGAACAGACATCAAATAGTCTCTTTTGTGGGGGAAAGGAGATTAGATTGCACAATGTTATAAATTTAAAGTGAAACATTGCAGCGCATAGAACATTCAACTGGTCACAATACTGATACAGGAAGTTCTTCTGTAGAAACCCTATGTTTATGCTACAACCACAAAGGAAATCTCCAAGAGCTGAACTGTGAGGCACCATCTGGAGGCGCAGGAGGAAGCTGGATTATCATTTAAACAAAAACAAATGCTTTGATGCTGCATGAAAGCTCAGACCTTAGGGAAAGGACAAATCTGTCAATTAAAGTATTTCAAAGAGACTAATCTTGGATAGAAACTCTTAAGGGCCCATTGCTTTGCTTTATTCTTGGGAAGAAAAAGAGTGGATGAAAAAGAGACCAGAATCCTGGAATGAGAGTAGCAATCCAACCAAGTCAGAGGACAAGATAGGCATTCCCTTCGAAAATAATCATTGATACCGTTGTGATCTTGTTTTACTCGAGGCATAAGTGTTAATGCAAGAGAATCTTCAAATTCAAATAACCAAAGACAGCTTATTATCTCCAAAGAATATGTTCACTTTTATCCTAATGCTATAAATGTTTGTTTAATTTGAAGCTTTTCAGTGAAAGTGTGTCCTAAAAAGCATTCATTTGCTTTTCTAGAGTATCAAAATATATTTGGAAACTTGCCCACTAGCATCTGAAAATCCAACATTAATCCGCTCTCAGTTTGTGACTATGTGTAGCGACATTATGTAGTTTTCTCCAGAGAGCAGCATTGAGGACACTTAGTTGCCACAGGACATATCATGTAACAGTTGGCAGTGCCCCCATCTCAAAATACAGCCTCTTTATCATTGCACTCTTGAGATACACATAATGTGCCCAAAATGTCCCTGAGTTAAAAGGTTGTGGGTTTAAGTTCTACTCCAGAGAGCTGAGCACAAAAAAAACTCTTTTCATGCTTTAGTATGGGTCAGAGGCAGACCTGATCCATCAGAAATGATTGTGTTTTATATACTTTGTTAAAATTTTTATTGTCATAAGTAGACTTACATTAACACTGCATTGAAGTTACTGTGAAAATTCCCTAGTCGCCCCACTCCGACGTGTGTTTGGGTACACTGAGGGTCACCAGTCAATGCACATAACTGGCATGTCTTTCAGATCAGAGGAGGAAAGCAGAGCACGTGGTGGAAACACGCGCAGACATGGGAAGGACGTGCAGACTTCGCAGCGACAGTCACCCAAGATGGGAATCGAACCTGTGAGGCAGCAGTGCTAACTACTGTGCCACCATGTCTGTAATTTTTATAAATGATCTGGATGAGGGTATTGAAGGATGGATTAGTAAATTTGCGGATGACACCAAAGTCGGAGGAGTGGTAGATAGTAAAGAGGGGTGTTATAGTTTGCAGAGAGACTTGGACAAGTTGCAGAGCTGGACCGAGAGGTGGCAAATGGAGATTAGTGCAGAAAAGTGTGAGGTAATTCACTTTGGCAGGAATAACAAATGTGTAGAGTATAGGGCTAATGGTAGGACTCTTAATAGTGTTGAAGAACAGAGGGATCTTGGTGTATATGTGCATAGATCCTGAAAGTTGGCAATCAAGTCGATAAGGTTGTTAAGAAGGCATACGGAGTCTTAGCTTTTATTGGTAGGGGGATTGAATTTCGGAGCCGCAACGTCATGTTGCAACTGTACAAAACTCTAGTGCGGCTGCACTGGGAGTATTGTGTACAGTTCTGGTCCCCGCATTATAAGAAAGATGTGGAGGCATTGGAGAGGGTACAGAGGAGGTTTACCAGGATGTTGCCTGGTATGAAGAGAGGCTAAGGGATTTGAGGTTGTTTTCGTTAGAAAGAAGGCGGCTAAGAGGAGAACTTATTGAAACATATAAGATGATTAGAGGTTTAGATAGGGTGGACAGTGATAGCCTTTTTCCTAGAATGGAGAAAGCTAGCATGAGGGGACATAGCTTTAAATTAAGGGGTGGTAGTTGTAGGACGGATGTCAGAGGTAGGTTCTTTACCCAGAGGGTGGTAAGGGTATGGAATGCCCTGCCTGCTGCAGTTGTAGATGCGCCAAATCTGGTGGCATTTAAGAGGTTAGTAGATAAGTTTATGGACGAAAAGGGAATGGTTTAGGTTAAAAGGTCTTTGCTTTTTCTTAATTGGTCGGCACAACATCGAAGGCCGAAGGGCCTGTTCTGCGCTGTAATGTTCTATGTTCTATGTTCATGCTGCCCTGATATGACAATAAATTAAGACTCATTTAATGTCAAACACATATCTCCCTCATGCACTAAGGATATAAAAGATCTCATGGCATTATTTCAAGAAAGAGCTAAGGGAGTTATCCTCAGTGAGCTGGCCATATTTGTGCTACAGTCAAAAAATCTGGACATGATTAGATTGCCTTTTGTCAGAGTTCACTGCCTATAAATTGGCTGTCACAGTTCCTGCATTACAATGGTGACTAACTACTCTTCATTCTTAGTATTTCAATACTTACTTTTGTCTGCATCTCTACAGCATTTTCGTGTGTCAAGCATCAGCTTTGCTCTCTTGCGGAGAATTTGAGATATTGGCTGAATTTGGTGGTGGCATGGTGGGAGAATATGTGCTGGTAAAAGATAAGCTCTGTGTCACACTTAAATACACACACATGTGCATATAACATACATATACACACATGCGCATGCACATGAACACACACACACAAACACAGATTACACAGAGTAGGGTAGTTTAACCAAATTAGAGTTTGCGATGAATCCAAGAAGCTGACAGTTGGTAGCTTGACCTCTGCTGGCTTCATGCTGAATTCTATTGTCTTGATGTTTCCAATTTAATGGAGTTGGTAGTTCTCATAGAGACAGTTTTGGACTTGTGGGTCAGGATTTTCCAGTCATTTATGCTCTGCCTTCACTTCAAGTGAGGATAGAGATTTTGGCACTCAGCCAGGTCTCCATTCACTACAGCGGGACTGGAAAATTCCATCGGCATGATTGGCTAAAAAATTCCGTTCAAGGTCTTTTCTTAAAATCTCTGTCTGCTGCAGAACAGGGAAAAGTCAAATTAGTGGACAGGGTCCAAATCTGTTAGTTGGGCAGAGAGCGAGAAGCAAAGTGGGAAGTCCAACAATAGCTCAACTGCTGGTTTGGCTCTGCAAGGGACAACAGGTGCTTAAACCATACAAAGGGTTTGGGCTAGCCATGTAGTCTCCCTCCAACTACCAGTAATTCAAGCTTAATTTTAG
The DNA here is from genome assembly GCA_024679065.1 of Sphyrna mokarran. Taxonomy (NCBI): domain Eukaryota; kingdom Metazoa; phylum Chordata; class Chondrichthyes; order Carcharhiniformes; family Carcharhinidae; genus Sphyrna; species Sphyrna mokarran. The sequence continues at coordinate 22,748,871 of JAGIQG010000022.1, read as the reverse complement.
ATTCTAATTACAAATTATAGCCTACCTGGAGAGTAATCTTAAAAATTGAGATCTTTGTCTAAGCAATTAACTTTTGAATGGCCTGTCTTCAACTTTAGGTGGTTTCCATAGATCTTGTGCTAACCACTGTGCCATCAAAACAGAAATTAGCCTTGCATAAGCACAATAATCACCACTGGCCAGTATGGGGATCGAATCCACAACCTTCACCTATTAGCACCACCTTCTAGCCAACTAAGCCAACCATTGATCCACAATAGTGCTGAAGAATCATAAAAGGGGGTTATATTTGATCACATAACAAAAATTCTCAGCATATTTCCTCAGATATCAGAGCTATAGCCGCAGGCAGCTTGAAGCCTCTCTTCTGGCAATACCAGTTAGTTTCTGCAGTAACAAGGTCATGTCATCAAATGTTATCCTGAATTTGCCAAAGGTCAAGCAGACATGTCCAAAGGAACATCAAATTTGTTATACCTTAAAGGAAACTTTCTCCTACGTGTAACCATCAAAGTGTTTAAAGCATATGGAAAGCTATCTATGGACTTCCGCAGCAACCAGTGGACACAAATTGCTGCATGGCTCCTTATTGTGTGTAATTAAAAGGAAATTATCTGGAGAGAATTTAAATGAGTTTTATTTATCTGCATTCTGTGTCCAGTGAATGCTTCCTCTTTAGCATATCAAATGCAAATTGTAACTCAATCTATAAAATGTTCTCAGTGACCACTCGCGCCCCCCCCACCCCTAGATGTGTGTAGTGTGTGTGTGCAAGAGAGAGAGGGATGAGAGAGAGAGAGAGTGTGTGTGTGTGTGTGTGTAAATGCCTGGGTACTGCCTGGCTGTACAATGTCAATGGGAGTTGTATAGAATTCAAGCTGTTCTGTATTCCTTATACTAGTTCTTCACTAAATACCATTACTGATTCAACCTTGTGCATCACTGCTGTGACTGCCTAATTCTGTTTATTTTCTGATACATCTGCTGTCATTTGTCAGGGGGCTGGTTAGGCTAGATTTAGCTTTACTTTGAGAGCTTTCAGCCTTAACTCCACTCACACAGCGGGTGTCCTGTTTTGCATGGAGCAGTAGCTTCGGCAACAACGTGAATCTCTGCGTCAGGCTTCTCACAATAAGATCCCAACACATCTAAACCACATTTCCCCCCAAGTGCATGCATGTCAGTGCTCATCCCTGTTTCCCAATTGGCTTGAGATGCATGTGATGCCCTGCAGCACCAAGTACCTTCCTTGATCTTGTGAAATAAAAAAGACAATGCAGGATGACTGAACACACACTCTTAAGGATATTGCTTTTAGTAGCTAGTATACAGTAAATTTACCAATCTGTGTAAATGGTCAAGAACATTATTCACTGGCAGCATGCTTTGGAAATATAATTGGAACCGAAGGACCAAGACATCCCTGGATTTGCTAGTGGCCAAGAAATGTTTAGGGGAGACAGCAGTGTAGAGGTATCATCACTGGACTAGTAATCCGGAAACTCAAGGCACTTTGTTCGAATCCCACCATGGCAGATAGTGAAATTTGAATTCAATAACAGGAATTAAAAGTTTAATGATAACAATGAAACCTTTGTCGATTGTCATAAAAGAAAACATCAGGTTCATTAATGTCATTTAGGGAAGGAAATCTGCTGTTCTTGCCCAACCCGGTCTGCAAAAGACTCCAGAACTACAGCAATGTGGTTGATCTTAAATGCCCTCAGGGACAGGCAATTAATGTTGGCCAGCTCAAATCCCATGAATGTATATAAGAAAAAATTAAGATTATCTCTTACATAATATTTCACAGCCAAGAACAAGTATTGGCATATCATCAATATCCAAGTCAAGGGCATTTTCTTTTTCTCAACTTCTTTCATCTTCTAACTTCATAACTTAGAATGTACACACTTACTTCCTTAACATGGAGCTGCACTTTTATTTGTTGTGTGTCACTATCAGTCCAGAGGAGAACCAATTTGGTTTGCCCAGAACTGGCTTGCCTGCAGAAGGTAGAGAGTGGTTGTGGATGGGTCTTTTTCTGCATGGAGGTCGGTCACCAGTGGAGTGCCCCAGGGATCTCTTCTGGGACCCCTGCTATTTGTCATTTTCATAAATGACCTGGATGAGGAAGTGGAGGGATGGGTGAGTAAGTTCGCCGACGATACTAAGGTCGGTGGTGTTGTGGATGGTCTGGAGAGATGTCAGAAGTTGCAGCGGGACATAGATAGGATGCAAGACTGAGCGGAGAATTGGCAGATGGACTTCAACGCGGATAAATGTGTCGTGGTCCATTTTGGCAGGACCAATGGGATGAAGGAGTACAATATCAAGGGTAGGAGTCTTAGCTATGTTGAAGAGCAGAAAGATCTTGAGGTCCGAGTCCATAGGACTCTTAAATCGGCCTCGCAGGTGGAGGATGTGGTCAAGAAGGCGTATGGTGTACAGGCCTTCATTAATCAAGGGATTGAGTTTAGGAGTCGGGAGGTAATGCTGCAACTTTATCAGACCCTTGTCAGATCCCACTTGGAGTACTGTACGCAGTTCTGGTCTCCTCACTATAGGAAGGATGTGGAAGGTATTGAAAGGATACAGAGGAGATTTACAAGGATGTTGCCTGGATTGGGAGGCATGCCTTATGAAGATAGGTTGAGGGAGCTGGGACTCTTCTCCCTGGAGAGACGAAGGTTGAGAGGCGACCTGATAGAGGTTTATAAAATCTTGAGAGGAATAGATAGGGTGGATTCTCAGAGGCTATTTCCCTGGGCTGAAATGGTCGCTACGAGAGGACACAGATTTAAGGTGCAGGGAAGCAAGTACAGAGGAGATGTTAGGGGTAAGTTTTTCACTCAGAGGGTGGTGAGTGAATGGAATCGGCTGCCGTCGGTGGTGGTAGAGGCGAACTCGCTGGGGTCTTTTAAAAGACTTCTGGATGAGTATATGGGATCTAATGGGATTGGGGTTATAGATAGGTCTATGGCTTGGTAGGTATAGATGTGATCGGCGCAGCTTGTGGGCTGAAGGGCCTGTTTGTGCTGTAGTGTTCTATGTTCTATATGTTACATAACTGAAATTAGATCCTTTTTCTAGAAATGGAACCATGCCAACATTTATTGCCCATCCTTAGTTGCCCAAGGGAATTGAGAATCAACCACGTAGCTGTGGCTCTGGAGTCACATGCCAGACCAGGTAAGGATGGCAGATTTCCTTCCCTAAAGGACATTAGTGAACCAGATGGGTTTTCCATAAATCGACAATGGTTTCATAGTCATTAATAGATTCTTAACTCCAGATTTTTTTATTGAAATCAAATTCCACCATCTGCCATGGCGGGATTTGAACCAGGATCCCCAAAATTTAGCTGAGTATCAGTAGGCCAGCAATAATACCAGCAGGCCATCGATTCCTCATTCAAGATAATTGGCAGTTACAATAAATCACAATGTGAAATAATTAGCAATGATCCTCATTGCTTATTTTATTAGGTTTCTTCAGATGAGGTAACTATTTCCATACAATCCTTCAGCTATAATGAATGGAGGGCATGTTGACTGTTAAGATCTTTGTTGGTATTACTACTTCATGGAAAGGTCCCAGAATAGACACCTGGCTCAAAACTCCATAACTTCTACTTTTTTGAAAGTGTTTACACAGAGTCACAAGACTGCCAATTAGATTTTAACAACAAAAGAATCATTTATTAAACATGAAAAGTTTGACTACAATACAACACCCACTCCTATCTTCATAAATGTACATTGATTTAAAGGATAACAACCATTATAAAAGAAATCTTATGGTATAAGATTTCCAATAAGCACACACTCCCTGTAACCCAACAGGCTGACTGTGGTCAGACAACATCCTATTCTGAAACAAAATGGCCGAAGCCACTCAATCAATCTTCCATAGATTTTTCCTCAAATTCCTGCCAGATGATCATCACATGAATGTTTCCAAACTTCACTCTCAAAGGACAAGTGTTAAAATCTTCTTTCAAACACTCAGTTTTCCTTCAGCTGTTTTGAGCAAGGATTCACCTCCAGGTTTTCCAACTATCTTTTCAAACAATGTTTCTTTTCTGCTGTTTCAATAAGGGTCTGCCTTCAGTTTTTCAGGATTCCTTTGTCTTAAATGTTTTTAATCTTCCACACAAACTGTGATCCAGCCACTGCTTGTTTCACAAGTCTTTCAATCATCACTTCAATTATTGTACTAAAATATCACAAATCTTAGGATCATTTGAGATATTTTGGTTTCTCACTAGCCATTTGCTTATCAGCTCCGTTAATAACTGCATTAAACTATCCCCTGTTCCAATTTCAACTTTCTTTGTTCCCTGCTGACTTCTCAGAAACTTCTCTTCTTCCTCTGGTTTGCTAAACTAGTTGTTCTTTAGATTTCTGGCAATTTTTTTTGTCCCTTTCTTAATTGTATGGTTTTTCTTCTTACAAAGCTATGAGAGGTGTTCTCTCTCTCATATTAAGCCTCTCCAAGCCTAGCTTCCAATTAAATGTAATCCAAAAATAAGATACTTTCCCTAAAAGTGACCCCTTGTGGCAAAGAAAAATCTCTTTCTTCCCCCAAGCCTATGTTTACTTTTCCTGTCATAAACTCTTTCTCTCAGCACAACAGAACCGCAGTATGAACTAAAACTAAAATCCCCATACATGAAAACATCATCGTTTAACTGGTGCCTGTGTGGCCAAATTCCCTTCCAACTCGATTTTCAAGTTTGCTTTCGATACCACCATAGGGGGCTGAAATCCAAAGAATGATGAGACAGGGTACAAGATAGAGAAGCTGTTGAACTGGTGCGGTGAAAATATCTCTCCCTCATCAACAAAATGAAGGGGATTGTCATTGGTTTCAGAAAATGTAGAGAAGAACACACCCCTGTTTACATCAACAGGGAAGTAGAAAGGGTTGAGAGCTTCAAGCTTTTAGGTGTCCAGATCACCAACCATCTGTCCTGGTTCCCCTATGCCGACACCATAGTGAAGAAGCCCACCAATACCTCTACTTTCTCAGAAGACTAAGGAAAGTAAACATGTCAGCTACAACTCCCACTAGCTTTTGTAGATGCACCAAAGAAAACATTCTTCCTGGTTATATCATAGCATGGTATGGCTCCTGCTCTGCCCAAGACTGCAAGGTACTACAAAAGGTCATGAATGTAGCCCAATCACGCAAACCAGCCTCCCATCCATTGATTCTGTCTAACTTCCTGCTGCCTTGGCAAAGCAGTCAGCATAATTAAGGACCCCACGCATCCCAGACATTCTTTCTTCCACCTTCTTCCATTGGGAAAAAGATACAAAAGTCTGAGCTCACGTACCAATCAATTCAAGAACAGCTTCTTCGTGTGCCATCAGATTTTTGAATGGACCTACCTTGCTTTAAGTTGATCTTTCCCTACACGCTAACAATGACTGTAACACTAAGTTCTACACTCTCTTGTTTCCTTCTCTATGAATGGTATGCTGTGCATATAGCATGCAAGAAACAATACTTTTCACTTAACACTAATAGATGTGACAATAATAAATCAAATCATACTCTTTCTTACATAGAACCACTCAATTAAACCCATTTAAATCTATGATATTTAATATTGTAATATTTAACAATACAAACAAAGATCACTTAAACCTGTTTCCTGAAATAAAGCTGGGAGATTGCCTTGTGCAGCTTTTATGATGCATTGTGGTTCTCAGCTTTAGAGGAGTTTTTTCCATCCCTTCAATCAAGAGTAGCTAGTAAATTTAATCACTTGAGAGAAGATTTTTTTGCCTCCCACAGAGCTGTCAACAGTAGATTCCGGAGCTCAACCGAAGCCGTGAGTTTTCGTTCTATCACTGACATACCTAATCATAATACTCAAGGATCATAGAATGCTTACAGTGCAAAAAGAAGCCATTCAACCATCAAGCCTGCAGCGATAACAATTCTACCCAGGCCCTAACCCCATAACCCCACATATTTATTCCACTAATCCCCCTGATGTTAAGGGATAATATAGCAAAGCTAATCAACCTAATCTGCGTATCTTTGGACTGTGAGAGAAAACCAAAGCACCCAGAGGAAACCCACGTAGATGCGGACAGAACGTGTAGACTCTGCACTGATAATCATCCAGGGGTTTGAGTGTTCTGGGGATGTTATAGGACTGTAGGCATTACAGAGTTATGGAGGATTAGGAAGGAAAAGGTTTCAAACAAATTATTCTTCATGATAATTGCAAATTGGCTGATGAAAATCATCAGAGAAATTCTTTGACTACATGCTCCCAACCTTCAGCAGATAGCAGCATTTGAACATAGGTCATATTGTGTGCAGTTTTGGTTTCCTTTTTGAAGGAAGGATGTTCTTGCTCTTGAGAGAGTGCAACAAAGGTTTAGCAGGCTGATTCTGGGATTGGCAGGACTGATATGTGAGGAAAGATTGGGTTAGAATTGTTTTCACTGGAGTTCAGACAAATGAGGGGGATCTTATAGACCTTATAAAATTCTAACAGGGCTAGACAGGGAGGATATTCCCAATGATGGGGAAGTCCAGAACTAGGGGTCATAGTCTGAGTATTCATTTAAGACGGAAGTGAGGAGACATTTCTTCACCCAAAGAGTGGTGAATCTGTGGAATTCATTAGCACAAGAAGTTGTTCATGTCAAAACATTGAATGTATTCAAGTGACAGCTGGATATAGCATTTGGGGAAACTGGGATCATGGTAAAAAAGCACAATGAGGCTATTGAGTTGGATGGAGCAAGCTCAAAGGGCTGAATGGTGCCCTCCTGTTCCTATCTGCTATGTTTCTATATTTCTAAGCTTTATTAGCCACTGAAATGAACAGATCACAGATGAAATAACTAACATAAACTGCCGCAGGTGAGGCTTCTTGTAATGAGTAATTATAAGAAGTAATGAGTAGATCTGTGCGTGGGCATAGTGTGCTACAAGGATGAGGAAAATGTACCTCTTATTTAATGCACAGTTCATCTGCAAGAAGCAAATTAACCTTTTGATGTTAACAAGTAAACACTTTAGATTTCACTGTTCGATTTACAAAATCTTTGCTGAATTGCAAACATTATAGAGAACCCCAGAGCAGTCTAAATAATTTTAGCAAAATTATTAATAATTAGCAGGATCAAGAAACTGGGCGACATGATGGGATAGTGGTTCGTACTACTGCCTCACAGCCCCAGGGATCTGGGTTCAATTCCAACCTCAGCTCACTGTCCATGTGGAGTCTGCAAGTTCTCTCCGTGTCTGCGGAAGTTTCCTCCGGATTCTCCGGTTTCCTTCCACAGACCGAAGATGTGCAGATTAGTTCGATAGACCATGGTAAATTGACCCTTATCTCACCCACCACAGAATCAGAAAGGGCGAAAGGCAGACAATGGAATGTCCATTGTCCTCGGGCAGGATTTTCCAGTCTCACTCGAATGTCAGGGGATTAGCAGGGTAAATACACGGGGTTATGGGGATAGAGCCTCAGTGGGACTGTTATTGGTGCAGGCACAATGGGCTGACTGGTCTCCTTTTGCACTGTAGGAATTCAACGATTCTATGAAAATTTAGCATCATTGTGTGCCAAACTCTGACCACATTTATGTATTAGTGTCGCATGCAGGCTTACATTAACACTGCAATAGTGTTACTATGAAAATCCCACTGTCACCACACTCAGGCGCCCGTTCAGGCACGGTAAAGGAGAATTTAGCATGGCCAATACACCTAACCAGCACGTCATTCGGACTGTGGGAAAAAACTGGAGCACCTGGAGGAAAATTCATGCAGACATAGGAAGAATAGTAAACTCTGCATAGACAACGATGCAAGCTGGGAATTGAATCTGGGTCCCTGGCGCTTTAATCTTCCGCATCATTACAGATGAAGAATATGGAATTTTTGGGTAGATTTCTTAATTCATGGAATCAGATCACATTTATAATTGATAGAAAAAAATTGGTAATTACAGTATCCTCCTTTCAAGATTACATTCACAATAGCAATTAATTACTCTACAACTGGGGAAAACAACCAGGCATCAAAAATGACCTTGTTTGCATTTGACCATAGACTACAAGCATCAACTCTCCTTAGCCTTGACTTCAGTGAGTTTAGTAATGCAATGGCAGTTGGCAGGCTGTAATTTTATGCCTGGTACTTAAACTAACCCACAGGGATATGACACTTGAGTTTGGAATAAGTTTTAATTATGCATTATATTTCACCTTCAAATGTTGACTTTCAAATGCAGCTTAAAGCATTTCCGAATGTGTTATTGCATCATAAGCTTTTGGTATAATGTGTTATTCAGTTAATTAACCATTATTTGACTTCACTTTTAGCCGAGTAAAATTGTCATGGTCAAACAAATGAGTTTATTTAAAGTTAATGAACCCTTGCATCTGAGAAAGGGAGGACTGTCCGAAAAGAACAGTCAGCGAGAGCTGACACTTTTAGACAATTTTAACAATGAAACTGTAATTTTTCATTTTGTTGATTTATTATTGTCATATGTTGGCTTACATTAACATTGCAATGAAGTTACTGAGAAAATCTCCTAGTCATCACACTCCGGTGCCTGTTCAGGTACACTGAGGGAGAATTTAGCATGGCTAATGCATCTAACCAGTATGTTTTTTGGACTGTGGGAGGAAACCGGAGCACCCTGAGGAAACCCACATAGACATGGGGAGATTGTGCAGATTTCATGCTATCACCCAAGGCTGGAATTTAACCCAGGTCCCTGGTGCTGACATGCCATCTCAAGGAATTAATTTTGAGGTGTAACTTCTGAAGACATATGGAAAGTCACAAGTGGAATTTAATGCTAGACTATAGGTCGATTGTCGTGCTATATCACAGCTCTCTATTATTGTGTATTTATCAAGCATTGATTAATTATTTTTCATTTTAATTGCTGAAGAGTCTTTCAGTGAATAAAAATGGAATGGAACTGAAATATCATTGAAGTGTCCAATGATCTTATCCCTTGGGATGACTTCCTAGTGTGTTGGTTTGAGGGGCTCCTAAATGACTGCAGAATCCAATGTGTGATCTGTAAATCAGCCGAACACGGGCTAGCACCAGAATTTTACTGCCCCGCCTGCTACAAGGAATCGAAGCTGCCGAGGGGCGGACAATATTAAGTTCTGTTTACCTCAGGTGGGATTTTATGATTTCTGGATATGCAAGGTCATAAAATCCTGCCCTAGGTATTGCTTAAGGATTGCATAGATGAGTTGTATTGAGTTTGCATCAATTTTCACTGCAAAGCATTTCTCCTATCAGTTCAATAGTGAAATGCTGGAAAATGTGGGTCATTTTCAGTATTTTGGTAGCAACCGCAAAATATGCTTGAGAAATGAAACATCTCAGTTAGAAAAGTAATTCCATACCTAAGAAACTAATACCACACACACATTTGAATGATTTTCATTCATAGTTAAACATGTCCACATACGTTTCAATACAGATATATTTTTAGTGAATGGAATAGTAATTATATCCTGTATAGATTGGAGCCATATTCTAGAGCTAAATGAAATTATTGACACGGTCGTATAGAAATGATTGTTATGTGTTGCTATGAAGATCTGATTCCATGATTCACGTGTTTCAGAAGTATACCTTTAAGTTTACAAATTAACATGTTAAATGGAAGATAAAATGAAAACATTTGATTGAGAAACTGATAAACAGTGCTAATGTGAATGCAAATCAAAAAGAACTTATTTGAAAGCTAACCTGGGTTTATCTTGCAGGGTCAAAGGTAAAAGTGTAAAAGTGTAGTGGAACCAGAATGTTCCTCAATAAAACATCTAAATTATTTATGTATAATCAAAGAGTTGTATTGAAGGTAAAAATAATTAGTTCATGTTTCTGTTTGAACCAGCACAAAGTTTGCCATGTTATCATAGAGATGGGTGGAGAGGATAAAACAGTTCATTTGATTAATTCACCTGGGTTTTTCCTCACAGAAGGCAGTTGCAATTTTAGTCTTGCATATGCCACAAATCACTGAGTCAAGGGGAGGGCAGAGGAAATAAATTGGGCTTGCATCTTAAGCAGAGAAAATATTAAATTTATTGTTCACCACATAGAATGCTGGCAGAGTCTTGTGCCGGCTTGGAGACTTGGGCCTGAATTCTCTGACTTTAACCACATCTGGGCTTCTCCGGTTCCACTGCAGTGAATAGAGATTTGGCTGAGCATCAAATTTTGCTGGAAGTTGTAACAGGGCGCACAAGACCAAAGAATTCTGGATTCATGTGAGGAGTAATGGAATTGGAAGATTTGCCCAATCTTGAAGCTAGAGAAGGAAATCTACAATGATCTTTACAGTAAAAGACAATTAGTGTTAATGTGACAGAAAGTAGTCAGCATAGTTAGCTAGGAATGTCATAAAAATGCAATTGGATATCTGGAGGCATTAGGGTTAGGAAGTGATGTCCCTAAAGAAAGATTGGCAGGTTGCTTAGCCCAAAGTTAATGGAAAGATCATCATAAATCTTGTACCTTGGAGAGTAACTGAAATACAGAGTAGAAATCGAAGTAAATTCCAGAGGGCATGGCCAGCCTGCTACCTGGCATTGTCCAAGCAGCACACTGGCATGACTCACCAAGCACCAAGGGGATGAGGCCAGAGGGACGGGGGTAATTGGGGGTGGGGACTGGGGAGTGGGTGATCAGTGGTGGGGGGGAATTGCTGCGCACTTTGCAATGGGATCGGTGGAGGAGGGAAGAAGGGGGGCGATCAGGGCTGGCTATGGGGTGAGCTTCAAGGTTGGTTGTATGGGGAGATTGGGACTAGCCATACAGAGTGGGGATCGTGGATAACATTGGGAGGCCAGTAATTGGTGGGGATGGTGGGGTGAGAGCAGTATGCATGCATCAATCTCCCCACTGACAGATCAGCACATGTGCAGTGGCCAGCCTCTCCAGCAGGGTAAGACCATGCCTTCCCCACCCATTTCCAGCATGAATCTCTTAAAGGCAGTCTATGAAGCACAGAGTACAGGAGATTCGTTCAGGTAAGTACACCCAAAAAACGGGTGAGAAAATCTCCTGCTTCTTGCCTGTTGGGCAATTAGTTGTTTTGTGTGGAAATCCAGGCCCAGGCGTTTTAAATATGAAACCATGGTCACTTCTGCTAAAGCAGAAGTTCAGATTGAATGCTTGAAAGACCTTGAGCTGGCTCAAAGAAACAGGGACTACCTTGCAAAGCAGCTCTTTAAGTTATGCTCTGCTGAGAATGAAAAATAATAACACCACTATATTCTGGCGATCAATATAAAACTGAAAGAGGTTTCATTTACCTAACTGGAAATAAGTTACTGAGCCATTGGCAGTCTATGTTCAATTGGGCCAGTGCCGTTTCAGTGCCATGCATGTCACGGTGGCACAGTGGTTAGCACTGCTGCCTCACAGTGCCAGAGATCCAGGATTGATGCCCGGCTTTGCAGAGTTTTCATATTTTCCTTGTGTCTACCTGGGTTTCCTCCAGGTGCTCTGGTTTCCTCCCACAGTCCAAAAGACATGCTGGTTAGGTGCATTGGCTATGCTAAATTCTCCCTCAGTGTACCTGAACAGGCACCGGAGTATGGTGATTAGGAGATTTTTACGGTAACTTCATTGCAATGTTAACGTAAGTCTACTTATGACATTAAAAAATAAACTTTAAAATTTCTCCCACGGACGAACCAGAGGTATGCATTATGGAAAACAGTGGAGCCAATAATTAAAGGGAAAATGAATAGAAATGCACGAGCTTTGGACAGCTTTGGACATTGATCATTTTCACAGCATGACTGACACCTGTCATAGTTTCATCCATCCAATCTAGCTGTGAGCAATTGGATTTCTCTGGATAAAAAGTCAACAGTCAGGGAACTCATCAGTTCAAATTGCAATTTGTCCATTATACTTTGTAGTGCATACAAAGACATCACTGTTATTGCTACAACAGTGTTATTCAATTACCTGTGATTCTTGCTGAGTTCATAATCTATTTTTTTTGAAGACCTTGAAAGTTAGTAATAGACATTTCTCTACCTCATCACACCAAGGTCCAGCAATAGTTTGAAGTTATTGAGCGGTTTTGTTGTTGTAAACTATAAATACAAGAACAAGATTGTAAAAATAAATCTATACTTCTATAAATCTGCTTAGATCACAAGCGCAGCGCTGTGTTCAGCAATGGAAAAATGTTGGAGTCACAGAAAAGATGCAGCTTACAAGGATGAGAGGAAATCACTCTGATGAGAGATGATCATGGCTCTATTAACTGAAGGAAAGATTAATGGTAGTCCAATTGAGTTGTTGAAAGGTTTAGAATATAGCAATGTAGAACATAGAAAATTAGTGCAGGAATAGGCCGTTCGGCCCTTCAAGCCTGCACCATCATTCAATATGATTGTGGCTCATCATGCACTTTCAGTATCCCACTTTGGCTTTCTCTCCATACCACTTGATCTCTTTAGCTACAAGGGCCAGCCCCTCTCGAACATATCTAATGGAATAGAAACATTTGAGAGAGCTTGAGGAATGGCTTGAAAAAAATGTGGCTAATACCCCTTTCAAATCATAATGAGACTCCATTCTGCCCCCCCACCCCGGTTACACTAATTAGATTTGGAGAAAGATAGGCACATGTTTTGACATGAGGTGATGGAAATTGCTTGCAGAAGCGGTGAAGTGGGAATGAACCAAAATTTCTGACAAGTACAAAGGAGTTCAGAAGAATATCATAAATAATGTTCTTAGGACATAGAGCACATTTCTGTATTTCAATTTATAGAAGGAATAAAGCTAAATTGATTAAGTACTGATAACTAAATACTTGAAGACGATTGATTGGTTTGTTACAAGTTCAGAGGTAATTCTGCACTGTTATCTTAAAAAATTCTTACCTTCTTTGCAATAACTGAGAAGAGAATCCTGTATGAAGGCAGTAATTAATTATGAATTAATATCACAGTCATTTTCTGCTCACTGACTGTTACTCCAACTTTTCTTTCCAATATTAGTTTTGCTAATAATCTGGGCCATTAGAATTGCAATTAAAAAGCATTACAAAAGCTTGGCTTCAGGTGAAAATTACTCCTCAAGATTACCGAAGTGGTTAAGGTCATGGATATGAAATTTAAGTGAGTCACCAATGTTAACGTATTTGGTCAGAACTAATTTGCAACTTCTTTCTTATCTTGAGAAGTTGTCAATGGAACTTACAACCATTCGGATCCCCCGCAAATGAGCAATCCACATGTCAAGTGATAATTGCTAAACCAGTCAATCGGAATTCTATTAATCCTCGAATGACTCCAGGTAATTTAAATTGTCCTCTCGTGACACTGCACTTTCTGATTTTAAATGTAAAACATCAAAAGTTAATTTGGGCAGACCAGTGGCATAGCTGTATGAATCCTTGGACCATCTGCATTATCAGGCTAATAAGAGAGCCCTAGTCCCCAGTTACCACACTGAAGTTGAGCCTCAATATTTAGATCAGAACCCATGTTTCTATTTCTCAAGTTTTGGTTAAAAGGATTTCTTTAGCAAGGCTTAGTCGTTTTGCTATTTGTTCCTCATATTGACTTGCGTACAGTTCTCTTCCATCACCATATCAACCACTTCTAGATCCCACTCATCATCTCCCGTACGTATTGATCAGGTGAAAAGGGATCATCGAGTCATAGAGGCTTACAGCATAGAAACATGTCCTTCAGCCCAACTTGTCTCTGCTGCTCTTTTTTTAAAACCCCGAAGCTAGTCCCAGTTGCCTGCATTGGGCTCATATCTCTCTGTACCCATCTTAGAATGAACCCTACAGTGCAGAAAGATGCCCTTCGGCCCATCGAGTCTGCACTGAACACAATCCCACCCAGGCCCCACCCCCATATCCCTACATATTTTACCCACCAATCTCTCTAACCTACACATCTCAGGACACTAAGGGGCAATTTTATGGCATGGCCAATCAATCTAACCCACACATCTTTGGACTGTGGGAGGAAACCAGAGTAACCAGAGGAAACACACGCAGAGACAAGGAGATATGCAAACTCCACACAGACAGTGACCTGAGCTGGGAATTGAACCTAGGTCCTGGAGCTGTGAAGTAGCAGTGCTGACCACTATGCTACCGTGCTGCTGTTACATCTTACCCATGTAACTGTCTAAATGCTTTTTAAAAGACAAAATTGTAGCCACCTCAACTACTATCTCTGGCAGCTTGTTCCAGACACTCACCACTCTATGTGAGAAAATTGTTCAAACAGACACTTTTATACTTCTCCTCTTTCACTTTAAACTATATAAAGGGTGAATTGATTCCTCTTATTTCACCTCCTCAGTTGATCACAGCAATAGTTTAAGTTCCTATTTCACAAGTATCTGAGTGGCACGGTGACACAGTGATTAGCACTGCTGCCTCACAGCAACCCGGGTTCAATTCTGGCCACGGGTGACTATCTGTGTGGAATTTGCATGTTCTCCCCAGGTCTGCATGGGATTTCTCTGGTATTCCAGTATTCTCCCACAGTCCAAAATGTGCAGGTTAGGCTGATTCACTGTGCTAAATTGCTCCTTCGTGCCAGAGGGATTAGGGATTAGTAAATACATGGGGTTACAACCGTGAGCGCCTGGGTGAGATTGTCAGTGCAGTCTCAATGGGCCAAATGATCCCCTTCTTAACTGTCGGGATTCTATAATTCTCTACTATTCTATGATTCTTATAATCTTCCTTTTCTGAATTGGGTAGAGCAGTTGACATGGTGTATATGGATTTCAGCAAAGCATTTGATAAGGTTCCGTATGATAAGCTGCTGCAGAAAATACGAATGTGTGGGATTGAGGGTGATTTAGCAGTTTGGATCAGGAATTGGCTTGTTGATAGAAGATAGAGGGCGGTGGTTAATGGGAAATATTCAACCTGGAGTTCAGTTACTAGTGGTGTATCGCAGGGATCTGTTTTGGGGCCACTGCTGTTTGTCATTTTTATAAATGACCTAGATGAGGGTGTAGAAGGATGGGTTAGTAAATTTGCAGATGACAGTAAAGTCAGAGGAGTTGTAGACAGTGAGGATAGACGTTACTGTTTGCAGAGGGACATAAATATGCTGCAGAGCTGAGAGGTGGCAAATGGAGTTCAATGTGGAAAAGTGTGAGTTGATACACTTTGGAAGGAGTAACAGGATTATAGAATATTGGGCTAATGGAAGGACTCTTGGTAGTGTGGATGAGCAGAGGGGTTGTCGGTGTACAAGTGCATAGATCCCTGAAAGATGGCACCCAGGTTAACAAAGTTGTTAAGACAGTGTGTTAGCTTTTACTGGTAGAGGGATTGAATTTTGGAGCCATGTGATCATGTTGCAGCTGTACAAAACTCTGCTGCGGCCACACTTGGAGTATTGCATAGAGTTCTGGTCACCGCATTATAAGAAAGATGTGGAAGCATTGAAATGGGTGCAGAGGAGGTTTACCAGGACGTTGCCTGGTATGGTGGGAAGGTCTTATGAGGAAAGGCTGAAGGACTTGAGGTTGTTTTCGTTAGAGAGAAGGTTAAGAGGTGACCTAATTGAGGAATACAAGATGATCAGAGGATTAGATAGGGTGAACAGTCAGAGTCTTTTTCCTTGGATGGTGATGGCTAACGCAAGGGGACATAGCTTTACATTGAGGGGTGATAAATATAGGATGAATGTCAGAGGTAGGTTCTTTACTCAGAGGGTAGTAAAGAGATGCAATGCCCTGCTTGCAGTAGTTGTGGACTCGCCAACTTTAAGGGTGTTCAAATGGTCATTGGATAGGCATATGGATAATATTGGAATAGTTTAGGTTTGAGGGTCATTAGATTGGTTCCACTGGTTGGCGCAACATCGAGGGCCGAAGGGCCTGTACTGCGCTGTAATGTTGTATGTTCTATGTTCTAAATGTGCCTAAATATTAAAGCAGTGTGTGAGCAATAATTAGCTAATTAAAAAAGCTTTCCCCAAATTCAAGAAAGAGCAAGGTTATCAACAATTAGACTTGATAAAGACAATAATAAAAGCATGACGTCTCTCACACATGGTTATCAGAAATAAGGGAAGTTATAGACCAACTAGTTCAAGTCCAGAACTAGGGGCCACTGTTTGAGGACCTTTTCAAACTGACGTGAGGAAACATTTCTTCCCTCAGAGAGTGGTGAATCGGTGGAATTCACTACCACAGAAAGTTGTTGAGGCCAAAACATTGTGATTTCAACAAGAAATTAGTTTTATCTCTTGGGGCTAAACAGATCAAAAGATATCAGGGTGGGGGGGGAAGAGGAGATCAGGTTATTGAATTTGACAATCGGCCATGATCATAATGAATAGCAGAGTAAGCTCAAAGGGCCAAATGGCCTATTCTTATTTTGATTTTCTATGCTTCTTTAAAATTTAAACAAAGGATAAAAGAATATATAGTTAAACATCCTGTCATTGTCCTGAAAATATAGATTTCAACTGTTGCAGCCAATTTGGATTAGCTGGTTTCATAGATTTAGTCAAATGTAGAAAAGGTCACGATGCTACAGTGGTTAGCACTCCTGCCTCACAGCACCAGGAATCCAGGTTCAAACCCCAGCTATCAGGTGCATTGGCCATACTAAATTCTCCCTCAGTGTACCTGAACAGGTGACAGGATGTGGCGACTAAGGGATTTTCAAAGTAATTTCATTGCAGTGTTAATGTAAACTGAGTAACAGTACAAGAATGAGATCGAGAATCTGGTGAACTGGTATGGCGACAATAATCTCTCCCTCAATGTCAATAAGGTAAAAGAGATTGTCATCAACTTCAGGAAGTCTGGTGGAGAACATGTTCCTGTCTACATCAATGGGGACAAAGTAGAAATGGTCGTGAGCTTTAAGTTTTTAGGTGTCCAGGTCTCCAAAACTTATTCTGGTCCCCCCATAGTGACAGTATAGTGAAGAAAGCCAACCAATGCCTCTACTTTCTCAGAAGACTAAGGAAATTTGATATGTCAGCTACGACTCTCACCAACTTTTACAGGTGCATCATATAAAGCATTTTTCTAGTTGTATCACTGCTTGGTATGGCTCCTGCTCTACCTAATACATAAGAAATTACAAAAGGTCATGAATGTAGCCCAACCCATCATACAAACCAGTCTCCCATCCATTGACTCTGTCTACACTTCCCAATGCCTCTCCAAAGCAGCCAGCATAATTAAGGACCCCATGCATCCCAAACATTCTCTCTTCCACCTTCTTCCGCTGGGAAAAAGATACAAAAATTCTGAGGTCACGTACCAACTGACTCAAGAACAGCTTCTTCCCTGCTGCCATCAGACATTTGAATGGACCTACCTTGCATTAAGTTGCTCTTTCTCCACATCCAGTCTATGACTATAACATTTTATTCTACAGTTTCTCATTTCCTTCTCTGTGAATGGTATGCTTTGTCTGTATAGTGACCAGAAATTAATATTTTTCACTGTATATCAACACATGTGACAACAATAAATCAAATCAAATCAAATCAATAATGTTCAATCCAAGAGAGAGAGAGAGAGAGAGAGAGTGCCAATAATCAGATAATCAATAATAATGAGAGCCCAGCTTTCAACCTGTCCTGCTGAAAGCTTTCTTCATCTTGCTGTGTCACTCGCAATCTCTCTGCAGTAGCTGCATCCTGGCCTGTTATACTCCATCCATGGTGCATTTCTCAGGGATTTTGGGAGGGGCTATGTGCAGCTATTGCTTCAATGTCCAGGTATTTGCATGTTAATTTCTCTCCCTCAGCACTCCCCTGAGGGTGATTTCTTTTTCCCACTTTCACTTTGGAAGGTGGCCATACATTTTTAAGTAGCTTGTCCTGTTTCATTTCAAATTGAACATTTTCCCATTGATTGAAAGTGGAAAAGTCATGTTTTCAAAAATAAAGAGGTTGTGACATATTGGCTGGAATTTTCTAACCCTTCACACCAGCGGGGTATTCTGGTCCCCCTGATGGCGCACTCCCACCATGGGTTTCCCAATGGTGGAGAGTGCATTAAGCAGGAAATGCCATTGGCAGCAGTGGAATCTTCTGATCTCACCACTGACCAATGGCAGGCCATCCCCTTCACCACAAAACATGCTGCAGGGGTGCAGAAAATCTCAGCCCACAGACTCCAGACTTTGCTACCCATATCTTTCCCTGTTCAACCTTTTCTTCTTAGAACCACCCCCCCCCCCCAACTCCTCCCCGCAATTCTGTTCACTTCCTTCCAACATCTCAAGCTTAAATTCCTTCCAATTAATATACATACACACAGGGCACAAGAATAGACCATTCAGCCCTTTAATCCTACTCTACCATTCATACAGATCATGGCTGACCTGATGGTTGGCCTTAGCTCCACACTCTACCTAACATTATGTGTTAACCCCCAGGACTCATGTGGGGAATCCCTAATTCACTATCCTGTGGGACTCCTGTGCTGTAATTTTACCATTCTGCTCACCATAGGAATTGGAGCTGTCAAGGAATGGACAATAGGAAGGTCAGTTGACTTCAGGGGGAATTTTTTGGTCTCAGGTTGAGTGCGGCTGTAAACTTCCACTCATGGAGTACGAGTTCCCATGGTAATAGGCAATTGCCTAATCAACTGGAACTCATATCCCAAGTCCTTTGTAAGGCGGATGCCAGAGCTGGTTGGTGTTCTAGCATTCTGGATACAACACATGAACTGATACCACAGGGTTGTGGTTTAACTTTTGCTTTAATGAATAAACGTCACTCATTTCCAGTTGGTTTTCTGAGTTAATTTTGAGTTTTTTTGCTAGTGTCACCAGCAGGTTTGCGTTAACACGACAATGAAGTTAATCCCCCAGTCGCCACACTCTGGTGCCTGTAGGGGTACACTGAGGGAGAGTTTTAGCATGGCCAGTGCAGCTAACCAGCACATCTTTTAGACAGTGCGAGAAAACCCAGAGGAAACTCACACAGACATGGGCAAAATGTGCAAACTCTGCACAGACAGTGACCCAAGCCAGGAATCAAACCCGGGTCCCTGATGCTGTGAGTCAGCAATGCTGACCAGTGAGTTATTACACCTGGATAACTTTTGACTCCTTTGTTCACTGAGAATCTTTGTACTTCTGCCTTAAAAATATTGGATGTATTCACAGCTTTTCTCTATCTCACTTTCTCTATCCTGTAATGCCTATCACAGTCCCCAGCGCCGACATTCCCAGTGCAGTCACTCACACTCTTAATTCTCCAAGAGGAAAATAATTTTCTAGGTCAAATCATAGGAGTATAGCGAATAAACTTATTTGGTGACGCTATGTTTTTTTTTTGTTTTCAGATCATCATTCAATTCTGATGTCTGTAGCCCACTCAATATAATACAGCAGGTTTAATTTTCAATTCTTTGATATATTATAGGGCTCAGTGATCACCTGGTTGCCTTCTGGCAATCATCATTTATCTCTGCTGTACTTTTTTTTAATATGGCAAAGATTTATCATCCTGATATCACAACATGATGCTTAGTCAATATTTCATTTCTCAAGTTCTCAGAAATGCTGCAGACTGACAACCCTCAAAACTCAATAACATCTTCACAACTGCAATTGTGTAAAAAAACAATAGACTAAATGAGAGTGGTACCATGGTTCAGTTGCTTTGAATCCAGGTACAAAATATGAGTCAACTAAATGAGTGGTGTTTTGGAGTTCAGATACTGCGGCACTGTTAGGAAAATAACAATTGTCTAAAACCTTGGAGAAATCCTATGCTAAATCCAACTTTTATCAAATCCTCCATGCCAATGCAAGTCTCTGCAGCTACCTCCAATGGTCCCTTATACCCTGCATGCTAATACATGAAAATCCAGCCCAGAGAATCAGAGAGGCACCATCATGATTACGTCCTTCCCCATTTCCTGTTTGAGTTAGTATATTCAAATGACCTTTCCTGTGTCTTCCTGGAATAAATGGCTTAATATTACAACACTCAATTATTTATTCTCAATTCCTTTTCAAACAATTTACTTCTGCATAAAGAGTATTTGGAAAGTTTATGTTCTGAATATTTTCAGAGTTCGATGACTTAAATGTATTTGAACGATCCCCTGTAATGCCATTGTAATGTATTCCATATTCTTCCTACAATATCACAGAATGGTAAAATCAAAGAATTGTTACAGTGCAGGAGAAGGCCATAAGAACTAGGGACAGGAGGAGGCCATCTGGCCCCTCGAGCCTGCTCCACCATTCAATAAGATCATGGCTGTTGCTTTCATGGACTCAGTTCCACTTATCCACATGCTCACCATGACCCTTAATTCCTTTGTTGTTCAAAAATGTATCTATCCTTGCCTTAAAAACATTCAATGGGGTAGCCTCAATTGCTTCACTGGGCAGGGTTTTCCATAGAATCACAACCCTTTGATAAAGAAGCTCCTCCTCAACTCAGTCCTTGCTGTCGGTAAATAATAATATCTCTGAAACTAGTTGTGAGTCAAACTACATCAGGTTTTTTACAAAAGCTTTTGGGAGAATTTCCTAAAGAAATTCACCAGACTTCTCCCTGAACACAAATAAGAGTAAAATTTTTATGTATCGCAGTTCCCGCCCCTAGTTACTTCTGCAGTTTTGTCATGGTTCGTCATCCATCACATGGTTATTGTTGCCTCAGCGGTTTTGTTCTTTGCGTAGTCTGTTGTAATCATAGCTGTCCCAAGGCTGCGGCTGTCTCTGTTCTGTTTCTCTAGTATGATTAGCCATTATCACATCTTGACACCTGCGGTTTGTTTAGCCAGCATACAAGATTACAAGCTCACATAAACACATCAACCGGCACACATTCTCCCTATGTCTGCATGGGTTTCCTCCCACAGTCTGAAAGACATACTGTTTAGGTGCATTGGCCATGTTAAATTCTCCTTCAGTGTACCTGAACTGGCCCGGAATGAGGCGACGAGGAGATTTTCACAGTAACTTCATTGCAATGTTAATGTAAGCCTGCTTGTGACACTAATGACTAAGCTTGAATAACTACTTCAAAGAACAACAGTGGAGTTCTCCCGGTGTCCTGGCCAATATTTCACACTCATCCAACCACACTCAAGAAGCGGATTATCTTGTCATTATCATATTACTGCATTTGAGACTTTGCTATGTGCAAATTGGCTGCCATGTTTTCAAAAATGCAACAGCAATGATACTTCAAAAGTTGGTGATAAAACACTTTGAATTATCCATAGGTTGTGAAAGGGGCTATATAAATGCAAGCTGATTTTCTTCTTCATAAATAAAATAATCACCAGTCACTCAGCTATTCTGTTTGTCATTGTTACATCGTTAGTCCAAATTTCTTTGAAGTTTAGACAGCATCTGTTATCTCCCACCTCCTGAGACCTTGAAGATATTGGTTTGCATATCATTTGGTCTCAAAACAATTTTTTTTTTAAAAAAAGCAAAATAATAGTGTTGTTAATATGCAGGAGCATTTGTTTTCCTCAATTAGCATGTATTAGTCTCAATTCCTGATTGGCATCCACATTCTTAATCTATTCTGATTTTATCAAATCCCTCAACTCTTGGCTCCAAATGCAGATTTGACAGTGAACAAATGTCAGGGAGAGGTGAAGGTAAAATGAACTCTGGCTAAAAAGGAGCAGGCAAATGAAAATCAAGCTTTTAATGCCTTTCTGATGCCCACCACTCTCCGCCTGACCTTGGCATTTTCACAAGCATGAAGGGCCTCATAGAATTTTCATGATCACAAAATCAGCAGCAGGCACAGGGAGCGGTTTCTTTTCCTGCAGAAGTTTATAATGGCAAAAGCAGAAGGCAATCTATCAAATGCACTCATCTGCATCGCAGCCTGAAGTTCCATCCCCACCATTAGATTCAGACTCACAAGGAAAAATCTAGGAGCATCAGGTAATAAAATATCAGTAATGAGGACAAGTCCAATTCTTCATAATCACTGCCTCGTCACAAGAATGGTCGAATGCAAAGAAACCATTGTTGGAGCTTAATTTATCCTTAAAGACACCTAGTCAAACCTATTACTGTTGAACTGCTTAATGTTTTATGAGTGTGCTTATCCAATATAATACTGCTCAATGGAATGAAGACAGTACTGTATTCTGTTTCTTTTCCCTTCTTGTTTTACTGTCACAAGAAGCACAGAATCCCTACAGTGCAGAAGGAGGCCATTCAGCCCATCAAGTCTGCACCGACCACAATCCCACTCAGGCCCTATTCCCGCAACTTCACATATTTTCCCTACTGGCCCTGCTAAATTGACCCTAGTATCAAAAAATCTTGATACTAAGGTCAGTTTAGCACCACCAGTCAACCTAATCTGTATATTTTTGAACTGTGGAAGGAAACCAGAGATCTGGCGGAAATCTGGAGGAAAGGTACGGGGAGGACATGCAAATTCCACACAGACAGTGACTCAAGCCAGGAATCGAACTCAGGTCCCTGGCACTGTGAGACCACTGTGCCACTGTGCTACCCAAAGAATTGTGTGGCAAATCAATAGGGCAAAAATAAGGATCATGAAAGAATGGATTAGGATTAAAGGAATATTGTACGTTGGAGATGGCTTAAGATAAGGATATGTTTTACGTTGGAGATCCCTTAGTTAACATTGTCAGGAATCTAATACAAGAAATGAAATGAGTATAAGAAGCATAAGAAAATGAAAGGCTATTTGGCCTTTGACCCTGTGCCACCACTCGAGGCTGATTTGGGTAACTGATTATGTGGAATCTGCACGTTCACCCCATGCCTGTGTAGGTTTCCTCTGTGTTCTCTGGTTACCTCCGACAGTCTGAAAGACAGCTGGTTAGGTGCATCGGCCATGCTAACTTCTCCCTCAGTGTACCCAAACAGGCACCGTAGTGTGACAACTAGGGGATTTTCACAGTAACTTCATTGTAGTGTTAATGTAAACCTACTTGTGACACCAACAAATAAACTAATAAACTCCAGATAGCCACTTTTGCCCCATAATCCTTAATATCTCGATAAACAAAAATTAATCACTGCTCTGGTTTCCTCACACACTCCAAAGGTTAGGTTGATTGCGTCATCCTAAATTTGAGTCTAGTATCAGGGGAATTAGCAGGGTAAATGAGAGTTATGGGAATAGCATCTGGGTGAGTTTCTTCTCGGTGTAGACTCAATGGGCCAAATGGCCTCCTTCTGTACTGTAGGGATTCTATGATTCTATGAATGGCGAGTGCAGAGTGTAGACTCTGGGTCTATTGATGCATGTATAGCTTCAGGGGTTCAGCCTCCACTTGCAAAGGCACCCCTCCTCATTCTTGAGGGTTCTGCTCCTGCCTTTGATGAGGCAATCTCACCACTGCATTTTTCTCCAACTTCTCTCCTGTCTATAAGCAGTGAGGCAGATAGTGAGAACACCAGGCTCCATCTACCTGACGGCCTTCTCAGTGCACTGCACTGTTAGCCAGACACAGCACCACAAGGCAACCATGAAGAAGCTGCTGTTAAAACTAGCCTGTGACCACTCCTGAATCTGCAGAGCCGCTTCCTTTCATTGGAATCCTTGGAAGCGCTGCGTTAAGTTGTGTGCACTCGCCCTCAAGTTCCCTTCCAAGTTCGGGTCATCAAGTACCAGCCTTTTAAAACCAGTTGTAAATCACACCTTCTGAAATTACCCTGAGGTGGGATTTAAATATGATATGGGGGGTGGGGTCAGGGGGAATGATTCTAGTGTCTGGCCATAATTATGAAATGCTAACTTATTAAAATTTAAATTCCTGATGTTCGACAGCAAGAAACACCGTTGTTGGGGATGGGAGGCAATCGCGTGCTGGATTTATATCTCCAGGAAATGCACTTCCTCCAATCTCACTACCAAACACACCCACCCCAATCAGGTGTGGACAATGCCAGCCATTGAATCTGGGAGTCCATTGACTCTGTGTTTTAGAGTAAGCTTCGGACAATGGCAAGTATGAATGCTGCAAAGCATAGTTATTTAGCCATGTCCATTCAAGCGGGAGACTCCACCCAGTATGATTCATTTTGGAACGCTCCAGAAGCTGAGTTGAAGTTGCAAAGGCCATCTGACCTTAAACAAAAGGCCACCTGACCCCAACACTCCCCCCCCCACCCCTTGACTGCCACCTTAACAGATCACCATTATCTCATTTTTAAATGAATAAAGGCAGTTCTAGAAGTCCATGTTTAAAGTTTGCGAATGCGACACATCTTTTACTGGGCGTAATATTTGCAAAGAATAGAAATTAAAGTAAAGAACAAATCGGTAATAATCAATTAACTTTGAAAGTCCAATTGTGAGGAACAATAACCACAAAGGATTGAATCGTTGAGCCCTTACTGTAACATAATTGAGTTAAAGTTTTATTGAACCAAGCTGCAGTATAAAGGTATTGCTCGAATGTGATTATAAGCTTCAACTGCAATGCTTAATTTCCTGGAAATGTGTATTATTCTCCTGGTTATTGATCTGTACTTGTTTACAAGGCTATGCTTCTTTTCAAAAATACAATTTCTAATTTTTCTGGCTTGGTTTTAAAAAACTGAAATCTTCTAAATACAATGGAGATTGCCCAGATGACTACAATATATAGGTGGTATTTCACCGAGTGGAATGAAGGAAAAGAGACAAGGCTACAGATCAAATGCTGTAAAATGGGATTAGAATAGATAAATGCAAGGAGGCTGGTGCAGACATAATGGGCTGAAGAGCTCCTTGCTGTGCTGTAAAACTATAGCACTATGATACTCAGTGCCTGGGAGCGTGAAGAAACCATCTCCTTTGGCTTAACAGTCCTGAAACTTCTGAGACAAAATATAAAATGCCATTATAAAATAATGACTGCAGCAGACATGGCCTACTACAATTTCTCTGGAATGTACAACTTGCCGAGTATTTTAAAGGACTATTTATTGAACAGGAAAGAGATCAACACAGTGCTGGTCTGAAACAGGTGATTAAAGTTGTCTGCCCTCTTCGTCTCTGTCTCTCTCACTCTCTCTTGGAAGTATTGTGCCTGGATTTGCAAAGTAATCATCCTGAAAAGAGAAATTTTCTGCAAACTGAGATCTTTTGAAAATAAAACATGGAAAACTACTTCATACAATTACACCCAGGAAGACGATGGAACAAAACAGCCAGTATAAAACCATCACTTTGAGACAAGCTAAAGAACAGCTAGCCGTCCACTCAATTATTTCATTTTCCTTTGGAAAAATCCTTAAGCTTATTCCTCCATCTATACCAATATGTGACATATAAATGGTGATTGCAATTTACATCAGGTGAATTTTATTGTCTTGTCGTAGCAGCAGCCAGGGTGGGGCTATACAATTCAGCCAGCTCTGCAAAGCTCCATGGCCTTTGGCAGGAATGTAACTGATGGAAGGGGCTGTAAAATTCCACCCCTAGTCTTTTTTTTTAAATTCATGAAATAATCTTGTTCTTTGGTTAGAGTGACAGCATGAATATTCTCTCTAAATTCACAAAGAAACCTGGTACAGTTAGATCCGGATAGGTGAGTCATTTCATTCGTCCTCACACTGTCCTAATAATTTAATAGGAACTGCATCCAATGTTACTGACAATAAAAGTGTAAACTGTCACATATTTGTTAACACTCTGAAGAATTGGATTGTTTCCCATTCCTGTTGTAGCTCCCCTTAACAGAAGACCTATCACGCCCATCTGTCCTGCACCATCCTCATACATCCTCTGCAACCAATCTGTGATATCCACCATCCAAAGATCTTTCTGGCTGCTTTCCATTTGTTCTTCAATAAATAGCTGAAAGACCGATATTTTCTTTTCTTGGTATCACATTTTAGAGCCCTTTTTCCTTTGAAATGTCAAGCCTCTCTTCATTGTCTCATGGTATGTATAAAGAACTTCAGGCATGTTTGTCTTCGTATCCATATTTCATATAACTGCTATTTGAACAATAGGGGCGGCACAGTAGTTAACACTGCTGCTTTACAATGCCAGGGACCTGAGTTTGATTCCCAGCTTGGAGTTTGCAAGTTCTCCCTTTGACTGCGTGGATTTCTCTGGGTGCTCCGGTTTCCTCCCACATTCTGAAAGATGTACTGGTTAAGTGCATTGATCTGACCAGGTGCCAGATTGTGGCGACTAGGGCAATTCCCCATTAACTGCATTGCAGTGTTAATGTAAGCCTTATTTGTGACTAATAAATAAACTTGAACTTTAACTTTTAGGCCTTAGCAGAAGCACTGTGATTGTCCCATCAGGCTCAACTAGGAAGGGGGCCAGAACCAGAAGAGGTACGTTCGTTTAATTTTGGTTTGGCTTTTCCCCAGAGCCCAAAACAGGAAGGTTTATACTTCACCTGTCCTAAACTATCCCCTATCCTTCCCCAATTCTCCTTCCAATGATGTGGTTCTCTATAACACCTTCTTCAAGCAACTTACCACAATAATATGGGCCATTTCCTTGGTCCCTGGCAATGTCCTCCCACCACCTGGCACTATGCCACCATTCAGCTGCTGCTTTTCGATGGTTTGGGGTGGGAAACCAATGGAGAGTCCGAGGGTCCAAGATTGCCAATGTCAGGATGGTTTACCACCCACCTCATCTCCAGCCTGTCCTACTTTCCCTTGGAGCTACTGTCATTTAGAAACAGAATACTATCGATTCGGAGTTCAATATATTTGAACACCTTAAGATATTATAGGACCTAAAGCAAAACTAATTAGTGGATTAAAATTGCTTCACTCGGTTGCTGGAGAGTGAAGCCCACTGAAACGGACTTAATTATGTGGAGATTAAGCCGGCTAAGTAGTCTAGCTGCATTGTCTGATAACACGCTTTCCTGTGTCTCAAAAAATTGCTTTTGATTTATTCAGTATTCAAACTCCACTTGCTAATTAGAGCTCCCGTCGTATATCATTGAATGCCTCATTCATGGCAGCATCTGTCAGGGTCTTACATAGGAGACTGGACCCTCAAGATCAACCTGCCATGGCCAGGCTGCTTCTATTCAGCATCCCAGCACTGTCTTAGCAAAGCTGGTATTGGTGTTGCTAAGCACAGTTCTAGGCAATGCAATCGTGGCTAAGGAACCAGGCCACAGCAAGGTCAGGCTACAAACTACTGTGACTAATGAAGAAAAAACAGACCATTGTAGATGGAGAAGGATAAATGATAGCACAGTGCAACAGGAGTGTGATTCAGAACAAATGTTCCCAATGATGGGGGAGTACAGAACTAGAGGCGTCATGGTTTGAGAATAAGGAGTAAATGTTTTAGAATCAAGTGAGGAGAAATTTTTTTCACCCAAACAGTGGTGAATCAGTGGAATTCACCACCACAGGAAGTAGCTGAGGGTATAATAGTGTGTAATTTTAAGGAGAAATTAGATATAACTCTTGGGTCTAAAGAGATCAAAGGAAATGGGGAGAAGACGGGATCAGGATATTGATTGTGAGGTTCAGCCATGACCAAAATGAATGGCACAGCAGACTCAAAGGGCCTATTCCTGCTTCTATTTTCCAAGTTTCTATGTTACCCATTGAAACGTATTAGTCCCAATCTCACGGTCAGGGTGAAGGAACAGTCCTGACAATTCATTATAGTTACAGCTTTTTGCAGGCTTTCTTTGGACATTCACAAGGCAACTTACTATTATTAGAGAATGGAAACAGCATGTTACTCTTTACAGAGGGTGTGAGATCCTTCTCAGTAGGGAATGCAATGGAGTGTCTCCTCAATCAATCAGACAGAAGACTCAGTGAGGCTCACAGAGACACACACAGTTAAAACATTTTGCTTGTTGCAAAATTGTGCAAGGAAAGGGAAATAAGAGAGGTAAAGGTGGGAATTTTCCAGCCTAAATGTATACAATAAATGATTTCGATTTGACTGATTCATTATTGTCACATAGAACATAGAACATAGAACATTACAGCGCAGAACACGCCCTTCGGCCTTCGATGTTGCGCCGACCAACTATGAAAAAAGCAATGACCCTCCAAACTAAACCATTCCCTTCTCTTCCATAAACTTATCAACTAACCTCTTAAACGCCACCAAACTTGGCGCATCTACAACTGCCGCAGGCAGGGCATTCCACTCCCTAACCACCCTCTGGGTAAAGAACCTACCTCTGATATCCGTCCTATAACTATCACCCCTTAATTTAAAGCTGTGTCCCCTCGTGCTAGCTTTCTCCATCCTAGGAAAAAGGCTATCACTGTCCACCCTATCTAAACCTCTAATCATCTTATATGTTTCGATTAGGTCCCCTCTTAGCCGCCTCCTTTCTAACGAAAACAACCTCAAATCCCTCAGCCTCTCTTCATAAGACCTGCCCTCCATACCAGGCAACATCCTGGTAAACCTCCTCTGTACCCTCTCCAATGCCTCCACATCTTTCTTATAATGTGGGGACCAGAACTGCACACAATACTCCAAGTGCGGCCGCACTAGAGTTTTGTACAGTTGCAACATGACGTTGCGGCTCCGAAATTCAATCCCCCTACCAATAAAAGCTAAGACTCCGTATGCCTTCTTAACAACCTTATCGACTTGACTGCCTACTTTCAGGGATCTATGCACAAATACACCAAGATCCCTCTGTTCATCAACACTATTAAGAATCCTACCATTAGCCCTATACTCTACACATTTATTATTCCTGCCAAAGTGCATTACCTCACACTTTTCCACATTAAACTCCATTTGCCACCTCTCGGCCCAGCTCTGCAACTTGTCCAAGTCTCTCTGCAAACTATAACACCCCTCTTCACTATCTACCACTCACCGACTTTAGTGTCATCCGCAAATTTACTAATCCATCCTTCAATACCCTCATCCAGATCATTTATAAAAATTACAAACAGCAGGGGCCCCAAAACAGACCCCTGAGGTACACCACTTGTAACCGAACTCCACGATGAATATCTCCCATCAACCACCACCCTCTGTCTTCTATCCGCTAGCCAATTCCTAATCCAATTAGCTAAATCACCCTCTATCCCATACATCTGCATTTTCTGCAGAAGCCTTCCATGGGCCACCTTATCGAACGCCTTACTAAAGTCCATATATACCACATCAACCGCCTTACCCCCATCCACCTCTTTGGTCACTTTTTCAAAAAACTCAATGAGGTTAGTAAGGCACGACCTACCCTTCACAAAACCATGCTGACTATCCCCAATCAATTCATTTCTCTCTAAATAACTATAAATCCTAACCCTAATAATTCTCTCCAATACTTTGCCCACAACAGAAGTAAGACTCACTGGCCTATAATTCCCTGGAAAGTCTCTCTTCCCCTTCTTGAACAATGGGACCACATTCGCTATCCTCCAGTCTTCCGGAACTATACCCGTAACCAACGACGACCTGAAGATCAGAGCCAGAGGCTCTGCAATCGTCTCTCTTGCCTCCCAGAGAATCCTAGGGTAAATCCCGTCCGGCCCAGGGGACTTATCTAACTTCAAACCCTCAAGAATATCTAGCACATCCTCCCTATCTACTTCAATACTTTCCAGTTTGCAACCCTGTACCTCAGTGTTCTCCACAACTACATTTACATCTCCCTGCGTGAATACCGAAGAGAAATATTTGTTCAGTGCCTCTCCAATCTCTTCAGGCTCCACGCACAACTTCCCACTGCTGTCTATGACTGGCCCTAATCTTGCCCTAACCAATCTTCTATTCTTAACATATCTAAAGAAAGCTTTAGGATTCTCCTTGATCCTATCAGCCAAAGTCTTCTCGTGTCCCCTCTTAGCTCTCCTCAACTCACTCTTTAGCTCCCTCCTGGCTAATCTATAGCTATCCATTGCACTAACTGAGCCTTCAAGCCTCATCCTGACATAAGCCTCCTTTTTCCTTTTAACCAGCAAATCAACTTTTTTCGTACACCAAGGTTCTCTTACTCGACCATTTCCTCCTTGCCTGACAGGGACATACTTATCAAGGACTCGCAGCAGCTGCTCCTTGAATAAGCTCCACATTCCAGATGTTCCCAGTCCCTGTAGTTTCCTAGTCCAATCTATGCACCCTAATTCTCTCCTGATGGCCTCATAATTACCCTTCCCCCAGCTATAACTACTGCCCCCAGCTTCATGCCTATCCCTATCCATCACTAAGGTGAACGTAACCGAATTGTGGTCACTATCACCAAAATGTTCACTAACTTCCAAGCCTAACACCTGGTCTGGCTCATTGCCCAGCACCAAATCCAATGTAGCCTCACCTCTAGTTGGCCTATCTACATACTGAGTCAAAAAACCTTCCTGCACACTTTGTACAAAAACTGACCCCTCTAACGAGCTAGAGCTATAGCTATTCCAATCAATATTAGTAAAGTTAAAGTCCCCCATAACAATTACCCTATTACTTTCACTCCTGTCCAGGATTGACTTTGCAATCCTTTCCTCTACCTCTCTAGAACTTTTAGGAGGTCTATAAAAGACTCCCAACAGGGTGACCTCTCCTCTCCTGTTTCTAATCTCAGCCCATACTACCTCAACAGACAAGTCCTCATCAAACTTCTTTTCTGTCACTATGATACAGTCTTTGACTAATAATGCCACTCCTCCCCTCCTTCTACCTCCTTCTCTACTCCGACTAAAGCATTTGAACCCTGGAACCTGCAACATCCATTCTTGTCCCTGCTCTACCCAAGTCTCTGAAATGGCCACAACATCGAAGTTCCAGGTACTGGTCCAAGCTGCAAGTTCCTCCACCTTATTGCGAATACTCCTTGCATTAAAGTATATGCATTTCAAACCATGCCCTACTCCACCCGTACGCTGCTGTGTTTTACAGTTCTCCTCTATGACCCCCCTATTCTCATCCCTCTTAGCACCCCAACTACTCAGGATCCCACCCCCTTTATGAATCAGTTTAAAGCCCCCTGCATAGCCTTTGCAAATTTTCCCCCCAAGATGTTAGTTCCCCTCTGGTTCAGGTGTAGACCATCTCTCTTATAGAGGTCCCACCTATCCCAGAATGAGTCCCAATTGTTCAGGAACCTGAACCCCTCCCTCCTGCACCATCCCCGCAGCCACGAGTTCAAACATTCCCTCTCTCTGTTCTTCTCTAAACTATCCCGTGGCACAGGCAAGAGTCCAGAGATAACCACTCTGCCAGTTTTGGCCCTAAGCTTCCACCCCAACTCCATAAATTTCTGTTTAATATCCCCTTCCCTTGTCCTACCTATATCATGTGTCCCTACATGAACTATGACTTGGGGCTGACTCCCCTCTCCCTTAAGAATCTTAAAAACCCACTCTGCGACATCCAGGACCCCAGCCCCTGGGAGGCAACACACCAGCCCTGAGTCCCTTTTATTACTATTTACTCTCCTATCTGTCCCCTTAACTATGGAGTCTCCAATTACCAGGCCCAATCGCTTATTCCCCCTACCCACTTGAGCATTCTCAGCTGGCTCACCCCCAGAGACCTGCTCCCTTTGGCTATCTCCAGTTGATTCTTCCTCAACTGTAGCCTCCAGGACAGAAAATTTGTTTTGGAGGGGAACAGCCCCAGGGGATTGTCTACCCAATTGCTTCTTACCCCTCTTCCTAATAGTTACCCAAGAATCACTTTTAGGAGTGACTATCTCTTTGTTACTCCTGCCAATATCCTCCTTAAT
This sequence comes from Sphyrna mokarran, assembly GCA_024679065.1. NCBI lineage: Eukaryota > Metazoa > Chordata > Chondrichthyes > Carcharhiniformes > Carcharhinidae > Sphyrna > Sphyrna mokarran. The sequence continues at coordinate 22,717,206 of JAGIQG010000022.1, read as the reverse complement.
CTCTTGAATTATCCTGAGTTCCTCTAATTCCAGCTCCAGCTCCTTAACACGATCCTCAAGGAGCTGCAGATGGGCACACTTCCTGCAGGTATAATCAGCAGGAACACTACTGGTGTTCCTCACCTCGTACATACTACAGGAGGTGCAACGTACTGCCTGCACTGCCATCCCTAAAACTTTAATTTCCAGGAGAGAAAAAAACACTTCCCACACACTTATATTATTAGGTTAGAGGAGTGGGGGAGGGTGGGATACTTTACCTGTGTAGAGTATCGGGTTTCCTCTCTGTACCAATTTATAGAGTCAGAGAGAAAAACTACAACTACCGGCAAGCCTCCTAATGATGACTTCTGGTTTTCAGTTAGTTTAAATAAAAACGGCAAAAAACTACCACCGCTCGCTACTTTAACCAAAGAGAAAAAGTTAAAAATTACTTAACACTCAAACTTTACGCTCTCCCAAATTGCTGCCTCTCAGTGCTGCTCCAAGGGAACAATGAGGCCGATACCCAGAGGTTAGTACTTATATAGCTTATAAGTATTATATGTATAAGTACTACATGTATTAACATTCAGTGAAAAGTATTGTTTCTTGCATGCTATACAGACAAAACATAGCATTCATAGAGAAGGAAACAAGAGAGTGCAGAACATAGTGTTACAGTCATTGTTAGAGTGTAGAGAAAGATCAACTTAATACAAAGTAAGTCCATTCAAAAGTCTGACAGCAGCCGGGAAGAAGCTGATCTTGAGTTGGTTGGTACATGATCTCAGACTGATGTATCTTTTTCCTGTAGGAAGAAAGCGGAAGAGAGAATGCCCAGGGTCCTTAATTATGCTGGCTGCTTAATTAATTAGCTCTACTTACCCTGCCCACCCACCATAATCCTTAATACCCTTATGATTCAAGAATGTATCTATCCTTGCCCAAAAAAACATTAAATGAGGTAGCCTCAACTGCTTCATTAGGCAGAAAATTCCACAGGTTCACAACCCTTTGGGTGAAGAAGTTCCTCCTCAACTCAATCCTAAATCTGCTCCCTGTTATTTTGAGACCATGCTCCCTAGTTCTAATTTCATCTGCCCGTGGAAACAACTTCCCACCTTCTATATTACCTATTCCCTTCACAACCTAAGATATTTCTATAAGATCTCCCCTCGTTCTTCTGAATTCCAATGTGTACGAACCCATCTACTCAGTCTCTCCTCATAAGCCAACCCTCTCAACTTTGGAATCAACCTAGTGAATCACCTCTGCATTCCCTCCAATGCCAGTATATCCTTTCTCAAGTAAGAAGACCAAAACTGTACGCAGTACTCAGGTCTCACAGCATCTTATACAGCTGCAACATAACCTTGCTTTTTTTTTAAATTCCATCCCTCTAGCAATAAAGGACAAAATTCCATTTGCTTTCTTAATTGCCTGCTGCACCTGCATACAAATTTTTTGTGATTCATGCACAAGGACACTCAGATCTCTCTACACAGCAGCATGCTGCAATTGTTTACCATTTAAATAATTGTCCATTTTGCTGTTGTTCCCACCAAAATGGATGATCTTACATTTACCAATATTTAACTCCATCTGCCAGATCTTTACCCACTCACTAGATTATCTACATCCATTTGCAGACTTTCAGTGTCCATTGTACATTTTGCTCTGCCAGTCATCTTCGTGTCATTTGCAAATTTTGACATGCTTGATCCCCAACTCCAAATCATCTATGTAAGTCATAAACAATTGCTGTCCCAACACTGATTCCTGAGGCACACCGCTCATCACTGATCACTAACAGGATTTACCCCCACTCTTTGCTTTCTGTTAGTTAACCATGTTAATACATTATCCATAACACTGTGCACCTTTACTTATGCAGCAGCCTTTGGTGTAGCATCTTCTCAAATGGAAATCCAGACACGTCATATCCACAGATTCCCCATTGTCCATGACATAGGTAATATTCTCAAAGAATTCCATCAAATTAATCAAACATGACCTGCCCTTTATGAACCCATGCTTTGTCTTCCCAATAGAACAATTTATATCCAGATGTCCCACTATTTGTTCCTTGATGATAGATTCAAGTATTTTCCCTACTACAGGCATTAAGCTAACTGGCCTATAGTTACCCATCTTTTGTCTACTGCCTTTATTTAAAACAGTGGTGTCATATTTGCACATTTGCCTCATAATGCCAGAGGTCCAGGTTCAAATCCAGTCTTGGGTGACTGCCTGTTCTCCCCATGTCTGCGTGGGTTTCCTTAGGGTGCTCCAATTTCCTCCTGCAGTCCAATGACGTATGGGTTAGGTTGAATGGTTATGCTAAACCGTCCTTTTGTGTAGGGGGATTAGCAGGATAAATATGTGAGATAGGGCCTGGATGGAATTGTCGTTGGTGCAGGCTTGATAGGCTGCTCTGTAGGGATTTTATGATCTATGAAAGGAGTTGTTTTCAATTCAAAGTTGGTATGATGAGGACTATTCCTTTGTTTTTGGAACTGATTGTAGTTGTCAATGAAAGAAAATAAAGCTTCGGGTTTCTGGTATGATACCAGAAATGGAGCTGTGGAAACTATCCAAGCCATATATTCAATCATTGCTTTCATCAATCGTGCATCAAAATGCATCCCATGTGTATCAATACAACGTTAACAGCTTTCGATCTAGTGTGTGCACTGCGACTTTGAAACTTAGAAAATAATAGGGTGTGAAATTAACAGAGCATGCAGAAAAACTCAGCAAGCTGGATAAAAAGACATCCAGGACATCATAAGTAACACCATCAAGCAGTCATTTCACTAATATCCTTTGGATTCAATATACTGGAAAAATGATTATAATTCACTTACAATACATGAAAAGCAGTCTAACTCTGTGGGTGCCCATGCCCTTTAATGCCTTCAAGATATTGTTAATGTACATCTGATGGTATCTGAAAATTAATGTGATTCCTGATTTAAAACAAGTGAGGGTGAGCGAGGATATAGAAATCCCAGTTTGATCACTATAATCCTTGATGAATTGTAGGCAGTTTGCAACTAAAACATATGGACACAGGTCCCACAAAAGAAAATGATAGCTGCTGAACATCTCACAGCCATTGTACTTCTCCCACAAAAGTATCTGTTCTGAAAGAATTGTATTGAACCAATGTTTGTTCCTCATTCCTAACTTGCAGTTTTTTTTTAAATAGCAAATTTTCCAATTAAAGAAACAACTTTTTTATTATCCATTATTGTCCATGTCCAATCGCCCTTGAGAGGCGACAGTGAAACACAGAATGCGAGAAATGGAAGCAGGAGTTGGCCACCAGACCCTTCAAGCCTGCCCTGCCAGACACCTTCTTGAACCATTGCAATCCCAGGTGGTGTAAGTACATCCACGGTAGCGAGTTCCAGAATTTAACCTAGCTATAACACAAGATGTATTTCCAAGTCAACATGGTGTGCAAGGGGTGGTGTTCACTGGCACCTGCTACACTTCTTTTTCAGCAGGTTTTGGGAAGCACTGCCAAAGAAAATGTTGCTTTGTGCATTGGACATGTTAGTTCTACAGCATTAATTGTCCCTTGTTTATTAGCTATGTACTTCTAACTAAATTTCCTAAGTGTGCATCCCATTGTATCTGTTACACACCTGAGATTAAACTATCAAACAGTAGCTTCCCACCTTCAATGGATTGACTTATGCAGAACAGCTCTTTTGTTACAACTACATGGGAAAACGGCTTTGCATTTGAGGCAATCAGAACAATGGTTAGCACTGCTGCCTCAGAGCACCTGGGGTCCGGGTTCAATTCCAATCTCAGGTCATTGTGTGTATGGAGTTTTCACATTCACCCTGTGTCTGTGAGGGTTTTTAGCACAATGATTCGCACTGCAGCTTCACAGCACCAGGGACTTGGGTTTGATTCCTGGCTTGGGTCAGTGTCTGTCTGGAGTTTGCACATTCTGCTGTGTCTACAGGGCTTTCCTCTGGGTGCTCCGGTTTTCTCCCACAGTCTCAAAGATGTGCTAGTTAGGTGCATTGATCCGAATAGGTGCCAGACTGTGGACACTAGGTGAATTTCACAGTAACATCATTGCAGTTTTTTTTTTAAATAGCAAATTTTCCAATAAAAGAAAAATGGATAAATCTTACTTGTGACTAATAAATAAACTTTACTTTTTTCTCCTAGAGTGCTCCAGTTTCCTCCCGCACTCCAAAGATGTGCAAGTTAGCTTAATTGGCCATGCTAAATTGCCCCTCAGTGTCAAATATGTGAGGTTACAGGAATGGTTCCTGAGTGGGATTTTTGTCAGTCTTGGCTTGATGGGCCAAATGGCCTCCTTTTACATCGTAGGGATTCTGTGACAATATCTAGAGCCAATAAGTCAAAAAAGCATTGGAGTCCCAACCAGGGGTGGGGTTAAAAGTTGACTGAATTTAATTCTACTCCAATTTTTTTCCCAAGTCCTCAACTGGAAACTTGATAAAGCATTGAACAGCAGTAAGATGCTGAGTCTCACTGGGGGAGAAAAACTTGCAGAACTTGTCTGGAGTCTCGATCTAATTAGGGCATAAATATTACAACGAACTGTTCTGTCATGGTGATTACTGCACCTCTGGGAAATAATTGCTGTTTAGTTATTTATTTTGCCTCTCAGATGTCTGACAATACTTCAGATGTTGTGGAATGCTCCAGTTTCTAGTAGTGATTCAAGAACATTATGGGGATTTCTATGCAAAATTCCAGAAACTTCTAACTAACTGAAGACTTCAATTAACTGTTGTTAACACCTCTGTGACTGTTGTGCATCTAACATAAGAGTATTTGGTTGTTGAGTATAATTAATGAGGATGGAAACAAGAAAGTTCCTGCCCCAATAGTATTGGCCATAAAGATAATTGCTATCACTTTATACAATGGTTATATGGGATTTTAGAAAATATTAATAACAGGATGGGCAACTGTGCTAAATCAGCACAGAATAGACTTTGGTATATTAGGAATTCCTGTACCAGTGACGATTATAATTTCTATCCTTCAATAATCAAATGCAACAATAACTTGCATTTACATGACCCCCAGCCTCCCTTCAGTCAGTGTTCAATTTAACCAGATATTAAAGATATTGTCCAGAATTTTATCACTCCGCCTGCCACAGGAATCAGAGCAGGTGAGGGACAGAACATGGAAAGGTCTGTCGACATTGTATGGAATTTTAGTGTTTTGGGATGAGTGAGGCCACAAAATCCCATTCATTAGCTCTGAACTCTGAGCCTACATTTGCTGCAACGTTATATTCCTGGCTTGGGTCACTATCTGTGCAGAGTCTGCATGTTCTTCTTGTTTCTATGTGGGTTTGCTCCAGTTTCCTCCCACAATCTGAAAGACATGCTGATTAGGTGCATTGGCCCTGCTAAATTCTCCCTCAGTGTACCTGAACAGGCACCGGGATGTGGTAACTTGGAGATTTTCACAATAACTTCATTGCAGTGTTAATGTAAGATGATTTGTGACTAATAAATAAACTTCAATTTTAATTTTAACTTCTGGCTGCTGTTATGAATAGTGTTCTCATAGAAAGAAAACAATTGCATTCTTAAAAGCCGTGGTTTGATTCTTACCTTGAAGCTACACTTGATTGAAGAGAAGACACTACAGTGTGATTTTACAGCACATCTGATTAAATCTAGTGCAATATAAATATAGTCATGAATGAACTAATTTCTGTACTCTTAAGAGATCAACTGCTGACAAAAATGTTGCCACTGATCCAAACACTTAGACACATTCACTGTACCATAGCTAATGATACAGTGGAAAGTCCACAGAATAATTAATGTCTTCATAACAGCAGGGTGTATACCACAAGTGCGAGACAGGCTTGGAGTGAATCATTCACTGCACCGGTTTTTCCTTCCTATACAGACCTGGAAAATATTGATATGGTTCTTAATTTCATGTCAGGTAAAAGACAGTCAGACGAGGAAGTGAGTCTCCAATACAAGTCTGAACAATTCATTTTGTGGCCTTCAGTGAAAAGAAGATTGGGCATGTTGAAAAATCAGTTACCAATTTGTAAAGTGTTTGCTGGCGTGCTGCCATTTCACTCCTCATGTTTTTCAGACCACAAAATCCTATCTATAGAAATAACCAAATCCTATTCTTTTACTGGGAGTGTAATATATCCAATTTTTTTTTCTCACATTGTGAAAAGAGCAATCGGCAGGCCAGGCTGACTATTGCAATACAAGCCTCACTTCAGCCCAATGCAATAACTCCATTTTCATGTATGGGGCCTCAGCTGAGCTGATGCACAAAGTAATCTAGGATGTTGTGCCCTGGACGCACAATGAGCACTTTCATTGTTACGAGATAATCCATATCAAGTCCATTTGCTTTGTGTAATTTTAGAAGGCAGTTAGTATTATGCACAGGAGACACTTTTTGTAACAAGCTGACTGTTAAACAAACATATTCACAAACCCAGTTATTTGCAAATACAGACAATAACAAACAAAATATTGTAATAATTCCAAAAATAAGTGTGTGGAGCAAGTTGGCTACAAATCAATCAGATGAGGTCTTTTGAAAAGTTCTTTGCAGGACTGGAGATGAAATAATTAAAATCGCTAGCTCTTTTATATTTATGCAAGCAAGATGGCACAGTGGTTAACACTGCTGCCTCACAGTGCCAGGGACCAGGGTTCAATCCCAGCCTTGGGTCACTGACTGTAGAGTTTGCATGTTGTCCCCATGTCTCTGATTTCCTCTCCAAAGATGCACAGGTCAGATTGATTGGCCGTGCTAAGTTGCCACTTAGTTAAAGCTAGTAGGGTAAATGCATGGAGTTGTAGAGGTAGGATTTGGGTGAGATTGCTGTCGGTGCAGGCTTGATAGGCCAAATGGCCTCCTTCTGCACTGCAGGGATTCTACAATTCTATGATTTGTCTATTTGCGATAGGGTGTAATGTGGGTGCACAATTACAGTGTTTCACTGTGGAATAAGACAAGAATGTTTAATTTCAGGAATAAATTGAACAACACTGCACATAATGCTACTAGATTTTTTTAAACCTGCAGTCTGTGCTTAAAACTAACTGTAGCACCATACCATAGAGGTTTTGAGAAAGGTTTAAGCACACAACCAGTAATTGCAGTTGTTGCTTAGCTATTTTTTCAGACTAAACTAAGGTATAAAATGGTATTCCCTACAGTTCAATACAATCTATATTAATGACTTGGGCTGGGGCAGCAGGACACTGTGTTCAAAATGTGCAGATGGCTCAATACCTGGAAGTGTACTGTACTTTTATTTGCAATGTAAATGGGTTGGACACATTTCTGATTTGTCTCCTTGGATGGCAAGGCACACTTAACACTTCACCAACACTCAGTGGCTGCAGTGTAGAGCTGCATACTGTCAAAAGTGAGAGAGGGATTGTACTCTAATAGGCAGGGAAGTACCAATGCACATCAAGAAAGAAGAAGAGCAGCAAGCTGTTGCCTGTGGGGGTTCCTCTCAAGACACTCCGAGGGTAGACAGGTTCTCCTCAGTGCTCCTACCAGTGATTCACATGCTTCAAGTAGCCATGGCGACAGAGAGGCTCTTGCAAATGTGCAGGGGTTCTCCAGGCTTCAGATAGCCAACATCTTCACTTTAAGTTTATTTATTAGTGTCACTGCAATGAAGTGACTGTGAAAATCCCCTAGTTGCCACTCTTCGATGCCTGTTTGGGTACACTGAAGGAGAATTTAGCATGGCAAATGCATCTAACCAGCAGGTCAGAGCACCCAGAGGAAACCCATGCCATCTTGTTGCATCGAGATACTCTTTCTAACATGCTTCAATATGCTCTTATGAGGTGCAGTCTCTGGACTTGCAGCTGAGGCAGAGGCAGGCTATGGATCATGCTGCTCAGAGCCTGAGATGGCATGGTGACACAGTGGTTAGTGCTGCTGTCTCACAGTGCCAGGGACCCAGGTTCGATTCCCGGCTTGGTTCACTGTCTGCGTGGAGTTTGCACTTTCTCCCCGTGTCTGCATGGATTTCCTCCTGGTGCTCCGGTTTCCTCCAACATTCTGAAAGATATGCTGGTTAGGTGCATTAACCCAAACAGATTCCAGACTGTAGTGACCAGGGGAATTTCACAATAACTTCATTGAAGTGTAAATATAAGGCTTACTTGTGACTAATAGATAGTCAAATGGAACCAGTTGATCAAATGGAATCATTTCCACTTAATAAAGGCTGCAGGTGTCTCCAAAGGAGCTTCAATAACCACATGGGTCAACTTGATTACTCCATGGATGGCCCTAAAGGTTTCTATCTGGCCAGTGGTCTCAGTGTGGTAATGTACAAATCCTCCATTCTCCTGATCATGACATTGCTGATCTTGATGCAATGGCTGCCTGGGATATCTCCAGTGGTTCCTGGATGGAGCCAAGTGCCTAAAGATTTAACAGAGCTGTGACTTTCAATGACATTGGGTGCTCTACCAGTCCTAGAGGTCACAGGTCATTCAAGGGCAGGTTTGTCCAAACTAATAGCATGTGGAACACATTGCAATCCCCGTTTTGTGTGGTTCCCAGATTCTGTTTTCAGAATCCCAGCCAGACAGGGAAGTAAAGTGGAAAATGCTGGAAGAAATTGCTCCTCTATTCACCAGTGAGCCTATCAGCAGAAGATGAGGGAAAGAAACAATCTCTGATTTGAAAAGCAGCAAATGCCAGTGAGTTTGCTAGGGCAGAAGAGTTTTTTTCAGGAAGTCTGGGTATGTGGACCAGAGCGCCAGGGTCCCAGACTGAGAGATCAGAGTACTAGATCCAGGAGGAGAACCAGACCACAGGGGCCAAGGAATAGACAAGGCTGTGGGGGCAGGAATGAGACACCATGAAACACAGAGTGGGAGAAAGAGGGGTGGGGGAACAGGTTGCCTGGTTTTACAAGAGTGTGTGAGCATGTGGGTGTGCATGCGTGCCCTGGGATGAATTCAGCAAGCTTTGGGATTTAAAAAACTAATAAAATTACTAAACTAGGGAAATTAACTTAGAATAGGGACCACAATCTACCTTATACATACTTGCATTGACAGACACACAACAAATGCTTTCGAATCAAAACATGTATTCTAGATTTAAGCAAGTATTTTTTGATTGTATTGTGCACTTTGGCCAAATGCAACTGCCCTGAAGCATAATGGGAAGAGAGTTAAACCAGATAGGCCACATTCTTTGGGAACAATAGCCATAGAATACAGTTATGTTATCAGGAGAAGGTCAGGGAGAAAGCACATTCTCATACTTCAGACAGTGAATAGACATATTCACAATGTGGATATAAGTATTCACAATGTATGTAAAGTATTCAATTCTTACTGATAACAAAGCAGAAAGAGGCAGTGGGAACTTCATATTTTCAACCCTGTGGCTATGGTGGGAAGGCAATTCTTGAACCTTACGGATTTACAAAAAAGTGGGTAGGAAATTCCGGATCCTATAGACCAATGAATTCTTAATTCTCTCAAAGGTAGTATGCAATTGGCATAATAATATAAATAATATGGTAAATAATGTGTACCAACATAATTGGAGCATTCAGTTAGGCGGGAGAATTGAAGTTTTAAAATGTGTAACTGTTATACCATTACATTGTAAACTTCAGAGAGTGTCTGGCCACCTTTTACCCAGCATGCAGTGGTCAATAAAGTATGTCTTTAACCAGCATACCATCTTTCGCGAGTCTTTGTATTTAGCAGTTCAGTTCAATACTTAGCAGTTGAGAGAAAACCCCGCTTCACATGCGCTTCTATCCACTTTCTTCCCACTCCATCAACTATCAATAAATTCCATTGCAACAGTAAATTCAGCAATGTGCATAATATCGATAATGCTATTGATAGCCATCATAATCATCTATAAGACTGATACTCAATGTGTGAAATTTTGATACAAGCTAGAAGATCTGAAATTCCATCAGAATCAGCGGCACAGTTGTTAGCATTATTGCCTCACAGCTCCAGGAACTTGGATTTGATTCCCAGGGTGGGTCATGGCTTTGTGAAGTCTGCATGTTCTCCCATGCTTGCGTGGGTTTCCTCCGGATGCTATGGTTTCTCTCACAGTCCAAAGATGTGCTGTCTGGGTGCATTGACAATGCTAAATTGTCCCTTAGTATCCCAGGATGCATAAGTTAGAGGGATTAGCAAGGTAAATACATGAGGATAAGGCCAAAGTGGGCTTGTTGTCGGTGTAGACTCGATGGGCTGAATGGCTTCCTTCTGCACTATAGGTCTTCTGTGAGAATTGTTCACAGAAAACCTACTTCAGTCAAGGAAGAATTTTAACCTTCGACACATCAATATTCTGCACATTAAGAGTCAGTGTGAAAATGTTCTATGATATTAAAGCCACTTTCTTTCTCTGTTCTCAAGCAATCACTACTAGAAGATCACAGGCAATAACCTATTGTTTTTAAGGAGCATATTCCTGAGAACGTATGAACATTTAAGAATAAAATATCTAGCAGAGACACCAGGAGTTCTGTCCAACTTTATTTGCTTTAATTTCCTGTCATATTGGTTGCACTAAGTTACACACACTATAAGTATGAAGTCTGATGTAGAGATGAATAAAAGATCAGGAGGGTAAGTGGAAGTGAACTATTGGGACTGTTTATTAACACATTGTAATTTCCACCCAGAGTGGAACTTGATTCCTGGGTCACCTGACCAGTTCCCTTGAAGGGGTCATGTCCCAACATGCATAACACTAATGATGAATTATTTGCTGAGCTATCGTGTGGAGATCTATTTTATTTCAGATTAAGAAGAGACAGAAATTTGCTCTACCTTCAAATGGAGAAAAGTTACTTAGAATCATGGAATCTTACAGTGCAGAAGGAGGCCATTCAGCCCATCGAGTCTGCACCAACTACAATCCTACCTAGGCCCTATATCCACAACCTCATGCATTTACTCTAGCTTGTTCCCCTGACTCTAACGGGCAATTTTAGCATGGTCAATCCATCCATCCTGCCCATCTTTGGATTTGTGGCAGATTATTTGTACTGTCAGTCATAGCTATATGTTTCCCAAGTCTAGAAGTGGGCTTCAGCCAGTTTGTTAAACTGAATAATTTATGAGGCCTGGCCAACTGTATCTTTGATAAATTTCATTGAATTATCCCGTGCCTATTGCCAAACTCTCTGATTCATGCAATAGCTCAGAAGTATGGCAGTAAAAGAGAACTTCTGTGATGCCTGTTTGGCATTTGATCATCAAGCCAAAATATTTCCTTTTGAAAAGCATTCCATTTCACATTGGCTCATCTGTGCACAGTTTATAATAACATGCGAAGTAATTCTGGTCACAATGGGCCATATTATTTATGGGTTAATAGCACCTCTGCCTGCTCAGAGTATAGTCCTTGTGTTCAAGTACTAAGCTGTAATTTTATGTTTGTTACTGTTGCATCTTTACGCAGCTATAATTATGTATGATTAACATTTAATTAATGTAAAGTGCAATGTTTTGATGCGCTATTGTGTCGAAGACACCAATTCTGTTGGAAATGCAGGGGGAAAAAAATGGATATCCTCCAATGTGCAAGTACAGAAGCCATTCCAGCTGACAATGCTTTTTAATTATTCAATTCAATAATAGGTAGGCAAAAGAAGAGTCTCACAAACTGTTGTTCTAATCTTTTGTTTGAAGCAACTGATATTATCAGCAAAATAAAGGCCTGCGCCATCAGAAGAAATCTTCAACAATTACTGAAAAGTTTTAATCTGTACTTTCTTGTGCATTAATTGATTAAATTCCCTCTAGCTCTCCACCCCACCAAAAGGAGCAAAACAGAATTCATAGTGTGATTTAGCCTGATAACTAAGGTATTAAAATGTTCTATTCTGCTGGGCTCTGATTAACTTGCAGTACATTTCTATCACTGAATAGAATTGAGTAGAATCCCCACAGTACAGAAGAGGGAATTCGAGTCTGCACCAACTCTCTGACAGAGTAGCTTATCCCCGTCCTCTCCCTCCACCATACCTTTACCATGGCTAATACCCTTAACCTGGAGCACTAATGGCAAATTTAGCATTGCCAATCCATATCTTTGAAGTGTGGGAGAAACCCATGCAGATACGGGGAGAACGTGCAAACTCCACACACAGTCACCTAAGGCTGGTTCGAACCCATGCCCCTGGAGCTGTGAGGCAGCAGCATTAAACAGTGTGCTAAAAATATTATTTCTATTTATTTTAACTGAATCAGGGAATCATACAGCATAGATGGATTCTGTGCAACCCATCATGCCTGTGTCTTCACCTGATACCCTTTTGGATGTTACTTTTGAATCTGCTTCTCCACCTTTTCAATGCAAGTCACAAGAACGCACTGAATCCCCATCGGATCTCCGGTTCAATTGCAATCACTTTAAATCTGTGCCTTCTGGTTGCTGTCCTCTCTGCAACGGGAACTGATTTCTCTCTACTTACTCCACTAAAAACATTTGTTATGTTGAGCACCTCTATCAAATCTCCTCTTAACCTTCCGAGGGCAAGAATCCCAGTTTCTTTAGGTGCGATACATGATTGGATTTTTTTTATCCCTGTATCATTATAGTAAAGGGAGCCAGGAAGTAGAGTCAGGTGAACTTAAATCTATACCTGAAGGGAGGGGGAACTGCAAATGTAGTTGATTTTACTTTGCACAAATTTGAAAGCGGACTCAAACACCTTTTATTGGGCATTTAGATTTTTCTTTCTGCGAGAGCTTGGGACATTGTACCTCTCCAAGGCCCTGTCAACTTTCCTGCAGTATAGTGGTCAGAAATGAACACAATACACCAATTCAGTTCTCATCTTTATAAATGTGACACCCGTGAGCAGTGCCAGCAAACTTTCGATGGGACTGGATTCTGGGTCCCCTATTGGGATAGTGGCATCACTCAACACCATATTCAACACTGAGCTGCCTACCACTACAACTACAATAAGCAGCGAGCATGAAGTTGGTTAGCATGCTGCCTACATTATTTTGAACAATTGATGTTTATAATCACCAGGCCTAATCTCCGGTGCTATCTAATTTAACCCTTTATGTTCTTGCATGTTGAAGTTGTTGTCAAGCATTGGATGTTGCTCATTAGATCTTAATGAAATCTTTGTAATCTTAAGTTACAACGATTTCATTAAGATCTAATGAGCAGCATAAGTAGGTTAACAGCAAAGGGTTCAAGCCAGGAGCTAGGGAGTGATCTAGATAGACACTGGTCCTCTAATTGTGGTGCAGCAACTTCCAGATAAAACTCCATCCCCAAACAGTAAAATTTCAGAGGAAAGGACTGATTACCAGGCAGATTCCAGTCTCCAGATTTCAGAGAAGGGAAAAAAGAAGCACTTCTCCAAACAAGCAGACTGAGCTTGAGCTCTCCATGCAAGCCTAGCTGTACTTAGTCATATGACCTTACCTATCAATCAACCCAATCAAGCACTACTCCGCAATATCCCAGGGGAAATCCGAAACAACAGAACCCTGCATTAGTTCAGATTAAACAAGCATTGGAGCAATTAAGATCAATTATGTTGGTGCAGTAACAATACACTGCTCCTGGATCCAGACCAAATGGCTCTGATAAAATGAAAGGGACTAATAAATACAATCAGCATAGAAACATGACCGAAATATATCTCTTAAAAGGCACAGTATCATCACACAGGTGAACTTAAATTTATACCCAAAGAGAAGGAGAATTGCAAACATAGCTGATTTTATTTTGCACAAATCCCAAAAGTGGATTCAAACACTTTCTATTGGCATTTAGATTTTTTTTTCTGCAAAATGCCATAGGGACATTGCACAAAGTGTGCGAATTGATGAGTTAACTTCCTGCAAAGTGTCTGGCAAATTGATGGGTTAACTAGTTTTATGTGCAGTATAAAAACAGCCATGCACACCAGCTTTGTACAGGAACAATCCGCATGGAACAAATAGCAGAGCATGATTAAAGGCAAGGAATGAGTACGTTGCAAACAAGGGCTGAGCAGACCTCCAGGCACCAGAAATGAACGTTATCAAAGCTGCCTTTATCTAAATTACGTTTTTAAGGCAAGTAAGTTGCGCTCACACATAACCTTCTGAGGTTTTGAAGGAGATGAAAGGAGCCCAGTTCATTCACAACTAAAAACGTAATTTTCTACTATACAGTGCTCATGCCATCAGATGGCATTGTGACTGTAGCTGTATAAAATGGTTGCAAGCTGTGATAAACGGTGTTGCAGTGGTAATGTATTATGAAAGTTAAAGAAAACCACCAGTACTCCAGTCCTTTCTTCCCCTACCAATTATCTTCCCAAGTTGATCACTCAGCTACAATTCCACAATGTTACTCACACTCTACCTCCCTCACAAACTCTGTCGGCACTCTTTCATTTCCTTTCTAGTTGCTTGATTTCAGTTCAGTAGAGTATTGCCATGATGTCTTTGTCGCAGCATGCACCATGGCCTATCTGACATGACTGTGCCCTCCAACCTCCAATTTATGAGATGGATGAGCAAACTCTTACCACTGTGAAAGCTTATCCATCCATGTGTGTGTGGGGGGGGGAGGTGGAGGGTAGTACCATGTCACACATCGGTGATGACTAATGAAATAAAGCTAGATTCGATAAGGTGTGGGAATAAAAGATAGAAAATAACAGAGCAACAGCACGCTAAAGAACTGAGGGCACTATTATAAAGGAAAATAACCAGCAAAGGAACGTTGTCTCTCAATGTCGCAGAAAAAAAGGCAAAGAAAGAATCGTAGCTGTTAAGAATAAATTGCAATGCTGGTGTTTTCGAAGACTAAAACGTAATTTATAAGATGTTCCTGATTCATGTCAGCGATTGGCAGTGAGCAATAGCGCGACAACTTGTAATGTTACAGCACAATCAGATAAAGATCTGTGCCCATCACTTTCAATCTCATCCCATGCCACCTGAAAAGATAGCATTGGAGCTGGATATTTCCTCTGCCAATCTGTTCAATACAACAAGATGAAAAGATATGGATGAGATATCTCCTGCCACATCCCTACCACTCTCAATACAACAGGAACCTTTTTCCACTCCTAGCAACTCAGGCCTATCACAAAAGTCAACTGGATGCCCCCGATCACCATGCCATTTGATGGGAATGCTACCAATTTTCCCACCCCCTGCCTCTATCTGGGAGCAGCTACCAGGAAAGAAGTGCCAATACCCCTGGAACATTAGGAGCCTCTCCAATCTTTCAGAGCACTTACTGTCTCCTGGAAGGCCTGGGATCAGTACGATCCTCCTTTTAAACTGAAAGGAAAATATTTCTGCAGCACTGTTCCATTGCTTCATGCATGTTTCACTAGCTAGTGGTGGCAGATGCTTTCTATGTGTCAGAAATCTTGCTAGTGCTTGACTTGCATCTTAATGAGATCCATCCCAGTAATACAAATTAGGCTTGCAGCGAATTTGTCATAGCAGAAATCTGGACCTAATTCTGTTCCACCGATGGAAAAATATTAAGCCATTGCTGTTCTTTGACAAGGCCGAGAATGTTGGTGGGGAAGTCTCCCTGCCCACATTCAACAATCTTCTCAATGCAGCATGGTAACAATGTAACCATAAAGGAATGAAGTTTTTGCTCTTCCATTCATCATTTTTATTATGCTTTCATGAGATGTGGACTTTGCCGAAAAGATCAGCACTTCTTACAATCCCGAATTTCCCCCTGAACTGAGTGGCTTGCTGGGCCATATCAGAGGGCAGTTAGGAGTCAATCACATTGCTGTGGCTCTGAAGTCACATGTAACCCAGGATGATAGATTTCCTTCTCTGATGGACAGCAGTGAACCAGTGAGTTTTTATGAGAATCGATAAGAGTTTCGTGACCACCGTTAATGAGACTAGCTTTCAATTCCAGACTCATTCATTCAGTATAACTTCCACTAGCTGCCGTCATAGGATTTGAACCTGTACCCTCAAAGTATTAGCCTGGCTCTCTGGATCACTAGTCCAGTGACATCACTACTATCCCTCACCAACTTCACCCTGGGAATGACACAGATGTTGGGTTTTCCTCACAGCTCTTTCACAAAAGCAAGAGAATCCCTATGGATATTTATTCCCAACATTGCCACCCCAGCAATCTTCCCCAGGTCCTAAGCTTGTTCTATTCAGTAGTGAATGTGCCGTAAACTCTAAAGATAGAGGAGAAAGTGAACCAAAAAGAAGAAAAATGTGATTTCCCAAATGTATTTCTTCTATTCTCAGAATGCCTTGCAGGTATCTTTTACTTCTGGTTTATAAATTGGGGGCTCTGTGGGGTTAAAAGGATTTTTCTCTCTCAAATTAACAATATATGGAAATTGATGCTTTTCCTGGTGTTAGTGTGACCCCCATGGGCTTTTGTTTTGCAATATTTTTTCACTGTCTTTCCACCAAACAAGATGTTGTGAAACATTCATTGTAAACAGTGCACTCCAACTTAAAGAGATTTTATTGCTCCCTAGTGGCCCCGTAGTTGGCCTGTGAAATGACTCTACAAAATTCATAATATGTAATGTTTTCTAAGTCAGCGAGTTGTGACTTCTGTAATTGTCTGAACATCTCCTCAATTCCCAGGGGTGCCAACAGTACCACATGATCTGCTATGCATTATTCGTTTGGATGCCGCAATTATGGAATAGTGCAGAAGTTCTAAAAGATCCAGAATTCTTCAGATGTATCAAGCATATATGGATTTGAAGCCAAAGTAGATTCACAGCTAAGGGATGAGTCTCTCTTTATTAAAGAGAATTGGGCATCGATTTCGTTCAGAACGCTTAAAACTCCAGCTTGGTATCATTTAGACAGCGCTTCTTAATTTATCCCATTCTTCTCCTATTCTTTTCAATCTTAGCTGTGGGTTGCAATATAAAGCTATGGCCTTTCATCATCAAACATTTTGGTTCTTCATCCTAAAATAGTTGATACCTTAAGGTCTTTCTCTCATGTTTGCAATTAAGCCACCAATTTGCAGACCCCATTTATTACATAACATATACGTTGCCTTCCCAGAGGCAACACTCCAATTTCCCCTCACAGGGTGTGAACTATACAAGGTTATTGAATAGGTTTTCCCTAATCTGGTTCCAATGAAAGTAATTAAGAAATTATTCTGACGTGATGTTTTTACATTATAATTGATAGTAGATTTGTTTTCTGTCACTCAACAATAAACAAGGAAGGATATTCCAATTCTATCCAATCCAGGAAAAGAAATTCCCACCTGTGGTCAACGGATCTATTGCTGGTGTATCAAATTATTCATCCTGCCTGGAATGATTCCCATGCCAAGCGGAATTGAAGATAGAAACATTCAGTCCTTTGAGCCTGCTCCAACATTGATTATGGTTTATGGCTGATCATCAAATTCAATATTCTGATTCCCACTTTCCCCCCATATCCCTTGATCCCTGTAACCCTAAGAGCTATATCTAATTTCTTCAAATCAGACAACATGTTGACTTCAACTACTTTGTTAGTGAATTCCATACATTCACCACCTCCTAGGGTGGAGAAATTTCTCCTCACTTCAGTTCTAAAAGGTTCAATCCTTATCCTCAAACTATGTTCCCCTAGTTCTGGACTTCCCCATCATAGGAACATTTATGTCTCCTCATAAAATCGTAGAATATCCAGAGTACAGAAAGAGGCCTTTTAGCCCATCGAGTCCGTGCCAACCACAATTCCACCCAGACCCTATCCTGTGACCCCACATATTCATCCCGCTAATCCCCCTATCACTAGGGGCAATTTAGCATGGTCAATCAACCTAACCCACACATTTTGACTATCCATTTTTTATTGTTTTTGTACTGCTACTTATTGGTGGAGGTCATACTGATAGTGGTGTATATTTGTTCTCTATCTCTCTACGCTATTTTTATTCTGTTGTTAAGGCTTTGAATACACTGACGTATTGCAGCAAAATGTTCTGTAAATATTATTTTACTGTTTGCATTTGGAGTAAATGGATGGGACAGATAAGAGCAGCCAACGGCCTAAAATGCAGTAAGATGTTTAAAATGGAAAGGATCGTCTCCAATGGATAATTCCAGTCTCTCAGCAACAATGCTTGAAAAAAGCAAGAGTTTGAAATAAAGCAACAATATTGTAATCTTCAGTCTTCAACTCACATTGAACTTAATTCTGTGGAAGCACAGAATTACCCCTCAGAATACACTCGTATCACACTGAAGAAGCATAACTGAAGTTTTCTATTCTTTGTGGTTAGAATAACGATGGGGAACACACAGGGCATCCTCAGAGTGCAATCAAGCTCCACATTTTATTTTCTTATTCATTCTCTGGATGTTGGCATAGCTAGCATGGCCAACAGTTCTTGCATTACGTCTGATGATGAGTCATTTTCTTGAACTGTTGTGGTCCATAAAATAAATGTACTCCCACAGGATTGTCCGGCAGTGCGTTCAAGAGTTTTGGCCAAGCAGTAATGAAAGAAAAGTCAAATATATTTCCGAGTCAGAGTGGTGCATGTTTGGGAGAAAACGTGGAGAAGATGACGCTCCAATACACCTCTTACCTCGTCCTTTACAGTGGTAAAAATTGCAGATTTGGGAGTTGCTATCAAAGAAGGCTTGGAGAATTGCTGCCATGCAATTCATGGCTGTACATCCTGCATCCACAGTGTGACAGTGAGAATGACTGTTTATGATGGAGAATATGGTGCCAGTCTTGTGAAAAATGGCATAGAAATTCCAATAGCAACAGTTTAGATGGGGCCAGGCATTCAAATCTGGACAAAGTCCCTTTTCTGTGTTGGTGGTTGGTAGATGGGAAGATGGCAAACTGAGCTTTGCTGTTCTGCAAGACAATATTACAGGTTCCACCATGTAAGGATAATCATGTCGTATGGTTCCCACCTAACCACTTTGGTTTTGACACTAGGTTCCTAGATTGTTAACGTCCAACCCTTAAGGAACAGTTGCAGGGCTTTGTCCCAGAAGACCAGAAGACTCTAGTTGACAAGCCCAGATTCTGAAATACAGATTGCCTTTACAGATAATTCCTTTTGAATTTGGCCTTTGCATCCCATATAGATCATAAGGCCTCTTCAGAGATAGTGAGGTCCAAATTTTGCCAATATTGCCAGAAGAGTTCCTATCAAAAATCACAGACATAGCTTCAGCCACCTTATAAGGTCATTGTCTAGTTTTAACATTTTAGAAATTAGCCATGATGATATACATAAAAATAAAAATATAGAATTTGAGGTCTTAATTCCATTACAGAAAGTAAAGAGGTGGGTCAATCATCACAAAATAAGTAACTTTTAATCTGTTTTGAGTAGAAACCTACAAATATAATAAAAATAATAATATAATATAATATAAATATTATCTGGATGAGGGTATTGAAGGATGGATTAGTAAGTTTGCGGATGACACTAAAGTCGGTGAAGTGGTAGATGGAGAAGAGGGGTGTTATAGTTTGCAGAGAGACTTGGACAAGTTGCAGAGCTGGGCTGAGAGGTGGCAAATGG
Organism: Sphyrna mokarran; assembly: GCA_024679065.1. Lineage (NCBI taxonomy): Eukaryota > Metazoa > Chordata > Chondrichthyes > Carcharhiniformes > Carcharhinidae > Sphyrna > Sphyrna mokarran. The sequence goes on along the minus strand of JAGIQG010000022.1, from coordinate 22,697,655 downwards.
AGTTTAATGTGGAAAAGTGTGAGGTAATGCACTTTGGCTGGAATAATAAATGTGTAGAGTATAGGGCTAATGGTAGGATTCTTAATAGTGTTGATGAACAGAGGGATCTTGGTGTATTTGTGCATAGATCCCTGAAAGTAGGCAGTCAAGTCGATAAGGTTGTTAAGAAGGCATATGGAGTCTTAGCTTTTATTGGTAGGGGGATTGAATTTCGGAGCCGCAACGTCATGTTGCAACTGTACAAAACTCTAGTGCGGCCGCACTTGGAGTATTGTGTGCAGTTCTGGTCCCCGCATTATAAGAAAGATGTGGAGGCATTGGAGAGGGTACAGAGGAGGTTTACCAGGATGTTGCCTGGTATGGAGGGCAGGTCTTATGAAGAGAGGCTGAGGGATTTGAGGTTGTTTTCGTTAGAAAGGAGGCGGCTAAGAGGGGATCTTATTGAAACATATAAGATGATTAGAGGTTTAGATAGGGTGGACAGTGATAGCCTTTTTCCTAGGATGGAGAAAGCTAGCACGAGGGGACACAGCTTTAAATTAAGGGGTGATAGTTATAGGACGGATATCAGAGGTAGGTTCTTTACCCAGAGGGTGGTTAGGGAGTGGAATGCCCTGCCTGCGGCAGTTGTAGATGCGCCAAGTTTGGTGGCGTTTAAGAGGTTAGTTGATAAGTTTATGGAAGAGATGGGAATGGTTTAGTTTGGAGGGTCATTGCTTTTTTCATAATTGGTCGGCGCAACATCGAAGGCCGAAGGGCCTGTTCGGCGCTGTAATGTTCTATGTTCTATATATATGAATGGCAGAGGTTTTGATAATAATACCATTTGTTAATAGTGGGAGGTGGTTAGAGGTAGTCATTGCTTGGCATTTTATGACATGAATATTACTTGCTACCTATAAGCAACAAAACTGAATGTTGTCTAGGTCTTGCTCTGGAGTTTTCTCCATAACCTATGGAGTTGTATATGGAATTGAACATGTGCAATCATCAATGAAATTTCCCACTTCAGACCCTACATTGGAGGGTAGGCCATTGATGAAGCTGCTGTAGATGATTGAGGCCAGGGATCTCCCCTGAAGAACTTTCCCAACAATGTTCTAGGGCTGTGATGATTGGCCTCCACTAATGTCTTCCTTGGTGCGCGGTAGCCAGAGGAGAGTTGTCCACTGATTCCCTTCAATCTTGCAAGGACACCTTAATGCCACACTGGGTCAAATGTGGCCTTGATTTCAAAGACAATCAATCTTAACGCACTTCTAGAGTTCAATTCTTTTGTCCTTGTTTGGATTAAAGCTATAATGAGGCCTGGCTCCAAGCAATCCTGACAGAATTTAAGCTGTACAATGATGAGTAGGTTATTGGTTTGCACTCTCTGATACCACTGTCAACAATAACTTCCATCACTTGTGAGTAGACTGATGAGTAATTGCTGGATTGGATCTTTCCTGCTTTCTGCGGACAGTTTTCCACATTGTTGAGTAGCTGCCATGTTGTCACTCTTCTGGAACAACGTGGCCAGCGGATCAGCTAATTCTGCAGCATAAGTCTGCAGCATTATAATTTGAATGTTATAAAAGCCCATAGCCTTTCCTGTAGCTTGATTCCTGAGCTGTTTCTTAATATCATGTGGATTGAATCAAATAGGTTGAAAACTGGCTTCTGCGTTGGTTGGGATGTCAGGAGGAGGCTGAAATGAGTCATCCACTTAGCACTCACAGCTGAAGATAGCTGCAAATGCCTAAGCACTGTGTTTTGCACTCAGATGTTGGGCCTTTATTATCATCACGGTTCATGGAGCCTCCTCCTTCCTTTAATTGTTTAATTGCTCACCACCCATGGATGTGGACATTCACCCATGATAATTTCCACTTCCTTCTCAATCTTTCTTTTTGTTAATTTTGCAGTCCTTCAATAGCATTGTTGATGTAGATATACAGTTGATTGTCTCGTCCATTTGGAGGAAGGAACAGAAGGCACTACTGCTAAGTTTGCAGATGACACAAAGATATGTAGAGGCACAGACAGTATTGAGGGAACAGAACGACTTGGATAGGTTAGGAAAATGGGCAAAGAAATGGCAGATGGAATATGATGTGGAAAAGTGTGAGGTTATGCACTTTGGAAGGAGGAATGGAGGCATAGACTATTTTCCAAATGGGAAAATGCTTAGAAATCAGAAACACAAAGGAACTTGGGATTCATTGTTTAAGATTCTCTTAAGGTTAACGTGTAGATAGGAAGGCAAATGCAACGTTAGCATTCGTGTTGAGAGGGCTAGAATGCAAGAGTAGGATGTCTTCTGAAGTTGTATAATGCTCTGGCCAGACCCCACCTGGAGTATTGTGAGCAGTTTTGGACTCCATATCTAAGGAAGGATCTGCTGGCCTCAAAAGGATCCAGAGGAGGTTCACAAGAATGATCCCTGAAAGGAGAAGGAATGGCTGAGGTCTCTGAGTCAGTACTCATTGGAGTTTAGAAGGATGAGGGAAAATCTTATTGAAACTTACAGGATACAGTGAGACCTGGAGAGGATATTTCCAATAATAGGAAAAGCTAGAACCAGAGGGCACAGCCTCAGGCTAAAGGGATGATTCTTTAGGACAGCGATGAGGAGGATTTTTCCAGCCAGGGAATGGTGAATCTGTGGAACTCTTTGCCGCAGAAGACTGTGGAGGCCAGGTCATTGAGTATCTTAAGGCAGAGATTGATAGGTTCTTGATTGATAAGCAGATCAGGAGTTATGGGGAAAAGGCAGAAGAATGGGGGTAAGAAGAAAAATCAGCCATGATTGAACGGCAGAACAGATTCAATGGGCCGAGTGGTCTAATTCTGCTCCTATGTCTCATGGTCATTCATGTCCTGGTTACCCTCACCCATCGATAATATCCCTTGCAAAATGTAAAACCTCAAAAAAGTACAAAGACAAATCTAACTAACAGCAGGTGTGAGTAGATTCTCTGCCACAGCAAACCTGGAACCATTCCTTTCCCAGAAAAACAATTTCAGTCAAGATGAGGTGTTTTAGCAGGTTTTGGGTGGCGTATAAATGATTACAATGATCTATTGCACTGAGCAGCATGGTGGCAACGTGGTTAGCACTGCTGTCTCACAGTGCCAGGAACTCGGGTTCAATTCCCAGCCTGGGGCATTGTGTGGAGTTGGCACATTCTCCTCATGTCTGTGTGGGTTTCCTCTGCATACCTCAGTTTCCTCCTAGAGTCCAAAGAATGTGCGAGTTAGATGGATTGGCCATGTTAAATTGCCCCTTAATATCGGGGGGTCAGTGTGTGAGGGGGGGGGGGGGGGCGGTAGAGTTGGAAGCTAGCTAGGGTGAGTGCATGGGATTATGGAGATACAGCCTGCAGATTTGATGGGCCAAATGACCTCCTCCTGCGCTGTAAGATTCTATGATAGGGGTGACACAATAGCACAGTGGTTGGCATTGCTGCTTCACAATGCCAGGGATCCAGGTTTGATTCCTGGCTTGGGTCACTGTGTGGAATTTGCTTGTTCCCCCATGTCTCTTCCTTTGGGTGTTCTGGTTTCCTCCCACATTCTAAAAGATATTGCTGGTTAGGTGCATTGACCCGAGCAGGCGCCAGACTGTGACAAGTAGGGGAATTTCACAGTAACTTCATTACAGTATTAATGTGAGCCTTAGTTGTGACTATTAAGTAAACTTTATGATTCTGTGACAGATTATAACTGAAAGCACAGTGACATCTCTCATCCACATGTTTTTAAAAATGTTTGCCTAATCAGATAAGCGGCTATGATGCATTAGAGAGTGTTGTTCAAACTGACAAGCCATTAATGCAAATCAAGAAATGCCCAAAGTTACACCATTCATTGCATTTTTTTTCCAGTTTATTGGAGAGTTAAACAGAAGCCTATTTGCGCAGCAGTCAGCTATACTTTTAAACATCGTATTAAAGTGCATTTTGATTTTGTCAAAGATTCAGCGAAATGGCAAAATGCTTTTTTTTTATGCACTCAGCTAGACTTCAGCTCATGCTGGTGTAAGTAAAGTGGATTATGACTTACGTCTGCTCCTGAAATTTTATTATAATAGCTAACTTGGATCTTTCGTCTTACATGAGCCAACTCCAGTTGAAAATATCTGGCCACAACATCAGCAGAAAGGTAATGCAATATTGTTTGAAATACCGCCTACTCATTAGTGCAGCCTGCAGGAGTCAAAGACTGAACAGTCACGTCGTGACACATTACAAAAGTATTTCATTTTGCTTTCTTCATATAGACAAGGAAGGCACAATTGTCAGTGTGATCATTGCAAACGATATAATAACTTGGTTTCAAAATTAGAACACAACGTTAGCTCTGTTCTGCTTAATTTATCACAACTCCGTTCATATTAAAAGTAGTTCAGCCTTTGCCGGGTTCAATTCAACATAACAGTAATATTTAATTTGGACAATTACAGTATGTGCTTTACCCAGTTCACTTGACAGGATAAAAGGCAGCAATTGTGCATGTCTTCTCTACCTCTTCTGGGATAAGATTAGTATAAAGACATACATTAGTATAAAGACAAATTTCTGCTGTTAACTCTGACACTGACAGTAAATCGGGGGAAATTTCTACATCCACGACTGAGTGGGTTTGGGAGCAGTTGGGGCAGGGGAGGGGTTAAAAGCATGGAAATTGATGACGCATTGGGAAGCAGATTCCAACCCACCGATTTCTACATTTCACTGAGTACATTAGGTGAGCAACTCGCTCAGGGGAGGTGGGCTGTTAATTTCAATGTACTAACAGCTCATCAAGAGCAAGTTTCCTATGGGTTTGAAATTTAACTCAGTTCGCTAACTTCCCAAGCTTTCTGGAACTTGCAACTAAAAGCAAAGCAAGGACAAAGTGACAGTGCGGTAATGGTAGCATAATGGTAATGTCACTGGACTAGTGACAGTAAGAAGTCTTACAATACCAGGTTAAAGTCCAATACGTTTATTTGGTAGCTCAAGCCACTAGTTTTTGGGGCACTGTCCCTTCATCAATTGGACTAGTAACCCACAGCCTCAGGTTAATGATCTGGGGACACAGGTTCAAATCCCACCACGGCAGCAATTGGAGAAATTTGAATTCAATTGATATGTCTGGAATATACCTTAACTCATTAATGGGGGTGGCATGGTGGCACAATAGTTAATACTGCTGCCTCACAGAGTCAGGGACCCAGGTTCAATTGCTGGCTTGGGTCACTGTCTGTACGGAATCTGCACATTCTCCACAAATCTAATGGGTTTCCTCCAGGTGCTTCTGTTTCCTCCCACAGTCTGCAAAATGTGCTGGTTAGGTGCATTGGCCATGTTAAATTCTCCCTCAGTGTACCTGAACAGGCATCGGAGCATGATGACTCGGGGATTTTCACAGTAACTACATTGCAGTGTTAATGCAAGCCTACTTTTGACATTAATCAATAAACATCAAACTTTTGGTGGCCATGAAACTATCAGTTGTAGTAAAGATATACCTGGTTCACTAATGCTCTTTAGGGAAATCTGACATCCTTTCCCAGTCTGGCCTATATGTAATTCCAGACTCACAGCAATGTGGTTGACTCTTAACTGTTCCCTTATGTACTCACCTGATGAAGGAGCAGCACTCTGAAAGCTCGTGATTCCAAATAAATGCATTGGACATTAACCTGGTGTTGTGAACTTCTTACTGTACCCACCTCAGTCCAATGCTGGTATCTTCACATCATGTTCTCTGAATTGTTCAAAAACAATTACGCATGGATAACAAATGCTGGCATTGGTGGCAATTCCGACATCCCACGAAGTAAAGTGTAGGCAGAACAAAGACAGTAAGGAAAAAAGTGAAAGGCAAAGAAACCAAAGACAAAATTCAATAAGGGCCACACTACATCAGAATTCTAAGAGGGCAATAAATCCCATAAAAAAATAAGCCTGAAGCTCTGTGTCTCAATGCAAGGAGCGTTTGTTTTAGGGTGGATGAATTAATTGCGCAGGCAGTCATGAATGGATATGATATAATATGATGTAATCACAGAGACTTGATTCCGGGATAACCAGGGATGGGAAATCAACATCCAGGGATATTCAATATTCAGGAAAGATACTCGGAAGGATAAAGGAGGGCAGGCGATGGTAGCAAGGTGGTTAAAGAGGAGATAAATGCAATAATAAGAAAGGACATTAGCCTGGATAATGTGGAATCTGTGAAAGTGGAGTTGCGGAACACCGAAAGACAAAAATTGCTAATGAGGATTGTGTACAGACCATCAAGCAGTAGTAATGAGATTGGGGATGGCTTCAAGCAGGAAATTAGGGATGCATGCAATAAGTTAGCATGAGTGACTTCCATCTGCATATTGATTGGCTCTCCAAACTGGTAGCAATGCAATGGAGGAGGATTTCTTGGAATGTATAAGGAATGGTTTTTCGACAAATATGTTGAGGAACCAACTAAAGAGCAGGCCATCTTAGATTGACTATTGTTTAATGAAAGAGGATTAATTAGCAACCTTGCCATGCGAGATCCTTTGGGGAAGAATAATCATAATATGTTGGAATTGCGTTCATCATGCAATTGGAGCACCCGGAAGAAACCTACGCAGACAAGGGGCAAACATGCAAACTTCACACAGACAGTGACCCAAGTCAGGAATCGAACCTGGATCTCTGACACTGTGACATACAGTGGATTTTCACAGCAGCTTCATTGCAGTGTTAATGTAAGCCTACTTGCGACTAACAAACAAACTTTAAACTTTAAATAAATCCTATGATGGCAGATGATGTAATTTTAATTCAATAAAAACTTAGAATTAAAAATCTAATAATGACCATGAAATCATTATCAATTGTCCGAAAAACTCATCTGGTTCACTAAAGTCCTTTAGGGAGGGAAATCTACTGCCCTTACCTGGTCTGGCCTACATTGTGACTCCAGGTCCACAGCAATGTGGTTGACTCTTAAATGTCATCTGAAATGGCTGAGTAAGACACTTAGTTCAGGGATAATTGGGGATGGGCAACAAATGCAGGTCCAGCCAGTGACATTCACATCTTACAAATGAACAAAATACGTAATCTATCAGCATGGTGCCACTTACACTGTATTAGCATTTGCGTCTTAGATGAAGATCAGAATGACCAGCCATGAAACCAGCATCAACAGATGCAGCAAGCACATCAACAGGAGAATCAGCTGCAGCTCCACAAAAGGAGATGCAGGGAGATGCAGCTTACGTGGCTTGCAGGAGGTGACACAGGATGGACAGGCAGATAATCCACTTCCTGGAGACGTAGAATCTCATTGTAGGTAGCAGCAAATATTTGCAGCTTTTTGCCAAGTGGACCTGGTGCTCTACATTACCAGTGGATGTCAAATTCATCACTGGCCTCAACTTTGTCTCTGTTTCCTTTGGAGTTACCAAGGATATTTGAAGTATTGTGCTATTAGCTTGCCATAAATATATTCTTATAGGTGATGCCCATACTTGCCAGGGCAGAAAATCATTTTCACTTTACAATCAATGATGCCACACAGAATAAGCATATACTCAAGGTTGGGCCGTTAAAATATCCTGAATTATTTACCACCCTTAATAGAATAGCACCATGGCTGAGGGACTTCAGTTATGTGGAGAGGTGGGAATTGCTGGGCTTGTTCTCCACTGGAGCAGAGAAGGTTAAAAGGGGATTTAATAAAGATGTTCAAAATCCTGAATGTTTTTATAGAATGAAAGGAAATTATTTCCAGCATCAGAAATAATCAGACAACATAGCTTTATGCCAACCAGCAAAATAACTAGAAATGACATGAGAAGAATTTTGTTTACATGGCGTGTCATTGTGATTAAGAATTCACTGACTGAAAGGATGCTGGAAGCAGACTCAATAATAACTTTCAATTCAACAATAGCTGACAATCGAATGAATAAATAATAGCTGTGATGTCAGTTTGCCTTTAAGAACTGTGTTTTTATCCTGTTTCTGGTAAGGGTTATATTTAAAATTCAACAGTTTTACATGGTGTCGATTTGATTGGGATAGCAAGGGGACAAGCTAGGGTAAATGCATAGGGTTATGGGGATAGAGCCTGGGTGGGATTGTGATCAGTGCAGACTTGATGGGCTGAATGGCCTCCTTCTGCTTCTGTACCATAGGGCATTTGCTTAATCTGAGTTCATGCAGTTTTTTTTTATTTTATTTTTCCCCCAAGGCTTCAGAGCAGTGTTTTGATTTGGTTGTTTGACAGAGACAGTCATGTGTTAATGGCTGGAGCTAAGCTTACAGGAAAAAAAAGTCAGTTTTAGCTTGGCCCCAAAAGAAGCAAAAGGCATCCTTCTGTCTCTCTCCTTCTCTCTGGATGCTGCTGTTTGGAGCTATCAGAAAACAGATGTCTCTCTCTGTACTGTTAACAAGTAGAAGCATGTATGCCATTGTATGTTGCAAACTGACTTTGAAGAGGAGTTTAAGTCCATTAGGGATTATTGCTTGAATTGGAACTGATAGAGATTGATTAGCAGTTAAGAACTGTATCTTGTCATGTTCAAATAATGTTCAATTGGTAAATGTTAAGTTAATTCATTCATTATAGTTAAACTGTATTGTTAAGACATAAGGCCATAAGACATGGAAATATAGAAACATAAAAGGTAGGAGCAGGAGGAGACCACTTAGTCATTCAAGTCTGTGCCATTCATTACAATCAAGGCTGATCAACCAACTCAATAGCCTAATCCTACTTTTTCCCCATATCATTTGATCTCATTTACCCCAAGTGCTATATCCAGCCACTTCTTGAATACATTCAATGTTTTGGCATCAAATATTTCTTGTGGTAATGAATTCCACAGGCTCACTACTCTTTGGGTGAAGAAATGTCTTCTCACCTCTGTCCTAAATGGTCTATCCTAAATCCTCAGACTGTAACCCCTGATTCTGGGCTTCGGCACCATTAGGAACATCCTTCCTGCATCTACCCTGCCCAATCCTGTTAGAATTTTATTAGTCTCTATGAAATCTTCCGTCATTCGTCTGATCTCCAGTGAAAACGATATAGGAGCAGAATTAGGCCATTTGGGCTATCAGGTCTGCTCTATCATTCAATCATGGCCGATATAATTCTCATCCCCATTCTCCTGCCTTCTCCCTATAAATTAAATGTTAAAGTTAAATCAAGTTTGTTTTGATAAAAACTTCCTAGTGTGTCAATCAAGTCACACTGGAGTGGAACACTTTACACTCACATTAGTGTCAAAAGAGCAAATAGTTGGAGTCCAATCTAACTTCATAAAATGCCTTTAGGTTTCTGATCTCATATAAGGGGAAAAATTTAGAGAGAAATTGTAGGAGAGTAAAATAAATGCTATAGTGCTTTGAGGAAGTCAGCACAGCTATAAGAGGCTGAATGGTGTCTTTCACTGCTATATAATTTTATGATAAATCCAGGAGTGAAGATTGAACTGAAACTATCTGAACTGTCAGGCAAACTGACAACATGTTAAGCAAATACAAATCAAACGGTTAATAATTTCAATAGATAATTACAGCAAAGTTTCCCATTTTATTCAGTACTTGTTATTTTAAACTGCAATTTGGTACATTTTATTAAAGTTTGTTTTATTATTGTCACAAGTAGGCTTACATTAACACTGCAATGAAGTTACTGTGAAAATCCCCTAGTGGCCACAATCTGGCGCCTGTTCAGGTACATGAGAGAGAATTTAGCATAGCCAGTGCAGCTAACCAGCACATCTTTGGAGTGTGGGAAGAAACTGGAGCACCAAAAGGAAAGCCACGTAGACATGAGGAGAACATACAGACTTCCCACAGACAGTGACACAAACCAGCAGTCGAACCTGGGTCGCTGGTTCTGTGAGGCAGCAGTGCTAACTACTGTGCCACTGTGTTGCCCCCCTCAGCCCAATACTGAGACAAGCATTATATTCCCAACATATTAATTGAAATCAAACCACATGAGCTGAACAGAAGTTAGAATCAGATTTTGTAAAAAACTGCAAAAAAATTCTGAATATCACAAATCTTCTTGTTTCAGCCCAGTTATCATTATTTGCAACATTAGAATACAAACTCATATGACATTCGCTGTCCATATTTTAACAGAAGCATTAATCCATTTAAATGACTGATATATAATTTCATCATTATCCACCAAACTTGTGTTTTGTTACTCTCGAGAGACTAGACAAAGCTATGGGAACTTCAAATTGGCCTTTAATTCAAACTACAGCAAGATGGGCTACAGACTTCCTGAGTGATACATGGCATGAGAGATAAAATATTTGGTTAGCTTACAAGTAATTTGCATATACCAACCACAAGTATATATTTATTCCGAAGTTACTGATATCACAACTAATCATAGAATCGTAGGAAGCCTACAGTGGAGAAGAGCCACACATCCCATTGAGCCTGCATTGACTCTCTGAACAGCATCTCATGCAGGCTCTCTGCCCCACTCTATCCCTGTAACCCCACACAATTCTTATGGCTACTCCATCTAACCTACACATCTTGGGACACTATGGGGCAATTTAGCATGGCCAGTCCACCTAAGCTGCAGATTCTTTGGGCTGTAGGAGAAAACCAGAGCACCCAGAGGAAATTCACACAGACACTTGCAGAACGTACAAACTCCACACAGTCACTCAAAGCTGGAATCAAACTCATTCTGCATTTTCTCTTTTCCTTCTCTACATACAGTATGCTTTGCCTGTATAACACACTGTATACTAATACATGTGACAATAATAAATCAAATCAAGTCTTAAACTCTGATTATGACTCAACATCCAACCATATAGGCTGCACTCACATCCTGACTGATTGACAGATTGGTTGGATACTGGTAACTCTCAAGTAATTTCCTAAATTTAAGTCAGACTATTGTTTAAAGATTAAAATTTTCATATGGCGGGGAGGTGACTTAATAGAGGCCTGTAAAACTGTAGATAATTTTGATTCCAAGGATACTGAATTCAATAAGGAATTCAGAAAAGACTTCTTTACCCAAAGGTTGGCAAAAATGTGGAACAGTCACAGGGAGCAGTTGAAACCAACAGTATAGATACATTTAAATGGAACTTGGGTAAGCATAAGAGGGGGAATGAAATAGAGAATTGTGATGATAGATATAAATAAGGAAAGACAGGAGGAGGTTGGCACATAAACACAGGATTGGACAAATTGGACCAAATGGCTTGTTTCAATTTTGTATGTCCTATGTGATCCTATGTAAAAAGAAATTGGATTAAAGTTCCTCGTAATGCACAAGCACCAAATAAAAAAGGAGAGGAAAAATTGAGATTAAGTCACCCTTGGACATTCTCTCCTCTGCTTCTAACAACATGAGAAACTTGAAAATTAAAATTAGTTTTTTTTGTGGGGAGTGGGGGGAGAGGTCTGTATTAGGAGAAGTTGGATGTAGCAAATGACAGAAAATTGTGTAGGTTAGACCCATGCAAGGAACAGCCCAATTTCCTGATATTCGCTCCATCCAGGTAATCAAGTGTTTGTGGAGGTAACACAGGAAAATCTCTCCTCAATTCCCAAAACCAATGTCTTATCTTGATAATAATATATGGCACTGAAATAGCAATACATGGGGAGATTTATTTTAAGAGGAAAACAAATATTGAAACAGATATTTAAAAAAAGGAAAAATGATCAATGCTAAAACATAGTTTCCACCAGTTTAATATTAGCTTTTTAGTTCCAAGGTACTTTGATAAATTATATCTACATAATCCATAATTTAAATGCAATTTGTGCCCTATAGCTCAATGCATATTTCTCTAAAAAGAGAACAGATGAACAAATGTTCAAATGTGTCAGTTTGTTTATTTCCATTGCTTTTCCAGCTCTGTTTAAGGATAATGATGGATCATTAATGAAATCAAAGGTAAACTGAGCTAAGTCTAGACATTTCTTTAAATTGTTCTTCCACAGCATGTGAGCATCACTGGCTGGGCCAACATTTATTGCCCATCCCTGATTATTTGAAAGTAACCGATAATAACATTGGATCTGTTGTAGTGTGAAATTTGGTATGTCGATTATGACTCTCAATAACTTTATCAGGTGCACTATAAAAGCATTCTTTTGGTTGAATTACAGATTGGTATGGCTCCTGCTCTGACCAAGACCGCAAAAGGTCATAAATGTAGACCAATCCATCACACAAATCAGCCTCCCATCCATTGCTTATGTCTACATTTCTCGCTGCCTCAGAAAAGCAGCCACCATAACGAAAGACTCCACGCACCCCAGACATCCATCTTCTTCCATTGGCAAAAAGATACGAAAGTCTGAGGTCACATACCAACCAACTTAAGAACAACTTCTTCCCTGCTGTTATCAGATTTTTGAATGGACTTACCTTGCATAAAGTTGATCTTTCTCTACACCCTAGCTATGACTGTAACACTACATTCTACACCCTCTTCTTTCATTCTCTATGAACGGTATGCTCTGTCTGTATAGCATGTAAGAAACAATACTTCTCACTGTATGCCAATACATAAATCAAATTAAAATCAAAATCAATGATAACAAGCTATAAGGGTGAGCCTTCCCAATAAACTATGTAACCAATGACAAAATGATGTGATGGTCAGCTGACTCAATATAAATAAGAACCTGTTGGGAATTGTTAGATTGCTTGGAATGGCCCAGGATGAGGCCTCAAGTGTTGGAATAATGAAATTTCTTTACTAAACCTTTTTCTTTGACTTGTAAGTTAGAGTAAGTTTTGTTATATTTTATTGCCTACACCTGAAAAGTTCCTTCTGGAGATCAACATTAATTGCCCTTGAGAATGTGGCGTTGAACTGCCTTCTTGAACACCACAGTCCGTATGGTACAGATACACCCATGGTGCTCATAGGGGGAGAGTTCTATAAACTTGACCCAGCAACAGTAAATAGTGATATAGTTCTAAGTCAGGATGGTGTGTGGCTTGGAAAGGAACTTGCAAGTGGTGGTGTTCCCAGACCTTTGCTGCCCTGGACCTTCTAGATGTAGTGGTTGCAGATATGGCAGATGCTGCCTAAGGAACTTTGGTGAGTTGCTGCAGAGCATCTTGAAGATGGCCCAGCCCACTATCACTGTGCAATGGTAGTGGAGAATGTGAATGTTGAAGGTTGATACCAACCAAGCAAGCTACTTTGTCTTGGATGATATTGAGCTTCTTGAGTGTTATAAAGTTATTCTTATCTAGGCAAATGGAGAGTATTACATCACACTTCTGATTTGTGCCTTACAGGTTCTAGAGAGCATGGAGTTGACCATTGCTGAATTCTGAGCCTTTGACTTGCTATTGTAGCCACAATATTTATATGGCTATTCCAGTTCTTTTTTGAACTCTTAGATACTATGAACCTGACCATATTTGCCTCTCCCACTAATCTCAGAAGATGTCTTCCAAAACTTCTCCAATACATGCTCCCAAACTGAGGACTTGCCCCTTCAAATTACTGTCAAAGCTTGAGTTTCCATTCCAGTACTGCCAGAGAGAAGATTCCTTCCCTGATATTGGTACTTGTAATACTTACTCCAACTCACCTTGCAAAATGCTATAAGGAGTAAGTTAATATTTTGGTTTATCTACCACTTGGCCAACTATTCCCACCAGCTCTCACACATGTCATTCCTGTGATGAGTAACTTATCTCCTGATGATTCAGAATCTGTCCACCATTGTCAAGGCACAAGTCAGGAGTGTGGTGGAACACTCTCCATTTGCCTCGATGAGTGCAGCTTCAACAAATTCAAGAAGCTTAACACCACCCAGGTAGCTTATTGATTGCTACCCCTTGCACAAACATTCACTCCCTCCACCATCCTCAAACAGTAACAGTAGTGAATACCATCTACAAGATGCACTGCAGGAACCAAGGCTTCTTAGGTATCACCTCCTAAATCCACAACCACTACCAACAATGGAAGAAAAGAGCAGCACATGAATGGGAACATCACCACCACCCACCATCCTGACTTAGAATATATTGCTGTTCCTTCACTGTTGCTGGGTCAAATCCTGCATCCCCACAGCACTGAAGGTCTACCTATACCCACATGGATTGTGGTGGTTCAAGAAGGCAGCTCACCATGCCCTTTCCAAGGGCAATTAAGAATGGGCAATAAATGCTGGCTTCGTCAGTGGAGGCAACATCCCATAAATTCATTTTTAAAATTACAAGTATGTGCAAATTGCACAGGAATGAAAAAAATGAGTTATTTTTCTACAGTTTCATCATGTTGCCTTCCCATGTAGGCACCATGCTCAGCTTTTGAATGTCTTCCTTATTAGCCTATTCATTTGCAATTGCTGCAACGTTCTCATAATATAGCGTGCTTCTGATATTTCAGTTCAACTCGTCCTTAATCCTATTTATTAGCTGTAGCCATGGCAACAGGCTTCTTCCAATTGTACTGGATGAAGGGAATATGTTGCGGCATAGGTCAGTGTGTGTGCCCACAATTACAATCACCGTACCAGCTTTCTTATCACTAATCATTTTTGTACCCTCTACATGGTATTTCTAGCAACATGTTGGCATTATCTGCCATCTCCTACCATGCACAAAAGCATTAGCTGATGTGCAATATTCTGACCCAGATGTTTACACCTGCTGAGCCAGCTTCTCATCCATAAGGACACATATTTTGGTCAGTAAAATGTTTTCCTCCTGTGATTTATTTGTTCCTTCATGAGACATGAACATCACTGGCTGGCCAGCATTTATTCCCATCTCTAATTGCCCAAGAACCGTTGGAGTCAACCACATAGGCCAGACAAGGTAAAGATGGCAGATTTCCTTCCTTAAAGAACATTAGCAAACCGGATGGGTATTACCAACAATCAACAATGATTTCACAGTCATCAGTAGATTCTTATTCCAGAAGTTTTTTTATTGAATTCAAATTCCACCAATTGCCATAGTGGGATTCGAAGCCGGGTCCCTCAGAACATTAGCTGAGTTTCTGGATTAATAGTCCAGCAATAATACCAATAGGCCATCGCATTCAGTAGGATAATATCACTAGGCCAAGCACACTAACTTCTCTGACTTCACCCCTCTCTACTTTAGTAACCACCTCCACCTCTACAACTCTCTAAGGACTTTGAAATTGAAATGTTCTTCAACCCATCATTGTTGTCTATGCCTTGAAGCACTAAGCTTTCATTTTCCCTCCCAAAACCACCCTGCTTCTTTCTCTCTTTCTTTCTCTGTCTGTCTCTCTCTCTCTCTGCATCTCCCTCTTTTAAGTTGTTCCTTAACCCTGTGCTCAAGTTTTTGTTTACATCTCCTAATGTGGCTTACTGTCAGCACCTCTGCAAAGTGCTTGAGACATTCAATTAAGTTAAAGTTGCTATATGGCACAAATTGTTGCTATCTCTATACCAAGGGGAGCCAGTGGCGTACTGGTAATG
This sequence comes from Sphyrna mokarran, assembly GCA_024679065.1. Taxonomy (NCBI): domain Eukaryota; kingdom Metazoa; phylum Chordata; class Chondrichthyes; order Carcharhiniformes; family Carcharhinidae; genus Sphyrna; species Sphyrna mokarran. Next base: position 22,682,200 of record JAGIQG010000022.1, on the reverse strand, counting down.
TCAGTGGTCTAGTGATCCAGAGACCCAGGGTAATCCTCTGGGCACCTGAGTTTGGATCCCACCACGGCAGATGATAAAATTTAAATTCAATAAAAATCTGGGACTAAGAATCTATTGATGACCAAGAAACCATTGTCGGAAAATCCCATCTGGTTCAGTAATGTCCTTTAAGGAGGGAAATCTGCTATCTTTACCTGGTCAGGTCTACATTTGATTCCAAACCCACAGTAACGTGATTGACTCTTAAATGCTCTCCGGGATGGGCAATAAATCCTGGTCCAGCCAGCGATGCCCACATCTCATGAATGAATAAGAACAACTCTCCATGGCTGTTTCAGTTGCCTCAGCAACCCTTATCACAATTATTCAGTTGTTAAACTGGTGCCAAACAACCACACCACACAGATTAGTGACATTTTGTTTCCAACCAGCAATCTGAGTGACAAGGGAAATTAAATCTGTTACCCAGCAGAATGTTGTGGCTACATTTAGTTTGCATCACTGGCAGCTTCTTATTAGTGAAAACAACTCCAGAACTGAGGAACTTGGCCCTGATGTACAATGCTGGTTGTGGCTTGATCTCAAAGGAAAAGCAAATCCAAAAGACCAATAAGGTGTAACGTGAGAGTATAAAATATTCCCAGCCACCACCATATGGTTAACACTAACATACAAACTCCATAAGGACCAGTACAAGAGCTGGCTGAAATACAGCAACGTTAACAAAATGGAGAAAGTTCTGGAGGATGCTCGGCTGTAGGAACAGTCTGGAAAGATACGTGACAATCTTCATTGACGAGGGAGGCAAAAAGAAAGATCTCCTCCTCGGTAAAGGAACATTGAAGACTCTGTGGAATAGACCTAATTCTATATCTATGATGGAAAATCACTTTTTGACAGCCTGCAAGTTCCCGAAGACATTCAGCAGTCAGAAGGGTTAATATGCAAAATGCATTTTATTGATGTGTACTGACTAAGTAGTCAAAATAAGCAAATAAAAATCAGGTGTCAACTAGGTGATGGTCTTGGCTTGGTGCCCAGCGTCTGTCAGGGCACAGCATAAGTTAAAAGTATTTATGGTAATCAAATCACATAGTGTATACTCTTGAGAGCAACATGGAACACAGTACTTGAAAATGAGAATATAAACAGATGACAGAATCACAGAAACCCAAAAGTGCAGAAAAAGGCCATTTGATCCATTGAGTCTGCACGGATCACAATCCGAACCAGGCCCTATCCCCTTATCCCTATATATTTACCCACTAATCCCTCTAACTTATGACACTAAAGGGCAATTTTAGCATAGCCAATCAATCTAACATGCACAACTTTGAACTGTGAGAAGAAACCAGAGCACTTGAGGAAACCCATACAGACAAGAGGAGAATGTGCAAACTCCACACAGATTGTGACCCAAGCTGGGAATCAAATCCAGGTCCTTGGAGCTGTAAAGCAGCAGTGCCAACAATTGTGATACCATGCCACCCCTACAGACAGTTTTTCAGGAGTTTTGCTTCCCATACATGTGCTTTGACATCCCAGGCTCAATGGGGGCCAGTCTTATTTACTTAAGCACATAGCATATGAATTTCTTCCTTCAGGTGGGTGAATATAGCATAAAAATCTCCTTCTAAAAAATTGCACCCTTTCCACTTTAAACAGAATTGAAAAATTGGGATTCATTTTTGCACTGATAATTTCATAATGTGCTCCTGGAAGACTGACGTGCTACTCAACAACTGTGAATCCAACCTGTAAATACCAGATAAAATGTTCCGTGCTTCTGCTGACCAGAGTGAAAACACTTTTCATGCATTTACCTTTAACACAGGACGCCCACCTGCCGTTGCCTGGGCCGTGGCGAGTCTGTTCTTTGTTCATCTGCCCTTTCAGTTCTGCAAGAGGAGACAAGTAGCAGCTTCAACAAACAGTTGTGAAAAATGAGAGAAGTGATCCACCACAAATTCAATACTGCGAACAAATACACAAACCAAAATTGACAGTGGGGGTTAATTAAAAAAGAGATGCATGCTGTATTTACACTTCTAACCAAGTATCATGCTGCTTCTCCGCATACCAGGTGACAAAGAATGATGCATCCATCAACAGCCCTGCAATACATCTTTATGAAGCACCAAATAGCAAAACAAATGGACCTATTGCTTTCCAATGCAAAAGATATTTATTTTCTGCTTCATTATTCATTCAGCGGAGCAACAGAACAGAATTCTTCCAGATATCTCTGGCAGCTAATTAAAATTATTCTTATTTCATATATACAGTGGTGAAATAAATTTCAGATGCATTTTCTTGCAGAATGTTTTGACCTTTTAATCATGAAATACATTGTAAGACAATAATTTTATGTTTCTCCTCACAATTAGGTCAGAGGCCTGCAGCAACTACTTGTACTTTTGTCGGGATCTGAGGAAATAATTTCTCCCCTAGCTGAGACATCTGCATTGTAATTTTCTAAACCGATGCAGCACCTGATACAGGATAATTGGTGCAAATATGGAATTAATGCTTTTTCTAAAATGCCTCTCCCTATTCTTTCAGGGATGAGGAACTTCATTTACATGGATGGATGGGAGAGGCAGGGGCTGTCCTCCTTGGGGAAGATTGACAGGAGTTTTGAGAAAGGTATTCAAAACCAAGATAGGTAGAGAGGAATGGTTCCCATTGTTGCAAGGATTGACAACGTGGCAATTGGCAAAAAAAGCAAGGGTGACATGATGAAATACTTTGTGTCGTGGGATATTGGGGCGGTGCAGTGGTACAGCGGTTAACACTGCTACCTCACAGTGCCAGGGAGCTGGATTCAATTCCCGGCTTGATCACTGTATTGAGTTTGCACAATCTCTTCATGTCTGCGTAGGATTCCACTGGGAACAAATACTCCAAAGATATGCAGATTACGTTGATTGACCATTACAATTTGCTGTTAGTGTCAGTGGATTAGCAGAGTAAATATGTGGGGTCACAGGGATAGGGCTGAGTATGATCATTGTCGGTGTAAGTTCATTGGGCCAAATGGCCTCCTCCTGCACTGTGGGGATTCTATGATTAGTGAGCAATTGGGATCTGGAATGCATTGCCTGAGAGTGTGTTGAAGACAGATCCAATTGAGGCTTTCGAAAAAGACTTGGATTTGATGTGAAATATATAAGGATATTTGACCCAGGTCAGCTATGAAGTGAATTGATCAGCAGTTTATTGATCAGTGTGTGCATACAGATTACGCCAAGAGACATCTCGGCAGTGCAATGTTTCTCTCGTACATTTATATCATTCCTGTGACATTCCAACATGAATCATAATTACATCATGGATCGTACGCCCTCATCCATATTTTCAGTTTCATACATACATGTAGAAATAAATCACACCTGCTTCTTCCATTATTTGCCTTCTCTCATCAAGAACATTCTGATCCCTACTCTGTCCCAATCTTCCATCTCTCTTTTGTTGGCTCTCATTTTAATCAAGAAACAAGCACAGTGGCACACAGTGCCAGGGAGCTGGGTTCAATTCTGGCCTTGGGTGGAGTTTGCATGTCCTCCCTGAATCTGCGTGTGATTCTTTTGGTTTCCTCCCACAGTCCAAAGATTTGCTGATTAGTTTGATTGGCCATGCTAAATTGCTTTTCAGCAGGATAAATATGTGGGGTTACGGGGATAGGGCTGGGTGGTTTGTTGCCAGTGCAGACATGATGGGCCAAACGGTCGCTTTCTGCACTGCATGGATTTTATGAGTTTATCAAAAATAGCATGTCCTACTCTATATATAATTTTATATTTGTCATTTATGCAGAAGTATCACCTCTTATGTCACCACCTTTACGCTTATGCTACATCTGGTTACTCATACCTTCATTATTCCTTTAACCCTAAGTCACTTCCACAAGTTCAGCAAGACCAAGCAAAATATGCAAATACACGCATAAATGTAACCTCACCCAATGACCCCTTCAGCTCATTGTTTGAAGAGGAAAAATTGTCAGAGCTACTGGGAAAAGGCATCAGAGTGGAACTAAGTGCATTGCACTTGTAGAGAGCCAACGTAGATATAGCGGGCTGAATAATCCCATTCTGTGCTGTAACCATTCTAGGATTCTATCTTAACATGGGTTATTAACTTGCTGTCCACATATTGGCTGACCAGACTTCAAGAAGTACATTTACTGCAAGGTGCAAAGTGATGTTCTGAGGTTATGCACTGAATCAGTGCAGGTTTTCCTCTTTTCCTTGACATAATAGGCCAGTCATAGACAGCAGTGGGAAGTTGTGCGTGGAGCCTGAAGAGATTGGTGAGGCACTGAATAAATATTTCTCTTCGGTATTCACGCAGAGTGCTGGAAATGTAGCTATGGAGAGCACTGAGGTACAGGGTTGCAAATTGGGAAGTATTGTAGTAGATAGGGAGGATGTGTTAGAAATTCTCGAGGGTTTGAAGTTGGATAAGTCCCCTGGGCCGGACGGGATTTACCCTAGGATTCTCTGGGAGGCAAGAGAGGAGATTGCAGAGCCTCTGGCTCTGATCTTCAGGTCCTCGTTGGTTACGGGTGTGGTTCCGGAGGACTGGAGGATGGCGAATGTGGTCCCATTGTTTAAGAAGGGGAAGAGAGACCTTCCTGGGAATTATAGGCCAGTGAGTCTTACTTCTGTGGTGGGCAAGGTATTGGAGAGAATTATTAGGGATAGGATTTATAGTTATTTAGAGAGAAATGAATTGATTGGGGATAGTCAGCATGGTTTCGTGAAGGGTAGGTCATGCCTTACTAACCTCATTGATTTTTTTGAGAAAGTGACCAGAGAGGTGGATGGGGGTAAGGCGGTTGATGTAGTATATATGGACTTTAGTAAGGCGTTTGATAAGGTGGCCCATGGAAGACTTCTACAGAAAATGCAGATGTGTGGAATAGAGGGTGATTTAGCTAATTGGATTAGAAATTGGCTGGCAGATAGAAGACAGAGGGTGGTGGTTGATGGGAGATATTCATCGTGGAGTTCGGTGACGAGTGGTGTGCCTCAGGGGTCTGTTTTGGGGCCCCTGCTGTTTGTAATTTTTATAAATGATCTGGATGAGGGTATTGAGGGATGGATCAGTAAATTTGCAGATGATACTAAAGTTGGTGGAGTGGTAGATAGTGAAGAGGGGTGTTTTAGTTTACAGAGTGACTTGGACAAGTTGCAGAGCTGGGCCGAGAGGTGGCAAATGGAGTTTAATGTGGAAAAGTGTGAGGTAATGCACTTTGGCAGGAACAATAAATGTGTAGAGTATAGGGCTAATGGTAGGGCTCTTAATAGTGTTGAGGAACAGAAGGATCTTGGTGTATGTGTCAATAGATCCCTGAAAGTAGGCAGTCAAGTGGATAAAGTTGTTAAGAAGGCATATGGAGTCTTAGCTTTTATTGGTAGGGGGATTGAATTTAGGAGCCGCAGCATCATGTTGCAACTGTACAAAACTCTAGTGCGGCCGCACTTGGAGTATTGTGTGCAGTTCTGGTCGCCACATTATAAGAAAGATGTGGAGGCATTGGAGAGGGTACAGAGGAGGTTTACCAGGATGTTGCCTGGTATGGAGGGCAGGTCCTATGAAGAGAGGTTGAAGGATTTGAGGTTGTTTTCGTTAGAAAGGAGGCGGCTAAGAGGGGATCTTATTGAAGCATATAAGATGATTAGAGGTTTAGATAGGGTGGACAGTGATAGCCTTTTTCCTAGGATGGAGAAAGCTAGCACGAGGGGACACAGCTTTAAATTAAGGGGTATGAGTTATAGGACGGATATCAGAGGTAGGTTCTTTACTCAAAGAGTGATTAGGGAGTGGAATGCCCTGCCTGCAGCTGTTGTAGATGCGCCAAGTTTGGTGGCGTTTAAGAGGTTAATTGATAAGTATATGGAAGAGAAGGGAATGGTTTAGTTTGGAGGGGCATTGCTTTTTATTTTGGTCGGCACAACATCGAAGGCCGAAGGGCCTGTTCTGTGCTGTATTGTTCTATGTTCTATAATGCAATCATAGGGACTTGTGATATGAAGGTTGCTTCCCAATGAGCTGCAACTAATAGGTTTCGTGATGTCTCTTTATCAGATATTACCTATATAGTAACTTAGTATAGAACTATGGATTTGATGCCCATCAACTTGCATTTGAGGAAGTGCTGTCACCCACTAAGTGTTGTCTGTAGTATACTGAAGTAAGTCTCAATCTCAGGTCGATGAACTAGCAAAGGTTAGTTATCACATGTTTATTTAGGTGATGTGCAGGTTAGGTTGATTGATTGTACTAAATTGCCCCTAAGGATCCCAAGATGTATAGGTTAGAAGGATCAGCAGGGTAAATATGTTAGTTTACATGGATAGGGCCTGAGTGGGATTGTTGTCAGAGAGTCAGTGCAGGCTGGATGAGCTGAATGGCCTCCTTCAGCATTGTAGAGATTTTATGATTCTAGGTCAAGGTCTTAACTCCAGAGGCCCAAACCTCAGACTGATGGGACAAGCCCAAGCAATTCTGAGAGAAGGACTAGCTCGACTCCCAACTAGATCATTAGTCACATGACCCTTTTAGGGAAACACACCCCCCCCCCCCAAAGGGTTACTACACCACATTGTCATCACATGCCCTACATTCAAAGGTAAAGTGACAAAGATGTTGACTCTTGTAAACAGAATGCCATTTTATATCCCAGGAAGAAAAATCAGTTCAAACCAGCTGGAAAAGTACAACTGGCCATAACACATAGGTTATAACCAGTTTTAACTAGAGTAACTAGGCACCAGCTGATATCTACAGTTGATCAGTTGGATTTAACAAGGACATTGGGATCTTACTGGAACAAGGTGATTTGTTTGCTGGTTTAACTGTATGCAACAGAAACAATTGACAGTTACAATGGGTAACCTGTTGGGGTTCCACTTGTCCACTTGATTCAACTGCCACCATTTCAATCTCACTGGGACTAGTTGACTTCTGCTGGAATAAATTGACAGGCAAACTGAAACCAGCTGGAAGCAAGTTAAGCCAGTTGCCATGCAACAGCTCCAATGGTTCTTTGAAATGGAAACCGTACCAGTTGAAGATAACTGGATTGACTTAAGATAAAAGACTGCATGAGAATGGCAAAAAAAAATTCTCACATCAAGTTTGCAATGTATTATAAAGAGCACAATGATATTTATCTCCTGACTTCACATATGTGAATGCATTACACAGACATTTGGATCCATTTTCTGAAAAAGGCCTAAATGTCACTGAAGTCACTGGCCACAACTTCTGTGCCCAGCAGGATCCCATATTTGACTTGGATTCACTAAAAAAAAATTGCAGACCAGATCCCTTGATCATGTTTATGTTAATGATCTTAAAACGCCCTGCAAAATAACCAGTACAGCAGCATTTATGCCAATTTTCTTGATATATGCCATACCAATCTGCAAACACTCATTCTTTGGTGCAAAGTTCTGTTAAAGTTGAGTAGTTGCCACTGTTCTTTTACATAGCCCTGTAAAAGAGCTCCCTGAGGTCTCAGCCAGGTACGTTTCTGCAATACATGCAGAATAGGTGGTACTAGGATCATGAGGTGAGCAGAGTCATGAATATGGTCACTTCTAAAATCATGCCTACTGTGTATTTCCCACAATGCGCTCTTTGAATCTATCCACCTTGACTCTGTGTCCATTTTTCATTACACCTCTGAGAAGCCCCCCCTTTGTCTCAATGTTAAAAGTGTTATATAAAGACAAATATTGATTAGGTGTAATCAGTGCTTATGCCAACGCTATAGTTAAGAAAGTCCACCAAAGTGTCTACTCAGGACTCTCACCAACGTTTACAGATGCATCATCGAGAGCATCCTTTCTGCTTGTATCGAAGCTTGGTATGGCCGCTGCTCTGTCTAAGACCACAAGAAACTACAAATGGTCACAAACGAACCTCAGTTTCATTACACAAACCAGCCTTCCATCCACTGACTCTGTCTACACTTCCTCGGAAAAGCAGCCAGCATAATCAAGGACACTATGCATCCTGAACATACTCTCTTCTACCTTCCTCCATTGGGAAAAAATACAAAGAACTTCTTCCCTGCTGCCATCAGATTTTTGAATGGACCTACCATCACACTTGTGAACGGACCCACTTCGTACTAAGTTGATTTTTACACCCTAGCTATGACTGTAACATTATATTCTGCACCCTCTCCTTTCCTTCTCTATGTATGGTATGTTTTGCCTGTATCACACGCAAGAAACAATGCTTTTCACTATATACTAATACATGTGATAATAATAAATCAGATCAAAGCCAAGATGACACTAGGTTGTGTGTGTGTAACAAGTTTCATTTGCAATACTTTAAAAAAATGCTCAAACCTCCAGCTCTTTCTCTGCCTCACCTTCAACGGGAATTCCCATCCAGCAGTCAGCTGCTACAACCAAGAAAAACATAGAGGGGAGGCCGGAGAATCTGGCCTGACAACTTCATTTGCTTTTCCCTGAGTTCAATCCCAGGCTCAACTAATCAACACAGTGAGCACCAATTGTAACAGACTCACTTAATCCTGGAAAAATTAAACACTACAATCAGGCGCAAAACATCCTCTTTTTTTTTATTCAATCATGGGATATGGGCATTGCTGGCTGTCCAGCATTTATTGCCCATCCCCAGTTGCACTTGAACTGAGTGGCTTGCTAGGACATTTCAGAGGGCAGTTGAGAGTCAACCACATTGCTGTGACTCTGGAGTTGGCCAAATGGGTAAGGACAACAGATTTCCTTCCCTAAAGGACACTAATAAACCAGATGAATTTTTCCGACAATTGACAATGATTTCATGGTCATCAGTAGATTCTTCATTCCAGATTTTTTTTTATTGGATTCAAATTCCACCATTTGCCTTGGCAGGATTCGAAGCAGATTTATTCACGATGCTCTTGAAATTCCTGTGAGGTTGTGGTCAATATTAACTGCAATTTCTGGAGACAGTGTCTTTTAAATGTGACGCTAATAAATAAAACTAAATTTATTTTTCTTTTTATTCATTTGTTGGACATGGGTGTCACTGGCTGTCCATCCCTATTTGCCGTTGGAGGACAGTTGAGAGTCAACCACATTTCTGTGTTTCTGGAGTCAAATGTAGGCCAGACCAGGTAAGGATGGCAGATTTCCCTCCCTAAAGGACATTAATGAACAAGATGGGCTTTTCTGACAATCAACAATGATTTCATGGTCATCAGTGGAGTCTTAATTCCAGACGTTTTTTTATTGAATTCAAATTCCACCGTGTGTGTGTGTGTGTGTGTGTGTGTGTGTGTGTGTGGCGGGGGGGTGGGGGGGCGGATTCGAACCTCGATCCCCAGAACATTAGCTGAGTTTCTGAATTAATCAATAACAATAATATCACTAGGCCATCGCCTTTCCCATCTGTGATAATCACAGACAATTAAAATTGAAATCGATGCCCCAGTTTTTTAGTGTTCGTATCAATTCCTTTTTTACTGAAGTAATGAATTGTGAGGAGTAGACCATGGGGAAAGAAAAACAGAATTGGGATTGTTGTTCAAAAATTGAAAGTCTATAGGATCCAAAGAAATAGTTTCTCTTTTAGTGGCAAATCCTCACAAAGTGTGATGATTCGGACTGAAATAAAAGGTCAGGGCTTGCAACCATAGTGAGCTATTAACTTTTACAATTGTATAGCACACAGGAACACTGGGTTGCTAATGGAGTCGAAGCTGTGTACTGTACAAACTACATGCCATAAAGTGGAAGCAATTCATCATTCTACAGTCAAAGTAAGCCACAGGTGAATGGTGGAAGCAGATGTGTTGACATGGCTTTTAGCCAAATTCACAGTGGCTCTTTCTGATTGCACGCAAATATACTTTGTCACTCACTAAACCAACAAAGACACACAAAGCTGAAAAATTAAGATTTTCTTCAATTATTTTCACTGTTCAACTGTCACTTTCACGGCTGCATTTTAATCAAAAATGATAGTTAAAAATGGACCATGCCTTTTCTTAACAGATAGCTAGGAGTCAAATTAGGTGTCTCCCAGAATGTAACAGCTGGGCAGGGGACATGGCCACAATTGCCCGTCGAGCAAGGGGCACCCTGTGCACCTCTCGTTTCAAGAACAAGAGGGAGTAACAGGTGGTGAGGTCACCCACAATAGGTGTAAAAGTCAAACTGATGATGGCGTGCCAGCATTATCTAACCGTTAGACTGCACATTAGCATTTGCAGGGGGCTGCGACCATTGGCCTGACTCTGCAGGAGAATGATGTGACTTGCAGCATAGTCAAAGCGATGTTTCTCTCATCCTCAGCAATATGTCTGACTCCTTCCTAACAAAGAGCTTCATGCGCCTTGCCCCTAGAACCAGGATCACAGTCTAAGGATTCAGGATGAACCATTTAGGACAGAGATGAGAAGACATTTCTCCACCCAAAGAGTGGTGAGCTTGTGGAATTCATTACCTCAGGAAGTAGTTGATGTCAAAATATTGAATGTATTCAAGACAATACATTCTTGAATGTATTCAAGACGTGTTTGGATATAGCACTTGGGGTGAATGGGATCAAAGGTTATGGGGAGAAAGCAGGATTAGATTATTGATTTGGATGATCAGCCATTATGGTAATGAATGCAGGCTTGAAGAGCCAAATGGCCTCCTCCTGCTCCTATCTTTTATGTTTCTATGTGCCAATGAAGGAGAAAATCATGGGGCTCATCAAAGCTGGAATAAATAGGCTCAAGTGTTATAGGCCCCTCTCAGTATCTGACGAGTTTTTCAGTTTCATCTTATACCCAAGGTGGGCAGCAATCAGATCTCGACAGCTCCTTAGCCACTCCCTCTCAGGTGAAGAGATGCAAAATTGAACTATTCCAGTCTGGATGGATAGGCGGGTGGAGGTTGGATGAATCGTACATCCTGGGTCAACGTCTCCACTGTGGATGCAACATTGCAATGTTGGCCTCAGTGCGCTGAAGTGACGGCACCATCTTCCCAAACATGAGGCAATGGGATTCCTCCAAACAGCCTTGCTGTCTGAGGAGGGCTGCTCTTATCCCCACAATACCGCCCCCCCTTCCCACCATGCTCACGACTCTGTCTTTGCAGCTCCTGCAGCGATGGGGTGACCGGGCCCAGGGCCACATCATCGTCAAGAGACTCAACAGAATCCTGGCCTTCAACATCCCTCTGTGCCAGTTCCCTGGGATGTCCCTGCCTCCACCTTTTGTGGATCATTAACAGTGAGGTGCTCACCAGTGGATGACCCAGAAGCCTGTCTACTTAGTGTTTGCACTGTGAGGATGGTCCGGCCTATTCAGCTACTTTGCCAGGGAACCGACACTTCGAGAGATGCCGGGGGCACAACTCTGCTGAGCCTTTATCCGATGATGTGCCCCTGCGACAGATAGAGAAGGGAGATGGCATTAGTACATCGCAGGGGATAGAGGAGGCAACATTGAATATGCATTTGAGACTTGAGAATGATAACATATCTTGAGAATTGTCTGCTGGCCCCACTTCACCATCAGCGCAGGTGTGCTCTTACCCCTCCCAGCTAGCTCCAGGGTTCTGTCTTCAAATGGGATAAGACTTCTGAACCCTGCCATCACTCCAGTTGGGTGTGTTTGCTCACACTTGTTGTGATTGATTGATGTTCTGCAATGACACAGATAGGGAGAGCATAGATGGCAATGCTGATATTTAAGATGATGATGAAGTGGGGCCAGAGTGGGTCTTGAGTTGGAGCTGGACTATCAGGAACGTAGCAGCGAGTAATCTTGATGATTGGGGGAGGAGAGAGAAAGGCCTCCTTACAGGTATTGGCAGAAGACAAAGTGGCTGGGTGAGAGATGAAGGTGAAGGTGGGACGGATGTGAGATGAGGCAAAGACAAAGACTGCATGAGGCTCATTTATTAAGATCATTCAGCTTCTTCCGGCATTGCTGACCCATCTTCTTCTGCACTAACCATGGCTACCATTGTATCCCAGACAGGGTTGGTGACTTCTGTGGGAGACCTTCTCCTCAAGTTGGGGGGTAGAGTACATCCGCCTTTCTGCACTCCATTGAGAAGTCTCATGAGGACTGCCATTGTGCTTATGGTGCAAACTTAAGAACATAAGAAATAGGAGCAGGAGTGGGCCATCGACCCCTCGATCCTGTTCCGCCATTCAGTAAGATCATGGCTGATTTGTAGTGGTTCAGTACCACTTTCCCACTTTCTCCCCATAACCCTTAATTCCCTTGTCAATCAAAAATCTATTCACTCTTGACTTGAACAGCCTCCACCATCTCATCAGGCAGAGAATTCCAAAGAGTCACCACCCTTTGCATGAAGAAACCCCTCTGCCACTCCGATCTGAACTGCCCCACCCCAATCTTGAGTCTGTGCCCTCTAGTCCTGCTATCTTTGCTAAGCGCGAAGAGTCTCTCAACCTCTACCCTATCCATCCCCTTCATTATCTTATACGTCTCTATAAGATACCTTCTCAGCCTTCTCTCGGCTTCAGTCGCTGCTTTGATGGTGTCAAGCTTCTTGAGTGTTGTTGGAACAGCACCCATCTAGGCATATGGGGAGTATTCCTTCACACTCCTGACTTGTGCCTTGTAGGCGATGGATAGGCACTGGGAAGTCAGGAGGTGAGTTACTCGGTGCAGTATTCCTAGCCTCTGATCTGCTCTTCTAGCCACTGTGTTTATATGGTGAATCCAGTTGAATTTCTGGTTAATAGTAACCCCATGAAGGAGATGGTTTTCTATTTGGAAGGAAAGGGCAAAAAGTTAACTATGATTGGTTGACTATGTATGCGAATGAAGGATTAAAGAGCTGCTCGTTTCTCATTTGCTGTAATTAACCATAACTGCTAATATCTGTGTGAATCAATAAAATATCATCGTGAAATTCACTGTTCTCCTTGCTAGCATATCAAAAAAATACTTGAAAGTTTTGAGTACTCACCATGCATTATTTGGGTTAATCCATGACAGTTAATACAAACTGACATGAAATACTTCAAGTCTTTCCCTTCAAGTAAAAATGGCTACACCCAAAAAGCCGGAAAATTAACTGAGTTAATATTAATTGCATGAAACTGGTGAACCAAATGCATCTGAGTCTTTGAGAAGCAATTTTTGTGGGGTCATCAAAGAAAATCTATGAATAATCATAAGCTTTAGAGCCCAATCTAGAGATGGTGTAGAATTTAACGTTGATGAAACAGGAAGGTTGGTGCAGTGCTAATGTTAATCCCCAAAACAGGTTTGGGTCAGGTTGGATATTAAAATGTTCAAAAGCTGAATCCTGGCCCAAACAAGGACAGAAATGACAGGAGGCAATAACAAACCCACTCAGAGGATTGGCTATTTAAATATTATAATAAGACTGTATGCCTCATTTTTAACCACAGTTATAAACTTGACCCTGGCTAGCAAGACTTTCCAGAGTTCAGAAACCCAACATCTAAAAGGAGTTAAGGTGTGCTATGTAAAGTATCTTCGTGTCTTTCCATTTATCGACTTTATCCGAAGTATCAGCTTCAATCCCCTACTAAATCGATGATATTGATGTATTTGTTTTATCCTACAGGTACTTGTTGTCTAACAAGGGGCATACACGTGATGGGTCGTGAGAGGGTTGCTCTTGGATTTTTCGAGAGTATCCTAGTACTTCATGTCGTTAGTGTACGCTTGACCTGGACCATTTGATGGGCAACACGGCAGTTCAGTGACTATCGCTGTACTGTGCAGATACATGGATTTGGGCCCGTGACTGTGGGAGTTTGCACATTCTCCCTGTGCTTGCGAGAGTTTTCTCCAGGTGCTCCGGTTTTCTGCCACATCCCAAAGATGTGCTCTTAGGCTGACTGGCAGAACAAATTCTCCCTAAATTGTCTCAAATTTGGTTTCAATGCATAGATCTATAAACATAGGCAGTGATCATGGGTAGAAGTGGGAACATTGAGGTGGCGGCACGGGCTTGTTGGGCCGAAGGACCTGTTTCCCGTTCTTTGTTCTTTGCTCCCTTTGTTCTAAGCGTTGCCCACCCCCCCACCCCCAGTAAGAGGAAATCCCTTCCCATCTCCTCACTTTCCACTCTTCAGATCTTCTGGTCTCTGCTTCCCTAACTATGCCCTTCAATCTTCCTTAACCCCTGATCTCCAGATCTCTGCCAATGTTACCTGGCTCCATATCCCAATCGCAACCCGCTTTGGGGTCTCCCCAATTTTCTCTCCAGCTCGCCAACTTCTCAATCAGACTGGCAGTGACTGGGAAACGGAGGCAAAAGAAATGAAAATTAGTAGTTGTCATTAAATTTGACAGAACTTTCTGGAAAGCAGGCCTTCCAGTTTTCTGACCTCAAACCAACCTGTCCCTCCTCAACACTGTGCCCAGCTCCAAGCTGGTATCTAGGCTCCGGTGTCTGATTGTGCCATTATTCACAGCAAGGTGGGTATAAAAGTCTTTGCCAAGAATAAGTTCAAAGTTTATTCATTAATATCACATGTAGGCTTACAATTAAAGTTAATGTTAAAGTTTATTTATTAGTAAGGCTTACATCAGTACTGCAATGAAGTTACTGTGAAATTCCCCTTGTCACCACATGCCGGTGCCTGTTCGGGTCAATGCACTTAACCAGCACATCTTTCAGACAGTGGAATAACACTGCAACAAAGTTACTGTGAAAATCCCCTTGTCACCACATTCCCATGCTTGTTCGAGTATACTGAAGGAGAAATTAACAGGGCCAACGCATTTAACCAGCATGTCTTTCAGACTGTGGAAGGAAACCAGAGCACCCGGAGGAACCCCATGGGGAGAACATGCAGAATCCACACAGACAGTGACCCAAGCCAGGAATCAAACCCAGGTCCCTGCACCGTGAAGCAGTAGTGCTAATTATTGTACCTCTGTGCCACGCGTGATCAAACAATTGTTGCCCAAAACCGCCTGGTATTCAGGGTTTTTTTGAGAATGCCACACAAGCGGTTGGTCTTGATGTGCTATTCCTGATTTGTGTATCTTTAAATTATATTACCTAAAATTGTAATTATGGACAAGCCGAGAGAGAGGAAATTTCTTTGAAATGTAAATGCCACAAAAGCAGATGTTTTATTTGAATTTCATGAAGCTAATGAACTAGACACATCTGAGTCTTTGAGATGCATTTTGTGTGGAGTCATCAAAGAATTCACAAATTATGGTAAACAATTATTCTCATAGAAGTGGGATAAATGCAATCACAAGTAACAAGGAAAAAAAAACACCATTTGCATTCACATAAAATATGACCAGCATATTTTATTTATGTGTCATCAGGGGATGTTTCAACTGCACTTCACACTGAAACTATGAGAGTACTTTCTCATAAAAAGGGGAGTTGAATTTGTGACAACTGCTATCAATGTTCAGATGCAAACATTAATTTACCTTTTTCTCTTTACGGATGCTGACTGATCAGCTTTCTAATTCTAGAAATTTCTGTTTCTGTTTTGCTTTTTTCCTTTAAAATTTAAGCCAAATATTTTATGTTGTAAATATGTATGAAGGATGTCTTCATAAAATGGATTGAATGATTGCTGTTTGTATACCTATCTTGCTTACCTGGGTAGCTCAGTAAAGCGTTCTTCATAATAGAACCATAGATTCTCTACAGTGTAGAAGGGGGTTATTCGGTCCATTCACACCCAGGCGCTATTCCCATAATTCCACATATTTACCTGCTAATTGCCTGGCATTAGGGTCAATAGTTGGCTATGGTTCACTCAGTAGCAGTAGTCTTGTCTTTATTGAATCCCTACAGTGCAGGAGAGACCATTCAACCCATCAAGCCTGCACTGACTCTTTGACAGAATATCTTACTCACAGCCTCTCCCCCACCCTATTGCTACAACCCTACACATTTCCAATGGCTAATCCATCTAACTTGCACATTGTTGGACACTAAAGGGCAATCAACCTAATCTATACATCTTTGGACTGTGGGAGGAAACCGGAGCACCGGAGAAACCTATGCAGTCACAGTGAAAACATGCAGACTCCTCTCTAATAGTCACCCAAGACCAGAATTGAACCTGGGTCCCTGGCACTGTGAGGCAGCAATGCTGACCACTGCGCCACCATGCCGCCCTCAGTCCAAAGATTCTGTAGTTCAAATTCCACTCAAGAGCAAACTATAGTCCAGTACTGTGGGAAGGTGGCGTTATCAGAACTGCCATGTTTGAGGTGCAAAGCTAAACCAGATCAACATAAAAAGTCCCACAGTATCACTAAGAGTAGCTGTGGAGTTCTCTCCTGTGTTTTAACTAATATTTATCTCTCAACTGGCACCTAGATTAATGGTCAAACTGAACATTATCACATTGCTGTTTGTGGTAGCTTGCTGTGCCTAAATTGGATGCCACTTTCTATATTACAACAGCAATTACACTTCAAAAGTACTTCAACGGTGGTAAAGATGTCCTAAGGTCATAAAACACATGTTAAGTGTAATCACTTTTTTCTTAACTCAAATGTCACTTAATTCAAATGATCCAGTAATGCAATCTTGAGCAGTCAGTGCCCTTTTCATGTGCTATTTTCCTTTGTTCACTTCATTGATTAATTTATTTTTTTATATTGCAAATAAATTTCAAATTATTATAGGTTTATTGCATTTATAATAATAGCTGGGGTGAAATTAACCCTTCACTTGATATATACAGATTTTTGCTGTGGTTTAAATGCACTTCTGGATTATTCCAATTGCTAATAATTAAGCTAAATTCAGGGAAAAAACTGGGAACATGTAGCAAGTACATTAGCACTTAAAAGATAGACAAAGAGTTTAATATGTTATGGAAGATCTACACAGAATCTTTAACTTATCATAGAATCCCTACAGTGCAAAAGGGAGCTTTTCTTCCCATTGAGTCTGCGCTCCATAAAACCACGTACTTACTTTATTAGTCCCCCTGACACTAAAGGGCAATTTTGCATGGCCAGAGCACCTATCCAGCACATCTTTGGATTGTGGGAAGAAACTGAAGTAATAATTCAGTTAATGGTGGGCATTGAAGAGAGTTATAGAACAAAGAGATCTAGGGGTACAGGTTCATAGCTCCTTGAAAGTGGAGTCATAGGTAGACAGAATGGTGAAGAAGGCATTTGGCATGCTTGGTTTCATTGGACAGAACATTGAATACAAGAGTTGGGATATCTTGTTGAAATTGTACAAGACATTGGTAAGGCCACGCATGGAATACTGTGTACAGTTCTGGTCACCCTATGTAGAAAGGATATTATTAAACCAGAAAGAGTGCAGAAGAAATTTACTAAGATGCCATTAGGACTTGATGGTTTGAGTTACAAGGAGAAGCCGGATAGACTGGAACTTTTTTTTCTGGCGCAGAGGAGGCTGAGGAGTGATCTTATAGATGTCAATAAAATAATGAGGGACATAGGTCAACTAGATAGTCAATATCTTTTCCAATGACAGGGGAAGCTGAGGGATGATCTGATAGAGGTTTATAAAATAATGAGGGGCATAGATCAGCTAGATAGTCAATATCTTTTCCCAAAGGTAGTGGACATAGATTTAAGGTCCAGAGGAGCAATTTTTTCACACAGAGGCTGATAACCGCCTACAATAAGCTGTCAGAGGTAGTAGTAGAAGTAGGTGCAATTTTGTCTTTTAAAAAGCATTTAAGCAGTTACATAGGTAAGATAAATATAGAGGGATATGGACAAAATGCGACCAGTTGGAACTAGCTTAGTGGTTTAAAAAAAAGGGCAGCATGGACAAGTTGGGCCTTAGGGCCTGTTTTCATACTGTAAACCTCTATGATTCTATGACACCCAGAGGAAACCCATACAGACACAGGGAGAATGTACAAATTCCACACAGGCAGCCAGCAGAGGTTGGAATTAAACCCATGCCCTGGTGCTGTGAGGTATCACTGCTAACCACTGTGCCATCATGCCACCTCAACTTGTCTTCATCTCTTTACAGATTTTTTTTCCAAAAATATACTTTATTCATAAAAATCTCAAATAAACAAATCTACATGCTTATGAATTGCAAACAGTGCAGAATTAAAACTTTTTTACAGTTCTATACAAATTACAGTCATAACATTTCAAAACTTAAAATTATTTACATGCCTCACAAATTATTGTCTGCTGTTATTTCTCAGATTGGCACACAGTTATGCAGGCCGAGAGTATTCTGCAGTTTTCGGGCCCTCGAACTGCCTCCGTTAAAAGACCTTAAATTGTGGCCTTTCCCCATTGTGCCTTTGCGGCGGCTGCCCCAAGCTTCAGTGCGTCCCTCAGCACATAGTCCTGGACCTTGGAATGTGCCAGTCTGCAACGCTCGGTTCAGGACAGTTTGTTCAACTGGAAGATCAGCAAGTTTCGGGTGGACCAAAGTGCGTCCTTCACCGAGTTGATGACCCTCCAGCAGCAGTTGATATTTGTCTCTGTGTGCATCTCTGGAAACAGCCCGTAGAGTGCAGAATTCTGCATCACTGAGCTGCTCGGGGCTAACCTCGACAAATATCACTGCATCTCACTCCAGATCTTCTTTGCAAAGGCACATTCCACAAGAAGGTGTGTGACTGTCTCTTCAGTCCCGCAGCCACTTCGAGGGCAGCGTGTGGTGATGTTGAAACCTCGAGCGTGCATAAAGCATCTGGTGGGGAGTGCCCTTCTCACCACAAGCTAAGCCACATCTTGGTGCTTGTTTGTGAGTTCTGGTGGTGAGGCATTCTGCCAGATAACACTGACACTCTGCTCAGGATCCACCATCTCCTTTTCTCTCAGAGCCCCAAGGACGTTACGTGCTGACCACTGCTTAATCATCATGTGGTCAAAGGTGTGTTTGCGGAAAAATTTCTCTACAGAGGACAGGTGCTGCTGTACAGTGCAAGCGTTCCATGGCAGTTGTGCCAGACCCACCGTCCGCAACACTCGGCACAGGTAGAACCTCAAAAAGTAGGTGCTTTTGTTGTTAGTGCACCGAGGATCTACGCACAGCTTGATGCAGCCACACACAAAAGTGGCCATCAGGATGAGGGTGGCACAGGGAGCGTTTTTCCCTCTGTTCTGTGGAGATTTGTGCATTGCCTCCCTCCGGACACAATCCATCTTTGATCTCCAGATAAACTTGAAGATGGCCTGTGTCACAGCTGCAGCGCGGGATCTGGGGATAGGCCACACCTGCGCCATGTACAACAACACAGACTACACCTCGCACCGGGTCACCAGGTCTTTTCCTGTCATGGAGAGGGAGAATTGCTCCCACAAGCCCAGTTTCTGCCCGACTTTCGCGATGTGCTCGTCCCAGTTTTTGGTACATGCTCCTGCTGATATTTAATTAAAACCAAGGGAGTTATGGTGACCCTTTCCAAAATATTGGGTATTGTATTCACATCTGAGAACCACACTTTAGAACAGCTATGAAGACATTGGAGAGGGTGCAGAGAAGATTTACAAAAATGTCCAGAGGATCAGAGTATGCAGTTATCTAGGTAGATTTTTGGAGAAGCTGTGGCCTTTAGCTTCAGAGAAGAAAATGTTGAGAGGAGATGTGATAGAGATATTCAAAATCATGAGTAGCCGAGGCAGAGTAGATTGAGAGAAAATGTTCCTATTGACAGAGGGATCAGGAGTCAGACAATGCAGATTTAATATAATTGGCGAAAGAAGCAACATGTATTGAGGACAAGATTTTTTAGAAAGCTCTGGAATACACTGTCTGAGAATGAATGGAGGCAGACAAAATCATTGCTTTCAAAGGAATATTAGATAGCTATCTAAAGTGGAATTATCTGACCTGCTCCTACAGAGAGCTAGTAAAGACAGGATAAGCTAGATGAACTCCCTCTATGCTGTACCCATTCTATGATTTAATGATATATCTTTCGGGATAGGGCAGCACAACTTCTGCCTCAAAGTGCCAGGGACCCAAGTTTAACTCCAGCCTCCAAGTTTAACTCCAGCAGGTATCCGTGCAGAGTCTGTATGTTCTCCCTGTGTCAGCGTGGGATTCCCCTGGATGCTCCTATTTCCTCCCACAATCCAAAGATGAGTAGGTTAGATGGATTGGCCGTGCTAAATTGCCATTTGGTATCCAAAAATGTGTAAGTTTGGGAGTATGATCATGGTAATAGGAATAAGACAGAGGGGAGGGCCTGGATGGGATGTTCTTCTGGAAAGTTGGTGCAGATCCGATGGGCCCAATAGCCTCTTCTGCACTGCAGGGATTCTATTGTGTGTTTCCAGCAATTCCTACTGGGTTCAGACTCAAGGTATTTGTGGGATTTTCTTTAACCAAGCAAAATTCAGGAGCCATAAACTAATGATGGCATCCTGATCTCTGAGTAACAGGGCTTTGCAGGTGTGTGGAGACCCCCACACCCCCCACCTCACCTCACCGTATGATGGTGTGAAACATGCACCCTTTTTTTTTGGAGGAGTACTATACAATCTGGAGAGAAACACACTGATTTTCTCGCTGGAATCAACACTGCACCATCTTTTGGGAAGATTTCACCCATTTTATAAAATGTAAGTTATCATTGTTGTAAGGGATACATGAAAATTGAATGCTGGTTTCAAAGTGAAAATAAGTATTTTGCACAATAAATACTAAATGGATAATTTCACTCAAGGAAATAATGATGATGTGGAATACGGGGAATGGAAAATTCACAACAAAATCACTTTCTGTGGGTGCAACCCAGGCCTGTTTGCAATGAATAACGTTACTGTGAAGATGGGGTTGGGTTTCATTAGTAAAATGATGGAGAAAATCTCTGGAATTATGCACAGAAATATTGGACTTCGAAAAAGACCTGAATTCTATATTTGTAAATAGGCATCAAAGCTGGATGAGGATGTGCAACTAACCACTGACAGGGATGGCTGCAGGAGCGTTTTCTAAGGAACAATGGTAGTCCTCTCTCTGCTTCCAGATAAGTATCTGTAAAGCTGTCCAAAGTCTGATTGCCATCTCCGATAAGTACAAAGGGACCTAATGGCCTTCTTATCTCCAGGACTGTGGGTATAATAACCTGGATGGAATAGCAAATTCTGGTCCTCTTGAAGTGCACATCTGAGAGGTTTAAAAATCTGCTTGCTACAAGCCTGTGTTGTTCTTTTGGTCAGTCTGTTTGTCTGTCTGTGTGGGCGCACAAACTGAAAATTTACCACATTGAAGAGAATATAATGATTGAAGCAGGCCCCCTGCAAAGTAGCCAGCTTTTGCAGGAATATCTAAAACTCTCTCTTTTTCTGTGAAAGTCAATAACCAGAAGGATCATTGCTAGAAAAGAACTGAAGTCTCAACTAAACTACAGGAGATCTGATATGAGAATTAACTGTCCATAGCAGATATTGAAAACAATTGTAACAGCTGCAACATGTCATCATTTACTCCTCATAATTCAGGAGCTGTATAACTGTTTTAATGTTGACTTACTATTGGACTCAATTCTTACTTCTTATCTGTATGACTGTAGATGTACGTGTTTTACCATTTCTCCTTTTCTCTTAGTAGTTAATACCCTAACTTAACTCAGGAAAGCCTGGTTAAATTGGCTCATTTTAAGCATAACTATTGGGAAAAGGTACTGAAAGGAGGGGGAACTTTGTTAGATTCAGCCTTTGTTGCTACCAGCACAGGGTGAGTTGAAAAAAGAAAAAGCCTGTCATCCCCTCTCATCCGAGGTTTGTGACACTTAGGGGAGAAATCCCAGCTAGTCAATAACAAATTGAGGGGTCTTACCCAAATCAATAACTT
The DNA here is from genome assembly GCA_024679065.1 of Sphyrna mokarran. NCBI lineage: Eukaryota > Metazoa > Chordata > Chondrichthyes > Carcharhiniformes > Carcharhinidae > Sphyrna > Sphyrna mokarran. Next base: position 22,660,406 of record JAGIQG010000022.1, on the reverse strand, counting down.
TTGGGGAACTCAGAACTGGTCCTAACAAAACATAAATTCAATGATACAGTTATTAGAATAACAACAGTATTAGATAATCATTGTAGTTATAGGTCATATACAGGCAGATGGAGCATTCAGTGGGAGCCTGAGAGAAGGTTATAAAGAGGAACGTATACATGTACCTCTTATTAACCCAGACCAAAATTTTACCGGCACACCCGCCCTGATTCCGGGGGTTGGTTGAGCTTGGAGAACAGTATTGTCCCTTGGCCTCAGGCAGGATCGTACGATCCTCAGGCAAATGTGCCAGTAAAATTCCATTGTTTCATTAATGTTAGCTAAGATCAATTAGAGAGAAGGATAAGCAGAATGATTATTGAATCAAATGAAGCTATTGCAGTGCACCTGTCTGACCTGTCACAGTAAATCTTTACTGGACTTTCAAAGAAATCCAATTATTTGCAGGTAAGTGTGAAAAGTATCATCAATGGTAAGAAAGAGACTGATGGAGGAAAAAAAAGCATTGGCTTTTAGCACAGAGAATTGATTCCGGTTCCTAAGAAGGTGAACACATTAATAGAGAATAACATTGCCAAAACTGCAGATTAAAGAGAAAAGAACATTTTTCCTTCATTCTTTCATAGGATGGGAGTGTAACCTGCAAAGCCAGCATTTAGCATCCATCCCTAATTGCTCTTGAACGGAATATTTCAGAAGATGGTTATCAGTTAACTGCACTGTTGTGAATCTGAAGCCACATGAGCAACTCGGTGGCACAGTGGTCAGCACTGCTGCCTCACAGCGCTAGGAATCCGGGTTCAGTTGCCAGCTTGGGTCACTATCTGTGTGGAGTCTACACTTTCTCCCTGTGTCTGTGTGGGTTTCTTCCAGGTGCTCTGGTTTCCTCCCACAGTCTGAAAAATGTGTTGGTTAGGTGCACTAGCCATGTTAAAGTCTCCCTCAGTGTTCCCGAATAGGTGCTGGAGTGTGGCAATTAGTGGGTTTTCGCAGTAACTCCATTGCAATGTTAATGGAAACCTACTTGTGATACTAATAAATAAATTTTAAACATGTAGGCCAGATCAGGTAAGGGATGGCATATTTTTCTCTTTGAAGGGCATTTGTGAATCTTCTTGACTATCAATGGTACTTTCATATCCACCACTACTTTATATTGCAGATTTATTAATGAAATTCGACTTCCACCAACTGCCATGGTAAGATTTGAACCTAATAGCCCTGGCCTCTGAATTATAAATCCAGAGATTTTACCACAATGCCACCACCTATCCCAATGGGAGATATGTAACACAGGGGTTTTGTAAGTGATTGTGAATATTAAATACACATTGTTATTAAGAAATTATTCAGATTGAATGCACAAGTTAAAAAGAATATAATTATTACCTATGCTCATACTATAGCATTGGAACAAAAAGAAAAAGCAAGACATCAAGCTTTTCTGCTTTCCTCTCAGTCTACACAGGATAAATGTTCTGCCCAGCTTCTCATCTAGCAATGATCATTGGCTGCAAATCAAATCTATGACACCAGTAGTTAAAGTTCACATTATATTGTGCTGAGTTCTCAACAAGATCCATCAATTTGAAGTTATTCCCAATTTAAGAAACATATTGCAATACTCAAAGGTTTAGAGTCTGATGTCAGCTGAAATTTAATGCAGAGGAAGGTGAAGTGATATACAAAACTGCTGGGGTAGAATTGGAGGACATTGCTTGAACTATTGACAGATAATTGTAGAACTGATACCTTTACCTGGTGGCTTGTGGAATGCACTTCCTCTCAGAGTAATAAAGGCAAACTCCCTGGAATCCTTTAAGAAGATATGGCAAGAGTCATAGGTGAGGATCACTCTGTGTGGATGGGTTAAGGTGGCTGGGATGTTTCCTTCGTTCGTAATTACCTTATAGGAGGAGCACTAGGGAGAGAACTTAAACACTAGAAGGTAAAATGTGCAAGGATTGTAGGAACAACAAGACTTATGGTTTCAGGTAGTTTACAGTTGATAAGGCTATAAAAAGAGCATAAATTTTATAAGTAGGGGTACAGAGTAGAGACTAAAAATGTAATATTAAACCTGCACAATCACGGTTCTGCCATAATCGGAATACTATGTCCAGCTTTCGGTGTGGAAAGATGGGTAAAAACAGCTAGGAAGAGAAAGGAAGTGAACTAACATGATGCCAGGGGTGAGAGGTTTATTTATGGGGAAAGCTTATATCAACTGGTGCTCTTTTTGTGATATGTGTGTGTATAAGCCACCAGTGAGGGACCCTGTTGGGCAATCTTAGACCTGAATATGAACGAGTGCATGACTTCAATAAGCAGCTTCCAGTATTGAAATGTTCAAGCCTACCTTCATGGCCCTTAGTCCACAGAGGCATACGTAATGGTTGGAATTCTAGCATGTGGGGAGCAGACCATGTAAAGGTCCTTTGAAGTGGGGCAGGAATCTCTAGTTTTCAGGCAAGTATGGCCGAGAATACTTTTCATTAGATGAACGATGATTAAGAGGAGATTTGACAGAGATATTCAAAATAATAAAGCAGAAAAAGCTAAAATCGTTCAGCAGATCAGACAGAACAGAAATATAAACCCAGTTCTCCACCACAAACCAACAGAACTTGTAAGACCAATGGTGGAAATATGAATATACAAGCTTTTGGACAATGGAGGTATACCATGTGGTAAAAGATGAGCTTAGTGTGTGCATAGCAAGAAATGTAAACTAATCTTTCAAGTTTCAAGGCTGAGGGAGTAGTTGCCTCAATCTTTGGCTCAGAGGTTGTTCTCTGATACACTAGTCAGATAGCTATGGGTTCAAGCCTCATACCAGAAATATAAGTAAATCTAATCTTTCACATGTGTGCAGGAGGAGTAACAGAATGCGTTACAACAATGTCAAAGTTTCACTGTCAAAGTGCTTCACTGATGGTGAACTGCTCAGGATTTAGAATCCTACAGTGTAAAGGAGGCCATTTAGCCCATCGATTCTGCACCGACCACATTCCCAACCAGGTCCTAACCCATACCTTACCTTAGCATTTACTTTAGCTAATCCTCCAGACACTAAGGAGCAATTTAGCATGGCCTATCCACATAACTCGCACATCTTTGGACTGTGGGAGGCAACTGGAGCACCCGGAGGAAACCCACACAGGCGCAGGGAGAATGTGCAAGTTCCACACAGACAGTGACCCAAGTCGGGAATCGAACCCGGGTCCCTGACACAGTGAGGCAGCAGCACTAATGACTGTACCACCATGCTGCCCCTATCCTGAGGGCTTGCAAAAGGCCATCAGAGGGCTTCCATGAACTCATGGAAGTTCATTTTTTAATGCAATGACAGTAAGATGGAAGTTATAATGTTGCAATGCTATAGCACCATCTCCTGGTAACTGTTTTTTTCAAATCAAAAAAATTCTAAAAGTAATAGTTTTTCAACAGAATGTGATTGTCTACTTATCTTCAGTCTTAAAGTAACTTTTTTAAAATCTGCCAAGGCTAATCTTCATTCTTTCATGCTTTGTTCAACTAAAATCATCTCAAATTAATCAGATTTTTTCATTCTGTTCTGCATACAGGAAGATTATGGTGCACTGTAATGTCAGTGCACTAGTAATCCAGAAGCCCAGGTGAAAGTTCTGGGAACTTGGGTTCAAATCCCACGATGGTATCTGGTGAAATTTGAATTCAATTAATAAGTCTGGAACATAAACCTTGTCACAGAAATGGTAATTATGAGTGGATGGTACAGTAGTTAACACTGCTGCCTCACAGAGCCAGGGACTGGATTCAATTCCAGCTTGGATTACTGGATTGCGGAGTCTGCATGTTCTCCCTGTGTCTACCTGGGTTTCCTCCCACAGCCTAAAAGACGTGCTAGTTAGGTGCATTGGCCATGCTAAATTCTCCGTTTATCCAAACAGGCACAGGAGTGTGGCAACTAGGGGATTTTCACAGTGATTTCATTGTAGTGTTAACGTAAGCCTACTTGTGACACTTCTAATTGAACTTAACTGTCTTCAATTGCTGTTCAATACCAATCTAGTTCACTAAAGAAACCTGCCATCTTGAGCTGGCCTACATGTGACTCCAGACTCACACAATAAGATTGACTCTTAACTAAGTCCTACGCAGTTCAAGGGTAATTAGGGATGGCCAAAAAATGCTGGCCTTATCATTAAATGTCCACATCATTTGGAAAGATATATATAATTAGGTTTCACAATAAATGGTTGTTTTTTTTTTCACACAATGAAACAAAGTATAGGGGTTAGGTAGATTGGCCATGCTAAATTAAACCTAATTTTGGAGGAACTAGCAGAGTAAGTATGTGGAGTTAGGGGAATAGGGTGGAATTGTTATTGGTGCAAGCTCAATAAACCAAATGGCCTCTTTCTATACTAGGGATTCTATGGGGGTGGAGCTGATCTTGGTAATAGCAAGAATCTGGTTCATTGTGTATGGGCAGACATTTCAGAGCCTTTCTATCGGTCTCAAAGAAAATCAGACTTGGAAAATAGTCTGCCAATTCATTCTAAACTGACTGGTGAAGACACATATCATTCTGTCTTGGGCTTCATGGGTGAGATTGTCCCAGTGCTGGACGATTGTCATGGTGTGAGTTTGTGCCATTGCTGCTAAATGTGTTGTGATGATTTTTTTTATTTCAAATGTGTCGTGATGATTTTTTTTTATTTTTATTCTATTCTTAAAGTTATAAAACCAATGTTCAGAATGGACTGAGCAAGCTTGAATCCATCTCCTCGCTCGCTCCAAACTCAAATTAAATCCAATTCATGGTCCCCACAACAGAGCCAGACAAGTTCCAAGCTGACCCAAAAGAGCATTGCATCCCACTTTAGGCCTGATCCCACACTTAATCACAGCCAAAAGGCTGAGGAACGGTGATGTAAAGCTGATTGCCAGTTACTTGGATTGATTGCGCACAGTGGGAGGAGAGAATGACTAAAGAACTTCTGTTATTTTTTGATGTACTGTATTAGTGCGTGTGAAGATCAGGTGTAAGATTTGGTGGGGATACTTCTGTTACACAGGCCATATAAAATGCAAGCCATTTGCAATCAGTAACAAGGTAAAAGTTATAAAATAATCTTATGCTTAAAAAGGATCATATTTCGATAAATAATGTCCTGCTACTCATTTGCCATCCAATTTTGTAAATGTATGCTTCTGGAAGGACATAAAACTATGAGGAGTGCGCCTATGAATTGCTAATATGCATTTCAAACAAGCAAGCCTCCTCACCAAGACCATAGATCAGTAAAATCACTGCACTTTAATCTTGTCCTTCCAGAAGAACAATCCTGCCATCATCCTATCTTTTTAAATGTCTACCTGCATAAGTGTTCAAGCAATGAAGGATTTTCCAGCCTCACTCGCCCCGAGGCCAACAGATCTTTGCATCATCTGTATCCCGCTTGTTACGATTCCCGTGGCGAGCTGGTGGGCGGGACAGGAAAATTCTGACCCAAGACTTTAATTTGCTAGGGAATGTTGCATTTAATGTATAAAGGGCCCCAGTCAAATTGGATCTTGATTGTTACGTCCGGTTGTAGTCAATGAGACCAAAGTATCACGACACAGTTAAAAAAACCTCGAACTTATTCCTATCATAGGATCACCAAAACATCAGAGAAAGCTGGAGAAATTTGAACATTGCTGCACATGATTTTGCCTCTGTTAGGTGTCTTGGGACATTGTTCTAAATTCTTACACATGCTGTTGTCATCTTAGTTTTGTCACCATCATTTTATTGACAGAATGGTACTTCTGGCATTATAGCACTTTTATCAGTGCTAACTTAAGTGACATCTTATTTCATGCTAAAGTTGAGACGTGGAGTTTAAACCTACAACTATTTTAGTCAGAAAAGGAACTATTGTTAACTGAGTCAAATTAATACTATGTCACACTTACGGCATAACATTCCTCTAAAGACCATCAAACCATAAAATGCCCTTGTACTGTGAACCACATTTGTCTTTGCAATTTGATCTCCGTGACGTGCAGGCTCTCTTTGAAATACTGCGAATAATGTTCTCTTTCCTTCAGCATGAATGACCTTCTGGAATGATTCAGATTTAGAAAATGTAAATATGTTGCACAGTAAAATAAATAACAGACTGTTGTGTACCTTATACTAAGCAGGCACTGATTATGCTTCATTTGCAGCAGACAAACCATGAAAATACTCAACAGATGCTCACCAAATTTTGTATCCCATTGCTTATCCCACCTTTGTCCTATTATTTTGTGTTATCTGAAAAATCACTTGCCATTATAGTTTGTCTTAGATTCTGTGCAACTGAAGAAAGATGCTAATGCCTATATTACACAGAAAAAGAAAATATTGTCCATTTCTCTTTAAGTAGAAGGGGAGGCGATGGCCTAGTGGTATTAATCTAAAAATTCAGCTAATGTTCTGGGGACCCAGATTTGAATCCCCCCACGGCAGAAGGTGGAATTCGAATTTCCTATATTTTAAAAAAAATCCAGAATTAAGAATCCACTGATGATCATGAAACCATTGTCGATTGTTGGAAAAACCCATCCGGTTCACTAATGTACTTTAAGGAAGGAAATCTGTCATTCTTACCTGGTCTGGCCTACATGTGACTCCAAAGCCACTGCAAGGTGGTTGATTCTCAACTGCCATCTAAAATGGCCAAGCCAAGGGCAACCAGTGATGGACAATAAATATTGGCCACTAATAATGCCCATGTCCCAGGGATGAATAAATAAAGAGAAAGGCCACCATTTTCCACTGCTCGTTTCTCCAAAGCTTTGTTATTTTGAGGGAATTCTTAAAAAAAAATTAGGATGATTCTACTATAATGTTTCAATTTATTCTCCATTTTCCAGTGCTAATTTTAATGGTTTCCCTATCTATTTGAGAAGGAACTTACCACCTGATCAATCATCAAATGACAAAGGCTTTACTATGGTCATTACATCGACAAATACTTTCTCTTGCTTTTCCAAATACACTGATAAATATACTCTCCTCGTTCTCTACATCCTCACTGCATAGGAATCAAGGCTTACTTCATCCTGCCTTCCACCTTGTCACAGAAGCTTCCTTCTGTCAGTCATGGCTCAGTGAGTAGCACTCTCACCCCTGAATCAGATGGTTGTCCTAGTCTAGCAATTGTCACCTGGAGATTGGTTGTCAGCAGAACGATCAGGATTGCTATCATTTGATGGAACACCTCGTGACACCAATGTAACCATCTGGGAGAAAGTGTTAGAAACGCTTAATAAATCAAAATCTCGTCATTAATCATTCAGATCGCTAAATACATGGCCAGGACCAAAACTGTGACAGCAACCTCATGGTACTTGTCACTAAAACTCAAATTAATCATTCTAGACAAATATTATGGTTTGATTTTGAAGTGTGATGTTAATAGCTGTCACATTGGCAACACTTCGGATCAATACATTAAAAAAACAGAAATCCAGGAGTACACTAAATAAGGTGCATTACAGCTTTTGAAAATAGCTACTGTCATTTTGGCCTTTCTTGCTAAGCATTGCTATGGGAGTTATTTGATTAACTACTTTTAAGTGCAAATGTCACTATAAGAACTTAAGAAATAGCAGCAGCAGCAGGCCCTTGAGCCTATTCTGCCATGCAATAAGTTCACAGTCGACTTCCTACCTCCACTCCATTTGCTCATCCTATCCGGACATACTTTGATTTCATCTGTGTCCAAAAGTCCAAGTTCACTCCTTTTTTTTAAGACAAAACTGGGAAGGCCAGCATTTATGCTCATCCCTAATCCCTATATTGAAGTGCCTTTTTTAACCGCAGCTGTTCATGAAGAATAGAATCTCTACAGTCGAAAGCGGCTTTGTGATACAATGGTTAACTTTATAGTGTTATAGTGTTATTAACATTATAGCCTCATAGTGCCAGGAACCCAGATTCAATCCCGGCCTTGGGTGACTGTACGAAGTTTGATATTCTCCCCATATCTTCGTGGGTTTCCTCTCACAGTCCAAAAGTGCTGCTTGGGTGCATTGGCCATGCTAAAATCTCCCTCAGTGTAACCAAACAGGAGCCGGAGTGTGGCAAATAGAGGATTTTCACAGTAATTTCACTGCAGTGTTAAGGTAAAACTACTTGTGACTAATAAATAAACTTTACTGCCTACCAGTGCAGAAAAAGGTCATTCGGCCATCGAGTCTGCACTGACTCTCTGAAAGAACATCCCACCCATGCCCTTGCCGCTATCCTATCCCAGTAAATCAATTAGAGTCATAGACCCATTAAGGTTTATAGCATGGAAACAGGCCGTTTGGCCCAACTTGTCCATGCTATCCATTTTTTTTTAAACCCCTAAGCTAATTCCAATTTGGTCCATATCCCTCTATACCCATCATATCCATGTAACTGACTAAATGCTCTTTAAAAGACAAAATTGTACCCACTTCCACAGACACCTCTGGCATCTTGTTCCAGACATTCACTACCCTTTGTGTGAAAAAATTGCCCCTCTGGACACTCTTGCATCTCTCCTCTCTCTCCTTAAACCTATGCCCCCTCATTTTAGATCCCCCTACCTTTGGGAAAAGATATTGGTATATTGCTGATCTGTGCTCTTATTGTTTTATAGATCTATATAAGATCACCCTGCCTCCTACGGTCCAGAGAAAAAAATCCCCAGTCTATCCAGCCTGTCCTTATAACTCAATCCATCAAGTCCTAATAGCATCCTAGTAAATATTTTCTGCACTCTTTCTAGTTTAATAATATCCTTTGTATAATAAAGTAACCAGAATTGCACACAGTATTCCAAGTGCGGCCTTACCAATGTCTTGTACAATTTCAACAAGACATTCCAACTCCTATACTCAATGTTCTGACCAAAGGCATGCCAAATACTTTCTTCACCACTCTGTCCACCCGTGATTCCACTTTCAAGGAGCTATGAACATGTACCCCAAGATTTCTTTGTTCTGTAATTCTCCCCAACACCCTACCATTAACTGAGTAAATCCTTCCCTGGTTCAGTCTACCAAACTGCATCACCTCAGACTTGTCTAAATTAAACTCCAACTGCCATTCATCAGCCACTGGCCCAATTGATCAAGATCCCATCCCAATCGAAGGTAACTTTCTTCAACTGTCCACGATGCCACCAATCTTAGTGTCATCTGCAAACTTACTCACCATGCCCCCCCCCCATATTGTCAACCAAATCAATAATATAAATGACAAATAACAGTGGACCCAACATTGATCGAAAAGGCACACTACTGGTCACAGGCCTCCAGTTTGAAAAATAACCCTGTACAACAATCTTCAGGCTTCTATCAAGAAGTCAATTTTGTATCCATTTAGGTACTGCATCTTGGATCCTGTGAGATTTAAACTTATGCAACAACCTACCATTCAGTAACCTGTCAAAGGCCTTGCTAAAGTCCATGTGGATAACATCAGCTGCACTGCCCTCATCTACTTTCTTGGTTACCCCTTCAAAAAACTCAATTAAATTTGTGAGACATGATTTTCCATTCACAAAGCTATGCTGGCTATCCCTAATTAGTCCTTGTGTCTCTAAATGCCTATAGATCCTGTCTCTCAAAATACCTTCTAACAATTTACTCACCACAGATGTGAGGCTCATTGGTCTGTAGTACCCAGGCTTTTCCCTGCAGTCCTTTTTAAACAAAGGCACAATATTTGCAATTCTCCAATCTTCAGGCACCTCACCCATGACTATCGATGATTCAAATATCTCAACTAGGAGTCCGCAATTTCCTCCCTAGCTCTCACAATGTCTGGGATACACTTCATCAGATCCTGGGGATTTATCTACCTTGATGTGCTGAAAGACTTCCAGCACCTCCTTCTCTGTAATATGTACAGTCCCCAAGACATCACTACTTATTTCCCCAAGTTCCCTAATAACCGTGCTTTTCTCAACAGTAACTACTGATGAGAAACATTTCTTTAGGATCTCACTCATCTCTTGTGGATCTGCACATAAATGAACTTGTTGATCCTTAAGAGACCCTGCTCTCTCTCTCGTTACTCTTTTGTCCTTTATGTATTTGTAGAAGATCTTTGGATTCTCCTTTGCCTTATCTGCCAGAACAATCTCGTGTTTACTTTTTGCCCTCCAGATCTCTCTCTTAACTCTCCTCCTTTTACCATCACTATTGCAGCTAACCTACATATCTTTGCACACTAAGGGGAAATTTAGCATGGCCAATCCACCTAGCCAGCACATCTTTGGACTGTGCGAGGAAACTGGAGCACCTGGAGGAAACTGACAGGGACACAGGGAGAATGTGCAAACTCTGCATGGACAATGACCCAAGGCTAGAAGCAAGTTCCTGGCGCTGTGAGGCAGCAGTGCCAACCATATTGCCACTGTTCTGGCCTTATCAATGTAGTGCAGGTACACCAACAATGAAGGAGGATCAGTGAAGAAAGGGCAACATAGCTCAAAGTCAGCATGAGGGAACTTGCAGCAGGCGGTGACCCCATGTACCTGATCTCTTCGGTGAGGTACCTGAAGATTGCCACTACTTAATTAACTCCATCATAACCTTTTCAGAAAAGGATTCAGTTTAAAATAAATGTAACGTCGTGAACAATTTGATGGCCATCTATTCCTGGAGCAAGAATTTCTGCAAGAATTTCAGGTTAGAAAAGTAACCTGAAAATAAAGAAATATAATAACACCATTACCAAAACTGAGAGGCAGCTATATTTATTATACCGGTGGGTTTGCTCAGCTGAATAGCTGGAAATAGCTACGTGGGAATCACAGCTCACATAATTATAATTATATTTGTCTTTGTTTCTCAGGTACTCAAAGAAAGGAATCTGTGTGCTACATTTGCTCTTGGTTTCATCTGCAGATTGCCAGCTGATGTGAGGCTAAATTGGAAAAGATCTTATAAAAGCTTTCACACTGGAGAACATTTGTCAAGTTCCACTTCAACATACTGACACTCAGAGAACTCAGTATCAGATTTCAGTTTAATTTTTCTGCTGTCTTGGGTTCTAGACACGGTGGACAAGGTAAATAATGAACAGGAGTTGCTTATACAGTTTTTCTGCCAATGGTCAACCATACTAATTTGATTTCATCAGAGTTTTTATTTTAAGGCCATTCAAATACAATGGCATTCAATGTATTCCTCCGAAAGCCAGTCAATTATGAGTTTTTTTAATGAATGCTAGGAGTTGGAAAGAAAAAGGTGTTGGAAATGCCAAGATCATCAACAATTGAACATAGTAATTGAAGTTACAGATAAAGTTTTCTACTATACTGTGTCCTGTGAGAACCTTGTGATCAAGATGGCCCCTTAACAACAATGTGAATCTTCTGCCACAGGTGGAGTGAATTTGTCCGATCAGTTTATAGAATCCCTACAGTGCAGAAGGAGGCTATTCAGTCCATTAAGTCTGCACTAGCAACAATTCCACCCCCAAGCCCAGTAACTCATGTATTTATGTTGCCAATCCTCCTGACAGTAAAGGGCATTTTAGCATGGCCAATCAACCCAACCTACACACATCTTTGGAGTGTGGGAGGAGAAAATCCATGCAAACATGGGAAAAACATGCAAACTCCACACAGATAGTCACCCAAGGCCGGATTTGAACCCGGATCCCTGGAGCTGTGAGGAAGCAGTGCTAACCACCTTGAGTTATAGTGATTATTTTATACTTTCCTCTGCTTCCTCCTATACCTTTTCCATGTGATTCAAATAATTAGTATATCCCATCAAACAACATAAGTGAACAACAATTCTTCATATGCTCATGAACACCTATGTTCACATGGCCAATAGGTTGGTTTTACCTACCTATATATGTTTCCAGCTGTGGTCCAAGTGCTGTCTATGTGGGTAAAGCACAAGAAACTAAGAGATATGGTAAAGGGATTGAATTTCAAAGCCGTGAGGTCATGTTGCAACTGTACAAAACTCTGGTGCAGTCGCACTTGGAATATTGCATACAGTTCTGGTCGCCGCATTATAAGAAATATATGGAGGCATTGGAAAGGGTGCAGAGGAGGTTTACCAGGATGTTGCCTGGCATGGTGGGAAGGTCTTATGAGGAAAGGCTGAAGGACTTGAGGTTATTTTCATTAGAGAGAAGAAGGTTAAGAGACGACCTAATTGAGGCATATAAGATGATCAGAGAGTTAGATAGGGTGGACAGTAAGAGCCTTTTTCCTCAGATGGTGATGGCTAACACGAGTGGACATAGTTTTAAATTAGGGGTAGTAGTTATAGGACAGATGTCAGAGGTAGGTTCTTTACTCAGAGGGTAGTAAGGGCGTGGAATGCCCTGCCTGCAGCAGTTGTGGACTCACCAACTTTAAGGGTGTTCAAATGGTCAGTGGATAAGCATATGGATAACATTGGAATAGTTTAGGTTCGAGGGTCATTAGATTCGTTCCACTGGTCGGCGCAACATCGAAGGCCGAAAGACCTGTACTGTGCTGTAATGTTCTATGTTCTATGTTCTATGATCTTCTGGTTCTGGCACACACAATTCACACCACCCTAAAGCACTTACACTGAGCAGAATTTGCCTGGTTTAATTTTCTTTCTATTTTATGAAACAAAGTTAGAAGGTTATCAACAAGTCAAATTGATCCCAAACTTTCCACTGCATCCATCAAAAGTATAAAGATGCTGAATATGTAAGGGGCTGCATCACTACTAACGTCATCCTATATGAAATGTGTGTGACACGAAGGGGCATATTAGCACAGCTAATCAACCTAGCTCGTACGTCTTTCAAATTGTGAGAGGTAACCAGAGCATCCAGAGGAAACCCAGGCAAACATGGGGAGAACATGCAGAGTTTGCAGAGACAGTGACGCAAGCCAGGAATTGAACCCGGGTCCCTGGCACTGTGAGACAGCAGTGCTAACCACCATAGAGGGCTGAAAGACTGGCCAAATTTCTCTAATATGGTGCAAGAGAACTCTGGCACAAACCATTCTGATCCAACAGAGATTCACAATGTTTTCTCCACAACATGTAACTTTATAACTGTAAATGGTTAAGAACAGATATTCAACCATTCAAATTGACTCAGTGAGAAAACTGGATGAACTCCCAGTGCATTGAGCCTTTGCCAAAGTTTGAGTGATTGTAAATGCCGGTAAGGCAAAAATGATAGCTCTGCTTCTGAGTGCTGCATCTGGCTTAAATTGTCTTACTGTTTACTCAACAGAACAGCAATTGTCAGCAATGCATGAAGTTTTCCACTTCTATCTTAGAGAACAGCAAGACTCCACCTCTTTAAATCTCTGTTGATATGGCGCCAGGGTCCTGGCTTTGATTTTTTTTCCGCTAACAGTTTCTAATTAGTTGGAATTGTAATGCAAAAGAGCAAATTCTGTAACCCAAAGCGTGCAAAGCAACATCTGTGGAACCCAGCCAAGAGCACTATTACAATCCAATGATTCATTACTTTGCAAACATATGCTGAGATCTGCAAACATTACATATGGTGAAAAATGTTGGCTGACAGTGTTGTGCACAAAATTGCTTATAATCTTTGAAACACAAAATTTACTTCCCATAATGACAATTTCCTGAGAGCTAAAATTCACCTACAAGAGGCCGTAATGTCCAATTACTCATCCCAAACAATCTCCAAACATCACAACAATGAGGCGAATTCATGAATGTTTTCATATTTTCTGCTCCTTCAAAAAAGGCATATATCTTTTATATTAATTCTATATAACTGTTTAAATTTAAAACTTGATAAACAGCAGAATGATCTACTTGACAAGAAACACTTTTAACCTAAAGTATTCTCAAGATAAATGAACTGCTTTGCACTCTTGGTAACTGAGTTTATAGCACAACAAATTGTTAGTCAACTGGTTTTAGGAAATAGTAAATCAAATTAGCTTCTTTTTCTCCAGCAATGATTTACCTTAATACAGCAAATCGGTTTTGAATGTTATCTTTCTCCTTCAAAAATCTGTAGCCTCCTCCCAGTCCAAAATGACAATCATTCCCTTTGAGTCATGGGAACCTTTGAGAGAAAAATAATTGAGTCTGTGTTTTCTTTGAAAGCACCAACTTTGATGAGCTGAAATACCTTTACGTTTAAATGCAATATAATGACCAACAATAGCAATATTAACGATAAAGGCCACAAGATGTATTTTGTTAATAATTAATTAGGACAATTAGAATCCATACTCAGTATTTTATATTTAAATTGTGGCACAGTGATTAGCACTGCTGCTTTACAGTGCCCAGGTCCTGGGTTCAATTCCTGGCTTGGATCACTGTCTATGCGGAGTCTGTATGTTCTCCCTGGATCTGTGTGGGTTTCCTCCAGGTGCTCCAGTTTCCTCGCACAGTTCAAACGTCATGCAGGTTAGGTGGATTGGCCATGCTAAATTCTCCCTCATTGTACCCGAAGTGTGGCGACTAGGGGATTTTTACAGTAACTTCATTGCAATGTTCATGTAATCTTACTTGTGACACTAATAAATAAACTTAAATTTAGCAAGGGATGATCGTTGCTCCAGATGACATTGTTTGTGTGTGTCAATGTTCATGCTTTATGGAACGAGGTCAACTTTCCAGTAAGGACAAGGAAACATTAAGAGTGTTGGAAATTTTAAGCACAAAGATTACAGACATGCAGACAAAATAATGCAAGATGTCCAGTTCAACTGGGCTGGTTTCTTAACTAAGTGGCAAGTAAAATGTATTGAATTCTGGTCAGAATTTTTAAAAGATTCACTAGTATTGGAATGCTACCTGAGTATTAAAAATGGGCAAGCATAATTCCCACTTACAAAAATGTAGGGCTGAGGACTACAGGATCGGTGAGCTTTTCCCCTTTATTCTTTCATGGAATGTGAAAATCATGGCAAGGCCAACATTTATTGCCCATCGCTAATTGGCCTCAAACTGAATGGCAGTTAAGAGTCAAACACATTACTGTGGATCTAGAGCCACACGTGGGGCAGACCAGGTAAAAGACGGCAGATTTCCCCCCATAGAGGACATTAGTGAACCAGATAAGATTTTACAACAACTGACAATAACTTCAATCGTTAGATTTATAATTCCAGATTCTTATTGAATATAAATTTCTGATCTGTCGTGACAGGATTTGAACCTTCCTCCTCAGAGCGGTGCCCTGGGTCTCTGGAATACTAGTCCAGTGATAATACCAATACCCCATGACCTCCCCTGATAGTTTGATATCTATAGTGGGCAAAATGGAGCACCTAATGAATTATGGACTAATAAATAAAAGAGCATCAGCGTGGCTTAAAGGGAGGGTGATGATGATACAGGATAACCATGGAAACTAGCAAAGCTAACCAACTTCAAAAAAATCTGGTATGTAGTCCCCAAAAAATGATAACTCAAAATAATTAAACTGGAAGTTCAATGCAAAGTTTAAAGATTTTAAAGTTTACTTACTAGTGTCACAAGTAGACTTACATTAACACTGCAATGAAGTTACTGTGAAAATCCGCTAGTCGCCACACTCCAGTGTTTGATCGAATATACTGAGGGAGAATTTAGCACGGCCGATACACCTAACTAACTTGTTGCAAGACAAAGATATTTTTTTGTATGGATTGAAGAAGAAAGGGTCCACAGTAAATATTTCAAGATTTCAGGGAGTTGCATAGTCTTGGGGGCATAGTTTTAGGGTTCATGAATTAAGCCTAATTCATGTTAAGTTTGATTTGAATTAAGTAGTGGTGACAACAAAGAGGCCTTGTTACAGGCTTGCAAAACAACACTTTTAATGTGCTCTTGATTAAACCTGAAGTCAAATTTCCACATCAGAAGAGGTTTTGCTCACAGCCTGCTGTCCTTTAATAAATTTTATCTACAGATATGAGCAACTGGTTTTTAAATTGGGTCTGGATATTTGAGGAAGTTTTGAGTTAGTTAAATTTTATTTTATTTTGCCTGCGCTTTTTGCTAAGTTCTTTTGAAAGACACCTATCTGTAACCATAACCGGTTTTTAAAGTTAGTTAATTCAACTGGAAGGAAAGCAGGACGATGAGAATTCTTTCGTGTTTTCTTCACCTTTGTATCTAAAGTCGCCTGAAGGGCTTTGTGTGAATTGAGCAAAATCCAAGTATATGAGCTGCTAATTTACCTGGAAATGTCAGAGGAGTTCTGTTTTTAATGCCTCACTTTACATCGAGTTGTACCATCTGCTGCAGGATAGCTTGTAAACACCTTGAATGGTGACAGCTTTTTGCTTCGAAGGAAGACAACTGCAGCATGAAGCTTTCATGCTGCCACATCCTTTCAAATCCAGCAACATCTATCACAGGCTGCAGAATACACCTGTATTTCAGCAAATTCTTTTTTCATTCGTTCATGGGCCAGCATTTATTGCCCACCCACGAAGGCACTTAAAAGTCAACCAGGTTGCTGTGGGTCTGGAGTCACATGTAGCCAGATCAGGTAAGGATGGCAAATTTCCTTCATAGAATCATAGAATTCCTGCAGACAGAAAGAGGCCATTTGGCCCATCAAACCTACACCAACAACAATCCCACCCATGCCCTATTCCTGTAATCCCACTTATTTACTTGCTAATCCCTCTAAGAGCCAATTTACCATGGTCAATCAACACAATCCACGCACCTTTGGAGGATGACCCTAATGTCCCTAAAGAACATTAGTGAACCAGGTGGATTTTGCAACCATCAATAATGGTTTCATGGTCACCATTAGACTTTTATTTCCAGATTTTTATTGAATTCAAATTTCACCATGGTGGGAATTGAACCTGGGTCCCTAGAATATTAATCTGGGTCTCTAGATTACCATTCTACTGACCAATACTACTGTGCCACTGCCTTCCCAGGTGGCAGGGTCTTTTTCAAGGTGCTCCATATGGGATAGAGCATCAGGATGGCAGACTTCTCACCTGGAGATTTAATCAATCTGTGCAAAGCATTTTATGTCAAATTTTCTCAAACGGAAAGAATTTGCATTCAATCACTGCACAGGGCAAGACCTGGCCATTTTACTTTCTTCGAGATTCACATAGAGTGGAATCATTCTTCAAGAAAAGTAAAATGACCAGATATCTCTGAATGTTACTTAGATTTAAATTATCGGTGCAAATGTATCTCATCAAAAAACAACTACAGGAAAAAATTAGTTGCTGGTAATATAAAGATAGATAGTAAGCAGTTTGGTCGATATATAAATAAGAAAAGATTTAACAAAATGAGCATTGGGCTATAGAAATTGCATCTGGGGAATTATAATGGAAAGTAAGGAGTTGGCAGATAAATTGAATAGATATTTTGCATCGATCCTCACTATAGAGGATACAAGTAAAATCCCAGAAATGGATGTGTTATGACAAAGCATTGCAGCCCCACATTACGTACAGACATATTGAACTTTTAATTAAGTTGTATTTTTGTAAAAAAAAGACATACAAGTAAAAATTGGCTGAGGCTGCAAAGTAATCACTTTCTGGAATTCATTTGTGGATTCTATTCCATCAAGAGACCATTGTACACAGCAAACTACCCAGCCTTCAGGAGAACAGTGACCGTGACACTGCCACGGCAACATCCGCAGAGCATGCCAGATCATCAACAGATACTACCATCAGACACGAGCACACCATCCACCAGGTACTCAGTACATACTCTTGCAACTTGGCCAACGTTGTCTTCCTCATAAATTGCAGGGAAGGATGTACTGAGGCATGGTACGTTGGTAAGATCATGCAGACCTACGACAACACATGAACACCAATCACCAGGCAGGAGCATTCCCTTCCTGTTGGGGAACACTTCAGCAGTCAAAGGCATTCAGCTTCTAATTTTCGGATAAGCGTTCTTCAAGGTGGCCTTCAAGATACACAAAGATGTAGAATTGCTGAGCAGAAACTGATAGCCAAGTTCTGCACGCATGAGAATGTCCTCAACCAGGATCTTTTGTTCATATCACACTACATGTAACCCTCAGCATTTGGCCTGAACTTGCAAAATCTTATTAATTGTCCTGGCTTGAGACAATTCATACCTCTTTAACCTGTGATTATCCCTTTCTCCACACTGTCTGGACCTGTAAAGACTTAATTGTCTGTAAAGACCCACATTCCAACTATTATTTTGCAATTGTGACTCTGCTTAAACATGCCGTGTTTTAACTCACCTCTCCACTCACCTGACGAATGAGCAGCGCTCTGAAAGCTTGTGATACCAGATAAGCCTTTAACCTGATGTTGTGAGACTTCTTACTGTGCCCACTTCAGTCCAACGCTGGCATCTCCACATCATGTACATTTAGTCAAATCATAGACTTTGAATATTTTTAATGCTGAGAGAGATAGATTCTTAATAGGCAAGGTGGGGGGGCGGTGAAAGATTTTGGTGACAAGTAGACCAGTGGAGTTCAGGTTAACATAGAACATAGAACACTACAGCACAAACAGGCCCTTCAGCCCACAAGTTGTGCATGCCCATAGAACTAGTCCATACTAGTCCATAGAACTATCTGTAACTCCCAATCCCATTTAATCCCATGTACTCATCCAGAAGTCTTTTAAAAGACCCCAGCAAGTTTGCCTCCACCACCATTGACGGCAGCTAATTCCATTCACTCACCACCCTCTGAGTGAAAAACTTACCCCTAACATCTCCTCTGTACTTGCTGCCCAGCACTTTAAACCTGTGTCCTCTCGTAGTAACCATTTCAGCTCTGGGAAATAGCCTCCGAGAATTCACCCTATTTATTCCTCTCAACATTTTATAAACCTAATAAAGGTTAAAATCAGATCAACCATGATCTTATTGAATAGCAGAGCATGTACAAGAGCCCATCCTGCTCCTAACGCAAATGCCTCCCACCCCACCTGACCCACTTATCTCACTCTACTCTCTTTCCCACCTACACACTCACCCACTCACTCAGAAACACATGCTGAAAGTTGTTTGAATATCTCAGCTTTTCCGTGTTAGTGAACACTTATTAGAATATAAATGTCATCCAAGGAGGGCACAGCTTGTCCTCCCCTAACGATCCAGCAAGCTGAGGAAGCAGTTAGCTTGAATGAATTTCTGAAGAAGTTGGCGAGAAATGCAGAGCTCTGGCATGGCATAGCCAAAGTAGGAGGGGAGTGTCAATCCAGCAGTGATTACCACTCCTCAGAGGATTCAGGCCAAAGTGTGTTCATTACATGTGAGATATACATGCACACTGTCCTTGACATCCCCGTGGCTTAAAAGATCCATTTGCATGAAGGACTTGTAATGTGAAAGTCATAACTTGCTAGGAAGAGTTGGCCTTATTGTAAATTTCCTCGTGGGTCATCTTGCAGCAAATTGTACAATTCTGCAAGTGTGTTTTGTGGGATTAAAATAGCACATCTAAAATGCGAAAAATCAATAATTTGGAGGAGCAATTAGTGTATAATATCTCCCCTGTCACTGAGGCCGCATGTGTCATTCCTTTATGAATGCACCTTCCTCATCTAAATCAGAGGTTACTATGGGAATTTGGAGTCCTGACTTTATATGTTACAATGCAAATGACAGCATCCATCAAGAACAAGGAAGTATTGGGGAGTTACAATAGAAGGCTACCTAATCCATACAGCCAAATGTAATCACAAACGCAAGAGCAACATCTACTAACAACTGAAATGCAACTCCCTTTAAGATTGACCAGGGAGCATGGTGGCACAACAGTTAGCACTGCTACCTCACAGTGCCTGGATTCCTGGCTTGGGTCACTGTCTGTGTGGAGTTTGCACATTCCCCCTGCATCTGCATGGATTTCCTCCAGGTGCTCCAGCTTCCTCCCACAGTCTGAAGATGTGCAGGTTAGATGCATTGGCCATGCTAAATTCTCCCTCAGTGTTCCTCAACAGGCACCAGAGTGTGACGACTGGAGAATTTTCATTTAAACTTCATTGCAGTATGAATGTAAGCTGACTTGTGACTAATAAATAAACTACAACTTTTTATTTTTACTGATCACACTCTGGGACTGCTGCTGTGATTTTATAGATGGTTAATAAAATGCAACTTCATCACATTCCCAGAAATCTCAGGTTCCGAAATACAAACAGCAGTGTTGATACCTGAGATTTTATTTGCCCATTGTCACTGAGGAACCGTTTCAAAATGTTCCCGGTGAGATGTATTGGTGTTTCAGTGTTTGACTCATTCTGCTCCATTTTTCTCTTTCACAACTGACTCAATCAATAGCACTCCAGGAAAATGTTACACAATAACCACTGATAAATTTACAGTGAATTATGTGCATTAAAAAGAATAATACATCAAAAAGGCCCAAAGAAATCCTGATGAAAGTTTTCCATGGTGCATTGTCTGTGTTCCCACAAGGGCAAATCAGTATAAAGATTAGCTTAAATTAAAGATCAGAACAATCTACTCACTATTTATTTGCTGCTGTGGTTGTTTTACTCAAATGAATACGAAAGTAGAACTCAGCAGGACTCTAAATCATCATTTGAAATAAAACAGATTCTGAAGTCCATTAATCTCATCCAAAGTCACATACAGCTAAACAAAGCAAATTTGCCTATTTAGTTTTTTTTTCTGATCCTATTTTCAGTATCAAAAGTAAACTGGAGGACTTTGGTGTCCCTGCGGGAAAACTTCAAAACTGTCATTATGCCCACTCACATTAAAGCAATGCTCTTCGTGAGAAGCTGTGAACAATTGTGTCTAACTTAGAACATGAACAAAGACATTTTTCAGTCCACATTAATTCCCTGTAGTATAAATTTTTTTAACAGACTTTCTTCACAGCATAACAGGAGTCTATTCAGTCTATTGTGCCTTTTGGTGCTGCTAACCAATTAGACTCACTCCTTCCCTCCCCTAACAATACCCATCTGACATTGAAGATTTTATACAAAATATCGTCACGGCTTCTAACAATGACTTCACAAGAGGTTTTAATTGCCATTCTTCTCCCTGCAGAGACAGCAATGAATCAAACACAGAACTTATAGATTGGTCAGTTGTGGATCACAAACTCTGAAAGCTGTAACCTTAGGTTTATTGATTCTTTCACTGACGATTTTGGCAAACTTAGGGTGCCATACGTTGGATTGTGTCTTGCCTAAGCAGACTGGTGAAACCAGTTTCAGAGCATTTGGCCGACATATCGCAAGAGTGCCCCAATCTCAAGGTGCACTGGGAGATGCCCTTCCACCCCTCTATGGACATTAGACCCCTTCCTCCTTTTATCGGTGGCTTGTTTTCCCCAGGTTGCACACATTGGGGCATAAGGGTACTTCTGATGTGACCCCTGACTTGCCCCCTCTACATCATGACCCCTGAAATAAACCACTAGTCATGGCCCCCTTCACCAACTCTTCATGACTGCTCTGCAAAATCTTACTACAAAGCTCCCCCTCAACCTTCATTGGCCCCATCCAGGCCCCACCAGCCTGGCTTTGCCCCAGCACACCAGCAATGCCTGATGTCCACTTCTGGGGTGTCCAGTGGGCAATATCAGGATGCCATGTGGGCACTGGCCAACAGGCACTGTCCAGCTATGCTCCCAACCACCTAAGGCTTTCAAAGACCTCTGAGCTCGCAACATAACCAGCTGGACATGACTCACGCTACTCGAAAGAGTGCAGAAAGATAGCAAACTGTTTGGCGCCAGGTGCAAATCAGATTTTAGCTTCGTGTGCTATTTTTCCAGCTCACTGCATTGATTGCCAGGCACAGTGAGGTGGTAAAATCATGCCAGTTATTTTGAACAATATTGGGTGGGCTGATCAGGGGAAAGGAGCATCAACATCAACCTAATTATTTAGAGATCAAATTCAATAAATGATGGAATATTAATAGAATTTAACACAAATTGTGATAAGGAAGCCCATTAAAAGCTCTAAAATTCACTATGGTAGTACCGCAGAAGAGTACATTCAACAAGATTGTTGAGAATATCTACAGATTTGAGCTGCTGGGGTCAGAGGAAGGGGACTGAGTTTATCAAGCTGTGTCTAAAGGGTATATGACACATAAAGAGGGTGTGGCACGTGGGCACTGCGGGATGCTGCTCAGAATTGGTACATTATATAGTGTGCTTGTCCATCTCTAAATAACAGTAAATAACCATTGATGTTATGTCATTGAAGACATTTAAAGTGGTAAGGTGGGCCTCATTGTTACACCAGAGACAATCTGGGAAGCATAATCGCAAGCACTGCTGCCTCACAGCACCAAGGACCTAGGTTCAATTCCTAGCTTGGGTCACTGTGCAGAATTTGCATATTCTCCCCCTGTCTGCGTAGGTTTCCTCTAGGTGTTCCGGTTTCCTCCCATGACCCAAAAGATATGCTGGTTAGACACATTGGCTATGCTAAACTCTCCCTCAGTCTACCTGAACAGGCACTGGAGTGTAGCAACTCAGGGATTTTCACAGTAACTTCATTGCAGGGTCAATATAAGCCTACTTGTGATACTGATAAATTTTTTTTTAAGTTTATTTTCTGGGGGGCTTACCATGTAAAAGTAATTTAGTTTTTGTCTGTGATACAGATTCACTGACGGGGGAATCCCACCTGTCTGGACAGGTGTCAGGTTACTTGTATGGTGCCTGGGGGGATGACTTATTGTATATCAACAAAACCCCAGGTAGGTCCAACAAACTATGCTACAGAAATTGCTCAGGCATTCTAAGAAGAGACCCATAAGGGATGAATACAGGTGAACTTAGCTATCCAGACTGCCACCAGATTGAAACAATCAGGGACAAACTATTGATAGGACATATTTATTGCGGGAATGGCAGAAACCATCAAACTAATTAGCTGGAAACCACTAGTGTAGGTATAGTAATTGGTATGGGAATATTACTCCGATGGACAACCATTGTGGTCCTTTTACACTATAGGCAACATATAATCACATCATGTCTCAAATGGCACCCTATAAAGAGGAGGGAGTTAGAAGTTGAACTTTACATACGTCCTGACATCTGGATGATGAGCCATCCAAAGGGTTTGGGCAAGTGTTCTCAGCGCAACATTGGCCTGTTTAGGTGATTACCTAATGGTCAAATGGGAGAACCTGAAAAGGGATAGTAGCCATAATAATTTTGTACACTGAAAGATTTAATGAATTCTGTTTAGTTAAATATAAGCTCTGAACAAAGACCCAGGGACACAAAGTGCAAGCAGTTAGTTAAGTCTCAGAGATCATAAAAACAAAGTGGGATTGCTCTACCATTTGACCTGACAACCAAATGGTGTAAAGATAAAGAGGCAAAACAATGTAGTCTGAACATGAGTTTGTTTGTTCATTGAACCTCTCTAGCTTGGAAGATTTCAATAAGCACCAGGAACCTTTGACAGGGAGGATAATTGATATCCACAGGAGACACAACTTATTACATTAATAAACTGTAGCCAGTGACAAATCAGACTAGATGTAGACTAGACTAATATGTATGAGCCTTTACACCGATTGGATATTATAATCAAGTAGATATGCACAGGTTATGATTGGTTAGTTGTATGCATACCTTATATATGATGTAAACCCAAACAATAGTTGAGAATGGATATAGATAATTTATATGAAAATGTACATCTCTAATTGGTAAATGCTAATTATTTGTAATCAAATCTGCAGCTTGTAATCAAGGCAGATTTTAAATTCTCAAATTCTCCGTCTGATCACCCGAAAGGGACGAAGTCCAAAAGCAGCCGGACAGCTAATTTTGTCCCACAAAAAAAGGCAATGTCAAAACTCCACGGCAATATTGAAACTCTACACCAACATCAAAGTATGGCATTCTCAACAAAATTTAACAGAACATTAAAATAATGAAAATTGGATCAATTCATAACATATGGCAATTTATTTTGCAGTAAATATACTGTAACATTTGGACTATCTTTTTATAGTTCAGTGACTTGTACAATTAAAATCCAATGTACATCTGTATCCACATTTTGATAGTTCTTCTGGATTGGTTGATCATATTGTAATATCATAAGGATAAGTGAATTATGAATTACTTCATCAATACATTGTGCTCATCCATTAACACAATCTTGATCTTCCATCAAAATTCTGCTACACCATAGTTACAATATTACAGCAATTCCCCTCCTTTTCTGGTCCCAACATATTTCAAAATGAATTTAGCAATTTTATTCGATCACACATTAAGAACACATATGCAGAGTAGCAAAGATGCACAGTTGTGTTAAAGAAATTATAGATTTATTTCTAGATAAATTCCAGGAGTCAAGAGTTCATATCAGAAATTGTTTTTTTTTAATGAGGATTTTAAAAGTATCAGGATTGTTGAAGAATGAAACAAAGAATGTTGTAAACAGTTTACTGAATGGTGTGCTTTTCAAGATGCAGGTGGGTTAGGGAAAAGTTGCCAAAGGAAAAATGTCCATTCAGGTGATCGTCTTTGGTTCCTAGCTTGGCACTCAGAAAAACTATTAAGCTTGGTCTATCAATCACAAAACTAATGTTTTGTTTTGTTTTAAGACTGCCATTTTCCTTCCCCAGACACAATTTTTCTCCTTTTGCGGGTTAATTGCCATCATACATCTTCCAAGGGAAGCTGAATTTGGTAATTGTCTTAAAAGAAATGACTTTTCATTTAGTAAGGGTCTGGCTCATCAGTTTTCCCATTTCAAATGTGAAATGAAGCACCTTTCCTTTATATCCCACTCTATTTAGGCAAATTGAATTGAAATCTCAGCTAGCCAAGAAAAGCAAATCCATGATCTCAAAGGTATAAGGTTCACTACTAGCCCTTTCTGTTGCCAACTTTTAGTTCAATAAATTCCGTACTTCAATTAATGACTCCACTTCCCTTTTATTGAAGAATTCAAATTCTTTGTATTAAATCAGGGCTCAAAATACATGGCAATTCCAATATAATTAATATTAAAAAAAATTTTGGTGCTTTTTTTAGTGGTCCAAATATTACAACTTATATCATTCTCATGGACTGATTTTTAATTTTGAATGCTTACTTGGGTTATCTGAAATAAAAATGTTCCAGTCAATTTAATTTACATCTAATGCATCTCCAATTTTGTTTTTTCATTGGAAGGACAAATACAGTTCCAATCAACTGAACTATTATAAACTGTGCCTGCACCCACCAGATGTTGGGGAGGAAGGTCTCTCACAAAACATCTAGCATTTCTTCACAGAAATATCAAATTTTTCAAAAACATACCATTCGGGTGCAAGATGTTGCACTTTTATGTCATAATACTGAAAAGGATTTTCCATCATTAAAAATGGACTGAGATTTCGTTCAGGGTCCAATTGCAACCTAAACCACACAACAATAGCAACAATTTTTGTTTTGCTTATAGTTCAATATGTGCATCTGCTCCAGCCTTTGACACGTCCATAGGTTTCATGAAGATTCCTTCCATTGCTTTCCAAGAGTTGTACTGGTTTGAATATTGCATGCCATGAACTTCGAGTTGGCCACTTATTGGTCGCCCAAACTGTTCTCCTGTAACAGATAGGAGGACTTCTGTAGCGGTATGTTTGAACTTTACGGGATTTTTTCGTTCCCAGTATGTTCCACCACACACAACAGTCCAATTATCTAAGCTATCTCCTTCTCCATCTTCGCCAAATGCACTCACCTCCTTTTTCAAAGAAAACATGAAAATGTATTAATAAAACCACCTTTAACCAAATATAAATTCAAAATACAAATATAAGAGCTATAATTTACAGTATGTGAATAACACCATCCATTTCTTACATAATCCTTTCTTTTTGTACTCAAAGCAAATAAGTTAATAAAGATCTGGGGTTGCTAGCATGGCTAATTGCAAATAACAAGGTAAAAAGAAATAACACCAGGTTCCATAAGAAAATTAAACCAGTTGTAATAGTCAGCATTAGTGGTGCAAATTCTTAGATTCAAAACATGATGGGATTGTGTGAGCGTGGGTGGCAGTGGGAGTTATCAAAAAGGTACATGGCAACATGAACTCTTTTATTCCAACCTAAAGAAATTTGGTAAAAATAAGCATCATCATAATGTTACTGCCTGCGACCGAGCTGATATTTGCAATTTAACAAATCCCAGTATATCAAAACCTATCAAGGGATTTTAGATAGGCTCAGATGATAAACAGCTAGCTGAGAAAACTCAAAAGTTTCCAACTTCAAAACTTCACACGATGCTATATTCTTCAGTTTTTACAGATCTCATAGGATCATAGAATCCTACAGTGCCGAAAGAGGCCATTCAGCCCATCGAATCTGTGTTGCCCCACTTAGGCCCTAACTCCCTGTATTTACCCATAACTGTCCCCTTGACAATTTAGCATGGCCAATCACCCAACCTGCACATCTTTGGACAGTGGGAGGAAACTGGAGAACCCAGAGGAAACCCACAGAGACACAAGGAGAATGTGCAAACTCCATAGTCACCCAAGGTTGGAATTGAACCTGAATCTGTGATGCTGTGAGGAACAGTGTTAACCACTGTGCCACCTATGGTGAACAACAACACAGATCTGCCAGAAAAATGAGTGGGAATAGACTGGAAAATATAAGGCATTATTTCCAAATGAAGAGGACCGAATTAACTAAAATTCATAGATAGAACTGAAATACATTTTTAACAATTACTGTTAAGGCTTTGAATATTCTCAGTTGGAGAAAGATCATTCCAATACTTCAAAATTCTTCATCATGGCTATAAAATATATTATTGGAATCATATCCTGAGTTGAGATAGGTGCAACTTAAATCAATTCCTCTGATTCAAAGAATCATTTTAGTATCAGAGCTAAAAAAGCACGATAAGTCTTAATGGGATACCAGGAAAACTGTTGGGAATTTGTGGCCTGCACTGAAGTTTAAATTGATTTCTAATTGGATCCACGATACATTTTTCCTCTAACTTATTTGCAAAAGTGACTCTGCCTGAGTGTGTAGTATTTCAGCGGGGAGTCCTATTTTAGTAAATTGCTCTGAAAATGTCCACAAATTGCTTGGTTACTACTGTATTCCTTGGTCATTACTGTGATATGTCCATCATGTGTTTATTTATCGCTTGACTCCCCAAAGCCTGTCCATAATCCATGAGGCACAAGTCAGGAGTGGAATACTCTCCACTTGCCTTGATGAGCGCAGCTTCAACAACATTCAGGAAGCTCAACACCATTCTGGACAAAAAGTCTATTTCATGTTGCAGCACATCCTTGGGAGGCACAGAAGAATCCACTTTCGGATGTCCTCTTGATAATTCATGGAATTATAGAATCCCACTCAGCCCATCAAGTCTGCGCTGACTCTCTCAGAATACATTATTCAGACCCTTTCCTCCATTCTATCCCCATAACCCCACATGCATCTATGGACTGTGGGAGGAAACCTGAATACCCAGAGGAAACCAATGCAGACATGGGAAGAATGTGCAAACTTCATGAGCAAACTCCACGAGCAAACTCCACACAGACAGTCACCCAAGGCCCGAATCAAACCTGGTCCCTGGTGCTGTGAGGCAGCATTGCGAACCAAAGTAACATCCTCTCAGGTTATCTTTGTCATTGGAGAGTAACAAATCATCTTTAACATTTCAGTATAATCTCTGTTTGAGATTGTACAACTATTTATAATTGTGCAGAAAATGGAAAAAAAGGCTATTGTTCTGGGAACAATTTATTTGTTATGCTTCTGTAGCTTGGCATTATAATGAATTGTTCGCCTAGCCAATTGCCTTGTATTAGTTATGATTGTCCCACAGCAAATGTTAAAACTCAATAGTTTTTCCAACCTTATTAAATTGGAGTTAGTGTTTGACTTACTCACTGTATAATTTTCTTTACCACGGGTTAATTTAGCTACAAGCAAAACATGTCCTTGTGGTGCTTTGTTTGATCACAATTCATATGAACTGGACATTTAAATAAAGCATTAAGCTATTAATTCAATTCCACCAATAAAACATTTATGATATAACTTAATGGACAAGTGTAATCAGAACCAACAGCAATTGGTCTGCTCAAAAAACCAGAGCCATCTTACAGTAACTTCACCAGGATGCCATTGAAGTGTATCATTGCAATTCTTATTTCAGTGCATAATAAACAAAATTGAGTTATTAGCACAGTTAGTGCTGGCCTCAGGAAAATAATTCCTGGTTTTATGTTCATGTATAGAATATAAACATCAGTTTAATGGCATTTACACCCAAGTTTTTAGTTAGCATTCTACACTCCAAAGGCTGAGATTAATTTCAGATACAAAAGGGTCCTAATCAGATGATATAAGCAAATTATGTAGTTTAACATATAGCATCTTTAGCCCAAAGCATCCAATTAATTATCATGCACACATACAAATAAACTTCAAAAAAGAACCAAGGTAATCAGGCACACCTATATTCAATTTGTTACTGACTATACGCCTGAAGTACTATCCTCCCCAGTCATATCAGCAATTCTGAAGGAGATGCCCACATTCCATAAGAAAAAGAAAAATAAGTCACAGTTGTAATTGCTGTTAATATCTTTGTAATGTTGATTGAGGGATAAATGGTCAGGATAAAAAGGATGATTCCCTGGCTTCCCTTTAAAATAGTGCCAGGGATCTTTTAAAGCAGGTAGACAATGACCCGCTTTCATGACTCATTTGAAAGACAGCACTTCTGACACAGCAATGCTCCCTCAATACTGCACTGCATTGTCACTCCTCTGGATTAAAAAAAATCAAATAATCAAAATCTGAAGGAATGATGTTCCCCACTTATAATACTTAATTTTCAGTACCAACGGGATTGATTGGCAGGCATTAACATATCACATTGTTAAAAGGATCCTTTGAATAAAATTGAAAGACTTAACTTCTGTGGTGAGTTTAACTTCCCTTCAATCATACAACTAGAGCACTCCACTTGTTCCTGATGTTCAACGTGGGTCTATGACGAGTGGCAGACTGCAAAATGCTGCTCTTTCAAAGCTAAGAGCTGAGTAGCGCAACTCAAGACATTAAAACAGACATCTGCTCCTTACCTGAATTGTTGTAAAGGTTTAATCAATTGTCTACTTTTGATTTATGATCTGTGCTTTCAATTAATTGCATTATATGCTTGAGCTAATTGCATTTATTAAACACGTAACTTGCTAAAGGCTGAAAAGAGTTAAGAATTTTGAGCTAGGCTAAGCACTACCTAAGAAGGCTTGAATTATTTTTGAATTTTCTTGAAATTTTGAAAGACTCCTTTCTGATTTCCAACACCTACTTTTCCATTTCTGGGGCTCCTTTTTTATTCTCACTCCTGTCTGTGTGAGATTGGCACTAAGAAGCATGGAAGATTAAAAACTAATGGGGCTTTACTACAAACTGTGTTCACTACAGTTGCCTACACTGGTGATGTGACATCATTCTAGTGACAATATATATTAATGTACAGTGCACACTGTAACTACTAAGACTCAATGTAAATACATAATATTTCCTTCCCCTTTAAATTGAACATCCCCAATTTCTAATAATGTAACATGAACAAAAATCAAATAACACTAATCAATGTCATATGGAGCTCCTGCGTGTGATACAAAAATTGTCATTATTGGGCAATGGTCAGTCAAAAGTGTTTTGAAAAAAACATTGTACAAGAATTAGTGGAATCTCTTTACTGAAAAGATAATCACCAAGGTTTCCATTTAGATTTTGCATAGCTGCTCTCAGCTTTGCTCAATGCTCAAGATGCAAAAGCAATGGCCTTTATCTGATGGCATGATACGGGATACCTTTCCAAAATCATAAGGAGATGCATTGGGGTAGGGTAGGGTTGAAATGCGAAAGGACTTCAGATTTGAACTTTTTTGGCTTGCACAGAGCATTATTGCATTGATCCAACTACTTCCACTTCTGGTTTTGGCACTACAGGTTGTGCAATAGTTTTAAAATGATTGCCAAATTTCAAACAAATCTTCTATAGCAGAAAGACTGCAGCAGAGATGATGAGAGATAGCTGATGGAATTATCTTCAAAAGAATTATCTTACTTACTTCAAGTAAGTAATTACACTTGAATTACAAATTACAGTGTAATGTGCACTGTACATTAATATATATTGTCACTAGAATGATGTCACATCACCAGTGTAGGC
This sequence comes from Sphyrna mokarran, assembly GCA_024679065.1. Taxonomy (NCBI): domain Eukaryota; kingdom Metazoa; phylum Chordata; class Chondrichthyes; order Carcharhiniformes; family Carcharhinidae; genus Sphyrna; species Sphyrna mokarran. The sequence continues at coordinate 22,630,243 of JAGIQG010000022.1, read as the reverse complement.
AACTGTAGTGAACACAGTTTGTAGTAAAGCCCCATTAGTTTTTAATCTTCCATGCTTCTTAGTGCCAATCTCACACAGACAGGAGTGAGAATAAAAAAGGAGCCCCAGAAATGGAAAAGTAGGTGTTGGAAATCAGAAAGGAGTCTTTCAAAATTTCAAGATCCAGTGTTAACCCATTCGTACCAAAGGTTTCAGGATTGTGTTGGAGTCACTGAATTTCAGCCAGCAAAACAGCTACAGCTCAAAGTACAACACCACTGGCTTAGAATGAGAAAAAGAAACTGGGGTTTGGGTGCTGGCTGACACTCTCGATCACTATTCGAGAACTCTTGGAAAGCATATGCATTTGGAGGTGAAAGCACTATTATGCTTTACAGTAGATCATTCTCTTCTTTACGTTTCCTGAAGTCGATGACAATCTCCTTCGTTTTGTTGACATTGAGGGAAAGATTATTGTTCCATACCAGTTCACCAGATTGTCTCTTTCCTGTACTCTGTCTCATCATTGTTTGAGATCCGATCCAATATGGTGATGTCATCAGCAAACTTGAAAATCGAATTGGAGGGCAGTTTGGCTGTGCAATCTTAGATATTTAAGGAATATTGTAGGGGGCTGAGAACACAGTTTTGTGAGGCATCGGTGTTGAGGATGATTGTGGAGGAAGTGTTGCCTTTTCTTACTGATTATGGTCTGTCAGTTAAGAAGTTCAGAATCCAGTTGCAGAAAGAGGTGCCGAGGCCCAGGCCATGGTGTTTGGAGATGAGTTTTGTGGGAATAATGGTGTCTTAGATAAAGTATCAAAGTTCTGCCAGGACCTAAAGGTAATAAACTTAATCTGTTCTGTCTCTGGAAGCTTACTTTTCTTTAGAGTTGAATTTGATTTTTTGGCGCTGCTTTTATAATTACAAGTACCACGCAAGGAATCTTGATCTGATGTATTGAAAAATTGTGAGCACACATGCCTGAACCCCAAATATGTATAGCCAGTGGACAAGCTCCCTGATAGTTACAGACTTGTGAAATGAGCCATATATTTTTTAATTAAGATTTACGTTAGTAACAGAGGCATTTTAAGTTATGAGTAGAACTAGAAAAGTATAAACTGAAATAGATTCAAATTGCCTTTTAATTGACTTTTAGGTATTTAAATAAGTTCGAGAATTTGACTTTTTAACTTTGTTAAAATCAAACTCAACTCTAAAGAGTAAAGCTGTTCAAAATTGAAACTGGATTTTATTTCTATTTCCATCTGAGATCAAATTCTCTATTAAATAGATAGAAGATCGTTGTAACCCCACATTGAGCAGAAAATTCTACAAGGGTCAGCATATTTCCCCAGCTGCTTTTTTACAAGAGAATACAATCAAAATTTTGAAGCTGTAAACAGGAACTGCCATCAAGTTATTTTCTTCTGTGCTTTAGAAACTGTTACATTACTTGGCCCATGGTTTTTTAAGAGATTGTTGTTCTGACAACAGAAATAGCTACAGGCTTGCAATAGACTTGCTCATAGTCAATCAGTACACAGAGACAATCACGTGAATATTAAAGCAGAACAATGATTTGTGAAACAAACTGACAACTATCAATCCTACTCAAAAAGCCTTGTCATCAATTCTACGTGATCAATGAGATTCAATATCTGCACGATTGGAGGATGAAAATATTTGTACCTCATAGAATGATGCATTTCTTTTTAGCATCTACAAAAGTTCAGATCAGCTGTAGACTTAGATATCCTCTAGGCATGGGATCGTCACAATTTAGAGCTTTGGGAGCTGATTACGACAAGTGTGAAACCTCACCAGTGAGGATTGGGGCTAAACTAATCCAAAAATAATTAAGTTCATGTTAATGTAAATTCAAGGTAATTCATCACTGCTTCCAAAGCATTAGATGAAATCTTTCCTCAAGGGTTCTGTAGAAATGTTTTAAAATGTTAAGCAAAATGAAGAAAAAAAAAGCTTAGCACCGCATAGCTTACGTCATTTTAATGAATTCTTCAAGGTCAAGATACTGGTTTGGAGTAAAAATACATTAAATGCTTTGTTCATTAATGATGCTTGTGTTGCTAAACATTTCCAGATTGAATTCAATCTCTGTGTTCTCAATTTAGCACTGGAAAATAGTATAAAAAAATTAAGTTGAAATATTTAATTAAACAGTTCTTCACTATTTGCCTTGATTGTGGAACAAAGCAAAGGAAAGGAAAATTGACTTAACAGACTGCATTTGGTTCTCCAGGCATGTTAAGATGTTTTGCAGTCAATGAATTATCTTTGAAATGAAATTGCTGTCTTATAAAAAAATGTGACAGCCAATTCATGTACAGTTCAGTCCCAAATCAATACTGAAATTTATATCCAAAAATCTATCTTGGTGACGTTGATTGAGGGGTGAATGTTGGTCTGGGCGCTAGGAGAACTCCCTACTCTTCTTCAGAATGTTTAGCATTTTATCTGAATGACAAAGCCATAGCACTCCCTCTTTCAATATCACACTGAAATGTCAATCTGCAATGTGTTTAGGTCTTGACGTGGAGTTTGTGCCCACAAACCTTCAAAACAGAAACAAGAACTTTACAAATGAATAAGATGTCATTTAGTTCAGCACAGATTGTTTAGCAACAATAACAGACTGATACAATTTAACCCAGGAGTTTTCCAAAAATAAGTGAAACTTTAAAACAGGTTTCTAATCAACATAAAAATGTAGCAAGAAACCCTTTTAAAAAATAAAGTACCATAAAGAACTAACCAGGCATTCAGTTCACAATCTAATTTGGGTTATGAATATGTTTAGTGAAGTAGTGACCAAACCCATGTCCAGCTTGTCATGTCATAGTTTCAGCTGGGATGAAAAAAATGTTAAGGTACCTTAGAATTAAATAAAAAGCATCTCGTCCCACAGAACTCTGGCCAGGATTCTGCAGCAACAATAATGGCAAAGCTGTCAGCATTTCCCATCATCATTCCCCTGAGAACTGACAGCAACTTCTGGAATCCACATGTGGATAGTTATGTGGGAATGTGAGAAAGCAGACATTGCTGTTCACCATTCTGTTTCCCCCGAGGGTGTGTTGCTGACGGCCCACCAGTCCACAATCAATTAGAAAAAAGAAAAATGACAAGATTTTACCCTATTACACTATTTAGTCTTGCTATAAAAACCCTTGAAAAAGCTCAACTTTGTTAAATGATTTGTGACTGGATTTTTTTGAAGGGTACTAAGTTCATAATTACTGTTTAGTAGCCCCATTGGTACTAAATTACTAATTTTAATATTTGTGCAATTCTCAGTTATAATAAAAATTCCATCTATTTTTATTATATTTAAAATGTTGTTCCTGATATTTTAACAATCATGCACTTCAATCTCTAAAGTGTAATTAAATGAAGAAGGGGCCAAATTTGTAGGTAATCAATAAGGGATTGATTTATATGCACACAATCTTTTCTAAGGATTGAATTCATTGGCAGTCAGAGCTTGGAGAACCTGATCAGCTCCATTTTTGAACGGCCTCTCCCATTCCTACCCAACTCTCCATATCACCATCCCTCTGTTGAACCTCCATCAGCTGTGGGAGAGGTCACAGGCAGGCGATTAGTAGAGTTAGGATTTTTCGGTCAAAGGTCACGAGTCAATTTTTGCACGCAATCAGCTATAATCAAAAATACATGACAATCAGTGCTTTTGTTCTTCTTGGTTTAAGAAAATACAATGGTCGCTTCACCTTTTTGATTACATTGTTGTTTCTGGATGTGTTGCTAGATTCAAGCTAACATCACAATATTATAGGTATCACTAGATCGTAGGAGCTGTTCAAGTTCAGCAGCATGCACCATTGTTTCACAGTTGACTGCAAAATCTATGCCACATATTTTGCCAAATGCAAAGTTCACCACAAATTAAAAACCAGTCTAACTCTGATGACTAAACTTTTTATGTTGTGACAACATAGGAGCTAGCACAATGTAGACTTATTGTATCTTGTGGAGAGGTCAAGAGTGCTTAACTCAGATGAGAAATACTCTCCTCCCAGCCTGACAAACACACAGATGTAGCTCAGAAAAGATTACATCAGGATATTTAGTTCCAGAATGAATTTAAGATGAATCAGATAACTAGTCAGTAGACTGCACTGTGAATAAACCTATGAAGCTTGTAAATGATATCAAGGTTGAAGATTTTTAGCGGGGGCGGGGTGCTGTTTCAGTTTTATGAAATAAAACAGAATGGTGGAAAATTCACAGACTTATTCCAAGATATCTCGTGTTTCAAAATTGGCCCTGAACATGAGAACATTTACTTTTAAAAAAAGTGAAATTTTATTTTCAGTACACACTATTAAAGTGATAAAAGGTCGGAAGCATTCTATACTCTTCCCATTCATTCAAGATTATCAGTTCAAATACAATCATAATCTAAGATATTTAAGACAGTGGTGGGAATCAGTAGACGGGTAATCTATTGCCTGCAGTGTTTAATGCTGGCATAACATCACTTGGAGGCAGGAATCAAACATTCGGAAGATAAGTCAAGGCCAGTTGCAAATCAGAAGCTCCAAATTGAGAGCGAGAGCGCGAGGGAAAAAGAAAGCTGAGTCAGGAATTATAATTAATCTAATTCGTTTAGACATTCATCATGTCACACTGGACCTCAAGATTTCCTATTAATAACCACGTAACTAAAATGTGATTTAAGTTTATACTACTGAAACATCTGTCTTATGCAGAACAACAAGAGATCAGATATCACAGTCACACTTCCTGCTCACCAGGAACAAAAAATACTCCTTTTTTGTGAGGATTGGAATTCTGACCCCACAGAGAATCAAACCCAAACCAAAATCCAGAGATAGTCTTCCTTTTTTTCAATACAGAGAGGGGAAAATACACTCAAATCAATGCACATTCTCCCAAACTTGACAACGTTTTACTGTATGGAAAAGCAAATCCCTTATCTTTTTAGCAAGAGCATAGTAAATGCCATTAGTTAAAAATGCCCTGGGTACAGTGCCAGGAACGTCAGTTGCAACATTTAACTTTCTTCAGTCAAATGTCACATGCAACATTCTCAGTTACCCGGAGTTAATCAAATTGTGCACTTAAAATAGTAAAATACTGTAATATGGCAATAGCACTAAGGCAAAAATAACCAGATATATTATCAATGCAAGTTACAAACATAAGAAAAGTAGGCTGTTTGCTTTCTCAAGCCTGTTCCATCAATCAGCAAGATCATGCCTGCCTCTACATACTTGCCCCATATCCTTCAGATGTTCAGTTAACAAAAATTATCCATCTCAAGTTTAAAAATGATTATTTTTCTAGCAATTAGATTTATTTCTTAGTGTCGCAAGTAGGCTTCTATTAGCGTTGCAATGAAGTTACTGTGAAAATCCCCTAGTCACCACATTCCAGCACCTGTTCAAGTATGCCGTGGAAGAATTTAACGTAGCAATGCACCTGACCAGCAAGCCTTTCAGACCATGGGAGGAACCAGAGCACCTGGAGGAAACTCACAGAGACACAGGGAGAACGTGCAGACTCCACACAGACAATGACCCAAGCCGGGAACTGAACACAAGTCCCCAGCGCTGTGAGGCAGCAGTGAGAACCAGTATATCTAACTGCCCTTTGTGGCACAGTTCTAAATTTTTACTACTTTGTGCATGTAGGAAGATTTCCTAAGCACACTATACCATCTCTAATTTAGACTATGCACCCTAGTCGTGAGCTCTTCAATCAAAAGAACAATTTCTCCCTCTTCATTCAGTCTCTCTTCATACTTGAAAATTTTGATCAAGTCACCTGTCAACCAGTTTTTAGTATTTAGTGAATTGGACATTAAATTAAACAATAATCAATGTCAACATTGAGACATGCTAAATATCAATTCATAACAAGAATCCACTGACCTCAAGACAAAAGCACTTTCATCATCTCAGTTTATAAAACTTCAAAATGTGAATCAACCAAGTGAAAAACATGATTTACAGCTCAAGGCTGCCCCCTCTTGAAAGTCTCGAATTTGTTCAGACAAACAAAAATTGTTAAATCACGTCAAGAAGACATATTGTCTTCTTGACATGATACTGACAATATTGTCAAGAAGAGAATCAAATTAATTCCAGCTTTAACTGTAAATAAATTTTAAGTAGCTGTGACCCATCAAAAGCGGTATTAGAAGAATAAAAGTCAGGCCTGCACTGACTTCATTCCATGGTGATTCAGATACGACACATCAGCAGTGTCTTCAGAATAGCTTCACTCAGTCTCAATGCTCTCAATAAGACTACAGCATTGTGAATATAAATGCCAATCTATTTACACATGCACATTTTTACGATCATGCAATGTTATGAAATACTGCACTGATACCCACAGAAAGCAGACATATTCACCTTACGCAGAACAAATCCGTGGAAGCCAAAATATACATTGTCTCAGTGATGGTGACCAGGAAACTATTGATTGTTGTGAAAACCCATCTGGTTCACTAATTTTTTTAGAGAACGAAATCTACTATCCGTACCTGGTCTGGCCTACATGTGATTCCAGAACCACAGCAACGTGACTGACTTTCAACTTCCCTCTAAAATAGCCTAGCAAACCATTTAGTTCAAGAACAATTAGGGATAGACTATACATGCTGGGCTTGCCAGATATGCCCACATCTGATCAAGGAACTTTTTTTTCAATCAGGGAAGTAATTTAAGGAGCCTACTGATACTCAGTTGTTGCCTTTGAACTCAAGTCAACTGTCACTATGGACAAAAACAGTCAAACTTTGAATTATTGTAGAACAAATATCCTTTATTGTATTTACCAAATTCCCTCAAAATTACACCAGGCATCAAATGTCTTTATACCCAAAGTAACTGACCTCTGACTTACTTTGTTACACACAAAAATAACTAACCTCAATATGGTGGGGCAAACTCATCAGATATCCTGGTGATGGGTTTTGTTCCGGAGTCTCAGAGTCAGGATCATGCTGCTTTTCTGTAGTAGTTAATCTGGGTTACTGCTGCCGATGTCTCTTTGTTTCTTCTCCTTATACTTGTCCTGTTGGTACTGATCTGCTTCCAGTCAAGTACTCACAGGACAAGACTAAATGATTACTATTTTTTTGGTTATGAATAGGGAGAGTCATGCTTCTTGTCAGACTCATAATTCGACAAGGTTCAATCACTCAAGGCACAGCAACAGTCACTGTCCAATAAATGTATTTGTTCTATAGCTATACTTCCTATTCTGTGCTGCTCTTAACAGTCCTTAACCTGATACAAAGTCAGCCCCTTTAATCATCAGACTTGGCTGGTGTCTTTATGAATACCCATTAGGTTGCACAGTTGAGAATCTGAAGGAATCATTTGGTTCCAAGTTTGATATAGACGTGGACACAGAACTGAGTGCCAAGGTTAAGGTTTTCTTCTCTCAACATCACAACACTAATATGACACTAAAAAGCCATAGAAAACCAAAGTGAATTTGGCGTGGAGGGTATTGCTTGATCGATGTTGAAAGGAGAAAGCCTCCAGTAGCTGATTCAAAGCAGACATAAAACTGTGTTTTATTATGTTTATTGGGGCCACATCACCACAATCTTGGTCATCACTGCTACAGGCCCTCAGAAAAGCTTCCTCAGTGTAACCATCTTCAGCTGGTTGAATTACCATCCCTGTGAGAAAGCCAAGAGTGGGGTAACTCACTGTAATTCAGTGTACAATTCCATTCATAACTTCTCCAAAAATGAAAATGCTGCAGAGCCTGGAACAATCTGTGTTTACACATGTAACATTCATGTTACATAAATACATCAAGGCAGAGAAAGCCAACAAATCTCTCCATCAACATTACCACACTGCCATCGCTAAATCTCTCTTTCGTCAACATCTTGGGGTCAACCACATCAATATCATGATTTTGGAACAGGACAACGGCCAGATAATCAGTAGTGAATGGCTCATTATTTGACCCACCTCCCCTCTGCACCACTTGTAAGGTTCAAGTCAAGAGAGGGATACATATTGAGCACTTGCCTAGATTGCTACAGCCATGACACTATTCAAAAAGCTTGACCCCATCCAGAACAAAGCAGTCTGTCTGGCAAACTGTCAGTGCTATATAGAAAATATAAAGGATGTACAGCACCAACTCACACCTCCATGCTCCCTGTGACTTTCACCACTGAAAAAGACAAAATGAGAATATGATGAACTCCAAGTCACACACCATCCTAATTTGAATGTTTGTGACCACCTTTTCACCTCTGTTCAGCCAACATCCTGGAATTCCTGAAACACTGTTATGGGAGCAATGGTGACATGGTCAGGAAAAAGATTCACCATCTTCTATTATTATGATTGGACAATAAATGATCACCTTGCTATAGTCACCCACATTTCAAAGCAAAGTTTTAAAGAAAGCTATTTCAGAAAGCAACAGTAAAAAAAACAATGAATGCTAGGACATTCAAATTCATACAACAGAGATTAATAATTCGCTCATCGGAACTGCTCTTTACATATTTTTTAAAATTTTCCACTTCTTGACAGTAAGTCAGAGATAGTAGTTGAGATAGCGTCTAAACAAGGGGGGAAAAGAGAAAACAGAGGTGAGAAAGTCAGAAAGGAGATAGAGAAAATATAAGAGTCACATACAGAAGATGGGAAGGTGGGCTGCAGATGTGCCTTTACCAGGCTCTAATTTATTGCTCAGATATTACAGTCAAATTGTGTTTCATACAAATATATATGTAACATACAAATTAAGTGCAGGCATAGGCCATTCATTCCCTTGAGCCTGTTGCACCATTTGGCAGGTCTGATTATGGCCTCAACTCCACCTTCCTGTTCATCTCCATACCCTTACTATTCCCTTCCAAATAAGAATCTACCTTTTCAGCAACCCTGCCTTTATAGCTCTCTGGCTAAGAGAATTCCACATGTTAATGACTCAGAAAATGACTCTCCTCCTTTCCATTTTAAATAAGAGCCACCTTACTTTTAAATTATGCCTTTAACTTTTAACTCCCCCCAACAAGGTGAAACATCTTCTCAGCCTCCACCATGTCAAGTCTGCTCAGCTCTTCCACAAGATCATCTCTCATGTTCTTAACTCCAACAGATACAGGTGCAACCTGCTCAATCTTTCTTCATAAGATAACCACTTCATCTCAGGAATCAGTTGCATTAAACTTCTTTGTACTAGGGGAACATCTCTGGTTCTTCTGCTATCCTCATTGAACATGTGAAGAACAACACAAAAACACCTGAAAATTGGGTGACAACATGTTGAAGCCATAACAAACAAATCAAAAAATTCTGCAATCCAGCCACATCTGATTGTAACTTACGGAGAACAATTAAATAACCGAAGGAAGATCCAGGAACAGCCTCACTCTCAATGATGACACAGCCCAATACATTAGTGCAAAAGACAAGGCTGAAGTGTCTGAAACCACTTTTAGCTGGAAGTGCTAAATTGTTGCATGTTCCTAAGGTTCCTACCATAAATGAAGCAAGAACTGGACAATATCTAGTTTTGAGCTGACATGTGAGTGAATAGTGGTAAGCGTTTTCCCAGGTTGGGATACAAAAATTACTAGGGGCTACGGGCTTAGGGTAAGGGAGGCAAGGTATAATTCGGATGTTAGAGGGAAGTTTTTCACATAGAGGGTTGTGGGGGCCTGGAATGCACTGCAAGTAGAGTGGTGGAGGCAGGCATGTGAGAGTTGTTTAAGGTTTACTTAGATAGGCACATGATCAGACTAGAGATGGAGGAATACAGGAGACTGTTCTAAATAAAATCAAGAACCTTGGGATGTCCCTGGAAATCAATTGATTCCTATAGACCTTCCAACATATTTTACAGCTCACTTGTCTTAATTCAGAGCTTCTGGGGATTCCATAAATGTCTGATTCCATAAGTGTGCTTGTTTATTGATGTCTTTTCTTTTAATTCAAAGGTGATTCGGTCCGCCTTGTTGTCCAAGAAGGGGCATACATGCAGTGGGTTGTGAGAGGGCTGCTCTTGGATGTTGCTTTGAGAGTTGCCTAGTGCTTCATGTCGTTAGTATATGCTTAAACTGGACTATCTGACGAGCAACATAACAGTTAATGACATCACTGTTTGCTGTGCAGATACATGGATTTGGGCCAGTGTTTGTGGGAGTTTGCACATTCTCCCCATGCTTGCATGGGTTTTCTTCAGGTGCTCCGGTTTCCTCCCACACCCCAAAAACATGCTCTTAGACTGACTGGTGTTAACAAATTGTCCCTAAATTAGTCTTCCCTCAATCTTCCCCAATAGGCATAGACAAAGATCATAGGTAGAAGAGGGCACTGACAATGTTAAAATGGCAGCATGGGCTCAGTGGGCCGAAGGGCCTGTTTCCCATGCTGTATTGTTCTTTATGTGGCAAGTAACATTCATACTACATAAGCACCAGTCAATAACCTCAATGAGAAAATTTAATCATCATCCCTTGACATTAAACGGCAGTGCCATTGTTGAATCCATCACTTTCAACGTCCCAGGAGTTACCACTGGCCAGAAATTTAATTGGACTAGCCATGTAAATATTATGGCTACTAACGCAAGCTAGAGGCTAGGAATCCTGCAGTAAGTAACTCACCTCCTGACACTCCAAAGCCAGTCCACAATTTACAAGACACAAGTCAGGAGTGCGATGGCGCACTCGCCACTTGACTGGAGAAGTGTAGCTCCAAAAACACTCAGAAACACCAACCAAGACAAAGCAGCCCATTGATTAACACTCCATCCACATTCTCTCCCACTACCAGTGACACATTGTAGCAGTGGTCTGCACCATCAACAAGGTGCACTGAAGGAACTCATCATCCTTAGATAGCACCTCTGAAACCCACAACCACTGTCATCTAGAAGGACAAGGACAGCAGAGATATAGCAATACCATGTTTCCCCTCCAAGTTACTCACCATCCTGACTTGAAAATATATTGCCATTCCTTCACTGTCATTGGGTCAAAATCCTGGAACTCCTCCCTAACAGCATTGTGCATATATTCATATGGCAAGAAGTCTCACAACATCAGGTGTACTCATGCCACAGGGACTGCAGCATCTAAAATGATAGCTCACCACCACCACCTTCTCAAGGCCAATTCAAGATGGGCAACAAATGCTGACCTGGCCAGTGACCCCCACATTCCATCAATGAATAAAAAGGTTTTCAGCGAATCTGGATAAAAATAATGAGCCTGACAGAGGTAGACTGCAGAGCAATGGATAGTGTTGTTATTACCAAAGCTAATTTTGTTTCTAGTTGAAAATTTCAGCAAAGTGCTTATTAATTTAGGATGGCATAATTTTTAAAAGCTCACACAGAGGATTCAGGTGCTGAAGAGATGTCTTCATTACCAATGCAGACAACTCACCTGGTTTCCTGATAACGGTGATGTAAAGTGATGACTGTGTAAATTACGACCTGTATTGACATGGGTCAATCGAATAGTCTCACCACATTTTACCGGATTTCCACGTTGGCACACAATATCACTTTTTCCACGTATCCGCCAGTAACTATTGCTGTCATCTGCTTCAGTCACTCCAGTCACAGACTGCTGACCACTTCCTAGAACAGAATGCCAATGAATGAATAAGTTTATAATGTACTCTGGGGATGGGAGGAGGGGGTTGACCTTGGAAGACAGAAATAATATTTTAAATCTATAGTCAAAATGAGCAAAAAAAAAGTATCACACAAATGTACCAATTGAAGAATTCTTGAAGGCATTATAAATATTAAAATGTCTGAAATGCACATTGCTCAAAATACATTGCACAGTTGAGAACAACAGGTGTGATAACTTCACAAGCGGCATAAAATTAGATACCGAGAAAACCAAGTTTATGGGAATAGGAGCTGGGTGGGATTATGGTCAGTACATATTCGACGGGCCAAATGGCCTCCTTCCGTACTGCAGGGATTCAATGAAGCAGTTGAGCCAAGTTGGGTTCCCAGCATTTGTGCTGATCATTTATTTAGAAGCTGATGCATGCTCTATTGTGTTTGGCTTCCTCCTGTGGACCAGTGATATAGTTCACCGAAATGGTAAGCCACAAACCTAGAGAATTGCTCAGGTATCCCAGGTTCGAATCTCAGTCAATCTTCAATAGATATTGAGTACAGGCATCAAGGTCAGAATTCATACTGACTGTTTTAAGTAACATAATGTTTTGGCCTTCTGTGAGCATATTATACTTAGAATAACAGCTTCATTTGTTTTAAAATCACACCTGCTGTGAATTTTTTCACTTGAGCTTTAGAATCTCCTTCCTATAGATTTTAGCTTCAGTTGCAGCAGTTACCAATTTATAAAGTATATGTTTTCTTGAACTTTTAATGTATTCAAGGGATCAGGAGCATTACTTCTGTCACAGCTAGTCAGTTGCCAAATTTGTAAGCAGTGCATGAGTGATATTGTAAGAAGTAATATTTCCTCCAGGACATTTCTGGAACTAGTGACCTTCACAGCTCTGGGCAACTCACCCATTCCCACACAATCTAGCCCCAAGCCCCATTTGAAGGGGGGGGCAGCGGCATAGTTGGTGGCGAGGGGAGGAGGAGAAAATGGGACATCACCTATTCCTCCATCTCTCCCCACTCCAACTAGAGGGGGTGGGGGGTGATAAAGAATGGGATCTCTCTTTTTCCTTCCTCTCCCCACTCTTCAACTTCCCTTCCCTCTGTCCCACCTCTCACATTCTCCTCTGTCCCCAATTGTCCACACTCCCCCTTGTCCCTATCTTTTTCTTCTCCTTGCCCTACCCTCTGCCCCAAACCCCCTTCCCTGCTATACTCCCCCTCCCCATTACCCCACCTCCATCTTCACCCCACTATCCTCCTCCTTCCCCTTGTCCCCTCCCCCACCTCTCCCTTGCCTTCCTCCCCCTCCTCACCCACTTCCCCCCCCACCCTTCTACTCCTCTTTCTCCTCCCCCTCTCGCCCCATTCGTCCCCCCTCGCACCATTCCCTCCCTCGCCCACTGACCCCCCCACCCCTCCCCCCTCGCACCATTCCTCCCCTCCTTTCCCCCCTCTCTTACCCGAACCGTATTTCACATCATGCGAATGCAGCCTCACGTTATGCCGCGTATTTAATAATTTAATAACCGAGCCACAGGTCACATAGCTCAACTCGGATGTGCCCATGATGCCACACACCCCAAAACAGGAAACAATCCACAGCCCGAGCAACCCTGAGACCGGCTTTAACCCAGACTCCATCTTCCCCCTTCAACCGCCACCCGGCTGCCAGCCAACGTCAGCAAGCTGGAGGACCAGCTCCAACAGCGCCACCGGCACGCTGGAGGACCAGCTCCAACAGCGCCACCGGCACGCTGGAGGACCAGCTCCAACAGCGCCACCGGCACGCTGGAGGACCAGCTCCAACAGCGCCACCGGTACGCTGGAGGACCAGCTCCAACAGCGCCACCGGCATGCTGGAGGACCAGCTTCAACCGTGCCTACGGCAGGCAGGAGGACCAGCTTCAACCGTGCCTACGGCAGGCAGGAGGACCAGCTCCAACAGCACCACCGGCACGCAGGAGGACAAGATCCAACAGCACCATGGGCACGCTGGAGGGCTAGCTTCAACAGGGTCACCGCCAAGCTGGAGGACCAGATCCAACAGCGCCACCTGCAGACTGGAGGACTAGTTCCAACAATGCCGCCGCCAGGCTGAAAGACCAGCACCAAGAGAGCCAGCAGCAGACTGGAGGACCAGTTCCAACAGCGCCACCTGAAAACAGGAGGCCAGCTCCAACAGCGCCTCCTGCAGACTGGAGGACCAACTCCAACAGCGCCACAGCCAGACTGGAGGACCAACTCCAACAGCGCCACCGCCACAGGCTGGAGGACCAACTCCAACAGCGCCACCGCCAGGCTGGAGGACCAACTCCAACAGCGCCACCGCCAGGCTGGAGGACCAACTCCAACAGCGCCACCTTATGATGAAATGATGGAGTATCGAGTTAGATACATATATTTAAATATTTGTTTCAATGTAATTTAAGAGTTTGGATAATTTCTTCATTACAGCGGTTTGATTTTATTCCCTTAAAATTAACCTAAGCCAGTCAACTACCGTGAGAAATATACAGTCTGCCAGCAATTGGGGTCAGCATATTCTGTTAGTTATTGAAACAATTATTAAAAAGTTCAGTTATAATTTTATTTGTCAGTTTTAATCCATCTAATCTATATTTGAATACTTGCTTCTAATACTTCTGGAATATGATGATGCTCTTGATCTGTCTGTCTGTCCTGCTAATATCGTCATTCTCAAATAGATAGGTAGAAAATAAATGGTGAAATTGCCCAGGACACACACATCCCATGAATGCAAAAAATCTCCAAGTTTTATTCTGTACTAACATTTGCCAGATGTTTTCTATGAAGTACCTTGCAACAGTTTTTCTCATTAAAACTGCTATATAAATGAACGCTGTTGTTGCTCAAAAATAAGTGGAAAGTATTTGTATAAGAAATCATTTCATCCGATGCATAATGGACATCATAATAGCTTTCCAAATTAACTCATAATTCTAAATTCCTTTGTTTTAGTGCCATCAATACAATGTACTGTGTCATTAAGATACATAATCAATTTATCAAGCTTTTAACTAACACTTTAGTTTCTATGATACTAAAATGTTAGTTAAAATATAGTGGGAACATCACAGTATTAGATTATAATTACTCAGTAGTTATGATGAGAGAGGAAGAGAATGAAATAATGCAGCATCAACATAGTGATGGGATGTGGCCTTCCAATTTTTGTCATACTGTTGTAAGTAGCTCCAATCTCAGACCGACCCTACCTATAGTTGGGGAAATTCTGGTCCGTTGGTTCAGTACAACTTTTACTTTCTGTGAGTGCCCCGTAATAGATGCATTTTTTGGACCTTTAATTCACTCCTAAATTGCCTATTTTTGTGACAGCCCATGAAGCAACTTGTGCTGTAGGTGCATAGAGCTGTCGACATGAAGGGAATATTAAATAACACTTAAGGAAACAGGTGTTGAGTTGTAACAAAAAACAGAAAGTGCTGAATTAACTGGGCTGATCTGGCAGCAATTGCAGACAGAGAAATAGATTTGATTCTTGAAGAATATTTGACTCTTCTGTGTTTTTCCTCTGGACGCTCCAGTTTTCTCTCACAACTTGAAAGCAAGGTGCTAACAAATCCTTCCTCAGTGTTCCTGAACAGGCACCATGCTGGTGCCACAGTGGTTAGCACTGCAGTTTCACAGCATCAGGTTCAAATCTGATCTCAGATGACTGTGTGGAATTTGCATGTTCTCCTTGTGTCTGCATGGATTTCCTCCAGTTTCCTCCCACAGTCCAAAGACGTGCAGGTTATGTTAATTGGCAATACTAAATTGCTCTTAGTGTCAGGGTATATTTGTGAAGTTACAAGGGTAGAGGCTGGGTGGGTTTGTTGTCTGTGCAGGTTCAATGGACCGAATGCACTATAGGGATTCTATGATTTTTCAGTGACAATATTAAAACAGAAAGTGCTGGAAAATTTCAGTAAGTGGGCAGTAACTGTGGAGAAAGTAATGTTTGGATTATATTTGACCCTTCTTCGTTAAAAATATAAGAAAGAAAATGCTGGATAAATGCACGGTGATGCAGTGGTTAGCTCTGCTGCCTCACAGCGCCATGAACCTGGGTTCGATTTTTGGCTTGGGTCACTGGCTGTGCAGAGTCCATCCATTCTTCCTGTGTCTGCACGGGTTTCCTCTGGGGCTTCAGTTTCCTCCCACAGTATGAAAGTTGTGCTGATTAGGTGCATTGACTATGCTAACAAATTCTCCCTCACTGTAACTGAACAGGTGGTGGAGTGTGGCAACGAGGGGATTTTCACTGTAACTTCACTGTAATGTTAATGTAAGCCTACATAAAAAAACTTGAAAACTGAAAATGTTGGTCAGGCAGCATCCACGAAGAGTGAAACGGAGTTAATATTTGGATTAAAAATGACTCTTCTTCATTAATAATATAAAAATAGTAAATGCTGGCTAAACTCAGCTTATCTAGCAGCATCTGTAGAGAGAGGAACAATTAATGGCCAGAATTTTACTGCCAGAGGAATCAGAATGGGCGATAGAAAGATTCATTGACCTCGGGCAGGATGTTGATTTTGGGATGAGTGAGGTCATAAAATCCCACCCAGGCATGTTTGGAGTATGTTTGTTGCTTCTTCAATAATACTACTATAAGTAGAAAATGTTGAATAAACTGAGTCGATCTGTGGAAAGAAAGAATTAACATTTCCGACCCTTCTGCCAAAATCTTCTTCAGAGCTGTTGTCCAGGTGTAGAGTTGTGTTTGGCAAAGGGGGAATATAGTAAGAAGTCTCACAACATTAGGTTGAAATCCAATAGGTTTATTTGGTAGTAAACACCTCTAGCTTTTGGGGCTTTGCCCCTTCGTCAGGTGAGTGGGGAGTTCTGATCGCAAACCGACAATGTGAGTGTCTGCACCTGTAAGTTTTGATTGGCTGTAAAGACTCACATTCTAATCACTATTCTGTAAACTGAATGTGTGCCTTATATGCTGTTTGTGATCAGAATTCCCATTCACATGACAAAGAGGCAAAGCCCTGAAAGCTACTAAATAAAACTGTTGGACTGAAACCTGGTGCTGTGAGACTTCTTACTGTGCTTTACCCCAGTACAACGTCGGCATCTCCACATCAAAAGGGGGAAGAGCCACAGTCTTGTCTACGTTAGACAGTAGAACGGATGAGGATTGGAAGGGGACAGGGGGGACATACCTGGGTACTGGAATGTTTCCCTCTCTGGTGTTGATTCCTCTCCCGGAACTGGAGGCGGCGGGCTGGAGGTGCCAGGAAGGGGAAGATTTAGGGGTTGCACACAGGCGCGGAAAGGTTTGCGGGTTGCACACGGGCGGCCATTTTTAAAGTATTTCCGTGCTGGGTTGGGATCGCTCAGTCAGTCCGGGGGAAATTATCGGGTCGTTTTCTCTCGGTACTTTCAGCAAGGTGCTGATCTCTTCTCCCTTCCCGCTTCATTTATTTCCCTTCTCTTTTATATTTTCTCTGAAACGGTCGGCTGTTTGTGTGAACTGTGGCCGCCGCCGCCGTGCTGACTTGATCTGGTTTCAGCGCTGGAGGCTCCCACACTCGCAGTAGGCCGCAAATCCTCCCAACCCGAAATCCCCATCTCACACACACACACAGAAAAAATCTGCCAACCATCGCCACTAAACCCACTCCCTCTGATTCCTGCTCACTCTGTAAATGACCCTCTTCTCTCCTCCCTCCCTCCTTTATAGTCATTAGCCGTAACAGGATTGCCCATATCTTTAGATGCACTTTCTTGTCAATTCTAAAACCCCAGCATTGTTTTAAATGTCAACCATATCTTTTATATACATTTAGTTCCGTTATGTATTTTTAATTTCAGAAAATGTAGGCTTTCCTACCTTTCCCCTGCACTAAACATGCACGTTTTGTCATCTTAATAAAATGTTTTATTATATGCATTTTTGTTACCTGTTTCAAATAAACATTCCTCTTTTCTTCTGCCCCAAAAAGTCAAATAAATAGACCCTTTTTCTTTACCTGTTAAATTGTTTTTGGTGTGACATCGGCTTTGAATTTTGTTTCAATTATTTCTTTCTTTTCGCTGTGCAGGGTTTGCAAAGATGTCTGACTTTGTGGAGAGTGAAGCTGAGGAGTCTGAGGAAGAGTACAATGAAGAAGGAACAGTGGTGTCCAAGAAGTTCATGGAAGATGATGATGGTATGTGATATATCTGCAGTGTAAATATGAACCATATGTGGTTTGTATACCCGTTGTGCGCAATTAACTAATCTCTGGAATCTGCACTATGAAAAGGATGATATCTCATTTTAATATTTCTTCCACATGTAGAAAGTTTAGAGTTTGGTTAATGCAAAGTGAAAGCACAGAAGTGTGTGATTCTGTGCAAGAGAAATGTTGTATTCATATAAGCATATTATCAAATCTTCAAGATGCCTCGAACTACTATACAGCTGATTATTTGAAATGCTGATGTTGTATAACTACCAAACAATTTACGCATTTGGGTATACAAGTAGCAAATGTGTAGCTATTGTTTATTTTTGGTAATGGCTGATAGTTATAGAGAATAGTCATAGAAACAGTGAATTGTTGAACTCCCTGCTCTTTAAATAATGTTATGAGGTCTATTATGCCCACTTGGAAACACACAGAGTATGTGACCTAAGTTCAAGATTGCAATCAAAAGATGTATTTCTGATCAGGATTGTTGTAAGCTGTTAGTGTTGTTTGAACATACAACATTTTGACTCTTGAAATCATAGTACTCTAGCAGGTGTAAGTTAATAAGTGTACCAAAACTCAACATTTTCATGTTGGCATCTACAGTAGCATATATTCTTAGTGACTCCAAGGATTAGTTGAAGATGTGAGTAGAACCTCGAAACATGCTTTCTGCGGGATGTCGGGAATAAAATTAGAACTTGTCCTAGCTAAATGCAGCTGATTGTAATTCCTAATACTAGCCTTAAACAATAGGCAATTCTGAAATCCACTTTCCAAAATCCATTTTTACTTTTTATTTAGATTGAGGAAAGGAAAGTTAAATGCCAAACATAGAATCCCTAAAGTGCAGGTGGCCATTCATCACTCAACCAGCCTCCTCCTCCTCCTTTCTTTCTTTCTTTCTCTCTCTCTCTCTCTCTCTCTCTCTCTCTCTCTCTCTCTCTCTCTCTCTTCCCCCCCCAGTATTTCCCATGTCTTACACTTTTTTGGACACTAATGGGCAATTTAGCATAACTAATCCACTCAACCTTGATTCTTCCAGTTTTGTGCTGGTTTTAGATAATAGCGTATACCGATGTACACATTCATCTCAAAAGTATTCAATATTTGTCACAATATATGCTGCCTATTTTTAGGAAAATTCTTGGTTGTGGATTTGACAACAAAGCCAAATTGATATTTGATTCCATATCACCAAATGTTGTTGTAATCTAGACAGACCCACTCGGATTGACTATTCAGCCCTTTGAGTCTTTCCACCATTCAATTAGATCATGGCTAAAATATCCCTCAACTCTGTTTGCCATTTTTTTCACGTTCCTCGATACCTTTCTAAAAATCTGTTGAAAAAGTCTTTAAAAAAGTTTTATTTGTTCCAAATCCACAGCCTTTTAGGGGAGCAAGGTGTAGATTTTGCACCATTTTGTGTACAAAAGTAGCTTTCTAATTTCACTCCATTCTAATTGTAAAAGGATGCCCTATTGTCCTGGGTTTTCCAGCAGAGAAAATAGTTCCTCTATATTTATTTAATTGAATTAATTGATCATTATAGATACCTCAATTGTATTACTTTTCAAACTTCCAAACTCATGCAAATATAAAATATTTTATGCAACCTGTCCTTGTAGATGAATACTTAAGCCTTGGTGTCATTTTAATGCATCTGTGCTACAATGCTTTCAAATCCAAATTGCTGCAGTTTGGTACCCCAAACTTAGTGGTGAATATTGGCCTAAAAATAGAGAGAATTGCCTGATTTTTCTCTTTTGAAAAGTGCCTCGGAATTTTTTATGTCCACACGTTCACAGGTCTTACATTAAGCATTGCATCTGAAACTTGGCAATTCTGATGATGCAGCAGTCCTTCAGCGCTTCAATATATATTGTTTGCTATCACCCTGAAGTAGATTTGAACCCAAATCCTAGAGATAAGAATGCTACTATTGACAGTTAGATATTTATTTTTTTCATTTGGTGACTGCATTTGTGCATCACTGGCAAAGCAAGTATTTATTGCTCATGAATTGGTACTTTTGAGCTGCCACTTGAATCGCTGCAGACGTTGTGATGTAGGCATTTCCAAAGTGGTTAGGGATGGAGTTTCAGGATTTTGATCCAGCGATTCTGAAGAATATATATTTTCTAAATCAGGAAAGTGCATGACCTGACATTCAGTGTCTCTGTGTCTGCTGCCATTCTAAGTGGTAGAGTTTGCAGATTTGAAAGGTGTCATCAAAGGTGCCTTAGCGAGTTGCTGCAGTGCGTTTGTAGATGGTCCAGCTGCTGCTATGATGCGTTTCTAATGGGAGGACTAAATATTTAAGCTGATGAATAGGGCAACAGTTAAGGGATGTTGGAGGACTACTTTGTCCTGTGTGGGACTTAGCTTGTTTATCTGTATTGGTGCAAGCAATTGAGAATATTTCATCATATACCTAACCTTGTATAAGCTTTAGAAAGTCAGGAGGTGAATTCCCAAACTTACTTCCTTGTTTTTGTGGTTGCCATATTTATGTGACTGGTCAGTTAAGTTTCTGATCAATGGTGAGCCCTTAGGATGTTGATGGGGGCATATTCAGCAATGGCAATGCTGTTGAATGTTAAGAGAAGATGGTTAAATTTTCTTTTATTTAAGATGGTCATTTCTAGGCACTTGAATGGCAAAAAGTGTGTGCCATACATCAGCCCAAGATTGTTGGAGATAATTGAGATGTCTGTTGTGACTTCTGAAAGTTTTCGTCCACAAAGTTTTGTCACAACCACCTGTGCTTATGGATCAACCTTGTATGCCAGTGCTGAAGAGAAAAATAACTTCTGCAATATTACAGGTAATCTGGAATGTCCACCACAAGGAGCAAAGTTATTTCTCCTGGACATCTTCAGCACAAGAATGGGATCTGGCAGTTTCATGGCAAACATGCTATGGTCATGTGTGCCATGGTGAATGAAAATGAACAGTTGCAACCAGGACTTTGTGCACAGTGTGAACTTTGTATTATACCACCTTCTAGGTAGACATTGGCTCAGGATGTCATTGCATCATCCAAAATCTGACCCCTGATGCCAATTTGACCTGAAAATCACCATAAAATGCAGTCTGTTCAGTGTTCCTCGTATCCACGACCATGCAGATTGCATTACTGATCGGTTGTCAGTGAAGCTGAATTGTGGGGAAAGAAGACAAATGCAAGCATCTGCATAAATCCAAAAGAGCTGCCACCAATTATTAAAGGCTTTCGATTCCCAGGTAGCTCCCTCCACCTGAGGGGCTCTCCTGATAACGTTGGTGAAGCATGGAAATATCTGTTGTCAATCATCTATGAAGCTGCAGTAATCACGTTTGGGAAAGCAAAAAATAGGCAAAGATTGTTTCAAGATCCACTTCAAAGAAATGTCTTTTCATTGAAATGAACTCACCTGGATAAGCAACGTGCCTTGTAACCCTAAAGCATGTGACAGCCTCATGCTAGCCTGTGTAGTTATACAGAATGGAGCAAGCAACTGTGCTCAAGTATTGGATTAATCCATGAGAAAAAATATAAACTGCCAGTAACCATGATAACTTTTACTGTATGTAAAGAAATCAAAAGAGCACTTAGCACCATTATCACCGAAGTTGCTCCTTTGAAATCCATAGTTGAGGAGGTGCTCATTTTCGCAACAAGCAAATAACCTGCTGAGTAATGCACTGTGCTGAGCTATGTTCACATAAAAAAATCTCTCTGCTCGTGCTTGATAATTTTCTCTATATACGTGTCATTTACGAGTTTGATGCAAAACCCTTATTACCTAAGCTTGTAAACGCCGTTGATTCCCTCGCAGCAAAGAAAGCACCTAGAAAGAATAGAATACCATCCGAGCTACTGGCGTATGGAAATCCCTATCTGTTACCATTCCCTCACAACCTCTTCCACCTCTGCTAGAGTGACGTCCCACAGGATATGTGCAATGCAAACATCATGTTATATCAGAACAATCCTTTTCCAGAGTCATTCCAATACGGCTACATTGCCTAGCTAGCAGAATTTGCCTGGAAGTACAGTGTGGCTTCAGAGTGTGCAACTCCACAGTAGAAATAACTTTCTCCCCATATCACCTTAAAGCAAAGTACAGAAAGCAACCAAGATTCTACTTGTATGCAAATTAACAGCATTTAACATTCTGAGCAGGACAGGCCTGTCCTCAATACCAGGGAAAATCAGCTGCCTCTCGAGCTTCACAGTCTTGTGCAGTTTTTCCATGATAAAATGTGATACTGTAATGATGGCTGCACCTCTGATGTTTTGGGGATTAAGAATGGAGTGAGAACAGAGTGGCATCTTAACCCCTGCCTTTGATATTTTTTTTTCTCTCTGTCCTATTGACCTATGCTGTCCCTGCTGACAAGGAATCTACCTTCACGTGCAATTTGATGGGAAATTCCTCAATCTATCCAGACTGATAGTCAAGACTAAAGTAAGACATGATCCAGATCAGAGTTCCTTTCTGATGCTACACTAGTTGCCCAGATACAACCAGCTCCAAAGGTTCGTGAACATCTAACCCATGCTTGCGTCATGTTCTCCCTCACCATCTGTGTCAGGAAAACTAGTTATGGGACAGGGTGCTTTATCTCCAACTGTCATCAGTCTCGAATACCTCTGGAAACAGTCAACATGTTCTACTATATTTGGATCTACAGTGACAGGAAATCTGCCTCTTGATAAAGAGTTCAACACATGCTTTGTTGTATGGGAGAAAAGCTTGAACAGTTAATATCCACCAAGAGCAAATGCTCAATAACTTCCATCTCTGGTGTCTATGATGTAACTGATATCGTTGAAACAACCCTTTCTAGGACAAAGATACCACTCACGTTAGCATTAATCAGGCAAAGGAAAATATACTCACTTGGACATGTGCACAGAATGGAAGATGCCCATATCCCTAAGGATGAGCTGTATAGAGAGGTAGTGCAAACCAGCAGACCAATAGCAACCCCAAAACTCAGGTTTAAGAAATGCTGTCAACATCAGGGACAAGTGGGAAGCTCGAGCTAACGTTTGATGCAAATGGTGAAGCCAGCTGTGGGCAGGCGATCACCATGATGGCATGATTCCAGAAGTTCCAAAACAAATGCTAGTCCTGTTAACAAGAAATTACTTTCACCTCACCACTTCCATTTAGTTATTTTCTCCATATTTGGACTGAGGCTATAATGAGGTCAGATGCCAAGTTGCCTTGGCAGAGCCCAAGTGAATATCAGTGGGCATATCAGTTATAGGTGGTAAGTAAGTGTTGAATAGTGGCCCTGTTGGTGTCTTCCATCTCTGAGAGTAAACCGTTGACAGTAATTGGCTGGGTTGGTTTTCGTGAAACAGTGTGCTTGAGCAATTTTCTACATTGTTGACTTGATGTAGTAACTGTTCTAGAACAACTTGGTGCAACTAGCTCTGGAACTCAAGACTTCACTGTATTCAGATGTTATTAAGAGCTCATAGCCTTTGCTGCATCCAGTGTGCTGAGCTGTTTCTTGAGTGAATTGAATAGATGAAGACTGGCTTCTGTGAAGCTGGAGAGTTTAGAAGAAATCAAAATGGATCATCCACTTGATACACTTGGCTGAAGATGCTTGCAAATACTTAAGGCATGTTATTTCACCACTATGTTGTGTTCTGCCATCATTGAGGAGGATGATGTTCTTCTAGTTGTTTAATTGTCCACCATAATTTGTGACAGCTTCTGGCAGGATTGCAGAGGTTTGATCTGATCTGTTGGTTGTTGTATAACTTAGTTCTGTCTGTCACATACTACTTCCACTGTTTTAACATGCACAGAGTTCATTAGGTTGGCATCTCATGTTTAGTGCTGCTGTTCCTGGAATGCTCTCCTCATTGAACCAGGGCTAATTCCCTGACCTTAGCGTATTGCTAGAGTGAGGAATATGCCAGGCCATTAGGTAAATTGTATTGGATTGCAATCCTGATGATGCTGATGACCCACTGTGCCTCATTAATTGCCCAGTTTTGAGCCACTCTGCATCAGTCCCATTTAGCAAAGTAGTTATGGCAGATAACACAGTGGTGAGTATTCTCAGTGTGAAGGCTGGATTTAATCTCCGCAAGGGTGGTAAAGTGGTCAGTCTTCCTATCACTTCTGTCCATGATGAATGAATCTGATGGCTAGATTAGTGATGATGATGTAAAGTAGATATTTCCCTTGTTTTGGGTCTCTTTCTTCCTGTAATAAGCCCAGTCTAGCAGATGTGTGTTCTGAACTCGCCCAACTGCCCCCAAGCCAGTTTTGTTGATGGAAATTGAAGTCCCTTGTCCAGAACACATTGTATTCTTGGTACCCATGATGCCTCTTTCTAATGTTTCTCAATATAGAGTGCTAATTTATCACTTGAGGGAAGGTGTCTTTATCTGGTCTGCCTATGTGTGGCTTCAGAGCCACAGTAATTAATTCTTAACTGCCCTCTGAACAAGGACAATTAGGGATGGGCAATAAATGTTGGCCAGCCAGTGACACCCGTTTGTCGTGAATGGATTTAAAAAAGGCTTTTTGTCAATGTTTGGCCATGAAACTTCAGAGATTCTTCCCTGGACTCCCAGTGTTACCATTCTTGACTGTATATTACTATGCCACCATCTATGGTGAGTCTGTCCTTCCAATGGATCAGGATATTTAGTTAGTTATCCTCCTTGTCCTGGTTGGGACATCAGGCCTCAATAACTTGCCTCCACCTGGTCCTGTTTTGTGCTGTGGCTTGGCATGTGCCTTGCCCCATATAAGCCCCCTTTTCCAGTTCAGTCACCATACTCCTAAGATGTTGTTTTTGGCCTGACCCATTTACATGTTCAAGCTAGCGTGCATCTTAATGCAACCTTTGGAACATCCTTAGCATGTGATCAAACCTTTTTAATCTCAAGGACAGTACTGTGGCAATCTGTCTTCTTGTACACATCCTCATTGGAATTTTTATTTGACCAGTAGATGTTACAGATCTTAAGTAGACATGAATTATGAAAGATGCTGACCTTGCCCGTGTCAGTCTTCACTACTGTCCAGAATTCAGATCCATATAGCAGGACTGACTTTGTTACTGTTGTATATTATGATTTTGGTCTTAAGACTATACAGTTGGACTTCCAGATAGTTCTGTGTGTGCTAAATGCTTTATTCAGCTGGGTCTTGATATCCTCCTTAACACCCTTGTCATTGCTGATAAAGCTCCTGAGGTAAGTGAAGCCCTCAACATAGTCTGGTACTTATCCATCAATGGTAAGTGGAGCTGCTGCTGGTGTTTTATGCTTGTGACTTCTGTTTTCTGCTTGTTGATATGAAGGCCAGCCTGTTTTGCATAAATGCTAAGTCTGTCAGACTTCTCTAGAAGGTGGGTGTATCTTGGAAGAGATAGCAGCTAAATCATTAACAAAATCGAGACCCATCAAGTATAAAAGAGATCCACTGAATTCTCCTGGGGTGGCCTAATGTTTGATATGACCAGTCAATGGTGACTAGAATACGAGAGAGAATGCAGCTTGTTGCACTCCAGACTTCTATTCATACCACTCAGTTTATTGTTGAGGATGATACTACATTTGAAATGCTCATAGACCTTCCCAACAAGATTGACAATCTTCAGTGGAATTCTGTCGGTTCTAAGAATCTTCCACCAAATCATAACGTATCCGGGAATAATGAAAAATTCTGAAATGTTGGCTGAGAGATATGATTCTTTGATTAAGTCAACCTATTGGCTGACTAGTCTGTGGGACAGCGTTCTCAATTTTGGCACAGTTCCCCAAATGTCAGGGGAATGATTTGGAATGTCCACTGGGCTACATGTATTTCTTGTCGTTTCCAGCATTTAGACGCTTGGTGGCATATCTGGTTTTAATCTTCAACCTTTTCATAAAAGTTTGATACAATAAGTGGTTTTCTAGGTCATTTCAAAGAGTCAGTCTCCAGGTCAGTTAAGAGTCAGCCATATTGCTGTAGGTCTGGTAGGACAGATTTAATAGGATGGTAGATTTACTTTCCTGAAGGATATTAGTGAACTAGGTAGGTTTTTACGACAATCCAGTAATTTCACAGAAGACACTATTGGCACTAATTCTTTATTCTATATTTGACTAACTCAAATTCCCCAATTGTCATGGTGGGGTTTGAACTCCAATTTAGAATTACAGAACTACAGTACTACCGTTCATGTCACATATGGTGACTGGGCAGGAATTGCAGTTTCTTATCTGGAGCGTGCCAATTGTTGTGGGACAAATGTGACTTGGAGTCTGGACTAAGTTAAAGTTAGGGAATCTTTATTACAGACACGCAGAGGAATGCATCAGCAACTTGAAGCATCTCTAAAGACTGTTACAATGACATATGTTTGTATGCTTAAATGCAGCTTCAACTAACTGTATGCCTGAGTGTGTTTTGTCTGCTTCTGGCCTTCATGTGTCTCTTGTAAACATGTGCTATGTTTGTGTCTCAGGCAGGCAGGCTAGGAAAAATACACAATTGCTTAGGCTTATCAGCCACAGTAAATTCTTCTGTGTATACACATAGAAAAACAACAACAGATATGTAAGCTAAGGATTATGGTGGAAAAATGCAGGGAATTTTTTTGACTATAACTTGCTTTATGATTTGTATTAATGTTTTCTTTGCCACATTAGTCCCTCCTATTGGTCTGGTCAGACTACACCTGGCCCAGTTGGACACAACTCATCTGACTGGATCCTCAGCCATAAGGTTGCCCAAGGATCCTATTGGACTCCTCTGGGCATCAAGTCCGTAGTTTTATTTAGATACTTGAGGCAACAACTGAGATATATGCCATTTGATATTATTACCATGTTCACAGCTTGCAGCAATATCACCACCATTTGATATTGTTAAGGCTGCACAGTGTGAACATGGTATCACTTTTTTATACAACAAATGCTGATGATCAGGATAAGTACTGAAGTGAAAACAGCAGCTATTTCATCTCAGTTCTACTAATTAAGTTTAAATGTTTTTATAAGTGTCACAAAGTAGGCTTACATTAATACTGCAATGAAGTTACTGTGAAAATCCCCAAGTCACCACACTCTGGCATTTGGGTACACTGAGGGAAAATTAATGTGGCCAGTGCTCCTAACCAGCATGTGTTTCAGACTGTGGGAGGAAACCAGAGCATCCAGAGGAAATCCATGCAAACACGAAGAATGTGCAAACTCCACACTGACAGTGACCCAAGCCGGGAATTGAACTTGTGCTGTGAGGCAGCAATGCTAACCTTTGTCACCATGCTGCCCCTATAATTATATTGCATGCCGACTAGCTACAGCGCTGGGAGTAGCAGAGTCCCTTAATATCTTGGCCTTTGACTATATGTACTTGCACTAGCCCCTTCACACTAACCTGTTGTACCTGATATTTCCTAAGTTCTTTTAACTGCTTCTTGAGCAGGTTTTCCTCGTATGATATCTTCATTAACTTGTCATTTCACCAAAGGATGAAAACCAAACTCTTGAGAGTTCTCTCTGCCAACTGGAAATCTCCTAGAGAGAATGGGTCAGAAACCTGAAAGTAGAATGTAATGTTTCTGTAGCCAATCCTTCATGGAGATAATTATTCTCAGCAGTTAGGAAACACCACTGGGTTGGAAATGCCTGAACCAACCAAAAGGCTGAATTCAAGGGCTTAACTGTGACTATCACTGAAGAATTGATTTCTATTGATTTTAAAATGCTGTACGTACATAGTATATAATGTGATTTGATACAGTAATGTGGTCATGAGCAACATGCTGTCACATTCTTTTATATTATATATCCATCTGATTCCTTTCTACACACTAATCCATCTGCAACTACCCCTAAGAGATTCAACTTTACACTTTTAGTAGTTTTTGGCAGTGAGTAAAAATTGATAAGCATTACATTTCCCATTACTTGCAGTTATATTATCAGTAGCTCTCTTCTTCATTGCTTCAGATCAATTAAACTCAAACTACTGATCTCTCCATGTATACCAGAGTACAGGCAAAGCTTAATGTCTTCAATATCTAATTCTGTATTAGCAAATAGATCTTAGGCCAGTACATCACAAGTCCATCCTTTGGACTGGGAATCAGTTGACTTTATTATGGCCTCTCCCAGTTAAAGTACATTCTTTAGTAACCCTTTTCTTGCAGATCTATGATTTAAAACACACAAATTATGTAGCAAATTCACAGCCTCTTTCATATTCTTGTGCCACCCATGAGGCAGAATGATTAAAACCAAAAATTGCCATGAATTTAAGATCAAATTAGTACTGCTGAAAAATCCTCCCATACCCTCGTATAAACTTAATTTCCATCTACCCTTAAGACTCTTCACTTAAGGAGTATATGAATATTATAATCATTGCTGTAACTTGTGCCCTAACCAAGCAACTGCTTCTAGTTGATTGCCGCAATTATGTTTTAAGATTGGCATTCTTCCACTCAAGTTTTAGTTACTTCTAATGTGACCATAGTAACGTTGTACAATATTTTCAGATTTCCTATTCTAATCAGACTGTCCCCTGGAGGCAGCACTGGGTGAATTGATTTCCAAAACTAGCTACATGTTGTTAAATTTAAACATTCTACATCAATGCATTTTGATTGATATATAATGTTGATACATAGTCTTGACAACATTGTCCTTCATCCCTTGGAATTGCCCATGCCTGATATTATGTTGCAATCTGGATCCCTCAAGCAGAGTGTCATGCTGGGTCAGTTCAGTTTGACTGCAATTTTTTTTTTGCCTTATCCAAGCAGACCTCATAAGTACTACAACTGTGTGGGTTGTGTGTGAACTTGGTGATCTTATCTGATAATCAGAAGCTGGGTTTCTTTATCCACACTCCCCTACCTTCTTTAGACAGTTGTGCATACTGACCAAGATGAAAGCAGGTGATTGTGTTGATGTGCAGAGTGGGCATCTCCTATGCTGCCATGGTTACCAGAATGGTGCTCTGAAATTAAGCAATTTAAGAGATCTGCTGTCGGCCGCCCTGTTGGGAGAAACAGAATATGAGTGATAAAGTTTAACCTGAGACCGATATTTCCGTCTACTTTCCTCAAGCATTCCCAAATATACACATGCCATCAGGACTGTGTGGGGCCTGTCCAGCAGAATGTCAGTCTTGGTTTAGAAGGCACTACCTCTATCATTCATTACTCTGACCCGTACCAGAGAAAGCCTGGGTGGTTTAAACTTGGTTCCCTGTCAGCATTTTCTTGTTACTGTTACTTCCTCTTTCATGCCTTGGAGTTGGTCAGAATCCATTTTCAGGGAATCCCCTCACCAACCACCATCTGCACATATCACCTCAGTCAGTGATGTTCCTTATTCTTTTAAAGGAACACTGTTACTTTCTGGGCTTTTATGTAAGTATGTGTAATTAAAACAAATTATGTATGGATATTAAAAATATTTCAGCTTTCTCTACCTGTATCCATCTTGTGGATAATTATTTCTCCTAACCTTCAATTGTCACAACCCAAAATTCCTTTCACCTTAACATACTTCACTGTCAGGTTTTTCTATGAAGTATATGTCAGTGCCTTGATCATTTAGAAATTTTTTTTATCTCTTCAGGCCATGTTAACCATTTCATGCCACACTGTTTTCAAGTAGTTGATCAAGCCTAGGACCTGTTATTCAGTTCAGCTGCACCATGTACTCTTGCATATTAGTTACTTTTACAATTTCACTACATTAGTTTGTTCCCTGGAGCTTTGGTTGAAAAGCTTCCTTGCATCCATCATGTTTGGTAATAATCTCTCTGCCCTCTCCCAGAAATTATTATTTGGCAATAGTAGATTTATCAGGTCTGTAGGGATAGTGCTTTGTATTCTGCCAATGAACAACTTCCTTTTTTTTTACTGTCTTGAAGGGTGCACCGTTGCATTTTTCTTCTTGACTTTTCAGTCATCAGCTTAAAGTGTCAAAGGAGTTTTCTCTCTCAGATCTTTGCATATTTCCCCATACAGTCCCAGTTCTCAAGTGGTGGCCAGATTGTCAAATTCAATTTCCTTAAAAAGATTGTAGGCAAAGACACAAATGTCTCCAAGAAAAAGCTCTTACCTTATTGGTCTCATTTACAGTGTCCTTTCATTAGAACATATATTAACACCAGATTGAAATATTCCATTCAACTACGTCCAATGTGAATCATTCGAATTCCTATTTGACATTGTTCTTTTTCCCTAACTCTATCTCCTATCCTCAATCAATTCCTCATATCGTTTTACACATGCTATAATTAGCCACCTTACCTTGTTCATGAGCCCTGAAGAAACTCTACAGTCCAGAATAGTGTTTTTGTATTATCTTTGAAACAGAAATCAGATATTTCTGTTTGACTCCAGGCATTAACATGTTTTATTCATTTTTTTCTTTCCCTTAAACATTTTATTTTCCCAAAAATAATCCACTAGCTTGTTTCTAACTTTAATGATTTTAAAAATACCTCAAATTCAAAAAATAGTATTATTGGTTTGACAAGATTAAATTTATTCGTTCCAAAAATAATTTTTTCTTTTGTTGCCAACCAGCCAACAGGACTGTTTTCCCATTCACCTTTATTCTGAAAATTTTAATTTATGTCCTTAACTGTCAAGTAAATTTCACTTTAAATACTTGAAATCAAAGCTCGTGCTTGAAATAGCAACTCACATCAAATTATTTCATCCAGTGTTAGAAACAATTATGTGGAGGCTTGTCGGCTTTAAATGGTAGTTTAGAAAAGTCTGATTATCATTGGTCAGTGTTTTATACCAAACCTCGCATTCTCAGGCATGTTGCCTTGAAAGGTAACAAATTGATAACAAACAGCCTGAATTGTTAAGGCCAGGTCTCTGAAGGGCAAAACCTTTATGTTGTGCTTTAATTCTCAAACTTCTTTAGTTCACCTAGAGCTGGAAAATCTCTGTTCATCACCTGCTCTCAGAAAATATAATCCATTGTATCTCTTCCATATCTGTATATAAAAGAACAAAACAGCAGGGGAAACAGGCCCTTCGGCCCAACGAGCCCGCGCCGCCACCCCGATGTTCCCACCTCTACCTGCGATCCCTCTCCATGTTTATAGATCCATGGATTAAAAACCAAATTTGAGACAATTTAGGGAGAATTTGTTTTGTCAATTAGCCTAAGAGCAGATCTTTGGGATGTGGGAGGGAACCGGAGCACCCGGAGAAAACCCACGCAAGCACAGGGAGAATGTGCAAACTCCCACAGACACAGGCCCAAATCCATGTATCTGCACTGCACAGCGATAGTCTCTGAGCTGTCGTGTTGCCCATCAAATGGTCCAGGTCAAGCGTACACTAATGACATGAAGCATTAGGATACTCTCGGGGAAAAAAATCCAAGAGCAGCCCTCTCACGACCCATCACGTGTATGCCCCTTGTTAGACAAGGTGGACCAAAGCACCTGTAGGATAAAAACAAGTACATCAATATCATCATCTATTCACACACTTTCCAGGGACTCCCAAGGCTCATGATCCTTATTTTAAATCAGTTTTCTATACTCCTCCATTCCCATTCTGTTCATGTTTAGAAACTTAAAATCTAAAAATGTAATCCAATGGTTGTGATGAATTCACAATGAAGGAGATGTCAAACAAAAGGATTTAACTCTGCATATCGTTGGCCAAGAGGGGTGGAGAAAACCTGGCATGGAATTGCCTCATTTTATGTAATTTTTAGATCTCCTCAATCAAAAACCAAATTCCATTTTAGGCTTGCTTTATTAAATTTTCTTAGTTTTTCTTCAACTTTGGCCAAATTTTAGATTCAATTACACTGTTTCAAAACTTTTCAGTATTTCTCACCCAAGTGCATTTGAGTTTACAGTTTCTCTCCTTCAAAACAATTTTCAAATTTCAATATTGGCTACTTAACAAATTTGAAAGGAATAGTCAGTAAAGAAATGTCATTAGTTTAAATTTTTAGCAGTCGTTTTTTAATTCGCAAGTTGGATTGATGCCAAACTTCTTCTTATGTCTTTATTTTGGGAACAAATTGTTAGTTTTTTAAATTCAGCACAGAAACTCCTAGCATTTTACATAAAGGTTTTGAAACAACTAACATTAATAAAAAAAAACACTTTCAAACTTTGTCAGGAGCTAAACCATAAAGAAATTTCTAACCCAAGATCAGTCCAACTTGATCAGTGATTTCAAAATTCCAATTTACAATGTCAAACAAAATTACTCCATTTTCTCATATTCCAATTAAAAGTCCCATGTGTTTACCAAAGTGTATTCAAATTGCAATCTTCGGCTCGAAATCTCAAAACCTTGTAACTTAAAACATTGGTTTGTTTAATTGCTGATCGTGCCAAGTTAGAGTCTGGCGTCAGTCATTTTATTATTCATTCCTGAGGTATGGACAACTCTGCTGAGGACAGTGTGTAATGTCTCTGTTTACATACCCTTGAGAAAGAGCCTCTAAAACTAGAGGGCATTTGTATAAAGTGAGAGGGAGAGAAACAAAAGGGTCCAGAGGGCAATTTCTTCACTGAAAGGGTGGTGAGTGTCTGGAATGAGCTGCCAGAGGTGGTGGTAGAGTGTAAATGCTTTTAAAAAGCATTTAGACGGTTATGTGGGTATGGTGGGTATAGAGGGATATGAGGCAATGCAACTAGCTTAATGGTTAAAAATTGGGTGGCATGGACAAGTTGAGCTGAAGGACCTATTTCCTATCTTAGGGCAGTAAACTTATATGACTATACGCCATTTGTTAGAGTTAGAAAATCTTCATTACGACCCTTGAGATAACACAGTTCGCTGAAGCATTCCCCTGCGTGCTTGAAATAAAGATTCCCTGGCTTTAAATAACTCTGGACTCTGAGTAGCATTTATCCCACAACACCAATAAAGCATTTCAGTTTTTGTGATAACCAGTTAGCTTTTGTAGTCACTTTTCTGATACCCAGCCTTAAATCATTGGACTTATATTTAGCGTGTAAAGCAAGGTACAGACCATTAGTCAGAACAGATTCATACCTGCGTTCTGTATGAACTTTCTTTCCTTCCTCCTCTAACCCCATCAGCCTAACCCAAGTCTTTCTTATATCCTTCAAATAATTGTCTTTGTCTAGCTTTCCCTTAAATATATTTATGCTGTTCAGCTGAAATATTCCTTAGAGCTGCAAGTTTCACTTGCTGTATAAATACTGTTGTTCCTGAGTTCCTTGTTGGCTTTGTTAGCAACTTTCCTATGTTTGTGGCCCCTAGTTTGGATCTTCCCTACAAGTGGAAACATTTCTCTACCATCTACCCTATCAACATTTTATAATTTTAAAAATACTTCTGTCAGGTCATTTTTAGTCGAACCTTTTCAGGAGAGAAGAATCCCAGCCTGTTCAATCTTTCCCACAAGGCAGAATCTCTGAGGTTTCAGTATCCTTATAAATCTTTTCTGCACGTAATCCAGCAGCTTTTTTTAACATGGAGATCAGACTGTGCACGATATGGGATAATGGTCTAACCTACCTTCCATACAAGTTTGCATAATTTCTCTTCAATCCCCTCCCTCTAGAATCGAACAGTATTTGCTTTTTTATGGCCTTATTAACCTACATCGCTATTCTGTGATTTGCACACCTGTATCCCTAGATTAGATTCCTTTGCCCTTGTGGTCTCCTTACTTAAAGTTAAACCTTTCAATCCGTCTCCAGAAATTCAGTTGCTAGGTTGCTGTACCTGACGGTAGACTATTTTTCAAACCTTATCTCAGCATTTGTAAAGTTCTTGGTGCATGGCAAACAACAATTAATCCCTCATCTGTGGTTGTATTTAGGTAATAATTACATATGATGCAATTTGGAAAAGATTTTGCTGTACCATAACATTAATATGTTGAGCCTTACAAAGTACAGTCATTTTTTTATTCATTCATGAAATGTGGATATTTCTGCTGACAATAGTGTGTAAAGTCTCTGTTTATGTGCCCTTGAGAAGGTGATGGTAAACTTTTTTTGAGCTATTGCAGTTCCTATGTTAAAGATATTCCACGGTCATATTAAGTAGGAAGCTCCAAGAGTTGACTACTAACAATGAAGGAACGACAATATATTTCCAAGTCAGAATAATGCATAACTTGAAAGCTTGCTGGTAGTGGCATTCCAAGTGTCTGCTGTCCTTGTCCTTTGAGGTGCTGTCAACGAGCCCTTGGTGAATTGCAAATATTATACCCAACAACTTATCATGAGCAATGCCAGAGAAGATTTGTAAGCATGTAAAAACTTTTTATCTAGAACTTGTTTTTGAATGTGGCATTTTTGTAGATGCAAAAGTTAATTATTTTAGATCTTGCAACAATAAACATAGTACCGGATTTCAAAAATTGTACTATTATTTACTTTTTAAAATATCATTTGAATCCACAGGAATTTTTTGCCAATAGCATGATTAACTCTTAGAATATTAATAAAGCTAGTTAACTGCTAACTGAGCTGAGAATATTATAGAAATTTAATTATGTAGTCCTAAAGGGAGGAGTACTTAGCAGATGTGCATTATTGTGTAATGTGCAGTCGTGTTTCTCCATTATTTTACTTGAATCAAATCTTCCCTTACTTAGTTTATGTCCCTGTAAACTGTAGATATTTTGTACTCTTAAGAAAAAGGATGCAAGATACTCAGTAAATATTAGTGTTTGTCTGGAGACTTGTAGAGATCCACGGTCAAAAACCCCATTTGAGCTTTTGAATTTTTCTTTGATTTTACAGATGTGGGCATTGCTGGCGAGGCCTGTATTTATTGCCCATCCCTGATTGCCCCTAATAAAGTGATGGTGAACCACCAATGCCACCATGTACCATTAAAATCCATGTGGTGTAGGTAAATCTACACTATAGTGTTGTAGGAAGGGAGTTCCTGGATTTTGACCCAGTGTAAGGAAAGGAACAGCAAACGATATTTTCAAGTTAGGATGGGAACTTCCAGATGGTGTTGTTCCAATGCACCTGCTATGTCCTTTTAGGTGGTAGAAGTTGTGGATTCAGAGGGTGTTCCTGAAAGAGCCATTGGTGAGTTCCTGCAGTGCATCTTGTAGATAGTGCATAGTTCCGTTTCTGTGTATCAGTGGTGGAGGATTTGAATGTTAAAGGTGATGAATAGGGTGCCAGTCAGGGAGACTGTTTTATCTTGGATGGTGACAAGCTTCTTGACTTTGGGACTGCGCTAACCAGGCAAATGGAGAGTATTCCATCACACTCCTGACTTAGACCTTAGACAGGCTTTGGGGAATCGAGAGGTAAATTATTCAAGTTCCCAGCTTCTGGCCTGCTCTTGTAGCCACAATATTTATATGGCTAGCCCAGTTTTTGGTCAATGGTTAACCCACAGGATGTTGATAGTGGGGAACTCAGAAATGATACTGCCTTGAATGTCTCGGGGAGATGGTTAGATTCTCTTTTAGCTGCCAGTTATCAGCCCAAGCCTGAATGTTGTTCAGATCTTGCTATATATGGATATGGTCCACTTCAGTAACTGAACAGCAGTAAATGGTGCTATACATTTGCACAATTGTGAACGTGATCCTGACCTTAGAATGGAGTGAAGGCCATTGAGGAAGCAGCTGATGATGGTTAGACCTAGGATACAAACTTGAAGAATTCCTACAGCAATGTGCTGCAAATGGAGATGATTAACCTCCAAAAATCACAAAAAGTCTTCCTTTGTGCTAAGTGTGACTCCAACCAATGGACAGTTTTGCCTACTGACTCCAATTTTGCAAGGTTCCTTGATGCCAAATTCAGTCTAATATCACACTGATGTCAGAGACAATCACTCTCAGTTTACAGCACTGAATCACAGACTAGGATTGTTCACTAGCTGCCCTTACATGCATTTATTTCAGCTTCATTAGAATGCTATTAGCAAAGTAAAAACAAATCAGTATTTCAGTAATTCTAAATGCAAAATATTACAGATGCTGAAAGTATAGAACAGATTATTACAGATGCTGAAATGTGCCTGCTGTACAACAGCCCCGTCCTTATCAGTTACACGTGAGGATGGAGTGCGCAAGCTCAGTGAGAGGGAAGCAAGTGGAGTACCTAATACAGCCAATGCCATTACCAGTGATAGGGTGGGGAGCTGCTGTATTTAAAATGGAAGAGGAATCTTAAAGATAGGAGAAAATGTCCACGTGCAGGGGGAAACCTGCTTTCCATGTAATGGAAAGCCGGCAGAAGAAGAACTCATTGTGCTAAACTCCTACTTTGTTTGATGTATTGTATTTGATATACTTCTACCTCCTAAACCTGGAGCTAGAAGTTTAAACTCAATTTCTACATACTAATTTTTCTATTTATCCCAACAGAGGAGGAAGAGGAGGAGGATGAAAATGCAGATGACCAGGATGAGCAGGGAAATTTAAAGGACTTCATTAATGATGATTTAGAAGAAGATGATGAGGAAGAGGAAGAAGAAGATGATGATGATGATGATGACGATGGAGCCAGTGAAGGTTCTGGAGGTTCCGACCCAATCACAAAAAAGAGAAAACGTAAAAGTCAGTCTTAAAATCAATTTATTTTTCTATGTTAGCAATTCAGGCCAAGATGTTTTTTTCTTGCAAATACTTGTAAGATATTTAATTTATTTAGAATTTATACTGTACTTTAAGTAGAAAAGTTTTTTTAAAACAGCATGTCCTTCTTTGGAGAATGCCACAAATGTGATAATCTAGAAATTCTTGATTATGTGACTGTCTTTTTCCATTAAAATAATCGGTGTTCTTGGGATCTTTGGGGATGTTATATTCTGTGGTTATGGAGGGATAAGTGAGAGAAGACTGTAATGATGTCAAATTATTTAAGTGAACATTTGAATATTCTGATGAATCATACTATGTCCATCATACAACATCCATGATGTGTCATTAATTGTTTTCTTTCTTTGTTCAGCTTATGATGACAGGCTTGAAGATGATGATTTCGATCTAATTGAGGAAAACTTGGGTGTCAAAGTCAAAAGGGTAATGCTAATTCTTTTGGTGTAACTGAAAACTACTTAGTCATCCAGAATTTAATATTTAATTAAAAATTAATAAAATTCTTATGTTTATCTATAGCAGAAATTTCAAATTATAATATGTTGAAATACTGCAGATATTCAAAAGAAATTAATATTTAAATCAGCATTGTCTCAGGTTTTCAAAAAAGCATTGTGATGCACTTTTGAACTTCTCTGATCATGTACATTTGAAATTCATATTGATTCATATTTTGGTTGTCTTAACTTGGATTTCTGTTAGAAAGCAGCATTTCAAACCATACAACATCACTGTTGGTGAGCCATTAGTAGCTGTAGGTTTGTCACCGTTAATAGTGATGACCATTTATGATGTTGAATTAAAGATTTCATACAAGCAAAAGTTAAACAATCACCCTAGCCAAAAATCTTCTCCATAAATACATTGGTGACCATGTTAAACTAACCAATTTTTTGGTACAATTGAAGTGAAAAGGCTTCATTTAGGATCTTTAGAGGCACTTGAAAAAAACAATTGAGCAAAATGTTATGAATGTTTGATGTCTGTTTTAATGCAAACCCTTGTATAGGCTAAATGCCAAGGTTTTGATTTGTTAAATGCTTGATAAAGTAACCAGTTAAATTTTAAAGGGATAAAATAAAATCTTGAGAAAAAAGCTGTATCTAAATTTTTTGATTATAGGGTGACATATTCTCCAATTATGTTATGATATTTTAGATAAGACCTGATGAAGCCAAAATAACCAGGAGATTTCAGGAAAGCTTTAACATGAATTCAGTAGAAATTTAATTCAGTCAATTGTAGCTAATTTGACCACAAAGCTCTCTGTCTCATTGTTATACTCCTCTCCTTTGCAATTGTTGCCTGTTGTCAAACTTTTTCATTCAGCTCTTCCCTTGTTCAGTTCCAACTGACTGGTGTTTCCATGTGGAATTCTCTGACTTGCATTATCAGCTTCTGAGCTTTCATTAGTTCAATTGCCACGCTTACCCTGCCCACCATACTACTTGTGCTAATATGCATTTCCAGAAGGAAAATGGTCACTACCCTCAGATATTTAGACCTTGCTCTGAATGATTAAGTTGCATGCAACTGCTTTTCTCTGTTAATTCAATCTGTACTTTGGAATTTTATACTAGCAAAAATAATTAATGTAAATCAAATTCCTTCAGAAAACAAATAGTAAATTTATATTCTGAATATGTAGAGTGATAACATAAGGAAATGATGAACAGGAAAAGAACTTCAGGTGCATCATGCATGCCATGATGTCTAAAATTCATCATTAGACACACTACTACCCACTGATAGGCATGCATTCTCCCGAGAGAGTCAGTGAACAAGATTAAAAAAAAACAATTGGGGAGTGTATTAATTCTAGAAAATACTTTTATAATCCCCTAAAGTGTTTGAAAACTAACCTAGGAGATTGCATTGACTATACTTGTATTATCCAGTCCTTTAGTATAGGAATGGATTGGTTAATGAGAACAGTGCAGTTGATGTGTATGTGAACTTTCAAAAAGCGTTTGACAAAGTATATAATGGATGTGTTAGAAAAATTAAAGTCCATGAGATTAATGGAGCAGCGTGAATTCAAAATTGGCTGCAGGACAGAAGCAAACAGTAGTGGTGAATGGATTGTTGGTTATCAGGAGAGAAAAGAGGTATCGTGTGACATTCCCCAGCGATTGATATGAAAATCATTGCTCTATTTGATATGGATGACTGATATGACTTTGGATAAACAGGGCACAATTTCAAAGTTTGCAAAGATGTGAAACTCAGCAATATTGCAGCTCAGCAACAGGCAAAGCCCTTCTCTTAATGCCAAGGACATCTTTCTCCCTCCTCCCTGCATTAATCGTGTTGGCTAATACTATGACTGTGCTGAATAAGATAGATCTCGCAAATTGAAACTGATGATCTTTGAGGTTCTGTGGTCTGTCAGCAGCCTGGCACAACATGTTGTCAGTATATGGCTTGGAATATTTTTCATCCTACCATACCTTCAGTCCAGAGGATCAACCTAAGTTCAATGTGGGATGTAGCGGAATAGTCCAGGAGCTGACTGTAGTGTAATTAAAAATGTGGTACCACTCAAGGTTTACATCATTGAAGCACCTAATTCTATGCAATATTTAAAATAGAATTATGTCAACAAATGTTGATGACAAACTATTCTTCATATTTACAGTAATCATCATAGCAGAATTAGGCATCTTCAGGTTGGCTATTTAATCCAAATGTATTGACTTTTCTCTTTTATAATTTACTTATAGTAGTTGGATTTTTAAGAAGTAGGATGGTGAATGTTGAATGTTATTTGGCTGCCTAAGGAACAGGTTCAGAAACAGAATTTAAACGGTAATTATTTTCGGTAGAACACAACTATGTACAGATATGCAAGACAGTAGGCTTCTTCAGTCCAAGTCATGAGTTATTTCCAAACACTCGCACAGTATGTTCAAACAGCTTCTGACTGACTGCTTTGCAGCCTGCTTCTGTTCACACTGAAATATTGAATTGCTCTGTAGTTATTCAATTTCAAAAATTAATTAATAATTCTTATGATTGATTTCATAGCAAAAATTCAGACGTGTTAAAAAAGTATCTGATGATGAAGATGAGGAAGAAGAAGAAACTACCAAGAAAGGACATGAAAAAGAGGCTATTGCTGATGAACTTTTTCCAGAATTTGAAGGGGAAGAAGGAGAACAGGTTGAAGCACCAGTGGTTGCTCCTGAAGAGGAGGAGGAGGAGGAAGAGGAGGAGTCGGGTACGTTTGACCTATTATAGTTATGACACAGCATAGACATTAAGAATGGAAGCCTGTTGGCACAAGGGAATAAACGGAAGATTAGCATTTCTTCTGTTAATCTTACAGCAAAATGACATTTTTATTTTTTACGTTCTCAATCTTGAATGGTTTGTGCTTCAATACATCTTCGTGGTTGTTTTTTAAAGTTTATTTTACGTGAGGATAAAAAAATCCAGAAAAGATACAGCATCAAAATTATGAAATTCCAGAGTCCTGTTTTTTTCATGATTTGTCATCTAAATCTTGATGGCAGCACAGAACTTGTGCAAATTCAAAATTATGACCATCCACACTTTAAATACTGCACTTCTTTAGGTGTTGAATTCAAATAGAGTTTTGGATTAATTTAACATAGAAAATAAAAGCAGGGGTGGCCATTCAGCCCTTCAGCTGGCCCCGCCATTCATTTTAATCATGGCTGATTATTAAGGTCAATATCTTGATTCCTCTTTCCCACCATCCCAATATCATTTGATCCTTTTAACCCCAAGAGCTATACCTAATTTCTTCTTGAAGTCACACAATATTTTATCTCCTCGTCTCAGTCGTAAACGGTTTAACGTAGATGCAATTAAAAGAAAGAGGTGTAAAGAAATAGAGGAATATATTGATCGGACGAAATGAAGTAAGGTGGAAGGAAGCTTACGTGGAGCACAAAGACCGACTTTGACCAGTTGATGTTAAATGGCTTATTTGTGCTGTAGTTTGTATGCACTGAAATTGTATTTCCCAAACCAAACTGAAAAGGAAATGCCTGCATTTTCTTCATAGCAGTTTACTACTGCAACACCTTCATTTCAACTTTTCCTACCATTTCTGTACGTGCCAACAAAGTTTGCTACTGTAGTTGGTCCCTAGTCAGAAATTAGGTGCTATTATCATGTTATCTCTCTAACTCATCTTTAAGTTTCATTACGTGGCATTTGCGATATTTACGTAGGCATGAAGCATAGTTGTCATGTTGTCACTAGCAGAAAGCTAAATTCACACTTGAAGTATACCAGAATATTATCCTCATTAACGAAATCCAACAATTGAGGAACAGAAATTTTAATACTCAAACTGGTTTTGCATTTAATACAGATATTGATGACTTCATTGTTGATGATGATGGACAGCCAATCAAAAAACCAAAATGGAAGAGAAAATTCCCAGGGTACACGGATGCGTAAGTAATGTCTAATGCAGATAATGAACTACAAACCATCTCACATTCACTATTGTACAGACAGCATCTAATAACAGTTCAAAGAACAAAATTGCTGGAAGTTTTTATACCTTGTTGAGAATGTTTAAATATCAACATTTACCAAAAAAAGTTACTGTAATATAACCCTCCTTATAGCTGTGCTGTACACAGCTCTTAGAACACGTCATGAGAAAGAAATGTATACTTTTATTCAAAAACGACAGCTTTATTGCATCTGCTGCAGTATCAAATTAAATTCAACGTAATCTGTTAATCATTAGTATACGTAAGAACATTAGCTGCTGTTGGTATGTAATCTCTCCCCAGGTCAACTTTAAGCCTCATCGCATGGCATTTCATGAAGTTTTTTTACTCATGTTCCAAAACTAAGAGTGATGGTGTTGTTTTATCTTATGCAGTTCAATCTATATAGAATATGTTATAATTTTTATTGCAGTGCTCTTCAGGAAGCTCAGGAGATCTTCGGAGTAGATTTTGATTATGATGAGTTTGAAAAA
Source organism: Sphyrna mokarran (assembly GCA_024679065.1). NCBI lineage: Eukaryota > Metazoa > Chordata > Chondrichthyes > Carcharhiniformes > Carcharhinidae > Sphyrna > Sphyrna mokarran. The sequence continues at coordinate 22,588,836 of JAGIQG010000022.1, read as the reverse complement.
TACAATGAGTACGATGAGGAATTGGAGGATGAATATGAGTTTGAAGATGAAGAATTGGGAGAAGGTGAAACAAGGGTTCGCCCAAAGAAAACCACCAAAAAGCGAGTCAGCCGCCGCAGTATCTTCGAGATCTATGAACCCAGTGAGTTGGAGAGCAGTCACCTCACAGACCAGGACAATGAGATTAGAATTACAGATATGCCGGAAAGATTCCAGGTTAGTGCAGCATTTTGAAGTAAAGGAACTATGTACTTTAACCTTTCTTATTTAGAGATTTTGTAAAAGGTCCAGGAAAACAAGAACATATCAGGCTTCAAAAATTAGTTACTTTAGTTGATTTCTTCTGAAAATGATGAACCCTATAGTATAATGTATCCATGCTTCACATTATCATTGTGAGCACATGGGTTAACACTAACTTTCGATTGAATTTTACACCCTGCCCACTTTTAATACTACCTCGGATGATTTCAGTTCAGATTCATTTGATTTGATGGGTGGGGCGGGGTGGAGTGAGTTACATATGCATTTGTCTGATAGCTTCATAAAAAATTTTAAATTTTTCAAAGTATTAGTTCAGAACACTCTACTACATTACAAACCTGGCATACTCGGTTTCACCATTGAATACGTTTTTGATTTACCAACATTGTAACAGTATTGAATGGTGCCAGTCTGTTTTCTGCTGACCCTAAACCATGTGTAACACAAAATGTCAATCCTTTGAAATGATTAATCATTTATTGGATTGTGTATTCTTGTTCTACAAAATTTCTCAAAATTAATAACTGCCATTTTTCTAATTCAGCAACTTGAAAAATTCACAAATAATACTTTTATGTTGTGGATTTATCAATTTTGATTTTTGATTATTTTCATTCTATGCATAGCAATTAAAATTAACCTATCAGGCTACTATTCAAGTAACTATTCTCCCTATCTATGGTTCCATTTACTAATGTCATAGAATCATAGAACCCTACAGTGCAGAAAGAGGTTCTTCAGCCCATCGAATCTGCACCGACCACAATCCCTTCCAGGCTCCACCCCCTATTCCTATATATTTTGCCTGTTAATCCCTCTAACCTATGCACCTCAGGACACTAAGGGGCAATTTTAGCATAGCTAATCAACCTAACTCTCACATCTTTGAACTGTGGGAGGAAACAGAAGCATCCAGAGGAAATCCGTGCAAATATGAGGAGAGTGTGCAATTTCCATAGAATCATGTTATGTAATTGTTCACTGCACAGTATTTAGTACCATGCTTGACTCTTCGGACACTGAAGTAGTCTGTTTTCATTTGCAGCAAGACACGGACAACATTCAGACTTGGGCTGATTCATGACACACCAGTGCCAGGCAATAACCATCCCAAACAAAAAAATCAAACTGTCTCTCCCTGACATGCAGTAGCTTCACCATGGTTGAATGTGCCACTGTTCAATCTTCTGGGGCTACCGTCGACCAGAAACTAAATCGGACCAGCCCCATAAATATTATGGCTACAAAAGTCAATGAGGGATTGGGAATTCTGCAGCAACTAACAGCTCTTCAGTCCCCAAAGCCTATCCACCATTTACACAGGCACAAGTTAAGAGCATGATGGAACTTTCTTCATGTGCTTAGATGAATGCAGCTCCAACAATACTTCAGAAACTCAAGGACAAAACAGCCCACTTGATTGGCACCCCTGTCCACTACCTTCGAATTTCATTTCCTCAACCACTGAATGATGGTGGCAGCAGTATTTATAATCTATATGATGCACTGCTGCAACTCCTCTCAACTTCTTCAACAGCACCTTCCAAACCTGCAGCCTTTGCCACGAAGAAGGGCAAAGCAGCAAGCGCATGTAAACACCATTTGCAAAGTTCCTCTGCAAACCACACACTATCCTGACTTGGAACTATGTCACTATTCCTTCACTTCCTTTGGGTCAAAATCCTGGATCTTTCTCGCTACCAGTGCTGTGAGTACAGATAGAGGAGTCAATTTCAGGTCCTTAACTCTTCAGGTTATGAGTCTGATAGAAATCTTCTATCATCAGAACATGACTCTCTTAATTCATAATATTATTTCTGCTTAATTCAATAACTGCCAATAGACCCAACCAGTTGCTTACGACAATCTTAGTTAATCTTACTAGGTTTCCACCACTAATGTCTGGGCATAGGTATTCAAGTTGAGAAAGATATCTGAAGAGAGAATTTAACCATTGCCTAATATTCAGTATTATATCTATCAGTGTACATCCCAGGTTATTGGACATGTCTATTCCCACCACTAGAATAGATTCACCAAAGATTCTGGAATACCTTTGATTAGAAGTATCCTGGGAGAACTCACTGACCTTGGCTTGTAGCTTCAGGTCAAGAATCATCATTTAACATCCCACTCAACTGATTAATCAGAGTCCTACATATTGAAGGTAATTTATTGCACTGCATTAGGTAAGCAAGGACACAAAGAAACGAGATGGGATAGAGTCATAGAGGTTTACAGCATGGAAACAGATTTTTCGCCCAGTTTGTCGATACCACTTTTTTTAAAAAACCCTTAAACCAGTCCCAGTTGCCTGCATTTGGCCCATGTACCTCTGTACCCATCTTACCCCATGTATTGTCTAAATACTTTTTAGAATACAAATTTGTCCCCACCTCTACTACCAGCTCTGGCAGCTTGTTCCAGTGACTCACCATCCTCAATGTGAAAAAATTGCGCTCCCTGGACTTTTTGTGTATCTCTTCTCTCACCTGAAACCCATGCTCTCTAGTTTTAAACTCCCCTGTCTTTGGGAAAAGATATTAATTATTTAGCTGATCTATGCCCCTCATTATTTTATAGACCTCTATCAGATCACCCTTGAGCCTTCTATGCTCCAGAGAAAAATGTCCCAGTATATCTTTGGGATCTTCTGTGCCTACCACCAAGAGTAGCTTAGCAGCTTCACAACTGGCTGAATCCAGAAGATTGTCTGCCCAATTGGGTTTACACCAGCAGAGTAAAAGTACTATTCTTAAATGGGACAAAGACAGTGAAGGTAAAGGCCATTTGGTCCATCTAGACTACATTGACTGTCTAAAACAGCATCCCAGAAACAATACTGTGCATTTACTATGGTCAATCCACATAACTTGCACATTTTTGGATCTAGCAGCTTTGCTCTTCAAACTTACTTCAATAACAATCCCCACATATCCATTAACCTGTACTGCAATGAAAAACCAGACCAACAATGGGAGACTCCAGTTTTTCCTCCAGGTCATCTCATTCTGATTTGAATTTAGTAACTACCCTTTTCTGTTCTCTGCCTAACATCATCACCATCAGCTTGTGGGTGATGGGTAATAATTGTATCTTTTCCATGCTTGAGAAGAAATTTAAGCCCTAGGGTATATTTCATGATGACTTTGCATTTAACCTTGATATTTAGTGGAATCTCTAGAACATGTTAATGCAATCAAATAGAGTAATGGTCAAATCAGCTTGATTAAATTCTTTCAATAGCTTCGTGGCATTCCAGTCAAACCTGCTGAAGATGATGAGCTAGAGGAAGAGGCCGAGTGGATTTACAGAAATGGTTTCTCAACGCCCACTATTTCTTTGCAGGTTAGAGTTTATTTGTTAAGGCATTGCCTTGTACATTTTTAAAAATATCATGTAACAGTTTATGGTAGTTAATATAAAGTGCGGGAAGTTTACTTCATTTGGTATTTGTACATCATTGCTTGGATTTTTGCTTGGATCACGTAGGCTTTGGCTGATTACATGACAGTCTTCCTCAGCTCAAAAACACAATGAAGTTAAATACAAGCCTAATACTAGCACTTCAGTGGAACAAACAAAAAGATTGCCAGTGATTGCAAGGCAGAGAGTCTATTCTTCAGATCTCGAAACAGTACAATGCCTACTTGCAATGTCCAGAGAAATTCCAAAATGGAAAGAACTCAGTCTGGGCTGAAGTAGGGGACACAGACGGTCGCAAGAGGTCGAAATCAAGCCCAGATCCCTGATGCTGTGAGACAGCAATGCCAATAACTGTGTCACCTTGCTATCCTAATCATAGAATCTTTACATTGCAGAAGGAACCATTTATTCCATCGAGTCTGCACTACCACAATCCCATCCAGGTCTGATTCCTGTAACCCCACATATTTACCTTCCTAATCCCCCGATACTGGGGTCAATTTAGCATTGCCAATCAGCCTAACCTATACATCTTTGGACTGAGAGGAAACTCACTCAGACATGGGAAAATGTGCAGATTTTGCATAGGTCGGAATTGAATCTGGGTTCCTGGCTCTGTGAGGCAGCAGTACTAACCACTGTGCAGCCCTAATGAAGACCCCCTTTGGGAATCAATTTGCTGTTATACAGAATTCAGCTACTTATTTTCATTGAAGAAATCATGAGGATAATTATGATTCAAAAGTGTTCCTTTGACATATTGGTGAATAAAGAATTACTCTATGTTGTTGTAGTTTGCATATTTCTCAGGTCAGCCTTAAAAACAAATTCTTGAAAGTATTGCTTTTGTAACTATCAGCAGAAGTGAAATGAATAAAATTTTGTCAAATGAACATCATTTGTTTTGGGAGCTCTTGTTGCCAAACATTTATTTACTATTATAGGAGAGTTCAGAGTACCTGGAACGTGGTCAAGGAGTCAGCAATTTCAGCCGAAAAGGTCCCACTACAATCCAGAAGATAAAAGAAGCACTGAATTTTATGAGAAACCAGCACTTTGAGGTAGATTTATTTGCTGCTATTTGTAATGGCTTTGTCTGAGCTAAATACAATAAATGTTTCATGGTTACATTTTACAAATAATTACAGAACAAAAAAAATTGTTAAGCATCAAGAATATGTTGGGAGTAGAAGCAAAGTTTGTAAATTTGAGTTCACCGGCAACAGTTTACCCATTTAGAGAACATGTCAGGAGCTGAGACGTAATGCAGTGGGCCACTCAATTATGAGTGGGAACTCCTGACTTCCACACTTAGCGCGAATTTCAAGCAAGCAAAATCTCTCTTGGGGAACATGTTTTCAAAACTTTACCTATGATGATCAGCTTCAAGTCTTCTACTTAATTATACTGACATTGCTGCTACGGTAACAGGAACGTCTGGCATTATGTTTTTGGCATCCTGTGAATACTGAGCTAAAGTCACTATGGAAGAATTACAAAGCAATGAGCATCTGTGCTTCAAAGCCACAAAGGAGCTCTATTTTCATATTGGCAGCTTTTTAGACTTTGGCCCTTCATTTGTCATGACATTTCTGCAGTCACTGATTTGTTCAATCACATGTTCTCTTCCACTTTTGATGCCTTTATCCTCTTTAAGATCATTACTCTCTTGGTCCCCCTCATATCACACTCATTTCAACTTCCTTAGATGAAACATGAACATCAGTGGCAGTCAGCTGCCTTAACTATTTATCACTGGATCTAGTTAGATCACATAAAGCACCAACAACATCTCAGAGTTTCAGTATTGCTCACTATTCAAAGTTAATGTCTTGTTCAAGCTGTTTCTTCATACAGCAAATGAAAGAAGTTGTTCTGAATGTGGACATTTTATTTAAGTTATTTACATGTGTTTCCTTTACTAGGTGCCCTTCATTGCATTCTACAGAAAGGAGTATGTGGAGCCAGAATTGAATATCAATGATCTGTGGAAGGTTTGGCAATGGGATGAGAAGGTAGGGGGAATTAATGTTTGAAACAAAATGAGTTTCTTTCATAGAAGTTACATTTTAGAAAATAATTTTCATTAAAAGGAAAATATTTTCTAATGGGTGGTTACATACTAGCTGAAAACTAGAATAAGATACACCTGTACACTTTCATTTGAAAGAATGCTCTACACATTGAATGACAATCTATGTTCCCAATAGTAAATAATTGTTGGATTCAGGTTTCCTGACCTGATTAAACCAAATATGGAAGATTGCTAAGCATATATGTGTGTGTGTGTGTGTGTGTGTGTGTGTGTGTGTATGTGCGTATATCGGCTGTTATCAACTGAACATTTAGGATCATTGAAAGTTCTGTACCACCCACTTCCCCGTAAACTGGTACACTAGTTCCCAAACAAATGGGTTTTTCCTTCAGTAATGAAGGAAGGCATACTTAGGGCAATGAAGGCTACAATGGATGGCATGTGTACGAGTTAAAGTATGGAAATGGACCACTTAAGTAAATAGCCTTGATACCACTTCTGCACTCTCTTCCTGTAAACCGTTTTTCATTCAGATTTAAGTTGAATGTTGACTTGGCTTCTGCCTCAGCCACCAACCCTGAAAGTGCATTCTGCAGTTTTAAGTTTACCTCAATCTAAAGTAATTTCTCTTGCTTTCTGAGTTGCATCTCTCAGATTTCGTTTTGTACCTTTGGCCTCTCCTCTAGATCTCTCAACTACTGGCAAAACTGTTTCTGTGTACCCAGTCTCAACCTTCCATAATTTTAAATATCTATATTTTGTTCCCTGGGCTCTGTTCTAAGTATAAATCTGCAAATTTTTCAAGCCTTTCCTTAGATTTGTGCTTTCTCATATTAGATATACAAAATAAAATCACAGAGGAAATAATCTCTGGTTATTACCTGAGCTACTAGCAAATTGACATTGGGTAAATAGGATCAGAAAGTTGAAAATGTGGCTCGAAGATTAGTGTGGGAGAAATAAGGTTTGATTTATGAGGCAGAGGTACCAGTCAGGAAGAATGAGCTGTACATTTGGGGCAATCTTCACCATCACAAATGATAGAACTACGGCTGTAGAAAAGGCTTTAAATTAATTAGTGAAGGCCAGGGAGGGTTTGTGAAGAGAGATTTGGAAAGTTGAAGAAAACAGACAAGGCAGTGGGGCAGGCAGGCAGGATAGTGATACAGTTATGGTAACCACAGTGTGACTATGTATTAATATAACAGTGCACCAGGAAATATGGTCAGAGTAGTCAAGGAGAATTCCGGTGAAGGGGGATTTAGAAATCCAAAGATATTGAAGCATTTATAGATGTTGATAAAAACAAGTTGAATGGGACAGAGAGGAAAAGACAGAGTTTAACAGTAACAATGCATCAGAGTAAGATCCAGTCAGGGGGAGTGATAAAATTGAAGTCACTTTATCTGATCATGCAGAGCATCTACAATAAGATAGATGAACTAATGACAAAGACAGTGTCACCTAGAAATCTGCCTTGTATTCTTTTAAAGCCTCAATATTTTATGAATAGTTTTGAAGTTTATTTGTTAGTGTCACAGGTAGGCTTACATTAACACTGCAGTAAAGTCACTGTGAATAATGTGGAAATGATTAGAGTGCAATTTTTTTAAAAAAATACTTTTGGTTCGGATAGATTGTGTCTTTTTGAAAATTAAAATTATTGATGATGATTTTTACAACACCAGAGGGCACTACTGGTATTTTCTAAGAGTGCAAACTGTACAATGAAGTCTACATCTGTACAATAATGAATAGATTGTTGAGAAACAGGAGTTATGGGTGTTAACCTGTTCAAAACTATTCCTGTCCAATGTTTATGGTCCCACTACAAGGAAGTGTTCATATTGTAATTTGAAGGAACTTAATCCTGAAATTCGCAAGTTTGATGGCAAGATATTATCAAAATGTTGTTGAATTGAAAAATGCACTGTGCATTTTTCTTTAGTTAATCTGGCCATATAGTTCTTTCCATGCTCTTGTCACCTGCTCACTAACCTGCCCTGTGCGCCCTCCCCCTTATGGACAAGTGCACACTTATTAAGCCCAGTGGAATTTTTTTTAATGACAAATATTTCTGGAGCACTGTTTGAATTATGTTTTGCAATGGCCTGTTACAGTGGACACAGCTGAGGACTCGAAAAGAAAACCTTACCCGACTCTTCCAGAAAATGCAGGCATACCAGTACGAACAAATTTCTGCTGATCCTGATAAACCCTTGGCAGATGGAGTTAGAGCGCTTGATACAGCAGACATTGAAAGGTAATTTTCTGATGCAGCAAATGGGAAATTGGATTTCAAAACTATTTTTTCTGTCTGCAAAGTCTTAAAGAACCTTCATCTGTTTCTTAATCACTATATGTTGGATTGTTAGATTTGTAAAACAGCATGTTTTGAAATAATAGAAGGGAATGGCTGGAGACTAATATAGTGAAAATTCCTCTGGTATCAGGGAATGATAAGACACAAGTTGTAACCCATGCGTATTGTATTCCCCACATGCAGTACATTACATAGAACACACTTGCCCCAAAAGAACATGGATGTTTAGTTATTTGCAGTTTTCAGGACAGTGTGTTCAGATTTCTACTGCCTTTTACTGAAGTGTTTCTTGATTACACTTCTGAATGGCATACCTCAAACTTTTGAGGTTATGTTCCCTTGCTCTAAGTTTCCTTCACCAAAAGAGAGGTTTTTTCCTTTATTCATCAAATGCTTTGATTTCTTTTTAAACTCATTCTTTACTCAAGTAACGCTCAGTTTATTCATCTTGTCCTCATAATTTCACTCTTAAGACCTGCTGCCTTTCAATTGAAGGTGCATAGTACCCCTCCCAAAACCAACACATTTCTCAAGGATCCTTTCTAGGATGCTAATAATACCATAACACAATGCAAGTCTGAAGAACTGAGTGCAGTATCCTGGTGGGGCCTTAACTAAAACTGTCTACAATTGAAGCTTCATTCCTTCATGTTTTGTCCAATGTAAAGAAAAGGCCAATGCTCTTTTACCTTTTTTGATGTTATTTCACTTGTCATTTTTATCTTCTTTCTATGTAGAAAATTTGAAAACAATTTTACATTTTCTGCACTCGTTTATGTAAAATCTGCTTCAGTGTTTCTTTGTCTTATGGAGATTTTCCCCTTTTCATTTGTGTAGACTGAAGGATGTCCAGTCGACTGATGAGTTGCGAGATGTCTATAATCATTTCCTGCTATATTATGGTCGTGATATTCCAAAAATGCAAAATGCATCGAAGCCAAGGAAAAAGAAATACAAAAAGAACCAGCAGGGTGGAGAGGATGAAGAGGAAGGTTAGTGTATCGTCGTTTTGACAGAAAGTTTTCCATTCCTATCTTCTCCTGTATGGAAGAATGAAGTAATTTTCTTGAAGCGTTAGCACATAGAATAGCCTTAAATAAGAAATGTTGCTGTAGGTAAGATTTTCAGTGTCATGGGGCTTACAGAAAATAGCATTTTTAAACAATTTCAAAGTTTTAGTTTTAATCATCTGCCTTAAGGATTTTAATGCTAGCACTTATCATTACTTGACATGTTGGAATCAAAACTAGAACAGGAAATTTCCTGGGAGTGAAAATTAATTTGCACTAGAATTGTGTTCTTGGATTTTAATGAGACCATAATACAATGGAAGTATAAAGTGCAGTTCTAGAAGCAAGTGGGGCAAATTTATATAAGATGACTTCCCCTCTCATAGGAGAAACAGCTTGGGTATTTCTGAGATGATGAGTGTTCTTGATATAAAGTGTACAAGTGATATCTTTCCTTTGCTGTGAATTTTCCCTTTGGCAATCTCCTACTTAGGATTTTATTGTAGAGTGAAAACTTAAAGGGGTCAAATTAGTGACATTGTAATATGCAATCAGTGGCAACCTTTTATCTCAAAAAATGGTTTGTGCCACAGCTGTCCTCTATTAAGCTTCACATAGTGTGACTTGGGCCTCACTTTGGCATGGCAGTCTCTTTGAACATTTGCTGCACAGGAACGCATTGGGCTGACAATCTTCAGGATTCTGTGGCCCCTGTTTTCTCTGGACCCTCTCCTCGACCAGCCAAGCTTTTCGCTTCTGTCCTCCTCTTCTGATGAGAATGTTGAGCAATCCTATTTCCTTCTGTGTGAGTTTGAATGAATACCTGCTTTCACAGTTCCATATTAATACCCTGTTTAATCTTTGCTTATATATTTTAGCTCCTGTATATCATTCCAAACCATAAAGGTAGTTAAATACCAGTTGATAACCTATAAACGAACATAAACAAAAGTTATTTGGTGAACAGACTGGTCTTTTTAAATGTTCAATTTTTTTTGCCTTTTGAGGTTAAATTCCATTCAGTGACAATTATGTGGGTTATTGATGACAAACAGTAGAAAAGAATCTAAACCTGACAGAAATTTTCTGAAACGTTCTCAATTGTCTGCAAGTCCAATTAATAAAGAACATGTCAGCATGTATATCATGGATTTTGCGCAAATACTACGCATCTGTGATAATTCTATTGTTCATTCTGTCTGCAGTAATTTTAGCATTGGGCTGGTCACCATTTTATCCACTTAATTGGGTTACTTATTGCTATTTATTATCATTTCTTCAGGAGAGCGAGATGAAGAGGTTGAAGACGATGAACATCACGGGCCTGAACTGAAGCAGGCTTCTCGCAGAGACATGTATACTATCTGTCAGACTGCAGGTCTAGGTAAAAAGTCAGAGCTCGAGTATCTCATCTCTATAACCATAACCTTGATTCTTTTTTTTTGCCTTGACATTGTTTTTAATAGCAAACCAAATTAGTTTTTCTTTTTAGACTAGCCAGTATTAAAGGGTGAGCAACATTTGCTTGCAAAAGAAAAATTTTCTTGTTAGGTGCAGTCTCACTGGGCACATTAAGTTGCTTGAAGCTTTTAACATGGTTAATCTAGTTGTAACTAAATCCGTAAGTGACTTCAAATTATCAGACATCTGGGGACAATTTTGCAGTAATGAGAGGGAGAGAGAGACTGGCTGTGTCATGAAAATAAAATTGATCTTTTAATATAGCTGTGCTATGGCTGGTCCTGTATTAGCAATGTCAGCATCATTGTGGCTTTTGCTTGGTTTAGTCATTCCTTATATGAGGAAAAATATATATGATCCATGATCATAATGCTGGATTAGAACAAAAATCAGTTATGTATCATTTAAATTTTAAGAATTATCCAGAAAAATAGACTAAACTTTATTACAAATTAGGTTTCAAATATCTGTCAACCAGTAATCTACTGGAAGTTAAGTTAGCTATAATGTACAGAGATTTACGATGGTCTCTGAATTTGCCATATCCCCATAATACCAATGCCAGTAACCTTTCTTTTCGCCATCTCACGGATGGATTCAGTATATAGATAGTTACACTTAGATCAGTAAAGATATACATTGGGAAAAGAGCAGGGAACTGGTATGATTGCTGACAGGAGTGAAAACATGGGAAAGTTGAATACTCAGACATTTAAAGTAAACATGAGCTGTAATTCAACTCTGGTCCTTTCGACAATTACTGACCACATTCAAATCAATGGGGTAGAATCTAAATACTGTAAGAAGTCTGACAACATCTGGTTTAAATCCAACCGATTTATTTGATAGTAAACTGTTGTCAGACTTCTTATTGTGTTTACCCCAATACAACACTGGCATCTCTACATCATGACTGCGTAGAATCTAAATTCCAATATTTAACTGTTACGTTTGACTTAGTAATCATAAATCTGACTAATTGATGTATTTAAAAATTTTGTTTCTGCACACACATTCTCCACTCTAAATTCCTATGTCTGCATTTGTAAAGGAATCTGTCAGTTTAAGTTTGCCAATGCTGTGAAAATAACCTTGTCAGTGATGATGTTGCAACTTCTTTCGTGAGCAGGATATAGTTATAACATGAAACACTTGCAATGGCAACCTCCTGTGTGATTGGTAGTAAACTTCCCTCCTGGTCCTTTTTGACCAGTCTGCAGCCTTCAACACTATTGCAAGCACACCATTTTCCTCCCAATGCTCTCCACTATTGTCCAGCTGGATGTGATGGCATTTTTTGGATTTTTTTTATCCATCCAGTCATAGTCAGAATCATTTGCAACAGCTTTTCTTCTTGCTCCAGCACAGGTCCATATGTCGACCCCAAAAGATCTTTCCATGATATTTTTCAAATAAATGAGGCCTTTTAGTTAACTCATCCAGTAGAATAGTCAGTTTCCATATGTGTGCTGACAACACTCAACATCACCTCACTTGACCTCTCCGGTGTCTCAATTGTTTGATTGTTTACCCAACATCCAGTACTGGGTGAGGAGAAATGTCCTCCAAATAAATATTAGAAATACCCAAAACAACTGTTTTCACCCCCTGCCACACATTCCATCCCTTGACTTGTCAATTATCTGAGGTTAAACTAGACATTTGGCAACCCTACTGTCATATTTGATCGTAAAATGAACTAATGAATATATATCTGTGAGAAGACTGCCTATTGTTCCTTCCGTGGTGTTGTCACACCCGGACCCTGCTTCAGCTTATTGACTGCTAATTGCCCACATCCAGGCCTTTGTTACTTCTGTATTTGACTATTCCGAAACACTCCTGGCCAGCCTTGCATCTTTCACCCTCCATAAACTTGACATCATCCAATACGCTACTGTCCACATCTCAACTTGAAACAAATCCAATTGATCATTGACCTTCATCTGCTTCCAGTTAAGCAATGCCTTGATTTGAAAGTTCTCTTCCTTGTTTTGAAATCCTTTCATGGCTTTTCCATTCCCTATTTCTTTTAACCCTCTTCAGTATCTGCCTCCCTCTAATTCTGGTGCGTACTACAACTGCAATTTTAATTGCCCACAGTTGGCAGCTGTTTTATCAGCTGTTATGACGAGAACTTCTGAAATTCCATTCCTAAGCGTCTCTGCCCCTTATTTTTCTGCTTTAGAGATGCTCAAAACCTACCTCATTGGCCAAACTTTTGATCACCTGTCCTAATATCTGTTTAATCTGGTTTGGTATTAAGATTTGCTTTGATACTTCTGTGAAGCAGCTTTAAACTTTTTATTACATTAAAGGCACCCCATAAACAATTTTTGTTATCCGTGCGGATCTAGTAATTTATCATGGAAGTATACAAATCATTGAAAAATGGTTTCACGTTGTGGAGAATGAGTTACATCCGAAAGTCTTAGTTCAGTTGTTTCTGGTTTCTAGTTCTATAGTAACCAAAGACTGGGACAGAGGAGGGGAACTGTGCTTAGAGCCTGAGGGAATGGAGGAGATCCTGAATGAATACTTTGTGTCAGTATTCGCAAAGGAAAGGGACTTGTTGACAGCTCCTGTGTCTGAGGGAGCTGTGAACCAGTTGAGGGAAATATCCATACCGAAGAAGGAAGTGTTAGAGCTTCTAGTTAACATTAAAACTGATAAATCTCCAGGGCCTGATGGCATTTATCCCAGGCTGCTTAGGGAGGTGTGAGGTGAAATTGCTGGGCCTCTGACGCAAATCTTTGTCTCTTTGGACACAGGTGAAGTCCCAGAAGACTCGAGAATAGCTCATGTTATACCGTTGTTTAAAAGGGGTAATAGGGATAACTCTGGAAATTATGGGCCGGTGAGTTTGACATCAGTGGTAGGGAAGCTGTTGGAGGGGATTCTTAGAGATAGGATGTATAGGCACTTAGAGCGTTGCGATCTGATTAGGGATACGCAGCATGGCTTTGTTAAGGGGAGATCGTGCCTTACGAATCTGGTAGAATTTTTTGAGCAGGTGACGAAAACAGTGGACGAAGGGCGAGCTGTTGATGTCGTCTATGTGGATTTTTCAGTAAGGCGTTTGACAAATTCCCTCATGGGAGGTTAGTTGAGAAGGTCAAGACTCATGAGACACAAGGACAGGTAGCTAGATGGATAAGTAACTGGCTTAGTAATAGAAGAAGAGAGTAATAGTGGAAGGGTGTTTTTCTAGCTGGAGATCAGTCACTAGTGGTGTGCCACAGGGCCTGGTACTGGGACCTCTTCTATTTGTAATAAATGACTTGGAAGAGGGAGTAAGTGGAGTGATCAGCAAGTTTGCAGACAATACAAAGATGGCTGGACTTGCAGATAATGAGGAGTATTGTCAGACGATGCAGCAGGACATAGGCTGGTAGCTTGGGCAGATAGATGGCAGATAGAATTCAATCCTGATAAATGCGAGGTGATGCATTTTGGGAGAAAGAATATAGGGCGGAGGTATATGATAAAGGGTAGACCTATTAAAAATATAGAAACGCAGAGGGACCTTGGGGTGCAGGTGCACAAGTCTCTGAAGGTGGCAGAGCAAGTGGAGAAGGTTGTGAAGAAAGCATATGGTATGCTAGCCTTTATAGGAAGGGGTATAAAATACAAGAGCTGGCCTTGTGGGAGTTTGCGCATTCTCCCCATGCTTGCGTGGGTTTTTTCCTGGTGTTCCGGTTTCCTCCCACATCCCAAAGATGTGCTCTTAGGCTAATTGGCAAAACAAATTCTCCCTAAATTGTCTCAAATTTGGTTTTTAACCCATAGATCTATAAACATAGACAGGGATCACAGGTAGAGGCGGGAACATCGGGGTGGCGGCGCGGGCTCATTGGGTCGAAGGGCCTGTTTCCCGTGCTGCTTTGTTTTTTGTTCTTTGTTCTTTGCATTTGATCATAACTCCTTGTCTGAAACACCATGAGATCGTTTAGTCTAAATCGTCAGAAAATAGAAGTGATTGTGACACTAGAAATAGAGTGTACAACTTATTAATGCATCCTGCTGGTTTTCTAAACACCTGTTTTATAGATGGGCTTGCAAAAAAGTTTGGCCTGACTCCTGAGCAGTTTGGTGAGAATCTGCGAGACAGTTACCAGAGGCATGAGACAGAGCAGTTTCCAGCTGAACCATTGGAACTGGCAAAAGATTACGTCTGCAGGTTAGCAGTAAAACTGGTACATCTACTGCCAGCTTTGAGATCTTGGCAGTACGCGTGACGTATGTCTTAATATTTAACGCTATGTCAGGCACCTTTTGAAGTTTAGAATACTATTTCAAAACTTGCATTAAGAATGAATATTTTCACTAAATTAATACTGTAAACTTTGAACGTGACTTCTACAAATATGAAGTTAGACACTTGCATCAGTCTGATAATAATTGTATGCCTATTTCAGTCAATTTCCAACACCTGAGGCTGTTCTGGAAGGTTCTCGATATATGGTGGCCATGCAGATTGCCCGAGAACCATTGGTCAAGCAAGTTGTAAGACAGACCTTCCAAGAGAGAGCCAAGGTTAATATTACTCCCACAAAGAAAGGCAAAAAGGTAATGTGCAGAACCTAAGAATAGATATACTTTTACAAGTCAAGAAAGGCAAAACCAGTAAAAGGTTGTGGGGGGGTGCTTTGGATATAATACTTAGCTGCACACATGGCTTCCAACATGTAAGACTGTGTGGCACCCAAGTTAGCTCCTTATGAATTAAAATTAAAAATGGGGCAATAACGAGTGAAGAATTGATTTCTACAGTTAAATTATGCATGTAGTCTTATTTTGTATTGAGCAAAATACATAATAAGTTAACTTTTCCTTGTGTAGTTGATTCATAAACAGAAGTAGGATGTTGAGCCTTCTCCATCATTCAACAACATCATGGTTGACCTGATTGAAGCCTTGACTCTACTTGTTTGCCTGCCCTCTATAATCTTTTAATTCCTTGTTGATCAAAAATCTAACTCTACATTTAATGTATTCAGTGATCACCTCCATTGCTCTGCGAAAGAGAATTCCAAAGACTAACAATCTTCTATGGAAAGAAATTCTTTCTGATATCCTCCTTAAATGGATGACCCTTATTTTTAACTTTTGCCCCCAATTATAGATATTGCCACACGAAGCAACATCATCTTTCATCCATCATGTTAAAGCCCTTCAGAATCTTGTATATTTCATAGAACATTACAGCACAGAACAGGCCCTTCAGCCTTTGATGTTGCGCCGACCAATATAAAAAGCAATGCCCCTCCAAACTAAACCATTCCCTTCTCTTCCATATACTTATCAACTAACCTCTTAAACGCTACCAAACTTGGCGCATCTACAACTGCTGCAGGCAGGGCATTCCACTCCCGAACCACCCTTTGGGTAAGAACCTGCCTCTGATATCCGTCCTATAACTATCACCCCTTAATTTAAAGCTGTGTCCCCTCGTGCTAGCTTTCTCCATCCTAGGAAAAGGCTATCACTGTCCACCCTATCTAAACCTCTAATCATCTTATATGTTTCGATTAGGTCCCCTCTTAGCCGCCTCCTTTCTAACGAAAACAACCTCAAATCCCTCAGCTCTCTTCATAAGACCTGCCCTCCATACCAGGCAACATCCTGGTAAACCTCCTCTGTACCCTCTCCAATGCCTCCACATCTTTCTTATAATGTGGCGACCAGAACTGCACACCATACTCCAAGTGCGGCCGCACTAGAGTTTTGTACAGTTGCAACATGACGTTGCGGCTCCGAAATTCAATCCCCCTACCAATAAAAGCTAAGACTCCATATGCCTTCTTAACAACCTTCTCAACTTGACTGCCTACTTTCAGGGATCTATGCACATACACACCAAGGTCCCTCTGTTCATCAAGACTACTAATAATCCTACCATTAGCCCTATACTCTACACATTTATTATTTCTGCCATAGTGCATTACCTCACACTTTTCCACATTAAACTCCATTTGCCACCTCTCGGCCCAGCTCTGCAACTCGTCCAAGTCCCTCTGCAAACTATAACACCCCTCTTCACTATCTACCACTCCACCGACTTTAGTGTCATCTGCAAATTTACTAATCCATCCTTCAATACCCTCATCCAGATCATTTATAAAAAGTACAAACAGCAGGGGCCCCAAAACAGACCCCTGAGGTACACCACTTGTCACCGAACTCCACAATGAATATCTTCCATCAACCACCACCCTCTGTCTTCTATCTGCTAGCCAATTCCTAACCCAATTAGCTAAATCACCCTCTATCCCATACATCTTCATTTTCTGCAGAAGTCTTCCATGGGCCACCTTATCAAACGCCTTACTAAAGTCCATATATATCACATCAACCGCCTTACCCCCATCCACCTCTTTAGTCACTTTTTCAAAAAACTCAATGAGGTTAGTAAGGCACGACCTACCCTTCACAAAACCATGCTGACTATCCCCAATCAATTCATTGCTCTCTAAATAACTATAAATCCTATCCCTAATAATTCTCTCCAATACCTTGCCCACAACAGAAGTAAGACTCACTGGCCTATAATTCCCTGGAAGTCTCTCTTCCCCTTCTTAAACAATGGGACCACATTCGCTATCCTCCAGTCCTCCGGAACCACACCCGTAACCAACGAGGACCTGAAGATCAGAGCCATAGGCTCTGCAATCTCCTCTCTTGCCTCCCAGAGAATCCTAGGGTAAATCCCGTCCGGCCCAGGGGACTTATCCAACTTCAAACCCTCGAGAATATCTAGCACATCCTCCCTATCTACTTCGATACTTTCCAGTTTGAGTATAAGATCATTTCAATAAGATCATTTCTTAATCATTTGAACTTTAAGGAACATAGACACAACCTTTCCTCATAAGAAAGCTCCTTCATCTTAAGAATCAGCTGAATGAACCTTCTCTGCACTGCTTCTATTGCATGTAAATCCTCCTCCCTCCTCTGCACCAAATTCCCAAGTTTTCACTGTGTACATCATCGCACTCAGGCCTGGTCAAACTGTATGATAGCACTATCTAACACAGCTGATGACATACCCAAGTTATAACTACTAAATCAGCTTCCTACTACAGTGATTAACACCTATTCATTTTCAGTTGACAGAAAAGTGCCACTTTCAGGCAAATTCTATTATCTCTGGACTTTTAATTAGCTTAGTGTTTGAAGTCAGCCCAGGTGTTAATCTAAATTGCATCTTGAGAAAAAATTACCAGAGATTCCAACCTGCACTCAAATTCCCAAGTTAACATTTGTATGTCATCACCCTCTAGCATCGTCACACTCTGTTCCCACATTCTGAGACTTAAATGACTACCTACTCCTCTGAGATACTATTAATGCAGTAAGAAGCCTTACAACGTCAGGTTAAATCCAACAGGTCTATTTGGTAGCAAATGCCACTAGTTTTCGGAGCGCTTGCTGCTCCTTCCTCAAATAGATCTGTTGGACTTTAACCTGGTGTTGTAAGACTTCTTACTATGTTTACAGCAGTCCAACACCAGCATCTCCACATCATGCTGTTAATGAGCAAACACTGAAATTAATGGTGTTAAAAGTTAAACTTAACTTTAAAGTTAATTTAGTAACTTTAGCAAGTAAGGCTTACATTAACACTGCAATGAAGTTACTGTAAAATTCCCCTAGTTGCCACATTCCAGCACCTGTTTGGGCCAGTGCACCTAACCAGCATGTCTTTCAGCTTGTGGAAGGAAATTGGAGCACCCAGACGAAACCCATGCAGACACGTTACGATAGATGTAGTGTACCTCATACAATAAACATGTAAAGCCACAGCCATCATGGAACTAGCCAAGTCATTCTTACAGAGAGCTGGTTGGTACCCCTTGGGCCATTTGGTCCATTCCTGTGCTGCAACTATTCTTTAATTTTACACATAGCCTGAAAGACGGCAATTCTAAATATCCTGTGGAGATTCGGATGTGCGATATGTCAGAATTCTGTGCAGTCGAGATTGATGTTTAAAATAAATTGGGCAAAATAGGATGATTATGTCAAATGGTTTTCAGCAACCTTTTATATTCCTAATCAATGTATCTACCATACAGCACAAATTTTCTAAAAGAGATCTTAGAGCACTCTGAGATTCTAATGTTGGGCCCATTTTTGTGGTTTCAGGATATTGATGAAGCACATTTTGCTTATTCATTCAAATATGTAAAGAACAAACCAGTCAAAGAATTAAGAGATGATCAGTTCCTGAAAATGTGCCTTGCCGAAGACGATGGCTTATTAACAATTGACATCTCTATAGATATGAAAGGACTTGAGGGGTGAGTTATTACAACAGCAAATTAAATTCTCATGGCAGGTGTTGCAAATATTATTGACTCCCTCTATTTAGTGGAACAGTGCGACTGATGCTTGCAAACAGAATTCGGCATTTATTATGTAAAGCTTTTGCTGCTATTGAATGCACTGGGGGCACTTAATTTTTGTTCAGATTGGTATAACACATTTAAAGTTTTGCATGACCTGATCTTGGATGTCATTCCATGGTGAATATTTTCATAGATGATTGGATTTCCTCTTCTCCTCTTCCAAAAAATTTAAAGGCCTCTGAAATAGTGAACAGGAGAGTGGAAATGATGACCAAAGTATTCTTCAGGACGCAAACTTAGTTCTTTACGACAGAACACTATTTCTCTTCAACCTGTCGGAAAGAAGCTCAGAGAAATCATGTGGATCAAACTTCAATTAACCAACCTGGTCAAAAAGTTGATAAAAATAGCATAAGTCTCAACACCAGGTTAAAGTCCAATGAGTTTATGTGGCAGAAATAGCTTTCAGAGTCTCAGGCTCCTTAATCAGGTGACTCACCTGATCAGGGACTGCCAAATAAACCTATTGGACTTTAATCTGGTGTTGTGCAACTTCTTACTATGCTTACCTCAGTCCAACACTGGCATCTCCACATCATCAAAAATAGCATAAGCAGGAAGAGGGAATACAGTTTAATTTGATCAATGTTTCAATTTGATGTAATAAAAATTGAAGTTGCACACTTTCAGTTAAGAATTGATGTTTAACAAAGACAAAGTTTCTTAATTTTTCATTATTGTATTTAAATTTATATACAACAATACCAGAAGGTTTGGTGGAGAGCAAGGTGCCAAGCAATAAGTGTAAGTCAACAAAATGGGACAGCTTAACCCTGTGCAGGAAGGAGAAGAGTCCTGTAACTTTATCTCATACAGCTCAATTTTCCTACTTTTTCTATCCAACCAGTTACCAAAGCTCTTTAGTGTTCGCAAAGCAATGAAATTGCAAGTGACTTCATTAATGCTATGAGATATGGGTTTCCCAGTGGCAACAGTTGAGCAGGACAACACAAGTTCAATCTCAGATGTGTGGGATAACTGATTATTGTGAGGCCAGTTAACACTTTGAATGAAATTTCCCCACCTTTGTCACTGGACAAATGGTGGGGCTATTTATGGGTCAGAAACCAGTTTTCAGTTGAATTAGACTTTGCAAAGGTATTTTAAGTAAGCCAAAGCATGAGCATCCCATCTCCCGGTTCCCAGACGATCGTACACTGAATCAGTGAAAGGTAGATTTTCCAATTAAAGGGACCATGGCATTGATTACAATGGCATACCAGTCATTGAATTTTTGAGGCTGCAGCTACCACAGGAACGGAGAGGAGACCTGCTATTGCACCCCCTCCCAACCCCAGGAGTTTCACTCGTACTTGGAACAGGATTTGAGGGGCTGCAGCGTGGTGAGCTCATACCTCTACTTTCTCATCTTGCAAGAGGAGAACATGCAACTTTGGCAAGAAGCCAGTGAAAAGGAAGTGTTATTCCAGAAGGGCACAGCTCTCAGTGGCAGCCTGTCATGGGAGCCTGGGCTTCCTGATTCATACATGCTGTGACGTGAAGAAAGCTGATTGTATGCCTGTAGGCACTGTGTCAAGGGTTAGGGGAGGGAGAGAGAGAGAGAGAATCTTGACTTGGGCTGGATCCCTGTATTCGTTCCCACTACCATGTGGAAGGGCATGTAGCTGAGGAGAAGATATCTAATGCTGTTGGTAGTGGTGTTGCTTTCCCTTTTATCCCTTCAGATGTTCAATGTGAAGCCCCATAAGCTCCACTCGTATCATGGTGGAGGCTGCCAGTGAAGAGCAGCTGAAGTAGTAGGCAGTTGAAATGCCTTTCAAGGAGTTGGTAATCGTCTCTCAAGCAGTGAGAGCACCCTGTCCAGGAAGATGTACAATAATTAGTAACACCTCGCCCAGCTGCGATTGGAGTTCATCAGTTTCACTGATTAAAGTCTTCCCGGCCTGTCAGCTTCACTAAAGAAAATCTCCCCACTGTGCACTTCCCAAGTGGAGGAAAGTGATGTTGAGGCCACAACAAATCAATCATGGTTGATTGAACAGCAGAGTGGACTTGAGGTTCCAAATGAGCTGCCACGCCTATTTCCCATGTTCACATTGTATTAGTGAAACTTAAGGGATGGAATGATGTCACTTTCAGGCAATTTAACTTCCTACATGCAGTCGAATTCACCTCACTTACTTAGGAAATTTCCTATCCTTTGTGTCCAGAGCTAACTTTAACAAGGTACCTGAAGACTCTGAGTATCTAAAACACCTGCTTCCACCACAACAAGCACACATTGGCAAACAGTGTGTACCATTTCCAAGATGCACTGCAGCAACTCACCAAGCTTCCTTCACATTCCAAATCCATGCTGTTTACCACCTAGAAAGAGAAGGGCAAATGGCATGGGAAAACCACCACGAACAACTTCCCTCCGAACCACACAGCATCCCGACTGCTGCAGTTGAAGAAAGCAGCTTATCACCAGCTCCTCAAGCAATTAGAGATGGGCAACAGGTGTTGGCCTTTTTAGTGTACTCACATCTCATGAACAAATACATATTTGGAAAATGTTAGGTGCTTCTGAGAAATTTTAATCCAGTTATGAGAGTTTTGTTAAACTGATTCTGGAAATACTTTGTGACTGCCTGTATTCTTACCTCTTGTGAAGCCAGATGATTTAATATGCTTCAATTTGCCTCTATCTGTTAAAGTTTAAACGGAGAAACTTTTCTTGGTACTCGTGTGCAGTGTGATATCTTACTAGATAATGTTTGTTTTTTATCTCCCATCTTTTAGCTACGGGAATGACCAGACTTATTTTGATGAAATCAAGCAGTTTTATTACCGTGATGAATTCAGCCATCAAGTACAAGAGTGGAACAGACAACGCAGCATGGCAATTGAGCGATCACTGAACCAGTTTCTTTACCCACAGATGGGCAAGGAGTTGAAAAACAAATTACTAATTGAGACAAGGGACTATCTTTGCAAGGTATTTAATGAAAAGTTATAATTTTTGCTCTCAATGTAAACCTTTTAGGACAGGAACATGGGCTATATTTAGGATTTGTTGTGGCTTCCACCTCCCCTATAGCAATACAACATTTCAATGTTTTCTCTTACACATTGTATTTTTGCATCATGAAAATATTGATCCATTCTAAATCTTCAAGTACACCATCTTTATCCCATTAAATATTTTATTTATTTTAGTCTATTTACAGGAAGGGACATGAGTGGTAAAATCCAGAAAAGTAGCATGCATACATACACACTCAGTTTAAAAAAAAAATTAAATACCTTACTTTAAATCATACTTGACATTCTTTGACATTGTGGAGATGCTGGCATTGGACTGGGGTAAACACAGTAAGAAGTCTCAACACCAGGTTAAAGTCCAACACGTTTATTTGATAGTGAACCCACAAGCTTTCGGAACACTGTTCTTTTGTCAGGTGAGTGGAAAGTTCTGATCAGGGCATATAAAGGTACACACAGTTTACAGAACTGGTTAGAATGCAAGTCTTTACAGCTAATCTGCTATTCAAGTCTTAAAGATGCAGACAGTGTGAGTGGAGATAGCATTAAGCATAGGTTAAAGAGATGGGTGTTGTCTCCAGACAGGACAGTAAGTGAGATGTTACAAGTTCAGGCGAGTCGTGGGGTTACAGATAGTGTGACACGAACCCAGGATCCCGACTGAACCCACCGTCCTCATGCATGCGGAACTTGGCTATCAGTCTCTACATAGCGACTGTGTTGTTGTATATCATAAAGGCCATCTTGGAGAATGCTTACCTGAAGATCAGAGGCCGAATGCCTGTGACCACTGAAGTGTAGATTTAATTGGAATCTCAAGCTTTCAGAGCACTGCTCCTTCATCGAGTGAGTGGAGAGGTAGATTCACAAGCACACTGACAGAGTCACAATTGTTAGCTAATGGTTGGAATGCATGTCTTTACAGTCAGTGTGTGTGGAGAGAGGGATAATCACATATTAGAGAGGTGTGAATTGTCTCAAACCAGGACAGTCAGTAGGTTTTGCAAACTTATGCCAAATGGTGACTTTTCACTAATTTTGTGATTCATTTGGACACCAATTACTTAAGTGCCATCCCAAAAATGGCCTGTTCGAAATGTATGTACATCTGATGGTAAATAGAAGGAACATCAGAATGCTTCAAAGAAAAGTGAGGTTTTAAAAATGTATAGTTTAGGGTGCTTGAATGATAAAAATTCACACGCTTCATTGTAGGATCAGGATGAAGAAGTCAGTGATCCTGAATCTAAAAAGATCTGCACTCACAACTCAAAGCTACCCTTCAGCATAGGGTCAATTAATTTTCAGTCTCACTAAAAGCTTAAAAATAAGTGAAGCTGAAAATGAAAAGGTTGATGCAGATGCTTTACCAGATGCTCATTTTAAGTTGTACAAATAAATTTTCCAAGTAGAAAAATAAATTTGGTGATTGAATCCAAATATTTGAATGATAACTGGAATTACTAGTTGACTGACTGATGATCGTGTTAAAACCTGAGTTCTGTGTCTTGTTAACCTCTTTGTTTAAAAATGCCAATTTTATACTCTATTATTTTGCTAGTGTTGCAGCCGCAAGCTTTACAACTGGCTGAAAGTCGCACCTTATCGACCTGACCAGCAGAACGAAGAAGACGATGATGACTTCATGGAGGAGAATCAGGGAAAAGGAGTTCGAGTGCTAGGTTTGGCATTTTCAGGAGAAAGGTGTGTGCGCAATGGAGCACTTATTTTCGGATTCCAGTGAGCAATTATCTATGCTGGGACAATGATGGAAAATATCAATTGTGTTTTCATGCAAGAATACTTGTGGCAAAATCACTGCAAGAAAATCTTAGCTTCTAAACAAAGGAATTACCCATATTTCTTAATGCATTGCATTGAAGAACGGTAATGTATATTGACATGTATTCAACAGAATTTTATCTATATTGAGTTCACATTTCATTGAGAAACATAAGTTCTGCAAATTACTGTAATTTCCTTCAATATTTCTGTTTGAACTATTATTCTTAAACTAAAGCAAATGCAGCATAGGTATACAAAGTAAATACAAAATTTCAAATGGACTTTACCACTATATATTTTTTAAACGTTATATCGTTTTATTTGATAATTCTAACAAATAACTCAATACCAGCAAGAGGGTCCAAAAAAGTTTCTAAAAAGCACCTGGGTGAAGTTTGAGGTCATGGGCATGTACCCTTCATTTCCTCAGCTCCATCCTGCCATCCACACCCCCAAGAAGCAGATCCGTGCTCCTCACCAGGCTCAAAATGCCCAGTTAGATGGCATCTCACCCACCTTCAAATACCAATTGTCATCTTCATTGCTGCTTTTTTCTGAAGGAACATCCTTCTGTTAACCTGACTTTTCCTCCAGGAGGCTGGCAAAGCACAGTGGAACAATCGACACAGAGCATGACCATCTGTGCGTTGCTGAAAATTGTTGTGATTTTGTAGCAATCAGGACATTTGACATCCGTGATGTAGGAGTTAGGGCTGCGCGCCAGCTGCTGCTACTTGTATTTCCTCTTCACCTCCTCAGGAGACGGATGCAACAAATCCTTTGCCAGAAGCATGTTCAGCTTTGGTTCGCTAGTGTGGAAAAGCTTGTGTTTTTCACTTGGACAATTTAGTGGAGGAAATGGGTTCTACTAAAAGATTCAGTTAAACATATTTATTGAATCCATCAACTGTTATAATACTAAATAAACTTGTGCTTGAGTTTTTCCTCCTATGTGGAGTGTCATAGAATATACTTTAATCTTGCATATTTTTTCTGCAATATTTATTAGTAGATTTGTCTGAAACATTGTTAAAGTTTATTTATTAGTCACAAGTAAGGCTTAAATTAACATTGCAATGAAGTCACTGTGAAATTCCTCTAGACACCACAATCCGGCATTGTTGCTTCTTAAAAGTAATTTGAACTAAGTTTCTGATGTTTTCCAAGCCACTTTTCAGCTTATAAGTGAAGAAATGGCTGGTCAAGTGTAGAATCGCTATCTAATCTGATTGGTGATGTGATTTTAAAATCACATTCTAGAATCTGGAGATGTTTGTCTATTTGAAGAGTGTAAAACTAATCTTAATCAAAACTGCCTTGTGCAAACAGCTAATAAAGGTCATGTGGTTAAAAATTGTAAGAGAAATGCTCCAGTCTCGCTCTATGGCCTCAATCTCTTTTGAATTCCCTTTCTTTAATACGAACTGATGCTCACTGATATTATCAGCCCAGCCTTGGGCTCTTCTCCATTCTGACACATGTAGAGTGATAGCTTAATTTTCAGTAGACTCCTGCAAAATCAGTTTAATTTGTAAACTTAAACATAAATAGTTTTAATCTATACAGTAAGAAAGTTTCATTTGGGATAGGCTTTTTCTGTGTGCGGATCTACTTAAAACTGTTTATAACCTGAAATTCCTGTTTCCTGATATTACAATGGACCATCAATTTAATAAATTACAGACATATTGGAGCTGTGATAGCTTCATCAAAAATATTAATGTTTTATGTAATTTTCTTTTTTGTAGGGATACACCGGCCTTTTGCTCTCTTGTTAATGGAGAGGGTGAAGTGACAGATTTCCTTCGTCTGCCTTATTTCTTGAAGCGGAGGAACGCTTGGCGAGAGGAAGAAAGAGAGAAAAAAGTAACTTGTTTGTTTGTGATCACTGAAATATTCCATACACAATTCTTCATATGTGTTGCTTGAGACTGCAGTGGTAATGTGCGAGTCTGCACTAACTGTTTATAACTTTCATGAATTAAGAAAATAATTATGTCCAGATTTGCAGATGATACCAAATTGGGAGCAGTAGCTAATGACAAATGCCAGTGTGCATACGTTTACAAAGACCTTGACAAGCTTGATGTAAGGGGCAAAAAAATTGCAGATTCAATTTAATGCAGGAAACCTAAGGTAATGTGTTTGGCTAGAGGTAAGATTAATGTGAATTTAGCACTAAATAGGAGGGCATTTGAGTTATTGAAGTAATGGTGATATCTTCAGAGCTTTAGTAGTCTGGTCACCTTTAACAAGTGGACTTTGGCGCTAATTAGGAATGTTCCACAAGAGTATCATAGATAAATGGTTTAATTGGACTGAAAGGCTTTTCTTGAAGCTGTTGCTATTTAATGAGCACGATAGTCATTAGCAGTTGCAATTTAACTTGGCGCATTGTTCCTCTAATAGTGAAATGCTAAGAAGCAACAAGAATGAACTAAGACATTTTAGTTAGGTTATGCAATGGAGTTGATCTTTGTGAATGCATTTTTCTTTTTGTTCATGGGATGTTGGCATCAGGGCAAAATCAGCATTTGTTGCTCATCCTCAATTGCTTTTGAAAAGGTGATGGTGAGCTACTTTCTTGAACTGCTGCAATCCATGCAGTGCGGAAACACTGTGTTGTGAGGAATTGAGTACTGGGTTTTATCACAGTGACAGTGAAGAAGTGGTGATAGTTCCAAATCAGTGGCATGAGGCTTGGAAGGAAACTTGCAGGTGGCAGTGTTCTCAGACACTTTGTACTTCTCAGTGGCAGCAGTCACAGGTTTGGAAGATACTGTTGAAAAAGACTGTTTGGAAGATACTGTTGAAAAAGACTGTTTGGAAGATACTGTTGAAAAAGACTGTTTGGAAGATACTGTTGAAAAAGACTGTTTGGAAGATACTGTTGAAAAAGACTGTTTGGAAGATACTGTTGAAAAAGACTGTTTGGAAGATACTGTTGAAAAAGACTGTTTGGAAGATACTGTTGAAAAAGACTGTTTGGAAGATACTGTTGAAAAAGACTGTTTGGAAGATACTGTTGAAAAAGACTGTTTGGAAGATACTGTTGAAAAAGACTGTTTGGAAGATACTGTTGAAAAAGACTGTTTGGAAGATACTGTTGAAAAAGACTGTTTGGAAGATACTGTTGAAAAAGACTGTTTGGAAGATACTGTTGAAAAAGACTGTTTGGAAGATACTGTTGAAAAAGACTGTTTGGAAGATACTGTTGAAAAAGACTGTTTGGAAGATACTGTTGAAAAAGACTGTTTGGAAGATACTGTTGAAAAAGACTGTGGAAGATACGTGAAAAAGACTGTTGGAAGATACTGTTGAAAAAGACTGTTTGGAAGATACTGGAAAAAGACTGTTTGGAAGATACTGTTGAAAAAGACTGTTGGAAGATACTGTTGAAAAAGACTGTTTGGAAGATACTGTTGAAAAAGACTGTTTGGAAGATACTGTTGAAAAAGACTGTTTGGAAGATACTGTTGAAAAAGACTGTTTGGAAGATACTGTTGAAAAAGACTGTTTGGAAGATACTGTTGAAAAAGACTGTTTGGAAGATACTGTTGAAAAAGATGTTGAAGATACTGTTGAAAAAGACTGTTTGGAAGATACTGTTGAAAAAGACTGTTTGGAAGATACTGTTGAAAAAGACTGTTTGGAAGATACTGTTGAAAAAGACTGTTTGGAAGATACTGTTGAAAAAGACTGTTTGGAAGATACTGTTGAAAAAGACTGTTTGGAAGATACTGTTGAAAAAGACTGTTTGGAAGATACTGTTGAAAAAGACTGTTTGGAAGATACTGTTGAAAAAGACTGTTTGGAAGATACTGTTGAAAAAGACTGTTTGGAAGATACTGTTGAAAAAGACTGTTTGGAAGATACTGTTGAAAAAGACTGTTTGGAGATACTGTTGAAAAAGACGTTTGGAAGATACTGTTGAAAAGACTGTTTGGAAGATACTGTTGAAAAAGACTGTTTGGAAGATACTGTTGAAAAAGACTGTTTGGAAGATACTGTTGAAAAAGACTGTTTGGAAGATACTGTTGAAAAAGACTGTTTGGAAGATACTGTTGAAAAAGACTGTTTGGAAGATACTGTTGAAAAAGACTGTTTGGAAGATACTGTTGAAAAAGACTGTTTGGAAGATACTGTTGAAAAAGACTGTTTGGAAGATACTGTTGAAAAAGACTGTTTGGAAGATACTGTTGAAAAAGACTGTTTGGAAGATACTGTTGAAAAAGACTGTTTGGAAGATACTGTTGAAAAAGACTGTTTGGAAGATACTGTTGAAAAAGACTGTTTGGAAGATACTGTTGAAAAAGAGTTGCAGCAGTGCATCTTGTGCCTGGTACATGTTACTGTGTACTACAACTACTACTACTGTGCATTGGTGGAGAAAGTGAATGGTTATGGTGGTGGATGCAATTCCTTTGTGCCCAAATGATTATCACCTATTATTGTCCCACTTTGCCATTAAGTCAAATATTTTGCAATTCTGCTTTATGAATAAGAAAATACTGTAAATAAGAAATACAAATGGATAATGAAAGTGCATTGATAAGTTATAATCAATAAAAAGAAAAGTTATAATTTCATTTATGCACCTTTTATTAGAACTCAAACAGAACATTTTTATAACTCCATTCTGAAATAGCGTCGATATTTATTTGAAATGTTATATTGTACGTTCTTCTTACAGTCACAGACTGATCTGTATCTGTCCAATATTTTCTGTTTCTACTTTGCATTTTGACTTTGTTTTTAGAATTTGGCATTTACCAGACTGCTGTTAAATTTTTAACACATTTTGTCCCATTGTTGCCATAAATGCCGAAAAATAGACATGAAGAACAGTAAATTGCATTGAATTGCAATAGCTTAATTCCATACCTTCCTGTCCACAGGCACATGATATTGAAACTTTGAAAAAGTTTCTTCTAAATAAGAAACCCCATGTTGTGGCTGTGGGTGGAGAAAATAGGTAAGGAACTAGTTAATATAATAAATAATTAAGTTAGACGTTTTAAGCGTTTCTGAACAACCTGCTCATATGCCAACACAACAACACTGTATTTGAGATGTGAACAGCCCCTATTTTTATTTGACTCATTTTAAAGCTTTCTATTGCTTCCAGTCAAAATCCCAGTTTTGTTTGATACATATTTTGGCACTTAGTTGTTTTTTTATCAGGTAGTGAAGTGCAAAGAATTCCACCTCTGGAGGTAATAGTAAGGGACAAGTTCCATATCAACGACACATGGCTGTAATATAAACACCAGTGATTAGGGTTCTTGGAATACATAACAGCAACCAAAAAAATCAGTTTGACTAATTAATTGCAGACCTACAGATGAGGCAATGTTGCAATTTACTTTTAAATCTTATTTGCTGATTAGTATCAAAATATTTATGTTACACACAGAATCTTTATAATAATTTTGTAAAAAAAGTATAGTTTACTTTAACCATAACACTGATACAATGAAACCTCAGAAATCACTGGTGCCTGCTGTAAGAATTATGACAGAGCAGAGAGCACTTTAAAGTTAGAAGATCCCACTTCCTAAGTTGCAAGGGTGTTTGCCAAAACAAAATTCATTTATGTTTTATTTCCATATTAAAACTATTGTATCTGTATACATCATCAGCAGTAAAAATATTTTTCCTTCATTTGAGGCAGTTGTGTGCTGCAGTAAATATGTGCTGCAATGTGTTGACCACAAATGCTACAATTTTTTGCCAAATAGGTTCCTTATGTTGATTGGGTACCTTGGGAAAACTAAAAATCTCCTAGACCGGAGACAAATCTGTGAAAATCTGTAGCTATCTGATTGAAGAAATATTAGTTACAGTTTGGCTATCATTCCCATATCCATTATTTTATAAATGCTTATGTAGACATTACAATTATTAATATTAACATACAACCACATTGCAAGAAAGTAATGCTTTGGACAGGATGTGCATAACATCAAATGTTTAATATATGGATGTTTTGTTTGTTAGAGATGCACTTATGGTTGTAGAGGACATAAAACGAATAGTGCATGAATTAGAGCAAGAGCATCAAATGTCACCCATTGGAGTGCAGCTGGTGGACAATGAGTTAGCTCTTCTCTACATGAACAGTAAAAAGTCAGAGGTAAGTGGTATGGAAATTTAAGCATCACAATTGAAGTACTAAACTTGATCATTGGATGCTAGTTTTCTCTTCACTGACTTTTGCTGTGACTCAAGTCTCATGAAGTTTCTCAGTCACAAAATGTCATCAATTTTCTCAATTTTTGTGTCAAACAAAGAGGACCAGATATCCCTCAGGCAAAAGGAACCTTGAGAGATATTTGTTATGCTTTGTTCTGGTCAGTCTTCAATCAATCTACTGAAGAAAAGCATTGGCAGTGTCTCACAGATGTGCTTTAGTGACATCAAAAGTGAGATAAACTATTAAGTGTTTGTATTCTCAAAGAAAATTCTTTTGTTAATTTGGTTCTTTTGTACGTTAGAATGATTTTAGGGACTATCCACCATTGCTCCGTCAAGCAGTATCATTGGCTCGCCGGGTACAGGATCCATTGGTGGAATTTGCTCAAGTTTGCAGCACAGATGAAGACATTGTTTGTCTCAAATTCCATCCATTGCAGGTAATCTACCATTTTATTTTTCATCATTTATACTCTTATTTAAATAGAAAGTACTGAAAAATAAGTAAGCTTTTTACCTTGTATTGAATAGATTTAAGAAGGTAGACCTTGATTTTGTGCAAGTAAGTCTTCATGCAACTTGGCACTTGCACTCCTCAATTTAGATTATGCTGTTGGAACATATCTGTTATATATTCTGTTTTGCTTAGTTATTCTGTCAGAAAGGCGGGTGAAAGTGAAAAAAAGAAAGCTTTAGAATGCTGGATTCTGGTGGCGTTTAATCATGGCCTCTAGTATTGAAGATCCAGCAATTTTGGAATTACGTATCCAAGTTATGTACAGCTTTCCTTGCGCTGATACTGAGAGAGACGCATTTATACGGACCATGCCACCCTCTGCTAATTCTAACCTGATTTAAATTGAAAGAGATTTTAAAGCATTTTCTTGAGTAGTTCATTTTTTTTCTACCCTTCAGGAACAAGTAGTTAAAGAAGAATTATTGAATGCACTTTACTGTGAGTTCATAAATCGAGTGAATGAAGTGGGTGTGGATGTAAACAGAGCAATAACCCATCCACATACTCAGGCACTGGTTCAGTACGTATGTGGTTTAGGACCTCGTAAAGCATCGCACCTACAAAAGGTAGGATTTAAAACTGAAGACCATTGATTAGGGCTGAATTCTTTTTAGTTATGTTCTTGTCAATTATAATAGGCGCCGTAGTACTGCTAATGCCAGAAATGTGTGACTGGTCCCACATTGTAAATTCACAATTTTTGTAAGTACACTTGTTGGGTAGGAAAAGATTTGAAGTGCATTGAAGGCAAAGGGAGGCATAAGAGGAATATTTGAAGCAGATCCAATGCCATTTAAAAACTTGTGAACTTTTTAAAGTGAATTGCACCAATAAGGCGTCCAACAAATAGAACTCATCCATTAGGAGAATTTTGCATACCTTTGTTTTATTAAAAATCAATTGAGCTATAAACATCAAAGTTATGCAGTCAGTTATTTGCACTGATTTTGAAGAATGAGGATTCAATATTATAAGCAGCAATAGAATTATGCATTAGACTTCTTCATGGACTACTACTAACAGATCATTATTTTCCCCTGTAGATCCTCAAACAAAATAACACTCGCCTGGAAAACAGGACCCAACTAGTTACAATGTGCCATATGGGCCCAAAAGTCTTCATCAATTGTGCAGGATTTATTAAAATAGATACTGCATCATTAGGGGACAGGTTAGTCTTAATAATACAGAAGTACGATTTGTGAAATTTTGTGTGTTGTTGAATCTATTTTGTGTGGTTTTCCAATATCATGTGACAATTCGAGGTGTCAAAGTCTACAGTAGTGTAGTGAGCCGAGGGTTTCCAGCTGCCTCATTGCTCTTGCACTCTGCCATTGCTATAATGTCTGAATTACTTGTTATCATTATGACTTTCAAATAAAAATTGTGTTCCTTTCCGTGTAATTTTATCTTTCTGGATATGAGCACTGTCTTTTGGAGTACACAAATGGGGGTTAGGGATATAACTAGTATATTGCTTCGTAGCACGTTCTAAGGACTGTAATTGAAATGATATTTTAAAATAGACGTAAATTTGTGAAGTTTGAGAAAAGTTGTTATTTGAGATTCATATCTTGAGTATTGAATCTAGAATGTTACTTTGGTTAAATTATATCTTGCTGTGATAGAGTGATTGGCACTCTTTTATATTGCTTGTCATTTGTAAAACAGTGGTATAATCAAACAAATGAGTGATAATTTGATCAAATTCTGGGATGTGTCTGTTGTCCCACATTAATCATTATCGAATGTGCTCAGGAATTCTTGTATAATAGTTACTGATAAATATGCACCAAACTCCCATGATGTGACCACGACAATACACTTCAGGCTTTTAATCAAACTAAGTGATAGTCTTGATTTCATGTATTGAAATTGGGAGTGGGAAACAAACATATGTTTTGTAGAATAATGATCTAAAGTTTAAGTAATTCAAGTTATTCTGAATTTGAAGGAAGAATGAAACTTTTGCATTGTTGTAATTGATCTATTTTGAACAATGTGGATCAGCAAAATATCTCTGCAATTTGTTTAGTTAACTACTCTTGAACAGATTTTTCCAAACTCATTTAAATAATTTTCCAGTTGACTTTTAAATTACCTAAAGAGAGTGGAATGCATGATACGTAATATAGAGATTTTATTTATGTACACAAAAAATTATGTTTGACAAGCAAGGAACATTGATTTCCATTTGTCTTTTGCTTATTGGAGGTATTTACCTGCTCATTTAACATTTGCCCTGTATAATATCTGCAGTACTGATTCCTACATTGAGGTCCTGGATGGCTCAAGAGTTCACCCTGAAACTTACGAGTGGGCCAGAAAAATGGCCGTGGATGCTCTTGAATATGACGAATCAGCAGAGGATGCCAACCCAGCTGGAGCGCTGGAAGAAATTTTGGAAAATCCTGAGCGACTAAAAGATCTTGACCTTGACGCATTTGCAGAAGAACTGGAGAGGCAGGTTGGTGTTTAATTAAGTGTTGTTTGTCAGATATAATGCAACAAATGAACATTTAACAGCTTTGGCACAGTCACATTGTCCCACAATCCATATAATAACAAATATGCTGTGTTTCAATATTTATTGTTTTGTGCATGGAACTGGCAGAGAATTTTTTTTATCCCTGTTGTAAATGAATCTACAATATGTAATAAACCTCCAAAATTAGCGTAATACAGTAGCGTATCCCTTCCGTTCTGGCAATGCTAACTTGCTGTGGTGCAATTTCTTAGAACCACCAGCCTGACAGCCTAACCCAATTGAATATTTATCATAAGTGAGTTGATGGTCATTGACCTCTCAACTGAGCCTGCCTGCCAGGCATTTGCTCATTTGTATTTGTACAATATGTTCTTCTCCACTTAAACCCATGGATGTTATTTCCAATTATAAACCAAACTAAGATCAGTTGATCAAAATATTGTTTTAGCATACATCAATTAGTGCCATTCATTTGAATAACAGGCTGTTCAGATTATATAAAATTATGTGGGAAAACGTGTAACCACTTGTATCTTCCCCAAAAAGCATCTCCTCTGAGATACTTTTCCAGAAATTCACTGTTCAGTTTTTTTAATGCCATTAAATATTTGAGAAATAAATTTTATACCTATATCCCAGCACATAGTCAAAAGCACACTGACTTACAAAAATGAAAGTATACCATGAATAATTGTGTGTGTGTGTTAACTCAATGAGGCAGTCCGTATTTATAAATGTGCACATTTGCCATTGATAAAACAAAATTTCTATTGAATTTTAATAAGTTGTTTTGAACATTGATTGCTTATTGCAAGTACTAGTTAACTAACAAGAAATAATTTTCACTGTCTAGTTTGCTCTGAAGTGATCTATTTTAATTGACCATTAACAGGGCTATGGCAATAAAGGTATTACACTGTATGATATTCGAGCTGAACTGAGCTGCAGGTATAAGGATTTGCGTGTACCATGCCGCGCAGCAAACTCGGAGGAAATTTTCAACATGCTAACAAAAGAAACTCCAGAGACCTTTTACATTGGTAAGATTTCTCTCACACTGGTCTCAAATGCACAGGATTTGAAAAGCAACTTCTAATTTTAATTTAATCTTTTTTAATTTTGTTATGTTTGCTGGAATTGCTATGCTTTTACATTATAACTTTTTGTCTGTTTTAGGTAAATTAATTACATGCAATGTAACAGGGATTGCTCACAGAAGGCCTCAAGGTGAAAGTTATGATCAAGCTATTCGGAATGATGAAACTGGTCTCTGGCAGTGTCCTTTCTGCCAACAAGACAACTTTCCAGAACTTAGTGAGGTACATATCACTGATATAAAACTTGGTATATATTTTTAATATGGTACTTTCCGAACCTATCCGTTTTTCCAGAAATTAACTATTTTTTTAAATGCCATTAAACATTTGAGAATTAAATTTTAAACCTACATTCCAGCATGGACAATTCTCTGTATTTGAAATGTGCCTGTTTGCCACTGATAAAACAAAATTTCCACCCAACAGACCTTTTGCTTGTCTGTTGAATGCTGCATCCGCCTTGCAACAATTCCTGCTGTGGTCAGGGTAGGAAGATTTAGGTCATAAAATTTTTAAAATATGTTTCATGATTCAAATTATTTATTCCAGCAGTAAGTGTTGATTTGAATATGAAATGAATTAAATGCATAATAATCAGGTGGGCTTCTTTGTCCTGGTGGTGACCAGTTTCTTGAGTGTTGGAGCTGCACTCATCCAGTCAGGGGGAAAGTATTCCATCACACTCCTGATTTGTGCCTTGTAGATGGTAGACAGGCTTTTGGGGGGGGTCAGGAGGTGTGTTACCGCACAATTCCCAGCCTCTGACTTCCTCTTGTAGTCACAGTATTTATATAGCTGGTCCACTTCAATTTCAGGTCATTGTTAACTCTCTAAATATTGAGAGTGAAGGACTTAGCAATGATAATGCCATTGTTTGTCAAAACGAGATGGTTAGATTCTGTCTTGTTGGAGATGGTCATTGCACAGTATTTGCATAGCATGGATGTTACTTGCCAATTATTAGCCCAACTCTAAATTGTTGTCCAGGTCTTGCTGTTTGATCTTGGCTGTGGAATTGTGGATGATTTTAGTTATGGGCTAAAGACTATTCCAGACACTTGAGCGCAAAAAATCTCCATTATAGTCTTGAGGGAGTTCTAAATGGTCAGAAGTGTTGTCTTTTGAGTGAGATGTTATACTGAGGCTTTGTCCTCCCAAAAAGACATAAAAGATCTTGCGTCTGGACTTGGCTAACAAATAACATTCGCATCACATAAGTGCTGGGCAGTGAACAACACAAGTAAGGGAGGGTCCAAACTTTGCTTCGTGACATTCCATTACCATGATTGAATCCTCCACTATCAACATCCTGAGAGTTACCATTGACCAGAAATGGAACTATACTCGCCATATAAATATTGCGGCGATGAGAACAGATCCAAGGATTGGAATTCTGTGGTGAGTAATTCATCTGTAGACTCCCCAAAGCCTGTTTCATCATCTATAAAGCACAAGTCAGGAGAGTAGTGGAATATTCTTCACTTGCTTGGATGAGTGTAGCTCCAACAACACTCAAGAAGCTCAACATCATGCAGGAAAAAGCAGCCCACATGATTGCTGCCCATTTCACGAAAACTCAATCCCTTCACCACCGACAAACAGTGACAGCATCTTCCAGATCCATGACCAGTACCATCTAGAAAGCCAAGGGCAGCAGATACTTGGGAACACCACCACTTGCAAGATCCTGTACAAGCCACTCACCATTGTGATTTGAAAGTATATTGTCATTCCTTCAAAACTGGGTCAAAATTCAAGAATTTATTCTCTTGCATCTCAGTGACTGCAGCGGTGCAAGAAGGCAGCTCATCATCACCTTCAGAAGGCAACTTGGAAAGGGCAATAAATGCTATCCTAGCCAGCAATCCCCACATCCCCTAAAATGAATTAAGTTATAAAAAAAATTTTGAAGAAAAGCAGAGGATTTCTAGCCAATATTGACCCTTCAAATTAAGTCACAATAAAGTAGGTCATTCATGTATTCCTATATGTGGAACATTGACATGTCTTCCATATTATAACAGTGATTCTACCACACACACACTTAATTAACTTTAAAGCACTTTGTGATTTTTTTTTTAGAGCAACACAGCACGGGAAACAGGCCCTTCGGCCCAACGAGCCCGCGCCGCCATCATAACTATATAGTAGCAATTCCATTATCCTATTATAGATTTAGGTTATTCCTAATATGGAAGACTCTCACTATAGGGACAATTTGTTTCCCAATCAGCCTAAGAGCGAATTTTTGGGTTGTGGGAGGAAACCGGAGTGCCCGGAGAAAACCCACGCAACCACGGGGAGAACGCGCAAACTCCCGCAGACACCGGCCCAATTCCAAGTGTCTGCACAGCCACGTCGATAGTCTCTGAGCTGTCATGGTGCCCTTCAGATGGTCCACATAAAGCACTCATTTACGACATGAAGTACCAGGCAACCCATGAATCAACATCCAAGAGCTGTACTCGCACCACCTGCCGAATGCATGCTCAATGTTGGTCAAGTATGGACCGAATTACCTGTGGAAAAAAAGCCGTAGTTAAACAGTCCTACTATATCCCTCTATCTGCATACAGCTCATGTGGCTGTCCAAGAGACCCTTAAACAGCCCCAGCGTGCCTGCTCCCACCACCTTACTCGGCAGTGCATTCCACACCCCCACTACCCTTTGTGTGAAAAACTGCCCTCTAATATTCGTCCTATACATAGCCCCCCTCACCCTATGGCCATGACCCCTCGTCCTATCCATTTCTAAAGGTGGAAAAAGTTTACCTCCATTTACTCTATCTATACCCCTTATAATCTTATACACCTCTATGAGATCCCCTCTAAGCCGACGCCTTTTCAAGGGAAAACAACCCCAGTCTATTTAATCGTTCCTCATAAGACAGTCCTTCCATACCAGGCAGCATCCTAGTAAACCTCCTCTGCACTCTCTCCAAGGACTCCACATCCTTCTGATAGTACGGCGACCAGAACTGGACGCAGTATTCCAAGTGAGGCCTAACCAACGTTCTATACAACTGCAACATTCTGCAGTTATGGAAGGCACTAAATAAAAACAAATCTGAATTCTCTCTCTCTTTCTGTCTCAAGGGAGCGTTTTAACTTCCTGATCCTCTTGAGGGTAAGGTATGGGTATTTGATAACATGCAGAAAGTCTAAAAGTCAGGTTACCCTATATGCTGTGCAATTTTAACTCCACAACATGTGTGTGACAACATTGACCTATTCCCCCTCAGGAGCTCACTCCATGTTTGGCTTCTACTGAGAATAGATAGCCTTGAAGCAGGGGCCATAGGACTAGACAAGTCCAAGCCTCAACCTCATGCAAGGGAGAGGTATGATTGGAGACATGAGGCCACAATAAGGGTGCATGCTTCAAGGCTTTGGGAGGCGTGATCAGGGAGCTCAAATTGGGTTGTGGGGAAGGGGAAATGGCAAAGGTTGGAGGTCTTATGTTGGAGGCAGATTGAGGGAAAATCAGAAGCATCAGGGATGTTCAATCAAAGCAGGTTATCAAGTTAGGGACATTGCGTTGGAGAGGCAATTATTGCCTTCCTGTGGCGTTCGGGGAGCTTAGGAACCAGAGTTAAAATTAAAATGATGCAGAGTCTCTTTATCATATTTAAATTGCTAACTCCGTCCCTCACCCCCAACAGTGCTTCACTTACCCACTCTTCATCCTTCACCCCTCTCCCACCTCCACCAAAACCAGAAGGAATAGGTTTGGTTCAGGATTCAGATTTTTAACATCCAACCTAATCTGTTTTAGGGGCTCAAATTCATCTGACTCTGTCTGCCTGTTTCTTGCCTGACTTTATCAGCCTATTTAATTTATTATCCACCTGGAGATCTATTTCAAATGTAAAGATCAACTGGTCAGTTGTTTTCTTAAAGCATATCTGTTGAAGGAATGTATATTATGTAAGAGTTGTGAGCATATCTGATGTTCCCTTCTTCCTAACATTGTCCTTCGCATTCTTGCAGCAGAGAAAATGCAAGTCACTAAATAATTGAAGTTGCTGTCTAAAGATTGGCATTTTCCCCTGCAGGTTTGGAATCACTTTGACAGCGGTGCCTGTCCTGGTCAAGCTATAGGAGTGAAAACAAGGTTGGACAACAATGTTACAGGTTTTATTCCAACAAAATTCCTCAGTGACAAAAATGTTAAACACCCTGAAGAAAGGGTCAAGGTAGAGATTATTCTCTGTTAAACTATTTTCCTATTTCTATGGAGTGATATCTGACTGAATATGTAATTTAACACTGCTGTTCCCTTGTAGATTGGCATGACAGTACACTGCAGAATAATGAAGATAGACATTGAAAAATTTAGTGTGGATCTTACGTGTCGATCATCTGATCTAATGGATAAGAACAATGAATGGAAATTGCCTAAGGACACATATTATGACTTTGATGCTGAGGCAGCGGACCGAAAACTAGAAGATGATGCAAAGAAGAAACAGCAGCGCACGAGTAAGTTAAAATTTAAACATTTGAATTTTTAATGTTGAAAACCTCAAATGTCATCAGTCTATTTGAACTCAGTTGTCACTTGTTTTGTTAATCTGAAGTAAGCTTCAACCCTCCAGGCTACTTGTGTTATCTTAATGTAACAAAACCTCAGAAAGATCTTAGACTTGAAAGCTGCTTTTCTGCTCGGCAGTCAACCTGAGAAAACATGCTAGTTTTACAAACTTGAGGTCTTAAGTGATCTGTAGTCTGCAAAAACTGAAATGTTTGTAATTTATTATTTGAGTTAGCTTATTAATACTTATTTATTCCAATCTCTCCCATAGCATACATCAAGCGGGTCATCGTGCACCCGTCATTCCACAATATCAACTTCAAGCAGGCCGAGAAGATGATGGAAACAATGGACCAAGGAGACGTTATCATCCGACCGAGCAGCAAGGGAGCAAACCACCTTACTGTAACTTGGAAAGTGACAGATGGAATTTATCAACATATAGATGTTAGGGAAGAAGGCAAAGAGAATGCCTTCAGCTTGGGACAGTCTCTTCTAATCAACAATGAGGTAAGTTAAAAGCACATCTTAATCTGCTTAATTGTAAATATAGATTTTATGATGTTCCATTGAATTTGTATCAAATGAGATATGTGGCAACAGTTGCCTAGAATAGGCATCGCACAATGTTTTCAAAGTAACTGCATACATTTTTTTCCTCTGCAACAAAATGCCTATTTACAATTAAAAATATAGATGTTGGCTTCAAATTCAGAGTAAATTATCTCTAATGTGAACAGATGTATATTTTCATGCACTATCTTCAGCTTTTTTTGTGTGGATACATTTTACACTTGCGTGTGCTCAGTATTTGATACATATCTCAATGCAGTGTATGAAACACCTTTTTCATTCATTGAAGTCTTTCATTTTCAGGTAGTCCTCCAAATGCTTATCACTTGTATAAGATATGCATAAGTTTATATATCTTATTGAAAAATCGACCTTGCATTATTAGGGTCTTACAGTTTTTGATTTGCAATGTCATTATCCAGGAATTTGAAGATCTTGATGAAATTACTGCTCGCTATGTGCAGCCAATGGCATCTTTTGCTCGTGACCTGCTGTATCACAAATACTATCAGGATTGCAATGGCGGAGACCGCAAGGTATTTGCACAGCACGTGAACTGGCTAATTCAAAAATGGTTTCACAGAGAACTATTTTAAAGAGCTTATTAATACAGGCTGAGAAAATAGAAACACTATTTTTCTTTTAAGATTAATGTTAATCTTTACTCAGCCAGTTTTTATTATGTCCCAATGATATGGATATTTTGCAATAAGTTATCATAATGACAATCAATTTTGAGATGTTATGTCATGCCTTCATATTGTGTGAGATACAAAAATATTAAATGTGGCATTTTTCTTCTTAGAAAATGGAAGAACTTCTATCAAAATCCAAAAGAGAAAAGCCTTCTTTTATTCCCTATTATATTTCAGCGTCAAAGGAACTGCCGGGAAAGTTTTTGTTAGGCTATCAACCTCGCGCTAAACCAAGGTTAGTATCCCCAAAATGTTCAATATATTCAGTAGATGCTCATTTTCTTAGTAAATCCATGTAATTATTGTACTGAAAGATCTTTCTCTCCTTAGGCCCTATGAAGTAGTTATTACGGATATAATTGTGATATCTGCATGCTCCGTGACAGAAAACAAGAGGAGCCAGTAGTATCATACCAGTTGATTTGTAAAATGGATAGTGTATCTGGAAGTCTTGAGCTGAAAAAGCATGTGACTTTCAACTATACACATTGTTCTATTTTTTTCTTAATGCTACTGACCTGTTCCGATTTTAACATAGAACATGGAACAGAACAGCACAGTATAGGCCCATCGGCCCTTGATGTTGTGCTGAGCTATATCCAAACTCAAAATCACGCTATATCCTCCCTATCATTCTGGTGCGTTCCATGTGCCTATCCAATAACTGCTTGAAAGTTCTTAGTGTCCAACTCCACTATCACAGCAGGCAGTGCATTCCATACACCAATTATTCCTGAGTAAAGAATCTACCTCGGTCATCCCTCCTGTACCTCCCACCATGATCTAGTTATGCCCCCTAGTAATAGCTACTTCCACTCTATCTATCCCCCTCATCATTGTTTAAACCTCGATTAAGTCACCTCTCATCTTCCTGCTCTAAAAAGAAAAGCCCCAGCTCCCTCACCCTTTCTTCATAAGACCTACCCTCTAAACCAGGCAGCATCCTTGTAAATCTGCACGGTCTCCAATGCTTCCACATTCTCCTTATAGTGAGATGACCAGAACTGCACAGAATATTCCAAATGTGGTCTCACCAACTGGTGTAATTGCAGCATATAGCCCCATGGCTCTTAAACTCAAACCCCTGTTAATAAACACTAACACGCTATTAGCCCAGCAGTTGTTAACTATACCTGGCAGTATATCTGCACTGCGATCACAATAGATGGCCGGAAAGTCTGCCACAATTCTGATGTTTTAATTTAATGATGTAAGTGGTTCATTTCAGAACAGGAAAATATTCTATTTTTTGGAAGATCTTAGTTTCTTTCAGCGATGATGCATTACAGTAGGAACCAAAGGTGTGAATTTTGTAAAATTGTGAGAATTTGTAATGGATTTAAGGCTTTGTCAAAAATGGGTATTGTTGCCCAACAGGTTTAGGATCTAAGAAATATATCTGCAATTCTTTTTGTAAAGGTAGAAGATCTATTGTATGAATATTTGTGATATTAAAGGGACCCTGCGGTGGTTACTCGCACAATGGAGATGTTGCAGGCAGCATTTATTGCCCTTGAGAAAGTGGTGGTGGTGCTACCTTATTGAATCGCTGCAGTTCATATGATGCAGGTACACTCTCAATGCTGTTAGGAAGAAAGTTGCAGGACTTTGAACCAGCAACAGTGAAGGAACAGCAATATAGTTCCAAATCAGGATGCTGTGTGCCTTGAGAGGAGCTTGCAGGTGGCGTTCCCCATGCACCTGTTACCCTTGTTCTTCCAAGAACCTTGGAAAGTTGCTGTAGTGTAACTTTTAATTTGTATACACTGTTGCTACTGTGCATCAGTGATGTGAGTGAATATTTATGTGCCAATCATGTGGGTTGCTTTGTCCGGCATACTGTTGTGCTTCTAGAATGCTGTTGGAGGTGCGCTCATCAAAGCAACTGGAGAATATTCCATCGCGCTTCTGACTTGTAGCTTGTAAGTTTGTTTTCAACTTTATTTATTAGTGTCACAAGTAGGTTTACATTAACACTGCAATGAAATTACTGTGAAAATCCCTAGTCACCATGCTCCAGCACCTGTTCAGGTACACAGGCAAAATTACTATAGCCAATGCACTTAAATAACAGATCTTTCAGACATTCCAGAGCACCCAGAGGAAACCTGCGCAGACACAGAGAATGTGCAGGCTCCACACAAGCAGTGACCAAAGCAGGGAATTGAACCCAAGTCCCTGGCATTGGGAGACAGCAGTGCTAACCACTGTGCCACCTTGTCACTTCAGGGGGAGAAGTCAGGAGATGAGTTACTTGACTGCAAAATTTCCAGCCTCTGACTTGGTCTTGTAGCCACAGTATTTATATGGCTGGTCGAGTTCATTCTCAAGTCAATGCTAACACCCAGGATTTTGATAATGAAGGATTCAGTG
Organism: Sphyrna mokarran; assembly: GCA_024679065.1. Lineage (NCBI taxonomy): Eukaryota > Metazoa > Chordata > Chondrichthyes > Carcharhiniformes > Carcharhinidae > Sphyrna > Sphyrna mokarran. Next base: position 22,546,661 of record JAGIQG010000022.1, on the reverse strand, counting down.
GTAATGGCATCGAATGTTGTGGGGAAATGGATTAAATTTTGTTGAAGGTAGTCATTACCCAGCACATGTGTGAACCAGGTGTTTCTTGCCACTTATCAGCCCGAGCCTGAATGTTGTCCAGGTCTTACTGAAGCAGTTCATGTCAAATGTAGCATTAAAGGAGTCACGAATAGTGCTGAACATTGTGCATCTTCTGTAAATATCCCCATTTCTGACCTTGTGATGGACAGAAGGTTACTGAAGATGGTTGGGCTGGGATATTACCCTGAGGATTTCCTGCAGTCCTGGGACTGAGACGATTAATATCCAACAAACAAACCATCATCTTTTGTGCACAGTATGACTCCAATCAGTGAAGAATTTTCCCCCTTATTCTCATTAACTCTTGCTAGCACTTATTAATGTAATACTCAGTCAGATGCTGCCTTGATGTTAAGGGCAGCCACTCCCACCTCACTGCTTGAGTTTAGCCCTTTTCCCCATGTTTGGACCAGGCTATAATGAGATCAGTAGATGAGTGATTCTGGCAGAACTCAAACTGAGCACCAGTGAGCAGGTTATTGTTAAGTAAGTGCCACTTGATGGCAGTGTTAGAGATACCTTCCAGCACTTCGCTATAGTCAAGGTTGATTTTGTCCTATTTTGTGGACAGGATATACCTGGCCAATTTTCCACGTTGCCAGGTAAATGCTAATCTTGTAATTGTACTGGAACAGCTTAGCTAGAGGCATGGCTAATTCTGGAGCACAGGTCTTCAGTGCTATTCCAGAATATTGTCAGGGTCCATAGCATTTGCAGTATCCAGTGCCTTCAGTCGTGAAGTGAATCAAATTGGCTGAAAAGTGACATCTGTGATGCTGGGTACCTCAGGAGGAGATGGAAGTGGATTATCCAGCCAGCACTTCTGGCTGAAGTTGGTTGAAAATGTCTTTTGCACAGGTGTACTAGTCTCCCCATCACTGAAGCTGGGGGTATTTATAGAATTTCCTCCTCCAGTTGTTTAATTGTTCATCACTATTCATGATGGTATTTAGAGGATTGCAGAGCTTGGATCTGATTATTTTTTTCTATTTTTTTAACTCCATCCTTAAAGTTAACAAAGAACAACACAGCACGGGAAACAGGCCCTTTGGCCCAACGAGCCCACGCCACCATCCTAACGTCTTAATGACATATAGAGACCAATATAGGGACAATTTGTTACCCAGTCAGCCTAAGAGCACATTTTTGGGATGTGGGAGGAAACCGTAGCACCCGGAGAAAACCCACGCAACCATGGGGAGAACGCGCAAACTCCCGCAGACACACGCCCAAATCCATGTGTCTGCACAGCAACAGCGATAGTCTCTGAGCTGTCATGTTGCCCATCTGATGGTCCAGTTTAAGCATACACTAACGACATGAAGCACTAGGCCACTCCTGAAGTAACATCCAGGAGCAGCCCTCGCACTACCTGCCGAATGCATGCACCTTGTTGGTCAACAAGGTGGACCGAACAGCCTGTGGAAACAATTAAAGTATTTAAACCGTCCTCCTATATCCCTCTATCTGCAGACCGCTCATGTGGCTGTCCAAGAGACCCTTAAACAACCCTAGCGTGCCTGCTCCAACCACCTTACTCGGTAGTGCATTCCACACCCCCACTACCCTTTGTGTGAAAAAATGCCCTCTAATATTAGTCTTATACATAGCCCCCCTCACCCTAAAGCCGTGACCCCTCATTCTATCCGAATCTAATGGTGGAAAAAGCTTACCACCATTTAATCTATCTATACCCCTCATAATCTTATATACTTCTAATAGATCCCCTCTCAGCCGACGTCTTTCAAGGGAAAACAACCCCTTTATAAAGTTTATAAGTTATAAACTATAAAGTTATAGAGCCAGTGCTCAGAGTGGACTGGGCAAATCTAATTCAATTCCTTGTTTGCTCCAAAAACAAATTCAAAATCCAATTGAATCCACTTCATAGCCCCCACAAGGGAGACAAAAAAACTGCAAACTAACAAGATAAGACTTTGTACCCCATCTTGGCTTTGATTTGACGCTTGATCTTAGCCAAAAGAGCAAGAAGCAATGGGTCAGACCCATTGGTTGTGTGATTGTTTAGCTCTCATTATTGCAAGCAGCTTCCACTGTTTGGCAAGCTTTACTGTGTTGGCAATTCATTTGTAGAAATGCCTGGTGTTGCTTGTGGCATGCCCTCCTGCAGCCTCCATACTACCAGGGTTCATTCCCCAGCTTGATAGTAATGGTAAAGTGGGAGATATACCAAGCCAGTAGGTTAACGATTGTGATTGGAAACAATTCTGTTGATAATGGCCCAGTTTTGAGTTGCCAGATCTGTGCAAAATCTCTAGCTGTAGAGAGCTGCTGGAGGACTGGAGAACAGCTAATCTGGGTCCAATAGTTAAGAAACGTTGTAGTGATAAACCAGGGAACTACAGACTAGTAAGTCTCACATCAGTGGCAAGCAAACTTTTGTAGAAAATTCCGAAGGAAAATGTCTATTTTCCACATGAAGAAGCAAGGCTTGATCAGGGATAGTTAACGTGGTTTCTTTAGAGGGAATTCATGCCAAACAAATTTGATCGAATTGTTTGAGGAGGTGACCGGGTGTATAGATGAGGGCAGCACATTTGATATGCTTTATCTAGATTTCAGCAACGCCTTTGACAAGTTCCCACATAGGAAACTTAGAAAGAAGGCAAATGCACATGAGATACAGGGTAATTTGATAAAATGGATTCAAAATTGGCTTGGTTGTAAGAGACTGAGGGCGATGAATGAAGGCTGCTTTAGTGACTGGAAGCCAGTATCCAATGGCATACACCAGGGATCTGTGCTGGGTCCCCTATTATTCGTCATTTATATAAACAACATAGATGACTACGTGAGAGGTAGGATTCATAAATTTGTGGATGACAATGAGATTGGCTGGTAAATGGTAAGCTTGAGTATCTTGGGTTACAAGAAGGTATAGGTGGGATAGGGAAATGGGCTGAAAAGTGCAGATGGAATTAACCCTGAGAAGTGTGATACACTTTGAAAGGAGTAACTTGACAAGTAAGTATTCAATCAACGATGTGACATTAGGAATTTCTTTGGAGCAAAGGGACCTTTTCATGTTTGTCCACGGACATCTGAAGACAGAAGGGCCTGTTAGTAGGGTGGTACAAAGGATATACAGGACACTTGCCTTTATCAATTGAGGCATAGATTACAAAAGCAAGGAAATCATATTAGAATTGTATAGAACTTTGGTGAGGCCACAGTTGGCATACTGTATGCAGTTCTGATCGCCACATTGTAGGAAGGATATGATTGCACTGGAGGGGCTGCAGAAGAGGTTCATAAGAACATAAATAGGAGCAGGAGTAGGCCATCTAGCCCCTCAAGCTTGCCCTGCCATTCAATAAGATCATTGCTGATCTGATAGTGGTTCAGTTCTGCTTAACCCGCCTGCTCCCCATAACACTTAATTCCCTTATTAGTTAAAAGTCTATCTATCTGTGACTTAAACACATTTAACGAGGTAGCCTCCACTGCTTCAGTGGGCAGAGAATTCCAAAGATTCACTACCCTCGAAGTTCTTCCTCAAACCTGTTCTAAATTAATTCCCCTGTATTTTGAGGCTGTGCCCTCTAGTTTTTGTTTACATTCTAAGTGGAAATAATCTCACTGCTTCTACCTTATTTAGCCACTTCATTATCTTGTATGTTTCTATAAGATTTCCCTCAGCCTTCTAAACTCCGGTGAATACTGGCCCAGTCTACTCAATCTCTCCTCATAAGCTAACATCCTCATCTCTGGAATCAACCTGGTGAACCTTCTCTGCACCCCCTCCAAAGCTAATATATTATACTCTAGGTACGGCCTCAACAGTATCTTGTACAATTGCAGCAAGACCTCTCTTCTTTTATACTCCATCCCTCTCGCGATAAAGGCCAACATTCCATTTGCCTTCTTGATCACCTACTGCACCTGCAAACTGAATTTTTGCGATTCATGCACAAGGACTCCTAGGTTCCTCTGCATTGTAGCATGTTGTAATTTTTCACCATTTAAATAATAGCCCATTTTACTATTATTCTTTCCAAAGTGGATAACCTCATACTGGCCAACGTTATAGTCCATCTGCCAGATCCTTACCCACTCACTCAGCCTATCCAAATCTCTGCAGACTTTGTAACCTCCATGCAATTTGCTTTCCCACTCATCTTTGTGTCATTTGCAAACTTTGTTACTCTACACTCGGTCCTCTCCTCCAGATCGTGTATGTACGTGGTAAACAGTTGCGGCCCCAGCACCAATCCCAATGGTACGTGACTAGTCACCAACCAGAAGAGCATCCATTTATTCTGACTCTGCTTTCTGTTAGATAACCAATCCTCAATCCACGCTGACACTTTACCACCAACTCCGTGTATCTTTGTTATGCAGCAGTCTTCACCAAGATGTTGCCAGGGGTGGAACATTTAAGTTATGTAGAGAAGTTGAATAGGCTTGGATTGTTTTTGTTGGAGCAGAGAAGACTGAAGGCTGAACTGATAGCAGTGTACAAGATTATTAGGGACATAAACAGAGTGGATAAGGAACAACTATTCCTAAGCTGAAGGGCCAGTCACAAGGGGACATAGATTCAAGTTGAGGGGCAGAAGGTTTGGGGGGATAGGGAAAAACATTTTAACCCAAATCTTTTGGGCAGCGTGGTAGCATAGTGTTAGCACTGTTGCTTCACAATTCGAGGGACCTGGGTTTGATTCCCAGTTCGGGTCCCCGACAGAATACATTTTGTCCTGTTGCAAATCTCAATGCTTCTTCAAAGCAGTACTCAATATGGAGATATACTGATTCATCATTCGAGTGTGTGGAGGGATTGTGGGACAAGTAAGTGCTAATCATCAGTTTTCCTTGCCCATGTTTGACCTGAACCCATGAGATTTCGTGGCATCCAGAGTCAATGTTGAGGACTCCCTTGGCAACTCCCTTCCATCTGCACACTGTGCAATCACCTCTGTTGTGTCTGTCCTGTTGATGGGGCATGGCATACTCAGGGATGATGATGGTGGTGGCTGGGACATTTTAAGGTATGTAATGACTCTGGGTTTAAAACCTGAAGTTGGTATGACCATTCTAAAAAAAATAGCTTAACAGAATAATTTCATGTACATTTTCATCTCCATTTCTCCTAGGATGGAGAAAGCTAGCATGAGGGGACACAGCTTTAAATTAAGGGGTGATAATTATAGGACGGATATCAGAAGTAGGTTCTTTACCCAGAGGGTGGTTAAGGAGTGGAATGCCCTGCCTGCGGCAGTTGTAGATGCGCCAAGTTTGGTGGCGTTTAAGAGGTTAGTTGATAAGTTTATGGAAGAGAAGGGAATAGTTTAGTTTGGAGGGTCGTTGCTTTTTTTCATAATTGGTCGGCGCAACATCGAAGGCCGAAGGGCCTGTTCTGCACTGTAATGTTCTATTGTTTTCTGTCTGCACTCTTAAGCACCATGTTATTTTATAGGGTGGAGTTTGTTACAGTGACACCAGAAGGATATCGCTATAGGGGGCATATTTTCCCAACTGTGAATGGACTATTTAGATGGTTTAAAGATCATTTCCAGGATCCCGTACCAGGTAAGATCAAAGATGCCAGCACAGGTAACTGATGTATAGCATCTGCATGTTTTATCGTGGGTTGAAATGAAATACCTGAAAAATGCAGGTCTAGTTGACTTCTAATAATCTGAATGTATTCTCTTAAAAAACCTTGGAATAAAGTATATTTTACCACAAATATTGACATGTCTGTTTTTTTTTAGTTGGGGTAATTGTTTAAGTCCTCGTACTGTGAATAGTTAAATGAGCACAATCACTGTTTACAGGTATTACTCCTTCAAGCACAAGCAGATCCAGCAGAACACCTGCCTCTATGGATGCCACACCAGCTAATATTAATTTGGCAGGTACATGTACAAAACTGCTTGCTTTTCCTTTTACAGCTGTCGGATGCCTTGTATTCCTGATTGTATAATCTATATTCCTGTAGTTTTATCACTGTTAAAGCTGGATGGCAAGGAAATGAGTAATTTTCAGCTATTAAAGCAGATAATTACAGTGAGTTTTTTTATTTTTGCTACTTTGACGTTTTGAATTGTGGCTTTTAGTGCCCTCAGCTTCCTACCTTGCTTAATATTAATGCTACCACCATCATTCAAGCCTGTTGTATTTCCGAGTTAACAGTTCAGTAGGAGTATTCAGTAGCCAGAATTAGCATTACAAAAAGAAATCTTCATTTAGCACATTGATGCTTAATGCAAAATGGTTTTAATAAACCAGTGATAGAAATTAGGCTGGGCATCATTTTTGTTGTGTTAGTTTCCCATATTCCATGGACTCGGAAGATTATTGAGGCAATTCCATTTAATATTCAGCTGACAGTCATTTCCTGGTGGGCAGCAGACTGAATTTGATCTTGTCAGGATTTGTAATCTTCTAGCCCTGAACCTCAAACTTAAACCCAAAGAAAATAAAGTTGGGTGTTAGAGTATGACATTGATAATCCTGAAGTTTTGTGCTGTGGTTTGATTTGCCTTTGACATGTATGTCTGAAAAGAAAGCAATTCTATTTTGTAGTATTTATTCAGAATATTGTAATATATTTTAGTTGCATATCCAATAATATTAAGAGCCACACAGTTGCACACTGAATCTGTCTTAAAGCTTTCCAGCATAGACAAAATAGAGCTTAAGGTGCATTAATGAAATAGGATTTTTCTCAAATTCGATATGTAACTGGTATCCAAAGTAATTAACAAAGCAAATTTTCTTTCTGTTTTAGATCTTACACGAGCAGTTAATGCTCTCCCACAGAACATGACAACACAAATGTTCAATGCCATAGCAGCTGTTACCGGACAAGGTCAGAATCCAAATGCTACACCAGCACAGTGGGGATCCAGTCAATATGGCTACGGAGGAAGCAGTGCCTATCACGTACGTTGCTGCTTTAAGATTTCTAATTTCAGCTTTTTAAACACTACCATGTTGGTTCTCATTTCTAAATCTTAAATCCTGAATGTTGAATTCATGTCCCAAGCGCAGTTTAACTAGTTCCCAGACATGTCCATTATCCAAAAACACCCACCGCACGAATCTGTGATGTATCAGAAATGCCCCAGGTGAAATAAACTGTCGAATCATTGCTTGAGAGAATAATTGTGATGTTGAAAATATTGCCCCATTACCTCAATTTCTACCAAATACTATGCATGTTTGTAAAATGTCAATGGGATTTAGAGATCTTGCATCCTCTGAGCTGGTCCATAATGTAGAGAAAAATTTGCAGTTCACAGCGCACACACACACCACACCATGGAGTTTGCCTAGGCAATTCCCTAGCTAGCACAGTCTGAAGTAAATCAGGGATCAGAGGGCCCAAACTTGGGACAGAGATTTTCTGCAGGATCCTTGCTAGTAAAAATCAGCTCAGCCAACAATAAGCTACAACTGCAACATTGCATTCAACTCAGTGAACAATACAGCACAGGAACAGGCCCTATGGCCCTCCAGGCCTGCACCACTCATATGCCCCTAACTAGACCATTCATTTGTATTTCTCTATTCCCAGTCTGTTCATGTGGCTAGCTAGATAAGTCTTAAATGATCCTAGCATGTCTGTTTCGACCATCTTGCTTGGTAGTGCGTTCCAAGCCCTCACCATCCTCTGCGTAAAAAACATCCCCCACATATCTGTATTGAGCCTTGAACTTGTGACCCCTTGTGTTTGTCATTTCTGACCTGGAAAAAAACTTCCAACTGTTTACCCTATCTATGCCCTTCATAATTTTATAAACTTCTATTAGGTCGCCCCTCAACCTTCGTCGATCCAGGGAGAACAACCCTAGTTTACTCAATCTCACCTCATAGCTAATGCTTTCCATACCAGGCAACATCCTGATAAACCTTTTCTGCACTCTCTCCAAAGCCTCCACGTCCTTCTGGTAGTGTGGCAACCAGAACTGGACACAGTATTCCAAATGTGGCCTAACCAATGTTCTATAAAATTGCAACATCATATGCTCAACTTTTATACTCTGTGTCCCATCCAATAAAGGGAAGCATGCCATATGCCTCTTCACCATCTTTTCTACCTGTGCTGCCACCTTTAAGGATCTGAGGACTTGCACACCCAGATCCCTCTGTATGTCTATACTCCTGATGGTTCTGTCATTTATTGTATAGTTCCCCCTGCATAAGATCTACCAAAATTTATCTGGATTAAATTCCATCTGCCATTTCTCTGCCCAATTTTCCAGTCTGTCTATATCCTGCTGTAATCTCTGACAGTGTTCATCACTATCCGCAACTCCAGCAATCTTTGTGTCATCCGCTAACTTACTATGAGACCAGCTACGTCATCTTCCAAATCATTTATATTTATCACAAACAGCAGAGGTCCCAGTACAGAGACCTGTGGAACACCACTAGCCACAGGCCTCCAATGAGAAAAAGATTCCTGCACTGCTACCCTCTGTCAATGGCCAAGTCAGTGAATTCTCAAGTGAATTCACTGTTTCTTGATTCTGCGCTCATGCCAAAACCTATGCAAATGTTCACTGAATTATTTCCTACTTTACTTATAATGCAATATTTTATCAATCCAAGATACAAATAACATTAAAATCTTCATTTATTGTGTTTTCTACGATTTAATTTCTCACTATCTGTTCAAGGACATAGGCATCCGGGCTGTATAAGCTTGTACTTTTTACTCTAGTTGTACTGAGCATTGCAGCAACAGGTAACTTGGTTTTAAATGTTAACAAGGATGGTGTAATCTTGGTAATTTTTTAATTAGTTATTGCTTTTAATTAAACTTGATTTTGCAGCATTTATTCTTTTCCAGGTTTTTGCAACTCCTGCACAGCAGCCAGTAGCAACACCATTGATGACTCCAAGCTATTCGTATACCACGCCCAGTCAGCAACCAATGACAACACCTCAGTACCATGGTAATGCGACTCCTCAAGCTTCTGTCATACCGCCATCTACAACCCGACAAAGGTCACAGCCAAAGTGAGTATTATTGAAGCATAGATTGACACTAAGAGAGACGGTAAATAGTGTGGATTAGCACAGGAAGTTGCAAGGGGTTATGGAACATTTAAGTAAATGGGGAAAATTATGGCATTAACTTCAATGTGGACAGGTGTGAGGTCATAATTTTAAACCAAGACCATGTTCTAAGTCTTGAGTGATGACTCCTACTGCCATGTCAAACTAAATGCTCAGAATGCTAAGACAAAAATGTACCCACAGTCTGCACTATTTACCTTCATAAATTGCAATTGTCTTGCACGTCAAAATGGGGGTGAAACATTTTAATCAGTCATGAGAAAACTTTAAAATGGCAGCTAATTATCAAAGGTGTTATGGCTGAAACTCAAACAGAAAATGGATGGCATCAGCAATCCACATACAGCCATGTCCCAATTTCAGGCATTCAGTCCAGGCTTGCAATTGAAAGATGTGTTGTATTTTTGAATGATTTACAGCTTAAGCAAAATTTAACATTGCAACAGTTTGAATACAAGAACGGCTAACACTGTTTCTCATCCTTTGTCTTAGGACTTCAACTGCTCATACTGCAGTTGACTGGGGTAAAATAGCAGAACAGTGGCTGCAGGAGAAAGAACAGGAACGAAGAAAACAGAAAGCAAAGATGACTCCTCGGCCTTCACCAAGTCCCATGATTGAAGGGACCCCGATGTCTATTGCAGGTGATGCAACCCCGCTGCTTGATGAAATGGACCGGTAGAGAAGGACAGAATGAACAGCATTTGAACTTTACTCCCCCCTTAGCTGGGTCTGCTATTTTCAGTGTTTCCCTACACCAAACAGCTATTAGCCAGGGATTTATTTTTCTTAAGCTACGTATCGGCTATTTTCGGAATGTCTGTGACACTCAGTATTGCCCATACAACAGGAGACATGATGCTTACAGAAACGTAAGGGAAATCACTGGAACGCTGGAATGGAATAGGCCAATGAGCTTGTGTACTATGCCAAATGGCTGAACCGGTGAGTGCATATCCCCACCCTCCTGGGATTTGCATATGTGTAAAGAACTGCCAGTTTTACAGACAGCCTAATTTTAATTTCTACAGAGCTCGAATTTCAGAACATTTGTAACTGTTAAGTAATGGATAACTCTAAAGCATACTGGTTATCTTCCTGCTTGGCACACACAAATGCTTCATATATTATAATGGTGTACATAAGTGGGTATATGCAAAATTGTTTTTTTATGCTTGTGGTGAAACATGACAAACAACAAACCTATCACCAGCATGTTCTGGTGGGAAAAGATAGTTTAAATTGTACTTGATTTATTAAGATCATTTTCCCTTTAAATAAAAGAACATTTAGTTTTCATGACACTTTCTCACATTCTGGTTATTTTTTTAACTTATCAGATCAGAACAATATATTTCAGTTACTAATAGGCACTTGAAGTATGAAATGTTTCAACCATAAATAGCTTTACTTCTGCAAGTGTATTTCAAAGCCATTCAATATGTAAGTGATAGCATCAAGTGTAATACATGAGGGATTACCTAATCTGAATGAGAAGTTTAATCAATTTACAATACCTGAATTCCACTGGTCTATTAATTAATGTATGTGTGTGTGTGTGTGTGTGTGTGTGTATATATTATAAAATATGTGTGTGTATATATGTATATATAATAGTGGATCTATTCCATTTTTAGCTTTTCTTTGCAACAGCAAATGATCTGACAGATGGAAGCAAGGCTCTGACCATTGTATCAAGTCATTCGAGCTCAGGTGCCATTGTGCAATGTCATTTGATCCGCAGCAGTTGGTTATCGTAATATATATGCAGGGTATGCTTTCTTCCTACAGCAGGTGCTGAACTGAAATGTGCTGCAGTGACCTAAATCACTTAGTACGGTAGTGCTCCAACTCAGCTCAACTCATCTAGTTGACAGTCTATCCTGTGGCTTCTGCTACAAGCAGAAAGCCACCCCACACATTCCACTTATGAGGAATGATGTGGTGAATGGAATATCTGTACCATTTTCGAAGCATTTAATCACCTGAATGCCTTTGTATTATCCCCTTGTAAGACTCAAACTTGTGTGCTCTTTTTTTTTATTGTTGAGACAAAATGGCGCCCAACTTTTATTAAATTACTCCCTTGTGTCGCATTTGTCAGTGATGCAATATAAAATCCTTTCAGGTACAATGGTTCAGAAATAATTGAAGGCCTTTATGAACTATATTCTTGAGTATTTACAGTACTGTATTATCCAAGATATTTAACCAAAGGGAGATTGTAGCCAGTTTGTATTAAATATTTGTTTTACTTATTGAAAAATGTAAATGGGAATTACGATAATCCTCCTTTACGGTATTTTTTTCCCTGAAATTAGGATGCTTTCTCTGAAATTGGCCCATACCGGAATTAAAAGTGCTTGAACCCAAGGAATGATGGAATTTTAGAGCTTTGCCCAAATGTTTGTTTTCAACTTGACATTTTAATTAATAATAAAGCATGTAAGGAAGCTACTTTAACAGCAGGGGAGGGTGAAGTTTTCAGTTGAAAATTGGTAAATTAATAACTTGTTCATGAGACATATTTAGGATATGCTTGTGGTACTTTTTAATAAGCATTTGACCTAATGCAATCTTTTAGCTATTAAAAGACAACCTATTTAACCGCTAAAATTTTCAGTAGCGCAAACACTGAAATTAATAGATTGCAAAGGTTTAGGAAACTGAGGAAATGCATTCTCTTAACAGCGTTGAAATGTTGGACTTATTTTTCACAAGGAAGTGATTCTGATCAAGTAGGAAGAATATTAAAATAAAAGCAAAGTACAGTGGATGCTGGAAATCTCAAATATAAATAAGGTGCTGGAAATACTCAGGAGATCTGGCAGCATCTATAGAGACAGAAAAACAGTTAATGTTTGAGTCGAATGTGGCTTCAGAACAGTGAAGTACATGTCTATCCAAAATGAGTAATCCACAAGAGCTCCATTTTGTATTTAATTGTTTTGCATTATGGAATAATTTGACACAATCTTGAATTTTGTCACCTTGAAGCAAGAGTTGACAATTTAATACATTATTCACTTAGTTAACTAAAGCTTTTGTAAAAGTACTGTGAATTCAAATTTTATTATATGCACACTTTGCAATTGCAACGAACAGGTACAAACTTTGCCATGTGCAATTTCAGTATAGCTGCTACAGCACAGCTATCTGACCTGCAAAAGGAACTGAATTTAGAGTTGTAATTTGGTTGAATGTGAAGAAGCTTCGGCTGTGCACTGAAAGCAGTTTTGTGCACACTGGGAACTGTATTATGCTTTGAACTATAATGTAATTCTGTTCCATTTTACACTGAAGAAAAACATGTTTAAACCTATATAATTACTAGTATCTTAAACCTACTTATTAATTATTTTATTCGTGAATGCCTTTTCCCACTGATTATCTGTGGTGGGAAATTAATGGAAAATAATGGGATTCTCTTTACATTCTATTATTTCAATAATTTAAAGTTTTATGATTTCATAAATGAGCGTTAAGTTGTGTTTGCGTCACAAGGAAATTTAAACCACATCATGCTTTCCATTCTTGATGTCTGTTGTATCTTTCCATGAATAAAGCAAATACACCAAGATATTTATGTTTCAATATTTTAATGACTGATTTCCTGTATAAGTGTAAAGGTTGCCTGTAACATCTCAGCTCCAAAATTTCATGATTGAATTTTTGTCACCATAAGCTAATCATCATTTTAACATACTATTCCAAAGCTAGGGTTCCAGGTTTTTTAATCCCAGGTACAAAATCATTTCAGTTAAGCTTTTTTGTTCAGAGTGTATCAGCACTTTTCTGTCCAAATCTGAATTTGTATGCTCAGAGGAAAATTAATATTTTAAAAGATTATTCTATGTACCTGAAATCTTCATCCTATATACTTTATAACATTCATGTAATGGTTTATTTATGTGGAAATGGTACACCAAGAAACACATTTGTGGTTCAACCCATAACCAAAAGTTGCTAAATGAGTTGAGCAATTCCATTGTTAGCTTTTTGGCAGTGGCATCTCGGTATTTAGCTCACTTAAAATGCATTGAATTATGTGAATTTATTGTATCTGCATAGTGGATACAAATGCAAAGAACAAAGAAAATTACAGCACAGGAGCAAGCCATTTGATCCTCCTCTGCTGATCATGGTGCCCTAATTAAACTTAAAAAAAACAAATCTGCCCTTACTCAGTTCGTATCTGTCTACTCCCTCCCTGTTCATCTACCTATTAGATGCTTCTTAAATGTTTCTATTGTGCCAGCTTCCACCACCGCTTTTGGGAGCGTGTTCCAGGTGCTCAGGCGTATGCATGAAAATCTTCCCCACACATCTCCCTTAAACTTTCCCCATTGCAAATTTAGTCTTGCCCATATCAGCTCAAATATCCTTTGACAATCCAAAAATTGTTAATTACTGTCGAACAATCTCTCTGGTTCTGAAAATTAACTCAAGTATGTGGAGTAGATTGGGAAGTTTTTAACTTAAATGTTTGCTTTTAAATTTTTCAAAACCAACTGAGTCATCATTGAATTTGCCCCACTGTACATTACTTGCTCAAACATTGAACTGTTAATTTCACAATGTAATAATGAGGTTAAGGAGATAGATCTTGGCTTGTCTTTATTCCTTCAGGTCCCAGAAGCCCAGTTTCCATGCCTGTGACATTGTCAACTCTCACTTTTAGATATCTTTAGCAAGGCCAGCCACTGAAAATATAAAGGTGGGACTAAGTAACAACAGACACCATTAAATGTCCTGCAACAAAAACTTATATCCAAGGAGTATTAAGCAGTGTACATCAATTAGATTAAATTTCCCTTTCTCAGCTGGTTTGCTCATTCAGGTGCTTCAACTCACTTGAGTATTGATACAATTACTTTGTGAAATAGGGAGTTAATTCAGGTTGTGCATGAGCCATCATAATGGGAAGTAAAGTGTTCATGAATCAATATTGCCTGAGCCCTTTTAAAACCTCTTCAGGCTGACCTGAACTTCACGATGTTGACTCCTTCCTGAGATGCATTATGAAATTGCCCTTCACCCAGGCAATCGTTATGAGTGTTGGAGTGCTTCAAGGTTATTTATCTGCTAATATTGTACCAGAATTACAGTTTTACCCTATTTCCAGAACTGCAGTTCCGAGGTTAGTTAAGAGAGCTCAGAAGAGGGAACTCAGTTGATTTCTCCTTCCCAAACCTGAAAAAAGCCTAGTTTAGAGCCAGACATCAAGCTGGGATCTTCCTGGTACTGCTTACATACTTTACTGGGTTTGTACAACTACCAATGATTTCAATTCAAATTTGATTGTAATGTATTTTATTTTACATTGGTATTAATCCACATATTTAATAAAATTACTTAACTTATTCAGTTAGTAAAACTAAACCAAACATAGCAGGAAGATGCTATCTTCAAGTCTGCAGTTTGTTATTCAGGCACTAAGAGTTATCCTCAATGCCCCATGAAATATAGGATGGAGAACCAGGTCATTCCTAATGTGTTTGAAAATTCACTTTGGAAAACCAAGGTGGGTACAGGACAGGATTGAGCCCATTCATAATTGTTTGTTAAATATTGAGCAGGGTTACTCGAATTGAACTCAACATTCAAGAATATTCCAGTAAATTATGCATGTACTTTGATATGGTATGAACCATAACTGTGGGTCAGCCCACAGAACATGGATTTCAGCATTTCATGTTTGCTTTTAAATTTCAAGAAGGCAGCTCACCACCACCTCAAGAGCAACTAGGAATGGGCCAGCCAGTGATGATCATGTCCCACGAATTAATAAAAAAAATTAATGCTGTGGAGCCCAATATAATAAGCCAAAGAGTTTAATGCCTTATATATGGTCTTGCTGACTTCTCAACTGAGAAGTATAGTGAATATAGCTGAATCAGTTCCACAAACAGCTGTCTATACAGATGTACTTCTGTTTCCCCACCCATCCTGCAGTAAAAATTTAATTATGAATATAAGACCGAGAGAAAGTAGTTTCTTTCTGTTTATCTGTCTTAAATTCATTCCAAAAAAAAATCATAAAAGGAATTGCAGTCTCTTAAAAAAAACAATTTGACAGTTGTATACAGATGTACTTGGCATGTTGATCAATGGACTATAATTTTCCCCACCCTTACTGTACAGTAAAACATTAATTATGAATGCAGGCTGAGGGAAAGAGAAAACAATTTTCTTTCTGTTTATCTGTCTTTAACTCATTACAAAAAAAATCATAAAAAGGGAATTGCAATCACTAAGAAACAATTTGAATGACTCCCTTTTTATAAATGTCTATGCTTTTACCACTTTCCCACTACCATCAGTGTTTCCAATTCAAATGTACTTTAGCAGTATATTTTATTTTACAATGAAGTGATAAAATTATCTGGATCCACATATTTAGCAAACATTGGAACTTTTTGCTAAGCTTACCTGGTTAGAAACTATTGAGCTGAACAAAGTAAAAAAGGTGCTATCTTAAATTAGCAGTCTTTGCTAATCTAAGCAACAAGTTGGCTTCAGTGGTTCATTCAAATAGTCACTCCAGTGGTGCTTGATATATATTGACTAGGACTGTAAGGAAAACTAGTCAACACTGTCTTTGGACCTCCAACTGAAAATTGGCACTGGTTTAACATCTTGACCAAAAGATAGCAACTCCAAGATAACAACATTCCCTCAGTGCTGCAATCTAGTTTCAGCCTCGATTTTGGACTTAACACCTGCAGTGGAGCTTGCATCAATAACCTGTTAACTCATGCAAGAGTCCTACTTATGGAAATCACTATGCCATAGGTGCACAAAAATGATTTACAAGATCCGTCCCAAAAAAGGCAAGGTAGGACCTCATTGTGTTGGAGGTAATAGGCTGGAGGATTGCATAACAGAAAGCAGCAAGTAGCGATAAAGGAGTCTTTCTCAGGTTGCAGGGCAGAAACTAGCAAAATGCCACAGGGATCAGGGCTGGGACCCTGGATCCCAGCTCCTCAATATAAATGATTTGGAGGAAGGAATCGAGTGTATTGTGGTCAGATTTGCAGGTGATAGAGCGGTGGCAGGGAAGGAAGTTGTAAAGAGAATATAAGTAATTTACAGAGTTCTGCTGAAGAACAAAAGAGTGAGTGGAAAACTGGCACATGGAATTCAATGTGGGAAAATTTGAGATTGATCATTTTGGAAAAAGGCAGGTTATTATTTAAATGGAGAGACTGCAAAAAGCCGAAGCACAAAGGGACATGGGGGTGGGGGATAGGGGAAGGTTCTTGTTTATAAAACCCAGAAAGCTAGCATGCAGATGCAGCAAGTAATTTCATTTGATTTGATTTGGTTTATTATTGTCACATGTATTAGATAGTGAAAAGTATTGTTTCTTGCATGCTATACAGACAAAGCATACCTTCATAGAGAAAGAAAAGAGAGTCTGCAGAATGCAGTGTTACCATCATAACGAGGGTGTAGACAAAGATCAACTTAATGCAAGGTAAGTCTATTCAAAAGTCTAACAACAGCAGGGAAGAAGCTATTTTTGGTTGGTATGTGACCTCAGACTTCTATATCTTTTTCATGACGGAAGAAGGTGGAAAGATAATGTGCAGACCGCGTGGGGTCCTTAATTATGCTGGCTGCTTTGCCGAGGCAGCGGCAAGTGTAGACAGAGTCAATGAATTGAGAGGCTAGTTTGAGTGATGGATTGGGCTACATGCATGACCTTTTGTAGTTCCTTGCAGTCTTGGGCAGAGCAGGAGCCATTCCAAGCTGTGATACAACGAGAAAAAATGCTTTCTATGGAAGACAAATATGGAAAAAAAGTAAGGAAGACAAATGGAATGCTGACTTTAATTTCAAGGGAGCTGGAGTATAAGGGCAGCACATAAATAGGCATCACAGTGACACAGTGGTTAGCATTGCTACCTCACAGTGCCAGGGATTTGAGTTTGATTCCCAGCTTGGGTCACTGTCTGTGTGGAGTCTGCACATTCTCCCCTTGTCTGCATGGGTTTGCTTTGGTTTCCTTTCACAGTCCAAAAAACGTGCTGATTAGGTGTGTCAACCATTTTAAATTCTCCCTCAGTGTACCCAAATGGACACTGGTGTGTGGCGACTAGGGGATTTTCACAGTAATTTCATTGCAGTGTTAATGTAAACCTACTTGTGACACTAGTAAATAAGCTAAAGCTTAATAAAAGTAAAGAGATGTTGCTGCACTATACAAAGTACTAGTGAGTCCACGTTTAGAATAATCTGTAAATTTTGGTCCTCTTATTTAAGATTTATTATCATTGGAGGCAATACAGAGAAAGATTACTAGGCTGAATATGGAGGGACTGCTATATGAAGAAAGATTAAACAGGTTGAGTCTGTACTCCTTGGAGTTCAGAAGAATGAGAGGTGATATGATTGAAATCATATCACCTATATGATATGATTCTTAAGGGGTTAGACTGTGTGAATGTTGGGAAGATGTTTCCACTCATGGGAGAGTGTGAGACCAGAGGGCACAGTTGCAGATTTGAGGAAGAATTTCTTCTGTCAAAGAATGATGAATCTTTGGAATTTGTTACACCAGGAAACTGTGAAGCATGGGTCCTAAACATTTTCAGTAAAGTTTTACAACACCAATTTTAAATCCAACCGATTTATTTGATAGTAAATTCGCGAGCTTTCGACTCTATAGCCTTCGTCAGGCAAATGCAGTGTTCTGGTCTGCAATAGCACACATCAGCACAGACAGTCATAGATTGCTGATTAGAATGCGAATCCTTACATCTAACCTGCTATTCAAGTGTTAAAGTGGCTAACAATGTGTGTGAAGGGAATCCTGAGCATTGGTTAGAGAATTGTGTATTTTCTCCAGACAGCACAGTAAGTGAGGTTTTTTGCTAACCCAGGCAAGTTACGGGGGTTACAGATAGTGTGTCATGAAGCCAAGATCCCTAGTAAGACCAACCTCATGTGTGTGGAACTTGGCTATCAGTCTCTGCTCAGGAGATGTGTGAACACCAGATTCATCAACCGCACTTACAAGACAGTTCCGAACATCACCCAAGCACAAAGCAAGGCCATCTGTGCTCTCAAGACCAACCGCAACATTGTCATCAAACCAGCAGACAAAGGAGGCGCCACCGTCATACTGAACAGAACGGACTACTGTGAAGAAGTGTACCGACAACTAAACAATGAGAAACACTACAGACAGTTACCAGCAGATCCGACCAAAGAACACACTCGTCAACTCAACACTCTGATCAAAACCTTTGATCCGGACCTCTAGAACACCCTCCGGGCTCTCATACCACGTACTCCCCGCATTGGAGATCTCTACTGCCTCCCAAAGATACACAAGGCAAACATAACCGGCCGTCCCATCGTATCGGCCAATGGGACCCTGTCTGAGAACCTCTCTGGCTATATCGAGGGCATTCTGAAACCCATTGTACAAAGAACCCCCAGCTTTTGTCTTGACACTACGGACTTCCTACAGAAACTCAGCACACATGGAGCAGTTGAACCAGGGACACTCCTTGTCACAATGGATGTCTCGGCACTCTACACCAACATCCCCCACGACGATGGTATTGCTGCAACTGCCTCAGTACTCAATGCCAACAACTGCCAATTTCCGGATGCAATTTTACAACTCATCCGCTTCATCTTGGACCACAATGTCTTCACCTTCAACAATCAGCTTTTCATCCAGACACACGGAACAGCCATGGGGACCAAATTCGCACCTCAGTATGCCAACATCTTCATGCACAGGTTCGAACAAGACTTCTTCACCACACGAGATCTTCAACCAAGGTTATATACTAGATACATTGATGACATCTTTTTCCTTTGGACTCATGGTGAACAATCATTGAAACAACTGTATGATGATATCAACAAGTTCCATCCCACCATCAGACTCACCATGGACTATTCTCCAGAATCAGTTGCATTCTTGGACACACGCATCTCCATCAAGGACAGTCACCTCAGCACCTCATTGTACTGAAAACCGACAGACAACCTCACAATGCTCCACTTCTCCAGCTTCCACCCTAGACACGTTAAAGAAGCCATTCCCTATGGACAAGCCCTCTGTAAACACAGAATTTGCTCAGATGAGGAGGATCGTGACAGACACCTCCAGACACTGAAGGATGCCCTCGTGAGAACAGGATATGGTGCTCAACTCATCGATCGACAGTTCCGACGTGCCACAGCGATAAACCGCACTGACCTCCTCAGAAGACGAACATGGGACACGGTGGACAGAGTACCCTTTGTTGTCCAGTACTTCCTCGGAGCGGAGAAGCTACGACATCTTCTCCAGAGTCTTCAACATATCATTGATGATGATGAACATCTTGCTAGGGCCATCCCCACCCCCCCACTTCTTGCTTTCAGACAACCGCACAACCTCAAACAGATCATTGTTCGCAGCAAACTACCCAACCTTCAGGAGAACAGTGACCACAATACCACACAACCCTGCCACAGCAACCTCTGCAAGACATACCAGATCATAGACATGGACGACATCATCAAACGTGAGGATACCATTCACCAGGTACACAGTACATACTCTTGCAACTCGGCCAACGTTGTCTACCTAATACGTTGCAAGAAAGGATGTCCCGAAGCATGGTACATTGGGGAGACCATGCAGACACTACGACAGCGGATGAATGAGCATCGCTCAACAATCACCAGGCAAAACAGTTCCCTTCCTGTGGGCGAACACTTCAGCAGTCATGGGCATTCGGCCTCCGACCTGCGGGTAAATGTTCTTCAAGGGGGCTTTCGTGATACACGACAGCGCAGAGTCGCTGAACAGAGACTGATAGCCAAGCTCCGCACACATGAGGACGGTCTTAACAGGGATCTTGGCTTCATGACACACTATCGGTAACCCCCGTAACTTGCCTGGGTTAGCAAAAAACCTCACTTACTGTGCTGTCTGGAGAAAATACACAATTCTCTAACCAGTGCTCAGGATTTCCTTCACACACATTGTTAGCCACTTTAACACTTGAATAGCAGGTTAGATGTAAGGATTCGCATTCTAATCAGCAATCTATGACTGTCTGTGTTGGTATGTGTGCTATTGCAGACCAGAACACTGCATTTGCCTGACGAAGGCTATAGAGTCGAAAGCTCGCGAATTTACTATCAAATAAATCGGTTGGATTTAAAATTGGTGTTGTAAAACTTTACTGAGTTTACCCCAGTCCAACGCCGGCATCTCTACATCATGACTCCTAAACATTTTCACAACTCTGATCATAGGTTTTTAATTAGTACAATTAAGGGTTACGGAGAGAAGACAGGAAAGTGGACTTATCGAGTATTAGATCACTCATTAACTTATTAAATGTCAGAACAGCTCAAAGGGATGAATGGTCTACTCCTCTTGCAGTTTCCTATGGTTTTATAATTCGTTATGGATCGCAGCCTCCAGGGAATTGGCAAAATGTACAGACTCGCGTACCCATTCCAGCTATGAAAAGGGTGGAACCTTGTCAGGCCCAAACCTGATTTAAAGCACATAAAAACATTTTACAACCGATCTGGGTTATATCACCAGTGAAATAACTTAAAATGGAAGCTGGGATCCTATGAAAGTCAGATTTGAATGTTAAAAAGGGAAGGAACCACTCTGAAACAGGCACTTACTTATGTTGCCCATTGTTAGATCCCAATAAAAATGGCAGCTTTAGAATGTTGTCCTTAACAGAAGGGAGAGTTAGGATAATAAAAGTAAAATGCTGCGGATGCAGAAATCTGAATCAAAAGCGGAAAATACTGGAAAATCTCAGTAGGTCTGACAGCATCTGTGGAGAGAGAACAGAGCCAATATTTCGAGTCTGGATAACGTTGGCTCTATTCCTTCTCCACAAAATACTGTGGATGCTGGAAATCAGAAATAAAGGCAGGAAATGCTGGATACACTCAGCAGGTCGATGGAGAGAAACCGAGTGAACATTTCAAGTCTAAATGACCCCTCTACAGGGGTCATTTGGGCTTGAAACATTAACTCTGTTCCTCCCAAGTGATAGGAAATTGGATGTGCAAGACAAAACTTGACAAACAAAACTTGACATTATTGTTCTATGTTCTATGGTCTGTGGATTGGTAGATGTGATCGGCGCAACTCGTGGGCCGAAGGGCCTGTTTGTGCTGTATTGTTCTATGTTCTAAACAATGCAAATTAATAGATGGAAAGTGGATAAGGCGCTGTTGCAGTTGTTGACTTGTATCACTATTACCTGTTTGTTATTAAGTACCCTCTGTTCTGAATCTATATCCATATTATTAAATTGCAGACACTAATAGTGATTGCCTTGGTGCTTCTTATTACTAGATGGATTAATCTGCATACTAGTAGGGACTGGTACAAAAGAAACTCTCTGTGAAACAGCACCTTAATTTAGCTTGTTCATAATCAGAGCAAAAGCATTTGATTTTATGAAATTTGATTCCTTTCTGTGGTGAGCATTTCTCTGAGTTCAGTACGTACTGCTTTCCCTCAGTAACTTTGCATAGGTTACTGTCACTATTTTTTAGTGGGTGGACTTTTTTAAAAAATGCTGCAACATTTAAAAAATGTTTCTTGAAATGTACTCAGAGCGGCACATTAACAATGACTGATTGTTCACTTTAAGAATGTAGTTACTGACATTCCAGCAACGTAGGGATGTTTGCATGTGCTTCACAGACTCTTGATTATCTTCCTCCCTGTTCATTTGGTGGCAGAATTCACAGAATAAATGTAATTAATCTTTCCCACATCAACATTCACTACTTTTTGCCTCATCCACAAAGGGGCATAGCTGAGATCACAAAAACACAGAGGCCATTTAGGGACAGTGCTCCAAAATTCAAAATAAAGTGTTGCATTTATCTGAAATTAATTTATAAGAAGCCAGAGCCATTACGTGTTTAAAGATATTGCATTAAAATCATTCTAAGTATCGGGTGATACCCAATCAAACTATACCACCCTCCTCCTCTGTCCCCAGCAGAACTGGGCTGCAGAATTGTTATGGTGCAGAAGGAGGCTATTTGTTTTTAAGTTATTTATTAGCGTCACAAGTAGGCTTACATTAACATGACAATGAAATTACTGTGAAAAATCCCCGAGTCTGCATGCTCCTGGTACTTGTTTGGGTACACTGAGGAAGAATTTAGTATGGCCAATGCACCTAACCAGCATGTCTTTTGGACTGTGGGAGGAAACAAGCACACCCTGAAGAAACGCATGCCGACTCAGGGAAAACGTGCAGACTCCACAAAGAGAATGACCCAAGTTAGGAATTAAACCTGGGTCCCTGCCATTGTGAGATAGCAGTGCTACCACTACGTCACCCTGCTGTCCCATTTGGCCCTTTGTGTCTGCACTGACTATCCAAATGAGCATCATGACTTAGTGGCATTCTCCTTTGCCCCATATCCCTGTGTATTGTTTCCATTCAAATAAACATCCATTGGATGCCTCGATTGAATCTGCCTCCACCCAACTTCCAGGCAGTACATTCCAGACCCAAACCAATCATTTGGCAGAAGGTGAGGGAAATCCGGATTGAATTGCATTTATTTCAATGCAAGGGACCTCAGGACATGGATGGGTACATGGGACTGGGATATTATAGCAATTACTGAACGTGGCTAAAGGAGGGACAGGACTGGCAGCTCAATATTCCAGGGTACAGATGCTACAGGAAAAATAGAACAGGAGCTAAGAGAGGAGGCAGAGTTGCGTTTTTGATTAAGGAAAACATATCGGCAGTACAGAGATGAGATATATCCGAGGGTTCGCCCACTGAGTCCATATGGGTAGAACTGAGAAATAAGAAGGGGGAAATCACTTTGATGAGATTGTACTATAGTCCCCCAAATAGTCAGCGGGAAATTGAGGAGTGAACAAGCAAGAAGATTGCAGATACTTCCAAGAAGAATAGGGTGGTAATAGTAGGGGATTGTAGCTTTCCCAACATTGACTGGAACAGCCGTAATATTAGAGGGTTGGATGGAGAGGAATTTGTTGAATGTATTGAGGAGGGATTTCTCATTCATATGTGGATGGCCCGAATAGAGAGGGGATAAAACTTGACCTCCCCTTAGAAAATAAGGAAGGGCAGGTGACATAAACGTTGGTGAGGGATCACTTTGCGACTAGTGACCATATTGCTATTAGTTTTAAGGTAGTTATGGAGAATGATAGGTCTGGTCCAAAAGTTAAAATTCTAAATTGGGGCAAGGCCAATTTTGATGGTATCAGGCAGGAACTTTCAAAAGTTAATTGAGGGAGTCAGAGGGGAGGCAAAGGGACATCTGGTAAGTGGGAGGCTTTCAAAAGTGTGTTAACCAGAGTTTAGGCACCTTAGAGTCAAGGATAAGGCTGATAGAAGTTGGGATTCTTGATGACTCAGGATATTGAGGCCTTGGCCAAGAAGAAGAAGAAGGAGGCACATAACATGTATAGACTGCTGGAATCAAATGGATCCCTTGAAGAGTATAGAGAGTGTAAGAGTAGAGTTAAAAGAGAAATCAGGAGGGCAGAAAGGGGACACAAGTCTGTGTCAGCAGAAAAGGCAAAGGAGAATCCGAAGATCTTCTACAAAAACATAAAGACCAAAAGAGTAGCTAGGGAGAGAGTAGGGCCTCTTAAGGATCAACAAGATAATCTACATGCAGATTCACAAGAGATGGGTGAGATCCTACATGAATATTTCTCATCAGTATTTGCTGTTGAGAAAAGCATGGATGTTAAGGAACTTGGGGAAATAAATATTGATGTCTTGAGGTGCGTACATATTACAGAGAAGGAGGTGCTGAAATCTTAAAGTGTATCAATGTAAATAAATCCACAGGACCTAATGAATTGCATCCCAGGACATTATGGGAGAATAGGGTGGAAATTGCAGGTCCGCTAGCAGAAATATTTGAATCATTGATAGTCACAGGTGAAGTGCCAGAAGGTTAGGGAGGAGCAAATGTTGTGCCTTTGTTTAAAAAGGACTGTAGGGAAAAGTCTGGGACCTATAAGCCAGTGAGCCTCACATCTGTAGTGAGTAAGTTATTAGAAGGTATTTTGAGAGATAGGATCTTCAGGCATTTAGAGACTCAAGGACTGATTAGTCAGCATAACCTTGTAAGTGGAAAATCATGTCTCAAAAATTTGATCGAGTTTTTTGAAGGGGTAACCAAGAAGGTAGATGAGGACAGTGCAGTTGATGTAGTCTACATGGATTTTAGCAAGGCTCTTGATAAGGTACCACATGGTTAGTTGTTGCATAAGGTTAAATCTCACAGTATCTAGGATGAGATAGCTAAATGGATACAAAATTGGCTTGATGTTAGAAGACAGAAGATAGTTGTAGAGGGTTGTTTTTCAAACTGGAGGCCTATGACCAGCGGTGTGCCTCAGGGGTCAGTGCTGGGTCCACTGTTAGTTGTCATTTATATTAATGATTTGAATGAGAATTTAGGAGA
Source organism: Sphyrna mokarran (assembly GCA_024679065.1). Classification (NCBI taxonomy): domain Eukaryota; kingdom Metazoa; phylum Chordata; class Chondrichthyes; order Carcharhiniformes; family Carcharhinidae; genus Sphyrna; species Sphyrna mokarran. Next base: position 22,522,049 of record JAGIQG010000022.1, on the reverse strand, counting down.
CATGGGTAGTAACTTTGCTGATGGCAAAGATTGTTGGCATAGTGGACAATGAAGAAGCTTATCTCGGATTGCAATGGGATCTTGATCATTTGGGCTGACGAATGGCAGATGGAGTTTAATTTAGATAAATGAGGTGATGCATTTTGCTAGATTGAACCAGGGCAGGACTTACTCAGTTAATGGTAATTGGGAAAAGTTGATAGCTTATTGAAAGTGGAGTCACAGGTGGACAGAGTGGTGAAGGAGGCATTCAGCATGCTTGGTTTCATTAATCAAAACATTAAATACAGGAGTTGAGACATCTTGTTAACTTGTGCAAGATATTGGTAAGGCCACATTTCAAATACTGTGCACAGTTCTGGTCACCCAATTATAGAAAGGATACTATTAAACCAGAAAAAGTGCAGAAAACTAGGTTGCTACCGGAACTTGGTGGTGTGAGTTAAAAGAAAAAGCTGAATAGATTGGGATTTTTTTCTCTGCAGCATAGGAGGTTTGGTGGTGAACTGATTGAGGTCTATAAAATAATGAGGGGCACAGATCAACTAGATAATCAATATCTTTTCCCAAAGAGAGGAGAATCTAAAACTAGAGAACATAGGTTTAAGGTGAGAGGGGAAAGATATAAAATGGTCCAGAGGGGCAGTTTTTTCACACAGAGAGTGGTGAGTGTCTGGAATAAGCTGCCAGAGGTAGTAGTAGAGGCGGCTACAATTTTGTCTTTTAAAAAGGGTTTAGACGTTACATGGTAAGATTGATACAGAGGGATATTGGCCAAATACAGGAAATTGGGACTAGCTTGGAGGTTAAAAAAAGGGGAGCATGAACAAGTTGGGCTGAAGGACCTGTTTCCATGATGCAAACCTCTACAACCCTATGATTTGTGTGAAAAAGATTTTTCTCACGTCACATTTGCTGATATTCATTAACGACAGAATCCAGGTAATAGCTGGAATACCTTACTTTTGTTTCAAGATTTTCTTTTCTCACTTAACAGTGCTGTAAGTCTACAACTCCCATTATTATACGGATGCTTGAAAACGAATATTGGAGTTACCATTAGTCGTCTTTCTGTGAAACCAAATTTTAATTTGATTTGTTTTGGTTTATTATTGTCACATATTAATGTACAGTGAAAAGTATTGTTTCTTGTGCGCTATACAGACAAAGCACACTCTTTTTCATTGACAAGGAAAGGAGAGAAGGCAGAATGACGTATTGCAGTCATAGCTAGGGTGTAGAGAAAGATCAAGTTAACGCGAGGTAAGTCCATTCACAAGTCTGATGGCAGCAGGGAGGAAATGGTTCATGAGTTGGTTGGTACTTGACCTCAGACTTTTGTATCTTTTTCCTGACGGAAGAAGATGGAAGAGAGTAGATCTAGTAATTTGGACCTAACTGCAAAATCTGCCACTTGAAGCAGCATTTCATTATGCACAGTCTAAGAGTCAAAACATTGACAGCAGCTCTTTAGTATATATGAGCTCTTTCATCATTCAGGCTCATGACTTGCTGTAGCTTTTTCTCTTCAACCTTCATTTTGATTGTTTCTGCTTAAGGCTAAACAAAATTAATACCCAATTACAAATCAGCAAGATAATGGATCATTCAGGATATCCAAATATCACTCAATACTTAATTACTTGCAACAAAGTGAGAGGGCTGAAATGTTTCTGTAAGATAGCATGAGAAAGCTTTTCTACTTTGACCTGTAGTGAGCAATATTTAACAACTTTACTGTTGATGTTATTAAACTTCATTAATAGTTAGTTATTTCATGTTAGAAGCTGTTTTAAACCATTAAAGGATTTCACTGCCCGGCATAATACAGTGTTCTGATTAAAGGCATGTCTGCACTCCATTGTCAAATTATCCATCTTTTTAATCCAAAGTTGAAATCAATGTGTTTCAAAGAAAGTGTGCAGATGAAACCTTTAAGTTTGACAAAAGTCTAACCTTATATAGTGTAACAGAGTTCAGGGTGGCACACACAGAATTAAATAGTTATTTGTCAGTATCAATTCAATGTATATGGGTTAAACAGATTAGAAGGAAGATTTGCTCTTTTGTTGTTCTTTATTGGCCTCATTCTTACGTGCAAGAGAGGTGATGGCCTAGTGGCATTATGGGTAGACTCTTAATCCAAAAACTAGCTAATGTTCTGGGGACCCTAATTCAAATCCTATCATAGCAGATGGTGGAGCTTGAATTCAATAACAAATATCTGGAATTAAGAATCTACTGATAAATGTGAAACCACTGTCAGTTGTGGTAAAAACCCATCTGGTTCACTAGTGCCCTTTAGGGAAGGAAATCTGCTGTCCTTACCTGGTCTGGCCTACATGTGACTCCAGAACCTCAGCAATGTGGTTGATTCTCAACTGCCCTCTGAAATGGCCTAGCAAGCCACTCAGTTCAAGGGCGAGTAGGGATGGGCAATGCTAGCCATCCAGTGACACCCACATCCTATGGACGAATAGAAAAGAACTTGTTACATCAGGAATGAGTGTGTGGAACAGGACAGTGAAATGAGCAATTAAAACAATAATACCTCTGTTACTGATGAATAACGGGAGTCCATAAATGCCAGTTGACATTCTCTGGCGAAGGTACATTTTAGTACTCTTTTTCCTTTTATCATAAGGAATTTTTTCCCCAATAAATTTTCATTTTCTTTTTCTCTTCCCCTTGAAAGAAAATGCAGACTCACGTTTATGTAGCATTTTTCCTGACCTCAGGATATTTCAAAGCGCTTTGTAACCAACTATGTACTTTTGAAGTGTAGTCACTATTGTAATGTTGGACACTCAGCAGCCAATTTGTCCGCAGTAAACTCCCACAAGAATGATAATGTCCAGATATCTGTATTTGTGATGTTGATTGAGAGATAAGTATGGGCTGGGGCATTGGTCATAATTCCCCTGCTTTTCTTCAAAATGATGCCATGGAATCTTTTATGCCCATCTAAGAGGGCAGACAGGGCTTTTGTTGAATGTTGAATCCAAAAGACAATATCTCTGATGATGCAGCACTCCTTCAGTACTGCACTGGATTGCCAGCCGAGACTTTTGTGCTCAAGTCCTGGAGTGAAACTTGAATCCACTGACTCAGAGACAAGAGTGTTATTAACTGAGATACTGTTGATATTTTGTTTTGAATTTACAAGGTCTGGCCATTCACTTCCAAGTGATCACCGTGTATTGGCATTAAATCTGGCCAGCACACTGAACTATGTGAATGTCACTGGTGAGTCTGATCCCACTTTCTTCTGACATTTTTGTATATACATCAATTATTAGATTGCGGTCAAAAGTGACATCTCTCTCCTGATATTTTCCTCTGAGGTCAACAGTTGCAACCCTGAAAATAGCCTGGCATTAAAATTTGAGAAACTATACACCACATTCTGCTATATTTATGAAATGTATATGAATCATCTTGAATCATCCAAGATGGCACTGGAGCGAGGCAACTCCTTGCAAACTGTGCCCAACATACCCTTTATTTCTACTTTTACTCTTGTTCTATGCTTTTAAAACTTTATTGTAACTCTTTTAAACTCTCTAACAATGTTCTTATTCAATCTTTTACACATTAAGTTGATCTTTCTCAACACTCTACCTATGACTACAACACTACATTCTGCACTCTCCTCTCTTTCTACAGATATATGGTATACTTTGTCTGTACAGTTTACAGGAAACAATACTTATCACTGTATATTAATACATGTGACAATAATAAATCAAATTATAGTGCAGTCAAGATTTCTGAATGTACTTCTAAACATATTAACAAAATGAATGTGGATAATATCCTGATATGTATGGATCCATCAAATGCAAATAGTTTCTCATCCAGCTAGGATCAAATGGTGGAGAGGATTCGATGGGCTGAATGGCCTAATTCTGCTTCTATACCTTATAAACTTATGAACAGAGAAGGACCATTCATAAAGATCATAAATAGAAAACTGAAGATCATGAGATTATGTATATCTTTTCCTTTGATAAATGACTAACTTATTTTTAGCAACTGTAGATTGAAATTGTAAACTCTCTTCATACATTAAAAGAGAAAGTTATCCTTGGGATACACGATATTAGCTTTCACAGCTGAAAATGGCAAGTAGTTACAATTCTCAATACTCCCAATTTGCATACATTGATATTTCATACAAGCAGAACACTGAATATAATAACACTACTGTCGTTGATTTGTAAATATAATTCATTGCACCGTTACTATACCAACATTGCAGAAAATATTTTTGAGGTAAAAAGATGATTCCAATTCATTCAAATTCAGCAACTGGATATATTCAAATCTGCTTTGACTGGTGAATGTGTACTCAGTAACAAGGAATTTAATGCAGCTAAAAAATTAGATTTATTAAACTTTGTGAAGGTTCAATTCTATGGTGTAGATGGGGCCCATTCATACAAATCAAGATTCAACAAATGACCAAAACTCAACAATAGAAAACCTCACTGTTTACTTTAAGTCTATTTTGAGAAGTTAACTGTTCTCCACAAAGACCGCTGTAACGTAATGCGTTCCTTCACTGGTCACAATTTTTTAACGAATTATAGTATGATTTGGCAAAATTTGGTACACATAATTCAATATACATTTACATAGAGGTTATGTTGTATTTCTAGTTAAGGAGTGTATCATGAGCAACCTTGCTTGAAGCTGTGGGTAAAATCAGCCTGTTTTCTTGTTGGGAGTTGTGATGCTTTCTCCTCCTGCCCTTCCTTTTACGTCTCTGCTTCTTGTTTTTCCTTTCTGATGGAGGAGCTGGAGCTGGTTGGTTTGCTTTTGGCTCTGCCTTTATTGGCAACTCGTTAAGCTTTTTATGGCGAACTGATGGAGTCGATACCTCCTCCTTGTGTTTTCCGGACAAAACCGCTGTTAAAATAGAAGTTTCTCCAGCGTTGGAGTAATAATTGGGACTCTGTTTAGTAGGTGGTGGAGTGAATGCCTCTTCTATGTGAAGCTGATGTGTGCCATCTAGCCTGCGCACTGACTTGGCCATCAGCGCCACTCTATCAAATTCAGAATCAGGGACCTGAGTAAATGCCAGGGGTGTAAAATCTACAACTCTGAAATGTTGAAACTTGTGACTCAGTTTGGTTGCAGCCTCAGTGAAAGGCTGGTAAACCTGAGTGAAAGTGTCCACTCTGTAAGATCCATCGTTCATCACATCATTGTATGTCTCTTCCTTTACTACCAAATCCAGGGAATTGTCAAAGAAACGTTGGCTAAATTCATTGTTATTGTCAAGTTTCTCAATCTCAGTGAAATAGTCCTCCTTAATATGAATTTTCTTTTCCAAGATTGGCAATAGATTAGTTTCTTTGCTGGCTTTGGAGTTGAGTTTAGCTTTGTGGTTTTTCTTCCTGCCTTTCCCCTTCCTCCTCTTTTTGTTTTTCTCTCCTTTCTTTTTCTTTCTCTTGGCTTTGTCTGGTGAAACGCGAGTCTTCTCGCTCTCAGTGCTGCTTGCTGTGCCGGGCACGCTGCCGTGGGCAGAGCTCTGCGTGACGGTTGCCATGACTTTCAGGACATCTTCTGCCGCATTAAACACTTGGCCAAGTGTTGACTGTTGGCTGGTAGCTTCTGGTTTAGGAGTCTCTGGAGCAGCTGTAAATGGCGCGATGCTGTTTATCCAAGTAAAAGCTGTTGGGCCCTCTGATTCCGGAGTAGGTTCCGCTGGTAACCCATCAATCAAATCTCCTCCATAATCATAAAGCCCTGACTCTCTGGGTACAGCAATCTGAACACGATCGTACTTCTTGCACCTTTTAAATATGATCAGAAATAATGAAAGCCTTGAGTTATTCTGTTCATAGAATCATAGAATCCCTACAGTGCTGAAGAAGGCTGAAGGTCTGCACCAACTCTCCAAGAGAGCACCTTACCAATGTCCTATCCCCATATATTTACCCTGCTAATTCCTCTAACTTCCACATCCTGGGACACAGAGACAATTTAGCATGGCCAATCCACCTAACCTGCACATCTTAGGACTGTGGAAGTAAACCGGAGCATCCCCACAAAGACCAGGAAGAACACGTAAACTGAAGGCCAGAATTGAACCCGGATCCCTGGCACTATGAGGCAGTAGTACTATCCCGCTGTGTCACTGCAGCATCCCAAATACAAAGGTTTTCCATTGCATCATCCCACCATTTGTATCATTTAATCAGTATTAAAACCACAGACGCATGAACACTGTTAGCAGTAAAATTAATTTGCTGGAGTATAAAATTAGAAAAATCCCTTCTTTAATGATCACAAACCAGGATTGACATTTTAGCTGATTCCTGAATTAAAATAGTTAATTGGCAGTGCTCTGGATGAACCAGACTTTAAGATACTGTTTGACAAATGTGAGTAGAATTTAAGATGAAGTTCGATCTGAATCTCTTCCCAATGTAACCGCTAAAAATTTTAATATGGATTTTTTTTTCCATGAGTATGGTAAATGTGAAACAGTAATTGTCTTAAAAATGGGGCTTTCATTGTTTTCATACAACAAAATGCCCAAAGTCTAATTACAAGCCATAGTTTCACAGAATCATCAAAACCCTACAGAAGGAAGCTATTTGGCCCATCGAGCCTGTACTGATAACAACCCCACTGAAGCCCTATCCCTGTAATCCAATGTATTAATCCTGATAGTTCGCCTGACACTAAAGGTCAATTTTAGCATGGCCAATCCACCTAACCTGCACATCTTTGGACAGTGGGAGGAAACCAGACTCCCAGAAGAAACCCATGCAGACATGGGGAAGACATGCAGACTCCACTCAATCACCCAAGGCCGGAATTGAATATATGCTCCTGGTACTGTGAGGCAGAAATACTAACCACTGTGCCACCGTGGTTCATAGTGACAGAAACTACGTTGTTATCTAATTCTGAAGTACAGGAAAGAATACATACAACAATGTTAACAACAACTTCTATTTATATCACTGTTACATAATAAAACATTCCAAAGCACCTCACAGGAGGATTACAAAACAAAATATGACATCATGCTGCAAGAGGAGGCATTAGATCAGATGGCCAAAGGCTTGGTGTAAGAGGTGGATTTTAAGGAATATATTAAAGGAGGAAAAAGGGAAGCATGGTGGCACAGTTGTTAGCACTGCTGCCTCACAGTGCCAGGGACCCAAGGTTCGATTCCAACCTCGGGTGACTATCTGTGTGGAGTCTGCACATTCTCTCCATTTCCTCCAGGTGCTCCAGTTTCCTCCCACACTCCAAAGATGTGCGGGTTAGCTACACATTGGCCATGCTAAATTGCCTCTTAGTGTCAGGGGACTAGCAGGTTAAATATGTGGGGTTCCAGGGCTAGAGCCTGGGTGGATTTTGTTGTTGGTGCAGCCTGGATGAGCCAAATGGCCTCCTTCTGCACTGTAGAGATTCTATGTAAAAGTGAGGTGGAGCGGTGTAGGGAGACAATTTCAGAGTTGATGACATAGACAACTGAAGGGAGACTACCAATGGATGCACAAAACCAGAATTAGATTGGCACAGAGAGCTCAGAGGATTGTGAACAGGAGGAGATTATAGCGATAGTGAAGGGAGTGCGACTAATGATGGGATTTGAAAGCAAGGATGAGAACTTTTAAATCAGGCCATTGCTTGACTTAGAACCAATATAGGTCAGCAAGCACAGAGGTAACAGGGGTGATGGGTCGGTTAGGACACAAGCAGCAGAGTTCTGGGTGACATCAAGTTTATTAATCATAGAGTCTCTACAGTGCAGACAAGGCCATTTGGCCCATCGAGTCTGCCCTGATCCTCTGAAAGTTGGGGTGGATTGGCAAAAATTGCTCCTTAGTGTCCAGGATGCATAGATTCAGTGGATTAAGCATGATCAATGTGCAGGCTTACAGGGCAGCCAACCCTCTGCCCTGTAACCCTGAACATTAAGCAAGCCTGATCCACTGAGTCTACACATCCTGAACACTAAGGTGCAATTTTAGCCAACCCACTAACCTGTGCGTCTTTGGACTTTATTAAGGATAAAATGTTGGAGACCAGCCAGAATTGTATTAGTCAAGCCTAGAGTTTGAAATGGCATAAATGAAAGTTTCATAAGCAATGAGCTAAGATAGGGGTAAAGTCCAACAATGTTACAAAGATGGAAAGAGACAGTCTGTCAGCCAATCTATACTTAGAAGTCTACCTCAGTCAAATATCACCAGAAGGTTGTAAACACTCTCATTCAGTCTCATATTGTTGCCATGCAGTGGGATAGAGTCAGTAATTAGGGAGTAAAAAACACTTGCTTCAGCCTTCACAATACTTCATTGAGGGAAATTTTCTGCTCACCCAATACTGGATATTAGATTCGCAGCCTAATAACTTGACAGCGTAGGAGAGATGGCAGTGAGGTGCAGCTGGATTTTATCAGCAGGAATATTAAGCCAGTGAGTCTGAGTAACGTTGCTCAGGAGGCAGCGTGTAGATGAGAAATAAAAGTGAGATCTTAAAGATTATACCGTAATGGAAATTGAAAACAAATAAGTAAATTTGCATTGGTGAAGAACGCTTCTGTGCCAGTGTGCAAAAAGAAAATAAACTTGTTTCTCAAGAATAGGATTATGATTTCAGCACGTGGTCCAGAGGAAATCTTGACTCACAGTCTATTGCTCTTAAGACATTCGGGAAACTAAAGATTTTCTGTGATACATTCAGGTGTATCTCATTAAATACAGATATTCTTTGAACTGACAGACATAGCTTTGAAGTTGACTCATTGAGGCATGAGAAATCGGAACAATACAAAGAAACATATGCCTGCGATTTGCAATGTGTAGTCCTGTCTGTTGTCTTGGCTACTTCATTTACAACACGGGGGATTATTACAATGTGGACTTACCAGCCGTACCAGTATCTTTCCACACACTGCTCCTCATAGACTAGGTCAAAGCAGGGGACTTCCAACACGTTGAAAAATGCCTGTCCCACAATCCGGGAGGATGTGTCATTGACTCTCCTTAAGCACTGCTTTAGCCTGAAGGGAGAAGACAGGGAACATGTGAGCGAACCCATAGAAAGAGGAGGCAACTCTGAAGATTTACATCTGCAAATTTGTCACTTAACTTTGTTCCCTTTCGTGTTATCTCTTGCCCTTTAATCCCCTTTTAACGTAGTCCTCAGTTATACTTTTATTAAGCTAGCAAGCGGTAAGTGCAAAGTGTGTTCTTGCAAATGAGGCAATTTTAAATCAAATATCCCAAATTGCAGAGCACCCGCATCCATTCTCATTACATTCTTTTTCCACAATCCTATGTCAGTTCCTTGGAATAGCAAGCATCTCTTCCACCTTCCCCTAATACCTCCCTCTTCCAAGTCACCAATCAGTGAAAGAACGGGGAAAGGATTAGAAGGGCAGGATGGTCACTACCTACGCAATATCACAGTCACAGTGGCTGAGCGTGTGCAATCTGAAGTTGCGATGGCCATAGGAATATGCGAATGGGTAAATCACGTGCTCGCAATGGTCATGCTCCCGGCAACACTTATCCGTTTCGGTGTACTCGCCTGGTTTAGGGGATTGGGAAAGAGAGAACAAAAAGAAAAATACAATTCACACATCTGTTAGAGAAACATAGAACTTAGGTGCTGGAGTAGGCCATTCGGCCCTTCGAGCCTGCACCACCATTCAATATGATCATGGCCGAACATGCACTTTCAGTATCACACTCCCACTTTCTCTCCATGCCTCTTTTAGTTATAAAAACTCCATGCCCCTTTAGTTATAAGGGTCACATCTGGCTCTCTCTCGAACAAATTGGCCGCAACAGCTTTCTGTGGTAGAGAATTCCACTGGTTCGCAACTTACTGAGTGAAAACACTCTTCCTTATCTCAGTCCTCAATGGCTTACTCCATTAAAATCGCTTTCAAATCATCCGGAGCAGTCAAGAAACGAGCGTTACCGACCTCACTTTCTGAACAGAGTTTGAAATATGTGGGATCTTAGCTGTAACGCAAGCTTAATCTGCGTTCAAGTACATCTAAGAGGTGCTGGAGACCACCCTTATTTCCAAACTCAAGACTAGAAACATTGGGTGGAATTTTATCGACGCTTTTGCCCGAGGGTCATCCGGTCCTGTCCGAGGTCAACGGAGGATGCCCTTCTCCAAAGCTCACCCACCCCCGGAATTGGAGAGAATAGAGCCAATGGCTGGGATTTTACTGGCACGCCTCTGCAATTGGGACAGGCGTGCCAGCAAAATTCCGGCTGTTGGCTCTGTTCTGTCTCCAAAGATGCTGTCAGATCTGCTGGGATTTTCCGGCATTTTCTGCTTTTGACTGTTTCAGATTCCAGCATCTGTAGTATTTTGCCTTTATTTTAAGCCTGAGTTGCGCCCATTGCTATTTTACGCTGGAATTTCCGGAACAGCCGCTTCTGTCTTTGAAGACCCCCCCAAATGAGTTTGTTTCGGGCTATTTCCTTTTAAGTTTTGATGTCCAGTTACCCAGATGGTCGTAGCTGTCGGCGTTGCTCCCAGCGCCACACCACAGGGTGCCGGGGTAGGTGAAGCCCCTCTTACTCCGGCGAAGCAGGCTGTCTCCGGAGGGCAGGCGGGAGGCAGGGGGATCCGGGCCGGCGGCGTGGGGCTGGGAGGACAGGCAGCGGGCTCTCTCGCTGTGCCAGCGGGCTGCGGGCAGGGGAGACCGGGATGCCCTCAGCCGGCACTGCCGCACGAAGGAGATGACGGCCAGCCTCTCCCGGTTCAGCCGGCAGCCCGCCGCTGTCCACTCCAGCAGCTGCGCCCCGTCCGAGATCCGGCCGAAACTTCCGGTGCCGCCGGCGGAGCTTTGGGCGCAGTACATGCCGCTCATCATGTAGCCGGCGCCGCCGCTCCCCGGGAGGCAGCTGGCCAGCAGCAGGACGAGGGACCACATTGCAACCGGCCACTTTCAGCACCACAGACAACTGACAGCGCTGCCTCCCCACACTCTCCTTCTAAAGATACATTTACAAACTGCTCCCCCTGCTTACGGCAGCTCTGACCGCCAGTTACCTCGGAGCAAGCCTTTATAAACGGGAGGGAGCGAGGGAGGGGAGCTGGGTGGGCAGTGATTCCCCTCGCCACCAGAAATCGGATGATATTTAAGCACCTCTCAGCGTTCACTTTCCCAGAGATTTATCAAGACTCCCCCCCCCCCCCCCCCCGCCGGCCACCCCACCACGATGCTGCACAAACAGCCTTTTCAGCAATGTATTGTTATTCGGTTTCTGATTTCTTTCATTTATCCTTGCTTCCCCGGGAAAAGGTTCGAGAGGCAAGGCAGCAGAAGTGAGTGAGTACACACTCACACCCGGGTGAAATTGAACCTGCTGAAGGTAAAAAGTGTTTGAAACCTGCTTCAAACCCGACTTTTACATTGAGAAGCCAACTCGCCTCCAAACAAAAAGAAATTGCTGCGGTATGTCATTAAAATGCTACATCTGGTTAAGTCTGAGAGTCACCCCACCTGTCGTATTTGGCAATTTGTACGCCTTTACGTTTAGTTGTTAACGTATTTACACTGCAATGAAGTTACTGTGAAAATCCCCCCAGTCGCCATACTCCGGTGCCTGTTCAGTTACACTGAGGGAGAATTCAGCATAGCCAATGCACCTAATCAGTACATCTTTCCGACTGTAGGTAGAAACTGGAGTACCCGGAAGAAACCCACGCAGACAGGGAGAACAAACAAGCTCTGCACAGACAGTGACCCAATCTAGGACTGGAACACAGGAACTTGACGCTGTGAAGCAGCAGTGCTAACCATTATGCCACCGTGCTGCCCCTGAAGGTGAGCAGGGCTGTTTGATACCTGCTTCAAACCCAACTTTTACATTAATGAAAATCGAGAGCCAAACTTGCATCCAAACATGTTGAAAATATTGGGGATTCACAATACAATGCGATATCTAGTTACGTTTGAGACACACCGTGTGTAGTAGTTGTCAATTTGAACTCTTTAGAAAAAATAATACATGTAGAATTACCCACATTGATAGATCAGGTTATTTTATCAAACTCCACCCTCCCATAAAAAAGGAAATTAGTTATAGTTCTTGGGCTATAGGGATCAAAAGGTATAGGGACAGCAATGATGCAGTGGTATTGTCACTGCATTAGTAATTCAGAGACAGAGGCTAATGCTCTGGGAATCTGGGACAGATGGTAAAATTTCAATTCAATGAAAATCTGGAATTAAAGGTCTAAGGATGATTGTGAAACAATTGTCATTTTTTTACAATTGTTGTAAATTCACTAATGTCCTTTAGAGAAAGAAATCTGCCTGGTCCTTGCCTGGTCCGGCTGACATGTGACTCCAAATCCACAGCAATGTAATTGACTCTTGACTAGTCTCGGGGATGGCCCAGCCAACAACACCTACAACCCATGAATGAATACAAAAGATATTGAATTTGCTGACCAGCCATGATCATAATGAATGATGGAGCAAATTCGAAGGCCCACTCCACTTTCAATATCTAATCCAGTAGTAACTCTGTCCACCTCCCACTTCTTTTTCCACTCCTACCATCTCATTTGGTGCTTCAATACAGCACTGATACAATCTCTGAGACAAAGTCTTGTCTTCCTCTGTGTAAAAGGTTCTCCCTGGCACTCCCACGGTATTTATTCCGAGGGTGCCCACTGGCTGGGAAGTAACTAAGGATGCTCTAGGGATGTTGTGGAAGTCTTTCTTTAGGGTTCCGCCACCTTCATAGAATCATGCAGCACTGAAGAGGCCCTTCAGCCCATTGAGTCTGCACCAACACATTAGAAACACCTGAACTCCCACCTAATCCCATCTCTCAGCACTTGGCCCATATGTCTGAATGTCATGATGTACCAAATGCTCATCCAGATACTTCTTAAAGGATGTGAGGCAACCCACCTCTATCAGACTCCTCAGCAGCACATTCCAGACCATTACCACCCTCTGGGTAAAAAATAATTTTCCTCATATCCCCCCTATACCTCCTCATCTGAACCAATGTCCTCTCATGACTGACCCTTCTAGGGGAGCAGCTGTTCCTTGTTCACTCTGTCTATGTCTCTTATAATCCCATACGTCTCAATCAGATTGCCCCCACTCTCTTCCCTGCTCACCTTCCCTCTCCAGAACACATCCCCACTCCACAGAAGCAAGGTACCATCATTCCTGGATGGCTTCCACACTGCAGGTGTCCAGCAGTAGCTCACACCAGTAACAATAAATCATAAAGTAAGCTGACATTATTGTTTTACTCTGTGCTAATCACCTCCTGATGCACAAGGAGCCCAGAAAGTTTCCTCTAGAGGCAAGCAGCACAGTGCAGTCCTGCAACAAAGCTGCAATTCCAATCAATATTGAGAAAAGATCAACCAACAGCTAATGGCCCGTACTCCTGCAGCCGCGGTCTTACCGGAGCATTGGCAGTTCACCCATGGCTGCCTCGGTAGGTACAACATGTGCAGAATGGTGTACACTGATTCGCAAGTAAATACCATGTCACAAGATGAGTAGGAAGTAAACTACACCTGGTTAATTCTTCCAGTGCCACTCAGAGTTAATCTGATGTCTTTTACCTTTTAATCCTAACACCTCCTTCTCTCCACTTATCCTCTACCCACAACCCTTCCCATGGGGAAGATACAGTTTTCCATTTATTCTACCCCTTGCAGTCCGGTCCAATTTGGGAAAGCTACCAGATGGTGAAGGGAGTCATATTTTGAAGCACTTATGCTGCTTATACTGGCCTGAAATTGAGAACCATGACAATGCAACGGAAAAAAGTTTATTTATCAGTGTCACATGTAGACTTACATTAATATTGCAATGAAATAACTGTAAAAATCCCTAATCGCCACACATTGGCCATGCTAAATTTTCTCACAGTGAACCTAGGTTTGCTGTGGGAAAATTTAGCATGGCCAATGCACTTAACCAGCATTTTTTGTGGACTGTGGGAGGAAATCTGCACAGACACAGGGAGAACGTGCAGAACCCACACAGACAGTGACCTAACTGGGAGTTGAACCTGGGTCCCTAGTGCCATGAGGCAGCTGTACTCACCACTGTGTTACTGTAATGTTACACTAGTGTGATGTAAACTTTGCATAAGAAAAGATGGCAGGGCTTTTCTCCACTTTTCCAGAGGTGTTAAGCCCAGGTGTTTGAGTGCCTTGTGGAGTGTAGTTTAGGATGGGAATAGGGAGGGTAGGGCGGAGGGAAATGGTCAAAAAAATCCCATGGAGAGGCAGATTCCTCCCTGGTCTGTTGACCAGTATTCCTCAGTGGGTACAATATAGAACAAGTGTCAGGTGTAGTGTAAATACAAGCCTTTGTGGAAATCTTCAAATCTAGAACTATTTTGACATCCCTGCAAAGGTACGTTCTCTTTCTTCCCTGAGATGTGAGATTGGACGTTGGAAAGGATCCATCACCCCGTGTCAAAAAATTGGCACTCTCTCCAAAATCTCTTCGAAACTACGAATATGAGAGGTGATGTATTCAATATTTAACAGCTTGGAACATTCATTGGTCTTGTCCACGGAACTGGGTAGAGACTGGCGGAAGCACTTTGTAAAGTGATTTTATTGCCTGCTTATCATTGTAAGGCTCCACTATTGCACCAATAATTTAGTTACATATTTCTCAGAACATAGAAATACTTAATCTGAATCCTTTCAAATCGCAATTCTAAAAGCAGGCCCCCAAACCAGCCTTCCTTTAACAAATACAGTCTGTGCCAAATTCCTTGTGAAAGATGAAAACAAAATTTGCCTTCAGCAGAGAAAAGAAAGAGAATCTGAGGCTCTGAGAAACGTGCTTAGCCATTCCATTGACTTTTCCCCGGATTCCTTTGTTCTATCTCGCAGCCTATAAGAAGGATCCGTAAACTTGAAGGTCCCACAGCGATCAAAGAGGGATACAACTGATGTAAAATCATACGAGGGAACATGCGATGTTGTATCCTTTTCCAGGGAAGGGTAGGAAAGCCATATCCACTGTTCAAAAAGAAGTCCCTGACCCAATTCCCCGGCAAAACCTCCTGATGGAGAGTATGCTAATTACCATTGCTCGTTTACAACACACACACACAAAAGCCGCACAACGTAATGCTTACCTTTTTTTTCATTTCAACTTGAAAGCTAAACAATCCCTTTTAAGCAGTGCCAGAAATTAAAACAGAGCTTAGCAATGTATCCCTGCCAAATTCAGATACAGATGTTACCACTTCATTCAAACAGTTGTATTATTTTGCCCGCTGAAGATCACTTTAAAACATTCCTTGTTCTCCCTTTCATTTATTCCCTCAGTACACTTCTTAAGGTCGAGTCTACTAAATATTCACCAAGAGGGGTTCTACCGTCCTTTCTTCCCCATCCAATTTCATCTCCGCCGGAATTAGAATTATTCATGTTTCTTTACAGATGAGAAATGTACCTGGTAAAAATCTTTTGTTGTCACTCTGTCCTGCCTGAGAGGTACTGAAGGCAAACGGGCAACTTGCTAAACTTCTTTACAGTGTATTTACAAAGTGTGCATATAAGCAGGTCCAGGAGGGATTAGCGCCACAAACTTCTTTCCCACGCGGGGTAACTAGCGGTCACTCAGCTCTGGACTCCCCCATTCACTCTTGGCACAGTGATGGAGGGGTGGGAGCACTCAAAGCGAGGGGTTACTGCAGGTTATTCCTGAGAACCGACGTTATGATATGCTGTAGAAAGGCACGTGGTTTACTGCAGAGAAAAGTCTGGCAGAAGATATATTTAATGAAGGGCTGCTGGCGGCACTGAGGGTTCATTTACACCACAATGGGATTTGTTCTCCGTGTGGGAAGCTCGCTCAAATTTGCCTGATCTACGGGCACCCGGCTCGGGGAGAGGGGAGGGGATAGGGAAGGTGGAGGACCTCCCAGTGAACCTGCTCCTGGCCAAACTCACCATAGTAAGAAGTTCTCAACTTTCCACACACCGGAAGGAACAGCGTTTCCAAAAGCTTGTGGGTCAAATAAACTGGTTGGACTTTAACTTGGTGTTATGAGACTTCTTATTGTGTTTAACCCAGTCCAACGCCAGCATCTCCACATCAAATTCATCATAAACAGGTCCAGGCAGCAGACAAGTTCCGACCCGACTATCTGCCAATCTACCGTGGTTACATTCACAGATATATTTCCTGAGGAGGGAACGTGCAGAATCCTTGGGTACTGCTGAGGCCTTCCATTAGGTCCTACAGAGGTTGGGGTGTATTATTGAAACTTTTAATCACATTTTATTTTGATGTTTTAAGTTTCCTTTACTTTTTTTTGTTTGTATCTCCTGCAGCCCTCCCCCTTTTAAAGGGCTCCCCTTTTTACATTGTCCCTCAGTTTGTTTGATTTGGTTGATTTGTCAAAAGGATTGGCTCACTCAATTCGGCTCCCCAGCCATGTGAAGTCCATACTGTGATGAGGGGAGTGCATTGCCTTGTGACTCGCGCTGATTTTACACCAGATTTTCCCAAGTCTTTCAGTCTCCCGATTGCCAGAGATGGGACATAATTTAGGGAGTGCACATCAGGATCTGGACATGCGATGTAATTGCATGGGAAGTCTAAAATTCTACTCGACTGATTTCTGCTGCACGGGACCCTCTGTGAATGTCTCCCGCCCTAAGCTCAGGGCCGAGACTTGGGTCAGATATACGGAATTTACCAGCATACGTGCCCTGGACGTGTTTGCACAGTTTCATAAATGATTGGATTCAGTGATCAAACAGCATCACTCAACTGAGCAGCACAATCGACCTGCTACTCTCTCTATCCCGCCACCACTCTGAGCCGACCCAACTAACACCCCCTGATGAGTTACCTAAATCTTAGTCACCTGACTACAACCTGCCGCATCCATCTGAATATCCCCCACCACCAAACTATCTTGATGTGATCATCCCACATCTTAGTGGTAGTTGGTAGCATGGCTGAGTGGTGTAAGATGCTGGATTTAGGTTCTAGTTACTATGGAGGTGTAGGTTCAAAGCCCACTACTGCCAAAATTCCACTTTATCAGATCTTTCTGTTCAATAAAACTCCTCCTGATGGGTTGAAAACAGCTGATGTTTGCAGTGCTGTAATTTATGGTGCCACAGTGGTTAGTACTGCTGCCTCACCGTGCCAGCGACCCAGGTTCAATTCTGGGCTGTCTGTGTGGCGTCTATAAATGGTGAAAAGCTGCAGCATGTGACGATGTAGAGGGACCTGGGGGTCCTTGTGCACGAATCACAAAAACACAGTATGCAGGTGCAGCAGGTGATTAAGAAGGCAAATGCAATGTTGGCCTTTATAGCTAGGGAGATAGAATATAAAAGTAGAGAGGTTCTGTTGCAGCTGTACAGGATGCTGGTGAGGCCACAACTGGAGTACTGTGTGCAGTTTTGGGTGCCGCATTTGAGGAAGGATATATTGGCCTTGGAGGAGGTGCAGAGAAGGTTTACTAGGCTGATACCGGAGATGAGAGCGTTGGATTATGAGGAGAGACTGAATAAGCTAGGTTTGTACTCTGTGAAGTTTAGAAGGCTGAGAGGGGATCTTATAGAAATGTATAAGATGATGAAGGGGATGAATAGGGTAGAGGTTGAGAAACTCTTCCCGCTTAGCAAAGATAGCAGGACTACAGGGCACAGCCTCAAAATTAGGGGGGGTGCGGTTCAGATCGGAGTTGCGAAGGGGTTTCGTCACGCAAAGGATGGTGAATCTTTGGAATTCTCTGCCTGATAAGGTGGTGGAGGCTTCCTCGCCGAATATGTTCAAGTCAAGAGTAGATAGGTTTTTGATTGACAAGGAAATTAAGGGTTACGGGGAGAAAGCGGGAAAGTGGTACTGAACCACTACAGATCAGCCATGATCTTATTGAATGGCAGGGCAGGCTCGAGGGGCTGGATGGCCTACTCCTGCTCCTATTTCTTATGTTCTTATGTTCTTATACATTCTCCCCTTGTCTGTGTGGGTTTCCTCCCAGTGCTCCAGGTTCCTCCCACAGTTCAGATTGTGCAGGTTAGGTGAATTGGCCATGTAAAATAGTTCCTTAGTGTCCCTGGTAAACGCAGGGATTGAGGGGGGAGGGGTTACAGGAATAGGATGAAGGTGAGGGCCTAGATGGGATGTCCTTTTGAAGAATCAATACAGACCCGATGACCTCCTTCTGCTCTGTAGGCATTCTACTCTAATTATCCCCCGCCCCTCCTCCACCAATCTGCTTACCCATTCACTCACTACATCCATTTAACCCACCTACCCACTTCACCCATTTACTCACTTTCGGAGAGACTTGGACCTTTAAATACTTACCTATTTACAGCATCTACAGTGGTGACAAGAAGCTGGCTCCTCCCTTCTGTCTCTTCTTATAACTGATGGTCTTCCCCTGGAGAGGCTGCGCTGACCATTTGATGCTTCAGTTGAGATTGAAGATAAGGATCTCAGAAATCTTTGTGGGCAGCGTCAGTGTGCAGACTAGAAGATCTGGTCTGTGATCCGGACAGGTATTTCCATGCATTTCTTCAGTCAGTTGCATTTGCATACCAACTGGGGGGACCATAGACCTGGATTCTATGTAGAAATGAATGTAATCAGCTGGCAGCGGCACAGTGGTTGGCACTGCTGCCTCACAGTGTCAGGAATATGGGTTCGATTCTTGGCTTGGGTCACTGTCTGTGCGGAGTTTGCATGTTCTCCCCATGTCTGCTGGGTTTCGTCCGGCTGCTCCGGTTTTCTCCCACAGTCCGAAATGTGTGCTGGTTAGGAACATTGGCCATGCTAAATTCTTCGTCAGTGTACCCAAACAGCGCGAGAATGTGGCAACTAGGGGTTTTCACAATAACTTCATCGTAAGCCACTTGTGACACTAATAAATAAATTTAATAAAAACTAAAAACGCATGCAAATTTCCAAACAACCTTTCAAAAGACAGTTGGGGCTGAACACTGCAGCAGCAGGTAAGAACATAAGAAATAGGAGTAGGAGTGGACCCTATAGCACCTTAAGCCTGCTTTGCCATTCAGCTGACTCAGTGGCTGATTTTTCTTCCTGTACCCCACTTTCCTACCTACACTTCATATCTCTTGATTCACTTAGAAACTAAAGATTGGTCTATCTCAGCCTTAAATATATTCATGATAGAGCACCCACCAACCTCTGGTGGAGAATACACAGATTCTCAAACCTTTGTGTGAAGAAATATCTCCTCGTGTTGGTCCATAATGATTAACTTACTGAAACCATGCCCCTATATTCTCGATTCCCCAGCCAAAGGAGACAACCTCTCAGTGTCAAGACCCTTCAGAATCTTGTATGTTATAATAAGATCATCTCTCATTCCTCTAAACTCCAGAGAATATCAAACTGATTTACCTCTCATCATAGGACAACCCTCAATCCAATGACCAATCTAGTGAACATTCTCAGCACCGCCTACAATGCAAATATATTCTTTCTTAGAAATGGAAACCAAAACTAGTGTTACAGTCATAGCTAGAGTGTAGAGAAAGGTCAACTTAATGCAAGGTAAATCCATTCAAAAGTCTGATAGCAGTAGGGAAGAAGCTGCTCTTTAATTGGTTGGTATGTGATCTCAAACTATTGTATATTTTTGCAGAAGGATGAAGGTGGAAGATGGAATGTCCGGGGTGTCTGGGGTCCTTAATTATTAAGGTCTAGTCTCATCAAAACCCTTCTTTATTCTTGTTCTTCAATTCCCTTGCAATATTGATCAACATGCCACTTGCCTTCCTAATTGCTTATTGTGTCATGTGATCCTCGCACAAGTACATGCACCATCTAAAAATATCAACATTTAGAAATTTCACATCTTTTAAAAAAATCCTGCTTTTCCATTCTTACTGCTGGAATAAACCTCACACTTCCTACATCTTACTCCATCTGCACATTGCCTATATTATTTTATGTTGTCCTTACAGCTCGTATGGGTAGCATGACGGCACAGTGGTTACCCCTGTTACAGGTTTAAATGATGGTACAACTGCAATGTATGTAGTCAGTGGTGCTATTTAAGCCAAGTTTCATAAATAACACCCAGGGCAATATAACGGCACAG
Source organism: Sphyrna mokarran (assembly GCA_024679065.1). NCBI lineage: Eukaryota > Metazoa > Chordata > Chondrichthyes > Carcharhiniformes > Carcharhinidae > Sphyrna > Sphyrna mokarran. The sequence continues at coordinate 22,501,938 of JAGIQG010000022.1, read as the reverse complement.
TGGTTAGAATTGCTGTCTCACAGCGCAAAGGACCCAGGTTCGATTCTTGCCTTGATTTGAGTTGATTTATTATTGTCACATATATTAACAGACAGTGAAACTTATTGCTTCTTGTGCACTATACAGACAAAGCATACCATTCATAGAGAAGGAAACAGGAGGATGCAGAATGTAGTGTTACAGTCATAGCTAGGGTGTAGAGAAAGGTCAACTTAATGCAAGGTCAATCCATTCAAAAGTCTGACAGCAGCAAGGAAGAACTACTCTTGAGTTGGTTGGTATGTGATCTCAAACTTTTGTATGTTTTTTCTGAAGGATGAAGATGGAAAAGAGAATGATCGGGGTGCCTAGGATCTTTAATTATGCTGTCTGCTTTGCCGAGGCAGCGAAAAGTGTAGAGTCAATGGATGGGAGGCTGGTTTGTGTGATGGATTTTGCTACATTCACAACCTTTTGTAGTTCCTTGCAATCTTGGACAGAACTGCAGCCATACCAAGCTGTGATACAATCAGAAAAAATGCTTTCTATGGTTTGTGAGAATTATAACTGAGCTGCCAGATTTCCTTAGTCTTCTGAGAAATGGAGGCATTGGTGGGCTTTCTTAACTATAATTTCATCATGAAGGAACCAAGACAGGTTGTTGGTGACCTGGAACCTAAAAACTTGAAGCTTTCAATTCTTTCTACTTTGTCCCCGTTGGTGTAGACATGGGTCACTGTCTGTGCAGAATTTGCACAGTCTCCCCATGCCTGCGTGGAGTTCCTCCAACAGTGTGAAAGACGTGCTGGTTAGGTTGACGCTAAATTCTCCATCAGTGTACCCAAACAGATGCCGGAGTGTGGCGACTAGGAGATTCTCACAGGAACTACATTGCAGTGTTAATATAAGTCTACTTTGACACTAATAAATAATCTTAAACTCTGAGCGTCCTCTCCTCCCTAGCTTTGTTTTGTTTGATACATTATTCTTGGTCTTTTTAATATAGATTATAAATAGCTGAGGCCCCCGCACTGATCTTGCAGCATTCCTTTAGTTACAGCCTGGCAACTCAAAAATCTTCTGTTTGTCTTTCCTTTCACGGTCAAAGCTTTGATTCAAGGGGCGCTGGTACCAATACTGGGAAAATTCAGAGCAGTTCTACTGGCATTAGCTCACTTAAACTGCAGTGTCCTAGCAAATCGAATAATTAGTGCCGAGGGGTTGGGTAGGGCGGTGTCACAAGTGAGGCCAGTAGGCAGGGGGGGTGGGGATGTCAGGAGAAGGGTGGTTTATAAAGCTAATGGGAGAAATTGAGTCATAGAAATAGTGTAGTGGTTTGGTAAAGGCAAGCACAAAGCATTTGTAACAAAATAGGTAAACTCATGGTACAATGGAGATAAGTGGTTCAGATCTAATCAGCATTGCAAGAGAAATGGAGATGAATTTTCTTGAGATGACAGAAAGTTGGTTGCTGAGGCCAAAAGTGCAAGGCGACCCCGCTTCAGCCAACAGTGAGGCCCAAGGTGGTATATTTCTGACAGTGCCAAATTATGAGAAGGTTGCCGAGGTTACCATCCAATTAAAGATGCCAAACTGCACCCAAGACCTAACTGGACGACTGGCAGCAGGCACCACTAATGATGCTATTCTTTCATGGGATGTGGGCATCTCTGGAAAAACCAGGATTCGTTGCCCATCTCTAATTGCCCTTGAACTGAGTGGTTTGCTAGGCCATTTCTGAGGGCATTTAAGAGTCAATCACATTGCTGTGGGTCTGGAATCACATGTCGGCCAGACTGGGTAAGGATGGTAGATTGCTTCCCTTCAGTGAACTAGATGGGCTTTTACAACAGCCAATGATAGTTTCATGGTCACTATTACAGAAGATGACATGGTGGCACAGTGGTTAGCATTGCTGCCTCACAGCGCCAGAGACCTGAGTTCAATTCCCGGCTGGGTCACTGTCTGTGTGGAGTCTGCATGTTCTCCCTGTGTCTGTGTGGGTTTTCTCCCACAGTCCGAAAGATGTCCTAGTTAGGTGCATTCGCCATGCTAAATTCTCCTTCAGTGTACCCAAACAGCTGCTAGAATGCAGCGACAAGGGGGTTTTCACAATAACTTCATTGCAGTGTTATACAACTTAAGCCTACTTGTGACTAATAAATAAAAGTTTTTAAAAAACATTTAGCTTTAGATTTTAAATCTATTAATTGAATTTTAAAATCCACCAGTTGCTATGGCAGGATTTGAACCTATAACTCCAGAGCATTAACCTGAGCCCACTGGATTATTAGTCAGTGACATTACTACTATGCCACTATCTTCCCTCTATTATTGAGGTTACAACTTCAGTTAGAGGAAAGGGTGCCTCAAGGCTGACAGCCCTCAGAAGGAGTTATGGTAAGTTAGGGCAAGGCTAGGCTGCCCTGTCACTGGATAGTCTCTTCAGTGGTAGCTGGTCCTATCAGCCTGAGTAAAATGTTCCTGGATACATGAAGTAGTCCTTAATTGTCCACATAAGTGGCTCAACTGATCAGCAAGCGGTGATCAATCTGCCGATCTGGCAATTGCCAGTGGTGGGAAAACATCAGACACCCTTCCCAGCATCTTCTACCACTATTTTGCCAGCCCTCCCACCTCCCCGTCTCCTGCCAAGGGGTCACCAATATTCCAGCCATGATTACAAGGTGACCAAGATTGGGAAATAAATATTCCAGAAGTCACAACAATGTGAAGAGACAGTTGAATGGAAAATATCAAAGAATAACCTTGATAGTTAAGGATGACATGAGAACAATGGTGAGAAAGGATCTTAATCCATATACAGTGGAGATTAGGAATAACAAGAATCAGGAAATGCTGGTGGAAGTAGTTGTAGATGATAATCTACATCCCAGTGTACTTAAGGAAGTGGCTGTAGAAATAATGGATGCATTGGTGGTCATCTTCCAGGATTCTATAGGCTCCGGAACAGTCCCTGAAGATTGGCGGGGAGCTAATGTCACTCCATTAGTATTCAAAAAGGGAGATAGAGAGAAAACATGGAATTATAGACCAGTAACAACATCGGTAACAGGAAAAATTCTCAAATCCATTATTAAGGACTTTGTAGCAGAGCATTTAGAAAGTAATGGCAGGATCAGACAGAATCAATATAGATTTATGAAGGGGAAATCATGCTTAACAAATCTAATGGAATTCTTTGAAGATGTAAGTAGTAGAGTTGATAAGGGGGAACCAGTCGATGTGGTATATTTGGACTTCCAGAAAGTGTGACAAAGTTCCACACAAGAGATTATCGTGCAAGATTAAAGCACATGGGTTTGGAGGAAGTATATTGAGATGGATAGGAAAAGGGTTGGCAGAGAGGAAACAATGAGTAGGAATTAATGGACGCTTTTCAAACTGGCAGACAGTAACTAGTGGGGTGGCACAGGAATTGGTGCTGGGATCCAGCTATTCATATATATATTAATGATCTGGATTAGGGAACAAAATGTAACATCTTGAAGTTTGCAAGTGATACCAAGTTGAGTGGGAGGGTGAACTGTGATGAGGACGCAGAGATCCTTCAGTGTTCTGGACAGGTTGGGTGAGTGGGCAAATCAATGGCAGATCAGTATAATTTGGATAAGTGTGAGGTCATTCACTTTGGAAGCAAAAGCAAGAAAACAGATTATTACCTGAATGGCTGTAAATTGGGAGACAGGAGAGTGCAGCAGGACTTGGGTGTCTTTCTGCACCAGTCACTGAAGGTAAGCATGCAAGTGCAGCAGGCGGTAAAGAAGGCAAATGGCATGTTGGCCTTCATTGTGAGAGATTTCGAGTATAGGAACAGGAATGTATGTTGCAATTATACAGTACCTTGGTGAGGCCAAACCTCGAGTATTGTGTGCAGTTTTGGTCTCCTTTTCTCAGGAAGGATTTTCTTGTTCTTGAGGGAGTGCAGCAAAGGTTTACCAGGCTGATACCAGGGATGGTGGGACTGATGTCTGAGGAGAGATTGATTAAGTTAGGATTGTTTTCACTGGAGTTCGGATGAATGAGGAGGGATCTCACAGAGACTTATAAAATTCTAACAGGTATAGACAGGATAGCTGCAGGGAGGATGTTCCTGATAATGGGGGAGTCCAGAGTCAGGGGTCACAGTCTGAGGATTCGGGGTAAACAATTTAGGACAGAGGTGAGGAGACATTTCCTCACCCAAAGAATGGCGAGCCTGTAGATTCATTACCACAGGAGGTAGTTGATGCCAAAACATTGAATGCATCCAAGAGACGGTTGGATATAGCACTCGGAGCAAATGGGATCAAAAATAATGGGAAAAAGCAGAATTAGGCTATTGAGTTGATTGTAATGAATGGCAGAGCAAGCTTGAAGAGCCAAATGGCCTCCTCCAGTCCCTATTTTCTATGTATGTTCCAAGTTTCTATACTATTTGTTATGGATGTATAATTGTTTCTGACTGATTTTACAACAAGGAGAAAGATTTTCTGCAGTGCCATACCTACAGAATTTAAGTAACCTTACTGGGTTACTTAAATAAATCAATGCAACTTTATTTGTTATGTGTTGCCTGATTGAAATCTAACATGCACTCCATGTGATTAATTACACAGGGATGCATTGCTTTACAACATACAATATGTTATAATATACCCCAATATCATGAGCCATTATCTTGCAAATTAAACACTTCATAAAAACCCTACAGTATACATTTGGCCCATCGAGTCTACACTGACTACAGTCCCACTCATGCCCTACCCCAATATCCCTACATATTTACTTACTAATCTCTCTAATTTATGCACCTCAGGACACTAAGGGCAATTTTTAGCATGGCCCATCAACCTAACCTGCACATCTTTGGACTGTGGGAGAGAACCAGAGCACCCAGAGGAAACCCACACAGACACGAGGAGAATGTGAAAACTCCATGCAGTGACCCAAGCTGGGAATCAGACCCAGGTCCCCAGAACTGTGAAGCAGCAGTGCTGACCACTGTGCTACTGTGTCTGACACCACATTGATTGTCTTTTTCTAAATCCAAGTACACTGTATCAACAGGTTCTCATTTACCTACCCTATTAGATGCATCCCCAAAAGATTCTAATAAATTTGTCAAATACATTTTCCCTTTTGTAAAACCATATTGATGCTATTTACTCATGCTATGATTTTCTAAGGGCATTATTAAAATTTCCAAAGTAATAGACTCCTCATTTTCCCAATGACTGTTGTCAGCCAACTGCCCTGTGCTTCCCTATGTTTGCTTCCTCCCTTCTTTCTTGAAAAGCAGTCTCACATTTACTAATTTCCAAGTTGCTGGGACCTTTGAGGAATCTAGTGAATTTGGAAAATTATAAGCAGTGCATCTGCTACTAGGCAACACTGCAGCTTGAAGAAGGACCAGTGTATGAGGCTCGAAAGAAAGAGCGCTTGTCTGAGTTGACATTCAGTTAAGTTCAATGTACGCCTCATCCATCTTTTTCCGATGCTTTCCAATAATGCCCACTCTAATTCAGTACACAGAAGCAACAAAGGTCAGCCAAGCACCGCTTCCAGATTTAAGAGACTGTCAGTTTGCAGGCTCAGACTTGTAAGACCTCTTTGAGGATATAGACATCAGCAGGTTCATATCACTGGGCATATGAACTTTCTACAAAACGTCAAGAAGAAGTTGATAGTGGGGGTAAACATCACTCATCATTATCTGTGGGAATAGAGGATAGATATTATCACGCAGAAATTGTCTATTGATGTGAATTCAGGTTAATCTAGTATTCCATTGTGCTAATGTACGGAAATCTCTGCATCTTGTCACACACAATCTATACAGGCTGATTGTGGGAATCCTTTCTGTTGCGGGGGTGTTCTGTGAGAACATACAAAGTAACATGGCCTTGCTTCTCAATGCTCACTGCTGTTTGCAGCCTGGACTTCAGGAAAATCAATAATGATAGGAAACTGGATGACCCTAATTTGCTGTGATATTAAAGATGAGAAATTCACACCTCCTCCTATTGCAGACTGATTGATGTTGCAGTGATCACCGGAGTCTAGCTCAAACAGAATAGCACGCTAAAAGTTAAATGTAGTGATCACCATCAAAGGCACAGAGAAAGAAGTGTGGGTAGATAGTCTTTGCTGAAGGTCAAGCTACAGCACTTTACATACAGAGATGTCCTGCTGCCTTTTTCCTCAAGTACACTTTGTGTGTGCACATCTTCTGAGTTTGACCTTCATCTCATGCATGTTATTTACGTATAGCTGCTAAACACAGTTCCTACCTAGAGATGGTGAGGATTGGGTGTAATAATACTTGGCAGTGACAATCCATCTGCAATGCTTTTTGAAGTGTGCTCCTTCTCGTGCTTGACATCCCATTGTAATGCTATCCCCGCTTGACAGAAGTCCTCACTCTGGTTAAGAAGGGATTGAAAGAGAGGGTGACGGAAACCTGCTGGTGGTCCACAGTGAGAAATAGGTTCAAATCCATACTAAAATAGAGCAACACTGGAAATATCTAACAGATCAGAAAGCATTTGTGGAGAAAGAGAGTTAAATTTCACTGACATTGTGTCAGAATTATTCCAGGTCTGTATTGGTAGAATGGTAAAATAAAAAGTGTTTCTGAACTGCAGGAATTAGCTGGATGATGACTTGATTCAGTTGTCTGGAGCAGTGGTTATTATCCAAATTCTCAAATGCCTGACACAAGACCCTTATATTAGATTCACTACAGAATCAGGGCAGCATGCTGGCGCAGTAGTTAGCACTGCTGCCTCACAGCACTAGGGACATGGGTTCAATTCTGGCCTTGATTGACCACCTGTTTGGAGTTTGTACATTTTCCCTGTGTCTGCATGGGTTTCCTCCAGGTACTCTGGTTCCTCCCACAGTACAAAAGATTAGATGAATTGGCAATAGTGAATTGTCCCTTGGTGTCTCAAAATGTGTAAATTGGGAGGACCAGTGAGATAAATATGGTGGGAGTAAGATGATCTGTCGGAGAGTCGGTGAAGACTACATGGGCCGAATAGCCTCTTTCTGCACTGTAGAGATTCTATGATTCTATGCAGAAGCAACACCCTGGGAAAATATCATGCTTATCAAAATAATCCATGAGCTAGGAGCATCTACAAGACAAATCCAACAAGAGTAACTGCACTTTAGTCGACCATCAGAATCGTATAGCATGAATGCTATCATCCCAGTTTGAGCAATATGGTATTGGGTCCAACAAACAGGATCTCATTTCAGCTCTCTTACTCAAAACCTCATCCGAATAACATCCATCTCATCCAAAGTGATGAACTAGTGCATTCTCTCTCTGCAGCACGTTGTCAAGATTGACTTAATCCCCTTGAAATGTTCAAGACAGAACTACAAGAAACTCTGAAGTGAAGACTGGCTGACTAGTTGCCTTGCAGTTGAGGGGATTTGACATTTATAAAGTTTTGAGAAACTACTTCTGACCTTTGGGTGGTGTTTATTTCTTCCATTAAATCAATGCATTTAACTTCATTTTAGAATATCATCAGAACAGACAGCAAAAGTGGTGCAAATAGAAAATATAATCTACTTTCTATCCATTCACAGTCAGTGGGTGGAAAATACAGCCCATATTACATAAGATGCAAAATTATTGATAAGGAATTAGAAGAAAGTAATCTCAATGTTGTTTTGATACCTGGTTTAATCCTTCTAACTTTTAGTTAGTTAGTAAGTTCTTGATTTCTTTATTGTTTTCCTCATTTGTGCAATAAGCACAATCAGCACTCAATCTCATATTAATTATTAAAATAATTAAATATATAAAACAATTGATATGTTTCAAAGAATTAATCTTATTTGCAGTGTAAGAGTCTAGAACATCTAGGGTAAATGTGGGAGAGGTTACAACCACATACTGATGTAAGAGAACACATGACCTGTAACGAGGGCTTGGTGAAATGTTGGTCAGAGCTTTTGTGTAGTAGCAAACATGAAGACAGCTCCTAGTTTGAACCCTTTACTGTACGTTCATATAGTTCATAGATCATAGAAACCCTGCATTTTGCAGAAGGAGGCTACTTGGCACACCGAGTCTGCGCTGACAACAATCTCACCCTCCACAATGCAACATATTTACCTCATAATCCCTCTAAGTTACACATCCCAGAATACTAAAGGTCAGTTTAGGATGGCCAATTAACCTAACCCGCACATCTTTGGATTGTGGGTGGAAACCGGAGCATCCGGAAGAAACCCACACAGACACAGGGATGATGTGCAAACTCCACACAGACAGTGACTCAAATCGAGAATTGAACGCATAATAAATGCATATAGTTAAATGACTAAAGACTGCACAGACTTCATTAAGACCATCAAAATAGTATCTAACACCCTACAATACTAATTATTTAAAACAATTAATATATTCCTGCTTTTTTTAAACAAATCAACAAAATTAGTTTATACCCTTGTGGCACAATGTCTAATGGATGCATATGGATTTGTGTTTTTAAAGACTGCAATTTTCTTTTGTTTTTTTTCAAGGAATGAATGGAGCGACACAATGGCACAGTGGTTATCACTGCTGCTTCACAGTGTCAGGGAGCAGGGTTCAATTCTGCCCCTTGGGTGATTGTGTTTCTGGAGTTTGCACGTTCTCCCTGTGTCTGTGGGAGCTCCCAAATCTAAAGATGTGCAGGTTAGATGGATTGGCCATACTAATATGTACTGCTGTTTTCCAAGATGTGTCGGTTAGGGGGCTTAGTGGGGTAAATACATGGGCTACAGGAATGCTCTGTTGTAATGCTGGTGCAGACTCGATGGGCCGAATGACCACCTTCTGCTCTGCGAGGATTTTATGATTCTACGAATGCAGGCCAGCATTTATTGTTCATCTCTTAGGTAATGGTGAGCTGCCTTTTTGAGTTGTTAGATCTCCCTGACTATACAGGGATAGATAGGTAACTTTGGCGTAATCTCAGCAAGGTGATCTGGATACAGCGGGCTGGCCAAATACAGGTTCTTCCTCTCAGCTCCCGTATTTCAGTTGTTAGTAAAGAACATCGGGCGATCTGACAAAGTCTGGTGATTGGGGTGAGGGTCCTGTCAGAGGAAATGTTCAAAAACGGGGGATGGGGTGGTCACAGAAACAGCGATTGTTACATCAAGCGAACTACATTACTCATTGTGCACCAGGGGCGGGTTACAGACAGGAAGCTTTACTGTAACATTAATGCAGCACTTACTGAGGGCGGCCAATTCCTTCACGCCCCATGAGTTAGTGGGATGTAAACCGATGTGTCTGAACGACCGACCCGCTCTGAACCGAGAGAAGAAGCTGATAAAGATCCGCGATGCCCCTAGGCTGAGGAGGCGCTCATCAGCAGTGAGTGTCAGGGTCAGATTCAGTGCGCTTGGGAGAGTGGTGTACAGCGCTTGTCTGCACACCGCAAATACATCTGCATGTTATAGAAATGTATGCTCAGATGAAGGCTCAGATCTCCAACGGCCTCCCAAAATGAAAAAAATTGCTCAATTTGGTGATACACAGGCGCTAGAAATCTCACAATTTAATAGAATCCCTCACATTGCTGAAGAGGCCATTCAGCCCATTGAGTCTGAACCAAATCTCTGACAGAGCATTATAACTAGGTTCTCTACCCAGCCCTATTCTCATAATCCCATACATTTCCTATGACTAATCCTATCTAACCCTCACATCTTGTGACACTAAGGGGCAATTTATCAGGGCCAATGGGCAGCACAATGGTCGGCACTGCTGTCTCACAGCACCAAGGACATGGGTTTGATTCCCAGCTTGGGTCACCCACAGTCTGTATGGAGTTTGCACATTCTCCCTGTCTCAGTATGGGTTTCTTCCAGGTGCTCTGGTTTCCTCCCATACTCCAAAGATGTGTGGGTTAGGTTGATTGGCTGTGCTAAATTGCCCATTAGTGTGAGAGTGTTAATAGGATAAATAAGGGTTATGGGGATAGAGTCTGGGTGTGATTGTGATTTGTGCATACTAGATAGGCTAAATGGCTTCCTTTGGCACTATAGGGATTCTATGATTTCTATCAATCCAACTAATCTGTCACTAAGGAGCAATTTAGCATAGCCAATCCACCTAACCTGCACATCTTTGGACTGTGGGAAGAAACCGGAGTACCTGGAGGAAATCTGCGTAGACATGAGAGAATGTGAAGATGTATGAGGCAAGTTTTTTATACAGAGACTGATGGGTATCTGGAACTTTGCTGCCGGGGGAGGTGGTGGAAGCAGATACGATATCCATTTTAAAATGTGTTTGGATAAATACATAAATAGGATGGGAATAGAGGGATTTTGTTCCTGGAATGGTCGGGAGGTTTTACTCACATGTGTAACATGGTTGATGCAGGCTTGGAGGGCTGAAAGGCCTGTTCCTGTACCATAATTTTTTTTATTCTAAAGCAAGGGAATGACGCTGAGTTGCTCCTTTGGGAAGTCAGTGGAAATACTATGGGCCAAATGGCCTTTTTCTGTGCTGTATACTCGTTCTGAGATTCAGCTGAAATCTGAAGTAAAGACACCTATTAGCTCTAATTGTCACATTGTGTGTTAGTGATAATCCTGCAGAATAATTCTGAAAGTTATAGCTGATCTTAGAACTTCATGTTACAAAATCAAAGTTTTAAAGCCTCACTTTATACTGACCAGTGGGAAATTATATCTTCATTTGTGTTCAGTGAAAATTAAAGTGTATTAGAAGAAGGGACAGCTTTTATTATCAAACTACCTTCAATTTGTTTTCATAGAATCCCTACAGCACAGAAGGAAGCCCTTTGGCCCATGAAGTCTGCACTGACCACAATCCTCTAACCTCATATATTTACACTGCCAATCCCCCTAACACTAGGGTCAATTTAGAATGGCCAATCAACCTAACCCGCACATCTTCGGGCAATGGGGAGAAGCTGGAACACCCAGAAGAAACCCATGCAGACACAGGGAAAATGTACAAAATCCACATAGACAGTCAGCCAAAGCCAGATTGAACCCAGGTTCCTGGTGCTATGAGGCAGCAGTGCTAACCACTGTGCCACCATACTGCCCATTGTTTCCTCATCATTTGTAAATGGCTTTTAAAACACGATAAACTCTCACAACAGGCTCCTCAGTGAGAAGGAGCTAGTGTTTAGATATCTTCCAAATTATTCTTACTCATGGAATGAATTATTTGCCATGAAACTTATTTTATTCAACATCAACACTGGTAATGTATTTCCAGTGTTTTTCAGTCATTACTTTGACTTTCAACCAGTCTTTACTCCTTCAAAAAGGCCTTGAATATATAAAGTAGGCTAATATGGGGTCATCCGTACAGATTACCATAGTTTGGTATTTCTAATAGATGTTATAAGCAGAAAAATAGGGTTAGCTTAGTCTGGAGTCGGAGTGCTTAGGAAATATGGACTGTATTGACAAATGAAAAGTTAGGATGATCATGTAGAGATTGGACAGTGAAGACTGCCAAGGAACTCAGAGAAAAAGTCCCCCAACCTTCTGGCTTCATTTGTTGCCCAGCATTTCCTGGGAGTTGGTGCATGTGTGGATTAGTAGAGTGTGGCTTTGACACCCTTCATGATTAAATAATCCCTGAAATTTACTGTTAAACTCACAAAGGAATAATGATGATCTGGGCAGAGAATTCCAATGTAAATATATGTGAGAGACTCCAGCACTTTCTGTAGAGGAGGAAGAACTATTGGCTAAAATGGTTAACTTTTTGCTTAAATAATTTTCAGCGATTTTAAATCGGATTCCTCAACGCTAAAGGACTAGACACTTTTAGTTAAAAAATGGTCAATTTCTGCTGATAACATGTGCATTTATTAATTAATATAATTACAGCAATGTATTTAAAATCATGACATGGGAAAGTAGAGAAATATTGTCAAAATTATTTGTTTTTTGCACTTTGAGTACAATAGGGGAATTGCACTCTAAAACGCATTATTTGGGCTAAAGAGAAAAAGACTTTTATAGCTCTATTCATAATCAAAGGATATCCCAAAGCATTTACAGCTAATGAAATACTTTTTTAGTGAGTTCACTGTTATACTATAGGCAGCACAACAGCCAATCTGTTTATAGTAAGCTCTAACAAACAGCAATGTGATAATAATCAGGTAATCTTTATTTTGTAATGTTGATTAAAGAATAAATATTGGCCAGAACACAGTGGAGAACTTTCCTCCTCTTTGAAATAGCTTTATAGGATATGTTACACATCTGCTTGAGAGCACAGACATTCTTGGCTGAATACCATCTTAAAGACAGTGGATGTGATCTTATCTGCTGTTCAGGCCACACTCCTGCTAGAGCAAAGGCAGAGAATTTGACAGCCAGCCAAATCTCCATTTACTGCTCCAGGATGGGAACATTCTGCCGGCATGAACTGTAGCAAGATTCTGGTCTGTATTTCCAAATTAAGACCCTAAGTAATTGGCCACTCGGCCCATCGCTGCTCCACCATTCATTGTAATCATACCTGATCTAATAATCCTCAACTCCACTTTCCTGTCTTATTTCCTCAACCCTTGATTTCTATACTGATTAAAAATCTATCCATCTCAGCCTTGAACATACTTAACGATCCAATCTCTACAGCCCTTTGTGGCAAAGAATTCACTACCCTCTGAGAGAAGAAATTCCTCCTCATCTATCTTAAATGGGTGTCCTCTCACACTGAGATTATGCCCTCTGGTCCTAGATTCCCCAAAAGAGAAGTCAACCTCTCCATCATCTTCTGTGGCAAGTCACTGAGGATCCTAAATGTCTCAAAAAGGTTGCCTCTCATTCTTCTAAACTCCAGTGAGTACAGACCCAACCTACCCAACGTCTCCTCCTCAGAAAGAAAATCTCTCCATTTCTGGGATCAACCTAGTACTCTCTCAGTACTGCACTTAACTGTCAACAATAAGTATCATGTAAAGTTTAGATATTTCATTTAACAGAAAATGTAGATAAGTATAAAATGTAGATAGTAAGCATCTCTAAAACTGGACCCATTGATTTGCAGGTTCCGGCTTACGAAACAATCCCAGAACAGCCCTTGGAGGAAAAAAACAGCCCGGTTGACTCAAGTGACGAAACCTACCTTATTCACTTTCACAACTCACCTGAAGAAATTAATAGATTAGAGAAAGTGTGCCATGACGGTGTCAAATTTTAAGTTCGGATGAATTTTTAATAGCAAATTATGTATTAAAATATGATTTTATTTTAAAAAAAACTTACAATATTTCTGAGATGTTGTCATAAAGAACATACATGGCTATTGGTAAAACTGGACAGATTTGTAGGACATGCCTCCCGAAACAAATAGTAAAAATCCCAGAAATGTCTGGAACCTAATGCAAAAGAAGTGAAATTTGACGTTCTGTCACAGCTGATCAGTGGTGGGCAACCTAAGGCCTTGGGGCAATATGTGGCCCATCTGAGTTCTGAGCATGACCCACGAGACATTTTGTTGACCATTGTCCACACACAGGGTTGCCACATTCCATTTCCATTCACGTTTTTTTTCTACCAGTATGACTGAAGTGATATGTGTATAAAGCAAAGGCAAATGAGGTGAGGTGCATGCTGATCGCTCACAACATTGATGAATATTTCTTTTGTTTTTAGCAATTTGAAGTTGCTGACAATTCAATTAATATATAAATAATTAAGCATTTTAAAGTAAAGTTTATTTATTAGTGTCACAAGTCTGCTTTACATAAACTTTGCAATGAAGTTAATGTGAAAATCCCCTAGTTGCCACACTCCAACACCTGTTTGGATATACTGAGAAGAATTTAGCATGACCGATTCACATAATGTGCACATCTTTGGACTGTGGGAGAAAACCCATGCAGACACAGAGAAAACATGCAAACTTCACACAAATGGTGACCCAAGCTGGGAATCCAACCCAGGTTCCTGATGCTGTGAGGCAGCAATGCTAACCTCTGTGCCCCCATGTTGCTCTAAACTTGTTATGAAATATTTAATGTGCATTAAATGTATTTAAGTTTGAATTTATTTATTAGTGTCGCAAGTTAGTTTACATTAACACAGAAATGAAGTTACTTTGTAAGTCCTTTAGTTGCCACACTCTGGTGCTTGTTCAGGTGCAATGAGGGAGAATTTAGCATAGCCAATCCACCTAACCAGCACATCTTTCAGATTATGGGAGTAAAACCGGAGCACCAGAGGAAACCCGTGCAGATATGGAGAGAATGTGTAGATGCTGCACAATGAACCAAGCCAGGAGTTGAACCTGGGTCCCTGGCAATGTGAGGCAACAGTGCCACCACCATGCTATCCCATTTAATCTTATTCACGGGGCCATGGTTAGTCAACAAGCCTGTCTTCAATCTTGAGATGGAGAGTCACTCTGCAGCTCACCCACTAGCCTAGGTTGCTCATCACTGCTGCAGACCTTTGGCAGTTGTGAATTTAGGCCTGATATCACACATTGAATCATTAGCTGGGATATAATTTGTGGAATGGTTGGATCAATTTAATACATCCCTGGCAAAAGATACTCTGGAGTAGGTTTTTATTTTTTGATAGGGGCATTCTTCGTGTTGTGGATTGGTTATTGCACAAACTGTCTGATCTAATTATTGGATTCAGTGGTTTCTGTCTCAAGCTGCCAATCCACAATGCCAGTATTATGCCAGCATGCCAAGTTCAAAGCTGACCTCAGCTGCTTTAAGTTAATAAGGTACATTACCAGCATAGAGCCAGTGTTAATCTCTGCTTCAGTTTACCAACTCTGGTGTGGATTTTCCAAGTGCCTTCCCAAATCTCTCACCGTGACTTTAATGGACAATTGGCAAACTTCCCAGTGAGTGTTGTTCCATTTTTCTGGGGGTTCTGCCTTCTTCAGGAGATCAGAGAAATTCTTGTTTTCCTTTGGGTTTTCTTGAAGTCTTTCATTGCAAAACTCCTGGAACATAGAAGCAGGAACAGTAGTAGATTATTCAACTAGTTTTAGAGTTTTTAACCAAATTTCTCCATTCCTTACACTTAAATAGTTTTTTTAAACAAATATTGATATTTTAGAATAAATATTAGATGAGATGGCCATCCAGGAGAATAGTTTGGAAACAATCCTTTTACAATTCTTGCTCAAAAAAAGCAGTAGTTATCAGCCCAGTTCATAATTTTGAATCAGAAATTGACAGATTTTTACTGGACTGTGAAGGCAATGAAAGGATATGGAGCCAACATGGATGAAGAGTAAGGCTATCAACCTGCCATCTCTCTATTGAATAGAAAAACAGTCAAGGAACTAAATGATTTCCTCCTGTTCTGGTTTCTTACATGTTCCAGGAGTTTTGATTGAATAAACCACCCAGGCCAAGTACCCAAATCAATCTTTGATCCATGCTGACCTAAGCTGATCCAAGACATTATGGCACAGCCTGCCTCATAGTGCCAGGGACCCAGTTTCAATCCTGGCCTTTAGTGACTGTGAAGTTTGCACATTCTCCCCATATCTGCATGGGTTCCCTCCTCCACTCCAAAAATGCGAAAGTTAGATGGATCGGCTGTGCTAAATTGTGTGTGGCTCAGGGGTTTAGCAGTGTAAATACATGAGGTTACAAGGATAGAGGGGTAGGATTGTTGGAGAGTTGGTGCTGGCTCAATGGACCAAATGACCTCCTTTTGCACTGTAAGGATTCTATTCTATTGTTTGAATTGTCCTCAGTGCCACTGTTTTAAGATAGTTTCCCCTTCCTCTATCTAATGACCTTTGCTGGACATCTGCAAGTTTGAGTATCAGATGAAGAGAATACACTCAGCTGTGACAAACACCGACTGTCCGCTCTCACTTATAGACGTATATTTGAAAGCCTTTAGAACAGTATGTCAGTAAGGGTTAAATGTCTGCTAGTTGAAGTGCACTGAAAAATTAGCAAGAGGAGAATAAGGACCAGACTGACACTTCTGAATGTTGGTATTATTTACTGTACCAGTGTGTTTCCATGCTGAAAAGATTTATGAATAGATACCAATCTTTGGTATCTGTGGCCCCAAATCTAAAAGACTAATTAAATGCTGGGGATTGATATTATTGCTCCAGAGACAGCAACAGAATGAATAAAATGTAAAATCTAGTTATGGACAGGCAAATCCACCAAAAAAAATGCAACAAATTTGTTTCTCTATGTAGCTGCACAATACAAAGAGTTTATGTTTCTTTATTTAGGTTCAGTAGCTCATTGGAAGCCAATTTATTTATATATTGGCCAGAATTTTACAGGAATCAGAGCAGGTGAACAGTAGACAATGGAAAGGTCCATTGACCTCGGGTGAGATTTCACAGTTTCGGGACGAACGAGGCCGTAAAATCCTGCTCAATGTTTCAAATACGTACTTTACAAGCAACAGATCTTTCAGATTATAGGTTTTTTAAAAAAAAAAATTGGATAAGCCTCTAAGCTAAACGAGTGGGTTTAATTTTTTAGCAATGATACAGAGGTAGTTCGTGGGCACTTACACATAAGGGAAAAGGACTGTAGTTTGAAGAAAGAATACTTTTGTTCTCTGTCCGGCGGACAATATTGCTGCTTTGGTTTGTTGCCAAATATACAGAACAGGTTCTGTGATTTAATCTGATAGAAAATGGCTGGGATACTGGCTGAGTCCGTGCCCTGTAAATGCAATAGTTGTCAAATGGCCTAACCAGCCAGTTAATTAGAGAAAAAACTCAGAGAGCTCTCAAGGAATGATCCGATTTACCAAAATTCCTTCCATGCCTTACTTTAATTCCTGCTGCCTATTAGACATCGGTCAAGGCTGCACATCAACCAACAGCCTTTTTGTCTTCAGCTTGTGCAGTGCTCATGTGATTAACAGCGAATGAAACTATTAAGGGTCTCCTTTCATGGCATGGTTTCAGAGGCACACTAGGGGAGCAGAAAGGGTGCAGGCAGGAGGTGCAACAGATTATAAAATGGAGCTACTTATTGCACAGCGGTGCATGACTCTAATAAAAGCATGTAGCCAACTAGCAAAGCAATCCTTAACGAAGGACTGCATTCAGGTTGTGCCAAGGCATTTAACATGTAACTACATTTGAAGTGTAGCCACTGTTGTAACATAGAAAATGTGACAGCCTATTTGTACAAAGCCAACCTCCCCAAACAGCAATAAAATGAATAAGTGTTGGGTAAGGATTATCTACTGGCCAAGGCACTAGAAGAATTTCCCCATTCTCCTTTGAACAGTGTAGTGAGATCTTTTAGATCCAGCTAAGAGGGCAGATGAAATTGCTATTTAATGTCTCATCCAAAAATGACACTTTTGACAGAGTAGCACTTCCTCAAAATTACACTGGAATAATAGCATATATTTTCAAATTCCTGGAGCTGGACTTAAAGCCACAGCCTTTTTTTATTTTAAAAACATACTTTATTCATAAAAATCTCAATTAAACCATTGCAAACATACATGTCTAAAACCTTTTGCCTCAGAGGCAAATGAGCTCCACTGAATCAAGTGTGCTACCACCAACGCAAGATTGAAAGAAACTGCCTTTCTTCCATCATAATGTGAAACCTGTCAAACAAACAAACGTTTTCAATCACAATGATTAATCGCAATTTAAAGGCGATATACACGTGAATATTCCCGTTATTTGCCTGCCGTGAGCAACCATTGCCAGCAACACATTGGTATCAGCAGCTATAATTCTCCAGCATCCAATGTGGGTGGGCAATGTTGATCGTTTTTGGCATGTACTTGGAAAATATGCCCCAGGAGTTTTGGCAATAAACCTCAAAAATGCATGATGAGCCATCAGTTGGATAAGGCATGGAAGACAGCTGCTGCCTTTGGAATTATAATCCAGGAAAGGTGCAGGAAAGACAGACACAACACATCATAAAATAACGAATGATTGTGACCATGTTCAGATCGTAAAATGTTATAACTTGGACAAGGTGGGTGTTTCTAAGATCAGTGAGGACACATGTTGGGACTCAACTTTCCTTTCCCATACTCAGACTGACTGTGACAAGGTTTATTATAATTTAAAAGATGGAAGTATTAATTCTGTAATTAATCATTTAAGTGATAATTACAATCTCATTGGCTTTTTTCAATATAAACAGAAAAGGATTAGCTTAAAATATACTAAAATCCAGCCCAGGGAAAGATATCACCACATTAAAAACTAAGTGCATGTGAAATTCACAAGTATAATAGAGCAACAGGAGGCCATTCTGCACTGACAACAATCCCACCCAGGCCCTATGCTATAACCCCATGCATTTACCCTAACTAGTCCCCTGATACTAAGGAGAAATTTAGCATGGCCAGTCCACCTAATCCACACATCTTTGAACTGAGGGAGGAAATCGGAGGACTCACGCAGAAATGGGGAGAAAAAATGTATAACTCCGTGTAGACAGTGAGTGACCTAATTTGGGAATTGAACCCAGGTCCCTGGCGCTGTGAGGAACAGTGCTAACCACTGTACCACTATACACTAGAGGAAGTTAACTTTTGGCCGAAGTAAAATTCAATGTTAAAAGGCAAATTATAGAGTTCACAGTTTGAGTGCCTTGCTGATGCTTGTGGTTAAAGCAGATTTATTCATGGTGCTCCTGAAATTCCAGTGGGGTTATGGACAATATTAACTGCAATTTATGGAGACAGTCTCTTTTAAACGTCTTACTAATAAGTAAACTTAATTTTCTTTTTATTCATTCATGGGACATGGGTTTCGCTGGCTGGCCAGCATTTATTGCCCATCCTTATTTGCCATTGGAGTCAGTTGAAGGTCAACCACATTGCTGTGGCTCTGGAATTACATGTAGGCCAGACCAGGTAAGGATGGCAGATTTCCTTCTCTAAAGGACAATAGTGAACCAATGGGTTTTTACAACAATTGACAGTTGTTTCACGGTCATCACCCTTAATTCCAGATTTTTTTTATTGGATTCAAATTCCACCATCTGTCATGGTGGGTCAAATCTGGGTTCCCCAAACATTAGCTAAGTTTCTGGATTAATAGTTTACCAATAATGTCTCTTGGCCATTGCCTCCCCTTGGTAATGGTAATCCATCTTTGAAAAGTGAATGCTATTGTAGTTGAGGATTCTTTCAATTAAAAATTCTGTAACTCTATGTTGATTCCAAAATATAACAAAAATAGGGGGCAGGATTTTGCAATCCTGTTCACATCGGATGTGAATGGCAATGGGATTGCAAAATCTTGCAAGATGACCATTATACATTGACAGGAAATCCTGTTGCAATTGTTCCTATCTTCATTGAGCCTGCCCCGCCAGTGTGACATTGTGGGATTTGCCCTTTCCAATTTCTTTTTTCAAGTTGCAAGAAATACAGCAGAAAAAGCCATGGTTTGAGCTGGTGGCTTCAATGCCACTTTTCCTGCCTACTGTAATACTCTGCATAAAAATAGAAAATTTCCACCCTTGTGTCTTGAACTTGCGAACAACAGTGGGAGAGATGGTGCTACTCGTCCAATTGCAAACTTTCTAGACTGCCCAAAAGCACCTAGGATGTTGTAATGAAATACATTTCAAAGTAGTAATTCTAGTCACAGGACCTCTCCCTCTCTCAATAATGAATATTCTGTAGAACGGTTTTGATTAGCTCATATCTAGCCGGATGTTAGCTATTGTGTTATGACCTACCTAATTAATTTATTTAAAGACCCAACCATCGCTGCTGAATAGATCACATGCGATGAGCTAGGAAGAACATTGTGAGACTTTTAGGGTGGCACCTGGGTTTGATTCCCGGCTTGGGTTACTGTCTGTAAGGAGTTTGCATATTCTCCTCATGTCTGTGTGGGTTTTCTCAGGGCGCTCTGTTTTCCTTGCACAGTCCAAAGATATGCAAGTTAGGTTGATTGACCATGCTAAATTACCTCATAGTGTTGTGAGCTGTGTATGTTAGAGAGATTAACAGGTAAATAAGTACTGATATGGGGTAAAGAATTGTGGTTGGTGCAAACTTGATGGGCCAAATGGCCTCTTTCTGCACTGTAGAGTTTCAATGACTCTTCTATTTTCATGAATATCTTTGGGGAATTTTTTCTATTCATTTGTGGGATAAGCCATCACTGGTTAGCCAGCATTTATTGTCATCCCTAATTGCCTGAAGGCAGTTGAGATTCAATCACATTGCTGTGGCTCAGGAATCACATGTAAGCCAGACCAGGTAAGACAGCAGATTTGCTTCCCTAAAGGACATTACAGAACACAATGGGTCTGATAATTGACAATAGTTTCATGGTCTTCATCTTAATTTACATATTTTTATCAAATTCATATTCCACCATCTGGTATGGTGGCATTTGAACCTGGATCCTTAGAGCATTAACTAAATTTACTGGATTAATAGTTTGGCAATAATACCAGTAGGCCATCACCTCCCCAATTATGTTATTCTCTGAAGAAAACTGTGTGTGTATGTTTTGTGTGTGTGTTTTTCTGTGTGTTTATAAATGATTTCATTAAGTTGAGGTAAGGGTAACAGAATGAGGTAGTCTGTGAGAATTGAGACATAAAAACATGTGAAGGGGCTAAATGTAAGCTTTTGTAAGAAAACTGTAGTCAAGTCATTTAATAAGTAAATAGTTTTAGGTATAGAAATTTGCATTAGGAGACACATGGGGTCTGTTTTTTTCAACTGTTAAATTTCAAAGGGGAGCAATGATCTTTAACAACTTGCAAATGTTTCAGAAGTAAACAAGGGGAGGTTGTGAAATTATATTTGACCTAGAAGTGAGGGTCAGACCAGGTAAGCAGCATCAACCTTGCCTTAGTGACAGCCGCAGATCAGTCTGTGGCTGATTGCGTACGGTTCAGTCTCCCAACTCATCCTCCTCAACTTGTCTACACTTTTGACACAGCCTTTCACATCATCATTGTCTAACAGCTCTGTGTGATTGTCCTTCTTGGTTTCAGGCTTGTTTATCTCATTGTAACCGAAAGCCTCTCAGGCAACCACCTTTCTTCCCACTCCGCCATTAACTCAGGTACCCTCCCCATGGATCACTTCCTGCCCCTCTATTCTTCCTTACTCACAAGCTTTGGTGACATTGCACCAAATCTTCTGTGGAGTAGCAATCTTTATTAGATTGCCGATCATCTCCATTTAGTTTGGAGGTACATATTTCCTGTGCAGGCATCTGACCTAGGCCTGCTGCCTGGAGACCTTCATACAACGGAGGATCATAGGGGGAAGTGAAATCATGTCCCATTTTCATGGCACTAGCTGCTGTAAGCTGAAAAGCATTGAGGAGCCAAGGTGAAGATAAGTGTGTAAGACAAGTGCATAGGTTGGGTTGGCGACGGAGACTTTGAAGGGTAGGTGCGTGGTCAGGGTGGAATGGCAATGTAGTCAGGAGTATGGGAGATAGATGGTCTGTCAGAAGATTGGAGATAGTCGGGAGTGACGGGGAGGGGGAGTTGGCAGTGGGAGTGTTGGGTACTCAGGGGACTCAGGTTCGATTCCTGGCCTGGATGACTGCTTGTGTGGAGTCTGCATGTTCTCCTCATGTCTGCATGGGTCTCCTCCAGATGCTCCAGTTTCATCCCACAGTCCAAAGATATCTGGGTTAGGCTGATTGGCCATACCACATTGTTCCTTAGTATCAGTGGGATTAGTGGGGTAAATATGTGGGGTTACAGGGATAGGATGGGATTGTTGTTGGTGCAGGCTCAATGGGCTGAATGGCCTTCTTCTGCACTGTAGGGATTCTAGGATTCTATGAGTGGGAGTAGCTGAGGAATAGATAATAAGATGGTGAGGGGTTCTGGTGCTCAGTGGGGGATAATGGGATAGTTGGGTTGTCAGGGTGGGTTCAGACAGTAGTCACATAGGCATGAGAGGTATTTCGGTGGGGGGGGAGGGGAATCAGGATGTTGAGTGCACAGGGGATTGGAGGAGCATTTAGGGACTAGTCAGACACTGGGGATTGCCAGAGGGCACGGAGGGTAGACAAGGGGATCAAGAAGATAGTCATGGTGGGATGATAGTAGGGGCATAGTGGTGCCAAGAGGTCGAAGGTAGGGATAATGAGGAAATGGGGGTATAATCTGGGTGATGTGGACAGTCAGGTGGCTGGAGGATGTCAAGAATGTTGAGGAGCCATCAGGAGAATTAGGAAGAACAGCCCCCAATTTGTAGCAAGTGCAGCCAGAGTCCTGTCAATATGGGAGAGCAGAGTTCTGAGGCCCCTTGACCATGACCAGGCAAGCAGTATAAATGCAGTTTGTTGACTAGGACAGATTTTCCTCTTGTGCACTGTCAGAAATCCTGTGTGCAATCTAAGCGCAAGATCACAGGCACATAATGGAGCCTAATGAAATTTTCACTCAATAATTTAAATAGGTAAGAAATCAGGCAGTTTCCCTTGTGGCCATGCATACATTCCTTCATTATCTTCTTAACACTTCATCAAGGCGATCCTTATGGATAAGTACAATTGAGGGGTATATGCCATTCTGCATTACATTGGCTGACATTTACTCTCTATCGTAAGTTACTTTACGTAAAATAAATTTTAGCTGGAGTGCCATCTGATGGTGACAGATGGTAAACTGCATAGACATTGAGCAGATCTTAGAAATCGTGGAGAGAAACCCTACAGTGCAGAAGGAGGCCATTCGGTCCATTGCATCTGCATTGACAAGAATGCCACCTCAGCCCTATTCCCATAACCCCGCATATTTACCCTGCTAATCCTTCTAACCTAGACATCCGGGGACACTAAGGGGCAATTTAGCATGGCCAATGTACATTTTTGGACAGTAGGAGGAAACCGGAGCACCTGGAGCAAACCCACACAGACATGGGGAGAACATGCAAACTCCATACAGACAGTGACCCAAGCCAGGAATTGAACCCAGGTCTCTGGGGCTGTGAGGCAGCAGTGCTAACCACTGAGCTACCATGCCACCCCTTGCCTCTGACTGGTTTGGACCCGTATCAATGATATATGTAGGCTGCGGTGATGGCACCATCAGTTGGATGACATCACCAGAAGACTCAAACTATTCTGATGGTCAGACTGTATGTGAACCGATGAGCTGCCAACATCAATCTTGCTGCTTCACAAACAGCTGGTAGATTGCGAGGGTGAGGAATCCAGTGACACTTGATATATTTTAAAGAAAGCCTGTATGCAGATGACCTTCTGATAGTCGACTGTAGAATGTCGATAGTCACAGAGCATCCCTTGTCTGTAACGCTGCCTCGAAGGTGCTGCTGAGGTAGAAGGGAATGAAGCCCTCCTTCCCACTAAGGAGGATGTGTGCCAAACCAACTCAACCAACAAGCTTTCTTCTTTTTGAAATCAGACTCCATCAGCCTGATTTCAAAAAGGCCTTCAAAAGGCTGGCTGTCTTAGTTGGCAAGATAGCTAGAATTTGGTGCAGAGAAAGGCCAGTGGCGCAGATTCAACCCCCGTAATACTCAGGACCTGCCTCTTCACCTTGCCCCATATGAGCCATAATTAACAACAAGGACCGGACTAAGTCACACATACATATGTCTTCAGAGGTCATGTCGCACAATGAGTAATGTCACTGCCTCCGAGCCAGAAGCATGGGTTCATATTCCCACCCGCAGGACTTGAAGGCCAAGAAAGGTGCATTAATAAGGCAGCCAACACGTTGAGTATCAGCCTGTAAAATGCATTCTGCATGTCAATGGTAGGCAGTAAGAATGGAAGAGACTCCTGGTCAGCCACACTTGAAGTGGAGTGGTGCTCCTGAAGCTATAAATCTCAGGAGACATGTTAGAGTCCCAAAACTCGCTATGGGATCAGATGAAAGTCTGCCTTGTACACCTTTTACATGCAGGAAGACAAACAACAATATCTAATTTTTTTAAGATGGAACTTTGAATTCACAGAGACGTCACAGCAACCAGCTGTGTGCCTTTTGAGTTATCCGTTTCTATACGCGGAATCTCAGTCATATTAAGGGGCAAACCATTCCCTTGATCTGGTTTATAATCATTGAAGTATTTTTGCAGGACCTTTGTTGAATTCCTGGTCTTGATTACTGAGAAACCACATGGATTTTACTTAACCTTTGGATTGCCAAAATACTCTTATACAAGAAATGAGCTTAAGGCTTGTTTGTGCAGCTAAAGATCAGATAAGGAGATAGGTCTGGTAGAACCATAGAATCCTACAGTGCAGAAAGAGGCCATTCAGCCCACTGAGTCTACACCAACCACAATCCCACCTAGGCCCTATCTCATAACCCAATGCATTTACTCTAGCTAGTTCCTCTAACATAAGGGGCAATTAAACATGGCCAATCCACCTAAGGAAAGAAATTTAGTCACATTCCAATGGCATACAGATAGTCCTCAACTTTATGATATTCGAGTTATGATCAATGACACTTACAACAAATGACAGCTCTTTTCCCTCCTTACAGATGCTGCCAGACCTGCTGAGATTTTCCAGTATTTTCTCTTTTGGTTTCAGATTCCAGCATCTGCAGTAATTTGCTTTTAACAAATGACACCCCATTTTGACTTTACAATGTCAGCTTTGACTTTACAATGTCAGCTTTGACTTTACAATGTCAGCTTTGACTTTACAATGTCAGCTTTGACTTTACAATGCCATTCCAGTGCATCCATTTGTGTGCAATGACCTCCTCTGCCACCCACTGTATAACTGGACAGGTCAAACTGAAATTCAAGAATTTCATCAGTTTGTTCTTCTTCTAAGCTGCTGTTCTTCAGTTCCGTAGTCTTTTTCAATACCTTTTGGCTTTTTAAAGTTTGAAGTTTATTTACTAGTGTTGCAAGTAGGCTTACATTAACACTGCAATGAAGTTACTGTGAAAATCCCCTAGTTGCCATGTTCTGGCACCTATTCAGGTATACTGAGGGTCCAATTATCATGGTCAATAAATCTAACCTGCACGTCTTTGGATTGTGAGAACACCCAGAGGAAGCCCATGCAGACACGGAGAGAACATGCAAACTCCACACAGACAGTCACCCAAGGCTAGAATTGAACCAGGTCCCTGGTGCTGTAAGGCAGCAGTACTAAGCACTGTGCCATCATGCCACACAGAAAATACATTGTCTGCCTGGCTGTATTCCTGGATGTGTTTTCCCAACTCCTGCTTCAACAATGAAATTGAGAATTGTTACTTCCTCTTGGTACCTTTGTGACACCTCAGAAATTTCTTTGTTCAAATCTTGAACAGTTTTGTTCATTGAAAACCTTATTTTATCATGCATTTTCAAAGGTATATACTCAGCTTGACTTTTGTACTTCAAGTCTTCCAAATTAACTTTGATGTAAAGATTTTCCAACCTTATTTCATTTTCATTTTGCAGAATTTGTATTTTATGAACTTTATCAGATGGCTCTCCTTCATTCACAGTCAGCTGCTTGCTCTGTGCTGCCACCTGCTGCCGCAATTATTGTAATATGTCAGAGTTTCCAACGAGGGGGAGGTAGTGGAATCAGACACACAATAGTGAGTTTTAAGGGGCATCTGGACAAATACATGAATAGAATAGAAATAGAGGGATATGGTCCACAGAAAGGGGGGTTTTAGTTCAGTCAGGCAACAGGCATGCAGGGCTGAAGAGCGTGTTCCTGTGCTGTAATTTTCTTTATTCTTGTTCTTGCCATTTATTTTCAAGCTTCTGGAAAATTCTTTGTTCGCTTTAGTTGGCAGGATGTGATGGGTAGTATACCACAAGGATCAGAGCTGGGGCTTCAACATTTTATAATCCATATAAATGACTCAGATGAAGAGACTGAAGGTGTGGTTGCTAATTTTGCTGATGTTACAAAAGTAGGTAGGAAAATAAATTGCAAAGTGGACGTAAGGAGGACAAAGGGAAATATTTACATTAAATTAATGAGCAAAAGTCTGGCAAATGGAGTATAATAAGGGCAAATGTAAAATTGTCCATTTTGGCAGAAAGAAAAAAACTTATTATCTAATTGGTGAGAGATTGCAGAGCTCCCTGGTACAGAGAGATCTGGGTGTCCCAATGCACAAATCACAAAAGGTGAGTGTACAAGTAAGGGAAGTAATTAGGAAAACTGATAGAATTTTGTCATTTATTGTGAGGGGAATTGATTACTAAAGTAGGGAGGTTATGCTTCAGTTGCACAGAACATTGATGAGATGACATCTGGAGTATCTTATGTAGTACTGATCTTCTTATTTAAGGAGAGATGTAAATGTTTTGGAAGCAGTTCAGAGAAGGTTTACCAATGCCAGAAATCAATGGGGGTTGTCTTATGAGGAAAGATTGGACTGGTTATAGGCTTGTATCCACTGAAATTTGGAAGTGAAAGAGGCCACTTGATTGAAACATTAAGAACCTGAGGGCATTGACAGAGTGGATGTGGAGAGGATGCTTCCTCTTGTGGGAGAACCTAGAACCAGGACTCTGTGTTTAAAAAGAAGAGTTCACTAATTTCTGACAGAGTGAAAAGAAGTTTTTTCTTTTAGGCGGCAGTGAGTCTCTGGAACTTTCTTCCTTTAAAGTCAGTGAAAGCAGAGTCATAGAACATAGAACATAGAACAATACAGCACAGAACAGGCCCTTCGGCCTTCGATGTTGTGCCGACCAAAATAAAAAGCAATGCCCCTCCAAACTAAACCATTCCCTTCTCTTCCATATACTTATCAATTAACCTCTTAAACGCCACCAAACTTGGCGCATCTACAACAGCTGCAGGCAGGGCATTCCACTCCCTAATCACTCTTTGAGTAAAGAACCTACCTCTGATATCCGTCCTATAACTCATACCCCTTAATTTAAAGCTGTGTCCCCTCGTGCTAGCTTTCTCCATCCTAGGAAAAAGGCTATCACTGTCCACCCTATCTAAACCTCTAATCATCTTATATGCTTCAATAAGATCCCCTCTTAGCCGCCTCCTTTCTAACGAAAACAACCTCAAATCCTTCAACCTCTCTTCATAGGACCTGCCCTCCATACCAGGCAACATCCTGGTAAACCTCCTCTGTACCCTCTCCAATGCCTCCACATCTTTCTTATAATGTGGCGACCAGAACTGCACACAATACTCCAAGTGCGGCCGCACTAGAGTTTTGTACAGTTGCAACATGATGCTGCGGCTCCTAAATTCAATCCCCCTACCAATAAAAGCTAAGACTCCATATGCCTTCTTAACAACTTTATCCACTTGACTGCCTACTTTCAGGGATCTATTGACACATACACCAAGATCCTTCTGTTCCTCAACACTATTAAGAGCCCTACCATTAGCCCTATACTCTACACATTTATTGTTCCTGCCAAAGTGCATTACCTCACACTTGTCCACATTAAACTCCATTTGCCACCTCTCGGCCCAGCTCTGCAACTTGTCCAAGTCACTCTGTAAACTATAACACCCCTCTTCACTATCTACCACTCCACCGACTTTAGTGTCATCTGCAAATTTACTAATCCACTAATTTACTAGTCTTTGAATGTTTTTAAGGCAGAGCTGATAGACTCTTGATTAACAAAAGGGTGAAAGGTTATGGGGGTAGAGGGAGAATGTGGGATTGAGGTTACAATCAGATCAGTTATGATTTACTGAAAGGTGGATCAGGCTCGTGAAGGTGAGTTACCCACTCCTGCTACTAACCCATATGTTTGTATTGACAGAGGACCATGTCTCACTCTACTGGCAATTGAGGAGTGGAAATGTAGTTCATCTCAATTACTACTTCTGTAATCTGCCAGCAAGTAAGGGCAAGTAGGATAGTTTTCTTTTGCAAACATGAGCAATAGAGACAGTAAAGTTTTATACCACTTCCCAAGGAAACATTACAGTGCAGGAGGCCATTTGTCCCATCAAGTCTGCACTGAAAGCAATTTCACTCAGGCTCCATTCCTGTAACCTGGGAACAATCCCTCGTTATGTCTCCCCAGCCTCTGCAGCTAGCAGGTCACTTTCCCGCAGTCTCTCCCCTACTGTGTCCACCTCTCCCACTCAGCATCCTCCTGCCTCGCTGCTGTTCCCTGTAGCAGCCTCTCGCTCAGGAGCTGCAACCATTGACGCTGCTTCCCCTACTGCTCATCCAATCACAGGATGTCTCTCTCTTGCTGTTGATAGGCTCTTTGGGAACTTTTCAACAGCAAAGATGAGTGAGAAATCGCATGTGATTGGACAAGCAGCTTCTTACAGAATCTGTCTCTCTCTCACTTGTACCTCAGTGTTTTTTGACAGGTTGTCGGGTAGTTGGTGAGCATTTGGTGGGCTGATTAAGTTCATTTATTAGTGCCACAAGTCACCTTACGTTAACACTGCAATGAAGTTGCTGTGAAAATTCCCAAGGTACCACACTTGGATACACTGAGGGAGAATTTAACATGGCCAGTGCACTTGACCAGCATGTCTTTCGGACTGTGGGAGGAAACTGGAGCACCTGGAGGAAACCCACGCAGACATGGGGAGAATGTGTGCAGACACCACACAGAGAGTGACCCAGGCTGGGAATTGAACCCAGGTCTCTGGTACTGTGAGGCAGCAGGGATAAACACTGTGCCACCGTAGCAACTTTTCATGGGGGTCTCTGACCTGTGGGCTGTATGTTGGACAATCTTGTACTACACAGTAGTCCTCTCAAGAGAGTGTAATGTGATGCTAAGTTTACCCTTAAATTCACACAGTAGATGTCTGTCCTCCCTTGAGTTGAGATTCAGTCACTTCAGAATTCATAATCAGTAGTGTCTCTGGATGATTTTATTTCCCTTTCATCCCCTGCTGAGCACCTTGTTGTTGCTTGTCTCAAAGTGGAGGCTGCAGTTCTTTAACTGGTTTCAGCCTAGGAGGAAGTTCAGGTCCACCATGCGGTGAGATGCAGAGCACTGCGCAAGTTACATTTTGCAAAGATCACCCAAACAATTCAACACAAACGTAATACAGTTGATTTTGTGACCTCGCTGCACCTGGCACAGATTGTCTTGATCCCAGAAAGCAACATGCCTAAAAATTGGTGTCGTGTTTGGCACCAAGCAGTTTGCAATCGTCCTGGCCCCTTTCGAATGGCACAATGTGGGTCATGCCCAGAAAGGATAAAAAGCTAATGTTCTGGTGCCCCGGGTTTAAATCCTGCCACGGCAGATAGTGGAATTCAAATTCAATAAATAAATCTGGAGTTAAGAATCTACTGATGACCATGAGTCCATGTGGATTGTCGGAAGTCTGCATGACATCCCCATGCCTGCATGTGTTTCCTCCCATGGCCCAAAAGACATGCTGGTTGAGTGCATTGATGATGGCCATGCTGAGAGGCTTCGAGGCTACTAAACCTCCCGGGCTGTGAAAGTCATGACAAGGCAGTGCCTATCTGGCAATGTCTATCTGGCAATGTGCCAAGAGTAATGCCAAGAGAGTGGGGCATGAGTGGGGGTGGACCCTGAGTGTGGATGAGGCCTGAGCAGGCCCTATGATGGGGAACTATGCAGGAGGAGCCAAGCAGGAGAGTTTGTACAGGTATGGAGAATGAAGGGGGAGGGTGGTGTTCATACAAGGGAGGAGCATTAAGGGAGGGTCATGAAAGGGAAAACATTGGAAGGTCTTAATGTTGGCGACCCATGTTGGGGAGTGGGTGGGAAAACATGTTGCCAATGCAGCAGTGTATGCTCCCAATGTCATGGGGAGAGGAAGGAGGTCTCCCAGTGCACTGTGACGGTGGGGAGCCTTTTCAAAATGGTCCCCAATTGCACTGCAGCCGTGCTCACCCATCTATTTTATCCTACAGGTGCTTTGGTCCACCTTGTTGTCTAACAAGGGGCATACACGCGATGGGTCGTGAGAGGACTACTCTTGGATCTTTTTCGAGAGTATCCTACTGCTTCACGTTGTTAGTGTACGCTTGACCTGGACCATCTGATGGGCAACACGACAGCTCAGTGACTATCGCTGTGCTGTGCAGATACATGGATTTGGGCCAGTGTCTGTGGGAGTTTGCGCATTCTCCCTGTGCTTGCGTGGGTTTTCTCCGGGAGCTCCGGTTTCCTCCAACATCCCAAAAATGTGCTCTTAGGCTAATTGGCAAAACATTCTCCCTAAATTGTCTCAAATTTGGTTTTTAATCCATAGATCTATAAACATGGACAGGGATTGCGGGTAGAGGTGGGAACATTGGGTGGCGGCGCGGGCTCATTGGGCCGAAGGGCCTGTTTCCCGTGCTGTTTTGTTCTTTGTTCTTTGTTCTATTTAGGCTCAATCCTGCCCCCACCCCTCTCCTTCTAGGATCAGCGCACAACTCACCACTCTCCAATAAAGTGATTGTGTATGGGCCGATTGCATTCCAGACTGCAATGGACAGACCAGACAGATTGTTCTGGCATTCTTGTTGTGTTCTTTTTATCTTCCATTGGTAATGGAATCAAGAAGGTTAGGTTTAGAGTCCCCAGTCTGTTGAAATTATACTCTGCTGAGATACCAATGAGCAACTGGATGAATTACCAAAGGAACAGTTAGAGGGGCAGTGCCAAAGGGGATTCTGTTGAAATTATAGGCTCGCATCGGCAGAGTACATTTAGACATGAGTTTCATGCTGCTGCCCAACAATCCGCAACCTGGAGTTTACAAATTATTGATCTACGAGGCTTGGATCTGTTAGGAGTTTATTCAGAGTATATTTTTTTTTGTCAGAGTACCTTGACCTCTTCCCCTATGGCAAGACTTCACAGGTTAATGATCTATAACGGGCAGCTGAACAAAGTCCAGGTCTGAAAAGCTCTGTCCGAAGAAGCTCCACATAGCCACCAATTTGTGAATCCTTGGGGTTAAGTTTATAAGAACAGAGAAAGACTGAATTGTGGCATAATCAACAGTCAGGAAGGTAAGTCACCTCTATCTTCATTCGAGAACAGGAATTGAAAATGATAAATGATAGACAGAGTGTATGTCTCAGTCGACCAAAAAAATAGCAACTACTTTTCAGCAATGTTTCGTAAGTGGGGGGGGGGGGGGGGGAGCTGTGTTGTACTTGTTTCATATTTTCAAATTAAACTGCTGTCTCAAAGCGCCAGCACCTAGAGTCGATTCCTGGCTTGGGATACTGTGCCTGTGGAGTCTGCATTTTCTTTTATGTTTGCATGGGTTTCCTTCTGGTGCTTTGGTTTCTTCCCATAGTCTAAAAGACGTGCCGGTTAGATGCCTCGTCCATGCTAAATTCTCCCTCAGTGTACCCTAGTAGGCACCGCAGTCTGGCGACTTTGAAATTTTCACAGTTACTTCATTGCAGAGTTAATGTAAGCCTACTTGTGACACCAATAAATAAACTTAAAACTTTAAAATCTGCAGTTATTGTTCAATGCAAGCATTTATTCTGAGCACTGTCTTCAATTCTTCAGTTTCTCCACTGGAATTCAGTAAGAAATGATCTTTATGCTGTTTTTCCAGGCATTTTGACAAAGTGTTTTCAAGGATTTCTTCCATCAAGACTGTTATATTTTTTAAATCGCCTACTTGAATTGCTAGATTAATAAAAACCAATATCCTGTCAAGATGTCAGAACAAGCTTGGGCCTGTCTACTAACCTCACATTTAACTTTTTGCTAAGTTTTAATTACTATCAAACAACCTCACTGTTGCTAAAAATTTATCTTTTCAAATGTGCAGTCTCAATCTTCCAGATTTGAATTGTTGTTGAAGATGTAAGAAAAAATAAAAATTAAAGGAATTTCTAATAATGTTTCTTTTCAACCTCTGTTAATTCCTTCTTTCTTTCACTCTCATTACTTCACTTTCCGTACATTATCTTACACAGAATTGAATACTCTAATGTACATTTCAGGCCTGTCTTATTAGGTTCCAGTTGGGTCAGAATTGGAGCAGGGCAGACTGGTGCATAAAATAGTCAGCATATTGGTTTCATGGCACCATTCTGCCCTGAACCCCGTTCTTGGAGATGGAATGGGGTCAGATGCTGGTGGAAAGGCGACTTACCTGCAAGTGGTGGGTAGCCAATTCAATTTGATCAACAATCTACCAAGACCTATTGTCAAAGGCTGTCTAGAATTTTCCAATCAGCCGCCAGGCCCCCTGTGGTGTTGGGAAAGTATGTAGTTGCCTGGGGGCCTTCTTCTAAAAGATAGGGGACTGGCTCTAGAGACAGAATTCTGCTTTTGCTGCAGGCCACCCTGTAGAGGAACCTCTCTCTCTTACATTTGGGGTCTTTAATTATATTATAGACTATAAAAAGACCACGAGGTAGGTCAGTGCAATGATTTTAATCAGGCAATTGAGGTGGGCTTGTTAAAATATGAACTTCTTGAATACGGACCCATAAAAAGGTGTCCGTAACACAAAAAGGTGTCCCTGATTAAGGGCCAAATTGATGGGCCAATCAAGGAACCTCTTGCTTTGTATTTAACCAGGCATGTCAATTCCTCTGGGACTCCTGGTATCGGCTGCTAACCAAAATCACTCTGTATATTGTTGTGAGACTTACGGATAAAGAGATTTTGATGAACAGATTTCTGTCTCTGAGGATTTATTACAGTTATTAATTTATTACAGTTATTAATTATACAGTTAGTATAATTTGAACATGGAATGATTTATTGAATATCTTAACAGCAGCAAGGTCAGTCCAAGACTGACTCTCCCCCAAGCTCTTCCCTGGGTGGAGTGTCTAGCCCAAATCATCTGACACACTCTCTTAAAGAGGCATAACCCCAACTATAACATCCTCCAGAGGTAGAGATGCTCAAAATCATGAGAGAATTGGACAGAGTTTTGGGAAGAAATTGTTCCTGCTCAGATAAGGATCAAGAACGATAGAGCACAGGCTTAAAATGATTTGCAAAAAAAGTGAATGAGAAAAACCCTTTGCCATACAGCAAGTGGTTCGGGTCCGAATGCACTGCCTGGAATTGTGGTGGAGGTTCAACTGAGACACTCAAGGGAGCATTAGGTGATTATTTTTAGATGATTATTTTGAATAGAAATAACATATAGGGGTGCAAGGGAAAGGCAGGAAATGGCAATAGGTCATGATGCTAGTTTGGAGAGATGGTACAGACGTAATGGGCCAAATGATCTCCTTCTGTGCTGCAACAATTCTGTGACTCTGTGATTCTGCGATACAATGTTAGCCTAGGTATGAAAGAGCTATTTTAATTTTAAGTGTAATAAGTTTGGAGAGCATGCCTCCCTCTTGGGGCTGCATCTTTTAGATGGCCTGTACAGGGAGTCTGCTGGAGGGCCTCATATTGACCAATACAACAGAATGAATCTAGTGAGTTTCCCGGGTGACTATTATCGGGGTGTCACCAGTGAATATACAAACACAGCAGGCTGACTAATTCAAGTCTTTCGCCTTATAATGCAATGGGTTTTGCAACTTCCCTCGAACTGTTTGAGGTTTGAATTTGCTTATAAGATGCAAAATAGTTTGAAAGATTTGGTCAAATAATTCCTGCCATGTCCAATATTAAGAAACAGTATTTTTTTTTCTTTTTAAATAGTATCAAGGGATATGAGTGTGCATTACAGTGTTATCCTTAATAGCCAAGGCAGTCTTGACCGCAGTCTCAAGGCCTATTTCAGGCTTCATGGGTGGAGCTAACATATTTTTGCAGCTGACCCTAGATTAGGTTACAACTTTTGACACACAGGCATTACTAAAGCAGTACTCAGGCACAGGAGTCGATCAGATGCCACTAATCTTTACCCAAGGAAGGGCCAATATTTTGCTCATTATCTATTTTTGGTTTCACAAGTGATTACCATTAGTCACGGAGATGCTTTCCTTACAACAGACATGAGGAAAGACTCAGTCGCTGATGGTCTTGTTCCAATACTTGAAAGGGAAGAAGGAAAAACACAAGTAGTAACCCCTGACGAAGAGGAGAAGGAGTCAGGTATGCTTGGGCCTACCAGGAGGATGACAAAGTGCAGACATTAAGATTAAGGACGTTATTACACTAGAAAGAGTGCAGAAAAAATTTATTAAGATGCTATCAGGACTTAATGTTTTGAATTATAAGGGGAGGCAGGATAGACTGGGACTTCTTCCCTAGAGCGTAGGAGCTTAGGGATGATTTCACAGAGGTCTATAAAATAATGAGGGGCATACATAGCTAGATAGTCAACATCTTTTCCTAAAGGAAGGGGAGTCTAAAATTAGAGGGCATAGGTTTAAGATGAGAGGGGAGAGATACAAAAGGTCCAGAGGAGCAATTTTTGCACACAGTGTCTGGAACAAGCTGCCAGAGATAGTAGTAGAGGTGGATACAATTTTTTTCTTTTAAAAGCATTTCAACAGTTACATGGATAAAAATAGTATCGAGGGATATGAGCCAAATGTGGGCGATTGGGACTAGCTCAATGGTAAAAAGGGGGTGGCATGGATAAGTTGGACCGAAGGGCCTCTTTCCATGATGTAAACTTCTACAATGCTATGACACTAATAGAAACTTATTGGAATTAGGGAATGAAAAGAAGGTTTAAATACTGTAATGCTCATTGATTTAAAACACATCCCTTGTATTGTGGGAGCTTCCATAAGGCAAAATTACATTTTATTTTATAGGAATAAATTGATATGTCAATAGAATTCAGTGAAGAGCAAGGTGAGAGGAAAATCATGTGGGGCATACACTCTGGTATAGACCTGTTAAATAAAGTGATCTGTAATTTTTATGTACATTGGTTGCTCTTTGACCTTTCTTAATTTGTTTTTTTTTCTCCAGCATGGAAGTATTAACTATTCCACAAGAACGTGGGAAGAGTTGGTACTTAGCTCTCATGGCACCCAATGTAAAGGGCCCACGATATGCCTGGCTTGATCCATCCAGACTATACTGTAACCAACAGGTAGGCAAACTCAAAAACATGATGCATCAATAAGAACGTTACCCAGAAGTTAGAGGTGGTTGTAATTCTTGTAATGTTTTTCTGGTAACTATTTCTGCAGGGCAATAGGAACCAGCCAAAATGTGCAATTTTGGATGGTTTTTCAATGCCCAAAGGAATTTCCTGGGAAGTTGCCATGCAATTTTACATGGGGACCTCTGGGTAAGGGAAGGGGGAGCCCCTGGTACACTTTTGGGTGCTCCTTCCCCTGGTGCATTTCTGGAATACCCTTTCCCTCAGTACAATGTCTTGGAGCTTGTAAGTGATGGGCCGCTAATTTTAAGAAAATTAATAGTCATTTGGACAAATGAGCAAATGAAGGTTAATTAAGGAAAGTAGGCATGGATTTGATAAGGACTAGTTGCATTTAAGTAACTTGCTGGAGGTTTTGATGAAGTACTGAAGAAGGTTGATCAGGGTAATGTTGTTGATATGGTGTACATTGATATGCAGAAAGCATTTGATAAGATGATAAAAGGTATAGATAAAGTAGAGGTGGAAGGAATTCTTCATTTTGTGGGGCATTCTAGGATGAGAGGTTGTAGTCTTAGGATAAGGTGTAACAAATTTATAACGGAGTTGAGGAAAAACTATTTCTCCCAAAGTGTTGTGAATCTGTGGAACTTGCTACCCCAAAGTGTGTCAGATGCTGGGACAGTGAGTAAATTTAAGGAGTTAGACAGATTTTTAATTGGTAATGAGTTGAAGGGTTATGGAGAGAAGGCAGGAAAATGGGAATGAGGAGCATATCAGCCATGATGGAATGGTGGAGCGGACTCATTGGGCCGAATGGCCTTATTATGCTTATGAATGTATGAACTATTTGATAAAGTAATGCTTAACAGACCTGTGGAAAAAGTTCTACCTCATGAAATGTAAGGGGGACATTAACAACATTGATACAAAGTTTACTGAATGATAGGTAACAGAGTAATGGGTAACGGATGGGTTTTGGACCAGCCGAAATGTGTAGTGAACTATCAGTGGAGGAAAGGATGACAGATGTTCTTTCCCAAAAAGGGCATTAACGAATCAGATGGGTTTTTCTGACATTTGGCAATGGTCATCAGTAGATTCTTAATTCCAGGTTTTTTTTATTGAATTCAAATCCCACCATCTGTCATGACAGCATGTGAACCTGGATCCTCAGGATATTAGTTGAGTTTCTGGATTAATAGTTTGGCGATAATAGTGAAAATGGGGTTTTTACACACCTTTTAAAGTTAAGATGGCTAAATTAGAGCTCTCTCATGCAATTTCCATCCTTTGTTAGATTTTCCTTTCCATTTAGTATGGAAAAAGTGACAGCATTTTGAGAAAAAATGTTTTCATGCAGTGAGTGGTTAGGATCTGGAGTGTATTGCCTGAGGGTGAAGTGAAGGCAGTTCAACTGAGTCAGTCAAGAGAGAAGTGAGTTGTTATTGGAAAAGAAAGAATAGGATAGGGCTAAGAGGAAAAAGTGGGCAAGTGCGCTGGGTAAATTGGTACTACAGAATTCAGCAACTGCTGAAGGGCAGAACAGAGTCATTGGACTAAATGTCCTATCATTGCTCTTATATTCCTACTTACAGCAAAACTACTTCAATAAAGAATATTAGAAATTAAATTGCAGTTCATAAAATGTTTAACATATAGATCAACTTTGACGTAACAGTTGCCTTTGTGTCCACCATGATGGTTCAAATGTCATCTTTTATTTATTTTTAAGGCTTTTAAAGATTGTATTGAAGACTTGCTCCGACCCTTCCTGAATGACACCATCGACATCGTGGCTGGGATTGATGCCATGGGCTTCATATTAGGTAAATGTGTAACATCGAGATTATAACAAGTTAATGGTCTTACCTGGACTGGTTTAAAATTAAAACCTCTCGATAATGTTAAACTCAGCAGTGTCTCAGCATTAAGATGGGCTTGATATCGGGTCAGTTGTCATGTTAGTTAGTCACTCAGTTCACTAATACACATTTCAGTCACTTTGAAACAATGGAAACTCTTACATATCATTGACTAAAATCTTAGATGTTCAACAAAGAATAACTGCATTGGGATTTTGTTATTTGCTAACAATTTTAAGGGTAAACCTTGGTTGATAGCCTGTCAGGCTGAACTCACTGTGTAATAGACATCCTTAGCAGCCAGCAACAAAATGCTGAGACTAATTCACTTTAACATCTCTATTAGATAGTCAACCATTTGTTCTGAGACACAGCAACATGTGCATCCTTATACTTGTTACTTGGAGGAACATGTGAAAGCTCAATACTGTCCATACACAGAGCGTTTATGGGGGCATTAAGGACAAAATACAGAGATTGGCATTGGAATCACATGAAGGTTGTCGGAGCAGGGATGGTTGCAGGATCCTTTTGCCAAGGGACATTAGTCAATCAGACATATCCTTAGAGCAATCTGTTGCCTTTTATCCTTCATTCTGAAGGAAGCTGAAAGGGATGACTCTGTTTCACTCTCCAGCTGCTGAACATTTTCTGCTTTTAATTCAAAATGGGCAGCACGATGGCACAGCTGCCTCACTGAGCCAGGGATCTGGGTTTGATTCCTGGGTTGGGTCACTATCTGTGTGAAGTTTGCACATTCTCTCCATGTCTATGTGGGTTTCCTCCCACAAGCTTAAAGACATGCTGGTTAGGTGCCGAAGCGTGGTGACTAAGGGAATGTCACAATAACTTCATTGCACTGTTAATGTAAGCCTTATTTGTGACTAATAAATAAACTTCATTTTACTTCAGCTTTCATGAACATCTGTTGTGGCATTAACCCAAAAATTAGTAGACACATTGCATTAAATTTCACAATGTACCATGGTGGAATTTGAATCCTGAGCTACTTTGGTAACAC
Organism: Sphyrna mokarran; assembly: GCA_024679065.1. Taxonomy (NCBI): domain Eukaryota; kingdom Metazoa; phylum Chordata; class Chondrichthyes; order Carcharhiniformes; family Carcharhinidae; genus Sphyrna; species Sphyrna mokarran. Next base: position 22,464,191 of record JAGIQG010000022.1, on the reverse strand, counting down.
AGCTACTCAGCTCCTATGAATCTGTGATGTATACCAGTTTATTAGTTTTAATTCAACAACAGTATTTTTAAAAATTGTATTCTTTCTTGGGATGTGGACATCACTGGCTGGGTCAGCATTTATTGCCCATCCCAAATGGCCTATGAGAAAATGATGAATAACTGCCTTTTTGAACCATCGCTGTCCTTGTGGTGTAGGTACTCCCATACTGCTGTTAGGGCCGGAGTTCCCAGATTTTGACGCAGCGGCAGTGAAGCAATTGCGATATATTTCCAAGTCGGGATGGTAAGTGACTTAGAAGGGAACTTCCAGGTGGTAGTGTTTCCATGTGCCTTCTGCCCTTGTCCTTCTAAGTGGTAGCTATTGTGCATTTGGTAGGTGTTGCCTAAGGAGTCATGGTGAGTTCCTGCAGTGCATCTTGTAGATGGTCCAATACTGCTGCTCGTGCACCAGTGTTGGAGGGAATGATTGTTTATGGAAGGAGTGACCAATTAAGCAAGCTGCTTTGTCTTCCTTGGTTGGATTTGTGTATTGGCCATGAATGTGGAAAATGTCCCAAGGTACTTTACAGGAATGTTAATAGACATTGAGCCATTTAAGGAGATATTAAAATAGATGAGCAATAGCTTAGTCAGAAATGTAGATGTTAATGAGAATCTTAAAGAAAGAGAGAGAGAGATTAAGAGGATTTTATGGTGGAAGCCTGTTTTAATACAAAACTTTTGGTCAGACATACTTTGAGCCCGCCATCTACACAGAAGTGTGCTGGAACATCTTGGTTACGTTGTTAGCTTTAGACCTCCATCCAGCGAGTCAATTATATCCATCACATTATCTGGCAATAAGATTCCTGCTTCTACTATTGTGTCCAATCTATCAACTGCTGATAGAAATTCGGAAGTATGATGTCCCAGTATATCCCATTAGCAAAGCCCCTATTCAGCAATGTTACCATAACCTACTATGCAGTTAAATTAAATGCCTGGGCTTCTTATATAAAACTTTTCTGACAGGATATATTAAGTATTTGTTTGCATAAAGTTTGTCCTCATTCCTGTGGCTTAATCCTGATTTCTTTTTCCTTTTTTGAAAGAAATTGGATTAAAGATTTGTACCACGCTGTTATAACAAGGTTGCTGCAACCGTTTGATGGAAACATATTAAAATTCTTGGAGGGTTTAATCTTTTAGCACAAGCTTAGTTTTTCCAAAGTTTCTTTTTCATTTAAATTGAATACATTATTACAAAATCAATTTAAATATTTCAGAGTCGTGTTTCAGTGACGCACCAAGCATCATCTTCTGCCATTAGATGTATGTGTTTTGTCTGTGATTAGCTATCCATTCATTCTAGTGGTGCAGTCATCATGGGCAATGTGTTTTGACATAGATTGGTGGTCAGTGAGCACTGCACTACAATCGCAGGCACATAGAATTTCCCCAAGAATCTCATCTATTCCTGTTTCCATTAAGTAATTTCATTTTCACCAGCAGAGGTGGCATGGCGGTACAATGGTTAGCACTGGTGCCTCACAGTACCAGGGGCCCAGGTTCAATTCCAACCTCGGGTGACTGTCTGAGTAGTGTTTGCATGTTCTCCCCATGTCTGCGTGGATTTCCACTGGGTGCTCCATTTCCCTCCCAAGATCCAAAAATGTGCAGGTTACGTGGATTGCCCATGCTAAACTGCCCCTTAGTGTCCAAAGATGTGTTGGTTAGAGGGATTTGTGGGGTAAATACGTGGGATTATGGGGATAGGATACTATAGCATGAATTCTAGATAGTTTCAGTCCCAAATAAAATTAGAGTTGGCATTCAGGTTGTTTCACAGTTCCATTAAATATCAAATATCAAATATCAAATTTATTTGCATTGCTGTTTTACTCCAAATTCAAGTTAAGCCACTTGAGCCTAGGAAAAGGAGGTTAACAGCAATCAGCCAGAAATGAGCAGTATATTCTTTCATATTCAGCCTATTGAGCTTTTAGGCTTCTTCAGAAACCCACATACATATAGTTTCCCTGCTATACGGAAGGATACAGTCATTGATATTGAAGGGTTGATTTTAACTAGACACTGCTCCAGATTGAAGCATTGATTGACACGTGTATATATTCAGAATCAGCCCAATAGTTTTAAAGCCCCATCTTTCATCCATCTGGGGTGCGTAGGGTCCTTGATTATGCTGGCTGCTTTCCCAAGGCAGCCTTCATATGGAGAATATCCATATTGTAGGATTGTGCCTACCTGGGAGTCCATGCCTTCAACCGAGGAGGAGAATATTTGCGTTAATATTTTACCAAACACTCACGAGATCCAAATCTGCTATTTTGCAATTTTAGGAGCAGCTATAGCCCACCGTCTTGGGAAAGGGTTCTTGACAATCCGGAAAGAGGGTCACAGCTGTATAGAAACAAAGAGCAAACCCTACTCCGACTATACAGATCGACAGAAAATGTTGGAAATGCGCACTGATGTGGTTAAACCAGGTTGGTGTTTAATGATATATCATTTCATGTTTCATTCTTGGGATGTGACAAGATTGGTAAACATTGCAGGTCTGCGGCTGCCGTGAACTAACTGGTTTGCTAGGCCATTTCACAGGACAGCTAAAAGTCAACCATGTTGGTGCTGTAGCATCCACATCAGATAGGCTAATAGTACAGAGAAAACAGAGAAAAATATAGCACAGGAACAAGCCCTTAGGTCCTTTAAGCCGATATGTGAGTTCTATCCCTCTGTTTGTTTCCCATTCATGTGTCTAATAACCAGTGCCAGATTTATACTTGGTGAGGCTCTAAACGATCTAAAGCTTGGAATGCCTTGTTAAAAAGTTACATCAAAAGATCTCACAAAGATGTGTACCAAAACAGGACCTTGGGTTGCCATAAAAAAATTGAAAATAGAGTTATGTCTTTTAATTATTTAATAGCAAGGTATTTAAAGTGAAGAATACAAATTATTTTCAGATGAATGCATTTACTGCATACATATTTATCATTTGGCTGGCTTGATCTCATAGATTATAATATAGTACATCTTGGAAACAATACTTAAATGTAATTTTTAAAATAATTTTAAGGTACATTAATATATATAGACAAAATGCTGACAAAATAAGTAATCAAGATCACTTTTATTAACAAAAGTAATAATGAAATTATTTGCAAAATCAGGAAGCTGATATCAGATACAACTTAAAACATTTTCTTTCTTGATTTCTCAAAAGCAAAATCATGAATTATGTCCGCAAATGATTTGCTACACAACTTTATCACTTTTTACGTACATGATGCTGAGTGCACACAATTTGTCTTGAGACATGGTTGCTCTCAATTCATTTTTGATTCTCTTTAGCTGTGAAAAATGACCTTCCTCCCGAACAATTTGTTACCATCAGACATAAGAATAGTTGTAATATTGCTTCCACATTAGCGAAAACTAAATGAATCTTGTCTTGGAAGATGATTTGATACAGATCTTTGCGGCAAGTTTGTTCTTTTCCTAAATAATTCTGCTTAACAGAGAGCATGGAAGTGCTCCAGTTTCCCCATAGTTTTCTTCAGCTGAGATTCCAGATTCTGTTGTTTCAGTAGCAGAGGCACGAGGCTGTGGTTGTTTTGGACTTTGCTGATCACCTTGGGTTTGTGGATCCTTATCTGTTTCTGCAGTAAAGTAACTGTCAACATTTGGTAATTTTTTGAGTTGTCTTCAAAGTGGTGCTTTCTTTTTCTTTCCCGGTATCCACTCCTTCATTGTAAACCTTCTGAAATCTTGTGAGGCTCTTACAGGATTGTGAGACCCTAAGCTGTAACTTGTTTAACTTATGCCTAAATCCAGCACTGCTAATAACATTAGATGTTCTTTTCTAAAGGACATTAACAAACACCAATGGCCAGTTTTTAATGAAAATTTGATAACTTTGACATCTCATTTATTTTTTTTCTCCAGAGTGTCCAACATAATTCAAAGTTTCAAATTGCCATCATGGGCTTTGAGTTAACTTTTCCCGGGTTACTGGCCAGACCAGGTCAACTGATTCAGTGAATTAACCACCCCAGTACTGTACCCACTACTCACAAGGTTATGATAGAATCAGGACACAATCTCAATATAGGAAACAGGTAATGTAATTTAAACCTCACAGTTATATCCTGGGTCAATTGCAGTCAGGCAAAAGTGATTTTGTACAATTCAAATGTGATGTTTTTCAGCAAAGAAGAAGGTGAGTAAACGATTTCATACGCCTAAAGATTAACTATCACTAAGTTGTCAATTCCAAATTGACTTTTATTCGTTCGCAGCTTTAGCCAATAACAAACTATATTTGTGACTGTTTAAAAACTCTGAAATACAAATTAAAAATTAGCCTCAGGACATTGGACTTGGAAATTAAACTGAAACCCTTAAAAATGATTGCCTCAAAAATAAAATGTACAACATGGCATTCAGGAATTGAAGATTGTGCACAAATGCAAAGGGAATGAATTAGTCCATCAATAAAGATTACAGAAGATCAAACTCCATGGTCTAGAAAGAGATGCGGTTAAAGGGCAAAACTCTTCAACAGCATATTGGGAAGAATTTACATCGATATGGCAACATCCTCAAGACAAAACAAAAATTAATTACTTTCAAAGCTTGGCAAATGCTCTTGTGTAAGTACAAAAAGCAGCCAGTTATACAAAGCAAGATCCCACAAATAGAAAATGAAGCAAATGATTGCGTGAGTGAAGTATTGACAATGCTGGAATTCTGAAACAAAAAATGGAAAATGCTGTTTATTATAAAGTTTATTTGAGTCACAAGACTTACATTAACACCGCAATGAAGTTACTGTGAAAACCCCCTAGTTGCCACACTGTGGCAGCTGTTTGGATATACTGAGAGAGAATTTAATATGGGCCAATGCATCTTTCCACGTCTTTCGGACTGTGGAAAGAAACCGGAGTACCAGGAAGAAACTCACATGGTATAGTCTGCAAAGACAGTGATCCAAACCAATTGAACCTGAGTCCCTGGCACTGTGGGGCAGCAATGCTAGCCATTGTGCCACAGTGTCACCCTGGAAACACTCATCAGGCAGGCAATATCTATGGAAGGAACAGACAAGTTGATGTTTCAGATATGAATCGCTTGTCAAAATTAACTTGAGCAAAATGAGAACTTGCAAGGTTTATGTGATACTTTCTCTGGTTGGAACTGATTGATATCAAGTGTTGGACACTTACTTTCCTTCTTCGAATAGAATTGCCTTTTGGCTAAGATCAAGCATCAGTTCAAGCCCAAAATGGGGTGCAATATTTTACCTTGTCAGCTTAGATCTTATTTGTCTCTCTTGTGGGGACCACGAATTGTATTCAGTTGGATTTTGAATTTGGTTTTGGGAGCAAGCAAGGAATGGATTTGGGTTTTCCAGGTCCATTCTGAACACTGCCTTTGTAACACTAAGGACAGAATTTAAAAAATTTAAAAAGCACCATGGACATTTGAATTGACATTGTTGTTGCTGCCACAAATAGCATTTTAGCCAGGAGTTTTTATGAAAGCGAAGTTATTATTCAGAGGGAACCAATGTCTCTTAAAAAGAATGGTCTATCCTTATAATTGTCTACTTATGTGATAATATTGATTTATAAATAACCTACTGCATATTCACATCCCTCATGCTAAATAAGAATAAAGTTTACCAACCTTGACATACTTGTTGTGTTCTGGGTGCCTCTGCAATTTTCTTTTGTCTTTTTCTCTTTTTTTCATTGATGGCAGTGTTACAGATAGGATCAGGAGAGAATTGAAACCTTTGCTCCCCTTCACTTACTCTCCATAATCAGTGCATTTTTTGAAATAGATATTTGTGTTTTGTAGCCCCTGGAGTATGTGCGGCCAACTTAAATAACAGCAGCAAGCTTTCTTGGGGTTAAATAAAGAGGATTATTTATTTGTCCATTCACCCTGAATGTCCAAATACTATATCACTCACGCACCACACACACACACACACACACACACACACACACGAGGTTCAAGAGAGTGGTGCACTTCTATAAAATGTAAACAAAAGAATGGTTTGGCTTATGGGAGGAAAATAATTCATTGCAAACCTGTTGAAATTGTCACTCCAAAAAAAGATCTTGGAGGAGTTAATAGCTGGAGTCATTTGTCAGGATTACTGCTGGATTCCGTCAAAGACATGGATGTTCAGCAGGTTATGAAATTAGTCACTTATGATTTTTTTTGTTGCCAAGTGATCAAGTTTTTTTACAAGTGAATAGGAATCAAGCTGGGAGAGTTTTAAAATGTGGCAGTCTCTGGGTTTAAAAAGGCTGAGATGTTGCGGCCTCTTTCTGCAGCTGACACTCTGCAATGGCTGTTCTTTGCAGACTGACTAGTTTTCCCCTAGTTTTTGGGGATAGAACTCACTTTCTGAAGATAGTTTCACACACATTATCAGTTGCTGCTGTTCTTGCAGAGGAGTTTGGAAACGCAAAAGCCATTGCTATATAATGGGAGATCAGTGGCACAATGGACAATGGTTAGCACTGCTGTCTCACAGCACAAGGTTTGATTCCCAGCTTGGGTCACTGTCTGTGTGGAGTTTGCACATTCTCCCCATATCTGTGTGGGTTTCCTCCAGGTGCTCCGGTTTACTCCCAAATCTGAAAGAAGTGCTGATTAGGTGTGTTGGTCATGTTAAATTTTCCCTCCGTGTATCCAAACAGATGCCAGAGTGTGCTGACTGAGGGATTTTCATAGTAACTTCATTGCAATGTTAACGTAAGCCTACCTGTGTCTAATAAATAAATAAATGATGGTGGTCATTCACACCTATTTATGGTCAATAAGTTTCTGAGCTCTCTTTTGTTAAATTTCAAACTTGGAGATATGAAATCTAGAAATTTATTGACTTGGAGTTTTGGGTAAATGACAAATAGTAGCCGTCCAAAGATGAATTTCTCCTGGGAATGTCCATTTAAGGGAAAGGCTCTCACCTATTCAATGAGGAACTTTCCAGACATTTGATATACATTTAAGTAAAGGCAGAATTTTAAAAGTTCACTGCCCCCTGGCAGCCATTGTAGTAACCTGTTGCTGTCAATTTTTAAAGGTAAACCAGTTCTACAAAATTATAAAAATGAAGGAAGTCCATATTTAAAGTTATGAACAGGACATGTAGAATGAAGTGCTTGCTCAGTTTGCAAGTCACTGGCACCAGTTGGGAAACGATGGAGAAGCACCAAGCAAAGAATATATATCATAGAATCTATACAGTATTGAGGATGCCATTCAGCCCACCGAGTCTGTACCAACCACATTCCCACCCAGGACCTATTCCTGTAACCTCTCATATTTACTCTGCTAATCCCCCTCACACTAGGGTCAATTTAGCATGGCCAATCAACCTAACCCACGCATCTTTGAAGTGTGGGAGGAAACTGGAGCACCCGGAGGAAACCCATGCAGACGTAGAGAGAAAGTGCAAGCTCCATACAGACAGTCATCCGAGGTCAGAATTGAACCCAGATCCATGGCACTTTGAGACAGCAATGCTAACCACTGTGCCAAGGTGTCGCCTATAGTGAGTTGTAGTTACTCACAAGGGAGATGGAAAATGAATGGAAATTCCACTCTGGGCTACTTTGGATAATTCTTAGCAACTAACTGCACAGCATTTTTTTGCAGAATGGCTCCTACTGTCAGTAAAGGGTGGTGAGTGCTCGTGAAATAAGGCAAAAATATATACCCTACCAAAAACCTTCAAAACTTGTGTGATTTCAGGTTTACGAATCCTGTTGGTAGACCAGTGGATTGAGACTGGAGGCACGATGGAGGCTGCAATTGCACTCATTGAAGAACAGGGTGGAACTATAGCAGGTAAGGAGACAAAATAATGCCAATTGATCACGGTCAGTAATGAAATACCCCAGTATATCTTTTAACTTGTGCCAGCATTATTCTGCTGTTGTAATCAAACAATACCACCATCAAAAATGTAAAGGAAACCATTTTGCTTCAACCTTGTTGAAAGAGGATGTTGAAAATATGAATTGAATATTCCTACCCTGACTGCAAGAAGATGTCCAATTGTGTTCTAATATTGCTGAGCAGACGATATGATTCTTCCCGAGTCTCCAACTATATCCTGTCGAAGACCACAACCACATTATTTTCGATCTGTTTATGTCGCAATCATAAACTTCAGTTTAAAATCCATTTCAGTAGCATTTTTTTGCAAGCAAGCATTGATTTTGTACATCATTATGTTTTGGAGTGTGCTATATCAAGTAACTCATTTGCCGACATGAATAAATGAGGCATCTTACCTGTGCAATTGCTGATTTCAGTATCTTCTGGAAACATTGATTGGAATATGAATATGAACAAAATATCCTAACGTATGTAGCTATTAAAACACAGGCTTTGGCAAATTGGATATCAAAGTTCTTGAAGAATATCAAAAGCTATTCTGTAGATCCTCATATTCTTTGTTTAGTATTTAGCAATCGTGGAGTGACAAAATGTCAGAATAATAAGAAGCAAATGAAACAGCAGGAGGAAGAATAAAGAGAACTAAGAAAATGGACTTAATATGAAGTCTTAACTTCTGAAGGAAGACATCATTGAGAAATCAGCAAACTTAAAAATCTTACTCCGCTGTCTTCATTAAATCTTTGCACTGGAGCGCAATAGCCCTGATGTAGGACCTCACCAGTAACTGGGCCCCAGACAGATTAACTAATGAACATCCTTCTCACAGGGAAAATTAGTACGTAGGGTCTCTTTAGGGTTAATAAAAGCAAAACACCGCGAATGCTGGAATCTGAAACAAAAACAGAAAATGCTGGAAAGTCTCAGTATGTCTGACAGCATCTGTGGAGAGAGAATAGAGCCAACATTTCAAGTCTGGATGATGAACTCTCATTGAGAGAAGTGATGTAGGTCTCAGAAATTCAGTTCCCCCCATGATGATCCTGGAGAGCAGATTTCAGCTTTGGCAAAGGGGTCATCTAGACTCAAAATGCTGGCTCTATTTTCTCTCCACAGATGCTGCCAGACTTGCTGAGATTTTCCAGCATTTTCTGTTCCTCTTTGGGATTGAGTTGGTTCCAAGATTATACACCTCACAGTGGAATTAGGACAACTAGCTACGCCAGACTCTACCTGAGCCGTGAGTCTGTCACCCTCACAGTATGCAAGAACATTGTTCTCCATCCAAGCTCAGTAGCAACAGTGCATATATCTACAAGATGCACTGCAGCTATTCACAAAAATCTTTAGATCGCACTTTCCAAACCCACGACCATTTCCATCTAGGTCAAGGGCAGCAGATAAATGGGAACATGACCATCTGCAAATTCTCAGTAATTGGATCAAAATCTTGGCATTCCCTCCCTTAATAGCATTGTGAGTCAACTCACAGAACATTGTCTGCAGTGATTCAAGAAGGCAGCTCACCATCACCTTCTGAAGGGCAACTAGACATGGGCAATTAATGCTAGCCAGCCAGCAATGTCCATGTCCCACGAATAAATTTTAAAAAATGATGACATGTTCTGGGGACACAGAACTATCACAGGGAACTGGGTTCATTATACAGAAAATGCAGATGTGTGGAATAGAGGGTGATTTAGCTAATTGGATTAGGAATTGGCTAGCAGATAGAAGACAGAGGGTGGTGGTTGATGGGAGATATTCATCGTGGAGTTCGGTGACAAGTGGTGTACCTCAGGGGTCTGTTTTGGGGCCCCTGCTGTTTGTAATTTTTATAAATGATCTGGATGAGGGTATTGAAGGATGGATTAGTAAATTTGCAGATGACACTAAAGTCGGTGGAGTGGTAGATAGTGAAGAGGGGCGTTATAGTTTGCAGAGTGACTTGGACAAGTTGCAGAGCTGGGCCGAGAGGTGGCAAATGGAGTTTAATGTGGAAAAGTGTGAGGTAATGCACTTTGGCAGGAATAATAAATGTGTAGAGTATAGGCTAATGGTAGGATTCTTAATAGTGTTGATGAACAGAGGGATCTTGGTGTATATGTGCATAGATCCCTGAAAGTAGGCAGTCAAGTCGATAAGGTTGTTAAGAAGGCATATGGAGTCTTAGCTTTTATTGGTAGGGGGATTGAATTTCGGAGCCGCAACGTCATGTTGCAACTGTACAAAACTCTAGTGCGGCCGCACTTGGAGTATTGTGTGCAGTTCTGGTCCCCACATTATAAGAAAGATGTGGAGGCATTGGAGAGGGTACAGAGGAGGTTTACCAGGATGTTGCCTGGTATGGAGGGCAGGTCCTATGAAGAGAGGTTGAAGGATTTGAGGTTGTTTTCGTTAGAAAGGAGGCGGCTAAGAGGGGATCTTATTGAAGCATATAAGATGATTAGAGGTTTAGATAGGGTGGACAGTGATAGCCTTTTTCCTAGGATGGAGAAAGCTAGCACGAGGGGACACAGCTTTAAATTAAGGGGTATGAGTTATAGGACGGATATCAGAGGTAGGTTCTTTACTCAAAGAGTGATTAGGGAGTGGAATGCCCTGCCTGCAGCTGTTGTAGATGCGCCAAGTTTGGTGGCGTTTAAGAGGTTAATTGATAAGTATATGGAAGAGAAGGGAATGGTTTAGTTTGGAGGGGCATTGCTTTTTATTTTGGTCGGCACAACATCGAAGGCCGAAGGGCCTGTTCTGTGCTGTAATGTTCTATGTTCTATGTTCTATGTTCTAAAGGCAAAACACCGCAGATACTGGAAACCATGGAAAAAACAGAAAATGCTGGAAAATATCAGCAGGTCTAACAGCATCTGTTTAATATTTAAAGTTTATTTATTAGTGGCACATGTAGGCTTAACATTAACACTGCAATACAGTTACTGTGAAATTCCCCTAGTCACCACACTCTGGCACCCGTTCGGCTGCTTTGAGAGAGAATTTACCAATGGCCAATATACCTAACCAGCACATCTTTTGGACTGTGGGAGGACATGGGGAGTTCGTGCAGACTCTACACAGACAGTGACCCAAGTTGGGAATCAAACACGGTCCCTGGTGCTGTAAGGCAGTATTGCTAACCACTGGGCCACCTGCCATCCTCTGTGGAGAGAGAGAATAGAGACAAGAGTCATCCAGACTTGAAACATTAGCTCTATTCTCTCTTCACAGATGCTGTCAGACCTGTCCAGATTTTCCAGCATTTTCTGCTTTTGTTTGGAATTCATTATATTCAATCTCAAAAAACCCAGTAAGCTAAATGAATAGGAAGCCCTGTCTGAACAAACAGCAGGAAGCTTACCAGTGTTCGGTATGATGAGAATAATGGCTCTGGTGGAGGAGGGGAAGTCAGGACTGCAAATTCTTTCTGGGAAATGTAGAAGATCCATATTGTGTCTCTTCTTTATGTAACTCTTGTAACATTCTTTCTTCCCTCTACAGGTATCGCTGCAATCTGTATTGAGGAAACTGAAGGAGGAAAGCGAATTAAAGCAAAATACAAATGTTCGAATTGTGTCCCCAGTCACCTGCAGCCTCAATTTAACAATAAATACCTGGAGACCTTTAAAGCTTTTGAGAAAAAAAATCCAGTTGTGCAAAATAAATCTGAGTGAAGCATTACTTAGCTCCTGAAGTCTCTTATTTATTTATATGCTTACAACAGAGATAATATTTCAAAGTGCAGGAGTCAATGCCTAACTCCAATATCTCAGATATATAAAATGAACTCTCTCCTCAAATGTTCTTCATTTACTTACACCAATCCTTCATTGAAAGGACAGAGATTCAACTTCCCCCAAAAGGCATTTGACTCTATTGCTGTCATGGTGGCATCAATAGACACCACCGGAGCAAGGGGTGATGACCTGTGGAAAACACAGAATGACGAAAGTCCAAACCCTACCTCAGGTTTCTGCATACTCCCATGTCAGTGTTTAGCTTAAGGGGTGCTACATTGTTGAAAGAGCCATCTTTCTCATGAATTATTAAATAGTACCAGCTCAGGTGAAAGCTCCCGTTGATGAATAGCCATTTCTCCCATTCCTCTTACAACCATTTCTCCTTCAACCAACCACACCAGAATAGATTATCTGACCACTTATCCATTTGCTGTTGGTGGAACTTTGATGCTCACAAATGATGAATGTGTAGATGTGCTGGGTCAATACTTATATTCCAACGTTAAATGTTGTCTTCACTTTCATTTGTTTTAAAAAGATGAGCCTAAAAATAAGGGCTTCACCTCTTCAAATTTTTAAAGGTATCAAAGACTATTTCCAGGTCCTGATCTCATACAGGTCAGGGGCATGCCAACAAGGGGTAGTCAGACGTGTCCAACTAAGAAGCCACTTCCATGTTTGCCACCCAAATAATGCTCCTGAGGCAGATGCTTAGGACAATATGGCCCATTCCAAGGGAAGCTGGCAGTCTCAGTTATGTGACCAGGACTGCTGTGGGGTAAATTTATGAATGTGACCTTAATTGCATCTGGCATTCCTGTCCATGATTGCATCATTTAATGCTAAGGCTGCAGTTTTGGCTGACAGCACCCTTGCCATTTGCTGCTGGTAAGGTCCTCAATGGCCTCAAACAGGACTCCAACCTCCCAATGTGAGGCTGTCTCCTCTTGCTTGCTGATCCTTGGTTCAAACATGGGCAAAAGAGCTAAATTCCAGAGGTGACGTAAAAGTGATCGCCCTTGATATCAGGACCGCATTTGACTGATGGAGTCAATGGGAATCAAGGGGAAAACTCTCTGCTAATTGGAGTCATAAAACACAATGGAGGATGGTTGTGGCTTTTGCTAGTCAGTCATCTCAGCTCCAGGACATCACTGCAGGAGTTCTTCAGGGTAGAATACTCAGCCCAAACACCTTTAGCTGCTTCATCTTTGAGATTCCTTACATCATAAAGTCAGTAATGGGGATATTTGCAGACAATTGTACAATGCTCTTTACCATCCATGACTCACCTCACCTCTGGAGTTAACCCCATGATTGAAACAAGGCTGTAATGAGGTCAGGAGCTGAGTGACTCCAATGGAACCCAAACTAGGCATCAGTGTGTAGGTTATTGTTAAGCAAGTGCCACTTGGTTGCATTATTGATGACGTTTTCCATCACTTTGCTGATGATTGAGAGCAGACTGATTGGGCAGTAATTAGCTGCCTTGGATTTAGAGCCATAGGCCCTCCCCACCATCAGACAACAATTGGCTCCTCCCCACCCCACCCCCCCACCAAAATAGGACAACGATCGGGTCTTCCTTCCCTCCCCCACAACCAGACATCAATCGCAACCCCCCTTCCCCCACCGTCCAACCACCAGACAATGATTGGGTCTCCCTCTCCCTCTCTCCCCACCTCCCCCAACCCCCACCACAGATACATCAGACCTGCCTCCTCCTCCTCCTCCTCCCCACTGCAAGCAAAGAATGATCTGACCTGCCTCTCTCCTCCCCCCGCCACTGATCTGAGTCAGGAAGCCATTGGAAGCTCCGAACGTATCCCTGAAAGTAGGCAGTCAAGTCGAGAAGGTTGTTAAGAAGGCATATGGAGTCTTGGCTTTTATTGGTAGGGGGATTGAATTTCAGAGCCGCAACGTCATGTTGCAACTGTACAAAACTCTAGTGCGGCCTCACTTGGAGTATTGTGTGCAGTTCTGGTCCCCGCATTATAAGAAAGATGTGGAGGCATTGGAGAGGGTACAGAGGAGGTTTACCAGGATGTTGCCTGGTATGGAGGGCAGGTCTTATGAAGAGAGGCTGAGGTATTTGAGGTTGTTTTCGTTAGAAAGGAGGCGGCTAAGAGGGGATCTTATTGAAGCATATAAGATGATTAGAGGTTTAGATAGGGTGGACAGTGATAGCCGTTTTCCTAGGATGGAGAAAGCTAGCACGAGGGGACACAGCTTTAAATTAAGGGGTATGAGTTATAGGACGGATATCAGAGGTAGGTTCTTTACCCAAAGGGTGGTTCGGGAGTGGAATGCCCTGCCTGCAGCAGTTGTAGATGCGCCAGTTTGGTGGCGTTTAAGAGGTTAGTTGATAAGTATATGGAAGAGAAGGGAATGGTTTAGTTTTGGAGGGGCATTGCTTTTTATATTGGTCGGCGCAACATCGAAGGCCGAAGGGCCTGTTCTGTGCTGTAATGTTCTATGTTCTATGAATGTGCTCTTCAGCAGCTGGAGTGCCCGATTCATACTTTTATTCAGCAGGTTCAATTTGGTGCAATTCCGCATTGGTGAACGCGGTGGCAAAGAGGGAAATGCTGATAAAGTTGGGTGGGCAGTTCATTAATTCAACCGAAATGCATGCAAATACATTAAAGTCACCATTGCGCCCATTTCGGGCGTGAAGCAGATTGCGATCATTCCCAGGTTTTGGTAAAGGGGCCATCCGAGTGGGCGTTAATCATGTTAATGGCTTCACACCCAACTTTACAACATCTTTGCACTATGTAGTGGTAAAACAGGATCCATAGTATCATTGAGGTTTATAGCCCTTTGGCCCAACTTGTCCGTGCCGACCAAGCTAGTCCCAGTTACCCACATTTTGGCCCATATCCCTCTGTAGCCTTCTTACCCATGAAACTGTCTAAATGCTTTTTCAAAAATTACACCCGCCTCTATTACTATCTCTAGCAGCTTGTTTCAGACACTCACCACCCTCTGTGTGGTGAATTCTGTGTGTGAAAAAATTGCCCCTCTGGACCCTTTTGTATCTCTCCCCTCTCACCCTAAACCTGATTTATCTTGCTTGTGTGTGTAGGACAATTTTCCACATTGCTGGGTAGATGCTAGTGTTGTAGTTGTATTGGAACATCTTGGCTCAGAGCACAGCAAGCTCTTAATTCTTCAATACAGTTACTGTCAGGGCCCATAGCTTTTACAGTAACCAGTGACTCCAGATGTTTCTTGATGTCACATGACGTGAATTGAATTGGCTGGAGACGGACATTTGTGATGCTGGGGGCCTGTGGAGGGGGGGGTGAGATGGATTATCCACTCAGCACTTCTGGCTGAAGATTGAAGCAAATTCCTCCTCCTTTTCTGATGTGTTGGGTTCCTCCATCATTAAGGATAGGGATATTTATGGAGCCTTCTCCTCCTCCAGTGAGCTGTTTAATTTTCCACCACTGTGATGACCCATAGTACCTCATGGCTGCCCAGTCTTGAGTTACTAGATCTGTTTGAGATCTATCCCATTCTGCATGGTGTTGATGCCACACAACACAATGAAAGGCATCCTCAATATGAAGATAGGATTTAGTCTTCACGAGGATTGTGCAGTGATCACAACTAAACATCATGGATAACTGCATCTGTGGCAGGTTACCGAGGATAAGATCAAATATATATTTCTCTCTTGTTGGTTCCCTCACCAGCTACTACTGACCCAGACTGGCAGTTATGTTTTTTAGGAGCCTGCCAGCTTATTCAGTGGTGTTACTACTGAGTCACTCTTGATGATAACCATTGAAATCCCACATTCAGAGTGCAATCTGTGCGCTTGCCACCCTCAGTGCTTCCTCCAAATGGTATTCAACGTGACAGAGTACTAATTCATCAGCTGAGGGGAGATATTGCATAGCAATCAACAGGGAGTTTCCTTACCCATGTTTGACCTGATGCCATGAGACTCCATGGGTCCAAGTTGATGTCCAGGGCAACCCCCTCCCAAATGTATACCACTGTGCCAATTGCTACCTCTGCTGGGTCTGCCAGGACATAACCGGGGATAGTGATGGTGCCAGGTATGTTATCTGAGAGGTATGATTCAATGAGTATGACTATGTCAGGCTGTGAGGACTTTGCAAGGTCAACAGAGCTAGGTTTGTTGTTGTCATTTCTGGTGCCTAGGTTAATGCCAAGCGGGCATCTGATTTCATTCTTTTTTGTAGGTTTCATAACTGAAAGGATTGTTGGATCTTTTCAGAGGGAGATTTAAGAGTGAACCACATTGCTGTTGGTCTGGGGTCACGTGTAAGCCAGGCCAGGTAAGGATGGCAGATTTCCAACAATCGACAATAGTTTCTTGATTGTTGTTAGACCTTGAATTGAATTCAAATACTATTATCTGTTGTGGTAGGATTGAAATCCAGGTCCCCAAGCATTACCCTGGGTCTCTGGGTTACTAGCCTAAGCATGATATCACTATGCTACTGCCACCCTCTAGGTTAATAAAGTAGTCCTGTGAGTCTATGGGGTCAGTTCTGAGAATGGAAGGCAGCGATTCCAATCATAACTCCTAATATCCATGGAAAAGTTAATCTCTAATGTTGTTGAACCCATGAATCTTGCATTTGTGAAAGGACTGTTGATGACAGAACTGTGCTTTATAGCATTCCCATAAGTAAAACCATCTTGAACTCAGTATAACAGTACGGGACAGTGGTTAGCACTGTTACCTTACAGTGGTGTTAGCACTGCTGCTTCACAGTGCCAGAGACCCGGGTTCAATTTCCAGCTTGGGTTACTATCTGTGCGGAATCTGCACGTTCTCCTTTTGTTTGCGTGGATTTCTTCTGGGTGCTTCCCACACTCGGAAAGGCATATTGTTTAAGTGCATCGGCTATGCTAAATTCTCCCTCAGTGCACCTGGACAGTCACCTGTGTGTGATGACTAGGGGATTTTCACAATAATCTCATTGCAGTGTTAATATAAGCCTACTTGTAGCACTAATAAATAAACTATTTGAGAGCTCAAAGCTACGGGGCCTTTTCTAAATGTTTTCTCCCTCTCTCTGTTCATTTTCTGGCCTCACATTACTTTTTTAAATGAAGTTACATGAGATTCCACACTGCTCTTTGTGGATATACCTGGATTGAAATCTCAGCTCTTTCTGCTCTTTGCTGGATAATGCTTAACATATAATGATTGGAATTGGACCCCACCTATTTTCCCACTTTATTCCATCTAAGAACATAGGAAATAGGAGCAGGAGTTGGCCATTTAGCCCTTCGAGCCTGTCCCGCCATTCAACAAGATCATGGCTGATTTGAAGTGGATCAGTTTCACTTTCCTGCTTTCTCCGCATAATCCTTAATTCCCTTGTCTATCATCTGTCTCTAGGCCTGTAAAAATTCCCACTCTGTACAGACTTCAGGCTACAGGGTAATTTCATTCTAGAATGGATAACTTTTCCAATTTTTATTGCAGAAACATGTATAATTCTACTGTAAAGTGAAAATAAAATGAACATAAAGCTGTGGCTTATAAAAACATTCTGATCACCACAATGAATACAGACACAGGAAAGATTTGTCAACCATGATAACAAAAAGATGGAGCAAGCAATTCTGTTTGCATTTGATACTGTACAAGATTGTCATTAAAAGTAACCATTCACTCTATCTGAATTTTGACCAAATATTTTTGGTTTTCAGCTGGGTGGGTTGAATTCCCAAATGCTTACTCCCTTCACAACCACAAACAAACCCAAACCACATTCCTGGATCTTAGTGACAAATACAATATATTTGTATGAAATCTCATTGCCCCCAACTCATTCTGAATGAATTTGTTACGGATTTTGCATAGCACAATTTCAACTTCTATCGATTGCACTTTTAAAACCATAGAAACATTGAATCCCAACATTGTAGAAGGAGGTCATTCAGCCCATCAAGTCTACACCAACAATCCTACCCAGGCCCCATCTCCATAACCCCACACATTTACCCTGCTGGTCCACTAAGGGGCATATTAACATGGCCAATCCACCTCACCTGCACATCTTTGGTTGTGTGGGAGGAAACTGGAGCACCCGGAGGAAACCCACACAGACACGGAGAATGTGCAAACTCCACACAGACAGTGAATCAAGTTGGGAACGGGCACTGTGAGGTAGCAGTGCTGACAAACCAGTTGATTTAATTATCAATAAGCTTTCTATATTGCTGCATTCATTATTCCTGTGCATTAATCTTCCTAAATGGGCAGAAAATTGACAATCGCCCAGTACTAGATTTAAATGGTCAAATGGGACAATTAGTTTGTCGAAATGTTTGACCCCCTAAAACATTTTGTAAACAGGAGAAAGAACTTAAGCCACAACAATACTCATTATTACAACGAAATGCTGCTCAGATCATTTTGACGAAGTGACAACTAAACTTGCCAGGAATGGAGTTGGGAGCCACTGCCCAATGTGCAGTCCATCTATTTACCTTTTACAAGGAAGTCTGATGAAGAGGTTAAATCTGATGATGTCCATAAGATCGGATCGGGGAAGCTCTGTTCTGAATCCAACCAAAGTAAAAATCTGCCCCTGTGTAATTTTATGTGGACAAAGTCTTAATACAGTTTGCATATACGAACAGAAATTAATAAAGTTGAAACTAATTATGTGCTGCAACAAGAAAGTGTGTACATACGGTGGTGGGGGAGTGCTAACTAGGATTTAATACAGGTAATAAGGGAAGGCAAATGAAATGCAGGCCTTTACTTTAAAGAAGATGGAGTATAAAAATTGGAGAAATCTTGCTAAATCTATACGAGTTAGACCATACCCAGAAAACTGTGAACAGTTTTAATCCCCTTATCTAAGAAATGATATACTAGCAGTGAAGGCAGTCCAGAGAAGGTTCACCAGGTTAATTCCAAGATTGAAGGGATTATTTATGAAGAGAGGTTAAGTAGGGTGGGACTGCACTCACTGAAGTTTAGAAGAATGAGAAGCGACCATATTGAGACAATGAAAAATGATTCAGTTCCAAGAGAGGATGGTGTGTGACTGGGAGGGGCACCCATAGGTGCCCTGCAGCAACTGCCCTTCTAGTTGGCTTAGGTTGTGAGTTTGGAAATTGCTGTCAAAAGGAGCGTTGGGGAGTTGCTGTCGTGCATATTGCGGATGGTATACCCTGCTGCTACTTTGCGCCAACAGTGGAGGGTATTTGAAGTGGCAGTTGCAATCAGGCTGCTTTGTCTTGGATAGCATCAAGCTTCTGGAGTTATAAAGTACTAAATTTAATTAGGCCACATGTAGCCTATTGCACACTGCATTATAAGAAAGATGTGATGATTGAACTGAAGTGCTCAGATGAGATTCATAAGATGTTGCCAGGAATGTAGAATCTTACCTCTAAGAAAAATTGTTACTTCCTAGGGAACAGAGGAGGCTGTCAGGAGATTTAATTGAAATGTACAAAATTAAAAGAGACCTAGCTAGAGCACATGGAAAAGACCCATTTTCTTTAGCCGAGAAACGTGGGCAGCGACATACAGTAATGGCAGAAGGGTTAGAGTGGAGTCGAGGAGGAATGTTTATACCCACGGGGTCTTCGGGCTCCACAATTCCCTGCCTGAAATAGGGTAGGTCGTAGAGTAGGAGTCCTCATCACATTTAAAATAATTTGACATACACTTGAGGTGCTGTGACCTACAGATCAGAAGCTGGACAGCGTCATTAGATTGAAACTCTCCTTTCACAGCTAACCTAGGCATAATGGCATCATTCTGTAAAAGCAAAACACTGCAAATGCTGGAAATCTGAAATGAAAAGAGAGTGTTAGAAAAAAAATGCAGATCTGGCAGTAGCTGTGAAGAGAGAAACGGCATTAACCTCAATTCCAGCCTAACATGATATGCCTTTGAGTTCTGAAGAAATCACATTAGACATCAAACATTGATTCTGTTTCTCTCCACAAATGCTACCAAGACCTGCTGAGTATTTCTCTCACACTGTTTTATTTTGGTTTTATTCTGGGCAGTTAAAGTTCTAAATATCTGAAATCTGATAGGCAGCATTTTGTGAGGTCAGGCATTAAGGAGTCCAGGTGAGCGGATGAAGATCAACCAGTGATCTATGGTGTCAATTCTACTGATATGAAGGGATCTGGTACATCTGTCTGGGTGATGGATGGGCACAGCAACACATCTAGTGAAATGCATTGCTATATGTTTCAGTACAATTTGATGGGACAAGTCAGTCTCTGGATACAGCAGCTGGTAAATGCTAACTTCATAGCAGAGCCTGAAAAAAGCAGCAAGGACACTTCCAGCTGATGCCTGGCATGACTTTCCTTGGGACGAAACAATTTTATCTGACCTTAAGATGAAGGAGCAACTATACACATGGGGCGGGATTTTACGGCTTTGCTCATCCAAAACTGTAAAATCCCACCAGAGGTCAACAGTCCTTTCCATGGTTTGCCCCTTTCCCGCTCCGATTCCCATGGCGGGCAGGATGATAAAATTCTGGCCATGGTCTTAAGATTTGTTCCTCCAAGCCCGCTCTCAAATGATTATGCTCCACTCCCCCATCTCCTCAATCTCAGCTGACCCCCCCCCCCCCCCCCCCCCCCCACCCCGGACCCTCACCCTCACCTCCACCCATCCCCCACTAGAATCCCTGTGGTGCAGGAGGCCATTCAGCCCATTGAACCGATACTGACAACAATCCAGCCCATGCGTTACCCTCATAACCTCACATATTTACCCAACTAATCTCCCTGACACTAAGGGGCAATTTAGCACGGCTAATCAACCTAACCTACATATCTTTGGACTGTGGGAGGAAACTGAAGCACAATGGAGAACACAGGGAGAATGTGCAAACTCCACACAGACAGTCACCCGAGGCCAGAATCGAACCCAGGTTCCCGGCGCTGTGAAATAGCAGTGCTAACCACTGTGCACTGTGCCTCCCCAGGGAACAAGGAAATAAGTTGGAGGGCTTAGAAATGCTCGTTGCCCATTGCGCTACAGTCTGTCTCTTTTCCATTGGGGTGAGTCCCAGAAATCCTGCAGCAATGTCAAAAGGCAGAGACCCATGATGTTGTAACTATCTCATCTGTGCTTAGCACCAAAGGATAAGTATCCACTGGCCAACTGAACAGGAGAATGTACTCCTTGTCTGCTGCAGGAGATACTGGCAAACAGCAGAGTAGCTACATGGTTTTGTATTTTAAAACTGGGTCTTAATTCAGAAGCCAGGCATCACAAGAGACTATCGCATATGCACAGGAAAGTGGGAGGAAATACCTTGCAATTTTATCCTAATCATCAGACAGTTGAATCATCTCAAAATGATTCACAACTAATTAGATTTTAGGTTTGATTTGTAATGCCGGCAGGATTAAAGATTCTGTTGTTGAAAAACATGCAAGTGACATCCCAAAACATGAACAGTGAGCTTCTCCTCAACACATTTACGCTAAAACTCTGCAGTTCCTCACATTGGCACTGAGTTATACACAAACATCACAAAAACCTTGGTTCAGTCATAGGATTGGGAATATCGTTGATTTGTGATGCTATTTGCAACCATGTGAAGTCTTAACACAAGTGTGAAAAATAGGCCAGATTTTCCCGGTCCTCACTTGGATTATCCAGACAAATACAAGGAAAAACGAGTGGGGAATAACACACAAGGGGGCCCATCCAATTTGACCTGCATTATAGCAAATGGACACCAAATTGAATAAGCTCACTAAAGAACTTATGCTCTGTGCCTGGTTTTTGTCTATTGTTGTATAAAACCAGGGAAGTCGATTGAAATGTACACTAGCCTTGCAGCTTCTATTTCAGAACTTCGCTCTTTAACTTTGCTCTAGGGTGGAGATTTCTTAGCTTGAAGCAAGTTGGTGATGTGAGACATGGACCATTCCCAACAATGATTTTCTTCCCACATCTAACAGTTGGCATCAAGGGAATGCTACATTTTTCCAGTTAGTAATTGGAAAATGATCCATGATTGACACACGTGGATAAGTTCTGACAGACTTGGACAGGACCTCAAGTGGACAGGGTTTCCTGCTGAGCATTCGCCTGGCTGGCGTTTCCTTTTCATCTTTTAGTGTTGCTTCCAAAGGTGATCAATGAGCGGCTGGTGACACTTTGCTGGCGTGAGAAATCTTTGGTTAAAAATGAATGTAGTGCAACAGGTAACCTCTCTAGGTTGGCAGTGCGGCGATCACTGACAGCAGTTAGGTTTGGACTTCTTTGCACTTTTGAACCGGTTTTTATCATTGTTGCTGATGCCTGCAGAGAAATAAAGTATTTGTAAAAATAAAACTATAAGATTGTACATTTTAGCTTTTTACGCTTTCTTTATTGTAACAAAATCAGTTTGGAGGCTTGGTATTCAGTTTATAGTTTTAAGAATTTTGATAAATTGCTGAACTTACCCTTCCTGTATCTTGCCCAGATTTTCTCCATTCACCCCGTGACACAGAGGTGTATTTCAAATGATCCCACGAGTCTTGAGAAAGTCATTGGGTTCTTAAATTTATCCAAGCATTTTGATTACTATCATCTTAGGTGGAATTCTGATTTGGGACGTCATTTGTAATTTGTAAACAGGATTCCTACTTCATATGTAGGATTCACAATCGAAGTACAAATGGGTGAAACATACTCAACCCATCAAGCCTGCGCCACACTGCCCACCACCTCCCCACAACCCAGTTTACCTGCAGCCAGCCAATTTTACACCTTCTCCTGGAAGCTAGCCACTTAGCAGTGCCAATTTAATACCAAACATCAATAAATGAGGCCTTTGCTACAAGCCTCATGACATTATAATGACAGGTGGGCAATGGGTATTCGCTGCATGCTAACTAGCATTGTGTATCTCAACTAAAATAAATGGTCCCATTGAGGTTTATTTTCACTTCCATCTCTTTGCTGTTAAACTGACAGAGCCTCTAAAACCAGGCAGACTTTTGAAATAAATAGTATGTGTTTCTAGAATGGGAGTGCAATGTGAGTTATTGCCAGGTCACAACATTGAAAATGACTTTTAGCTGCACACCTACTTTAGATTGATACTTTAAATAGCATTGTAGAATCCCTACAGTGCAGAAGGAGGCCATTCAGCCCATCAAGACAGCAGGACTCTCTGAAAGAGCATCCCACCCTGGACCTCCCCTCCACCCTATCACTGTAGTCTTGCACATTTACCATGGCCAATCTACCTAACTTGCACATCTTTAAACACTAAGGGGCAATTTTACGTTTGGCCAATCCACCTAACCTGTACATCTTTGGAGTATGGGAGCATCTGGAGGAAACCCACGCAGATACGCGGAGAACGTGAAATTCCACACAGACAATCTCCCAGGGCGGAAATCGAACCCAGGCCCCTGCACTCTGAGGCAGCAGTGCTAACCACTATGCAACTATGTCTCACGCGAGAGGTATTTTTTTTCTTTTTCCCTCTTCCCACTAGAAGTACACTCAGAATGCAATTGGTGATAACATTGGATCTGTTGTAACGTGACCAATGGTAAAAAGGTGTAAAGATCAGCTGACCCAGTAAACCATATAACCAATGACACAATGATGTGATGATCAGCTGACCAGCTGACTCAGTATAAATAAGAACCTGTTAGAATCAATGAGTGTTATTCTGGTTAGCAGTTGGTGACTAGTGGAGTGCAGGGGCCTGCAACTGTTTACCAGAGGAGGGGGCTGAGTGTAGGATAATAAAATTTGCTGATGACGTGAAGATGAGTGGAAAAGCAAATTGTGTGAAAAGTCTGCCGAGAGATCTGGATAGGTTGAGTGAGTCGGTGAGGACCTGGCAGATGGAGTATAATGTTAGCAAGTGGAGGTTATCCACTTTGGTAGAAATAATAGTAGGAGGGATTATTATCTAAAAAGTGAAAAGCTGCAGCATGCTATGGTGTAGAGGGACCTGGGAGTCCTTGCAAAACACAGTCTGCAGGTGATCAAGAAGGTGAATGGAATGTTGCTCTTTATAGCAAGAGGATTACAATATAAAAGCAGGGAGACTTTGCTACAACTGTACAGGGTACTGGTGAGGCTGCAACTGGAGTACTGTGTGCAATTTTGGTTGCTGCATTTGTGGAAAGATATATTGGCCTTGAAGGGAGTGTGGAGAATGTTCACTAGGCTGATAGTGGAGATGAGACGGTTTGCCTATGAGGAGAGATTGAATACACTGGGTCTATACTTGGAGTTTAGAAGGCTGAGGGGGGAATCTTATAGAGACATAAGATTATGAAGGGAATAGCTAGATAGAAGTAGAGACTCTTCCTGCTTAAAAAGGATAGCAAAACTAGAGAGCACAGCTTCAAAATAAGTGGGGGCAATTTAGATTGGTGTTGAGGAGGAATGCTTTCACTCAAAGGGTGGTGAGTCTCTGGAATTCTCTGCCCATTGAAATGGTGGAGGCTACCTTGCTGAATATATTTAAGTCATGGATAGATGGGTTTCTGATTGACAAGGGAATTAAGGGGTATGGGGAGAAAGCAGGAAAGTGAAACTGATCCATTTCAGATCAGCCATGATCTTGTTGACTGGCAGGGCAGGCTTGAAGGGCTAGATGGCCAACTCCTGCTCCTATTTCTTGTGTTCTGTTGGTAATTGTTAAATTGCTTGGAATAGCCCAGGGTGAAGCCTCAAGTTTGGAGCAATGAAGTGTAATTATTAAACCTCTTTGATTTATAAATTGGAATAAATTTTGTTACTATCTATACTGGAAGAGTTCCTTCTGGATGAACACACTTTTCCATTTTGCCATTTGATAGGGTAGTTAGGGATCACCTATCACTGCTAAACAATAGTATCTGTCAGCAGGCCTGTGGTGCCTTCTCTGTTCACTTTAATTTGCCATTCCTGCCTCACATCTGATAACCCAGCCAAGATGAGGAATTCACTGTCGGGAGCAATTGCATCTTTTAAAATAGATATTTAATCAGTTTCTCCACATAGTCAAAGGAATCTCCTTTTTCATTCTTGTTGCTATTTACAACTCTTGTGAGCTGAATGGTTACTACTGAAAATGAGTGATACTGATTTGAATTAATCCAATACTTACGCACAACATCTCCAATCTTCCTGGGGCCAGTCTTTTCTAGCTCTGCCAAGACATTGGCTTCGAAGGTCAATGATGCAACTCTGAAGAAGAACTCCTTTACATTCTCCCCTAATTTCAATGAAGAAAGCTTTAGTTTTCAATTGAAGAACTACAGCATTTTCCACTGGCACAGTTTATCATGTAACTATCTTCCAGATGCAGTAGCACAAGAAATATGCCAACATGCCAATGCCACTGAGTTTTGGGAATCCCATTATAGAGAGGAATTGCCAAGAGAAGGCAAGCTCTAAGGCCATCATTGATAGCATTGTGTCAGTAGCATTGTGGTTAGCACTGCTGCTTCACAAGTCCAGGGACTTGGGTTCAAATCTGGTCTATGTGGAGTTTATATGTTCTCGCCATATCTGTGTGGGTTTCCTCCCACTGTCAAAGATGTGCCGGTTAGTCGGATTGGCCGTGCTAAATTGTCCCATAGCGTCCAAAGATGTGTAGGTTAGATGGAATAGCTGTTGTTGAATGGCAGGGTTATGGGGATAGGGCAAGGGAGAGTGCCAATGTAACATACTCTCAGATGGTTGTTGAGACTCAATGGGCTGAATGATCTCTTCTGTATCTATTTTGTGATTTCAATTCCTAACGTGGAGTTCACAAGTTCCAGTGGCAGATTTCTAGGTATTGGTCATTTGTTGGAAAGCGTGGACCAGGGAGATCCATGCAAAAAACAGAAAATGAAAAGCTCCCAACAGTATAGCTGTCCGCAATACAATGATATCTAAAGTGCTTCTTACAATCCATTAGTTACATTCAAAATACAAGCACACTAAGAAGGAGTAGAGAGGAAGTTACTTAAAAGTAGGAAACGATTCTTATATTGTAAAATTCACAAAATGGCAAACGATTCCTTCAGGAAAATGTTGGATTTTTATATGGAAATCTGGTATGCTGCATTCAACTCATTTCAGGAAGGACTGGCTATTAATACAGACAGTCCTAAAATGAACTGTTTGCTTCAGGTTTTTGTTTAGATATTGGGCTCATTGGAATTTTCCAGCTGAAATATATATAATTTAAGTAGTTCAAGAGCACCATCTAGTGGAATTGTTCAGTGGTAACATATCTTAGTCTTGACAACAAATTACATAATCGTCAGAAAATTCCTCAGCGGATTTTCATTTACGGAATTTATCCATGGTGTCCATCAAAGTTACACTGGCTGTTTGGGAGACTCCCTGAACAGATGTTCAGCAAATACTGCAGGAAAACGTCTAAAGGCATGATGGAGGAATGGTGGGCAAGGGGGCTGAATTTGTACCCCAAATAGGAATTGGGCAAAAGTTTAGGCCAGATGATAGAACACAAAGACAGAGGTTTTAAAAAGACATTTTAAGCCTCGGAGAAATGCAGCAAGATGGATGGTTAGGAAGAGAATTCCCCAGCACGGGAACCATTAGCGGGGAGGCTCTGCCATTAATGAGCAAGAGGAGGCAAAAAATATATGTGAAGATGTGAGCTGGGAATTGTGGGTGGAAGAGATTGGAAGAGGCCTTACTAGGATTTGTAAACTGGTTCAAGTTTGTTACTAATGTGTATTACATCTAGATATATGAGTATTTGCCCAATACACTCAAACGTCACACAAAAGCACACATGCACTTGCTCTCAATCCTGCCAGTGTACATGTATTTGGTATGACCTCCCTACAATCATAGTGTTCTCTCATTCTCATTTCAATATTAACCCTATCATGGTGAAATGTTAGAATATAAAACAGGGTGGGTCCTGGTTCCAACAGTGGTAAGATTCCAAAGAAGAGTCACAATGAACTTGAGATGTTAACTGTGCTACTCTCTCCACAGATTCACCATTGAAAGCATTCTTTCTGGTTGTATCACAACTTGGTATGGCTCCTGCTCTGCCAAGACCACAATAAACTACAAAGGGTCATGAATATAGCCCAGTCCATTACACAAACTACTCTCCCACTCATTGACTACACTTCCCGCTGCCTCAGAAAAAGCCAATATAATTAAGGATCCCACACTGCATAAACACTGCATTCCAAGACTGGGGCACAGAATAAGAACAAAGAACAAGTTACCATGACAATCACCAAATAGCAAGATATGGGGACACACGTTAATGTAAGATTGGCAGGAGACAAATTTCTATTGGATGAGAAAGGGCTATGACTGGTGGATATGTATGCAAATGAAGGATTAGAAAATTTGCTCATTTTGCAGTTGCTGTAATTAACTATAACTGCTAGATTTTCTGTCTGAATCAACAGAACTTCCAATAATACTTTGCTTGCCTCATGTTCTCACTTGTGCACAAGTTATTAAAACTTGTAAGTTGAGTACTCTGGGGTTAAGTGTTGTTTGTACCCAAGTTGACTGCAGTTCAAGTGTTGTCTATACCAAAATCCTCTACACCCAGGTGTTCTCTCTTCCACCTTCTTCTATCAGAAAAAGAGACAGAAGTCTGAGATCAAGTATCAACTGATTCAATAAGGCCTTCTTCCCTGCTGCCATCAGACTTTTGAATGCACCTATCTCGCATTAAGTTGATCTTTTTCTACACTCTAGCAATGACTGCAACATTACATTCTGCACTCTCTTCTTTTCTTCCCTATGTACGGTATGCCTTGTCTGTATACCATGCAAGAAACAATATTTTTCACTGTTTACTAATACGGGGTAATAATAAATCAAAGCAAATCTTGACTTGGCTGAGTATTTCTGCTTCCATAAGGGAGAGAAGCTTATACACAGCGTACGGTTAGTACATGAGATACAGTCAATCCCACAATAATAACTTGGAACTTAAAGGTCACAATCCCTTTTTAAAACAAACGTGAAAATGAGGTTAAGGTCATTGAGGGTGCTTGTCATTTTGTTGATAGGGTAGAAAAGGTGACATCAAATCAATCACATCTTCCTTAATTTTTATTTCTTTTGAAAAAAGAATTCATAGAGTCTTTATAATGCAGAAGGAGGCCATTCGGCTCATCAAATCTGCATAACTCATCTTTCTCAGGTCCATCACTCTTTCCCCCAACCCCTTGCATTTACCCCACTAATCCCTTTAACCTATACATCTTGGGACACTAAGGGGCAATTTAATACAGCCAATCTGGATCCTTGACACTGTAAGGTAGCAGTGCTAACCACTGTGCCAACCCATTAATGCTGGGCGAGATTGGGAAGGATTGGGAAAGATGAATGATGTGTGGAAGATCCAAACTTACTCACGTACAACATCACACTAATTTAAATTACCCCACTACATCAGAAATGTTCACTCCTCCAATAGTACAATCTCTTAACTTTCATTTTATAAAGAAATTGACAATATCAGGTGTTATAGATTGCACATCTGTTACTCTTATCACCTTGAAACTGAACTCAAACTGACTTTTTCCTCACCTGTTAGAGATGACACTGTCCAATATTCTGCTTGTATTTCCTTGGCAATTTTGAGGGCATCTTTCTCTATCAGGTTGTACTGTGCGGCTGTCTGTAAAGGTCAAGGAATAACACATTGTGTAAATATTGTGTCCAAAACATGAGATAGATTCTGCTGCAGAATCTTTCAGCCAAGTTGACACATAGGGCGGAATTCCCCACTTTGAAACTGGGAAATTTCCAAGTTTCGCCGGCCTGAATGGTGAGACCCCGCCCTGAATCCTACACATGGAATCTCATTAATTATTCACAAGCGAGTTCCCCTCCAACTCTCTAGACAGACTGGCAGCTGATTTGTACACCCACTCTCAGCTGGCGGGTTTGAAGGTTCTGGCACTATATTTAAATACCAGGTCAACACACTCATATTGTTCAGGATTAACCAGACAATGCATGGTGAATACCCAAATCTTAAGCTTTTATTGCTTGCTAGCAAGGAGAATTTCACTCTGGCATTCTGTCGATTTACATAGAAAATGTAACAGTTATAGTTCATCATATCTTGCTCTTTGGAATTTACTTATGGAAAGGGTCTTATTTTCATCCTGTGGCTAAGGCTGGGAACAGTGTTTATGAAACTAACACAAGGTATAGATTAGTCGCTTATCCTGAGTACGCAAGCGCTCACCTCACTGGAGTCTTTGTTTGTTAATAAGCATTTTCTAATACTTGGCAGAGTTATTTGTCATAACTTAATTTCCACAACTGTTGCAACTTAATTTTTCTGTACCAGCATCCACAGCTTTTAACTATATTTTTACAAGTCCCAGCGACCTCATGCTGCTTTATTTGAAATGAACACCCTTAACCTTGCAGAACAAAGTGAATTAAACATTTGGCCATAGTTGGAATTACATCTTACTTTCCACAATATCAATCCCTCCAGCCCAGCCATCTTCGCCAGACCATAAGGATGTCAGCAACCCAGAGGCAAAAAGCTAGCATCCTCAAGAGGAAATCTGTTCCCTCAATCAACCACCCTCTTCCTGAGTCCATCACTTGCAAGGTGCCCATTTGGACCTCTACCTACCGCCTCTGGAGTCTTCATCCACTCCTCCCAGTAAACATAGGCAGAATTTTGTGCCCAATTCACCTGTCACAAGCATAAATGGGGACGTGCGAGCAAAATCCCGTGAGAGGAAGGAAAGGAGATTCTTGGTGGCGAGATCTCCCCAACCCCTCACCAGTGATGTAATGAGGTTGCTGCCCACAAAAAGTAGGAATCTTATTTAAATATTAATGGCTTCCTCCCCACCGTGATTCCACCCTTCCCCTCCCTAAATAGTGATATCTCCTCCGACGTTAAAACAGCTTTATAAGAATGAGATTCAGTTCAGATGATCCCACTGGAGGAGAGGGGCAAGGTACATGTAGCCTCTGGGGGAGAGGGACAAGCTCAAACAGTGCCTTGGCATTATCCCCTGGTACTGGTCCAAACTGTGCCAGGGTCAGTGCCAGGTGCCTCTGGGGAGTCCTGATGCTTGAGCGGGAGGGAGTGGTGATGCCTGAGAAGGGGACGAGGAGGAAGGCGGGGGAAGGGTTCAATGGCAATCGGGGATGATGGCAGTGAAGCTTGTGGGGGGCAGGGGGTGGAGGGGTGGGGGCAGGAGTATGGCGTGCCGTGGAAAGAGAGACCCCAATACTTCTACTGGGGAGGGGTCACCCTTGATACTTTGGAGGTGGTCCTCTCCAAGGAGGGATGGGAAGGGGGTGTCCTTTAAAAATGCAAGGGCGAATTTTCCCAATCCTCCCGTCATGGGAATTGTAGCAGGCGAGGGGCAGACCATGGAAAGATCCATTGACATTAGGCAGGATTTTCCAGTTTCGGGGTGAACATAACTGGAAAATCCCTGATGTCCCTACCTCCATGTGATCAGCACTGTCAGCTTGTTCAGGCCCCGTGACAGCACAAACCAAGCCGATAGTGTCAAAGGGAAGATCAATCTTATTTCCCAAGCTGGAATAAGGCCTATCGAATGGTCAGACCAACTGGGAGGCTTGGCCAATTCTAAATGTTGGCTTTCTTTAGCGTACCTCTTTATGGCTTCTCAAGTAACATGATTAAATTCGGCGGGAAGCAATTGTCAGGCTGTTAATATCATGTGGATGTGACCATTCTAACTTACAGAAATGTTTCCTGGTGGCCAGATTGGGGAAATACTGTGAGTAGAGAGGGCAGACCTGCCTCACATTAAGTTCGTCTTTCTCTACACCCTAGCTATGACTGTAACACTACATTCTGCTTTCCTTCTCTATGAACGGTATGCTTTGTCTGTGTAGTGTGCAAGAATCAATGCTTTTCACTGTACACTGATATTTGTGACAATAATCAATCAAATCAAAAAAATTTTGAAGACTGAGATTGATAGATATTTATTAGGCAAGGTTAACAATGAAAGGAAGTTAATGAAGCTTAAATCAAGTCAGCTATGATCCAAATAAATGGTATATAGGAGCAGAATGATTTACTCCTGGTCCTGGGTTCTTTAAGTATATGAAGTCCTAACTTTTAAAATGTAAGCTTTGGAATACTGGAATAATCTCTATTTTAATGAATCCTCTGCAAATAAGAGGCACTTGCTACTTACACTAAGGTCTTTCTTGGTCCCAACTAAGAACAACAGTACCGAGGTAGGATCATTTTCCTTAAGGGCATCTTTTAACCATTGTCTGAGGGAAAAAAGAAACAGAGAGACAACAATTAAAAGGATAAAGGTGACAACACTTAGAATCATAAATAATACTGCTGAATTTGAGCTTTTAATCTGAAAACTAGTTTGATTTGTTATCACAGAACAATAGAAACCTTACAGTGCAGAAGGAGGCCATTGGCTCATTGAGTCTACACTGACTCTGTGAAAGAACATTTAGCCAGGCCCAACCTCTGGGGTGACATGGTGGCACAGTGGTTAGCACTGCTGCCTCACAGTGCCAGGGACCTGAGTTTGATTCCGGGTTTGGGTCACTTTGTAGGGTTGCATGTTTTCTCCTTGTCTGTGTGGATTTCCTCTGGGTGCTCTGGTTTCCTCCTACAACTCAAAGATGTGTGGGTTATGTAGATTGGCGATGTTAAATTGTCCCTTAGTGTCGGGAGGACTAGCTAGAGTAAATGCATGGGGTTTTTGGAACAGAGCCTAGGTGGAATTGTGGTCATTGCAAGACTTGATGGATAGAATGCCCTCCTTCTGCACTGCAGGATTCTATGAGTCTGTCCTATCCCCATAATCCTGTCCATTTACCATAGCTAATTCCCAAACACATCATGTGACACTAAGTGGCAATTTGGCATAGCCAATCCAACTAAATTACATATCTTTGGGGTGTGAGAGGAAACCGGAGCACCCAGAGGCGACCCATGCAATTATGGAAAGAATGTGCAAAGTCCACATAGTCACCCAGGGCTGAAATTGAATCTGGGTCTCTGGCACTCTGTGGGTGATTGTGTGGTCTTTGCACATTCTACCCATAATTGCATGGGTTTCCTCCAGGTGCTTCGGTTTCCTCCCACACTCCAAAGAGTGTGCCATCCAAAAATTGTTTGAATATTTTATATAATTTAACAAGAAGGGTCCAGGAGTAGAAGTTGGGGAAATTAAAAGGTGCATCTGAGGTGAAAAATCCATTGTCACATTGTCAAATAATCTACCTCCTAACATCCAAAGTGCCAAAGATTGGGATGTCAAATCTAATCGTTAGACTTGCAGACTTAATGGTGTACACTTTCTGTGCTCTTGCCATTTAGAGTCTTTCCTAGGGAGGTGTGGGTCATCCATTACCCGTGGAGATGTACATATATAGCCCACCCATTTGTCTTGGAACTGGAGATTAGCTGTCAGTGTGGCAAAGCTTGATTTCAGTGCAGATGCACGTAGCCTCCATGTTCTTTACAAAAGTAAAACTCTGGGGTATCCTCTACCACCTATGTGAGGTTAGGCTCCATTAGCACTAACACAAGCAAAACCAGGTGCAAAACAAAAATCACGTCTCTACCCACCAGTGTGAGGAGAACACTGGATACCTGTTTAATAGACAGCCTCTGCAACCAGAGTTCAAAGGATAGAAATGCAAGCTATACTTTGGTGGACATATTTCCCTTGTTTACATTTATGCCCTATTTATACATGTCAACAAATCTTCCTGTCAGAGCTGGAGGCCAGGAGCTAGCAGCTGCAGCAGTGTGGGTGGGGATGGTAGCAAAGTGGTCATGTTACTGGATTAATAATCCAAAAGGACACTCCTATTGGACTCAAAACATTAACTCTGTTCCTCTCTTCACAGACGTTCCAGCTGTGCTGCATTTTTCCAGAACTTTTGGCTGGTTATTGTAGAGATTCAGAGAGGCCTGACTAAAGTTTCTGACATGCAAGTTCCAATCCCAATATAGCAGTTGGAGGGATTTAAATTCAATTCATGAATAAACACTGAACAAAATACTAATCTTGTTAATAATGATTATGAAACTACTGTATGGTTGTAAAAACCCATCAGGGAGTACGCCTGTTGTTCTTACCTGGTCTGGCCAGACCCACAATAATGTGGTTGACTCTTAGCTGCCTTATGAAATAATCTAGCAAAATTCTCAGTTTAAAGGTAATTAGGGATATGTGGTTGCTGATGATTCTCACATCTTAAAGCACAAAGAAATAAAATGTGACTTTCTGTTTCCATTTAAGTTGTTAATATTCTTCTTGACAATGTAAAACAGGCTAGGTGTCTTGCTTAACTTAGGATAAGATTTCATTGTCACGTACTGAGTTCAATATACAATATGTAACTCATAAAGGCTCCTTTGACAGCACCTTCCAAATCTGGGATCTCCTCTACTAGAAGGACAAGGGTGGCAGACACATGGGAATGCCACCCATCTGCAAGTTTCCTTCCAAAACACACACCATCCTGACTTGGAACTATATCTTCACATTGGATAAAAGTCATGGAGCTCCCTTTGTAACAGCATTGTGGGTATGCCTAAAACACAGGGAAGGCAACAGTTCAAGAAGATGGCACACTATAATCCTCTAAAGAGCAATTAGGGATGGCCAACAATTGTTGGCTAAGCCAACAGTGCCCACATTAATGAAAAATATTCTGTTGAAGATTGGGGCATGTGATTTTACAAAAAAAATCTAAGTGCCGAATGAGCATGGAAATAGGAGAGATTTGCACTCACTTTTCTGATGAGCTCACAGGCAGAATTTTTTGGCATTTAGTGCAAGAAAAGGTAAAGTGTGATTCACGCCAGTTGGAGAAGAGCGTAGAATCTGTTCTGACTGGATAGCCAGCTGCTCACACCAGATGATGCCATTATGCATGTGTCGATCTCTCATGCGCGCATCAATCTCTCGTGCACTATGGAAGTGTAGACAGTACACTCGGAGATCTCTTACTTCCAAATGCCCCCTCCCACCTGATCATTGGCCTTCAGCCATACCCCCTGCCAATTGCTGACCTCCACCCACTCCACCCCCCATGATTGCTGGTCTCCACCTCCCCACTGATTGCTGGCCTCCAACTTCCAACCGCATCGTCCACCAAACACTCCTTTGATACCTCCTAATCTGGCACTTCCAACAGCAATCGTTGAGCGGGAGTGAATTGCTCCCAATATCCAACTAGAGATCGGCTGCTCTGTGCACACAGCATAGGAGGGGTTTCAGCTGCAAAGCTCCGCAGTAGCAGATGGGAGGGGAGATCAGTTCATAGAAGACAGAGATTTGTACAAGCACAATGGTGCTCTCTGCTGCTATCTGCCAGTTTTTCAGTGAACTATGCCCTACCCCCTCTCCCTGCTTGTGAGAAACAAGTTTTTGACAGCGTCAATTAAGATTCAATTTTTATCTTGCCCAAAAAGTATGATTCTGTCCCGTTTTCATACTTATTTGGTGACTGCCCCCAATGACTTCCTCGATACAGCAGCACTGTGGTTAGCACTGCCGCCTCAGGGAGCGAGTTCAATTCCAGCTTGGGAGACTGTATGGGGTTTGCACTTTCTCCCTGTGACTTCCTCACCAGGTTTCCTCCGGGTGCTCTGGTTTCTTCCCAATGTCCTAAAATATGCAGGATAGGTGGATTGGCCGTGCAAAATTGTCCCTTAGTGTCCCAAGATGTGTAGGTTAGATGTGATTTGCCATGGTAAATATATGGGATTACAGGAATAGGGCGGGGCAGACGTCCTGGGTAAAATACTCTGTTGGCACGTCGGTGCAGACTCAATGGGTTGAATAGCCTCTTCTGCATGACAGGAATGTTATGATTCTATTAATACCATTAAAATAAGCACACCAGAGTTGTGATTATCACAAATCCAATAATCCAAAAGTGAAAGGGAAAAAGACTGATTTTTAGAAGCAATAGCATGGATTATTTTGAAAGTTATGAAATGATAGGTAAAGCAAAATCAGTTTGTTACTTACTCTGCATGATCCAACGATGCTATGTCATTGACATCAAATACAATTATTATTGCTGAAAAATATCACATTACAATTAGTATTTTCTAGAACGGAAATGGAGTGATTAGCAAAATAAATTCAACTAAATATCAAAAATCTATGGAGTCTGGAAAAAAAGCAATCCAATTGATAAATCTTTTAATTTTGTCTATTTAAAACAATCTATATCAATGATATTGGTGAAAGGAGCAAATGGATAGTATTTAGGTAGCATAGTGGTTCACACTGCTGACTCACAGCATCAGGGACCCGGGTTTGATTCCTGGTTTGGGACACTGTGCACAGTCTGCACATTTTCCCTGTATCTGCATTGGTTTGCTCTGGTTTCCTTCCACAACATGCTAAATTCTCCCTCAGTGAACCCAAACAGGTACCGTGGTTTGGCGACTAGGTTTTCACAGTAACTTCATTGCAATATTAATGCAAGCCTACTTGTGATCCTAATAAATAAACTTTAAATAACCAATATGGGTAGGAAAATAAGTTGTCAAAAAGAGATAAAGAATGTGCAAATGAACATTGATAAGTTAAGTGAGTAGGCAAAAATTTGACAGATGGAGTACAATATGAACTTTGGATAGAAGCTTTGACAAAGGCTCATCTGGGTTCTTTTCTCTCCTTACAGATGCTGCCATGCCTGCTGAGATTTTCCAGCGTTTTCTCTTTTAGTGATATTGTGAACTTGACCAGTTTGACAGGAAGAATAGAAAAAGAATATACTATGCAAATGGAGGGAGACTGCAGAACTCAGTAGTGTAGAGGGATCTGGGTGTCCTGATAAATGAATCACAAGCAAGTTGTAAGCAGATACAATAAATGATTAGGAAGGTCAATGAAATATTGGTGTTTACTGCCAGGGAAATGGAATATAAAAAAAGTAAGTTTTACTGCAGCTGTATAGGGCATTGATGAGACCATCAGCTGAATTTTATGAGAGATTATACTGCTTCCCTCTCTCCACCCCATTCTGCCAAAAGGAAAAGTCATCTTGCACCATGCCAGCTCTCCCACAGTTATTACATGCAAACAAGGGAAGTAAGTACAAACTCCATATAGGCAAACTCCACCCAAGACTGGAATTGAACCTGGATCCCAGGCTAAATTGATGGAGAGTGGGATCTCTGCCCCTCACTGAGGAAGGAGTTTTGTCCTCAGGGATTGATGGATCATTCTTACTGCTAATTTCAACTCTTTTGAGTCAAACAATTAAGCTAAATGAAAAAACTGAGGGACGAAGTCACTAAGGGACAGCCCCTTTAAAGGAGCATTGCCCGAAACAGAAACAAATTACGAATGAGTTTTAAAAGTGAGGTAAAGTTTATTTATTAGTCTCAAGTAAGGCTTACATTAATACTGCAATGAGATTACTGTCAAATTCCTCACTTAAAAATTAAACTAAATCATGATTCACGTTTGCAGCATCAGAATTAATGGGCAACTCTGGCACTAGAAGAATCTACAGTACAGGAGGTTGCCAATCAGCCCATCAAGTTTGTACTGACCACGATCCCAGCAGGTCCTATTCTCATAACCCATTTACTCTACTGAACCCCTGACACCAACCCCTATTTAGCATGGCCAATCAACCTAACCCATCCGCACATTTTTGGACTCTGGGAGGAAACCAGAGCATCCGGAGGAAACCCATGCAGATATGGGGAGAAAGTGTAAACTTCACACAGGCAAACTCCACCTGAGGTTGGCATTGAACCCAGGTCCCTGGTGCATTGAGTCAGCAGTGTTAACAACTATGCCACTATGCTGCCCAAAGAAGTAAGCTGAAGAAGAATATGATGGCTCGGGTCAGTTAGGTTTTAAGGTGGAGAGGGATCACAGAGGCCAGGAATTGCAGGGAGGGGGTGTGGTTTGGGGGCTATGTTCTGTCAGGCATCTTGTAGGTGGGGTACATGCAGAGCATCTCCTAGTTGAGGTGCCCCCTCCACTTCCTTCTCACTTTTGTTTATTCGTGGGGTGATTATTCCTGGGGTGAAGGGCTTATCTTATTGTGGAATAGAATCGTAGAAACCCTACAGTGTAGAAAGAGGCCGTTTGATCCATCAAGCCTGTACTGATAATAATCCCACCCAAGCCCTATCTGCTTAACCCCATGGGGGCAGCATGGTGGCACAATGGTCGGCACTGTTGTCTCAATGCATCAGGGACCTGGGTTCAATTCCTGGCTTGGGTTACTGTGTGTGCGGAGCCTGCATTTTCTCCCCGTGTCTGCGTGAGTTTCCTCCAGGTACTTTGGTTTCCTCCCATGGTCCGAAAGACATGCTGGTGAGATGCATTGGCTATGCTAAATTCTCCCTCAGTGTATGTGAACAGGTACCAGACTGTGGTGACTAGAGGGTTTTCACAGTAACTTCATTGCAGTGTCAATGTAAACCTACTTGTGACACTAATAAGTAAACTCAAAATTTTAAACCACAGATTTACCCTGTAAATCCCCCTGACATTAAGGGACAATTTAGAATGGCAAATCCACCTGTGTGAGGAAACCGAAGCACCCAGAAGAAACCCATGCAGACATGGGGAGAATGTGCAAACTCCACACTGACAGTCACCCAGGGCTGAATTGAACTCAGGTCCCTGGCGCTGTGAGGCAACAATGCTGCCCACGTTATGGAGAAAGATTGAACAGGCCTTTAGCATTGGAGTTTAGAAGGACGAGAGGTGATCTTAATGAAATATGTAGGATCCTGAGGGGGCTCGTTGGGGTGGACACCCGGTAGATGCTTCCTCTTGTCGGAGGGAATTAATCTAGGGAATACGGTTTAAAAATTAGAGGTCTTCCTTTCGAGATGGAAATGAGGGAATTGCTTTTCTCTTGCCTGACTGGGGGTGTGATCTAGGTAATGGAGAGAGATCAATCTTGTGAGTCTTGTAGGAAGACTGCTTCATTACTCCCCACCTCCACTTGAATATTACTCTTCAACAATTGTTTCATGTTCCCTGACCTTCTGATTTAGTACTGCAGCATACTTCTGAGGTCTTGCATCTGAAGGCAGCACTGCCGAAGGGAAGGAAGGAGGGATGGGTAGGGGTAGTTCCCGTGGGCATTCATGGGGTGCAGGTAGTGATGGTGAGGAGGGGGAGGCAGGTGGGGTGTTAGTGTGGGTATCTGCAGTAATTACTTGTAGTTCTAACTTTTGCTAGATAACTATTAGTTTAACCCAGTTGAAACCACCCAATGTTTGAGACTTAAATGCATTTCAGGGTGGTTCCCAGTGCAAAGCAATTGCACTGAGATGGTTTGCACTTCTGAGCCATTGCCATATTGAACTTAGCTGGGAATTTCTGAAAGGGATTGGTATCCCTTTTCCTATTGGCGCATGACTTGGTATCCCCCACCCCATTCGCACCTTCCCAATCCTCCCACCCCCACTACCCACTCCAGTGCTCACCCTATTTCCTCACTCCTAATCTTCCCACATGCAAGGAAGGTCCACCAGGATGTTCCCTGTTCTGGAAGGCATTGGCTATGAGGAAAGGTTGAATAAACTACGAGTGTTCTCACTGGAAACTAGGATTGTTCTCACTGGAAGCTAATGGAAGACTTGATCAAGGTCTACAAAATTATGAAAGATATAGACAGGAGGAATAGTCAGTGGCTTTTTCCCAGGGTGGAAGTATCAATTACAAGGGGGCAGAGGTTCAAGGTGAAGGGGGAAAGTTTAAGGGGTATATGCAGGGGACTATCCTGGACAGAGGTGGTGGTGGGAGCAGGCATTTTGGCAACATTTAAGTGGCATCCAGATGTGTACATGAATCGAGAGGGAATAGAGGGATATGGACTGAGTAAGGCAGAAGTTTTTTTTTTAGTTTAATTATGGCATGGTGATCAGCACAGGTTTGGAGGGCTGAAAGGCCTGTTACTGTGTGGTACTTCTATTTGTTCTTTGAATAGGCAACAAACCTGCAGTCCCTCAGTAAACAGCTCTGAAGTTACATTATGGGCTGGCAATTAAACAGCATTATTATTGACGCTGCTGAAAAATAAAACTTGTACCTTGTGCTCCTCTGTAATACGTGGATGCAATACATTTGAACCTCTCCTGTCCTGCCGTGTCCCACCTGTTGGAAAATATGCACAGAATTTCAGAATTAGTAAAATTTATATTTTACAATTCACTCATATCTCAGAGTTTCTTCATAAAATCTTAATCCCTAACTGGTGATAAATTGTCCCGCAGTGAGGCTCACATCTTTTTCATTTGTTCCTTCATGTAATCGGTTATCTAGCTCTCTCTCAACTGGTAATTATCAATTTCATCCTCTCTTTTTTCTATTTGGATTTCCCTCTATCTTTTTCTTTCCCAAATGCCCCTCTTCTCCTTTTCTTCTTGTCATCTGTATCTCTTGTTCTTTCGCTCCTCAGTTGCTTACAGATAAAAAGTAAATGCTGCATTACTCAGTGCTGGTGCAGCTTTTCCAACAATTATACACTCTAGAAACGCAGGAACAGGAATAGTCTATTTATCCCTTCCAGCCTGTACCACCATTCAAATAGATCAAGGCAGATCTGTACCTTAACTCCGCAGAGTTCCTACAGTGCAGAAGGAGACCATTTGGCCCATCAAGTCTGCATTGCCCCACCTTCATGTCTTCTGGGCCATTTCTCCCTAACAACCTCAGCCCCAGCCTCAAAGCTGCTCTACATTAGTAAGAGATTCTCTGTTCCCAGCAATGGCCTGTTTAATGGGAGCACCGGCAATCAAATTGCAGTGTTGCAGTTCTGTCTTCAAGTTGCAGAGGGGCGACATGTTGGTTAGTGCTGTTGACTCAGAGCACCAGAGACCTGGGTTCAATTCCTGGCTTGGGTCATTTTCTGTGTGGAGTTGGCATGTCCTCCCAGTGTCAGTGTGGATTTCCTCTGGGTGCTCCGGTTTCCTCCCACAATCTGGAAAATGTGCAGATCAGGTGCATTGGCCATGCTAAATTATCCCTCAGTGTATCCGAACAGGACTGTGGTGACTAGGGGAATTTCACTGTAACTTCATTGCAGTGTTAATGTAAGCCCAACTTGTGATTAATAAATAAAGTAACTTAATTACAGTCTGTCAACTAAACCGTCCCTCCCAGAGCCTACAGCCACTAGATCAGCTCATGGAGCTTGGGTTGCACTGCAGGGCTCCCAGTTTAATATTTCTGTCATGTCTTTAATAGTCAGGTTTAGGCTTCTACCCAGGCCCACCGCCCACATACTTAACACTAACCCCAACTCCCTAATCCTGTATCTAACCGTGGGTCCATCTTTCTTCACCAATGAACAAGACATCTCTGATGAAAACTTATTCACAAATAAACAAAATGTTCTCTGCAATTAAGGGGTCTCAAAGTGTTTTCATAACAAATACTTGAAAAAGCATTAGTTGGCAGAAGAGGAGTCTGAGAAGTCACTCCTATTTGACACTCAATATAGTTGAGGGAAAAAGTACACAACATTATTATTGCAGTATTATTATAATCATTACAATGTTAACATAAGTCAGATCACAGTGTTATTTATTTATTAGCGATGTGTTGATTAGCTGCATATCTGGCTCTCATTGCTGTATCAGGTGCTTCTCTCCTGGTCATCCTGCATTCTGGATGGTATTCACAGGATTATAGAATCCCTGCAGTACAACATGAAGCTATTAGACCCATTGAGCTTGCACCAACTACTCCCTATTCCAATGACTCCATGTATTTACTCTGCTAATCCCTCTGACACTAAGGGACAATTTAGCATAGCCAATCCACTTACCCCGCATATCTTTGAATTGCAGGGTGAAATTGGAATACCTGGAGTAACCCCTCGCAGACACGGCGAGAAATGTGCAAACTCCACACAGACAGTTGCAAAAGGGGAAGCCAATTATATCTAAGCAATCACAGCCTGAGTAGAAAATAATTATTACACAATCTTGAAGCAATAATGCATTCAAAATTGGGCAACATTCAATACAACAACCATAAGAATGAACAGACGAAAGGAAACAGGAAAATAGCAGAAGATCCAGATAGCGGGCACTTCTTTAAAGAATGTGGGTCCAAAGCATTGCAAGATCTCAAAGGAGGAAATTAAGACCTCACAAAAGGGACAAATTTGCAGCTCAGAGGAAGTAATAAGCCCTCAAACAAGAGGTAACATTAGACTCAGAGGGGGCGATTCTCCCAAAAAAATTCCAAGTGTTGAATTTGCATAAAAATGAGTAAATCCTGCTCTTTTCTTCAGCAGGAGTTTCAAAATGTATCTCCCATACTCTGGCACTGCAGAGTCCCACAGCATAATTGATACAAATAATCAGTGGGTTGGGCCCATTCCTGCTGGAAGGCCGGCAGCATAGCACTGAGTGAGTCACTGTATGTGCGCTGATCTGTCAGCACTGATATTGACCAATGAACAGTGGTCTTGCACAGCAAGTCTCCCAATCGCTGACCAGCCCTATGATGCCCATATCACTGACTATGCGACCCCACTACTGCCTCCCCCCTCCAGCCCCTCCATGGCCCTGATCACTGGCTGTTTGTGCGATTCCAACCCCCTCCTCCCCCACTGTCCCAAACTCTCGATTCCCTTGTTGGTGTTGTTGGTGCAGAGAGGCTTACAGCTTGGGGGACGTCATTCTGCATCAAGTATGGCTAACCAAGAATCTCTCACTGCCTGCCACTGGCATGTTTGGGAGAATTTGCACTCAACCTGTTTGGCCATGTTATTAATGCACCTTCCTTGGGTTGGAACTCAAACACAGAGCTTCAGGTTCACAGGTAAGGACACTATCCACTGTGCCACAAGACCTCCTGTGAAGGACTGGGCAAGTGACTTATTTTATATCAAGTATTGAAACTTTATAGACATTTGTGTATGATACAGAACTTAAACCTACCCACTTACTTCATGATTTCAGATTAAAGAATCTTCCTTTTTTTAAAATGTATTGTTTTTTCCTTTGCTGGAACTCAGTTCCACACAACAGATGTCAGTACTCTCAGATCCATCAATCAAGTGTCCCATCTACATATGATTTTGGCAGAATGTCACTCTCAGGCACATCACAGTTGAACTTAATTCTGTCTTCATGATATCCTCACAAAGCACTTCCAGCAGAATTGCCAAGGGCAAATCACTGAACATTGACCTATGGTCACAGAGTACCAATCAGAGATCAATGAATGCCAATTAGAAGTCATTATGTATTGATTGGAGGTCAATGAGATTAGCGAATACTCATGTATAGTCACTGAATATTAGCAGTCACAATAGGTTGATTATGGGTCAATAAGTACCAATCAGGATCGCTAAATGCTGATCAGTGGTCACTAACACTGATTCACGATCATTGAACAATTTGGATCACGGAGTAATGCTCAAATTGACCTTCAGTTCATGTCATTTAGTTTATTTTACTCGATTGACATGGAAGTATCAATCTGAATTTGGAATTCTAGCCACTTTTTTCCTTTCCCTAATTCTAGGCACTTTGAGAAATTACAGCTCTCACCTGACATTGCTCTCCTAATTTGCAAAGGCTAGGACCAAACTGTTGACCTTCCAGCTCAATGAGCACAAAAGTCTGTTCTTAACATGATGTTACCCAAGCAACTGAGCACAAGGACAAGCAGGTCTGCATGAACTTCCGTACAGACAGAGTATGGTTTACACAAGCAATTATACTACACAACTCCAAAGGCCAACTGCTTTGTTTCAACTGAACCCTGAACGTTGTTTGTTCCTGACAGATTTGAGATGAAAGTATGACGTGGCAAAAGCAATCTTAGCTTCTCTGCCTTCCCGATCACACGCTTCATTCAGTCCTGAAAGCAGACAGAATGAGGGCTATAACCTTTCTTTCACCTAGCTAATGACCCTGATCAGTTTTACCTATGAATACCTTCTATCCTTAGTTTTGTCACTTCAGAGCACTCCAATTGATGTTACTGGCAGAATCTACCTAGACAGGGCATTGGAACCTGGATTTTAACTTAAGTCCTCTCACATCAATGATCTACTTACGAGCACTCAGACTGGTTGTCTCATAGAATCATAGAATACACAAGGAGGCTGTTCAGTTTATTATGACGGGGTTTGCTTTCTGAAAGAGCTATCCAAATAGACGTATTCCCCTGCTCTTCCTTCATAGAGGTACAATTACTTTTTTTTTCAAATATTTATTGAATTCCACCACTCTTCCAGGAAGCACAGTCAGATTGTAACAACTACATAGAAACCCAGATGTTGTTAGGCCTTCTGTGTCCATTGAGCCATGCAGTGACTGGAGTGTATTACTGACCTCTTGAATCATAGAAACCCTAAAGTGCAGAAGGAGGCAATTTGGCCCATTGAGTCTGCACCAACAATGACCCCACCCAAGCCTCATCCCCGAAACCTCACATATTTACCCTGCTAATCTCTCTAACATAAACATCCTGGGGCTCTAAGGGGAAATTTACCCTGGCCAATCAACCTAACCTGCACATCTTTGGACTGTGGGAGGAAACCGGAGCACCAGGAGGAAACCCATGCAGACACAGGGAGAATTAGCAAACTCCATATAGACAGTGACCCAAGCCGGGAATTGAACCCTGGTCTCTGGCAAAGTGAGGCAGCAGAGGTAACTACAATTCCACCATGCTCCATTAACTTGTTGTGTTATCAAAGAAGAAATCTTTGGTTCTTTTACCACTTGCTTTAAATCTATGTCCTCTAGTTACTGATCTTCTTGCTAGTAAAGATAGTGCTCCATCAAAACTTATCATAATTTTGGACACCTTTATTAAATATCCCATTAATCTTCTATGCTTAAAGGAGAAGTATCACAGCTTCTGTAGTCTCTCCACATAACTGAAGCCTCTCAACCCGACTGCTATTCTAGTATATCTTCTCTGCATCCTCTCCAACTCCTGGACATCCTTTCTAAATTATGGTGCCAAGACTTGCACACATTCTAACTGAGATGTAATAGTAATTTATGATGGTCAGGAAAGCTTCCTTGCTTTTGTACTATGCCTTCATTTACAAAGTCAAGAATCCCTATATCTTTTTATGAGCCTTATCAATCTATCCTGTCATTTTCAAATCTGTATATGTTCACCACTTTGTGTCTCTGTTCCTACAGCCTTTTAAAATTGACTCATTTACTTTATATTGCCTCACTTCATTCTTCCTTCTGAAGTGTATCATTTAATACTTCTTTGCATTGAACTTCATCTGCCATGGCTGAGTCCTAGCCCACCATAGGATCAAAAAATCATACAGTGCAGAAGGCCATTTGTTCCATCGAGTCTGCAATGACCACAATCCTACCCAGGCCCCTATCCACACAACCCCAAGTTAGTCCCCTGGACACTAAGGGGTGATTTAGCATGGCCAATCCACCTAATTGCACATCTTTGGACTGTGGGAGAAAACCGGAGCACAGAAAGGAGACCATGCAGACATGGGGAGAACATGCAAACTTCATTTAGACAGTGACCCAAGTCGGGAATCAAACTCAGGTCCCTAGCATTGTGAGGCAGCAACGCCAACCACTGTAACCCTGTGCCGGCCCATCATCAGTCCATCTATATCCCCCTGACATGACGGGCAGAATTCTCTGGTCACACGTGTCCTGAGACCGGAAATTCCCACCCAAACTCAGCAGACTTTTGAATTTTCAGTCTCACCCGTTATGACTCCCACAGTGAGTGAGGCGGGAGATTTTTAGCCAACATTTATACTTGTGATAAGTTATTAAATCCAAGAGTGGTGGGCCACTGTACAGCAATCAAATAAGACATGGCTCAATCTTCATTCCAGCTCCTTACGTACAGCTGCAAACTGAAGGGAACTCCCAGTACTTCAAAACGCTCCATCTCAAAATCCACCCCAATTGTCGCTTTGTAATTCTTGTCAAAGGTGTCCTTGCAGAACCTGCAGAATGGTGGAACAGATGGGTGTGAAATACTTGAGATCTCAGATAGCAACATGTTTGTAAAAGCTGCAAGATACACTCGGGCTCTCTCTCTTTCTGTTCCAGCTCATTTGCTATTTTCACCAATGGTTTCATTAGCAAGTGTAGGTCCATTTTTG
The DNA here is from genome assembly GCA_024679065.1 of Sphyrna mokarran. Taxonomy (NCBI): domain Eukaryota; kingdom Metazoa; phylum Chordata; class Chondrichthyes; order Carcharhiniformes; family Carcharhinidae; genus Sphyrna; species Sphyrna mokarran. Next base: position 22,419,453 of record JAGIQG010000022.1, on the reverse strand, counting down.
GATTGTACTTACCGGTTAATCAAACATGTTTTCCCGACAGACAGGTCCCCCACTACAATGATTTTGGAAATCTTCAACCTAAAATTAACATAGATTTTGTTTTTTACATGTCTCTTAAAAATAATGAAGTAGTGCATTTATTTATTTTCAGAAACAAATTTTTTCCTTTCATAAGGCTTTTTAAAAATTAATTCATGGAATATCGGCATCACTAGCTGGCCAGCATTTATTGCCCATCCTGAGTTGCACCTAAGAAGGTAGTAGTGAGCTTATAAAAGTTTATAAAATTATGGGTGAACAGTTGGAAGCTTTTTTCCAGGTCAGAAATGACAAACACAGAGGGTCACAAGTTCAAGGTGAGGGGGAGGCGATCAAGATACAATACAGATATGTGGGGAGATTTTTTATGATGTGGAAATGCTGCCGTTGGACTGTGGTAAACATAGTAAGAAGTCTTATCAAGTTAAAGTCTAATAAGTTTATTTGATAGTAAATCCACTAGCTTTCAGGGATTGCCCGAAAAGAGGGAGTTTTTTTTACACAGAGGGTGGTGGGGGCCTGGAAGGCACTACCAAGCAAGGTGGTTGAGGCAGACATGCTGGGATCATTTAAGACTTCTCTAGATAGCCACATGAACAGACTGAGAATAGAGGGATACAGACTAGTTAGGAACACATGATTGCAAGCTTGGAGGGCTGTAGGGCCTGTTTCTGTGCTGTATTGTTCTTTGTTCTTGAAACGCTGCAGTCAGTGATTGATACAACTGAGTGGCTTGCTGGGCCATTTCAGAGGGCAGTGAGAATCAGCCACGTTTTGTGGCTCTGGGGACACGTGGCCCAGAGCAGATAAGGTTGACAGATTTCCTTCCCTAAAGGACATTAGTAAACCACATGGTTTTTTTCGAGTATTGACAATGGTTTCATGGGCACCGGCAGATTTATAATTCCAAATATATTTTACTGAATTCAAATTCCACCATCTGCGGTGGCAGGATTTGAACCCAGGTCCCCAGAATGTTAGCTGAGTTTCTGAACTAATAGTCTTAGCGATAATATCACCAAGTCATCACCTCCCCTTACGGGGCTGCTGATATTTGAAAGAGACAATTAACCACATTATTCTGAAGTTTTTTCCTCTCACTACTTTAACTGAGGTACTGATTCATTGCAAATGAAGAGAATAGTGTCTTCATTAAATTAGTGGGGGTGAATACTTTGATTCCGTCTACACTTCCCACTGCCTCAGGAAAGCAACCAGCTTAATCAAAAACCCCATGCGCCACAGGCATACTCTCTTCCTCCTTCATCTATCAGGAAAAAGATACAAAAGTCTGAAAACACAGACCAACCGACTCAAGAACAGCTTCTTCCCTGCTGTCATCAGACTTTTGAATAGTCCTACCATATATTAAGCAGATCTTTCTCTTCACCTCATCTGTAACTGCAACACTATATTCTGCATCATATCCTTTCCTTCTCTTCTTGTGTTCTATGAATGGTATGTTTTGTATTGCGCACAAGAAATAATACATTTCACTGTATCCCAATACATGTGACAACAGTAAATCAAATCAAAAAAAGGTGGTAAGTACTTGCTATTCACCTAGGTAGGGCAGCACAATGGCACAGTGATTAGCACTGCTGCCTCTTAGCGCCAGGTCCTGGGTTTGATTCCCGGCTTGGATCATTTTCTGTGCAGTCAGCATGTTCATCTCATTTCTGCGTGGGTTTCCTCCGGGTGCGCTCTCACAGTCCAAAAGATGAGTTGGTCAGGTGTGTTCTCCTTCAATGTACCCGAACAGGTGCCAAAATGTGGCAACTAGGGGATTTTTCACAGTAACTTCATTGCAGTGTGAATGTAAGCCTTTTTGTGAGACTAATAAATAAAGTTTATCTTTAGGGCCAGGCTGAAAACTATAGTCGTTGGATCGTAAAATATGTAATATGTGTCTCTGTAAATCGATGTTTGCAAGTGCATAAAGACTAGTCTCCAGCTCCATCCTCCACCAAAGGAATCACAACACCCAATGTTTTGATTTATAACAACTGCATGCAATTCCGGCTTTATAGCACAGATAATGTCAATACGGTAAATGAGCAATCACACAAAAACGGTCTTTCTACTTCTGGTAAAATAAAAGTAAATTAAAAACAAGAATTTGAGCATCGCTGCCTGTGCACTCTAAGGGAATTTTTGACCCATTTTGCTAGAATTTTCCACTGAGGCATTTGCAGCTCCAACTTCCATCGTAAATTGCATAAATATGTGGTGAATCATTGGTCAAAACGAGACACACAAGCAGCTCAAATGACAATATAACTTTGATACTAAAATTCCACAGCATTAACAACCTCACTGGAGAGGTTGTCAGGATTGCTGGTTTGAGAAATGGAAACCTTCACAATAAGTGGCGTTTTTCGGAAGCTAAGACAGAATTGAAGGAGCTTTATTCCACAAAGGTTCTGCTTTTGATCTGGAAATATCTAATGTGGGTTGCCAAAACCAACAGCCTATGAATAATAAGCATGGTCTGGTGATGAATAGAATCATAGAATCCCTGCAGAGCAGAAGAAGGCCCCATTCAGCCTATCAAACCTGCACTAACTCTCTAATAGAGTACCTTACCCAAGCCCTCTCTCCCGCCCAATCCCCATTACCCCACATATTTTCCAAGGCTAATCCATCTAACCTACACGTCTTGGGGCACTAAAGAGCAATTTAATATAGCTGATCAACCTAACCAGCAACTTTGGACTGGGGGAGGAAACTGGGGCACCTGGAGGAAACCTATGCAGACAAGGAAAGAATGTGCAAATTCCACACAGTCACCCAAGGCCAGAATTGAAACCGGGTCCTGGCACTGCGAGGAACAGTGCTAATCACTGTGCTGCCCTAACATAAATCCCATCAAACTAACTGGGAAGTTAATTTGTTTGAGAATATTCCTGAAACAGGAAAAGTGCTGATGCTAAATTTTACACAAAAGACACAAATGCATAATGGCTGGTTGCTTAAACCTTACAGCCAATTAGGAATAAAGTCTTGGAAAAGTTCCTGGACAGCTGAAAAGAAACATTTAATAACTGGGCTGATGATCATCTATTAACAATAGTTTTTGAGGGTCTTTCATCCCTTTAGCATTTCCAGCAAATCATTAAAACGTTGTCTTGCAGAACCTCCTTCTCAGTTAGAGATGGCGCTTACAGCACCAGAAACTCAGGTTCGATTTCTGTATGTGCAGAGTCTGCATGGGTTTCCTCTGGGTGCTCAAGTTGCCTCCCAAAGATGGTTAAGTGCATTGGTCATGCTAAATTGCTCCTTAGTGTACCTGAACAGGGGCCAGAGTGTGGTGACTTGGAAATTTTCACTGCAGTGTGAATGTAAGCCTACTTGTGACACTAATAAATAAACATTAAAAACTCAGAAAGAGTGAATGAATGAAACTACACAAATGAAATTACAATGCCACAAAAGTGATGACAGGAGTCCCCATTTCACTAAGTCTGGTTCAATGCCTAAAGCTATCTTTCTATTGCAGGGGAACTGTGGAAGTGGACAGGAACATGATGAGCAAATCTCACATAGCCAGTTGAGATGCAAAAGTAAATCTCAGCAAAGCCTATATAATAAAAGCAAAATACTACAGATGCTAGAATCTGAAACAAAAACAGAAAATGCTGGAAAATCTCAGCAAGTCTGACAGCATCGGTGACAGAGAATAGAGCCAAAGTTTCAAAGCTAGATGACCCTTTGACAGAGCTTTAGACTTGAAGCGTTGGCTCTATTCTCTCCCTGCAGATGCTGTATGAACTGCTGAGATTGACCAGTATTTTCAGCAAAGCCCAGCCTGTTTACTTTCAGTGTGCAGTCAGCCGCGTGAGACCCGCGGATCAGAAATCAATATCACAGGTTGAGGCTTCCATGCAACTTAAGAATCCTTCTCTCACTTTCATTTCTTCAAAAAAAGCATACCCTCTTCAGTTTTAACCTTTCCTCAATTTGACAGCAGCTCCTGGGCTGACATTAACAAAGTCCAGTTACCTAGCTACACCTAACTGTAGCATATTTACAGCTTGTCATCAACAGTAGTGTATGTACACAGTTATCTTAGCAACCAAGTATTAATCAAGCTTCAACAACATAATGGAAGATCCTTAATGTTGAGCAAATAGATGCACTTTGTATAATCCAAACTAATTTCTCAACAAATGGAGGTTGGAAAACAATACTTCCTTATTTAGCATGTTACTTTTGTAATTTACAATGAATGTGGTTTTTCATCTCCTTAATAGTAATCGCGACTGTAATTATACCTACAATGATATGGTTAACATATAGATTGTTGTCCTTTACTAAGATTCAAGCATGATCCTGTCGTGACTAGCAGACTGGTGTATGAATGTATCAATCGATGCACTTCACACAGCATTAACTAATTTTGATTTGCCCCACAAATATGAAAAGAGACTTCTGCTTTTTCCACAACAGCAATGTAAGCTTATCCAGCATCTTTAATATCATGAAATATTCCACTGCACTTTCGATGAGTATTACGGGGAAATATTAGAATGGGGTGAAGTTTTCCTATCCATGGGAATCGCAGCAGGTAGGACACGGATCATGCAAAGGTCCGTTGACTGTGGGCGGGATTTTCTGGTCTTGGGGAAAGCACAGTCGGAAAATCCTGACCTTGGAGTCATGCGATGAAGTACTAGGCCAAATGATCAAAAGCTTGGTCAAAGAAGCTGGTTTTAAAGGGAGGCAGAGAGGTTTAGGAAGGAAATAGAATATAGGATCATGCAGCTGAAGGCATGGACACAGGGCAGAATGATTAAAATTGGGAAAGCTCAAGAGGGTAGAATTAGATGAGTGCAGATATCTCAGAGGTTAGAGTCATAGAGATTTACGGCATGGAACAGGTCTTTTGGCCCAACTTGTCCTTGCCGCCCTTTTTTTTAGTAACCCCTAAGCTAATCCCAATTGCCCGTATTTGGCCCATAACCCTCAATATCCGTTGTACCCATGTAACTGTCTAAATGCCTTTTAAAAGATAAAATTGTACCCGCCTCTATTACTACTTCTGGCAGTTTGCTCCAGACACTCACCACCCTCGTGTGAAAAAATTGCCTCTCTGGACACTTTTGTATCTCTCCCCTCTCATCTATGCCCTCTAGTTTTAGACTCCCTACCTTTGAGAAAAGATATTGACTATCTACCTCGTGCACGCTCCTTAATATTTTATAGACTTGTATAAAGTCACCCCTTAGCCTCCTATGCTCCAAAGAAAAAAGTCCCAGTCTATTCAGCTTCTCCTTATAACTCAACCCATCAAGTCCCGGTAGCATCCTAATAAATCTTTTCTGCATTCTTTCTAATTTAGTGGGGATGGCAGGGATTACAGAGATAGGAAGGGGTGAAACTGTAAGGACCAAGCAAATGGAGTTTACAATACCTTGTTGGATGGCTGAGGAACATGGATGAATTACAGGTCAGAAAGTCATACACTGCAGAAACGGCCCATCGGCCAATCATGTCTACATTGACAATAACCACCACGAAAGGCATGCTAATCCCATTTCCCTGCACTTGGCCCATATCTTTGAATGTTATGATATTTCAAATGCTCATACAAATATTTCTTAAAGGTTATAAGATTTCCAGCCTTCATGACCTGCCCAGGCAGTGCATTCCCGATTCCTCCCACCTTCTGAGTGAAAAATCCCCTCTGAATCTCCTGTCCCTTACCGTAAAACTGTGTCCCCTTGCGACTGACCTCTCAACCAGGGGGAAGAACTGCTTCCTACTCACTCTGTCCTTACCCCTCATGATCTTATACACCTCAATCATGTGCCCCTCTTAACCTTCTCTGCTCTAAAGAAAAGAATCCAGCCCTATTTATTCTCTCCTTATAGCTTAAATGCTTCATCCCAGGCAACATCCTGGTGAATCTTCTCTGTACTCACTCTAGTGCTACCACATCGTTTTATAGTAAGTTGATCAGAATTGCACACAGTGTTCCAGCTGAGGCCTAACCAATGTTCTATACACCTTCAACATTACCTCCTTGCTTTTGCACTCAATGCCATGACTGGTAAAACCAAGTGTCCTATATGCATTCTCAACTGTGCTGTTCACCTGCTCTGCTCACTTCCAAAGTATCAAGAAGTTCAACAATTTCTATCTTAGCCTATTTGTAGTGTGTTGTGGGTACATATAGGCATCGCAAAATCACAGATGTGACAGTCCTTCCAAAGCATTCATCAAACAGAGATGGCTTCATTAGCTCGGGGACAACAGGAAGGATGGAAGAGGATAATGTAACCTTCTGTAAACTTTCTGTAACCTTCTGAAGCCAGGCAACCAGTGAGACTGCTCCAAGAATGCAATGCAAGCATGACCACAAGGCCCAAAGCAATGGTTATCACACCTGGTAGTCACTAATTAGTGACAGAGGAAAACTGTGACAGGTCTTGCTGACTTGGTACGTACTACCATGTTGACCGATCGCTACAGAGGCTTGGCAATAGGTACCAATGCCAAAAACAACAACTCACAATGATGTCTATAGCTTCATATGTGACACTTGTAGCAGAATCTGCCTCTCAAGGCTTGGCCTTTTCAGCATTGGAGCATAGGACGTAGGAACAGGAGTAGTCCATTTAGCTTTTTGAGTCTGTTTTGCAATTTAGATCATGGCTGATCTGGTTACAGTCTCAACTCCACTCTTCTGTCTGTCCCCTCAGAATGCTTGACTTCCTTGCCTACCGAAAATTGATCTAACTCAGCTTTGAATAAGTTCAATGATTCAACCCCTACTGCTTACTGGGTTTCTTCCAAGTGCTCCGGTTTCGTCCCGTAGTCCAAAAGATGTACTAGTTAGGTGCATTGGCCATGCTAAAATGCCCTGAGCATGCCCAAAGAGACATTGGAGAGTGGGGATCTTGGATTTTCACAGTAACTTCATTGCAGTGTTAGTGTAAGTCTTTTTGTAACACTAAGAAGGAACTTAAACTTATTGTGCAAGAGAGTTCCACAGGCCATTTGAGAATAAATGTCTCCTCATACCACCAGCAAGGGTGCACCTAATAAGAAAGTTCCATCTGAAATAGATTGTTTGCTGCATGTCTATCATCTTTCCATAGATGGAAGGATAGACGAGGGGGGATTTAAAAATTAGGATAAAAATTTTAAAACGGAGCCACTGTTTGATCAGGTATCAAAATGTAACACTCTTAAGAACAATCTATTAAGACAAGCACTGGATAATTACATGCTTATTCCATTCAGATTCCACATTCTTACCTGGAGTGAACTTTACCACATCTCAACAGAGTTGTTAGATGTACAGTAGCTCATTGCTGACAAGAAGGGAGCAAGGATAACCCTTTTTCTGGACACTAATGTAATCAAGGGGATGGTGCTGGAAAAAACGGTGGAGTAGAAGATCCACAGAATCCCTGCAGTGCAGAAGAAGGCTACTCGACTCATAGAGTCTGCACCAACTCTCTGAAAGAACATCTACCAAGTCCCTCCCCTCCGCCCTATACCCGCAACCTCAACTGTATGGTGTATAGTTCTGGCCACCTCACTTTAGGAAGAATGTGATAACACTAGAACGTGTACAGAGGAAGTTCACCAGGATGTTGCCTGGGATGGAGCATTTGAGAAGAGGCTTTAATTGTTTTCTTTAGAACAGTGAAGGCTGAGGGTGGACATGATTAAGATCTATAAGATTGTAAGAGTGAGCAGGGACAGAGCTTAATAGAGCTGGCAACAGAGGTCATGGCATCCAATCTGTGTTAAAGCAATAAAACACCACACACACACACACACACACACACACCCACACACACACACACACACACCACACACACACACAACACACACACACACACACACAACACAACCACACACACCCACACACACACACACACACACACACACCCCTTCATTTCCCTTTTTGTGTCCCTCTGTCCTTTGTAATGCTTTCTTTCCCTCCCTCATTGCTCTTTTTCTCTCTTGTTTTCATTGCCTTCTTTTTCCCTATCCTCTCTCTACTTCATTGTCCCCCTTCATTATCCTCTTCCTTTCCCTCTCTCCTTCATTGCCTTTTCTCTTTCCTTCATAATGCTCTCTTTCCCTCCCTTTCTCTCTTGCCTCCATTGCCCTCTCTCTCTTTTGCCCGTTCGACAATTTCATTGTTCTCTATCTCTGCTTTTGCTCTTCTTTCCCTTATCCCTCTCCCTTTATCAGCAGTTTACATGAGCATTGTTATTAATGAAAGGAATTTCAGTTGTCATGCACAGGAAATATTTTCACCCCTTTACGCACAGAGTGAAATTCTCTTGCTGCAGTAAAGCAGAGATTGAGTTTCTTACTATCAACAATAAGGCAAGAACAGCAGAGAGAGGGACACCTGCAACTGGTGCCTGCCACATAAAGACACCAATTAATCATTCTTAGTTAAAGCAAGCAGAATACTCAATGTGCAAATTCCTAAAGTATTGTTAAAACACTATCCTCTATCACTTTGCGTAGGCTTGTGTAAATATGCAAGCAGGGCAAATGGCCATTTGGGTTGTATTCCCTCATCACATCTGAACACCCCCATAGAAACTCAGTATGAACAGCTGCTGATATTTGTTCTGTCAGGGTCAGTTTATTCTAACAAACGATTATCTAAGACACTGGGAATATAACAGCCTTGCTTGTACAGTGGGTGTAATGTCTTAACAATCCCAGATCACTTCACAAAGAGATTGGCAAGCATTGAGGGATGGGCTAACGTATGGGTTAAAAGTTGTGAATTTTCACCCCACCCACCAATCCCAAAAGAAGCCACCACAGAAATAGCAAGATTCTGGAATCATAAAATCCCTACACACAGAGGAGGCCATTTGGCCCATTGAATCTGCACCAACAACAATCCCAGACGGCTCTCTCCTCACAACCCACCTATTTACCTTGCTAATCTCTCTGACACTAAGGGGCAACTTTGTATTTAGGGCAGCATGGTGGCACATGATGGCTAGCACTGCTACCTTACAGCGCCAGAGTCCTGGGTTCGATTCCCATCTTGGGTCACCGCATGTGCGTGGGTTTCCTCCAAGTGCTCCGGTTTCCTCCCACAGCACAAAGATCTGTAGGTTAGGGGGATTGGCCATGCTAAATGGCCACTTAGTGTCAGGGGAACTAGCTAGGGGAAATGCATGGGGTTATGAGATAGGGCCTGGATGCATTTGCGGTCGGTGCAGACTCAATGGGTCAAATGGCCACCTGCTGCACTGTAGGATTCCATGATTCTATCTTTGGAACGTGGGAGGGAGCCGGAGCACCCGGAGGAAACCCACACAGGCAATGAATCGAGGCTACAATTGAACCCAGGTCCTGGCACTGTGGGGTAGCAGTGCTAACTACTGTGCCACTGGACAAAGATTACGCAAATGTTTAATCTGCTCTGTTCTAAATCATATTTTCTATATTTTTTATTTATTTTCCGAAAGTGGAATTGAGACTATTTTAAGAAACAATTCCTGCCATGGGAAGGCACTATATACTTTTGTTCTTTTAACTTATGACACATGGTCTCAAATCCTACAGAGGACACAAAAACTCAGGAGTATTCCCTGCCTTGCGGTAAGGAAAGACGAGGCCCTAAGCTAATGCTCCACATACCGTGGATCTGCAATGCCCTGATAAAATGTGATTTGATTTGATTTATTATTGTTGCATATATTGTTTAGGTTGATTGGCCATTCTAAATTATTCTTTAGTGTCCCAGGATGTGTAGGTTAGAGGGATTAGCAGGGTAAATATGTGGGATTTCGGAGATAGGTCCTGGGTGGGATAGTGGTCGATGCAGACTTGATGGGCTGTATGGCCTCCTTCTGCACTGTAGGGTTCTATGATTCTACTGGGATACAGTAAAAAGTATCGTTTCTTGCGCACTACACAGACAAAACATACCATTCATGGAGTGCATGAGGGAAAAGGAAAGAAAAGGGTGCCGAGTGTAGTATTACAGTCACAGAAAGTGTGCAGCGAAATATTAATTTAATATGTGGTAGGTCCATTCAAAATTTCCCTACAGTGATGTGTATTCAAACGTGCAGCAGACAAACTGGATCATCAGTAGTCAGCTACATTCTCCTAAAAAAGAAACTTGGCTTTGAAATTGGGTCATGGAACCTCTTGTCGTACCACCCTCTGTCAACTAATTCCTGGGCCAAGATTTTGGGGTGTCCATACTCGTTCTGCATCACTGGTCATACAACACCCAGGGCAGAATTTGACTTGGATTATCCAGTTTCTAGTCTAACTTCTGCCCCTTCCACCACCTTCTTGCCAGAGCTGGAAGCTGGGGAGGGGAGGGGGGAGAGTGGATTGGAAGGGCCGAGAATACATTCTCTTGGTGCTTAGTAGCTGTTGCCAGGGGGGTTAAGATGCCACAAAGAGTTACTGGCCTCTCACAATCACATCCGATTTATTTTAGTCTTGCTGAGACACACACATTCAAAAGTGCTCAAAACCTGGGGCAGTGAAGTGCAAGTAATTTGGAATAAAAGGCCTGCCCAGGCATTCCTGTTTCTCAGTAGCTGACAACTGTTGCCAGGACCTCCAACATTGCCACATTCCTGATCAGTTAGGTCACTTCAATGAACACGTGATCACTTAAGGTTGAAGGTAGAAGAAAACTCCACTGATGGAAACAATTGATGACACAGTTGCCTACTGGGAGACAGTGTAATTTCAGCCATTAACCCAAACTCTCTTTTCAGTCTTGCTGCTGCTTTTCGTGCTGCAGTCGCTGGCAATTAAGTGAATGGCTTTCAGTTGGAAGATGTGGAAAACAGCCAAGATTCCTGTCAGAAGGTGTTTCTGGGATACAAACACAAGCCTTTCTTAAAAGAAAACGTCCTCTTTCATTACAAAAACGCTTCAACCCTGCGAATCGTTCCCAACTTCACAAACAGGAGACCCAGTGAATAAGGCCATTTAAAGTCTCTTGCCCATTACTGATTTAACCTTACAGGCACTCAGCTTCTCCTTGTGAAGTTTCTACTGCCTAAGAAAATCTCTCAAGGCAGCGTCACAGTCTTCAAGCCAACCACTGGCCCAAAAACATCCATTACCAATTACCACAAGCTGTTTTGTTTGGCCCATTTTCAAAACTCTTGCCATCAGATGACATATAGTGTGGGAGGCCTAATGAGACTAAAAGTGCATTGTCATCAGGAACAGCTGGCTATTCAGGATGTCTAGACGGTTGAAACTGTTCAAAACAGACCTGTAGGGAACTGTGGCAAATTCTGCTGCCATTTATATCCACGGGGTTTTAGCTTTTGCTGCCTCGATTAAAAACCTGGCAGCAAAATAATGTTTTCTTAAAAGGTTTTGTGCAGCATTTAACTAATAGCGTTTTAAATTCAATCAGATGGATGTGCACAGCTCACAGAGGCACCTCAAAAGGTCATTTTCCTTCCTCCACAGCTACAACAGCAAGATATACAGTCACTGTCTACAGCCGTCACTTTCTGTTTGCCCACAAGTAGACCATAGGTCCCTTACCAGGAATGAAAGCCGTGACTTCTGAATTCAAAGCGAGACATGTATGTATCGGGGTGTGTACGGTTTTGTTTGTTGCTGCTGGTGTGAAGGAATCCTCCAGGTGGGCTGATCATGAGGGATGGGATTCAGCCAGGACAGGCCAAAGGACGTGTAGTGTTTTCTGTACCAGTATCTACAGGACATTTGACTCTCGAAATTCCCAAATAAAGCCTGGGTTTCATTCACACAGCTGTTCCCCAAGAATAAAAGCTGTTGGATTTACACCTCCCACCAGAAAGTCATGCTTCAACATTTTATGGCGTGGGGGCATATTGCTTGCCTTCTCCTCCACCCCTGTAGAAAAGTTGGCCGACACCTTGCCGACTTTAAAAAGGGGCAGGATGTTTGGGGGGGAATGTAAGGAAAAATCTTTTTGCCCAGAGGATGGTGACGATCTGGAATGCGTTGCCTGGGAGGGTGGTAGAGGCAGGTTGCCTCACATCCTTTAAACGGTATCTGATTGAACACTTGGCACATCATAATATTCAAGGCTATGGGCCAAGTTCTGGTAAATGGGATAGCTCAGGCGTTTCTCACGGTGCAGTGCAAACTCAATTGGCCTCGGGCTCTTCTGCTCTATATGATTTTATGATGTTCATTCTCTGTTAGAACAATAACAACCATTTATTTCTTCAAATAATGATTCTTATCCTACATTGCAGTCCTGGTTGTGAGCAATCCTGATGCCATTTTCTTTAAACTGCAAGTTGGTGAAACAATCCCAACACATTTCCATTCTGCACTTAAGTCTGCATGTTCACCATCTCTGTCCTTGCCTTGCTCGACTATTCATGGATTGTCGAATAGTCCCTGCACTGCAGCATCTGCCCTGTGATCTCCTGTAGAAAATTCACACCTCTAAAACAAATCAAAATCTTATTCTGTGCTTCCTCAATCATTATGCTCCTATCCTCTGGAACTTCCTTCCCTGAGCATCTCCACTTTGTCCTTTAAAAGCCTCCTCTGGCCTTTTCTAGTTTTTGCTTTCTTCTCACCCTTCCTGACCTCTTACCCTTCTCCCTCTGCTTAATACTCATGTACCATCCACTGCTCTGGGAAGCACTTTACAAAATCTCTATGTAGGCTGTCAAGAGTTAGACTCAAATTTCCGTATCACCTTTGTAAAAACAGTTATAAAGAGGCAAGTTCAGCTTGGAATACGGGCTGAACCTCTGCACAAACAGAAGAATGAGGAGTTTAGATCTCCTCATTTGTGTTGTTGCAATTCCAACAGGATTCGAATAACATCAAAGGGAAAATTCAGGCTGAAGTGTCTGCTGCCTCATAATAAACTTTACTCATTGCTCTTAAAAGACGAAGTCAGGGTTCCGAGTTAACAGACTGAGCAGTGATTAAAATCTGAATAAGCTCACCTAGTGCTTACTTAAAATGACTAACTGGGGCTTAACAGGATACAGCACCATAGTAATTGCAGCATTTAAAATGTTCTGCTATGTTCTGGATCTTCTTAAAGACAGGTAATGTCACAAAAGGCCCATTCTAGATTCACCGCTAAGGGCTTGGCACTAACCAGATCTGTTCGTACCTAGTTCAGCGCCATAATTAGTTTCCATTCTAATGTTTATAGGTTGTATCCTTCAAATGATGCAAAGTTAGTATCCTTGAGGAAATTTTCAGGAGAGGCTTACCCAACGGTCCCTGTCCGGTCATCCTGGCAGGCTCGTTTCACTTTGGGATTGAATATATCCTTGGTATGTAGAGCAGCTTCTTTTGTGAAACACTGAAAAAAAAAGTGTCAAATACATTAAAATTGTGAAAACTGAAGGCAATCCCCAGTCTGTACTGAGTTAGCCCAGCTGAAGGGAGTAAGACTCCAATGCCCCTTGGCTAAAAAGGGAAACAAACACACACAAGGGGTTTCAATTCTGAATCACCATCTAGTAGCCTTGACTCAACATTTGTGTGTGTGGATAGTATACAAACATAAGATGAGGTTTGGGCAAATAAACTGGCACACACAATCTACGCTCACATGGGAAGAATGATCACATGTACATCTATGGGCAGCATGATGGCACAGTGATTAGCACTGCTGCCTGATTCCCGGCTTAGGTCTGTGTGGAGTCTGCATGTTCCCTGCGAGTTTGCATGGGTTTCCTCCAGGAGCTCCGGTCTCTTCCCACAATCCAAAAAGGTGAAGATTAGGTGGCTTGGCCATTCTCAATTGCCCCTTAGTATCCCAAGGTGTGCAAGTTAGATGGATTAGTCATGGGTAAATGTGTTGAGTTTCATTAACTTAAATTGCCTCTTTCCCATTGGAAAAAAGATAGTGCAGGGCAAAGGGCCTGAGTAAGATGTCCTATCAGAGAGTCAGTACAGACTCAATGGGCTGAATGGCCTCTTCTGCACTGTAGGGATTCTATAATAATACTTGGCACCAAAAGATCAACCCACAACAGAGCAAGTTCCTTCAGGAAGGAAGGAACAAAATTTGGAGAGGGTTAGAATTAGAGTCACAAGGTTCCAGTTTCAAATGCCACTCCAGAGCTTGAGCACAAAAATCAAGATTGATACTCCAATGCTAGAAGGAAGGACAGCAGCACTCTCAGAGATGCTGCCTTTCAGATGAGACAGTAAAGTAAGGCCTGCCCACCTGTTCATGTGAATGACTAATCCTCTGCAGCTATTTTGAAGAGCAGAGGAGTTATCCTCAATGTCTGGGCCAATATTTCAGCCTCAATCACAAATGAATATTGGGTCATTATCACATTGCTTTTTGTGGGAGTTTGCTATGCACAAATTGACTCTTGTGTCTCCTACATTACAACAGCCACTACACATCAAAAGTACTTTGTTGGCTGTGAAATGTCTAGAGACACACATACATACACCATCCGTCACATTCTAAGAAGGGAGTTAAAATATTAGACTTTTCCCAATGTCATTCCAGGAGAATCCATTGAATCCTTACAGTGCAGGAGGAGGCCATTTGGTCCATCAACACTGCACCAACTATCCGAAAGAGCATCTTGCCTCAGGCATCCAACACCCCCCACCATCACTACAGCCACTTTTTTGCAATGTTGCTACTTTACAAAATAGTAATAAGGCCTCCAATGGAAGTTCAAATACAATGCATCCAATTTATTTTCATACTTATGATATGTGAGTGGTTTTATCATAATACCTTCACATAGTACAGGGACAAGATGCACGCTATCTTTACCTGAATGTATTGGATAACACGAAGATTATTGGAGTTGCTGATAGTGTCAGGGGTTGTCAGAGGATACAAGATACAGATGAATTGGAAAAATGGCAGATAGAGTTTAATCAGACAAATGCAAAATGATGAATTTTGAAGGATCAAATTTAGGTATGAATTATACTGTAAATGGTAAAACCCTTAGGAATTTTAACATACAGAGGGAGCTGGGTGTGCAGGTCCACAGTTCCCTAAAAGTGGCAACACAGTGGACCAAGGTGATTAAGAAGGTATGTGACATGCTTGCTTTCATCAGTCAGTGCATTGAGTACAAGAATTAGGAAATCATGTTGCAGCTATATAAAACCTTGGTTAGGCCACATTTAGAGTATTGAGTGCAATTCTGGTTGCCACACTAGCAGAAGAATGTGGAAGATTTGGAGAGAGTGGAAAGAAAGTTTGCCAGCATGTGGTCTGGTTTCAAAGGTGTTGACTAAACTATGATTGTTTTCACTGGAAAGACAGAGGCTGAGGTGAGACCTGATAGGGGTCTGCAAAATTATGAGAGGCATAGACAGGGTGGATATTCAGAGGCATTTTCCCAAGGATGAAAGTGTCGATTATAAGGAGGCACAGGTTCAAGGTGAAAGAAGGAAACTTTTCGGGAGATGTGCAGGGGAAGCTTTAATGCATAGAATGGTGGGTGCCTGGAATGCACTGCCAGAGGTGATGGAAGCAGGTACATTAGCAACATTAAAAGACATCTGGAAGGGTGCGTGCATAAGGAGGGAATAGAGGGATAGTAAGGACAGAAGGTTCTTTTTGTCATTTACTTAGGCCATCATGATTAGCACAGGCTTGGCAGGCCGAAGGGCTTATTTCTGTGTTCTACTTTTCTTTGTTCTGCATCACCTCTGTATGAACTCACTGTTAAAACATGTTGGCTGTCTGATTTATTAGGAAACCGCTTGAGCTTTTGTACTTCATTCTTCTTGTCCAATCATGTCAGCCGCTGTCTGCTGTCGAGCACATCTTCTTTACTTGCACAGAGTGCTGGTAGCTTCAGATACAAATTGATCACCCCGAGGGATAGACAGCCGTCTTATCCAGATCTAATCTCTGTGTGCCAACTAACCTTTGTTGGAGCAGACCTTAGACGTCATTGCTGCCTTATGAATCTCAATCTCAAAAGTTCCCTCAATTCGTTCGGTCAAAACATTGAAGCCAAAATAGAGAGTCTTGAAGAAAATGGAGCCCAAGTTGCGATTGATATGTATTGCTATGAGGTTGTTCCTACAGATCTTCCAGACCCAAAGAGAGGAGCAACATGGTGAAATGCTGCCTAAAAGAATTAGCCCCATTTATTGAAAATGAGAGGTATTTTTGAGGCTGCCCACCTGTCAGTGAGTGAGCCAAGATCAGAGCATAAGAGCAGATTAGAATTAGCCCCGAGGTAGGCCTCTGCTTTCATATCCCTTAAGAACATGAGGATCAGGAGCCAGTGTAGGCCACTCAACCTTTCAATATACTCTGCCATTCAATATAACCATGGCTGATTTTATACTGTAATTCCACCTGCTCACACTATGCCCACATCCCATAAGAACATAAGAAATAGGAGCAGGACTTGGCCCTTCTTCCTTAATGCTGCCCTACTTAATAATATGCAGGTTATCTCCTCAAATGTACAAAGGCTTTGAAAATCCCTATCGTCTACATCAGCCTTGCTGGACTCTAATTTGTTATACAATTGTGTTCTGCCTTAAATCCAAAGTGATTTTCACATTTTGCCAGATTCCGAAGCACATTTAACAGGAAATCCCACAGTACATCCAGCAAGATTATCTGAGAAGGGCAACAAGACTAAATATTGAGTCAGAAAGATTGTCATCTGAATTGGTTGCATTTTTAGAATGGCCATGTATGGCCAACATTCAACCAACTGTTGAGTGGAATATTCCGAAGAGTGTGCTTCTAAAAATGTTAAGAATGTGCTGATACATAAGACTATAAGGGGCAAACATGCCAGGGACAGGCTTCTGACATATTACCATTCTGTAGCTATCTTCAGGTTCACCAACTTCTTCCTGGCCTGTTTCCATCCAGATTAGATCCTACATATTGCATTGACTCTGAGCACAATCACCTCTCATGTTTGCTGAACTAATCCTTTTTGAGTCTCAAAAAGGGACTCTGTGAGTGAGAAACCCCAGAATTTTGCTGTCAAAACTAATGGCTTTTTGTTTTGACAGCCTTCATTTTATGTGACTTTTTTAACACCAACTTCTGGCTTGAGCTCTCCTCTGCTGTTGCAATGGTTTAAGTATCTCTTTACTCCATTTGAACACTGCTTAACAATCCAGTGCTCCGTCAAACAGCCAGCTGTGTGCAGATGGAGGTTCACGTAGTTTTATACGTCCAGTTCAAGATTATGTTGACCATTCATAGGCAGGCATAAATTCATCCAAAGCCTTCAGTGCTTCATGGTAAGGATATCATGAGCAGGATATCAATAATGATTTCTAGACATATGAGGCCCTATTTTATCATTTTGATTCTAAGTGCTGGGCGGGCTTGAAACTGGGAGTATTTCAGTTCCCACTTTTAGACCCATTCTGAGGCGCCCCCATAGACACTCTGCCTGCAAAAATATCAGTGATTCCGAATAGCGCTGCACAAGCCTGTGGGTGGGACTCAACACACCCAAAATCCTGCAGCTCTGATCAGCGTCTCTAACTGTGCACGCGCAAAACAAAAGTAATAGAATGCTGCTCCCCATTCACAATGCTCCTGGGCTGGATAATGCCTCCTCCTGGCCCTCGGAGATTACTCTACCCCCACAACATTACTGACCCCCTTATGCCCCCACCCCCTCTTTCACCCAGACCGATTGCAGGCCCCTCCCACCCTTTTCCCTCACCAATCTCAAACAGATTGAAAGTAGCCCCACCTTCCATCCCACTGATCTGAGGCAGAGTGGCAGCGGACCTCGTTTCCCCTTCACCGATCGCAGGCAGAGTGGCAACTGTCCCCCTTTCCTCCCCATCGATCTCAGGCAGAGTGGCAGTAGTCCTCTCCTTCCACCCCACCAATCTCCGGTACAGTGACAGCAGTCCCCTTTTCTCCCCACCGATCCCAGGCACAGTGGCAGCGGTCCTCCCCTTCCACCTCACCGATCTCAGGCAGTGCGGCAGTGGATGAACTTTCTCCCTCACCGATTTCAAGCAGAGAACTGTCGGATGCTCATCACCTACCTCCTCACTAATTGGAGCACCCAAATCAGATTTAGATAGAACATGTCTATTTTGTGCCAATTCTGGATGGATGAACATGGTGGTAAATGGGGGAGTGCCGGTAAAGTTGGGCACGTAGCCCATTAAGTTAACTTAAATACATGTAAATACATTCAAATGGCCCTGGTGCCCGTTTCGAATGTGGTCACGATCGCGACCTTTTTCGGGCCTCGGTAAAGGAGGAACTGACACGGAGGTGGGCATGTGTCACGCTATTTGCCTCACGCCCGACTTTACCAAGTTTTCGCACTCAAAAATGGGCACAACGCAATGGTAAAATCGGACTTATGAATTCACATCCTATTAGGTACATTCAGGTATTGCTTTGCTGGTTTTGGCCTGTAGACTTCAGCAACAAATATGCAACTTCAAGACCACACAACAAGAAATAACCTTGGCTCTAACTAGATAGCTAAACCTCAGCAGATGAAGGAACCCGTCAAAAAGTGATAAAAGCTTTCTTGTTGAAAGGCAAGTCAAGACCTGGATCAGAAAAAGTCTCTTTGACACAACATTTCAAAATCCTTTTGAAGAATAACAGCTTGAGGTGAAAGCAGTTCAGTAACACTGAGACTGGAGTAAAAAGGTTGTGACAGATCATTTTGACCGAGTCCTATTCAAACATATGGGGCCCCAATTGAGGTGGAATCAAAACTATGCCACCCACTATCCTGAGGCATGAAGCACTTTAATTTCTGAGACGTTTTTTAAAAATTGCCATTTTTTTTGCGTGAATGAAAAGAAGGCCCTTGAAATTATCATGAGGAAGAATTATATGAATGCTCAGCACATTCGTCTTAAACTTCTTCCTTCGTTGTTGTGGAAGAGATGGGATCAACTATTTTAAACAGGCTAGTAGTACAAAGGAGAAACCCAAATAATACACATTAAGTTTTCAAACTGACAGCATAATTTCGAGAACATCATGTAAATTTTGTGACTTTAAAGTCACACTTGTAGCAGCTTAAAAGCATACACTAGTTCTTGAGTGAATTGAGAGATGATGAGAAAAGAGCCATTTTTACCATCTCTCCCCTGTCCATAACAGTGGAGAAATGTGACTAAGAAGAAAAATACAAACTTAAGGGTGTTCTACAAAGCCAGACTCAACTCCTGCTCATCCACTTCTTCCATTTTCCTATTTCAGCCTTTTTCTTCCCTTTCTCTCCTGAGTGCCCATTGGGTTGGCACAGTGGTTAGCACTGCTGTCTCACAGCATCAGGGATTCAAATTCAATTCCCGGCTTGTGCGGAGTTTGCACGCTCACCCTATGGGTTTCCTCCCACAGACGTGCTGGTTAGTGTATTGGTCATGCTAAATTCTCCCTCAGTGTACTCGAACAGGTGCCGGAGTGTGGCGACTAGAGGATTTTCACAGTAACTTCATTGCAGTAAGCCTACTTGTTACACAAATAAAATCAAAAAAAAAGTCCAGCCTCATGCACTTTTATATTCCTCCAGTCCTCCCCCCATACATCCATCAGAACAGATAGTGAACATCTTTGCAGGCCATCAGAGACATGGTCAATCATATATAATATATGATTACATTCTCACTTTCCAGCATGGTCTGTTAGATATTCTTAATTATGTTCATTCCAGTGTTCCATTGTAATTGCTATCATGAGATAAAAATAAGGCTGTCATAACACCAACAACAACCATTTATTTTTAATAGATTACTATTGGTGTTCATTGAATAGAATAGAAAATAGAATCCCTGCTATACAGAAGGCAGCCATTCAGCCCTTCAAATATGCACCAACAACAATCCCACCCAGGCCTGATCCCCGTATAACCTTACCTGTCATGCTGCTAATCCCCCTGACACTATGGGGCAACTTAGCATGGCCAATCCACCTAACCCACACATCTTTGGTCACTCAGAAAGCCATGGCCAAGGTGTATTTTTAACAAACTTGAATTGGTTCTTCTTCACTTCTCTCCATAGTGCCACAATCTCCTTCACAGGTGGGGCAAGGAGACATGTCCCAAAGTCCATCCCAGCCAAAATGAGGATCAATTCACATCCTGTTGGCACCAATCTGATCCATACTAGCCATCCAGCCCCCCTTCTCCCCACCAAGGAGTCCAAGTTACCAGGGCTGCATACACATTTATATGGAACTTGTAGCTGGGAGCTTGTGGTTAGAGAATAGCTATAGTGGAGGCTCCAAATTCTTTCCATTGTATGCCGGCCAGGAATCTCTCTTGCTCTTAGCACCTGTCATTGGCACATGTAGGGAAGATTTATAATTTGATACTCAACCTATTTGGCTGTGTGATGAGCACATCTTCCTTTGGCAGCCAAATCCTAGGGTGGGACTTGAACCTCAAGCTTTCAGCTCAGAGGGCAGAGACAGTCCCCACTGTACCACAGAGCCTCCTTGAATTAGTTAGATGCTTTTAATTATAAATGGTTGCCTCAATTGTTAAGTGCAGAGATTTATTGCAAACCTGGCAAGCCAATTGCTTTGCCATTGGAGAACGCCCTTGATCGCGATAATATGCGTTACGTGCATATTGGTAGATAGAAATCATTACATTCAGTGTGTATTCTTCTGGTGCATTTAATTGATTCTAGTAAGAAGCCTTGTTTCTTCGCCTAGGAATCCATCTACAGATATGTCAATCAGTCTTCCATACTAACTGCATAGTGTCAATGATTAAAAATCTATACATCAAAACAAAAACAAGTTAAAAAAGACTGAAATGCTCATTCTGAATGCTGGGATTTGGTTAGACAGAGAAGTCTGCATTGGGCACCTTTAACTTATTGACATGAATTTCAATTCCAAGTGGCATATTGACAGTTACAAGTGTGTTCATTTTTTTACAATAAGCAGATCTTGTCACCTGTCATCCACAGCTGAATGTTTATTGATAATTCTCCTTTCACAAGCGGGGATATTGTGCTGCAGTCTCTTTCTTTGATAGAGACAACTATACCCATATTTTCTATATCCTATAATTTAAATTGTTAATATGAACAGATTTTCATGCTCTGAGGAAAACATTTACCCACTAATGATGCACAGTCCTTTGAGTGTTTAGCATTAGGGGCCACCGAAAGATTATCTCGTGGGAGAAATAAGTGGAATCACTATGGAGAGAAAGCACTTACAGCTGACTTTCCAGTTAGGGCATTCCATTCATTAGCACATTGGATTCTGCTTCAGTTTCGGCTTTGGTTGAGCTGGCATCACAGACCTATATCTGTGTACCATCAATGTTCTTTTAATGAGTGAAACAGCAATGTGGTAATAACCAGATAATCTGTTGACTGAGGAATGAATACTGGTCAGGAAACTGGGGAGAAGTCCCCAACTCTTCTTTGAAATAGTGCCATCTACCTGAAACTGAGTGGGAAGAAACCCAGCCCACGTAAGCATTGTCATCATAGCTGCCACCAGTAAAGATGGCCCCTGCCACCAGTAAAGGTGGCCACTGTTGTCATTAAAGATGGTCACTGCCATCATTAAAAATGGCCACTGACACCATTAAAGATGGCTACTGCTGCAATTACAGTAAATAGCCAGATGCTTTGCTAACAGTGTTGTATATTCACAAGTTGAATTTGTATATGAACTACTGCAAGTCACTCATCTGTTTATGGTATCATCAAACCTCAGCTTGTGTTCATGTAAGTACTGTATTGCTTGTAGATATTCCAGGGTCTATGATATATTTCAAGTGTTTGCTGTCGACGTCTCAGATCCTAATCAGCACTATTATCCTGTTACTGCACATCACAGAGCTCCCGCCTTTACTGTGTGAACTGGGAGGCAGACAACACTGCTGTATTAATCTGACACACACTTATTATCTGGACTGTTAAAAAAGATAAATTTCAGGACTTATCCGCCCATCAAAAAACTATCTATAATCCTCAAATCACTAATTCCTACAACCCTGCAAATATATAACGGTGACATTTGATTACTGAGACACAGCAATGTTGTGCTCTGTTACATATAAATGGTTGTGAGAAAAAAAATATAAGAAGTCCGACTTACCGGAGGTAGATCAGGTATGATTCGATCTCTTCTGACTGGTGGAAGTACACTCATGGTTGGCTGCAACACTCTGCCGAGGGAATGAGACATTGCAAATTATGACTTCTTGTTTATTGAACAGTGAGTATATTTGCATTGCAATGCTGCTTTGTATGGTATACCCTCTGCTAAAGCATTCATTGTTTCTCTGGTCTTTCTTTAGAGAGAAATGGCACTAAGATGACATGTCTGGAAGTTGAGAACCAAATCACACCTCAGTGAAAACCTAATAAACTGATATCTGAACCATCGGTCTGCAGTGCATGGACAGCAGCATTGACAATCAGAACAATCAATCTGCTTTACAAAAGGACCTCAAAAGATATTCACATACAGATCCATCTCAGTGGTCATCTTTACTGATGATAGTAGTAGCCATCTAGCCATTAGGAGCCATCATGAATAGTATAATGTCCTGTTTAATGGCGGCAGTGGCCGCCTTTAATGGCGACAGTGGCCGCCTTTAATGGCGACAGTGGCCGCCTTTAATCACGGCAGTGGCCATCTTTAATGATGACAATGACCATCTTTATTGGTGGCAATGGCCACCTTTAATGGCAGCAGTGGCCATCTTTAATGAGGGCAGCAACCATCTGTAATTGCAGCAGTGACCATTTTTAATGGCAGCAGTGGTCATCTCTAATGATGGCAGCGACCACCTGTAATTGCAGCAGTGGCCATCTTTAATGGTGGCAGTGGACACCTTTAATGGCAACAGTGGCCACTTTTAATGGCAGCAGTGATCATCTTTAATGATGGCAGTGGCCATCTTTAATGATGACAATTACGACCTTTATTGGCAACAGTGGCCACCTTTAATGATGGCAGTGACCTCCTGTAATTGCAGCAGTAGCCACCTTTAATGGTGTCAGTGGCCATCTTTAATGATGGCAGTGACCATCTTTAATGACAATAGTGGCCACCTTTACTGGCGGCAGGGGCCATCTTTACTGGTGGCAGCTATGATGACAATGCTTACGTGGGCTGGGTTTCTTCCCACTCAGTTTCAGGTAGATGGCACTATTTCAAAGAAGAGTTGGGGACTTCTCCCCAGTTTCCTGACCAGTATTCATCCCTCAGTCAACAGATTATCTGGTTATTACCACATTGCTGTTTCACTCATTAAAAGAACATTGATGGTACACAGATATAGGTCTGTGATGCCAGCTCAACCAAAGCCAAAACTGAAGCAGAATCCAATGTGCTAATGAATGGAATGCCCTAACTGGAAAGTCAGCTGCAAGTGCTTTCTCTTCATAGTGATTCCACTTATTTCTCCTACGAGATCTTTCGGTGGCCCCTAATGCTAACACTCAAAAAGGACTGTGCATCATTAGTGGGTAAATGTTTCCTCAGAGCATGAAAATCTGTTCGTATTAACAATTTAAATTATAAGGAAATGAATGGAATATTGAGTTGATATTTATTTGTGGCTCTCCAGGTTCTAGAATACACACCAATGCCTTGAATGGAACAAAAATGATGAGGAATGTAACATGGACTGCTAAGATCCAGAAGATCCTAATCCCTACCTCTGCTAGATGCTCCCTGGACTAATTGCAATCTATATCAAGGAAGAAATATTCCATGGGATAGTCACTTGGTTTGAAGAAGTAAACTGTCCAAAATGAAACTTGTAGGAATGCAGGGTAGGAAAATTCAAAAAAGGCAAAACAAATAAGAAACAGGAGTATGATTAAAAAGGGGGTGGTGTGGTTGCACAGTGGTTAGCACTCAAAATTCCAGAGACCTGAGTTTGATTCTTGGTTTGGGTCAATGTCTATGTGGAGTTTGCACATTCTCCCAGTGTCTGTGTGGGTTTCCTCCATGTGCTCCGATTTCCTCCTACAGTCCAAAGATGTGCAAGTTATGTGCATGGCCATGTTAAATTGTCCCTTAGTGTCCCAGGTAAAAGGGATATATATCTGGGGTTACGTAAATAGGGCCTACGTGGGATTTTGTCGGTGCAGACCCTACAGTGCAAACCTAAGTGCAGATGGGCTAAACGGCCTCCTTTTGCATTGTAGGATTTCCATAGTTTCTGAAGTATTGTGGGTGCTGGGATCTGAAACAAAAACAGAAAATGCTGGAAAATCTCAGCAGGTCTGATGTATCCTTGGACAGAATAAAGCCAATGTTTTGCATCTAGATGACCTTTGTTCAGAGCTCAGATAGGAGCAACAATAGGACTAAATTGTGCACCTTAAATAGTAAGACTGATGGGGAGGTTTTATGGCACAGTGTTCGAGTCCAATAGAGTAAGAAGTCTGACAACGCAGGTTTCAGTCCAACCGATTTATTTGATAATAAACTCACAAGTAAACCTGGTGTTGTCAGACTTCTTACTGTGTTTACCCCAGTCCAACGCCGGCATCTGGCCAAGGAAGGAGCGTTCATAACATAGTTCAACAGGCTAATAACCAGCTCAGAAATCTTTCACCCCACTATTCCTCAAAGGGGAAAACCAGTGTGTCCATGAAGATATGCTATAAAAAACAAGACAATAAGACTGCCACGGTTTCAATCGGATGCATAATCTTCATTCCCCATTCTACATTCAACCCCTGGTTCAGGCACACCTCATGCTTTCTAGAACTATGGTGTAAATATTCCCAAACAGGTTGTCAGCACGATGTTACAATTCAACCTTGACATTGAATTCACTGGGGACAATCCACAACTATTACCATTTGTCCACAAGGTCTCATTAAGATTGGATTTTTGACAGAATGGTAGCCTTGTGTGCATACACAACTAAATCTGGTCCCCATCATCCTGCAGACAATTTACCTTGGGAAAAATTGCAAACAAGAGTCAGAAGTTAAGGGACAGAAATCTGTTACGTGAACAGAAAATGCCGGAAAATCCCAGCAGGTTTGACAGCATTTGTGAAAAGGGCTGAATGGTCTGTAAGGATTGTATAATGATAATATGTGCTGATTAAGTGCATTGGCTATGCTATATTCTCCCTCAGGTATTCCCAAACTGATGCTGGATTGTGGCGACTAGGAGATTTTCATAGTAACTTCATTGCAGTGTTAATGTAAACCTATTTGTGACACTATAAATAAACTTTTTAAAACTTTTGGAGTCTGACTGACGCTTTGTTAACTAAAATCTGTTAGCAAGATGATCACGAGAGCTAAGCTTTTGAGGTCTAAATCAGTGTCTCTCCCCGTTTCTTTATTACAAGCCCCTTCCCCCTAATCCCTTCCTTAGTCTTGCTTCTCTCGAATATTCCCATTCGAAGGGTTTCCAGACTTTTGCCCGGGAGCCCAATCTCAAATCGTCATCTCCCCCACCCTCCCCCCTTGCTCCTCTCCGGAAACTACAAAACATGACTTCCTCAAGACTGGAAGAAAGCCAAAGTAAATGTTACAATGAGCGATCAAGACAAAGTTTGTTATTAGTGAGGCTGCATCCATGGCAAGCGAGTTGATAGCCTTAGCGTGCACTTTCTTGTTTACTATTCTGTCAGTCTAACACAAAGTAACAACGTGGAAAAAAAAGCCGCAGTTCTTGGTTTTATAAAATAAAAATCTTGCCTTGTGGATTTCTTCTCCAACTCTGTATCAGTAAGAAAACTCGACACAATTAAACTGATACTCACCCCCGCTTACCAGTGGTGCCTGACTTAAGTAAGAATGTTAAATAAATAAGTGCGCTTAAGTTGATTTCTTTTTAAAAATCACAGTTAAATCCGACAAAGATGATTTAAACGACCGTCCACAGATCCAGGGAGTGAATCATGGAATAACATTGTCCTCTGCAGGGAGTGAATCATGGAATAACATTGTCCTCTGCATACCAGGGATCAAACCGCGCGGAGACAGGAATTTGGGACGAGAGTTTCTTTTAACTTTTGTTTGTTACCTGGTTGATTTCTGTGAAAGTGACACTCGAGGCGTTTTTTAATTCCTTTTCCGAGTCGGCTAGTGGCTGGTTCAGCTGAATGCGGTTCCCACGGACGAATCTGCTTAATCTTCGCATAGATTTTCCCAACGTGGCTGGGTCTCTGTCTCTCTCTCCTCTCTCTCTCTTTCTCACAAGAGTAGGATTGACTTTGTCCCAGATTCCCAAATCCCCGTAAGGCGCCCAGCTAGAATCGGCAGCTGTTTCCCATTCCCTGTTCTCGAACTCCCTCCTGCTTGTTCCCAGGGATCACAGCAACGACTGAATATTTCACCTAGAGAGAACACATCCTTTTGCACATTTGGTATTGGGAGGAGTGCTATACTTTCCCATATGTTACGAGAATTGAATAAGCGAAAAAAATTCAAAAAATACAACATGGTTTTCCGTCTGCAATTCGGCATCATCTTGTACCAGTATTTACAAAACGCCTTTAAGTCTAGAAGTTAAGTTATTGTTGATAAAGGCGAAAAATTGTCCTGTCTGCTGTTTCTACCGGATTGTTTAAAAATAAATTAATGCTCCGCTCAATGGGACAGACAAGAGCGGTGCAGTCTTGAGCGGTGAACCACTGGTTTGCGAATATTGCCAACAGCAATGTCTGAACCTTGTATATCCTTCGGGAAACGAGTAGTTTCCAAATGACCAGATCTGATTGTATTATCAAACCATGTCAGAGATCTGGCGTTACACAGTTGGTAAACTGCTTAGTGTAGTTTCTGAGATAACAATGCATTTTATTGTTAAAAGCGAATTTTTTTTTGCAGTGCACAAGGGTCAGCTCCACACTGAAAGCCACCCAGATGTGAATGGATAAATGGAGCTGGACGAATATACAGAGAGGTCTGATCATTGTGTAAAGCTCTTAGCTTAGAGAAAATAGGAAGACCCTTCTGTAAAACTGATGGATAATCAGAATATCAGTAAAGTTTTACACCACCAATTTCAAATCCAACCAATTTATTTGATAGTAAATTTGCGAGCTTTCGACTCTATGGCCTTCGTCAGGATAACAGTGATCTATTCAAAAGTGGATGAACTCATGGGATATTCTTTGAATGTAATTGTGAGATTTGGATGTCATATATCAGGATCATGAATAGCTGGTAATGAGTTACACAGTGAAACTCGATTGAAAATGTTAGCTGTTTTATCAACAGAGTTAAAGATATCTGTGAATGAGTGTTGCGGCCTTCGATGTTCAGCCTTTTAATTTAATCACAACTTCATTCCCTTCAAGTAACCAAGACCAAGTCATTGAGTTCTCTTAAATAACTGTTATAATGCAACTGTATAATGCAGTTTGTAACAAGCTAAGGTACAGAATTCAGGAATATATAAGCAGTTATAGTTTCAAGTTTCATTACAAGTAATTAACATATACCAATCAAGGTATAGGAGTTATCTCTGTCCACTCGCAGCTATTGATTGAGATTATATTGTGCATAAGATACAGATATTAAAACCAGTCGTAATTTCACACCTAATTATAATACTAATCAGCGTGAAGACTTAATCATGTTAGTTGACCTAAATTCATAATTGTTACAAGTTATCATTGATGTCCCAGTTTGTGTTTGTGGATATTACTTTCTCCTCCCATATCCAGATGCTTGATTTAATGAATTTTCACAGATGCTTATCTGTGTCAACTTCTATAAAGATCTCTGGTTTTTCTCATATCAGTTTACGTGATTTTTAAACGTGTGTGATTATTAACTCTTTCAACAAGTTACAGGCTGGAACTTAATTGAGAAGGTTAGAGCACGTGGTATTGATGTATTTAAAGAAAGCTGGATAAAAAAATGAGGGACAAAAGAATAAACACGATGCTGGGATGAGATGAAACAAGGCGGATTAACGCTTATGTGGAGGTGAAAGAATTCCATGTGTCAATTGGGCCAAATGGCTAGTTTTAATGCATTCCAATGGCTAGTTGCATGCATTCGGCAGGTTGTGCGAGGGCTGCTCTTAGATGTTACTTCAGGAGTGGCCTAGTGCTTCATGTCGTTAGTGTATGCTTAAACTGGACCATCAGATGGGCAACATGACAGCTCAGAGACTATCGCTGTTGCTGTGCAGACACATGGATTTGGGCCTGTGTCTGCAGGAGTTTGCGCGTTCTCCCCGTGGTTGCGTGGGTTTTCTCCGGGTGCTCCGGTTTCCTCCCACATCCCAAAAATGTGCTCTTAGGCTGATTGGGTAACAAATTGTCCCTATATTGGTCTCTATATGTCATTAAGACGTTAGGACGGCGGCGCGGGCTCGTTGGGCTGAAGGGCCTGTTTCCTGTGCTGTGTTGTTCTTTGTTCTTAATCTATGCATCTATATAAATATCGCTCTTTATATTGTGGAGGTCTTGTGTCAGAGTAGCTTTGGGTTTGCATCCCATCCAGAACTTGATGGCTAAGAAAGGTGCATTTATAACGTGGCTAATAGGTTGAATATCAACCTGCAAAATCCTTCCAACACATCAATGGCAGTTTATGGAGCAGAAGAGATTCTTGCTTGTTGTAGAGTGGCACCTCTCAAGCTTTAGCCTCTGAGGACAAGTTAGCGACCTATCTTTGGGGAAGTTTGGTATGAGAACAGAGGAAAGTCTGCCAAGAGTGTAGTCTTCTTTCTAATGTAAATGTATCTCGCCCCAATCTCCATTTGACATCAATGCCACCTCTAGTCAGAGAGCTGTTTCTGGGAGTTCTACAATGGTAAGTTTTTAAAAGTGATATCCTTTATCATGTCATCACTTGAATCCTTTTAATCTCGTGGCTACCTGCAGTGAGAACATATAATCAATAAAAGGTTATATAAAACAAAATATTGCTTCTCTTAATGCCTATTTTTATCCATTTCTTATGATATTTTTTACATTTCGATGATGTCATTAATAAAATTGCTGTCAAATGTTATTACTTGAGTGCCACCTGCTGGACTTGTACAATTTGGAATAGGTTTTGTAATTTAGTTAAAAGCAAATGCTGGATGCTGGAATCTTTGACAAATGGTCATCCAGACTCGAAACATTTTGCTCCATTCTCTTTCCACAGATGCTGTCAGACCTGCTGAGATTTTCCAGCATTTTTTATCTTTGTTTGTAATTCAGCAATTGTCTCAGGGTATTTAACCTTGAGTTACTGTATATTTGCATTATATTCTTCAGGTCCCATAAGACATGCGTTTTTTGGTTTCTCAACCAAGCTGACCTCCATTTCTCTTCACCTACCTGATGAATTTACAACTTCTTCAAATGAATCAAAACTGTGCTTGGCATGCTCTATGTGGACGAGTCTAGTGTTTTAATAAATAGATAACTTAGAAATTTCAGAAAGATTGAAAAATAACATTTTTCAATTAATATTTTCAAGTAAACTTCAGTTTACTTGAAAATATTAAAGAAGTCCAAATTGCTTGCTGCAATTTAACAAAGTGTCAGCAACAATGATAAATAGAACATTCTGTTGCTTATAGCTTTTTAACAGATTTACATAGGTCATAATAGACTGGGCTCCGACAGAGAAGGATGAAGAGAGTCCCTCTCTACACATCGGTCTCTCCTTCTGCCACTCAAAGCGCAAGTCACAGCCAAGATTTATATACAGGAAAACGCAGACCATGCCACTTCTGTTACCAAAAGAGAAAATCTGGAAATCTCAGCAGGTCTGGCAACATCTGTAAGGAGAGAAAAGAGCTGACGTTTTGAGTCCAGATGATCCTTTGTCAAACTACTTCTGTTAGTCAGTGTTGATCACCCCACCACTAGCAGAATTATATTGCAATCTATTGAGAAATTTTAAAAAAAAGTCTGATTCATGTCAAATACAGAATTTCCAGTGCCTCAAAAAATAGATCTGGTGTTACAGTGGTTAGCACTACTGCCTTACAGCACCAGGGACATGGCTTCAATTCACAACTCAGGTCACTGTCTGTGTGGAGCCTGCAAGTTCTCCCCATACGTTTCCCCCAGGTGCTCTGGTTTCCTCTCACTGTCTGAAAGATGTTCTGGTCAGGTCATTGAGTGTGCTAAAATTTCCCTCAGTGTACTAGCGCTGGATTGTGGCAACTAGGGGATTTTCACAGTTATTTCACTGCAAATTACTGTAATGTAAGCTTACTTGTGACAATAATAAACAAATGTAAACTTTCTGGATCTGGCCAATTGGGGCACAGGAAAGCAGATCTGGATCTCAGGCCCTCTGGATCATGTTACTGGCTATAGTGTTCTCGTGGCTGGAGATTGCATGTTAAACAAATCATCCCAGGTGTTGTAGCCTGTAAGGCTATGGACCAAATGCTGGAAAGTGCGATTAGGCTGGGTTGCTCATTTTTCGACCAGCACAGATAGGATAGACCAGGAAGCCCCATTTCTGAGCTCTGAACCTTTTATGATTCTATGACCAAAGTCAGCAACAACAGTTTCCATCACCCCAATATTGCCTTATTTCTAATCTTCACTTTTCTCAGTGCTGCTACTTGCTTCTTTCAAAAATAACTATCAAGTTGTCGCTCTGGACACTGAATGAAGTCAGGGTCAATCTTATGACAGGTAAGCTAGCATACTTTTTGTCAACAAAACAAAGGAGATTGTTATAGACTTCAGGAAGCATAGAGGAGAACATGCCCCTGTCTATATCAACGGAGATGAAGTAGAAAGGGTCAAGAGCTTCAATTGTTTAGATGTCCAGATCACCAACAACCTGTCCTGATCCCCCCCAGGCTGACACTATAGTTAAGAAAGCCCACCAACACCTCTATTTTCTTAGAAAACTAAGGAAGTTTGGCATGTCAGTGATGACTCTCACCAACTTTTACAGATGCACCAGAGAAAGCATTCTTTCTGGTTGTCTCACAGCTTGGTATGGCTCCTGGTCAGCCCAAGACTGCAAAAAATTGCAGAAGATCATGATTGTAGCCCAATCCATCACACCAAACCAGCCTCCCATCCACTGACACAGTCTATATTTCCAGCTGCCTCGGCAAAGCAGCCATCATAATTAAGGACCCCACACACCTTGGACATTCTCTCTTCCACCTTCTTCCATCAGGAAAAAGATACAAAAGTCTGAGGTCAAGTATCAATCGACTCAAGACCAGCTTCTTCCCGGCCTCTGTCAGTCTTTTGAATGGACTTACCTTGCATTAAGCTGACTTTCTCTACACTCTAGCTATAACTATAACAGTACATTCTGCACCGTCTCATTTCCTTCTCTATGAATGGTATGCTTTTCACTGTATGCTAATACATGTGACAATAATAAATCAAATCAATCAAATTGGTTTAGCTCAGTTGGCTGGATGGCTGGTTTGTGATGCAGAGTGATGCCAACAACATGGGTTCAATTCCTGTACTGGCTGAGATTATTTATGAAGGTTCCCCCCGCTTTTCAACTATTTCACTTGACCAAGGTCTAGTAGTAGTTAATTAGTCACAAGCAGGCTTACATTAACACAGCAATTAAGTCACTATTAAAATCCCCTAGTCTCCACATTCTGGCACCTATTCAGGTACACTGAGACAGAATTTAGCATGGCCAACGAACCTAACCAGCACTTGGTGGAAACTGGGGCATCCGGAGGAAATCCATGCAGACATGGGACAATGTGTAGACTTCGCACAGACAGTGACCTAAGTCGGGAATTGAACGTGAGTCCCTGGCACTGTGAGGCTGCAATGCTAACCACTGTGCCACTGTACAGCCCCAGATTAAATCACCACCAGTTAATTCTCCCCCTCAATGGGGAAAGCAGCCCATCTGGGACCATGGAGATTTTACACAAGCATAACTCATTACATTATGAGGAAATTATATATATATATATTTATGTGTAGTAGCAGCTGGATCGTGAAAGAAAGAGTAATAAGTGCTTTTTCTCAAGACAATGAAAAATATACAAAGTAAGAGAGGAATAATTATACATGAAGCTACCTTCATGGGGAAAGAGTACGATTGGAGAAGAATGATAGAAGTACAGAGATAAGAATTTTAATATATCATCAGCAGTCTTTCACCTGCGGCATTGCAAAAAGACAAGGGGATAATTGAACTATAATACACTGTTAGAATTCATTCTACTTCAAAGTTGAACATTCTGTCATTTTCATATTCCCGTTATAAATTTGAATTTTCACATTTATATTGGCCAATGTCTATGTAAATGGTCATACTAATGGTCATATTAAATGGTCATACTCCTTTTGCCAAATGGAGTGATGGGAACAGTTCCACTGTTGGGAGACTGGAATTATAGGATGACAAGTTTAATCAGGAAATTTTTTGATAATTGATGCTGGTGCAGATGTCAATTTTTAAACTTATTAATAGGGGTATGCATATCGTGGATAAAACAACACAGAACAAGACTTTTCGTGAGCCTGTGCCAAAGTACAAATAGAAACATAGAAAATGGAAACTTGAGTAAGCCATTTGGCTCTTTCAGCCTGGAGAGGCAGTGGTGTAGTCGTATTTTAACTGGACTAATAAACCAGAAACCCAGGGAGATGCTCTACAGACCTGGGTTGAAATTTGAATTCAGTAAAAAAAAAAATCTGGAATTAAAAGTCTAATGATGACCATGAAACAATTGTTGATTGTTGTAAAAAACCCACCCTGTTTACGAATGTCCTTCAGGGAAGGAAATCTGCCATCCTTACCTGGTCTGGCTTACATGTGACTTCAGACCCATAGCAATATGGTTGACTCTAAAAAAGCCCTCAAGGATGGGCAATAGATGCTGGCCCAGTCAGCAACGCCCACATCCCATGGACAAATTAAAAAAAAACATTTGTTATGATCATGGCTAATCAAGATCTTGCTCTACAACCTAACTATGACTATAACATTACATTCTGCACCCTATCCTTTTCTCCCCTATGTACTTTATGAATGGTATCCTTTGTCTGTATAACGTGCAAGAAACAAAACTTTTCATTCTATACTAATACATGAGACAATAATAAAGCAAAGATCCCTTGATCTCTTTATATGTGTGTATGTGTGTGTGTGTGTGTGTGTACAATAGAATCTTCTGATTGTTTGGTAAATATATTTCAGAGTATATGAAAGACTTGAGAAGAGATTGTAAGAGATGGCGGCATGGTGACACAGTGGTTAGCAGTGCTGCTTCAGTGCACCAGAGTTCAATTCCAGCTTTGGATCATTATCTGTGCAGATTCTGTGCAATCTCTTCAAATGAGTCAAAATTTTGGATTTTCCCTGTAACTTCATGTAAGCCTGCTTGTGACACTAATAATACACAAACTTTAAATTTTAATAGAGAGCTCGTAGCTCAGTCAGCAAGTATGAATAGGTTTATTTGTAGCAAAAGTCACAAGCTTTTGGGACAGCCAGTCCCTTCGCTGGGAGTTCTGATCGTAAAAAGACACAAAGACACAAACTCAACTTACATGTATTATGATTGAAATGTGAGTCTTTACAGCTAATCAATTCTTAAAGGTACAGACACTTCAGCAGTCATGGGTATTCGGCCTCTGATCTTTGGGTGGGCGTTCTCCGAGGAGAACTTCAGGACACAGAGTTGCTGAGCAGAAACTTTTTTTTTCCAAAAATATACTTTATTCATAAAAAATTTCAAATAAACCATTGCAAAATTTTGAACTGCAAAAACAGTGCAGAATTTAAACTTTCATATAGTTGTATACAAAATGCAGTCAAAACTTACAAACTATATACATGCCCCAAAAACTGCCGTGTGCCTCCACTGCTCAACCTTTTCCCAAAAAAATACTTTATTCACACAAAAGAAAACTCAAAAAACCCTTCAAAATTACGTCTTTGAATTGCAAACAGTGCAGAACTAAAAATTTTTTTTTAAAAGGTTCCACACAAATTACAGTCATAACATTTCAAAACTTACAAATGTACACATACCTCAAAAGTTACTGTGCCATTATTGCTCAGATTGGCACACAGTTATGCAGGCCGAGGGTATTCTGCAGTTTCCAGGCCCTCGATCTGTCTCCATTAGAAGACCTTAAATTGTGGCCTGTCCCCATCGTGCCTTTGCAGCGGCTGTCCCAAGCTTCAGCGCGTCCCTCAGCACGTAGTCCTGGACCTTGGAATATGCCAATCTGCAACACTCGGTCGAGGACAGTTCTTTCAACTGGAAGATCAGCAAGTTTCGA
The DNA here is from genome assembly GCA_024679065.1 of Sphyrna mokarran. Taxonomy (NCBI): domain Eukaryota; kingdom Metazoa; phylum Chordata; class Chondrichthyes; order Carcharhiniformes; family Carcharhinidae; genus Sphyrna; species Sphyrna mokarran. Next base: position 22,385,281 of record JAGIQG010000022.1, on the reverse strand, counting down.
GCAGACCAAAGTGCGTCCTTCACCGAGTTGATGACTGTCCAACAGAAGTTGATATTTGTCTTGGTGTGCGTCCCCAGAAACAGCCTGTAGAGCACAGAGTCCTGCGTCACTGAGCTGCTTGGGACGGACCTCAACAGATATCACTGCATCTCACTCCAGACCTTTTTTGCAAAGGCACATTCCACAAAGAGCTGTGTGACTATCTCATCAGCCCCGCAGCCGCTTTGAGGGCAGTGTGCAATGCTGCTGCGACCTCGAGCGTGCTTAAAGGACTTGACGGGAAGTGCCCTTCTCACCACCAGCCAAGCCAGATCTTGGTGCTTGTTTGTGAGTTCTGGTGATGAGGCATTCTACCAGATGACTCTGACAGTTTGCTCAGGGAACCATCCAACAGGGTCCACAGCCAAGTTCTACACACATGAAACGGCCTCAATTGGGATCTTGGGTTTATGTCACACTATCTGTAACCCCCATGACATGCCTGGGCTTGCAAAATCTCATTAACTGTCCTGTCTGGAAACAATACCCATCTCTTTAACCTGTGCTTAAAGCTCTTTCCACTCACATTGTCTGTACTTTTAAGAATTGATTAGCTGTAAAGACTCATTATGCATGTAAACTGAGTTTGGGTCTTTGTGTCCATTTTACAATCAGAACTCCCAGCCACCTGACGAAGGGACAGGCTGTCCTGAAAGCTTGCGGCTTTTGCTACAAAATAAACCTGTTTGGACTTTAAACAGGTCTTGAGGGATGTTTTTCTGTTTTACCCCAGTCCAACGCTGGCATCTCCACATCATGATGTAGAGATGCAAGGGTCTGTGCTGATATGTGTGCTTTTGGAGACCAGAACACCTCATTCGCCTCACGAAGGCCACAAAGGCCGAAAGCTCGTGGATTTACTATCAAATAAATCGGTTGGATTTAAAATTGATGTTGTCAAACTTTACTGAGATCTCCACATCAGTCAGCATGAGCTTCTGCGGTCAGGACTACAACTCCCAGAAGGCTGAGCGTGGACACAGAAGGGGGGCGTGGGGACGGCAGTGTGAAGTCTCGCGAGATCTGTCGCGACTCCGTGCATATAATGCCGGGCGACCCCGTGCTAGCTCTCTTTTCCCAAGATGGCTCCGAAGGTGAAGAAGGAAGGTGAGGGGCGCGGAGAGAAGGCCGATTTAAGCCCCTTTCCCCGCCCTTCGAGCAGGCGACTCGGTGGCTTCTACCTCCCCTTCTTCCTTCCCCCCCCCCCCTCCCGGCAGCGAGCAGCGTCTCTGCCTCACGGATAGCTGGGTCTGAGCGGGGAGATTTGAAGCTGGGCCTGCGGTTTCAGATCCGCCGCCGCCTGGCAACGTGGTGAATGCGGGGCGGATAGTAGTAAGAAGGGGTGGTGGCGGCTGGGCGAGGCCGCGGATTCCTGTTTTTTTTTCCCCCTCCCCCCTGCAGGTGGAACAATGGCTCTCTCCGTCTCTGTTACGGGGCCTGGATCCAGAGTTGAAGTATCCTCTGGGGCGGCTGGATCTGAGAGCAGGTAGAGATCCGCCATGATCTGATAAAATGGCGGGCAGGCTCGAAGGGATGAATTTGCCTCCTCCCGCTCTGTGTTGCGCTGGGCGGCAGTTGGGGCTTTTCCGCAGAAGGTGTGAGGGGGATCTCCATGCTGATGGGGGGGGGGGGAACGGTTTTGTCACCCAAGACGGGATTTGAAGCCCGGCCTCTGGTGCTGTGAGGCAGTAGTGTTAATCACTATCCGGATTCTCCTGTAACCAGCAGTCTGAATGCTTTGAGACAAATGTAATTTTTTGTTTGGGATTAACTGGCAGTGTTTCTGTATTGAATACCTTTGCCATTGGTCCAGAAGCCTTGCTACTAGGACTCTGGGCAAGAGCGAGGCTCATAACCTGGAGCTGGACCCCTGGGCTGGGTCTCTCCTAGAGCTGGGGCCCTTTCAGGCTGCTGCACGTGAGAATCCTCGTGTTTATATTTTTTAAATACGTAGAATCCCTACAGTGCAGAAAAAGACATTCAGCTCATCGACTCTGATATAAAGAGAAATTACAGGATGCTAAAATCTGATATGAACAGAAAATGCTGGGGAAAAAAACTCCACAGGTATGACAGTGGGGAAGAGGAATTGAGCCAGTGTTTCAAATCTTGATGACCTTTTATCAGAGGTCGAGTATGTATTGATTGTATGAAAGTGATCCACTGTTACCCTATGCATTCACCCATGGCTAAAGTTACCTGAGTGACACCTTTTTAGACACTAAGAGGTGATCCACCTAATCTGTACATTTTTGAATGGTGGGAGGAAACTGAAGCACGTGGAGGGAGCCCATGCTGGCAGGGGGATATTCTGTTACCCAAAACGGGATTTGAAGCTACATGCTTGAGGCAGTAGTTGATCACTATCCAGATTCCCTTGTAACTAATAGTCTGAGTGCTTTGGGACAAATGTAACTTTGTTTTGTTTGGAATTAACTGATAGCAGTGTTTTGTGTTGAATGCCTTTACTATGTGGTCCAGGAGTCTTGGAAAGTGCCAAACTTACCAGTAGAATACACTAATAGTTGTGGAAACTGGTTCTGCCAGTGTCTCTCTCAAATGTTGCAAATCCATTACCTTGCAGTTTAAATATTTAGGAAATTTGCTCACTTTTTAGGTGTCTTTAAAATTTAAGATGTTGAATGCCAACTTGCATATAATTTTGTGTTTAAGAATAGGTATTTGTTTTGGGGTCCAAATGTTGAGGTATAACTGAAAGCTGCTTTTCCTCTTCAGCTGTCCCTGCCAAGACTGAAGCTAAATCCAAGGCCTTGAAAGCAAAGAAAGCTGTTTTGAAGGGTGTTCATAGTCACAGGCAGAAGAAAATTAGGACAACACCTACCTTCAGGAGACCAAAGACACTCAGACTGAGGAGGCAACCCAAGTACCCCAGAAAGAGTGCTCCTAGGAGGAACAAGTATGTTTTCAAACTGCTTACTTAAAGTAAACTTTACAAACCCTCACCATAATAAAATGAACTATTGATTCTTCATGTGGAAAGGGTAAAAGTTCATTTCTGGAGAAAAGCAAAATATTGCAGTGTTGAAAAAAAAAAGCAAATGTTCTGCAGGTCAGGAATTCTTGAGCGAGGGAAATTTAACATTTCAGATTGACCTTGCATCAAAACTGGAAAAAAGTAGATGCAAAAGAAGTTGCTTTAAGAAGGCTGAGGTAAATCATGTCAAAGGATAGGATCCTCAGCCACATGCTGAGTCAAATTCTTTGTTCTGTGGCTCTTAGTTTGCTCTTTATGCAGACACATTGATGCCTTCCTATTATGATTCCATAACTCAGTACATAGCCAGGATCAAATTTAGGCAATTTTTGATGTCATTGTGCTCCCCTTAAATGAGAATCATCCACTGAATTGTCAGGGTTGACAAGTTGTCTGTTTTAAGGTTTGGAATAGTAAGATGTTGATGGCTTTTCAGCTTTTTTGCATTTGAGTTAGAAGGACTTTACAGCTTCCATTCTACCTGTGCACAGTAAGATGTTTTTATTTCAGATGAAGACAATGACATTGAAAGGGAGAAAGAAAATGAGTTGTGGAGTTAATGATCCCCAAGTTGAGAATCTGCATGAACTTAACTGGTGCAAATGATGTTTTTGAGTGAGCAAAGTATGAGAACTTATGATTACAATACTATTTATACTGATGCACCTTAATTTGCAGATGCAGACAATGTAGTTTCAAATTGATACTTGGTAATCCTTCTTGAAATGTTGAGTTCCTCTTTTTGATTAGAGAACTTGTATCTACCTCTTGATGAGCAGATTTTAAAATGCAAATTTTTCTGCATGTCTTCTGTAGATTGGACCATTATGCAATCATTAAGTTCCCTCTGACCACTGAGTCTGCAATGAAGAAAATTGAGGACAACAATACTTTGGTTTTTATTGTTGATATTAAAGCCAACAAACACCAGATAAAGCAGGCTGTCAAGAAACTATATGATATCGATGTAGCTAAAGTCAACACTCTTATCAGGTGAGCAATGGAACATTGAAATTGAATACTGAATGGTAGGTACTCAAGAAGCAATCACACTCAGTGAAATAGGTTCCAAATGTGTATCAGGGACTCGAGCTTAAATTTTCTGGAAAATCTTCTTAAATTGGGAGGAAACAAATGATCCCTAAGTCAATGGATGTGCACAATAAGGTATCTATACAGTAGATTTAGTAGATATCTGCTTAATGGCCCTTTGACCTTCCATTTGCAGCTTGCCTAATCAAGGTATTTCCTAGCATTGTTACTGGTAAAATAGGCTGAAATGGTTATGCCATCCACTTCAGCTTTTAAAATGTGCAGCTAGAAACAGAATGCCTTAAGCTATAGCACTAAGTTGCTGACTTGGTGACCATGCTGCAGTTAATTCCTGAGTGAACTTGTAGTAAATTAATATCCAGTAAGATAGTGGAATGCTTGGGAAAGGATGAAACAGATCTCTGAACTGCTTTAATATTGATAGCTGATTGCTTATCAATGGACTTTGACTGTCAGGGAAAGTTTACAATAACCACTGATTTTATGGATTACAATTTCCCAAAGTTGAAGAGCATACTTAAATATATATAAATGTGAAGAAAGCTTTAGTTACAAATTGCAGAAATCAGTAGAATTTAATCTATATTGACACTTGTAGCTATCAGTCCTAATATGGAAGACTGCCAAATTTCAAACTATCTGGAACTACATTTGAGTTTATTGCATATCAAAAATTGTCATTAGAAAATGTACCAGGCTTCTGATGTAAATCAATTGTATATTCTGACTGGAGGAACACTAGGATTTGAAGTCACAATTGTTTGCTTTATGTACAAGTTTACAAAATAGCATTAGGACTAGAATTCTTACTCTTAGAGACTGAGAACCTTTGTTCAAACCTGACTTATGATCCTGTTGGAACTGTGAAAGTGGAATAGATGCCATTGGGTCATTGTGCAAATGTTGGAAAAGTTTCAGCTGATGATCTGATCAAATGAAGTTGACACAAAGGAACTGCTGATGCACAGTGATAAACTTTGGGTTATGTATTCATCTCCTGCATGTTTATCCCTGGTTTATAATACTTGGTCTCTCTTTAGGCCTGATGGTGAGAAGAAAGCCTATGTCCGCCTGGCCCCAGACTATGATGCATTGGATGTTGCTAATAAGGTAACAGTTTTGAATGTTTTAAGTTGTATTAGCTCTGGAGTTGCTGACTAACTGGGGATAGGTTCACCAGGCAGCAACAATCCTGTGCTCCTTTAAAATTGGCTATTTGCATACAAGCCTTAAATTCTGGCAGTCTGGAGGACTTCTAAATTGATGTGCACTTTCCAATGATGGCCAGTGATAACCTTGAATTAATTTCCTCCTCAATTAGCTATTTATTCTTTGCCCCAAGCTGCAATCCTTACAGTTTAAATTATCTCCACAATTGTCTTGCAAAAGATGAGTTCTCAGCCACCACCATCCAGCTGCAGTGGAACACTTGCTTAAATGAAACTTCGAGTGGCAGGTGAGGATACCTTATTGAAAGTTGAGTTGCTTTTGAGGGCAAAATGGACATTGTGGCTCAACTAGAAGTGTGCTAGTTTTCCTGCTTTCATTTGTCCCATTGCCAAGCCTATGTATATATACAGGCATGTAAAACCTAAAGTTGCCTTCAAGAAGGTGCATATTACAGTCGTGAATAACTTTTTTGAAATGAATTTTCCAAAAGACCAATGAAAAAACCAAGCAGGTTTCACTTTTTAAGACTTTAACAAACTAAAATCAATATAGATCAAACAGTCAACTAAGGCATCAAACTAGAGAAAATGTTAAATTTCACTAACAACCAAAAGATATAAATGGTTTTACTTTGCACCACCTATCTGGCATTTACAGCATTAAAAGAACAGTCACTCCCAGCCTGCTGACAGATATTCATCTCTCTCCACCATGACCAGTTAAAATTGGCAATGACCTTAATCCCCTCTTTCCCAGTCTTTTGAACAAGATTGGAGACAAGTTCAGCACTTGTTTTCCAGAGTGTTTCCTCCTGGCTTCTTCAGGAAAGTTGCTATGCCTCCCAGAGACTTTTCAATGATTAATTTTAGTATGCAGGGGATTTGTGGTATTCCTGGGGTGATGTTTGACTTGCATGACCATTGTGAAATGATGCATTTTATATACTTTGCTCACTTTGATTTTTCTTGTTTTGCAGATTGGCATCATCTAAACAGGTTTCAAGAAGAGCTGTGTATATATTTCAATAAAATTTTAAACAAAAAATGAATTCTTTTGGTACTGTACATTGGGCTTAGTACATTGTGTATTATTGAAGTTCAACATAAAGTTGAACTTCAGATCCCCTCAGTCTGCCTTAGTGCAGTCTTCACCTGTGTTATTGCCCTTTCCAAGTTGAACTGTTTTCCACCTAAGCTTAGTTCATCTGAAACATGTTCATTTTTAATGCTGTAATGACTGTCCCAGTCATTGCATATTAGTTGGTAAGATTCTGCTGAATAACAGCTTCAGTGATGTCAAAGTCTGATGTTGGTTACTAAAGTAATAGTTGCAAGTTAATGAGGTTAGTGAAAATCCCCTAGTTGCCACACTTTGTTCCTATTTGGGCACAGGGAGAATGTAGCATAGCCAATTAGCCTAAGCTGCACATCTTTGGACTGGGGGGGGGGGGTGACCAGAGCACCTGGAGGAAACCCATGCATGCACAGAATTTTGAAACTCCACAGTGACCCAAGCCAGAGATTGAACCTGGCTTCCAGCTTTGGTATTGTAGCGGCAGCCTCTGATAGAAAAACTAGGATGAAGTAATATGTCTGGCATTAAGGGAAAGTGGCTAGAGAATCTTACTAGCTGATACAACCTGTTACAGTTGATCAGTTTCACCATGGATGTACCTCAAAGATCTGCTGGTAAGGACCTGAATCAAGTAGCTGAATAGAGCTTGGCCAAGTGATGTACTAGCTGCTAATCTGCAATATTACAAGCTAATTGTAACAAACTCAGTTTGAGAGACTTGGAAATTGATACAGATCCAAAGCACCAGTAGGGGACTTCAATAAAATGTGAAGTCAGAATCTCTACAAGGAAGCCATTCAGCCCATCACAGACCACTAAGCCTTATCCTTGTAACCCTTGCTAATCCCTCCCTCAGCCTACACCTTGGGACATTGGGGGGCAATTGTTATAGTTAATCCATCTAACATGCATGTTTTTGCATTGGAGAAAACTGGAGCACCTAGAGGAAAGCTGTACAGACAACAGGGAAAGTGCAAACTCTGCAGTCACTCAAGACTGCCATTAAACGTCCTTGGTGTGAGGCAGCATAGCTAACAGTGCTGCCTGGAGATGAGTTAAATGCTGGTTTGATTGTGGGTGATGCAGAAACTGGTTTAGTGGTAAATATGGAAAGTTCTTCAGAATCCAAGTGTTTAAAAGTTTTAGTGTCACAATTGGGCTTACATTAACACTAGTGAAGTTACTATGAAAGTCCCCTAGTCACCACACTTGAGCACCTGTTTGGGTACCCTGAGAAAATTTAGCATAGCCAATACAGCTAACCAGCATGTCTTTTGGACTATGGGAGGAAACCCTTGCAGACCCCGCACAATGATTCCCCCAATCAGGACTTGAATCTAGGCCTTTAATATTGAGGCAGCAGTATTAAATGTTGTCCCTTTGTTCAAAAAGGGGAGTAGGGACCATCCTGGAAATTATAGACCGGTGAGCCTGACTTCTGTTGTGGGCAAGGTCTTGGAAAGAATTAAGGGATAGGATTTATAAGCATCTAGAGAGAAATCAATTAATTAGGGATAGTCAGCATGGTTTTGTGAAGGGTAGGTCATGCCTCTCAAACCTTGAGTTTTTTGAGGTGGTGACCAAAGAGATAAGGGTAAGGCAGTTGATGTGTATATGGATTTTAGGAAAGTGATAAGGTTCCCCATGGTAGGCTACTGCAGAAAATGCAGATGCATGGGATTGAAGGTGGTTTAGTAGTTTGGATTAGGAATTGGCTAGCTGATAGAAGAGAGGGTGGTGGTTGATGGGATATATTCAACCTGGAGTGCAGTTACAAGTGGTGTACCTCAAGGATCTGTTTTAGGGCCACTGCTGTTTGTCATTTTTATAAATGACCTAGATGAGGGCGTCAAGGGTTGGATTATTAAATTTGCTGACGATACCAAAGTGGGGGGAGTTGTAAACAGCGAGGATGGATGTTACAGGTTGCAGAGCTGGGCCATGAGGTGGCAAATGGCATTCAATACGGATAAGTGTAAGGTGATTCACTTTGGTAGGAATAACGTGCATATGAAATATAGGGCTAATGGAAGGACCCTTAATAGTGTTGTCAAGCAGAGGGATCTTGGGGTACAAGTACATAGCTCTTTGAAAGTTGGCACCCAGGTTGATAAAGTTGTTAAGAAGGCGTACGGTGTGTTAGCTTTTATTGGTAGAGGGATTGAATTTAGGAGCCGTGAGGTTATGTTACAACTGTACAAAACTCTGGTGCGGCCGCACTTGGAGTATTGCGTACAGTTCTGGTCGCCGCATTATAAGAAAGATGTGGAAGCATTGGAAAGGGTGCAGAGGAGGTTTACCAGGATGTTGCCTGGTATGGTGGGAAGGCCTTATGAGGAAAGGCTGAGGGACCTGAGGTTATTTTCATTAGAGAGAAGAAGGTTACGCAGTGACCTAATTGAGGCGTATAAGATGATCAAGGGATTGGATAGTGAGAGCCTTTTTCCTCGGATGGTGATGACCAACACGAGGGGACATAACTTTAAATTAAGAGGTGGTAGTTATAGGACGGATGTCAGAGGCAGGTTCTTTACACAGAGGGTGGTGAGGGCGTGGAATGCCCTGCCTGCAGCAGTTGTGGACTCGCCTACTTTGGGGGCATTCAAATGTTCGGTGGATAGGCATATGGATGATATTGGAATAGGTTAGAGGGTCCACTGGCCGGCGCAATATCGAGGGCCGAAGGGCCTGTACTGCGCTGTAATGTTCTAATCACTGTTATCACAGATCCTAGGGAAAACATAACATTAGTTCTCGTACATGCTGCTTAATTCATTTAGCTGCAGCAATATCTTTACACAAACTCGGGAAGGTGGCTCACAATTATCTGTTTTGGCATTGGATTTTAGGTGATTTGTCAGTGCAGGGATCAGATTGTATGCTGGGGTACCTTCATTAAGGGAAAAATATGGAACCCAAAATAATAAACCTTACTCCTAACGATATGTCAGAGGTGTGGGTAACTCAAAACTGAACTGAAAAGGGCGCAAGGTGCAGATTAGAGAAGGCGGCAAAGAGCCCGGAACGCTCAGCAAACAGGTTGAAGTCGGAAGGAGTTTGGTGTTACACAACATGTGGAGGATTTCCATTTCCGGCCTGGGCGTTGCCAGGAAACCGGGCTACAGGCCTGCTCCAGTTTAAGTGGGCCTCGTGGTTGTTGGGGAGGAAATGTCTAATGTGGCTGGTGTCGGTTCGCCCTGTGAACTGGGGGGAAGATTGGGAGGAGGTGCTTCCTCTGAGTAGAAGCTCAGTGTGTGGCTAGGCGCCAGAGAGCAACCGAGGCCCCACTGAGCAAAACTCATCACCAATATCTAACTTAAATAGTAAGTTCAGGCCTTTTGATTTCATATTTTTTAATTCTGTTCTTAAAGTTAAAAGTCAATGCTGAGAGTTTTAAGTGTATTTATTAATATCACAAGTAGGCTTACATTAACATTGCACTGAAGTTATTGTGAAAATCTCCTATTTGCCACAGACCAGGCGTTGCACCCATTTTTGGCTCAATCCATCAGTTGATCTTAAGACCAAGAAGAGTTTTTTTAAAAAAATACTCCATCTTTAAAGTTACAAGCCCAATGCTCAGAGTAGACCTGACAAGTTATTGTGAAAGTAGCACTCTGGTGTTGCTCAGGTGCAATGAGGGAGAATTTAGTATAGCCAATGCAACTAACCAGTGTGTCTTTCGGACTGTGGGTGGTGTGAGGTGGAGACACCGGCATTGGACGCAGTAAGAAATCTCACAACATCAGGTTAAAGTCCAACAAGTTTGTTTGGAATTGTGAGCTTTTGGAACGCTGCTCCTTCACGCACCTGATGAGTAAGCTTGTTGGACTTTAACCTGGTGTTTTGAGACTTCAGACTGTGGGTGGAAACTGGAGCACCCGGAGGAAATCCACACAGGCGCAGGGAGAGCCTGCAGACTTCGCATAGACAGTGACTCGAGCCATAAATTGAACCCACGTCCCTGGTGCTGTGGACCCTGAATCCATCTCATTGCTTGCTGCAAAAAACAAATTTCAAATTGAATCCCACTCATTGTCTCCACAACAGACACGATCAACATTCAAGCTGACAATTTTTAAAGTTTATTTATTAGTGTCACAAATAGACTTACATTAATGCTGCAATGAAGTTACTGTGAAAATCCCCTTGTCGTCACAGATAAGGCATTGCATTACCATCTCGGGCTTAATTCAACACTTGATCTTAAGGCCAAAAGAGATTTTTTAAAAAATTATTCTATCCTTAAAGTTACAAAGCCAATGCTCAGTATAGATCTGACAAATCCATTCCTTGTTTCAAAAACAAAATTCCAAACGATATTGCAGCTCATACAGCTGCTCACATCATCAGATATAGCTTGTTTGATCATCAATGATTTGTCCTTCCACCTTTGTTATGAGTAATATCACTAATGTCCCGTTCTCTCCCTCCACCCCCCTCACCTCAATTTCTTAGGGCTTCTGTAGCTGCCAGCTGTCCTTTGCCATCTCACCCAAGCAGCCGTTTTTCACATCACATGTAAGCCAAGATTTCATAGAGATATTCAAAATTACATCACATGTAAGCCAAGATTTCATAGAGATATTCAAAATCACCTGGGTCTGAACAGAGTAGTTAAAGGGAAAATAGGAGCAAGAGGGCATACTTTTAGGGTAATTGATAAAAGAAGCAATGGCGACATGAGGGAGAACATTTCCATGCAGTGTCTGGTTAGGATCTGGAGGATATGTTGCCTGAGATGGTGGAGACAGATTTCAAAGGCAATTAGATGATTATTTGAAAAGGCAGAATGTGCAGGGTTAGGAGAGAAGGCGAAGGAATGGTATTAGGTGAATTGCTTTATCAGAGAGCTAGTACAGATGTGACGGGCTAAATAACCTTTGTGCTGTAACTATTTTGTGATTCTAAGTGAGGGCTAATGCTCCACCATCGCCTGCCATCCCCATCGCCAACCTCATTTCCCTCCCTTGATACCTCCCAAATTCATGCTGATCTTTCCTATGACTCTTTTTGAAACTCCCCAGTGAGGTTTTTGCTCCTGACATAGCACTGAAACAAACCTGATCAAAGTAAAATATACCCTCTGGCTGCCACCATGCTGAATGCACCATCCCTTGCCATCCTTCTTCTGTTCAGATTTTGGATTGGCTGATCACAATGTTCTCCAAGATGTGTCCTTTGTTGACCAGCTCAGTGCAACAAACCTTGCTTGGTTATTGTTTTGCCATCTAGTTATGAACTAAGAATCTCGAGCAGTAGCTTCTCTTCCAACAAGGGAGGAAATTGCTGGAGTCTTGAGAGAAATCTTTGTATCCTCACTGGCTACAGGGGAGATCCCAGAGGATTGGAGAATAGCCAATTTGTTCCTTTGTTTAAGAAGGGTAGCAAAAATAATCCGGTAATTGTAGGCAGATGAACCATACATCAGTTTGGAAATTATTGGAGAGGATTCTTTGAGACAGGATTTATTCCCACTTGGAAATAAAGTGGACGTGTTAGTGAGAGGCAACATAATTTTGTGTCTCACAAGCTTGATTGAGTTTTTCGAGGAAGTGGCAAAAATGATTGATGAGGGTAGGGCACTCGACGTTGTCTACATGGACTTTGACTCGGTCCCTCATGGCAGACCGGTGCAAAAGGTGAAGTCGCATGGGATCAGAGGTGAGCTGGCAAGATGGATACAAAACTGACTCGGTCAAAGGAGACAGATTGTAGTGTGCATTTCTGAATGGAGGACTGTGACAAGTAGCATTCCTCAGCGATCAGTGTTGGGATAATTGCTATTTGTAATATATATAAATGATTTGGAGGAAAACGTAACTGGTTTTAATGAGGAAGTTTGTGAATGACACCAAGGCTGATGGATTTGTGGATAGTAATGAGGACCACCAGAGGATACAGCAGGATATAGATCGGTTGGAAACTTGGGCAGAGAGATGGCTGATGGGGTTTAATCTGGATAAATGTGAGGTAATGTATTTTGGAAGGTCTAATACAGATAGGAAATATACAGTAATGGCAGAACCCTTAAGAGTATTGATAGGCAAAGGTCACTGAAATGGCAATGCATGTGGAGAAGGTAGTCAAGAAGGTATATTGTATGCTTGCCTTCATTGGCTGGGGCCCTGCATTTAAAAATTGGCAAATCGTGTTTCAGCTTTATAGAGTTGAGACCACACTTGGAACATAGTGTTCAATTCTGGTCGCCATGCTACCAGAAGGATGTGGAGGTTTTGGAGAGGGTACAGAAAAAATTTACCAGGATGTTACCTGGTATGGAGGAGAGGTTGGAGAAACTTGGTTTGTTCTCACTGGAACAACAGTGGTTGAGGAGTGACCAGATAGAAGTCTACAAGATTATGAGAGGCATGGACAGAGTGGATAATCAGAAACATTTACCCCAGGGTGAAAGAGTCAATTACTATGGAGCACTAGTTTAAGATGCAAGGAGCAAGGTTTAAAGGAGATACGTGAGGCAGATTTTTTACACAGAATAATGGGTGCCTGAAACTTGTTGCCGGGAGGAGATTAGTGGAAGCAGATACAATAGTGACTTTTAAGGAGCGGTTTGACAAATACATGAATAGGATGGGAATAGAGGGATATGGTCCTCAGAAGGGTAGGGGGTTTTAGTTAAGTCAGGCAACATGGTTGGTGCAGGCTTGGAGTACTGAAGGGCCTGTTACTGTGCTGTAATTTTCTTTGTTCTATGTTCGCACACTTACTCCTGGAATTCCTCACATATCTATCTTTTCATTTCCTTGAAATTGAAATCATCGTTTTTACAAACACTGTTCCCTCACCATTAATTCTGTCTTTCTCCCTGAGCACTCAGACTGAACCAGACTATTTGCTATCTCTATGGGGGCATGTTAGCCCCAAGTTGAGCTTCTGGCCCCATTCCTTCTCCATCACAAAGGACACCTCGTTAACTCTCAGCAACATTGCCAGTTACTGCCCCTGTGTCAGTCAGTCTGCTGAAACCCAAACTCCTGGCTGATACAAGTGTGGCATTGGATCTGATGCATTTCCACTGATGAAGGACTGGAGTTTAAATCTTTGTTGCACTTTTCCAAATTTCTACTAATGGAAAAACCTTTGTTTCAATGCTTTCATCAGTGGCCTGGGCGTTAAATTATAGTGTTGGCGAGTTGCAATTATAATTTAAATGTGCACTGGAGTCCGTTGTTTGCCATTAGAGATAACTACTTAGAGCACCAAATTAATGTGTTTCACAGATGGAATTTGAAATGTAAGATTCACTATTGCCTACACTAGAATTCATGAGTCTCTTTTACACATTTCTCACTGGTTCTCTTCACTTTGTGTTTGAAAGAGCAAATAGACAATAAGATTTGTCTGCTTCTGTTCTTGATCCACCTGTCAGATTTTTGATTACAGCTTCATTTTAACATTTTCCCTCATCACCCCCATCCCCAGTCTCAGGGGCCAAGTCTCCATTCGTGCCTTTCTGCTGCAGACTGAAACAGTGATAACTGAATTGTTACAGATTTGCTGGCAATACAAAATTCACAAACCTATAAAATGGAGGGTGTGTCCTGGATTGGGAAATCCTGTTGAATTCAAACAGACATGTTGCATGTGCGTTATCCTTTAGTGCATGACTGACAGATCTTTGGAGTTGATGTAAGTGCTCATGTAGGAAAGTCTGTAGAATTGTCAAGCTGTGAAGTTATTTAAATTCTCAGCCCTTTAAAAGTTTAAAAAAGGGTAGCTTAGGAAATGGAGGAGTGGAGAGGAGGCCAGTGACGAAGAAGGTGGGCTTGTGTGCCCAAAATGTAAGGAGACAAAGGTGGTGGTGGTGGAGGAGGAGGGCAAAGCTGTTGGACCTTATTTACCACATAGTGGGTGGATCTTTTAAATAGGCCACTTCAGTACAGAGCGTTTTCTCCTGAGACTGGTGTGGCAAGTTGGGAAGTTTCCCCGTGTGTGCTATCTACCTGGCTGAGTGAAATTCCAACCCAAGGAACCTGTAAAGGGGAATGTTCAGCGAGTGGGCAAGGGGGCAAGTGTTGTGCAATGTCACAGAGTCACACAGTGCAGAAAAGGTCTTTCGGCCTGTTGAGTCTGTACTGATAACTACCACTAGAAACATGCTAATCCTATTTTCCTGCACTGGTCCCATATCCTCGAATATTATGATATTTCAAGTGCTCACCCAAATATTTTTTAAAGGTTGTAAGGTTTCTGGCTTCCAGTGCCTTCCCAGGCAGTGCATTCCAGATTCTCACCATCCTCTGAGTGAATTTTTTTCTCTCAAATCCCCTTTAAATCTCCTGCCTCTCACCCAAAAACTATGTCCCCTTGTGATTAACCTCTCAACCAAAGGAAATAGCTGCTCCCTAATCATCCGGTGCATACCTCTCATAATCTTATACATCTCAATCGTGTCCCTTCTTTAACCTTGTCTACTGTAAATAAACCAATCCATATCTATCTAAATCTCTCCTTAAAGCTCAGATGTTCCATCCCAGGCAATGTCCTGGTGAACCTCTTCTGCATTCCCTCTAGTGCTGGCACATGCTGTATGATACTGGAAATGCAATGCACATCGTATTCCAGCTGCAGCCTAACTAATGCTCTGTACAACTTAAACATTGACATGGAGATGCTAGCATTGGACTGGGGTAAACACAGTAAGAAGTCTTACGACTCCAGGTTAAAGTCCAATAGATTTATTTTTAGCAAATGCCTCTAGCTTTCTAACTCCACCAACTCCAACATGACAAGTGGTGACAAGTGGTGTACCTCAGGGGTCTGTTTTGGGGCCCCTGCTGTTTGTAATTTTTATAAATGATCTGGATGAGGGTATTGAAGGATGGATTAGTAAATTTGCAGATGACACTAAAGTCGGTGGAGTGGTAGATAGTGAAGAGGGGTGTTATAGTTTGCAGAGGGACTTGGACAAGTTGCAGAGCTGGGCCGAGAGGTGGCAAATGGAGTTTAATGTGGAAAAGTGTGAGGTAATGCACTATGGCAGAAATAATAAATGTGTAGAGTATAGGGCAAATGGTAGGATTCTTAGTAGTCTAGATGAACAGAGGGATCTTGGTGTGTATGTGCATAGATCCCTGAAAGTAGGCAGTCAGGTCGAGAAGGTTGTTAGGAAGGCATATGGAGTCTTGGCTTTTATTGGTAGAGGGATTGAATTTCGGAGCCGCAACGTCATGTTGCAACTGTACAAAACTCTAGTGCGGCCGCACTTGGAGTATTGTGTGCAGTTCTGGTCCCCACATTATAAGAAAGATGTGGAGGCATTGGAGAGGGTACAGAGGAGGTTTACCAGGATGTTGCCTGGTATGGAGGGCAGGTCTTATGAAGAGAGGCTGAGGGATTTGAGGTTGTTTTCGTTAGAAAGGAGGCGGCTAAGAGGAGACCTGATCGAAACATATAAGATGATTAGAGGTTTAGATAGGGTGGACAGTGATAGCCTTTTTCCTAGGATGGAGAAAGCTAGCACGAGGGGACACAGCTTTAAATTAAGGGGTGATAGTTATAGGACGGATATCAGAGGTAGGTTCTTTACCCAAAGGGTGGTTCGGGAGTGGAATGCCCTGCCTGCAGCAGTTGTAGATGCGCCAAGTTTGGTGGCGTTTAAGAGGTTAGTTGATAAGTATATGGAAGAGAAGGGAATGGTTTAGTTTGGAGGGGCATTGCTTTTTATATTGGTCGGCGCAACATCGAAGGCCGAAGGGCCTGTTCTGTGCTGTAATGTTCTATGTTCTAACATTACCAATGTGGGAAATACATAGGAGGAAGAATAAACAAAATATATTTTAAATGGTGAGAAAATATTAAAGAATGTTGAGGAATTTGGGTGTCCTTGTGCATAATACCAGAAAGGTAAGATGCAGATTCAGCAATTAATTAAAGAAGCAAATTGTATTTTGGAGTTAGAGTACAAAAGTAAGGAAGTAAAAATAATGCTGCAGTTTTATCTGGGTGACCACCACAGCTGGAGTAATCCCTTCATACCTAAGAGGGAAACAGTTGCCTTGGATGGGACGAGTGAGAGGCAGGAGACTTAAAGGGGATTTGAGAGAAAAAAAATTCTCAAAAAGTGGAGGGTGGGTGGTGCAACAATGATTGATTCTGAGAATGAGAGAATGGTCTTGTGAGGAGAGGTTCAGTCAAATAGGCCTATACTCTCTGAGTTTAGAAGAATGAGAGACGATCTGATTGAAACATATAACATTTTGAAAGGTTGTTCCTCTGGCTGGAATGTCGAGAGCTAGTATCATAGAATCCTGCCATTCAGAAGGAGGCCATTCAGCCTATCAAATCTGCATTGAACTTCTGACAGAGCATCCTACCAGGCTTTATTCTCAAAACCCCACATATGTACCCTGATAATCCTCCTTGACTTGCACATCTTTGGAACCGAAGGGGCAATTTAGTATGGCCAAACCCCCCAGCCTACACAACTTCAGACTGAGAGGAGAAACCGGAGCACTCAGAGGAAACCGATGCGTGGGGGCAACGTGCACACTCCACACACTCACTAAAGGTTGGAATCAAAGCCAGATCCCTGGTGCTGTGAGGCAGCAGTGACAACCACTGTGCCACGAGGAGGCATGGTCTCAAGATAAGGTGTTTCCTATGTAAGATTGAAAATTTTCTTCATAGGAATTCTCTGTCCCAGTGAACTATGGATGCTCACTCATTGAGATTTTTACAAGTGAGATCGATAGGTTATTGGACACTAAGAGAATCAAAGGATCAGGCAGGAAAGCAGCGTTAAGATTGAAGATTAGCTGTGGTTATATTGAATGGTGAAGCAGGCTCAAAAGGTTTTGTTTTTTATGGTTATATTGACATTTATATTTGGACTTGCTCCTTCTCTTCCTTCCTTTCCCTGTGTCATTATGTTGATGAGTGTCAAATGCTCTCCATCCTATCTGATTGCTGCTTTATGTGGCAGTCCAGTAAATACTTGGAGGATATTTATGGGCTTCCGTCCTTAGCTCACATTCAGAAATTCTGTACATTGGGCAGCACTGAATTCTGATCAGGAATGGCAACTAGTCCATTTACCCTTCCCAGTTTAGGGGCATAAGCCAAATTGCCACGTCCTAACTACTTCTTGAGATAAGTTGCCTCTGCACAGACAAATTAAACTTGGGACTTTCAGATTGGTGTGGTTAGCTGCTACATTTAGTGGTGCATTTACTTACTGAGCTGTCACTATTACTTCAGCAATGAGTATTTGAATATAGTAGCTTGACAGAATCAATTTGCTTTTGACAGGCGGAGTTTTTAAAAACAAGCCACAATATCATCTGTTATGTCGAACGAAGCTGCCAGGTGTCTGAGGAGGAGTCTCTGGCAGTTTTCCTGGCTGCGGCTTATTCGTCATTGTAGTTGCAAAGGGGAAATACCCAGCGACAGAACATCAGTCAACCAGAAGCCCACAGTTAAATCTGAGACGGCATCAAAGCCAAGTAAGAGCCATGAGTACGACTTCAGTAAGTCAGAACTGGATGTTAAAGGTAATGCAAAGAGATTAACTGAGTTCTCGGACAGATTCCCAGGGTCTACTGCACTCCGAATGGCAAAGAGTTCAGGAAAAAATCTTTCCACTGGAACTTCGAGAAAACAAAATGACGCTGGCTTTGTTCAGTGGTCTCGAAGCATTTCCAAAGTCACGCGTGCACGATCAAACTCAAAACCCGATCATGTCCGTAATGTGGAACTCCGCAGCCTTAGAGATGACGATTTTGTAAAAAGAAGAGTGCCAAAGGTTTCTCAATCTGTGGAAAGGAAAAGAGGTTTGGAGATGTTATTTGGCATTGCACCTTGTAGCCTGGCACTTTCCCAGCCACGCAGAAAGGTTTTCAAGTTGTTCATTAAGGAGAATCGAAGTCAGCGTGCTGAAATGGAGAGAATCTATCAGCGAGCTAGGGAAATGGGAGTGCCAGTGTGTCAGGTAACGAGAAAGGTGCTTGACCGGTTATGTGAGGGCCACGTTCACCAAGGTGTTTGTCTTGAGGTGACACCACTGCACTATGTGAACTATGATCAGTGCTGTTCAGCAGATATTGATGGCCTTGCAT
Source organism: Sphyrna mokarran (assembly GCA_024679065.1). Taxonomy (NCBI): domain Eukaryota; kingdom Metazoa; phylum Chordata; class Chondrichthyes; order Carcharhiniformes; family Carcharhinidae; genus Sphyrna; species Sphyrna mokarran. The sequence goes on along the minus strand of JAGIQG010000022.1, from coordinate 22,366,873 downwards.
TCGAACACAAACCGATCTTATGGCTGGCACTGGACGGAATCCAGGATCCCATGAATATGGGAGCTGTGCTTCGTTCAGCATACTTCCTTGGAGCAGATCTTGTTCTCGTAAGTCAGCAAAACAGGTAACTATTGAGGTTCTTCATATAAGTTAACCATTGGTGCCCTTGAAGTATTTTTAGCATTATTTTTGAAATGGTTGTTAAACATTATTTGTCAAATATTCATTCCATTTTCATTTAAATATTGTTATGAAATATATATGAAAACCCATATAGATAGGGAAATTGTAGTTAATGCATGTAAATGTTAATAAGTCAGATAATGTTATAATTGGACAGCAGGAGATGGAAAGGTTCATCCCCAAAGGGTGATGGTCCTGCAAATGGATTTGTGTCATCTCTGCTGTGCACCCCACTGAGGTGAAAGAACATGAATAAAAGTTAAATACTCAAGCAAAAGAAATGGTAATTAATGGGTGGCATGGTAGTTCAGTGGTTAGCACTGCTGCCTCACAGTGCCAGCGAACCAGGTTTGATTCCTGGCCTCGGGTCACTGTGTGTGCAGCGTCTGCATGTTCTCCCTGTGTCTGAGTGGGTTTCCTCCGGGTGCCCTGGTTTGCTCCCACAGTCTGAAAGACATGCTGGTTAGGTACATTGGCCATACTAAATTCTCCCTCAGTGTAGCTGAACAGGTGCCAGAGTGTGGCGACTTGGGAATTCTCATAATAACTTCATTGCAGTGTTAACATAAGGCTATAAGTGGCACTCATAAACAAATTAACCTAATCCTAGAACAGGGATACTTTAAACTATAATTACCACTTTTTGAGAATATTTTGAAAATAGTATTTTTATCAGGGAATTCATTTTATGAAAGCAAACAGACGCTAAGTCATGGCTGAGAAATAGCCCCAACAAAAATTACACCAATGAATGTCTCAATTCCAGTTGCACGTGTTGCTGTAAAGTGCTGTGGGTACTTCCACAAAACTGTCCAGCAGGTGGCACCCAAACCTTGTTTATTGATTGAAGGAAGCTTCTTATTCAAACCACCCTTCCAACTTACATTGTAGAAAGAGCCAAAGTTTTTTAAGGAATATTGACAGAACATTTCATCAAGCTGGCACAGTCCCACCATAGCGATGGCTAAGGGTGCTTTACAAAAGTGGGGTCAAAGAAATTTTCTCCTTTCTCACTGAGAATCTACAAATATATTATCGAATCATAGAATCCCTGCGATGCAGAAAGACGCTATTTGACCCATTAAGTCTGCACCGACTACAATCCCACCCAGTCTTATTCCCGTAACCTCATATATTTACCCTGCTAATGCCCCTGACACTAAGGTCAATTTACCATAGCCAATCCACCTAACCAGAGCATCCAAAGGAAAATCATGTAGACATGGAGAGAATGTGCAAACTCCATGCAGACAGTGACCCGAGAACCGGAATTGAACCCAGGTCCCTGGCGCAGTAAAGCAGCAGTACTAACCACTTTGCCACTCTATGATTCTATGTAACTGGGGGCAAAAATGTTCTTAGAATTGAATTCTTCCTTTTGAACATTACTGCTATCTCCTGCATGTAAAATGTTATAATTTTTTTGTAACAGGTGCACATTAGTGAGAAAACGATAGACCTGATATTCTACCATTTCTATCGTTTTAGAAATGGTACCATTTTATTTAAATCCTTTCTTAACTTTGCTGATTGTTCAATATTAAATAATATTTTTAGATTGTTATACTCACAGAATGATGGTTATTCATTTTGACATATTGCACTGTTAAATTTGCTTTGGGATATAACCAGAGCTGGTCTCAGTGTTATTTGTAATCAGGTATATAAACTGTATAAAATCTGTTCCCTCCAAGAATTACACTAGTAATTTTAAACTTCCTTAAATTACTGTTAACCCACTGGAAGTCTTCTCAGTGGCAATGCCTTCACCGCCATCTGAAAGATGGTTGTAGCAGTTGACCATATAATCCAGACTGCCACTTCAATGCATTACAGAGAAAGTACTATAGTGTCAAAAGTATTACATCTTAAATGAAATGTTAAGCTGAAACCAGGCAGACATTGAAGATTTAATGCTGTGTTTTCAAAGATTTCCCAGTGTTCTGAATAATATTATACCCCACAGTTAGTGCCATCAAAATTGATCAACTGGACGTTGGTTCATCTCAGTATTGGTCCACTGTGACTCCGCTGTTCCCAAGTACTAACTTCAAAACATAGGTCATTCTGAGGTTGCAAAAAACACCATTCCGTCATGTCAAGGCATCGCAGTAGCCTGTAGTTCTGAGAGTTATAACAGAAACTGACTTACACCAAGTCTTGTTATAAAAATGAGCTACTCCCACTCTGAAGGCAGTAATTCCCAACTGGATGTGATTTATGACACCCAAGAAGCTGCAATTCTTGAGTGCCGGCAGGCCATTGTGCAGATTCTACAAGATGTCCTCCTGGAAAACAGTAAAGAAAGGCTTGCATTTGTATAGTGCCTTTCATGACTCCAGGAAGTCCCAAAGCGTTTTATAGCCAATTAAGAACCATTGAAATGTAGTCACTGTTGTTATGTAGGAAATACAGCAGCAAATTTACACACAGCAGACCCCCAGAGACAACAGTGCGATAATGATCAGATAATCTGTTGATCTGATGTTGAGGATGAATATTGGCCAGGATACCAGGGAAAATAGTATCACAGCATCTTTTACATCCATTTCTGAGAAGCCAGGCTTGATTCAACACTTGAAAGCCAGCACTTCCATTAGTGCGGCACTCCCTCAGTGCTGCACTGATGTGTCGGCTTGATTTTTGTGTTCAAATCCTGCAGCAGAACTTGAATCCACCACTTTCTGACTCAGCAGTAAGAGGGCTATCAACAGAGCCACAGCTAACAGTAACAGTAGATGGTAAATATTTCACTATGAATTATATGCAATCAAATTCTGGTAAATTTACAAAATGTATATTATAGAGCTTTGGTTTCAAGACAAACATTAAATATTTTTGTTTATTAATGTTCACCTTGTATTATCTTCCAGTTGTTCTCTTACACCAACTGTGAGCAAAGCTAGTGCTGGAGCTGTAGAAGTTATGACTGTATATTGCACGTCTAGTTTGCCACAAGTGTTAAAGGTAAAACAAATTTAGATGTACAAGTTGAAGAGTATGGCAGTGCTTTGGGGAATGTTTCTAAATAACTTGGTAATGTTTCATAACTAATGTCTTCTTTAACTTCAATACAGGCAAAAGCAGCCCTAGGCTGGCAAATAATAGGAACAGTTGGAAAGTCTACAGAAGCTGGCAGTGCACCAATCATCCCTTGTGCACAGTTCCAGTGGAATGAACGGATCATCCTGGTTTTAGGTAGTGTAAAGTGACTGCACAGTTTGCAAGTGATAGACAAGCATGTTTATTTAAATAAAAAGTTATGTTGCCAGTCAACTGAATGTTCAAATCTACATTTAAACCTGATACAATGATGCTCATGTACAGAGGGTGAGAGGTTTCATTGAAGAGAAAAGTTCTTATAAAATGGCTCCTTTGTTTATCTTATAATGGATAATTTATGTATTTCAGAAATGTTTGATTATTGATCAAAGGAGATGAAGGTTATATGGTGGTGAAGGGGCAGACAAGAAAGTGGAATTAAAGCAGAAAATACATGAGCCATGATCTCAATTAATGGTGTGATGCAGTTTTGAGGGGCCGAATGGCCTATGCCTGCTCTTATTTCCTTTGACCGTATCTGCTCACTGATTACACTGATTCTGTAGTTGTGTTGTTTTATGAAACTGGGGTTATCACAACTATATATGCTTTTAAAATAACAACATTATTTCCAGCTCAAATAACTTGAGCACCAAATCTAGGCTGACACTTCAGTGCAGTCCTGAGGAAGTGTGACTTGGTTAAAGCTGCTGTAAAGCTGCCAAATGGATAACGCACTGACACTGGCCTCCTAAGCTAGTGATTGTAGGTTCATGATCCATTTAGGGGAGGTACAGTGATGCAATGGTTAGCATTGCATCACCGTACCAGCACTAGGGACCCAGGTTAAATTCCTGCCTTGAGTCATTGTCTGCATGGAGTTTGCAAGTTCTCTCAGTGTCTGTGTGGGCTTCCTACAGGTGCTCCAGTTTCTTCCCACACCCCAGAGATATGTGGTCTAGGTTGATTGGCCATGCGGTATTTCCCCTTAGTGTCAGGGGTATTAGCAGGTTAAATAGAGTTAACGGCATAAGACCTAGGTAGGATTGTTGTTGATGCAGATTTGATGGGCTAAGTGGCCTCCTTCGGCACTGCAAAGATTCTATGATTCTATTTTGGATTAGCTATTATCTGAGGAGTCATCTGCCTGCTCAGTGTCCCTAAAAAATCCCACGGTGCTATTCAGGGATCCAGATATCTTGGCCAACATCAATGGATCCAAATGTCTTGGGCCAACATTTATCCCTCAATCAGTATTCCCAGAAAAGATTATCTGGCCATTTATCTCCTTACTGTTTCTGAGACCTTACTGTGTGCTTTGTGGCTGATGATTTTCTTTACTTTGTAACAGTGATTCTGTTTGTAATATCATTCATTGGTTTTGAAATGCTTTGAAATGTCCTGAGGATGTGAAAGACAATGTATGAATGTAAATATTTTAAAATTTCTTTACATCTGCATCATGTATTAATATAGTATGGGAAAGGAAGAGGAAATGACCATTGCCATATTTTTCTTGTGTATGAGTACACGGGGAAGAGCGAAGCCGGCTTTGTTCTGCAGCTGGCTGTGGTGCTCTTAACCTGAGGTGCTGAATGTGGATAAAATGTTCTGCACCTTATCGGTTTGAGCACAACACTACCTGCAGAATTTTTGAGTCAATGTAAAGCGGTTATGATTGCACATAGTGGCATTTTAACTTGGGAATTAAGTTCCACCTTTGATGTCCAAATGCTTGGATGCCACCCTGCTATAGAATAACTCCAGTTAAAGTACCAGAGCAGTTCACTGACTCTTTAACATTGTACAAGCATTCTTGCCTGCTCTCGCTTAACATTTAAGAATGAGCTGCTGAGAGAAGAGTGTGTGTCAAAACACAGGATGCCTTTGTCACTGGAATTCAGTGCTGGCCAGATTAAGTTCGATCTGCAGTATGACATGGATTTGCCAACTGCTTTGCAATCCGCAGACAATGGTTTCAGATTGGCAGGTGCAGTATTACTACAGTCAGCAAGAACTCACTTTTGTCTCCCTTGTTTTTGCATCACCAAATCACTAGCCTCAGCTTTGCATTTCACCAGAGTATCCAGCAGTTCATCTTAATACATGCAAACTTTTTTTTTGCTCCCAGGAAATGAAGGTTTTGGCCTTTCCGATGAAATCAGAAGCCTTTGTCACACAATGCTGACAATACCAGCAGGTAGAGGCTTGCAGCCTGGGATTGAATCCTTGAATGTGTCTGTTGCTGCAGGTAATTGTTCATGAAGTAATTCCACACCAATTTAGCCAGTTGTGTTCAGTGTAATTTTTTTTTGTCCCTAGTCAGAAGCAACAATTGTTCACATTGAAGACTAAACATTATAAAGAATTTATAGTCAGCCTTTGGGCATATACTTCACATAGAATTCTTTGGAAAATTATTCAAAGCACTGCTGAATATACATTATGAAAGGTGTAAGTTGCACTTTAATTCAGAATTAATACATGAACCATTCTTTGCTGACATGCACTTTATATCAGAGGCACCATATTAACTTCTCTAATCATTTGACTAACAAGAATGTTTGCCTGATAGCTTGCGTCTTGTGCTATTTTAGGCATTGCAATTTCTTTGCAATATTGTGGAATTAAATATTTTATATTTGTAATTTTGTAGTTGGTGAGTAGTGGAAATGAATTGACAGCTTTTATTAACAAAATCTACAACAAATAGTGAGTATTTGTGAAAACTGTGGGGCTGGTTAGTGTAACTGGACTTGTGCAGGTTTATTGGGATCAGGATTAGTTCTCCAGGTATCAATAGTTGTCTTGATGAATTGGAGAAATGGCCATTTTCCTGTGCAAACAGAACTCGACTTCACTCATGATCCAGCTCAAGATTACAACAACTGTGAAGCTCAATACTTTTAATAATGAATTGATTCTTGACTACCCAGCTTTGTCCTGTTGTTGTGAGGTGATTCTCTTGAATTTCTTTCTTTAGGGATTCTCTTGCACAGTATAGCCAGCAAGAGAAGGAAAGTGTGACCGAGGCTTACCTCCCCATGCTGACTGCCCCCACATCGTTTTCTGAATAGGCTGAAGTGATTTACTTTGGATCTGGAAACATCTTGGTGTCTATCTGCAATGATGCTTCCTGGCCGGGACCAGTTTAAATGCTGTGTGCTTTTGTCCTGTACTCATTCATTCTAAATGTAATAGATAATTGATAATGAGACCCAACACCATTGGGCATCGATAATCAAAGCTAACTCTGTACTGTATCAATAATCAAACCCAACACTGTTCAGTATTGATAATCAGTATGATGCTGCTATTTACATTGCCTTTTGTACAAGTGATGTGGGATGTAAATGTTTCATTTGTACAGGTTAAAGTTTAACCTCCATCTTCCCGACTCTGCGCGGAAAGAATATATTTTACCTTGAGACTCCTTTGCATGTAATTTAATATATTGTAGTCATCTGGGGAGTTGAGTGAAAATATGTACAATGAAATAATTTGGAATTTGTAAAAAAATACAATTAAAATAGAACATTTTTAATGAAGTGTATGTGCTATAATTGTGTACAATTTGCAGCACAGAAACAGGCCTTTTAGCACAGCTGCACATCAGCCTCTTCCACCCTATTTCATCTAACTATATCCTTCCAATCCTCAAGTTTATTTGGCATCCCTTTAGGTCTGGCATAATAATGGAATACTTGTATTTTATAATTTAAGAACCTTTTTTTAAAGTTATGTTTAAAATAACAGTCTGACGTACTGCAAGATTATGCTTGCTAGGTAGCCTTAAAGCTGGAAATTTATTGCTGTGTTAACTGGAGGTATGGCTGGTCTCATTACCAGGAGCCTGTATGGACTAATGGTTATTTTCCTTGTTATGGACTGGGGAAACATTATTTTTTATGTATAATTAGGCAAATCATAAAATAGTTTAGAGAAAACATATAATTTTTACTCCCTCCTCTGCCACTTTTTTACCTGTCCTCTTCTAAATATGTTTTTCCTGACCTGGGTACAGTTCCAAGGGCACAAGTGCAAATATACAAAGTGACAGACAGAAAAAAGGCTAGTTGTTTTATGAGTTCTGTATCATTCAGCCACATTGCAATTAATTGGCACAGCTTGCAATACTCCTACCCTCCAGCAGGTTGCATAACATTGCGGGAAAGGGGAGAAAACAGATGAAAAAGAAACGGTAGGCCAGTTCAGGGAAAGAAAGATAGCTGGGAAAGAAAGAATGCTGCAAATTCTTAACCCCCTGAAGATGATCAAGAACAAGTTCTAGGAGGTAACAATGACCATTACTTGACATCCCATCTACCTTTTGTATGCAGCATTAACAATTTCTAGCAAGCTGTCCAGCAAATCTATCACAACAGTTAATCATCTTTTCAAAAGACAAATGATCTTACTGACATCTAAACTAGTTCTATGCTGACCTGGCTTATAATCCATTTCTTCCTATTCTCCCTAATTTATATATTTCAAATAATCTTTCAATGTGTGCACAGTCTTATTTCTTTGTTGTTAAAATATTTATGTTAAGTCTCTCCACTTTTCTAAAGTAAAAGATCCAATTCACAGTGCCTATTGTGAGAGTTCTGGGTTTCTAACATTAGTTATTAGTATAAGCCCTATTCTGAACCTTCTCTAGCACCTCTATTTACTCCAACCTGTGAGTGGATCAGAAGTCAGCACGGTATCCTTGATGAGATTAAACCTATGTTATAAACAGGGACACTTGTGTTTTTTTTGTATTATACCCTCTTAACAATACTTCCTAATATTTGATTAACTATATCCATCAATGCTGCTTGTGGGTCTTTAGATACCCTTCACTACAACATTCAGCTTTCCCCATGCACCGTGCAACTCATTACATTTATCAGCAACCAACATTTTGGGAATGATTTTATCTTTCATTCCGCCGGTTGATGGGCTGGGCGAGCCCAGTAAGATCATGCAAGAAGCAAAAAATAGGGTTCAAGTCCGATTTCTCGCCTCACACGATTTTACTGGGCTTGGATATCAGGTGCAAAGCTAATTTCAATATTTAAATGTATTTTAAGTACAATTTAAATATAGTTAGTTACGCTGGGATGCTATTGTCCAGGCTGATTTGTCTTAGTGGCCTCGCTGGTGAAGGTCCTCACCAGCGAGGATCATGCACGGGGGACATAACGTGATGGCCTAGCTGTTAGAACCCCCAGTGAGGTCGGGGCAGGCAGGGGTCAGTGCCCCAGGGCCAGAATTCCACCTATATGGTTACTGTGTTTTAAAGTTTGAGGCAGATCAGACTAGTGGTGGACAACCCGTGGCTCGGGGCTGACATGTGGCCCTCTGGTTTCTGACTCAGCTCACTAGGCATCTTGTTGACTTGTCCACACGTGGGGCTGCCACTTCCACTGATTTCCATTCACATAATTTTTTTCCTACCGGTATGGCTAACGTGATACGCATGTAAAGCAAGGACAAGTCAAGTGAGATGCAAGCTGATTCCTCACAACATTGACTCAGAGCCATTTGATCAAAATGCAAATATATTTTTTGCTTTTATCATTTGAAATTGATGGTAGTTCTATCAATATATGAATTATTTAAAAAATGAAATCTTTGGCATATATTAAATGTATTTAATTGTACTCACGGGGTCATGGTTGGTGAACAAGCCTGATTTCAATCTTGCGGCCCCCTGAGATGGAGGAGAATCACTCATGCAGCCCACTCACTAACCTTGGCAGCCCATCACTGGATCATACAATCATTGAGTGGTTACAGCACAGAAGGAGACCGCTCAGACCATGTCTCAGTGCCACACTTTGTAAGAGCTAAAGATGTTTTATATAAGCTGGAATACAACTGTTCTTTATATAGCTCAGTTGATTGGATAGTGATGCTGAGTGATGCCAATGGCGTAGGTTCATTTCCTGTATCAGCTGATGTTATTCATGAAGACCTTGCCTTCTCAACCTTGCCCCTCCCCTGAGTTGTGATGATAATCGGGTAAAATTATCACCAGTCAGTTCTCCACTTCAAAGAGAAGAACAGCCTATGGTCATCAGTGACAATGGTGACTTGAACTTTTACATTCACTTAACAATGTTTTCGGGGTAATGGAGTCCCAGGTTCTCAAGATATATACTCAGTTAACTGATCTCAACCAGGGCAGTGGTAAAGATGCAACAATTCATCTAAACAGAGGAGATAAAAAGGGAAATAAATAAGAATCTCAGCATAAAAGGCTACTAAATAAATGTTTTTTGTCAAATGCTTTTTATGTCGATGTGCTTTGATGTCTATGGTAATTCGATAATAAAGATGAGATTGGTTGAGGCTGATATTAAATTTAGTTGCAACTGAGCAGTGAAGGACAGATTCTGGCAGTTTAAAAATTGTTGGTTACAATGTTTACTCTTCCAGATAGTGCTCATTAATGTGATTGTCATGCCTGTAAAGCAACAAGAGCTGATTTTTGTTACTAGTCTGTCTCAGTGCCTGTTGGAGTCTGCTCACTTTGCAAAGATGATGTGGGATTTGAAGCAGTGACATTTTTAGCTTGGTAGGATGGCCAGCTTTATTCATGATCTCGGCTGGATTTCTGATGCACCGTTGTGTAAGTTTCCTCTCTTTCTCCAGTCAAACATAGACCATGCGTGGCACTGTAATTGCACTGTACCTGCTGCCTGAAGTTTTCTTTATATTTGTTCTTGGAATAGGGATGATGCTGCCCATCCTCAGTTGCTATAAAAGCATTTAATCTTGTGCATGTGGGTAGTGATGTCAAGATTGGTATGGTTCTATTTTAACATGCTAGAAAGTACAAAGGGATGTGAATGGAGCCCAATCCATTACACTCCACGTACACATCCTGCTGCCTCAGAAAAGCTGCCAGCGTAATCAAGAACCCCATGTACCCCAGACATTCTCTCTTCCACCTTCTTCCATCGGAAAAAAGATACAAAGGTCTGAGATCACATACCAACTGACTGAAGAACAGGTTCTCTCCTGCCGTCAGATTTGAATGGACCTACCACATGTTAAACTGATCTTTCTCTGCGCCCTAGCTATGACTGTTACACTATATTCTGCACCCCCTCCTTTCCTTCTCTCCTATGTTCTCTATATGAATGATATGCTTTGTCTGTATAGTGTGCAGGAACCAATACTTTTCATTGTATCCCAGTACATGTGACAATAATAAATCGAAGTGGATACTGTACTGAAGTGAACCAATTGGGTTTTTATGACAATGGGCATTTCTCTAGGACCAACTCACAAATGGTCAGATTTATTGAATTCACTTTCATAATTTACCATTAATGGGTTTTCAGCTCCCGACTTCTGAATTGCCAGCCCATAACCATTAACTTATCATAACCAATGATGCCCTAGTGATTGGTGTCTATACACAAGCAGTTCCTGAATTTGTGGTTTCATTGCTCTGTGGAGCCTTGTATAGCTAAATTTTTAATAAAAACAAAAACAATGTTAGATCAATAGATTGATTATCCAGCGGACACAAAGTTGTGTTATCATTGTGCCGATTGAATACACTGACAGTTCCCATTTTCAGTCTGCTTTTAGAGGGTGAATGCAAATCTATTATAACTTCATTTGTTTCAATCAATGATGGCCCTTTTGGTACAAAGGATTGTTAAATATCTTCAAGTGTCACATTCTGGAAAGGTCTTTGCATGTCATGTGTTCTGGTTTAAAGGCTGGCTAGAATTAGGATTATTTATTATCCTGGCAATATGTAGGACATCTGGACCCCATTCATATATTCTCATTAGGTCTTCCATTATTATTATTAATGTTATAGTCATTGATTGACTAGCTTACTAAATCACAAAGCAATAGCTGCAGGACGATAAGGATAAGCTCTAAAACAGAAGGCTGCAAATGCTGGAAATCTGTTATACAAACAGAAAACACCAGAAATTCTTAGCAGATCAGGCAGCCTCTGGAGGGAGAAAGAAAAGAGTTAACATTTTAGATGACCTTTCATTAGCGTGGGGAAAAGTTAAAAATTGAATAGGGCTTCAAAGTAAGTGAAAAGGAAAGAGTGGGAGAAAAGCAAACCCTGTGGTAGATTGAAAGACAAGAGAGATTAAATGAAGGGCGGATTGGTGGTACAAGGCCAAAGGGACTGGTACTGGGGACAGAAAGGAAAGAAAGTTTTTGGTGTTGTAATTTGCCTTTAAGGGTCAGCAGCATGACATCAAATTAGCCAGGAGGGCTAAAGAGTGAGATCAGAAGAAGACATGAGAAGACTTTGGCGGATAGGCTAAAGGAGAACCCTAAAGCTTTTTATAGATATGTTAAGAATAAAAGGTTGTTTAGGTCAAGATTAGGGCCAGTCAGAGACAGTAGTGGGAAGTTGTGTGTGGAGCCTGTAGAGATTGGTGAGGCACTGAATGAGTATTTTTCATCAGTCTTCACGAGGGAAAATGTCAATGGTGTTGGGGAGAATACTGGGACATAGGATTGTAGACTAGACAGGATAGAGATACATGAGAAGGAGCTTTTAGCTATTCTTGAGAGTATGAAAATAGATAAGTCCCCTGGGCCAATTGGGATTTATCCCAGGTTACTCTGGGAGGCTAGAGAGGAGATTGCAGAGCCTTTGGCTTTGATCTTCATATCGTCGTTGGCTACAGGTGTAGTGCCAGAAGACTGGAGGATGGCAAATGTTGTCCCCTTGTTTAAGAAGGGGAGTAGAGACCATCCTGCAAATTATAGACCAGTGAGCCTTACATCTGTTATGGGGAAAGTTTTGGAAAGAATTATAAGGGATAGGATTTATAGTCATTTAGAAAGAAATGAATTGATTAGAGATAGTCAACATGGATTTGTGAAGGGAAGGTTGTGCCTCACAAACCTTATTGAGTTTTTTGAAAAGGTGACCAAAGAGGTGGATAAGGGTAAGGCAGTTGATGTGGTGTATATGGATTTTAGCAAAGCATTTGATAAGGTTCCCCATGGAAGACTACTGCAGAAAATGCAGATGCATGGGATTGAGAGTGATTCAGCAATTTGGATTAGGAATTGGCTAGCTGATAGAAGGGTGGTGGTTGATGGGATATATTCAACCTGGAGTTTAGTTACTAGTGATGTACCTCAGAGATCTGTTTTGGGGCCACTGTTGTTTGTTATTTTTATAAATGATCTGGATGAGGGTGTAGAGGGATGGGTTAGTAAATTTGCTGATGACACCAAAGTCAGAGGAGTTGTAGACAGTGAGATGAATGTTACAGTTTGCAGACGGACATAGATAAGTTGCAGAGCTGGGCCGAGAAGTGGCAAATGGAGTTTAATGTGGAAAAGTATGAGGTGATTCACTTTGGTAAGAGTAATATGTGTGCAGAATATAGGGCTAATGGTAGGACTCTTACTAGTGTAGATAAGCAGAGAGATCTCGGTGTACAGGTGGATAGATTCCTGAAAGTTGATACTCAAGTTGATAAGGTTGTTAAGAAGGCGTATAGTGTAGTAGCATTTATTGGTAGAGGAACTGAATTTCGGAGCCAAGATGTCATGTTGCAACTGTTCAAAACTCTGGTGCGGCCGCACTTGGAGTATTGTGTACAGTTTTGGTCGCCACATTATAAGAAAGATGTGGAGGCATTGGAAAGGGTGCAGAGGAGGTTTACCGGGATGTTGCCTGGTATGATGGGTAGGTCTTATGAGGAAAGGCTAAGGGACTTGAAGTTATTTTCATTAGAGAGAAGAACGCTAAGAGGTGACTTAATTGAGACATATAAGATGATCAGAGGGTTAGATAGGGTGGATAGTGAGAACCTTTTTCCTCGGATGGAGATGGATAACACGAGGGGATATAGCTTTAAATTAAGGGGTGGTAGTTATAGGGTGGATGTTAGAGGTGGGTTCTTTACTCAGAGGGTAGTAAGGGCATGGAATGCTTTGCCTGCAGCAGTTGTGGACTCGTCAAGTTTAAGGGCATTCAAATGGTCAGTGGATAGGCATATGGATAGCATTGGAATAGTTTAGGTTAGAGGGTCATAAAATTGGTTCCATTGGTCAGCGCAACATCAAGGGCTGAAAGGCCTGTACTGTGCTGTAATGTTCTATGTTCTACCACTGGAATGAAAACGTGTCACGTGATCCAGTTTTAGCTTCACTTTTGCTCTTGAGCTCTGCACACATACCCAGTTTTGCTGCTGATGTCTTTGAGCTTTCTACTTATGTATAGCTGTTCAAATGTGAATAGTTTGAATAAATGAATGCACAATATGTTTAGCCAATCCCATATGAATGATTGATACTTTGTGTAATTACAACATATCGAGAGGAGGTGGGAATGGCAGATGGATGAACATCTGCAATCTCCTCACTCCTGAAAGCAAAGAGAAAAACAAGACAGTTAAAATCAAACCTATGAACAGAAAGGGAACAAAATAAGGGCAGAAGTCACAATCTGAAATTGTTGCACTTGATGCTGACTCCATAAGATTGTAAAGTGTGGAATCAAAAGATCAGTTACGGTTTCTAGAGCTTGCATTGAACCTCATTGGAATGTTGCAGGAGGCCAAGGTTAGCGAGGTCAACTTGAAAGCAAAGTGAAGAATAATTGACGGGACTAAAAGCTGGAGGTGATTAAAAGCTGGTGGACTGAAATGGGGCTTTTAGCAATGCAATCACCCACTCTGCAGTTGGTCTCCATCAGTATAGAACACTCCATTTGTAAACAGTGAATACGTTGTATTAAATTGAAAGCATTGTCAGACAAAAGGAACACAATCAACAGGCTTAATACCAACACAAAGGGAATGGGGTGTAGTAAGTTCTGATGATGCCACTACCAAATACATCCCTTCCCTTTCAGCATCCCAAAGGATCTGCACCCTCTCCAATACCCAGTCCACTCCTCAATCACCCTGCAATGTCCCCTTCTGTTTCCCTCGTCACTTCCCATGCAAGCATAAGTGATCATAGAATCATACAGTGCAGAAGGACGCCATTTGGCTCATTGAGTCTGCACTAGCCACAATCCCACCCAGATCCACAACCCTATACATTTACCCTAGCTAGTCCCTCTGCTACTGAGGGGCAATCTAGCATGGCCAATCCACCTAACCCGCATATCTTTGGACAGTGGGGAGAAACCAGAGGAAACCCACGCAGACACAGGGAGAACATGCAAACTCCATACAGATAGTGACCCAAACTGGAAATCAAACCCTGGTCCCTGGCGCTCTGAAACAGTAGTGGTAATGGCTGTATGACTGTGCCCTCTTAATTCCTCCCTTTTCACTGTGCAAAGCTTCAAGCACACCTTCCAGGTGAGACAGTGATTTATGTATACCTCTCTCAATTTCGTATACCATGTTTGCTGCTCCTAATGCAGTCTGCTCCACAATGGCGACACCAAATGCATACCGAGTGATTGCTTTGTGGAACATCTTCTTTCAGTCTGCAATTGTGGCCTTAAGTTTCTGTCATTTTGTTTGTCACTTTAATTCTCCACTTTGTTCCCACACTGTCCTCAGATTCCGGCAGTATTCCAAAAAAGCTCAACACAAGTTTGAGGATCAGAATCAAATCTTTCAATTAGGTACTTTACACTCTTCTGGAGTCAGTGTCAAGACCAACAATTTTAAACCATGATCTGTATCTCCATTTTGTTTCCTTTCTCTTTGAAGTTTTGGATTTTACTCTTCTGTTTTGTTTGATTTCAGATTTTTTCCATTTATTAATTTATGGGATGTGTGTGTCACTGTATAGGCCAGCATTTATTGCCCTTCCCTAGTTGCTCTTGAGCTGCCTTCTTGAACTGCTGCGGTCCCTCTGCTGTGGTGTAAGTACACCCACAGGGAGGAAGTTTCAGGATTTTGACCCAGCGACAGTGAAGGAACGGCAATATATTTTCAAGTTCAGATGATGAGCGATTTAAGGGGAACGTCCAGGTGATGATGTTCCCATGTATCTGCTGCCCTTGTCCTTCTAGATGGTAATGGTTGGGAGTTTGTAAAATGCTACTTAAGGAGTCTTGGTGAAGTTATGCAGTGCATCTTGTAGATTGAACACACTGCTGCAACTGTTTGTCAGTGGTGGAGGGATTGAATGTTTGTGGATGGTGCCAATCAAGCAGGCTGCTTTGTCCTGCGTGGTGTCAAGTTTCTTGAGAGTTGTTGGAGCTGCACTCACCCAGGCAAGTGGGGAGTATTCCATCACACTACCGACATGTATCTTACAGATAAGTGGACAGGCTTTGGGGAGTCAGGAGGTGAGTTACTTGCACAGGATTCTGAGCCTCTGACCTCTTGTAGCCATAATATTTATAAGGCTAGTCTAATTCAACATCTGACAAATGGTAACCCTCAGGATGTTGATAGTAGGGAATTCAGCATGGTAATACTGCTGAATGTCAAGGGGCGATGGTCAGATTCTTTCATGTTGGAGATGGTCATTGCCCAGCACTTGTGTAGCATGAATGTTACTTGTGACTTGTCAGTCCAAGATTGGATATTGTCCAGGTCTTGCTGTATTTAGACATGGACTGCTATTCACCCTTCTAAAATTCATATCTCTTCTGGAAGTATCTTTTTTTTTTAACCTATTCCATTACCTCTTTGGTATTGTACCGTTGACCCTTTTATCATCTCTCCTGTCTTCCACCCTATCACAGACCTTTCCTATTGTTCTTATTCCAACCCTAACCTGTTTCACTTTTAAAACCTATTACATTCCTAACTTGTCTCAGTTCTGATGAAAGGTTATTGTCCTGAAATGTTAACTCTATTTCTTTCTTCAAAAATTCTGCCAGACCTAAAGGAAATATTCAAGTTTGTTTGAAATTTTTTACTCATCTATATTTTTCTTCCTCTTCCTCTCAAAGCCTGATTCTTGCCATTCAGTGCCTCAGCCCGAGTGCACGTGTTTCACGTGTAAGCCTTGATGGTGAATATTGGCAACAGGTTTAGGGCATCACAGGTTATCTTGTCCTCAATCAACAATCGCGTGCATGTTTACAGCGCTGGATTGCATTCAGGAAATGGAGCTGTAGGGTGGCATGGGTGACAAAATGGAGTTTGCATATTTTCCCTGTGTCTGCATGGGTTTCCTCCAACAGCCCAAAGATGTGCGGGTTAGGTTGATTGGCCATGATGAATTGACCTTAGTGTCCCAAGGTGTGTAGGTTAGCGGGATGAGCGGGGTAAATACATGAGTTACAAGGATAGGGCTTGGGTAAGATGCTCTGTTGGAGAGTCAGTGCAGACTCAATGGACCGAATGTAGGCAATTCTTTGATGGCTGAATTTTCCTTCCTTACCAATTGGAACATAAGATTTGGGAATAGGATGTAAGTTATGTTGTTCCTTGAGCGTGCTCTGCCATTTAAAAACCAAATTCTGCCGATCTTTGACCACAACTCTACTTTCCCACCTGATCACAATATCCAGTGATTCCCTTAGAGTCCAAAAATCTATTAATCACTATCCACAGTCCTCTCCCATTCCCCTACTCTTTCTGTAGAACCCTGCAAAACTTGCTCCTAATCAGTGATTTGTGTGTTTTTTTATAGCCAGTGCTTCCTTGCTCTTCAAAACATGTCATGCGATATTTTGCACCTACACAAAGTAATTCTTTGGATGCAACATTAAAGTGGTGGGGAGGTACAATGGTTAGCACTACTGCTTTACAGCGTCAGGGTCCTGGGTTCAATTCTCTGCTTGGGTCACTCTTTGCGTGGGGTTTGTCATTCTCCCTGTGTCCATGTGGGTTTTTTGCGGATGATCCAGTTTCCTCTCACAGTCCTAACAATGTGCTGGCTAGGTGCCATGCTAAATTCTCCCTCAGAGTACCCAAACAGGCACTGGAGTGTGGCAACTGGAGGATTTTCACAGTAACTTCACTACAGTGTTAAGGTAAGCCTACTTGTGAAACCAGTAAATAAACTTTAAATTTTACACTCACTGACTTAACATTCTGTGCAATAAAAACAACATAGCACTTCAAACAATGCAGCACTTCCTTGGGTTCTGCACTGAAGTGTCAGTCTTCTGATTAAAGGCAAAATATTGCAGATGCAGGAAATCTGAAATAAAAACAAGGTGCTGCAAAAACTTAGCAGGTCTTGCAGCATCTTTGGATCGAGAAATAAAGTTAGGTTTCTAGTCCAATATGACTTCTCTGGCGTTCCATATCTGCTGCTAGACTTGCTGAAATTGTCAGAGCAGAGAATCTTTTCAAGACCTGAAGTGGGAACTTAAACCCACAGGTTGGATTATTGATCTACCCCTCATGGGGCCAGGATTAGAGACAGGGCTGACTTAAAAATTTGCCTGACCGATTTTCATGCCAGTTCCCTGCTTCCGTCTTGTCCTTGGGCCTTTGTTACAGAGGCAGGATTGGATAGGTGAAGCTCTAGCCACACTCGCAGGGGTGTGCGTGCAGTCAACAAAGGTTCATTAAGGGTCTAATTGAGGCCAATTTAAAGAGTGCTGACTGGAATTTTCAAGGCTGGAGTGGCCAGTTTAGGTAGTTGAAGATGAGCACCCAACAGCAGGTCAATGGTCCAGTGCTCCAGGTACCTAGAGACTCCTCTCTCTCTCTGCCATGATTCAGGATGAGGCACTGATTGAGATATAGAAAGATTCTTCACCCTCCCCCCAGTCCCCAAAACACACACACACACACACACACACACACACACACACACAGGAATCTGTTCTTCATTAAAGATTTTAAAAGTTTAAAGAATTCCATTTTTTAAACATTTCCATCCTCAAAATTGCAAAACCAATGTTCAGAATGGACCGGGCAAATCAAAATCCATTCCTTGTTTGCTCCAAAAACCAAGTTCAAATTTCAATTGAATCCAATTCAAGATCTGCCCAGAAGAGAGACAAATAAGACCCATGATGACAAGAAAAGGCATTGCACTCCACCCTGGACTTGATCTGATGCTTAATCCTAGCCAAAAGGCCACAAAGTGATGTTTGTAGAGCTCTTATCTTGAAACGTTAGCTCTATTACTAACCTTGCATAACAACCTGCTGCTCCTTTCAAATTGGAAGGCAGCTGATTGATTTTCCATCTCAAAGAGCCTGATTAGCACCTTTAATAGGGAGAAGAAACATAGTAACTGGAAACCAGAATAGGCCATTTGGCCTTTCAAGCCTGTCTGCCATTCATTTTGATCCTGGCTGATCATCTGAATCAATATCCTGATTTCCACTCCCTTCCCCCCATATTCCTTGATCCATTTAGCCCCAGAAGCTATACCTAATTTCTTCTGAAAAATCACATAACGTTTTGGTCTCAACGTCCAGGCCAAGTAAGCAGGCATTACCCCAGTGATGGACTGTTCCACCCTCTCCCCCTTCTCCTTGCCCTGCATCGACCACCTGCACTGAGGATGCACAGTTTAGGACTTGGAATCAGTTCTGATCTCTGTACCACTCTGGAGACAAAATCCAGCCCACACTTCCTGCTATACAGGCAAGAGTGTTCCTATCTGAAAGGGATTGTAGAAGCCCAGTTGATATCCTAACTGTGAAGAACTAACTGGCCACAAGTGAAGTTTTGAACTATGAACCTGCAGGGATTTGTATAGTCAGGTCATAGAGTTACTCATTCAAAAGCCAGTCTAGGGTAAAAGCAGAAACTGCCGGGAAAAAAAATGCAGCAGGTCTGGCAGCATCAATAGATATAGAAACACAGTTAAGGTTTGAATCCATATAAATTCTTCAGAGGCAATTTAGGCATTGGCAGTCTTGCGATGACTGATGTTACAATAAAATCCATCAAAAATCCACCAAAGTGCTACCTTGGGCAGCATGGTGGCACAATGGTTAGCACTGCTGCCTCACAGCGCTAGGGACCTGGGTTCAATTCTGGCCTCGGTGATTGTGTCCAGTTTGCATGTTCTTCCAGTGTCTACATGGGTTTCCTCCAGGTGCTCTGGTTTCCTCCCACAGTCCGAAGGTGTGCTGGCCATGCTAAATTCTCCCTCAGTGTAACCGAACAGGTGCTGAAATGTGGTCACTAGAGGATTTTCATAGTAACTTGTTTGCAGTGCTCATATAAGTCTACTGTGACACTAATAAATAGGTTTTAATAATCGCAATCAGAAAATAACCCAGTGTGAAAAATGTAAGCATCACATTCTGACAAACTGAAATACTATTATGTGCACAATTTCTTTTCCCACATGTAGTTAATTAAAGGCTCAGTCCATTGTTAGGGCAACGTGCAAGAAGCTTAGTCCTGCATCCCAGTATCTGACAGGGAAGTGCTTGATGATGACACTGGGTGAAAAACTGTCCTGTTCCTCCTCGTCTTAATAAGCACAAAACAAGTCAAATAATAAAACCGATTCTGCTTGCGCTGTGAGATTCATTTGTATATACTATCTAATACCGATCTAAAGGCTGAGAAATACAGAGTCACTGCAAATTAGATTACCTCATGCAGATAATTCTTATCTTTCTGCTTCCCCCTTCTTTCTGCGGTCTCTCTCCCACAGTGAAAAAACTCATCCTGGACAGATTTACAAGAGTAATAAAAACAAAACCATTTCAAAGCAAGATTATACCTATACACTTAATTATAGTTTTCTCATAACAAATCATATTTTCATTGCCTTGATGCATTACTTCAAGCCATCGCCCTCAGAAATATTCCTGCTGCAATATCATTTAATTTGCGGCTGAAAATGGTTGATTAGCGGCAGATTGCTTGGTTTTCAAAGCATGAATCTTAGCACAAGGTTCTCGAAGCTCCTCCGGTGCTGAGAATAGGGAACGGAAGGAGCATTTTTGTTTCCTAGGGGAATGGTTTTGTCTCATTAATATGTACAATGACAGTGGAACTGAGAGTGGGAAGATTTACTCTCGCATGTACTCTGAGTGAAGCAGTGAATATCTTCAGGAATGAAAAAAAAGTTAATAATTCCACTCAAAATACTGACCTGAAGAAATTTTTGCACATTTAGTAATGATCTCTGTATACAAAGCTCTGGCAGGAAGTCATCTTCACTAGTGCCTATATGACTCCTGCTTTCTTCAGTGGCATGGGTTACAGATACTTGGCAAGTCCCTAGAAACTTCTGATATCCTAATTCATGCCCCTTTTCTTGATTCAAGACCCAAGATGGGGTGACGTGCCACTAACACTGCCAGCATTTATTGCCCATCCCTAATCCCCCTTGAACTTAGTGGCTCGCTGGGCCATTTCAGAGTATGGTAGCACAGTGGTTAGCACAACTGCCTCACAGTGCCAGGGATCCGAGTTTGATTCCTGGCTTGGGTCATTGTCTATGTAAAGCTTGATTCCTGGCTTGAGTCATTGTCTATGTAGAGTTTGCATGTTCTCCCTGTGTCTGCATAGGTTTCCTTCAAGTGCTCTGGTTTCCTTCCACAGTCCAAAGATGTGCAGGTGAGGTGAATTGGCCATGCTAAATTCTCCCTCAATGTACCTGAACAGGTGCCTGAGAGTGGTAACTTGGGGATTTTCACAGTAACTTAATTGCAGTGTGAATGTAAGCCTCCTTGTGACAAATAAATAAACATTAAGAGTCAACCACATTGCTGTGGATCTGGAGTCTCATGTAACCCCAATCAGATAAGGATGATGGTTTTCCTTCCCCAAAGGACATTAGTGAAAACAGGTGTGTTTTTTTTTTAATGACAATTGACAATAGTTTCATGGTCATCATTAGACTTTTAATTCCAGATTTTTATGGAAGTCAGATTTCACCATCTGCCATGGTGGGATTCGAACTAGGTCCCCAGAGCATTCCATTACTAACCATGACTCCAGGAGTGAAAATAAATATACTGCTACATATTTTATAACAAGTTGTCGACAATTTTTCACAGTCAGCATTAGATTTTTTAATTCCACATTTTTATGGAATTCAAACTCCACCATCTGCCATGGTGGGATTCAAACCTTGGTCCCTACAGCATTAACTTGGGTCTCCAGACTACTCATCGAGTGAGCTCTTTGTTACTTGAATGTTTTTCTGGATTATTCCTCCAATCTCTGCAAATTGAATTTATTCAAAATT
This sequence comes from Sphyrna mokarran, assembly GCA_024679065.1. Taxonomy (NCBI): domain Eukaryota; kingdom Metazoa; phylum Chordata; class Chondrichthyes; order Carcharhiniformes; family Carcharhinidae; genus Sphyrna; species Sphyrna mokarran. Next base: position 22,345,606 of record JAGIQG010000022.1, on the reverse strand, counting down.
CTCTGCCTATATTCTAACTCATGCAGGGTGCAGTTCACCCATCATCCCATGTGCTTGCTGATATGTATCAGCTTCTTACCCAATAGCAACTGTTTTAAAAAATGTCATCCTTGTTTCCAAACCCTCATGGGATCTCACACCATCAAGCCGATCTCCATAATCTCCCCTGGCCATGCAGACTTCCAAGGTCTTGGTGTCCTTCCAATTCTGGCATCTTGCACATTCCAATTTTAACCATTCCACCATTGGCTGCTGTTATCAGCTATCTAAACTCTAAAACCCTGAACAGCTTGGTGCCACAGTGATTAGAACTGCTGTCTCACAGTGCCACTCCAGTCCCAGGTTCAAATCCTGGCTTGGGTCACTGTCAGTGGGGAATTTGCATGTTCCCTACCTGTCTGTGTGGGTTTCCTCCTGAAAAACATGCTGGTTAGATGCAGCGGACATACTAAATTCTCCCTCAATGTATCCGAACAGATGCCAGCGAGTGGCGACTGGGGGTTTTCACATTCATGTCATTGTAGTGTTAATTTAAGCCTACTTGTGACACACATACTAAACTAAAACTCTCTTCCCTCTTTCAAGACGTTTCTTTATATCTCCCTCTTTGACCTGCCCTAATATTCCCTTTTGTGGCTCAGTGTCAAGAGTTTGATACTGCTCCTTTGAAGCACTTTGCAATGTTTTATTGGATTAATGGTGCAATACAAATAAAAGTTATTGTTGCTAAAACATAGTTGGTTTCCATTATGAATATTTTTGGCAGCTCCCAAGTGTGCACTGAGTTATAAAATAAGAGCTATTTTCTGCCCGGTTTATTCCCTACATTCCTAGAGGCAAAGATTCAAATCCAATTCCACGATCGAGCACTGGTGGTTGTCAATACCTCACTTAGGTGATTGAACATAAGAACCAGGAGCAGGAGTAGGCCATCTGGCTCCTTGAGCCTGCTCTATCATTCAATAAGATCATAGCTGATCTTTTCGTGGATTCAGCTCCACTTACCCACTCACGCTAACCCTTAATTCCTTTATTGTTCAAAAATTTATCTATTCTTGCCTTAAAACATTCAATAAGATAGCCACACCTGCTTCACTGGGCATGGAATTCTACAGATTCACAAGATTGTTCTTCATATATGATATATTTATGTATGTGTATGTCCTCCCTGGTGGTATGTGGTTAGGATTTGGCACGTTCACTACTGCTGCCTGGGTTTGATTCTTGGTCAGGGAATAGTCGTTTACTGTGGGAGGCATGGTGGTACAGTAGTTAGCACTGCTGCCTCACAGCATCAGGGACCCCAGGTTCAATTCCAGACTTGGGGGTGACTGTCTGTGTGGAGTTTATACATCTCCCAATGACTGCGTGGGTTTCTTCCAGGTGCTCTTCCAGTTTCCTCTCACAGTCCAAAGATGTGCAGGTTAGATCACCCCTTAGTATCCCAGGATATGTAGTGTAAGGGGCATTAAAGGGAATTAAAGGGTAAATAAGTTGGGTTACAGGAATATGGCCTAGATAGGATACTCTGTGGAAGAGTTGTTATAGGCTCAATGGGCTGAATGGCCTCCTTCTGCAGTGAAGGGTTCTATGTTTCTATGTACGTGTGCATATATCTTGACAGTAAGTCTTTAGTTTACCTTTGAGGGACATCACACATGAGGCAAATCCTTATCTGATGCACAAACACGCACATCTTCCAGCAGATATGGCTGGGAAGTGTTTAGGAGAAGGAATCGTGGCTGGTTTTCCCCCCTCCCCCACCCTACTTTCTCAGAGTTTGAGATCAATTCTATCACCCAATTGCTGCCTGGGGACAAATCAGCTGAGTAAGGCACTATTTCCTTTTCTTGCACTTGGAATCTTCCGTTGTGCCATGCATATCCTATAACACAAAGGAAAATGTTGACAGCAATGTTTTTTCCCCCAGTGTTGATATAAAACACTGCGCACATCATAGAGGCAATACATTTCTTGGTTTTGTAAGATGATTGATACTAATGTTACTGAAAAATTCTTATATCGTGCTTATAATTTACCACAATTTCGGATTTAATTTAAAGTGATGTCTATTAATATTATAATATGCAGGTTTGGAAGAGTCGGTGCTGTTAGTGATGCAGTGAAAAGTACATTTCTAGACATATTGAAATGAAGGAAATGTGTAATCAATGAAGCAACACACCATTATATGTAATACAGTTTGCTTTTTCTTTTCCTGTTCTGCTATTATTTGCTTTGTAAATGATTGTATTTATTTTTAAGTTTCTACTTACCCATTATATTTTGCCCTTTTAATGGTTAAAACACACATATACTGCGATGCACTAATGTTTTGGGCTCAAAAAGTCGTTGATTAAACTAGCCAACCCTTCCAAACATCCCATCAGTTTCTTTCTGGAGTTTCTCAAACCAATAGTCCCATATCCCTACCTCTGAGAAAGAAATTCAAAGTCATTTTTAAAATACACCATGGCTTTCTGTTCCACCATCGCTGACGAGTAATCTTTCTCACCCTTCCTCCACTCTCTCAGGAAAAACAATGTCTTGGCGTTTTATTTGCTTTATATGTTCTTAACTTTAAACTGTTTAGTTTAGTTTATTTATTAGTGTCACAAATAGGCTTACATTCACTCTGCAATGTTGTCACACTTCGGTGCCTGTTCGGGTATACTAAGAGAGAATTTAGCATGGCCAATGCACCTAACTCACACGTCTTTTGAACTGTGGAAGAAAAACAGAGCACCTGAAAGAAACCCATGCAGGCCTGGGGAGAACGTGCAGACTCCACACAGACAGTGACCCAAGTCTGGAATCAAACCCAGGTCCTGAGCAGTTACTGAGGCAGCAGTGCCAGCCGCTGTGCCACCATGCCACTCCATGACATGCCCTTCACTTCTGCCAAAATTCTCTAACCAATCTAATTCCAAATTCTTCATAAAAATTTTCATGATCTCTTGTCAATTTCCCCCTCCACCTCCTCCTGTTACACTCTGTCACTTTCTCCCTTCAGGTACTACGAAAAAAATATTGAAGATCATGGATCTCCATATTTCTCCGGTGACATGGATCACCGTCATTGGTGGTACACTTATGCAATTTGCGAAGCTCTTCAGAAAGATCATTCTTCCGTCTCAATCTCTTTTACCATTTATCTTCCTGATTCACGACTCATCAAAAGGGTGGGCAATCTTTCCACTTAAACTCAGGATCTAGTTTCAGGTATCTGACTCATAGCCCCAAAAGACTCTCTCTTGTAATTCTAAATCATAGTTATGACACTAATTAAAACTGTACTGAATTGCAACTACTGCAGCTCCAACATAGCTTACACAGACTTGGGGAGTGAGGGCGGGGGGGAGCGATACCCTTGTGCTTTTATCGCTAGGCTATTAATTCAGAAAACTCAGCTAATGTCCTGGGGACCTGGGTTCGAATTCGACTATGGCAAATGGTAGAATTTGAATTCAATAAAAAATATTTGGAATTAAGAATCTAGGTGATGACCATGAAACATTGTGGATTGTCAGAAAAATCCACCAAGGTTACTAATGTCCTTTAGTGAAGGAAATCTGCTGTCCTTAGCTGGTCTATCTGACATGTGACTCCAGAGCCACAGCAATGTGGGTTGATTCTTAAGTGCTCCAGGGCAACTAGGAATGGGCGATAAATGTTGCCTGGTCAGCCGCACCCATATCCCACACATGAGTAAAAGAAATTGTAGAATATTCCTACATTTTTACTGCTTTCTTCACTACAACTGAACACAGAACACAGGGCATGAAGGGGGCAGCATGGTGACACCGTGGTTAGCACTGCTGCCTCACAGCACAAGGACATGGGTTCAATTCCACTCTTGGGTTACTGCCTGTGTGGAGTTTCCTGTGTCTGCGTGGGTTTCCTCCAGGTGCTCTGGTTTCCTCCCACAATCCCAAGAAGTGCAGGTTAGGTTGGTTGGTCGTGCTAAAGTAATCCTAATGCTAAGGGGATTAGCAGGGTAAATGTGAGGGATTACAGGAATAGGGCCTGGGTGGGATTGTGTTTGGTGCGGACTGGATGGACTGAATGGCCTCCTTCTGCACTGTATGGATTCTATGAAATGATTTTTACTAGTTAAGAGTAATTTTACTATTTTTTTCCCTTTTATAAAAGTGTTAATCTACTGTGTCTATAAATTTGTGACCCGTGTCTGTTAAAATTAACTTGTGATTGGCAGGCCCAAGTCATACTACTGAGTCTGTGTTGTGTTGCGACCATGAAAAGGAGTCTTGTTGAAAGAGCATTCTGATCTCCAGCAACGTTGAGAAAGATAAAAAATTTAGCTTAAAAAGCTCCAAAGCAATGTGCTTGTCTAAATTTGATTTAGAGGACTTAACGCTGAATTGTGCTGCACAGTTTGGATCAATGCACAGACAAAATCACAGTTTATTGATGCAGCGTGGTTGGTGTAATAACTGGCTCCACGTATCCCTGGTTGATTCAGTGGCAGCTCGTCCCATTCTCTCACCTCAGACAATTGCTTTTCCAGAACACTGGCAGCCTTATACACTGGAATTACTCTCTGCTTTGTGACTCACTAGTACAAAAATGATCAAATCATTTAAGACACACAGACTGAGTATCTCCTTCAAATAGATGTCCACGTTTTCAGTATCTAATCCTGGGTTAAATTGTTATGTGGTATAATGGCAAGGCTGCGAGCTCAAAAGTTCATAGAACTTAAAAGTTGCGAGCTGAAATGGCTTTTCTGCTGTTGCCCAAAAGACAAATTCAATTCATCGTGTGCTAAAATAACTGCTTATCAATAGCTTTCTTCCTTTGCTGTCATGGTTTACAGAAACTTGGCTTTGGGCCACTGTCACTGTGAAGGAATGACTGCATGACCATTTGCTTTTTGCTTACAAACCTCACAACACACTGATATATATTGCGTCAAGTCACATTTCGGTGCAATGCAGGATTTTTTTCCTTCCCAAACAAAGCATTATTCAAATGTGCTTTTAATAAGGAACACTCCTTTAAGACCCCTTAAAGACATATTTTAAAGTTTTAAGTTTATTTATTACTGTCACGAGTAGACTTACATTAACACTGCAATTAAGCTGCGTGAAAATCCCCTACTCGCCACACTCCAACACCTGTTCGGGTACATTGAAGGAGAATTTAGTATGGCCAATGCAACTAATCAGCACGTCTTTCAGGCTGTGTGAAGAAACTGGGGTACTCGGAGGAAACCCACACAGACACGGAGAGAACGTACAGACAATGACCCCCAAAACAGGAATCAAAACTGGGTCCCTGGTGCTGTGAGGCAACAATGCTACTGTATGTATGTTAGAGAAGCGTTTCGTGTTACAATTCTCCAATGCTAGCACCCCATTTCGTGGGCTGGAAACCTGATTTTTGTGACACGACTTAGTGAAGGCCTGGATGAATGCAGACAGCTCTACACCAGTCTGGGCCCAGTAAAAGCAGTCTCAGGTTTGAGTTTGATGTCGTAGTTTCAAAGTTGGAGTCAGAAGATTGTGGATTTAAATCCCAATTCAGAAACTCGAGCACCATATTTGGACTGGACCTCTGATGTAATAGCGCAGGTGTGCTGAACCAATAACTGTTTTGGATGAAACTTTAAACATCTTTTATGGTCACCCTCTCAGGTGTCCATAAAAGATCCCCTGGCACTATTTTGAAGAGGAACAGATTTGATCTCAAAGAATCCTGACAAATATTTATCCCTCAAGCAACACTGTTAAATTGGGTTACCTAATCAATATTACATTGCTCTTTGTGAGACATTCCTTGTGGACCAAAGGGAAAGAGCTAATTGTTTTCTGCACTTCCATGTGCCATTCTCAACATTCAGGAAAAGTCTCAAATGCTATCATAATGTGCTGAGATAAAGTTTGAAACACAAGAGGAAGTGAAGCCACAGACTGTCAGTTAGGATTAAACTCCATCTATGCTGTGGTTAGAATCAATGAGGTAGTTGAGATGCATTCAAGCATGAAGGTAAATCAAAATAAACACAGGTGGTTGGAGGATGATAGAAATCCATTGAGCAAGTTGTTGAATCTTTCATGAGGCAGTGTATCTTGAACTTGTTACAGATCAAAAGCTTCAGTCGTAATGAAAGGGGTTTGAGTGATTTCAGCTTGTTGGGAAACCTAAGCAACTTCAAATCAAAACTGTGTGCATACATTGGGACTGAATCCACAGCTGAGTAGACTGGATCTCCCACTCACCCTGCTTACCAAAGGAGTGTTATAATGATTTTACAATCCTGCCAAGTGATTGGAGGTGGGATTGTATAGAGGTTAAAGTGACCAGGCCACTTCAGAATTTTCACAGCTGTCAGGCAGGAATGCAGAGATTGTCCACAGGGCTGCCTTAATCATTGTGCCAGTGATAATCTTCGGGTCTCCCAGGGCTAGAAGAGGCAGTCCAGCCACAATAACCCATTCTTGCAGAGAGTGGCAAGGTCAAATCCTTGCCTCTAACCCAAGCCCACCCAACATTCAGGAACTGTGAGAGACCCAGCCTTTGCAGCCTAGCAGCAGCAGAGGGGCAAATGGTCACGGTGCCAATTTCTTCAAGCCCCCTCAGGGCACAAAATGCTAGGCCAGAATGTCAATGCCAGCAGACAGTGCAGAGTTGGCACTGCCAAGGCACTTGGTGTGAAGGGAGGCTGAGTGGGGATCTGAGGAGGAAGAGAGACTGAGTGGGGATCTGAGGAAGATGGGGATCTAGGAGGGAAGAAGGGCTTTGTGGGAGTTTGAAGGCAGAAGAGGGCTGAGTGAAGGTTATTGGGGGGGGAGGGGAAATAGAGTCTGATTGAGGGGTCAGGTCAGATAAACCTTGTGCCTGCGTGGAGTGTATGTGTGTATATATGTGGGTGGGGGTTGAGGTTGCCCCTCAATGCCTCCTCAACATTGGTGTCCAACACTAAGGTCCTTGCTGGTAAGGGCCTGTGTGAAAGCCTGCCCACTGCAGATCAGTTTGAATTTGTGTCTTTATGTGCCCTGTTTGTGACTAGAAGTCCCACTTATCTGATGAAGGAGCAGTGCTCTGAATGCTAGTGGCTCGTGGCTACTAAATAAATCTGTTGGACTTTAACATGGTGTCATGAGACTTCTTATTGTGTCTACCCCAGTCCAACTCCGGCATCTCCACATCATGCCTGCAGATCCCTCCAGGGAGGGGAGTGAATAGGGAGAGTCATTTGATTCAGTTACAAGTCCAATTATATTTAAAGTTGGTTATCTGAATATGCATTGTGTTCCCATCTGTTATGGATGGGCCCCTAATCTGGGTGGGCACCACTGGCTGGGATGGTTGTGTTTGGCGCCTAGCACAAAAATAATTTTTGCACCAACATCCAATTCTCTGAGCCATTGCAATTCGTGATTGGGCTGAGTGGGTCCAGAGAATAACCACCCCACCCCCGTCCCGCTCCACCACCACCACCTTGTGTACATTTAAGGCTAAGAGTAGATTCTTAATCAGTAAGAAAATCAAGGGTTACAGGGAAAGGGCAGGAAAGTGAACATGAGGAATATTGGATCAGCCGTGATCTTATTGAAAGATGCAGCAGTCTTGAGGGGTTGAACAGCCTACTCCTGTTCCTATTTCTTACGGTCTTATGCTTCAGAGCAATGTGCATTCTTTTGCAATTATGTTCTTCTGGTAATCCCTTCCAGGAATGCTGCTTATCCCATGGGAAGTGAAAGAACCTTGCTGCTTGTACTGGATAATTGAGAGTTGGCTCCAGTATTTAGTTTGCCAACAGCCGTCTTATTCCAGATGCAAACTACCACAAATGCTGACAATCTGAAATAAAGATAGAAAAACACTCAGCAGGTCAGGCAGCATCTGTGAAGTTATATCCTTCAGCTGCCTTTTCCTCTGAAGACTCACCATTGGGTGTAAACACTAACGGTAGAGGTGATGTATTATGTTTTAATTTTCACAATCTGATCCGCACTAGCCAAACTCCCTCAGGGAGTCCCAAGTTGCTGGGACAACATACACTCTTACATGCTAAGAGTGTGATGAAGGGTCATCCAGGCTCAAAATATTTAGCTTTATTCTCTCTCTACAGATGCTGTCAGGCCTGCTGAGATTTTCCAGCATTTCCTGTTTTTGGTACAGTCGTATATTCATGTGGTATCCAGGGCTTTGGACAGTGATGTTAGAGGCTCTGATTTTCTTTTCATCACATGGCTGATTAGGAATCTCTCTCTTGGCCCCACTTGAATGGCACAGTGATTAGCACTGCTGCCTTGCAGCGCCAGGGACCCAGGTTTGATTCCCGGCTTGAGTGATTATCTGTGTGGAGTTTGCATATTCTCCCCGTGTCTGTGTGGGTGTCCTCCAGGTATTCTGGTCTCCTCCCACAGTCCGAAGGACATGCTGGTTCAGTGCATTGGCTATGCTAAAGTCTCCCTCAATGTACCCAAGCAGGAGTGTGGCAACAAGGGGATTTTCACAGTAACTTCATTGCGGTGTTAATGTAAGCATACTTGTGACACTAACAAAAAAGCACAAACTTAAACATGGCTATCACCTGCTTGTGGTGTTTGTTGGAAGTATTTTGTCCACATTATGAATGCACCTTCCTTGGCCATCAAGTCCTGAGGTGGGATTAAATCCAAGACTGGGAGGCAGGGATGCTACCTCTGACAGCAAGCTCCAGTTGAATCTGAAAGAAAGAAATTTGAGATTAATATTTCAAACCAGGTTGGAACAGACTAATAAAAAAAAGTGACAGTGGAAACTCCCAATTGAATCCTTTGCTGATTTAGCTTATAACATCTGTTCTGGAAATCCTTGTATTTTCTGTCCATTGAATTAATAGGATGCTCTGCAGTTTATTCACACACTTGTTTTGTTGACTCCCCGTGAATTATCTGGATTGTATTTTTGTTTTGGGTGTCCTTTAATCACTTTCATTTCCAAAGCACTAATTTCTCTGGAACATCATCCGCTTCCCTAAGAAGAACATTATTTTTTTTGGTTCTCCTACTTATTGATCGAGCCATCTACCTCTTGTGCCATTAATTAAGGTTGTAAATGCGGTGCCACCGCCGGTACAGTCCTTTATTGGATTTGAGAGACTTAATGCATTTAAAACTAAAATAGCTTTGGGGCAGGAAAAGGTGGCCTTGATTGCAACCAAGTCAAACAGTAACGAGGTGAGTTTATATTTGAGTCTGACAGAGAGAGAGAGAGAGAGGAGAAGCAAACTGCGATGTAAACAATAGTGGTTCATTCATTACAATCTGTCTCTTCTTACCTGAATAAACGACACCACTGGGTAAAGTTTGCAATTCTCCGGTTGTAATTTGGTGATAATAGCACTTTGTAAATGTAATCAACCTTGGGTCTTGTTAGTTCCACAGGTGCAATTAACATTACCATCTGCTAAGCTGTGATTAATGGTGTTTACAAATAGGCTACAACATGTTAAATATTGTTGTACTCTCCTCTCTCACTTTCTGGTAGAAAGGGCAGAAGAGTTTAGCATTTTCCCGGTGGAGGGGACGCTATGGGCTTCTGTTAATTAGCAGAATATTTCTTTGTTGTAATTATGGAAACTACCATTAAACTCTGTACCAGCTGTAGTACTGACAAGGTCAATTCTGAGGTCAAAGCAACTAATCGCGATTTGATATAACCTGTGTCTCGTGGCTAATTGATGAATATGGATAAAGCTCTTTGTGAAATATAACATATGGCACGTTTAAGAAAACACACATCTTTTATCTTTTTTTAAAAAATCTCCCCTGCATTTTGAGCATCCGTATTAATATTCTCAATTATAATTTTTGGTTTTCTGTCTATGTTTAGAGTGAAGAATCCACATCATTCTGTTGGCATGAATGTGAGACTTAATAATATTAAAGCACAGATCTTTCTTAAAAAGAATAGGTCCAGCCTCGCACAGATATTTCTGTTTGAGGTGTAGTATAGGTCAAAACGATTTGCATTTTTCAGAACAAGGGAAGATTTATTTAAATATTCGAGCTGATTGATTGTCAGGTACTAAACAGCATTAAACTCCTGTTTAGTTGTCCTGAAGCAAAACATGAAAATACAATTAAATGTATGGTAAGTTATTTGACAGACGGATTTTAATTTGCCAGTATCCCTCAGCAAGTAACCCTTTTTAAAAGGAGCAGTCAGAATCCAGCGTTTTCCCCAACCGAGTGGACGTCACAACTCCTAAGATAGTGTGACATTACACTATGTCCTTCTTCTCAATCTGCTTCAATTTATTCCTATTTTCCAAACTATTCTTGGATATAACATGTTTTATTTGAGTCAATTCTTTTCATAGCTGCCCGAATCCACTCAGCAGGCTCAAGAAGAGAGAGAGAGGCAGATCTATGTCGTGCATTATTCAGTTAGGTCTGCTCAATGGTTTATCGGATTGAATAAGTGCTTGATCTGTGTTTGTGTGCGTGGGATGCGCATGTTAAGGCGACAGCAAGCAGTCCTGTGCTCTTTCAAACTGCGAAGGCTGAGAGAGGATTTACTGCTATTGTTCAAAGTAATGGGAATAGACAAAATAGACACAAATTATTTTCACTGTGAAGTAATTGGGGACAAGAGCCAACAATCTCAAGATAAACACTAGATAGGTAAGGGGGGGGGGTAGGGTGGATTTGAAGAAACTTTTGTACGGAAGGATTTATTGGAATATAGAATCCTTTTGTCAGAAGTAGTGATTGGTGTTATATCGATTGCAGGCATTCAAAATTATACTGGATAATTACATAAAGAAAAAATATAAAGGATGCAGGGAGAAAGCAGCAAAATGGGATTCTAGAAAGAAAGCAGGAACTGTAAAGACTAGCACTTCAAACAGACCCACATTTAGGACAAGTTAAAAATGCCTTTTGCTGTGTTGATACTTTTGTATTGATATTGCACTCAATGGAAAATAGTAAATATGTCATATTTACACCATCAGTGTAAACTTTGATCATCAGTAAGCAGGCAAAGCATGTAGGTTTTTATTTAAATTTAATATTTACCAAACTGATCTCCGACAATCTCATTTTACTCCAAAATTCAGATGCGACTATTCTAAATATCTGGCTGTTTTATTTGGCCATTTGGTGAGATGAGAAACAATTTTATTTGAAATGTCCCGATGGACCCACCCAAATGCAGCATGAAGTCACACAGACCTGAAGCTCCCAGACGAATCCATGCTTTGTATTTTTGAGTCCACGTGCAGGGCATCATTTGGAGTGTAACAGTTGGTCTCAATGTCTCTAGACTAGGAAAGGATAGGAATGCTGGGTTATTGTGCACATAAATTGAAGTCAAATGATGGGATGGCATGATGACATAGTGGTTAGCACTACTGTCTCACAATGCCAGGGATCCAGGTTCAATTCTAGCCTTGGGTCACTTTCTGTGTGGAGTTTACATGTTCTCTCCCTGTCTGCTTGGGTTTCCTCTGGGTACCCCAGTTTCTTTCCACAGTCCAAAGATGTACGGGTTAGGTTGATTGGCCATATTAAATTGACCTTAGTGTCTAGGGGATTAGCAGGGTAAATACATGGGGTTACACGGATAGGACTTGGGTGGGATTGTTGTTGGTGCAGGTTGGACTGAATGGCCTTGCAGGGATTCTATGAAGGCAGGATCTGAGTAAGATTGATGAGCTTTCAGGCACTGAGTGAGCTTATGTAAAATGAATGGTCACTACAGAGAGTTACTAGCAGAACCACATCACAAGCCAAGGCAGCACCATTAAAGGGAATGTGAAAATTGAAAAAGGAGGACGGAGAAACTTCTCATCTGTGGCATGCTTGTCGAGGTAACTCTACATCAGAGTACAGCCTTGCAGTTTTTCCTTCATTGGCTGGCTCCTGTTATAAGAATGTAAGATCTAGGAAGAGGAGTAGGCCATCTGGCCCCTTGAGCCTGCTCTGCCATTCAATGAGATCATGGCTGATCTTTTTGTGACTCAGGTCCACTTACTTGCCCGCTCACCATAACCCTTAATTCCTTTACTTTTCAAAAATGTATCTATCCTTGCCTTAAAAATATTCAATGAGGTAGCCTCAACTGCTTCACTGGGCAGGGAATTCCACACGTTCACAACCCTTTGCGTGAAGAAGTTCCTCCTCAACTCAGTCCTAAATCTGCTTCCTCTTATTTTGAGGCTATGCCTCCTAGTTCTAGTTTCACCTGCCAGTGGAAACAACTTCTTTGCTTCTATCTTATCTATTCCTTTCATAACCTTACATGTTTCTATAAGATCACCCCTCATTTTTCTGAATTCCAGTGAGTATAATCTCCGTCTACTCATTCTCTCCTCATAAGACAACCCTCTCAACTTCGGAATCAACTGAGTTAATCTCCTCTGCAGCCCCTCCAGTGCCAGTATATCCCTTCTCAAGTAAAGAGACTAAAACTGTACAGTACTCCAGGTGTGGCCTCACCAGCATCTTATACAGCTGCAACATAATCTCACTAGTTTTAAACTCCATCCCTCTAGCAATGAAGGACAAAATTCCATTCACCTTTTTAATTACCTGCTGCACCTAAGATTCCTGCACAAGGATACCCAGGTCCTTCTGCACAGCAGCATGCTTTACAATTTTTTACCATTTAAATAATAGTCCATTTTGTTGCTATTCCTAACAAAATAGATGACCTCACATTTACCAACATTGTACTCCATCTGCCACACCCTTGCCCACTCACTTAGATAGCAATAGCATCTTGGAGCCATGAATATGTCGCTGTTGAGTCAAGGACACAAATTTAAAGTAAATCCAAAGAGTTGATCCTATATGCTTGGATCCTGGAGCCTGAAAGAGTCTCTCAGTCTTTATGTAAATAGTTGCAGGGGCCCAAATTCAGAAATCCCACCCTTGAACATACCATCTACCATTTTTGCAGCAGGGGGCAGAATGTGGGTGAATTCTAAGCACATATCTGTATTTCATGGAGGCACTGACACATGTTCACAAGCACACAACTGCAGTTGCCTCAGGCTGATGTGATTTCTCCTAGTGGGGGTAATAAAAGCATGACTTATGCACCTTAGGCCAGATAGGTAATGCTGCTGAAATTCTTTGGAGAGGTACCCTTTTGGATATGGTACTGGGACAACTTTAGGTGATGTCAGGTATGCTTCAGGGGAGTTCAGGTGCCCTTTGGGATTATTAAGAGTAGACATGAATGTGCATAAAATGTGCTTAAACTCATTGGAAATGTCAAGATTATTTGAATTATCAAAAGGAGCTATCCAGGACATTTAAAACTCCTGATCTTTAAAGATTTGAAAAAATACTATCTGCAGTGTTTTAAAAAAAAACAGCGTTTACTAGTTCACTCTGTCTGGTGTCAAAAGCCTGAAGGTTATCATTACAAGATTAGTGCTGCATGACTTATTTCACAACCTTTCATTAAAACAGTGCGGTGCCTGTTCTTTCACATTTTGATTGACAGCGCCAAGTAATTATAAACACTTCAAAGTCAGACAATTAATTCTAATATTTGTTTGTATAAGGGATTAAAGGAAGTGAATTATAATGAATGGGTTATTTATATCAACACAAGTGCTTTTAAACAGTGAATTATTCAACGGACACATAAGAACTTCATTTTATCTCATCTCAGCACGGATCCTGAGCTCTGCCCATGATTGTGGCTACCGTATGAGTTGTCATCCAGAATCTGGAATCCCTTAGAGTAGGAGGAGGTCATTCGGCCCATCTGACCTGCATCGCCAACAATCTCATCCAGGCCCTATCCACATAACCTCATGTATATACCCTCCTGATCACCCTGACACCAAGGGGTAATTTAGCATGGCCAATCAACCTAACCCAAACAAATTTTGTGTGGGAGGAAACTGAAGAACGCAGAGGAAATGTGTGATAAGTGTGAAGGAACAGGGTGGTGGCTAGGCAGGCATGGGTTAGCACTTGGCTGGCATGGGAGCTATAAAGGGCCTTTGAGGTTGGTAGGTGCATGAATTGGCATGGCGATATGAGTGGGCAAGAGGTGTCATGGGTACGGTGAATGTGTGGCTGATGTGAGAGGGGTGTGAGGGCTGTTTCATACATTTTTTTAAAAACTTTCACACAATGCCAGTGCACCGAGAGCTCACCTCCACACAGCAGTCTCCACACTCCTTCCAGACTCCCTGCCATGACGTCCATTTTCACACATGCTCCGCAAGTCCGACCTCCAGCAACATTTCCTTCTGGATCAGGTTTTTGGAGCTAGGAATCTGCTCTCCTGATCTGGGAGCAACGATTCAAGGCCTGGATCTCTGTATTAATTGCAAATCCAGCAACGTTGCAAATGTGCTGTCACATCCCCACCCCACAACGTGGAGTGTGATACATATAAAGTGGCTTTTCCAAAATGTGATCAAAAATCTTGTCAAATACAGAAGCGCCTTAGAGTAAACATATGATAAAGCCTCATTTACAGTCTGAAAATGCAGCAGAGGTGGTAATTAGCCTGGGTAAAACTGTGAACACGTTGCCAGACAATGCAGCTCGCTTTGTAATGTGTGTATCTTCTAATTTATTTTGTTAGATAATGCTCTCCTTGTGTTCCGAAAAAGCACACTGCCTGTTTTCTCCAGATGTTGCAGTTCAGCATTTCACTGCATGCTAATATAAATTTATGTTGGTGTGTGGCAGTCTCAGAACAAAACATGCTGTGCCTGAATACGCCATCACAAGAGTTGTTTTGTCTACTTCAGTTTACTTTAATGCATTGCAAGCACCTTATGTCCGTGTGTCAGGAAGGACAGTGAAAAACAATTATGACAACACATACCATATCTGCAACCAGTGGGATTGTGAGTGTCTACAGAGTGTGTGAAGCCTTGCTAAACAGGAATATGAGGCTTTAATGTTGTAGCCTGCCTCAGAGGTCCAGTCTGTACTTATATCAAGGCACCTCCTTAGAGGCAATTAGGGATGGGCAACAAGGGATTGATTGGAATGCCCATATCCCAATGAACAAGCGAAAGGGAAGTACAAAATATTCTATTTTTAAAGGAAAGGCAAGAAGAGACAATATAAAATGAAGTGGACAATCATAAAGGGGATGAAGATCATTTTTGTGCATTTTTTTTTATTCATCTGTGGGCCATGGGCATTGTTGGCAGGCCCATCCTTTGTTACCCTTGAACTGAATGGGTTGCTAGGCTATTTCAAAGGGCAGTTGAGAATCGACCACATTGCTGTGGCTCTATAGTCATATGTAGGCTAGAGCAGGTAAGGACAGCAGATTTCCTTCCCAAAGGACATTAGTGAATCAAATGGGCTTTTCCGATAATCAACAATGGTCACCAGTAGATTCGTAATTCAATTTATTGAGTTCAAATTCCACCATCTGCCATGGCGAGATTTGAATCCGGGTTTCCAGAACATTAGCTGAATTTCTGGATTAATAATCTAATGATAATACCAGACCAAAGGTGACAAGGCCAGGTCGTGAACCATGGTTAAGAAAGCATTTGAGTCTCTGGGCTTTATAATCAGAAGGAAACTACAAAAGCAAGGAAGCTATGACAAACCCTCATAAGACACTGTTTCAATATGAATGGGAATATTGCGTCCAATTCTGGGCACCACAGTTTAGGGAGAATATAAAGGATTTAAAGAAGGTGCCCAAAAAATTTACAAGAATGGTTCCACTTCAATCATGTGGACAGACTGGGGAGGCTGGCGTTGTTCTCTTTGGAGCAGAAAACATTGAAGAAGCAATAGTTGAGGTGTTCAAAGCCAAGAGGGGGTCCAGAGAAGCCGATAGAGAGAAAAGCTGTCGCCATCAGTGCAATGGTCAAGGATTAAAGGACACAGATTTAAAGTGATTGGCAAGAGAACTGAAGATAACATGAGGAAAATCTTTTTGATGCAGGATTTGGTTATGACTTAGGATCCACTGGCTGATTCAGCCATTGCCTTCCTCCAAAAGAGAAATAGATAAAAATCTGAATTTTTGGACCTGTGGGGAAGGAGTGGAACTCGCTAAGTTGCTCTTTCAAAAAGACAGCATAGAATTGATGACCTCCTTCTGTCAGTAACTATTCTAGAGTACCGGGGCACTGCCCTGCTCCCGCTAAGCAATACACTTACCTGAGCTTCTGAAGCCACCGTTTTTAGTTTAGCAATTATACACAGTGTGTTTTTGGACAGCACACTCCTCACATTCACTATCATCTGCACAAACTAGTTGAAACTGACTGTTCGTCTTGCCTTATCGAGCTGCAGCCTTTGTCTTCTAATTACTTCACAGTTTCTTCCATGATTATACAAAAGCTGATTATTAGAATATCTGCCAGCCTTTGATCAATTCATTCCATGCCAACCTCTGGAAGGCTCAGAGATCTAATTGTTTCCCTGATGAATATATTTAGAAAGAACTTTCACTTTGTGCTTTATACTGCAATCTTCAATCTTGTTTTCTATTTTAGTTCTCTTGACCAGTCGCTTAATCTCCTTATTCCATATTCATCTCTGTTTGTTGCTTTACCTGTAAGGTTAGCTAACTTATTGTTCGCCCTTATCTCCTAAATTGTTTCACTTGTTGTCAACATTTGTTTCCTTCTTCCTCTGCTACACTACTCAATACTAGGCTTATTTCGTATTCTGAGTAGTACATTCTTGCAAAACTCCATTTATATTCCGTACTGCTTCCTTCCAACCATGCATTCCAGTCTAACTCTCTTAAGGTTAACATTTATGCCACTACAACTGTGCCCAGATTCCGGTCTCCACATTCTATAAAGAATATTGAAGCATTGGAGAAGGTGGGAAAGAGATTTAGAAGGATGATATCAGAATTAATAGGTTATACCAATCAGGGAAGTTTGAACAGGTTGACCTTTTTTTTGGAATCATAGAATCATACAGCACAGAAAAGGCCCCTCGGCCCATTAAGTGTGTTCTGACATGCAAAAAACATCTGAACTCCCATCTAATCCCATTTACCAGCACTTGGCCCATAACTTGAATGTGATGACATGCCAAATGTTTATTTTAAAGGATGTGAGGCAACCCGCCTCTACCATCCTCCGAGGCAGCACACTCCAGACTATCGTAACACTCTGGGTAAAAAAGCTTTTCCTCACATTCCCCCCAAACCTCCTGCTCCTCACCTTGAACCTATGTCCCCTTGTGACTGACCCTTCGACTAAGGGGAAGAGCTACTCCTTATCCACTCTCTCCATGTCC
This sequence comes from Sphyrna mokarran, assembly GCA_024679065.1. NCBI lineage: Eukaryota > Metazoa > Chordata > Chondrichthyes > Carcharhiniformes > Carcharhinidae > Sphyrna > Sphyrna mokarran. The sequence goes on along the minus strand of JAGIQG010000022.1, from coordinate 22,328,381 downwards.
AAATAGCCTGTTCCCTTTGGTAATTCCTGTGTAATTAAATGAACCATGCTTTGCTATGCATAGACATGCATATATAATAAAATGCAGCCTAGGTTCAGAGTTGAGGCTTGATCTGATAATGAAGCAACGATTGGAAGATAAGAACTTCCTATGAAAGGTGGGTGGCATTTTAGCACAGTGATTAGCATTTCTGCCTCATAGCACTAGGAGTCCTCGCTTGGGTGACTGTGTGGAGACTGTATATTCTCCCCATGTCTGTGTGGGTTTCCTTCAGCTACTCCAGTTTTCTCCCACAGTCTGAAAGATGTGCTGGCCATGCTAAATTCTCCTTCAGTGTATCCAAACAGAAGTCGGAGTGTGACAACTAGGGCATTTTCACAGTAACTTCATTGCAGTGTGATTGTAAGCCTACTTGTGACACTAATAAATGAACTTTTGATAAGCCTTTAATTGTATAATGCCTTTCACGATCACAACATTGCTCCAAAGCATTTTGCAACCAATGAAGTATTTTTGAAGTTACTGTTGTTGTGTCGACAAATACAGCGGTAAATTTCCATACAGAAACAATTGACCAATTCATCTGCCTTTTTTCAGTGACATTGGTTGAGGGACAAATGTTGGCAGCAGGAGAACTCCCGCTGCTCTCCTTTAAACTGTGCCACGGTTTAGCTTACATCCACTACTGTGAAAAGGAAGCTCACTTTCTCTAACAGACTGCTGTCCTGCAATGCCAATACTAAGTTGAAAATTACCCTCATGATTTTTACAAAAATAATTACTGGCAGTGTATGAAAAGCTGAGAGATTATCTACAGCTTAAAGGCATAATTTACTCATGTTGAATAGTGAAGGTAGTTTATCCTATGTGCTTTATGCTTCCATTCTGATAAAGAGCTATATTTTGTCATGTGCATAAACATTTACTATGCTGCACATATAAGTTGCAGAGAAGATCAATTCCTTACTGTGAGTAACAAGCGCAATAGGACATAGGTGCAAGTACCAATTGGCTGCTGGTTAAGACACTGGGATCAGAATTTTACATTGCTCAGATCGTCCTTACATTTTTGCTGCAACCTCGATCCAGGACGGAATGAACTGCCTGAGCTTAAATAAAATGAAGCAGCTGTGTGGGACTGTGATTTGAGCTGTGATTCAGATTTCTGAAATGTCTTGAATTGGACTCCCAATTCATGTCCTCTGGCTGATGATACTGGTCATGTGCGACACAGCGGCACAATGATTAGCATTGCTTCCTCACAGTGCCAGGGACCCGGATTCAATTCCAGCCTTGATCACTGTCTGTGTGTAGTCTGCACATTCTCCCCATCTCTGCTTGGATTTCCTCTAGGTGCTCCTGTTTCCTCCCACAATCCAAATATGTGTGGGTTAGATAGATTGATGATGCTAAATTGACATTAGTGTCAGAGTGATTCAGAGGGTAAATGTGTGGGGTTTTGGGAATCAGTCCTGAGTGGGATTGCGATCGGTGCAAACTCGATGGGCTGAATGGCATCGTTCTGGACTGGAGGAATTCTACAATTCAATGGAAGTCACCTGACTTATCAGCAACCATTTTAAGAGGGTACAGTGTCCATTATTTCATATTCCTTCTTTTCTTACAAAACTACATAATCCAATGCTCAACTATTTTTACAGACATTATGTGACCATCACCTCTGTCAAGATCAGCTAACTCACCTGAACCAAGGATTGAATCTGGAAATTGCAGAGCTATGAGAAACTTGACCATTTGCAACGTAAAACCACAGAACAACCAGCGGAATGAATGGATGATGGGTGGCACAGTGGTTAGCACTACTGCCCCACAGCAGCAGCAATCGGGTTCAATTCTGGACTGGGGTCACTGTCTGTGTGGAGTTTGCACATTCTCCTCATGTCTACATATGTTACCTCTGGATGCTCCAGTTTCTTCCTGCAGTACAAAGATGTGCAGATTAAGTGGATTAGTCATAGAAAATTGTCCCTTAAATTTGGGGGATTAGCAGGGTAAATATGTGGAGTTACAGGGCTAGGGTTTGGGTGGAATTGTTGTCAGTGCAGGCTCAATGGGCCAAATTGCATCCTTCTGCACTGTGGGGTTCTATGATTCTACTATATGATTATTTTTCATATTATGTATCTAATTGATCTGATAGGGTCAATGAAAGAATTCTCTGACTTTCCATTGAACACATCACTGAGCCACAGTTAGAAAACCATGGGATACCTTGGTAGCGTGAATTGTGATCTTCCTCCATTTTTGACTGAAAGGTTGCAATCCCTGTCCTTGGTTTGTGCTGAGTGAGCTGATCCCAAATGGGGAATCAGTATTCTTGGACTTACATGGAGGAACAATGAACTAGGATTCATTCTTCTGATCGCTATTTAGCAGTTTCTACTAGAAAGGGACATTGGGCTTGACTACTAAAGCTTCAACTGGACACTAATCTGCTGAAAGCCTGACCCTACACGGAAATGGACTGTTCCAGGAGTGAAGGAGGAGAAAATACGTTTTATCCAAATTCTTTTCACAGTGCAGGTAAAGCAAACCAGTTCTTGTTACTACTGATTAATTGAATTGTATAATAAGCCCTTTGGGTGATTAACTATAATCAAAATACTGGGCAGGATTTTACAGCCTTGCTCATCCCGAAACTGGAAAATCCTGCCGAGGTCAATGGACCTTCCCATTGTCCACCCCTCCTCCACTCTGAGGGCGGGGCAGTAAAATTCCAGCCATTGTGTTTATCACTGTAATATTTTTACAGCAGTTGAAGACTTGGCCTTTAAATACTGGCTGCTTTGGGTTTGTAAGCAGCCAAAACTGTGCAACAGATGGGAGTATATTCACTTCCATAAGGTCATTCATTTCCATGTAGAGAGTGACGGGCAACTAGGCTAATGAGTGCACACCCTCCTTCACCGCAGTGAGCCGCAAGATTGAAATTGGGCATTTTTAAAATTCTTTCATGGGATGTGAGCATCATTTTATGATGCTGGGCCAGTATTTATTGCCCATTCCTGAGGGCATTTCGGAGATGACTACATTGCTGTGGCCCCGGAGTCACATGTAGGCCAAAGCAGATAAGGACAGCAGATTTCCTTCCCTAAAGGATCAGATGGGTTTTTATGACAATTGAAATGGCTTCATGGTCATCATTAGACTTTTAATTTCAGATTTTTATTGAATTCAAATTTTACCATGTGACATTGTGGGATTCAAACCTGGGTCCCAGATTATTGCACTGGTCTCTGGATTACTAGTCCATTACTAACCAAGACCCCAGGAATTAGCTTAAATACATTTCATGCACACCAAATATTTAATAAAGAGTTATTGAAAATGCTTAATATATATTAATAGTATTGTCATCAACTTTAAATGATTTGATTTGATTTATTATTGTCATGTATATTAGCATGCAGTGAAAAGTATTGTTTCTTGCAGGCAATAGAGACACAACATTCTGTACATAAAGAAGGAAAGGAGGGATGGAGGATGTAACATAACAGACATAGCAAGGATATAGAGAAAGAGCAACTTAATGCAAGATAGGTCCAGTCAAAAGTCTGATGGTAACAGGGAAAAAGCTGTACTTGAATTGGTTATTATGTATTCTCATACTTCTGTATCTTTTTCCCGATATCAGGAGGTGGAAGAGAGAATGTTGGGGATACATGGGATCTTTAATTATGCTGGCTGCTTTTCTGAGCAGGGGGAAGTGTGGACAGAGTCAATGGATGAGAGGCTGGTTTGAGTAATGGACTGGGCTTCGTTCAGCACCTTTTGTAGTTTCTTGCAATCTTGGGCAGAGCAGGAGCCATACCAAGCTGTGATACAACCAGAAAGAATGCTTTCTATGGATCTTCTGTAAACGTTGGTGAGAGTGAAATGGTAAAAAGGAAAGAAATGATTACACTTTGGCCACAGAGGGTGGAATTTTCCCATCTGGCTTGTCACTGGAATTATAGCTAGCGGGGCACGAACCATACCAAGGTCCATCAAGTTCAGGTGGATCTTCTGGTCTTGGGGCAAGCACTGCCAGAAAATCCCACCCAGAGTGTCCATGCTCTTACAGTCAATGTTGTGAGCAATCAGCACGTACCTCACTTCGCTTGCCTTTGCTTTATCTGCGCATCACTTCAGTCACACCAGTAGGAAAAAAAACCACATGGATGGAAATCAGCAGAGTGTAGTCAATCCTGTGTACGGGGCGACGGTCAACAAAATGTCTTGTGGGCTGCAACCAGAATCCAGATGTGCTGCAGAGTGCCACAGATTGCCCGTCACTGATGTAAAATCACCTCTTGGGTGCTGAGTTGAGGGTATAAGGGGAGGAACTTCCAGAATAAACCACTATTACTGACAATACGCCAGTCCAATCTGTGGAATTTTATTTGTGGTGGATTTTAAATAAAAGAGAATGCGGGAATTTTATTCATTCAGATCATTTGCAATTCAACTTTCAAAATGTTTGATGTTGTGACAGCTGTGAATTTTGATAGTGTACTCAGCTGAAACATTGATGACTTCCTTATGGATGGCAACATCGAATATTTTTTCTCCGCAAATGTAAAGCTATGCATTCCAAACATGGTGGCTTTCTGCAAACACAATAATTTATACATTATCTCTGTGGGGATTTGACATTTAATATGTTTTAAAAAAAGTGGCTCGCAATGAAAAGCTCAGTGAAGGATTTTGGGTTAAAGCTTAAAGCTTTGAGAAAATATGTATTGATGCATGTTTATGGGAATTTCGTTTTGACTATGTTGGATGACTTTATCTTTATGAAACTGAGCGCTATAAGTAACAGATGTCGCCAGTTGCTTTTTTGTGGCTCCCACAGTGATGCCTGCATTATCCTGTTTCCCTTGAAGAATTGAAGATTGAAGTGTGAGTTTAGAGATTGTCAACAAGTGTGGACTCTCCACGTTGGCTTGACTTGGACCTAAAAGAAATTAGCTATCCGACAGGGTCATCAGTAGTGACTGCTACGTATTGATTGGGTCATTGATTAGGATGGGAGCTGAAGCAGCAATGCTCAAGCAGGGGCTCTGTGGTTCATCACGATGATTGGTAAGACTATTGACAGATTGGATTTTCTATCAGGGTCCAATGATGAGAACAGACAGCAACTCACTATAAGTGGGTTTCAACTCGAAGCAGCTGTCTGTCAGAATTAAACTTCCTGTGGACAAATTATTTACAAACACTGTCTTTATTAAGCCTCACCTGTAAACTGAATCAAACTGTAGGCTGGACAAGAAGCGAGAGACTAACATTATACAATTTGGGCCTAATTAATCCATTGTTTCCTGCACTTCAAACTGCATAATAAATGGAAACTTGGTATAGTTTGCGCTGACACATGCTGTAACTATTTCTTTCAGTGAAAAATGTATGTTCATTGTAACTCATTGACACGTCTAGACTTCATGGTTCTAGATAAAAGTGGATGCTGGGATCTGAAACAGAAACAAAAAAATGCTGGAAAATCTCAGCAGGTCTGACAGGGTCTGCGGAGAGAGAATGGATCCAACGTTTCGAGTTAAGATGACCCTTCATCAGAACTGGTTCTTGAACTAGATTTTGAGATCGATGGAGCCCCATATTGTATCTATGGAAAGTCTTTCTAAAATAACTAAATCCCTTTAGCTAGGTTTACTCACAATGTATTTAAAAAAGTTGTGTCATGTGAGATGCTTATGACACAGCCCTGGGAACATTCAATGTCTATACTGTTCATTCACATATCTGACTACTTTAAAGTGATATGCAGTTGACACACCATATACAGAAACACCATATACAGACACATGCACACACAGACACATGCACACACAGACACATATACACACACACACACATGTGATAGATCACTCACAATGGCCATACTTCATCTTTAAATCAAGTCATAATTGGGAGCTTCTATCTTTCTCACAGAATGCACAATTAAACTCTCGTGATTGAACTTACCTCCAATGGTTAATATTATCAGCTTCTCCCCACCTCACTTTCCCTTTCCTACTCTCCTGCAGGTGCTGATGTGTCGGATTGTTACAACCCTTTGGTTCTTGATTTGCATGGCAATGTAGCGAATATACTCATTTCATATTCACACGTACACACATTCCAAGGAGAATCTCAGGACAGGAATCAGGAGGGGATTCTTTGTGAACTTTCCTTCTTGTCCATGACCAATCCACAGATCCTGGGATCAACTAGAGTACTCCTAATGCCTTTTGGACTGGATACTGCAAGGCCTGGCTCGACTGGACGTGGAGAAGATGTTTCCACTAATAGGAAAAACCAGAACCAGAGGGCATGACCTCAGGCTAAAGGGACGATCCTTTAAAACAGAGACGAGGAGGAATTTCTTCAGCCAGAGATATTTGTGGAACTCTTTGCTGCAGAAGGCTGTGGAAGCCAGGTCATTGAGTGTCTTTAAGACAGAGATAAATAGGTTATTGATTAATAAGGGATCAGTGGTTATGGGGAAAAGGCAGGAGAATGGGGATGAGGAAAATAGCAGCCATGATTGAATGGCAGAGCAGATTCCACGGGCAAGCAGCCTAATTCTGGTCTTGCGTCTTATGGTCTTTGGACTAAGGAAACTCAGTCAAAACTGAGATTTGAACTTCGGACGCCCTGATTTGGGTGGCTTAACGCCATACTAGATAACAGCAGAATCATCTGGCGGTCAGAATCGATGGTAAATACTTCAATAATAGCTGTTTTCTGTATCTGCTTGCTAAGTTTCAGGCATTCTTTGGGAAATGGATGCGAATGCGTTGAGAAAGGAGGAAAGGAAATGATAAGGATACTCATTTTTAATGGTTGTAGCGGCAAAACTGCAATGAAGCCAGTAACCAAAATATCCCATGAGAAAGGAAATAAAAACTGCATTATAAACTTCAGAGAGGAAGGATTTGTCAGAGTAAGCAGAACAGTTGAGTAATTGGGCGGATAATACAGCCACAAAAAGGCGATGAAACTTGAATGTCATTAAAAAGTGCTCGCTAATAAAGATTACTCAGCAGTCCAGTGCTTGTAACATTTCTTTCTGCCAATTTTTACTGCCATCACATATCAACAGATGTCAGTCTGAGGAGACACTGGGTGAAGTCCCCAGACTGGCAAGGAGCGTGTAAATAATGCAGTAATGTGGGAGAATTGTCGGATACAGATAGGGGACATCATGAGCTGGGAATATTCACAATCTACGCAGCCCCACTCTTTATTCACGCATCCAACTTTATGATGCCAGAAAACTGACCCAACTCACTTTGTCACATCATTGTGATTTGCTGGGGAGTGGTGGGGGGGGAGCAAAAACTGTGTCTTAAAAGTGTCGCAGGGCGCAGAGATGTAATAAATTTTCAAAAGAGACCCCCGCTGAGGCTTGAAAGTACCATTATGGGGTTTCCCTTGCATTTTTTTAAGACGGAACAATACATCATAAATGCAAATCCGTCACATCTCACTGTCATATTAAAATGCACATTGCAAATATTTTAACAGTCTGTTCCTTTGTCTTATTCGACAACTTGCATTTTTATAGCACCCTTGTGGAAGAGGAATGCACCAGAGACTTGACAGGAAAGCAAGCAGAATACCAAGAAGGGTTAAGGGAGAGGCTCGATTGAAAAGTTGAAGAGAACGATTTACTGGAGGCTTTTTGAAGGAGCACAGGAAGAGAGCAGAGAGATTTTTTTCAGAAGAGTTCCAAAGGACAGAGGCCTTAATTCGGAATGACTGACTACTGAAGATGGAGAAGCTGGAGTATGGAATGAGAAGCAAAGTGTTTAATATGAGGCAGGATGTGTTTATTTTTGATTTTACACATGTTCAACTGCAGATATTTTAAATACTAAGAAACATTGGCAACAATTGTTAAAAGGATAATACTTTGAACCCAATTCCATTATTTTTCCATTCACGTAACAGAAAATGGCCAAGAAAAACATGATATAATATAACTAAAACAGAACAAGCCATTTAGAAAATCACAAAGGCTAACTTGCATCAGATGCAGCTATCATTTTGCAACTTGAAGCGGGATTGTTTTTCTAATTCAAGGATACTTAATAAATTCCAGTCAGATGGTGTGGAACATTAAAATTCCTTTCAGTGACTTCATATCTTTCCCAAAGCTTGGCACCAGAACTGAACACAGTAGTCCAGCTAAAACAGTGTTCCAAACAAGTTTAACATAAGTTCCTAACTGTTACCTGGCAGGGGTGAAACCATGATCAACCGTAGTTTGCCTAGGACAAGGCTAGCCCATTGCACTTCGGGTGTGCTGACACCCGAGATGTCCTCAAAAGTGGGATATCGACTGCAAAATTTGTCCTAACTGTTGTACTCCATTCCGCTATTAATAAAGCTCAGGATACTCTGTGCGCTATTAATTGCTCTCTCAAGCTGTCCTGTCACCATCAACGATTGATATCATTGAAGGTCCCTCTACTCCTGCACCCTCTTTAGAATTGTACTCTTTGTTCTGTTTCTCTGCATTCTTCCTACACAATTGAATCACTTCACTCTTCCTTGCATTAATTCCTATTAATTCCATTAATTCCAATAAACCGCACTGACCTCCTCAGAAGACGAACACAGGACACGGTGGACAGAGTACCCTTTGTTGTCCAGTACTTCCCTACGACATCTTCTCCGGAGTCTTCAACATATCATTGATGACGATGAACATCTCTCTAGGGCCATCCCCACCCCCCCACTTCTTGCTTTCAGACAACCGCACAACCTCAAACAGATCATTGTTCGCAGCAAACTACCCAACCTTCAGGAGAACAGTGACCACAATACCACACAACCCTGCCACAGCAACCTCTGCAAGACATGCCGGATCATAGACATGGACGACATCATCAAACGTGAGGATACCATTCACCAGGTACACGGTACATACTCTTGCAACTCGGCCAACGTTGTCTACCTAATACATTGCAAGAAAGGATGTCCCGAAGCATGGTACATTGGGGAGACCATGCAGACACTACAACAGCGAATGAATGAGCATTGCTCAACAATCACCAGGCAAAACAGTTCCCTTCCTGTGGGCGAACACTTCAGCAGTCATGGACATTCCGCCTCCGACCTGCGGGTAAATGTTCTTCAAGGGGGCCTTTGTGACACACGACAGCGCAGAGTCGCTGAGCAGAGACTGATAGCCAAGTTCCGCACACATGAGGACGGTCTTAATAGGGATCTTGGCTTCAAGACACACTATCTGTAACCCCTGTAACTTGCCTGGGTTAGCAAAAAACCTCACTTACTGTGCTGTCTGGAGAAAATACACAATTCTCTAACCAATGCTCAGGATTCCCTTCACATACATTGTTAGCCACCTTAACACTTGAATAGCAGGTTAGATGTAAGGATTCGCATTCTAATCAGCAATGTGTGACTGTCTGTGTTGATATGTGGGCTATTGCAGACCAGAACACTGCATTTGCCTGACGAAGGCACAAGAGTGTCGAAAGCTCGCAAATTTACTATCAAATAAATCGATTGGATTTACAATTGATGTTGCTAAATTCTTACTGAGTTCTTAACTCCTATCTGCCATATGGTTCCTCATTTCATTTATCTATGTCCTTTTGAAGTTCGACACCATCTTCGTCACAGTTCAGAATATTTCCAAGTCCTGTATCATTCTCAAATTTTGAAATTATGCTCTATAAACTAAGGTCTAGGTCATTAATATAAATCAGGAAGAGCAGGAATCCCAACGCTGATCCCTGAGGAATTTTATTTGATTTGATTTATTATTGTCACATGTATTAACATGTGAAAAGTATTGTTTCTTGTGTGCTATATAAACAAAACATACCTTCATAGAGAAAGAAATGAGAGAGTGCAGAATGTAGTGTCACAGTCATAGCTAGGATGTAGAGAAAGATAAACTTAATGTAAGGTAGGTCCATTCAAAAGTCTGATGGCAACAGGGAAGAAGCTGTTCTTGAGTTGGTTGGTGTGTGACTTCAGACTTTTGTATTCTTTTCCTGATGGAAGAAGGTGGAAGAGAGAATGCGAGTGGAGATCCTTGATTATGCTGGCTGCTTTACCGTGGAAGTGGGAAGTGTAGATGGAATCAATGGACGGGAGACTGGTTTGCACAATGGACTGGATTTCATTCACGACCCTTTGTAGTTTCTTGCGGTCTTGGACAGAGCAGGAGCCATACCAAGCTGTGATGCAAACAGAAAGAATGCCTTTCATGGTGCATCTGTAAAAGTTGGTGAGAGTTGTAGCAGATGTGCCAAATTTCCTTAGCTTCCTAGGAAAGTAGAGGCATTGGCGGGATTTTTTAACTATAGTGTTGGCATAGAGAGGGACTAGGACATTTTGTTGTGATCTAGATACCTAGAAACTTGAAGCTTTTGACCTTCTTCATCTCCATTGATGTAGACAGGTGCTTGTCCTCAACTATACTTCCTGAAGCCAATGATTTATCTTCTTCATTTTGTTGTCATTGTGGGAGAGATTATTATTGTCGCAGCAGGTCACCAGATTCTCTATCTCTTTCTTGTACTCCTCTTTGATTGTTTGAGATCTGACCCACAATGGAACTTGAAAATTGAGCTGGAGGGAAATTTGGTTACACAGTCATACGTGTATAAGGAGCATAGTAAGGGGCTGAGGACACAGCCTTGTAGGGTACCAGACTTGAGGATAATCCTGGAGGAGGTGTTGTTGCCTATCCTTACTGATTGCAGACTGTGAGTTTGGAGGTTTAGGGTCCAGACGCAGAGGGAGGTGCTGAGGCCAAGGCCATGGAGTTTGGAGATGGGTTTTGTAGGAATAATTTTGAATGATGAGCTTTAGTCAATAAATAGGAATCTGACGTAGGTGTCTTTATTACCCAGGTATTCCAGGTTGAGTGTAGAGCCAGGGAGATAGCATGTAATGTAGACCTGTTCTGGTGATAGGCAAATTGTAATGGATCCAGGCAGTTGAGGAGGCTGGAATTGATTTGTGCTGTGACTAACCTTCTGAAACACCTCATATTCAATGCGTGCCTGGCTTTATAAATCTATGGTCCAAAGAATATTCATAAAGCACTACTCTCTGTTTTCTGTCACTTAGTTAATTTCACCAAATCATAGCAACCTTACAGTGGCCATTTGGCCATCAAGTCTGAATCGACAACAATCTTACCTAGGCCCGAACCCCACTAATCCCGTTAAGCTATGCATCCCAGGACACTGAGGGACAATTTAGTATGGCCAATTCACCTAACCTGCACATCTTTGGACTGTGGAATGAAACTGGAGCACCTGAAGGAAACCCAAGCAGACATGAGGAGAATGTGCAAACTCCACACAGTCAGTAATCCAAGCTAGGAATCGAACCCAGCTCCCTGGAGCTTTGAGGCAGCAGTGCCATCATGCCATCCCATGTCCATGTTGCTATAGTTCCTTTTATTCCATGAGCAATTCTGTTTTACAACACTTGCAATTTGTTTTGGAATTTCACGTACACCATACCTGTGGTATTAGATAAAGTTCCAGACTATGAGGAGGCAGTGGAGTAATGATACTGCCGCTGGATGAGTACTACAGAGGAAATAGGTAATGCTTTAGGACCCTGGTTTGAATCCCACCATGGAAGATATCTTTAATTCATTCATGGGATGTAGGTATTACTGGCTGGACCAGCATATATTGCTCATCCCAGAGGCCATTTCAGAGTCAACCACATTGCTGTGGATCTGAAATCACATGTACGATAGACCAGATAAGGAGGATGATGTTTTCTAAAGGGCATAAATGAATCCAATGAGTTTTTAACAAAAACTGACAATGGTTTCATGGCCGTCATTAAACTTTTAATTCCCGATTTTTACTGAATTCAAATTTCACTGTCTGTCATGGTGGGATTCGAACCCTGGGTCTCTGGATTACTAGTTCAGTGACAACATCATGCTGCCACTGCCTCCCCTCAGATGGTGCAATTTGAAGTAAATAAAAATCTGTAATTTTTAAAGTGTAATGATGACTGTTGTAAAAACCTATCTCGTCCTTTAGGGAAGGAAATCTGCTGTCCTTACCTGGTCTAGCCTGCATGTGACTCCTGACCACAGCAATGTAGCTGATTGACTTTTCATTGCTCTCTCATGGGCAATTGGGGATGAACGATAAATGCTGGTCCAGACAGAGATGCCCACATTCCATCAAAGCAAATGAATAAAAAGATTATACACCAAAAGAATGGCACAAAGATAGGCAGGAACAAAAGTTGTGAAGAGTACATAAGGAGCCTATGAAAAGATGCATTTATTTATTTATTAGACACAAGTAAGGCTTACATTAACACTGCAATGAAGTTGCTGTGGAATTCCCCTAGTCACCACAGTCCGGTGCCTGTTCAAGTCAATGCACCTAACAAGCACGCCTTGTTATATAAACTCATGCAGACACAGGGAGGAGGTGCAAACTCCACACAGACAGTGATCCAAGCCAGGAATCAAACCTAGAATCCTGGTGCTGTGAGACAGCAGTGCTAACCACTGTGCCACCGCGTCACCCCAAATAGGTTAAGTGAGTGGAGTATAATTTGGGGAAAATATGAAATTGTCCATTTTGACAGGAAGAATAAAGAAGAAGTATACTATCTAAATGGCAAGAGATTGCAGAGCTCTGATGTGCAGAGGGATTTGGGTGTCCCCAATGTATGAAGTACAAAAGGTTACTTTGCAAGTATAGCAAGTGATTAGGAAAGCTAATCGGATATTATCATTTATTGTAAGGAGATTTGAATATAAAAATGGGGAGGTTATGCTCCAGTTACACAGAACATTTGTGAGAACACATTTTTTGATTTGATTTATTATTGTCACATGTATTAGCAGTTCACAGATGTGTTACTAAACTGATATCTGGAAGAGGTGGATTGTCTTATGAAGAAAGGCTGGACAGGCTAGCTTTGCACCGGTTGGAGTTTGAAAGAATAAGAAGCAACTTGATTGAGACACAGAAGATTCTGATGGGTTTTGAGTGGATGGTTGTGGAGAAGACGCTTCCTCCTTTTGGACAACATGGAACTAGGAGGTCACTTAGGGAAAATATGGGGTTGGCCATTTAAATCCAAGATAATGCAAACATTTTTCACTTAGAGGGTGGAACTCTTTGGAATTGTCTTCCTGAAAAGGTTGCGGGAGCAGAATGTTTGAATATTTTTAAGGCAGAGGTGGATAGATTTTTGGGAAGTAATGGCATAAGTTTTCAAGGGCTGATGGGATGCAGATGTGAGATTTATCAGATCAGTCACCATCTTATGAAATTGCAGAGCTGAATGATCGATCCCTGCTCCCTGTTCATATGTTCATAACCCTCATCATCCATCTCAGTTGCCTCATCAAAAAGCTCTAGCAAGTTACTTAAATATGATTTGCCTTTAACAAATCTGTGCTGGTTTCCTTAAGTAACCTAGATTTGCACAAGTGCCCATCATTTTGTCCCAAATGATTTTGTCTAGACGCTTCCCAACCACTGAAGTTAAACTGGGTGATTTTATAAAGCCATCCTTTGATCTATTTATTGTCTGAGCAAAGTGAGCACACTCATAATATTTGTAAAAACACCATGATTCCTTTTCAGGAAGCAGATACCCGAACAGGGTGGAACTGCACTCTGAAAATCATTGCTTGAATTAAAACACTCTATAATCTGCCAGGTTACTTACATCACGTTGGGATTTGTTTCATTCAAAGTCAACAGATGTTGTTGTTCTTCTTGTTTAAACCCATTCATCAACTCAAACTTTATATATGGGTAATCTATCTATCTAATCAATCTATAGATTTGAATGACACAAACAGATGAGGACTAGGTACCTCCATTAGTAACTCATTATACTGGGAGGGAGGAAGGGGTTAATTTATTCACAACACAGATTGGACAAATTGATTTCGTAGAATCATAGAATCCTAAATGCAAAAGGAGGCTATTCGGCCCATCGAGTCTGCACCAACTACAATCCCACCAGGACCAATCTTTATAACCCATGCATTTACCTAGATAATCCCCTGACACTAAGGGGCAATTTAGCACGGCCAATGCATCTAACCCGCACATCTTCAGATGTGTTGTATAAACTTAATCTGGGCTATATTTTTTATTATTTAATTATGAATTGTGGATCTTTCACTGGTGAAGAAGTGTCCTCTTATTAACCTATATCTTCCATTGACCAACATTGGGAGCATGAGTTTAAGAAATGATTTATAAAACCATAAGATATAGGAGAAGAATTAGACCATTCAGCCCGTTCAGTCTGCTCCACTATTCAATCATGGCTGATAAGTTTCACAATACCTTGATCCCATTTTGTTCCCATAACCTTTGATCCTCTTACCAATCAAGAACCGATCTATCTCTGTCTTAAATACACCCGATAATCTGGCCTCCACAATCTTCTATGGCACCGAATTCCATAGATTCTCCACCCTCTTGCTAAAGAAATTCCTCCTTTTCTCGGTCCTTTACTGAGGCTGTGCCCTCGGATCCTCTTCTCGCTTACTAATGGAAATATCTTCCCCATATCCACTCCACTCAGGCCTTTCAGTATACTGTCAGTTTCAATGAGATCCTCCCCTCATCCTTCTGAACTCCATTGAGTACAGACTCAGAGTAAATATACTTTGCCTTTGAGAAACCCCACTTGTGCCAATTTTGGAAGGACCACTAACGCCTTTTCATAAGTTAAACTTTCTTCTTTGAGTGAGCAGCCACCTGCCGTGTCAGGCACAGTTCTTCCAAGACACTGCGAAAGATGTTTAGGGCTGTAATTATCATAACTGTGCAACTATTAAAATGTCATTAGTACAGTAAGAGTGCAATAACAGCACATTGATTTTAAAGAGCCCAATTATTCACCAAAGTTTTCGCAACAACAGAGGCTTGTGTGAGATGATGGAGCAGGATTCTCGTGGGCCAAAGGAGATAGGATCAGAGGCAGGTAGGCAGGCGGGTAATTTAGCAAAGGGACTGGGTCTTCTGGCACCGTCCCACCCCATTTCAGGCAAGGCGGGCTCTGGAGTGGAACAACCATCCACCTACCAGCTCAGCAACATCGCATCTGTTTGATGGTGGTCCCCCAGCAGCAGAACTGAGTTAACCAGGGCTCGAGGGAGACATGGAGTTCCACCCACCTCCCCTGTCTATTTGGTTACATCAACACCTTAGGCCACTCTTGGGTGGTCACCTCAGCAACTGTTGCCTTTTGTTTAGTTGAAACATTTAAAGGAAGAATAGGCCGGTCAGTTTAACTTCAGCGGTTGGGAAGCATCTAGACACAATCATTTGGGACAAAATGAGTGGGCACTTGTGCAAATCTAGGTTACTTGAGGAAACCAGCACAGATTTGTTAAAGGCAAATCATATTTAAGTAACTTGCTAGAGCTTTTTGATGAGGACTGGACTCTTTTAAAGTGCGCTTTTACACCAAATTGGAGTTATGGTGCAATGTATGTGAACTTTTGTGAGACGTGATCTCCCCCACTCTCCCCGCCCTCTCCCCTCACCCCACCCACCCCACCCTCTCCACCCTCTCCCCTCACCCTCTCCCCTCACCCCACGATCTCTCATTCCCATGTACTCAGGAGTCAGGTCTCTGGCCAGCTCTTGAGACACGCCAAATTTGCTTTGCATTGGTGTGAAAGTGACAGTGCGACTGGAAGAGAAACTGCTGCAAAACTGAACTCACCACACAGTGCCGCTCTGAAAAAATCAGCATTGTGCAACTGAGGAGAGACAGATCGTACTTCCATTTCATTCCAGAAATGAATTCTCTGTGAAGTATTAAAACAGTTGGTTTAACAAAGACTTCTCGTTATTCTGAACTAACACAATATTTGTCCTGTTGGATTGATTCCCCCTACTGTTAAAAGCTGTAGGGGACACAAGTTCTAACTTTAAGAAATCATACAAATGCTTTATTAATCTGAGCAGTGGAAGAGAACATTCAAATGGCAGATTTAGATATTGTTAGGTTTGATTCAAACTCGCCCTGAGGCCTTTTGTTAACTAATTATAGAAAACAGAAGTCACACATCTTCTTGTCTTGCAGTCTTGATAGCACTGCAGTCATCAACCACTCTGTATTTAATTAGTGTTGATTGTTGTTAGCATGTTCAATAATTATTAATTAGGTTTGGGAAGGGCCTTAACATTCCAGCTGCATGCCTAGAGCAGTGTTGCATAGTTCATGTTTGTGATGAGGACACTGACATTTTGGTGAAGCGAGTGCATTATAAATGGACACCTCAGGGGCATGAGGCAATGAATTTGTCACTGCATCCCAGACAAACCTGGCAGAGTTCACCTGGAAACCCTTCACAAACAATTAAATTCAGTCAGGGGAAGGAATAAATGTTGGAATTCTGAGATAAAAATCCCAAAAGGCTGGAAATAGTTGGCTCACTTTTGAAAGCAAAGGTTTCTGGACTTGATTTACATCGGTCGCATTTACAATCCCCCGCAGGCAGGTTTTGGCCACTTCTCCACTGAACCCACCCCATCCCTGCTACTTCCAGTCCCTTCCATAGCACCTTTCTGGAGTACCCTCCACCACCCGCCCCCCCACCCCACCCCACATTTTCTTCTATCTGGTGATAATGAACATTCGCCAAGTCCGCCAGCTTCTTCCAATCACCTAGTAACAGTTGTGATAGCCCAGGGCCAATTTGTGAGTGGCACAGTAGCACAGTAGTTAGCACTGCTGCCTCACGGTGCCAGGGACCCTGTCGATTCCCAGCTTGGGTCACTGCCTTTGTGAAGTCTGCACATTCTCCTCATGTCTGCGTGTGTTTTCTCCGGGTCCTCCAGTTTTCTCCCACCGTCTGAAAGATGTGCTGGTTCGGTGTGTTGTTAATTTCTCCCTCAGTGTACTTGAATGGGTGCTGGAGTGTGGCAACTAGGGGATTTTCACAGTAACTTCATTGCAGTGTTAATGTCCGCCTACTTGTGACACCAATAAATAAATTTCAGCATCACTGGGTCAATTTCCAATTCACCTTTCCACATTCCCTGGAGCAAGACCATTGAGTTTCAAATGGGAATGGAGAATGTTGGTCATGGAAGTGGCATTTCCAATTCACACAATGCCTCATTTCAGAGCTGACGGTTCACGATGAACTCTGCCTCTGTGGGAGCTGCAACTCACAGCTCTAAATTTACAGTCAGATTATCCAACCTCAGACAGCCATTAACAGTAACATAAGAACTAGGGGTAGGAGTAGGTCACTTGATTCCTCGAGCCTGCTCTGCCATTCAATAAGATCGTGGCTGATCTTAGCACTTCCATTCGCATTGTATCTTGTCCAATTGGAACGCCTCAGAATACTTTACAGAGCGGGTGGTTTATGAAGTACAGAGACTGCCATTCTGTGCTGACAAACAAACAAGCAATTAGATGGATGATCGTTGAGTCCTTTCCAACATAGAGGCAACAGTTAAAATTCTATTCAGTCAAAAAAAACGAAAAGATCGATGGGATGGAGGGTGTCAGTGAATCCTTTCTTGGTCAAAGAACAAAATGGTGGTTGTGTACTGGTTTTCTGGGTACCTTGCCAGATTTTCCTCCTCACTGACTTTGTATGGGGTTTATAATAGTCAATTGAAGTTGAATTCCATTGGAGTTCTTTTCTGGACACATACATTGTGTATTCTGACTTCTGCTGCAGAGGCTGAGAAAGTACATCAATCATTGGCACAATTTCAGTTGGAGTCAGCATCCCTGGATAGTATTAATGATTCCTGATGGAAAGAATAGGCCAGAATCTCCTGCCTTGCCCATAGCTGAGATTTTTCAGTCCCACTGCAGTGAAATGAGACTTGGCTGAGTACTAAATTTTCCCTTTTCACTGGCAGCAGTGGTGGGGCGTGAATGGAGAATTCCATCTAATATATTATAGAGACTGGGTGAGGGCAGAATCTGTTCCCATACACTGCAAATACTTGCAGTCTGATCTGAAGAATAGCAGCATAGGCAAGATACAACAGCTGATTAATGATTAGCAGTGTGCTCCAACATAAGAACTTCACTGTGAGAGAGGGGAGATAAAGACGGAATATTTGGGAAAAGAGGATATGTGGGATTTTCCAGTCATGCTTGACCTAAGAGCAAAAATATCAGCCTGAAGTCAATGGACCTTTACATGGTCCATGTGTTGCCTGCTATGATTCCCATGAGAGTGGGACGGGAAAATTTTGCCTGAGGTTTTTGGAATTCCCTATTGCACATCAAGCTGAACACAATATGGAGTAAGTGGTTAGCACTGCTGCCTCACAGCGCTGAGGACATGCGTTTGATTCCCAGCTTGGGTCTCTGTCTGAACGGAGACTGCATGTTCCCCCATATCTGTGTGGTTTTCCTCCCACGATCTGAAAGATGTGCTGGTTAGCTGTATTGCCCATGCTAAACTCTCCCTCAGTGTGCCCAAACAGCCGTCGGAGTGTGGCGACTAGAGGATTTTTACAGTAACTTCATTGCAGTGTTAATGTAAGCCTACTTGTGACATTAATAATTAAATAATACATAAATAAAGATGCTGGGCGGATAAACATTTTTCCAATAATTACCCATAATTATGATATCAGAACTGTGGGTGTTCTAAGCATCCAGAGGCAGAATGACCTTTTTTTTATTAACCACTGCTATGATATACTCTTTCAATGTTGCTGCACCAAGCTGATTGGAGATACCTTTGATTCTCTGGGCGTTTCCAAGTCACATCAGTCCCTCCCTACAGTCCATAATTTCAGATTTCTGAATTTGAGAAGCTCTGAGATGTGGGGGCTTCTCAAACACTGTTCTGTCAATTCTAAGCTTATTATAGTGAAGATATAATTGCGAATTCTTGGGTGCACTATTTCTATCTGACGAAGTCTATCATTTGCAAGGTTGCCGTGGTGTCAATGTCAAGCAAATTTTAAAGATATGGATTGAAAAACGCTTTCGTCTGTTGAACAAATGATCACAGCAGAGCTCTCGTGAAATTAACCTCTTATCAGCTCTATAGGGAAGGCCGTGGAAGTTACCTCCCAGGTGATCATGTTGGTTCCAGTCGGGGGAACCACAGTCTGGGGGCGAGGCTGAGTAAGATTTGCACTGTTAGGAAAGGATATTACGCCTGTCCAAGGTGCTTCCTTCGCCAACCACTTCGGCGCACGTCAGAAGTGCTATGCGACAGAAATAATAAACTTTTCTCTCCGCTATACCGTGCCAGTTTGCCTTTTGTTGTGCCTAATGACAGCAATGATGGAATTGTCATGGTTAGGTGCCCACAGTCTCATAACCAAGCTGCTGCTCACTGAATCCAATCTCACACTCCATTGTATGGATATTCTATATATAACCTGCAGCCAAATGAAATGTGAAGGAAAAAAATCAAATCTAATTACACGGCATTGATTTCTCTCCAATTTTGCTTCTAATACACTTTTTGTCTCCTTGATTCTTTTTTCTCCTTGTTTCTCCCCCACCCCATCTGCCTCTTTGAAAATGACTTGTGATACCGCTATACCTAGATTAAACCACAGTAAGAGACAATAAGGTGCAGAATTATTTTTAACATAGAGAGAGAGGGAGAGAGAGAGAGAGAGAGAGAGGTACAGTACAAAGTACAAACAAAATGTGGTCTGCATCTGAGGAACAGGTAGGACCTGGCTTTATATTTCCCTTAGTTTTAACTTGTACCTGCAAGCAATCTTGGTGCGGTCTTATTCTGGCATTCTGACCAAAGGGAAATAGCATTAAGTAGGCCTCATCCTCTTTTGTTGAGGTGTGTAATTGATCAGTGGAGAGTGTTTAGAGGGAATTGTTTGTTTTCATCTGTGGATTGCTGTTGTATAGACTGCCAAATCTAAGTGCACCAGGTACAGGAAGAATGGGGAGATGCTTGTTCTAGCTAAGACGAAGGCAGGATCCTGGCAACTAAAATTGATACATTAATAGTGTGAAGGTCAGTAAATTGTTGTTTTTGAAGTGCTTGTGCATGTGTAAGATATGTCATCATGATGCTGCTCCGGATTCAATGGCAAATGTGTTTGCTAACGGTCTGGCTACAATGTTTTTGTACCTCGCAATATAAGTAAAGTTAGTTTTTGTATTTTTATGGCTCAGAAGTAGATATTCAATGAGGAGAATGGAAGCTACATTCAGAATATTTTCTACCTGATTTACGCTTGGTTCACAAGCAAGACTTGGGACCCACTGATGTCCGAAAATGCTTTAGTGTGCTGCCTCAAAACATTTTAAATTGTTGGCACCAACACTGTTTATAGTGTCCACAAGCGAATTACGGTCCACACAGATCATATATGTTACCCGTCAGAAAATAAGAGGCTTCAGCACTACCAAGTCAAGGAATCACTCGATTTACAGTGAGGATGAATTGATTTGTGTAGAACTTGCGTGCAAAATATGAACCATTAAAAGTTGGATGGATGCATTTTCTTGTCGGTTGGGGAAACTGGTTCCTGTGCACTGGAATCCTGTTAGAATCCCGCAGGCAACATCTGTAGGATTTTACAGTCTATTGTGATACATGCCACAAACTAGAAGTACAACTGAATTGCTATAAGGTTGTATGCAGCAGCATAAGAGTCTGAAATGTGATTAACCATATGCACAGGCTATATTGTTGCTTTGTAATGCAATCTATTATATTTTTAGTTCCTAGGTTTAATACCAGACTGGTTTTCGCTTTTCTTCCCCCAACTACCTCCCCCCCCCCGCCCCCCACCCCTGTACTCATGCAGTTGCAGTTCAGAAATGACTGCATTCTGCTGGATTATTCATTATTCATTCTTGGACTTCTCTGCTGATTTGAAAAGCAGTGTACTGTGACCAAAAATCTTTTTTTTTATCTTCCTTCCACTATTGTGATTAGTACTCCAGGTCATGTGCTTAGGGGCCTATAGTAATTTCCAACTGGGAATGGATATCAGACTAGATTCCACAAAATGCTTGAAAATAAAGGATTATTTTGTGTGTGTGTGTGTGTGTGTGTGTGTGTGTATGGTGGGGGAGGGCAGCTGCCTTGGTTATGAGTTCCCCTGCTTAAAAATCGAGCAAGTTAAATCAGGACGGCAGCCAAAACAATATAGTTTTGTGCTTTGCAAGTAGGAAGTTGTCCACGATAGCTACCAGATCAATAATTAATCCGGTCAGACACCCCATTCACCTTTACAGTGTACATTACTCTTTACGGAGGGAGCAATCTTGACTGACCAGTTGGGGGTGGGCACACAAAAAAATACAGCAGTGAAGATCAGAGGGGGACAATGTCTTCTTCATGGTAGGATTGACAGATTTAGTTAGCTCCCCGGGTGTACCTTCCCTGAGTTGTGTTGTAAACTGTGAATGTCTGAAAGTATTTCCTTAGAAAGAAAATGACTTTGGAGCCACTTTCCGCTTCTCTGACTGACCAACTTCAAGCCGGCTTTGGGGATTCATTTTCCAACAATGATACATCAATGGGAGATGTTGGGGAAACTCTTCAAATTAAGTATTTGGCAGGTTATTGTTGCAGGTGTTAAGAGTTGTTGTACACATTAATATTCTCGCATGCAATTTTTTTCAGTGGCTTGAAGTGCCGTTAAAATGCTGTCTCTGCTGTACTCAAAATGGCACATTTAGTTTTTTTAAATGGCAGGTCATGCAGTGAATTTTCTAATTGCAATTTTTGGTTTGAGAGCTTTCCAGCTTGTCGTCCCAGTTTCCTTGATTCTTGTACTGTTTCCCGTACAATTACATCCCACTGTAAAATAATGAGCTGACACTCCTTGTCACTTGCTAGTTAATCTCCTGCGGTGTTCCTCGCAGTAAGCTGAATGATACTTTTGTTCTGTCAGGACAAGGCTTTATAAGGACAGGAGCTGTAACTCCACGTGTGTGATTCTGCTGCAAAAGTGACACAACTGTCCTTTCTGAGGTTTCCGAGTTTACTTAGGACGAGGTCAGTCAGAGTTTAATTGCAGCCTGTTGAAGGATGTTTGCAGGTCGCTAGGTTTTTCCAACGTTTGAGATTCAGGATGAAATGCCTATTTTTCCCTTCTGTTTTGTTTTAAAATTATTTTGCATCTGTAACAGCCTGTGGCATCTGGAAAGTAATGTCTGGATGCATTAGACATGTCATTTTTAATGCACTATATTACAGATGGTAGATGTATATCATTGCTTAATTAGCATTCAACATACCTCCAGCTTTCTTTCCAGCTCTCTGTGTTCCTGAAGATGCTGATTCTCACTCAAGATACAAGTTCCAAATACACTTCACATATTCTTTGCCACTATTTAATTCATTCAAATAGACCATTTTTTATTGTGAACCTATTTGGACATTTTGCCATGAAGACTCTTGCATTCAAGCTGAATCCTGTTCTCACAGGTGCCCATGAGCACATGCACATTCCAACAGGGCCACAACTGGGACACAGAATGATAGCTTTATTTTGCCCCTCTGCCCCTTGACAATCTGAAAGACGTACTGGTTAAGTGCATTGGCCATGTTAAAATCTCCCACTGTGTACCCAAACAGGGGTCAGAATGTGACGACTAAGGGATTTTCACAGTAACCTCGTTGCAGTGTTAATGTGAGCCTACTTGTGATTAATAAATAAACTTTAAGTACAGACCAGACCAAGAATGGGGACCTTCAACTGTTTGAGATCAACTTATTCAATGCTGATTCATATGACACCAGGATCCTTCTGGATTCAATTCCTCCATTAAGACATTTGGAGAACTCATGTGATTATCTCTTTAGCCCACCAAAAAACTCCTGCAAGATGTCGGTACTCAAGTCTTCTACAAGCTCTCAGCGACCCAACTTATACTGCGCCAATAGAATTGATGGTCACCTGTCATTATGCCAACGGTTCAGTTTTTGTTAATGCGAGTAAGAAAAACGAGTCAGATGTGGGTTGTCCCATCTCTGTTCACCTGATGATTGACATCATATAAGGCCACAACCTTCCCAGATAGGGAAGCATGTTTATTAATAAAAATAATGGGAGGAAAATTAATTCTGCAGTGACTTAACAAATGCCATTTGGAATGGAATATAAACAAATGCTGGAAAAACTCAGCAAATCTGGCAGCATCTGTGGAGCGAGAAACAGAGTTGATGTTTTGAACCTGTACATACAGACTCAAAATGCTAACTCTGGTTTTTCTCTACAGATACTGCCAGAAAGCAGGAGCATTTTGAAAATGAAAAAAATTAAATAGTAAAAAATTGAAGTGGTGTTGAAGTCACTTTCTAAATGAGACATCTGTCCACATGGAAGCCAACCTTTCCTATCTGCACCAAAATTCTAGAGAGACTTTGGAGGAATTCTAAGCAATGATATCTTTCATTTCAAATACCTTGAAGGAGTTAACATTTCAGGACCAATGTATCTCTTTTTCAGAACCAATTTGGAATGGGTTCAGTGGAAGGATAATTAGTCCTACAAATTCTACTTGCTAGTTAACCACTCAAATTTGTTTCAATAAAATTTCCTCTGCCACAGTGGAATCAGGGTGCATCTTTGATGTATCTTCAACAATGGGATAGACAGATTTTTAATCAGAGAGGGAATCAGGGGTTATAGTGATAAAGTGGGTAAGTGGATTACAGTATCTGGTCAGTCATGATCTTATTGAATGGCAGAGCAGACTCAATGGGCTGAATGGCCTATTTCTGCTACTAAATCTCATGGTCTTATTATGGTCTTGTGGGATTCCTAGCTTTCTAGAGATTGGTTCTTATTTTGCTGTTCTTGAAACCCTTCTTGGCAACACAGCTGTCGACAGCTAGTAACATCTATATAGTAATGGCAGAAGTAGTAGATGTTACTAGCTGTCGACAGCTAGGTAGGAATAAAGGTGTGCAAAAGAAGTTCTGAAGGTGCACCTCTTTCCTCTTGCTGCTATTTCCTCTTCTTCCCATCAATAAGTTAGCTTGTTCTCACTCGGTACTCTACAGGCTTTGACTGGCAACTTATCAGCTGGGAACAGCTCAACTTCAGAGTGGAGTTAGAAGCCACAGTGATCCAAGGTAAAAATGGAGCTGAAAATAATGAATGTACCTTGTCAATACGCCTAAATAATATAATTAACCATTCCTGTTTTTGAGCAGTTGCCAGACAATAAGCAGTTTGTCATGAACTGCTGTGAGGTGCTTAGCTGCCAATCATTTTAATTGTAATTTCAACATGTGCTGCGTTCATTGTGAATACTTCAAGTCATTCACATGTTTTACAGTGCAGTTGTTCATTTCTCCAGGATAGCTGTTTTTCCTTGGGAGTTTTTCTTTGCAGCCTTAGCTTTTGGAGTTTTCCACCACAAATGAGTACTTTGCATCCCCCACAAACTCAGCCGCGTGACAAAAGGGTGTGGAGTGAATATGAATGGTAGAGATGGCATGAGAATAAGATAGTGCGCTGCCATGAAGTCTGGACCCAAAATTGTTACCTTATCAGATAATATTCCAGAAGTTCTAGGAGCTGGTGAGACACCGGCTGCAGTTCCAACCTGAAAAATCTCCTGGGATGAATTTGGCCTGGGCTTATTTTTGAGGCCAGCCTCACCACGTGTTAACTAAGAGGCCCATGGATTTCTGGAACTAATCTTCGAGTCTTATGTATGTATTTGGGGCAAGCTGCCTGCTGCCACTGATAATTGTACCTCCACACAATGAAATGAATCAACATTAACATGAATGTTGAACTTTCAAGACAGTTATATTTTGAAATGGACCTTTAAATCAAAGTAAAATATAGAATCCAAGATAAAGGCCATCAGTTGGAAACATGCGCGTGTGATCCAGTTCCCAAGGGGAAAGGAACTCAAATCAAAAACTCATTGAAGTGTTGGGTGCCAATTTTAGCACCTTTTCATTGTATGTAACAGAAAAAGGACAGCTGCTGTTGATGATGCTGAAGGATAAAGATGATACTGCTGTATGCAAGCAGATGGAGTGTTTTGTGCCCCAAGCAGGATGCTGGTGAGAGTTTTCTTTCTGTTCAAAAGGAAACAGGACAGATGGAGGTCTTGAAGTTTTAAGCAATGCAGAGTTGCCAAAGTGTGCCTCGCTGGTGGGAAAACCTAGGCTGAATGAAATGTTTCCAATTCAATTCCACTTCTCTTCTCGCACTTAGTGGTGTACTAAGGCAAACATTCACATATTTTCATAGTTAGTAATTCCTAGTGGCTAGTCTGTCACCAGGGGCTTACAGCTTGAGGAGTGCCACTCCACATCCAGTATAGCTGACCAGGAGTCTCTTTCACTCTTATCGCCAGCCATTGACATGTTGGAAACATTTGCATTTGACAAGCTCAACCTGATTATGAATGCATCTTCCTTGTCCATCAAGCCTGAGGTGGGACTTGAACCCAGAGCTTCTGATTCAGAGATACTGACACTACCATTGCACCACAAGCCCGCATGTGGAATGGTTGTTGAAAGATATTTTATGTGGTGGAGAAAATTGAGTCTGTTGGTGAGTTGGGAGTGATTATGTGAGTGAAACATGGCGCACAGTAAAAAGGATTTCATTAGACATATTTCTGTTGCTTTGGTTAATTAATGTAACACTTACCCTTGTTTTTTAATGTATTAATAGCCTGTTAATTATTATTTCATCTATGTTAGCTTTAGTGTTTTTATTATAGTAGAAATCTTTAAGAGTGAAATCTTTTCATTAGGTTCTTTTTGTTGGTTGCTCGGGATTGTAACAGTATTGGGAATTCTTGGGTTATTCCTGCGAAAGGCAGAATTTTAGGGGAGGAAAGAAGTGAGGTCCTATCTTGGCCCTTTGAGTGGGAAAAGAACTCTTGCTCCATTTTTACCCACAAAAAAGATTTAAAAATGGTTATGAAACTTGCCTCTCATTGTTGGCCATGTTTGTCTGAATGATTTTACCCATTTATAATGTGGCACTGATTTGCCATCTTATAACTATTGTAAAAGGTGTGAATTCATTACTTACCCTAAGACCTGTATCACACTGCATGTGCTTCTGTGGCACTATGCTCAGTGATCACGGTGCTGAGATGTAGAGGTTTTGTGACATTTGAGTTGTGATCACTGGAATTATTAAATATAATGTTGTAAAAAAATGATGCTATTTTAAAGAGGGAAGAAATTCCAAGGCAGCAAAGTAAGGAATCCCTAACAACAACTGAAATATACAATGACGATTCCACCAATACTAGACTAAAATACCATGGATGCTGGAAATCTAAAATAAGAAACGGAAAAAACTGGAAATACTTGGCAGGCCAGATAGCATCTGAAACAGTTAGTGTTTCAGCATATTGAACTTGCATCAGAACCGATCTGCTGAGTATTTCCATTACTTTCTGTTTTCATTTTTCAATTCTGCTCCGATGATCAACGACAATAACATTTGCATTGTTACAATATTTTTACATACTGTCTCAATTCCTTTCATGGATTGAATTACAATAGAACCCTTGGGTGGCAATAGTGGTTACAACTACTGCCTCACGGCACCAGATTCGGTTTCCAGGTTGGGTCATTGTCTGTGTAGAGTTTGCATGTTCTCCCCGTGTCTGCATGAGTTTCCCCCAGGTGCTCCGGTTTCCTCTCACAGTCCAAAGATTTACAGGTTAGGTTGATTGGTTATGCTAAATTTCCCCTTAGTGTTAGGGGGAACTAGCAGGGTAAAATATATGGTATTATGGGGATAGGGCCTGGGTGGAATTGTTGTCGGAGCAGGCTTGATGGGCTGAATGGCCTCTTTCTGCACTGTCGGGATTCTACGAATCTACGATATGATTCTATAAAGTACACTGGCTGTTGCAAATGTGACAATTATTCTGCATCAGTGACATCCTCTAAACTATGATGAGATGAATGACTTCTTAATCTGTTTTTATTTTGGTGCTACTGATTGAGAAAGGGATGTTGGTAAGGACACTGTTGGAACAATAACAGTACTTTTGGTGTAGGAGCTTAAGGGGAGAATAGATATTCTTCCAAATTCTGGGAAACAACAACACTGTGGATTATGGATCTCAAAACGAGTTATCACAATTAGGAAGCCCGTTGAGGAGAAGTGAACAGGAGCTAATTTACTGCACCATAACTAACTTTGTAGTTGAATCTCCACATTCTGCAGTGAAGCTTTATATTGGGTTTCACCTAAACGTAAAAACAATAGGATGAAAGGTTTAAACAAAAGTTGACAAAGATTTCCTTAAATCTTTAGGACCAGATTATTGCTATGCCAATTTTCTTCCCAACCTTGACCTTGGCTATTGTTGAGGTTGCTGTTAGTACATAGAATAGAATCCCGACATTGCAGATGGAGGCCATTTGGCCCATCGGGTCTTCGCCCACCCAGGCCCTACTCCCATAACCCCACATGTTTATCCTGCTAATCCCCCTGATATTAGGATCAATATAGCATGGCCAAACTAACCCACAAATCTTTGGAATGTGGGAGAAAACAGGAGCGCTCAGAGGAAATCCACGCAGACACGGGAAGAATGTGCAAACCCTACACAGACAGTAATGGAGGCTGGAATTGAACCTGGGTTCTTGGCGCTGTAAGGCAGCAATGCTAACCACTGTGTCACCATTGCTCTGTTCTATTCTATCACAGTGGCTATTCTTCATATTTGACTCTCAGCCTGTTGACAGGCTGTTCTACTGGAGACAGCATCACAGTTGAATCTAACATCCGTATCCATATGCTTTCCAATAGGGCTGCAGTGTACTGATCAGACTGAAAGTCAGGGCTGACTATCTACTCCCGACACTCAGAGCACTGAGGACATTGGTGCATTCCTACCTTTAATCAGGTTGTGATCACAGCACAGTCTGGGGAATTCAATCCTGGAATCTTCCACTTGTATGACACCATTACTTTTACATAAGAACTAGGAGCAGGAGGAGGCAATTCAGTCCCCTGAGCCTGGTCCACCATTCAGTATGATCATGGCAGATCTCATCTCGGCCTCTCCACCTTCCTGTCCACTCTCTATCATCCTTTATTAATTCAAAACATATCCATCTCCTCAAATTTGTTTAGTTTTCCAGCACTCTGGGATAGACAATTCCACAGATTCATGATCCTTCAAGGGAAGTAATTCCTCCTCATTTTTGTTTTAAATCTGCCACCCATTACCCTAAGACTATGGCCTCTCATTCTAGAATTTCCAACAAGCGGAAATATCCACTCTACATCTACTCTGTCAATACTTTTTATCATCATATATACCTCAATTAGATCTCCTCTCATTCTTTTAAATTCCAGCCTGTATAGGCCTAAACTGTTCAAACTTCCTTCGTAAGCAAATCCTTCATCTCTGGAATCAATCTGATGAATCTTCTCTGAACCACCTCCAATGCACTTACATCTTTTCAGAAGTAAGGGGACTAAAACTTCACAGTATTCCAGATGTGGTCTCACCAATTCTGTACACAGTTGCAACAGCACCTCGCTATTTTTATACTCTATTCCATTAGCAATGAATGCCAACATTTAATTTGCCTTACATAATTTAAAACATTATTTTACTACATTCTTAAAGTGACAAAATCAACGTGCAGAATGAAGCTGTCAAACGGGAAACCATCCCCTTGCCTGCTCCAAAAACCAAATTCAAACTGAATCCAATTCTTGGTCCCTGTAAGAGAGACAATCAATATCAAAGCTAACAAGATAAGGCATTGCATCCCATCTTGGGCTTGATCTGACATTGATCATAGCCAAAGACCGAGAAGCGATGATCTACTACACCTAGTTACTGTGATTCGTGCATGAGGATACCCAGATCCCTCTGCACGGAAGCATTTTCAAGTTTCTCGCTATTTAAATAATAAGTTGCGTTTCTATTTCTTTGACCAAAATGGATAACCTCACACTTATCGACGTAAAATGCCATCTGCCAAATTTTGGCCCACTCACCTAACCTATTCACGTCCATTTGTAAATTTATTTGCTCATTCCAAACCGCTTTCTCACCTATTATAATGTCATCTGCAAATCTGGCTATAACACAGTCTATCCCTGCATCCAAATCAATAATATAGCTTGGGGCCTGAGCACCAGACCCTGTGGCACCCCACTTATTACAGTCATTATCCCCACTCTCTGCTTTTCTGTTTGTTAGCCAATCCTCTACCCAATTAATATATTGCCCTGGTGAGATCTTATCTTGTGCATTAATCTTTTGTGTGGCACCTTATCAAATGCCTTCTGGAAGTCCAGATATACATCTACAGGATCCGCATTATCCACTTTGCTCGTTATATTTTCAAAGAACTTGAGCGAATCAAACATGATTTACCCAACATAAAACCATGCTGACTCTGGTAGGTTGCATTCGGCTTTTCAAATGTCCATATGTCCTGTTACTATTTCCTCAGTAATTGATTCCAATGGAGCAGAGAGTAATGACTTCAAAGTCCAGAAAAATGACTGTCTTGCCTGGTACACTCCACTTAACTGCGAATCTGAAGATCGGCATTGCTCACTCACAGGTAGCTTCATTAAGAAGGCCAACTTAATTCTGGCTTTTCAGTGTAAATGCACGATGGGAAAATACACGCACAAAGGCTTTTTGGTGCCTGCCATCAGGAAGCTCGGCTCACCGTTAAAGCTCTGAGAACTCCATTTCAAACTTCAGATTTTTGGGCCTTCCACGCAATTCCGTTCCCCCCTGCACCTCCCTGCTCCCAGCAGCAGCAGAGAAAGCTGCCTTTCATCTCAGATTGCATTTCTGCCCAACAGCATTATATTAGACTCTAGCAATAGGAGTATATATACACACACAGCAGCTGGACTGGAAGCTATAAAAGGAAGCTTGCAGTGATTCACTGCTCTTTACATACATATTGATTTTAGTCCCATAACTGCTACAAATCTTGATTTGTTTGCTTAGAAATTGCTTAGGCTTCCATGCCAGCCACAAGGTTGATGGTGATAACTTATCACTTATGCTTTCCTCAGGACCGGATTCAATCCCGGCCACAAAGACCCAAAAGCACAAGGGCAGTTGATCTATAATATGAATAAATCCCTCTCCAGTCAATGAGAACACTAATTTATGCATTACAAGAAATCTGGGATTTTCAAATGTTTCTCCTGAAGATTAGCACTTCTCATCATACATAGGTGAACACTTTTTTCTTTTATTTAGACAGGAGGTGGTCAAAAAAGAGATCATATTGATTATGACATAAGGTTTGAAACAGAATTATGAAATTGCAGAGGAAAATTTAAGGTCAGTTTCCCATGGTACTGCCCATGGAAGGGACAAGGTCAAGGCAGTGAATGGGTCAAGAAGGGTTTCGGAGCAGGGGAGATAAGACAGGGGTAAGTAAATGGGGAGGGATAAAGAGGCAGATGGGAGGGAGAATGGGGAAAGCAAACACATAAAGAGATGAGCAAAAGAAGTTCAAGAGGGGAAAAAGGGAGTATGTCAGGGAAATGGAGAAAGAGAGAGGAAGAAGAGGACAGTAAAAGAGAAAACAGGGTCGGGAGGAGAGGAATGGTGAGGAGGGAAATGGATGGAAGAGAAAGAGAATAGATGAAGAAGGAAAGAGAGTAAGAGGAGGAGAAGGAGAGCAGAGGTTGGGGAGAGGGCAATGAATGATGTTGGATGCCTTTGTGGTAGAAGTGAGTGAGCTATAAGACTGAAAAGTCTCTGACACGGGCAGGGGTGACCATGAACAGCTAAATGGTAAAAGCAGGGCAATTTGAAATATTTTTTTGGGAGGAAACAGATAGTAGTGTAAGTTTATACATCTAAGTCAGTGGTTGCATGCGGTACATTTTGGGTACAGTGATCTGTGCAGGAGTTAAGCGAGAGAAATCACTATTGAGTAGTGGAGTCAAGCATGCCTGACCTGTTCCTTGAGAGTTTCATGGGGTTTTAATTAAAGGTGAGATTCAAAGTTAATGATGCAGTGTTGGTTAGAGCACTCGCGCCGGTGTGATGCAACAAATAGGCTGCTATCTTCAAAGTAAATGCTGAATTGGCAAGAAAAAGAAAAGCTGTGATCCTAAATACCCTTCTCCCTCCAAGCTGTGTATCATATGTCAAGCAAACCATTCCATATGGGAAGAAAAGGGGAGTTCAAAACCAGTACAGCAAAGCTGTCACAACATGTTGGTGGAGCCCCATTGTATCTAATGGATCAAGGGACCTACTAACAGACACATTACCTAAAGCATGCCCTCTCACCTTTGATTTTGTTACACAGTCCTATCATCAACATCTTCTGCCTGAACTTGTACATCTACTACGAGTTTTAATAACACCCCTCATGCTTCTTAAGATCTATAACAAGCTCATGAATTGATAAGTCAAGGATTGATATTTATATATTGTCCACTTTATAATTTATGCTCATTTATTGTGCTTCCTTCATTTGTCACGTTTCACCCATTGCATGTAGAAATGATTTAATGTGAATCTTTGGAATTCTCTACTATAGATAAAGTTAAGGAAAAGTTCATTTATTAGTCACAAGTAAGACTTACATTAGCACTGCAATGAAGTTGTTGTGAAATTCCCCTAGTCACCACACTCTGGCATCTGTTCAGCTCAACGCACCTAACTGGTGCATCTTTCAGATTGCGTGAGGAAGCCACAACACCTGGAGGAAACCCATGCAGACGTGGGGAGAATGTGTGCAAATTCTGCACAGACAGTGACCCAAGCCAGGAATCGAACCCGGGCCCCTGGCGCTGTGAGGCAGCAGTGCTAACCATCGTGCCATTT
Organism: Sphyrna mokarran; assembly: GCA_024679065.1. NCBI lineage: Eukaryota > Metazoa > Chordata > Chondrichthyes > Carcharhiniformes > Carcharhinidae > Sphyrna > Sphyrna mokarran. Next base: position 22,296,599 of record JAGIQG010000022.1, on the reverse strand, counting down.
CATACATGTGGATGCCTTATCATTGAATATGTTTAAGGCTGAAGTTGAAAGGTTTTTGTATGCCAAGATAAGGGAGCCAGTAGGAATGAGGAATTGAGGGAGATAATCAACAATGATTGTTGTGAATGGCGGAGCACTCTTGGCAGGCTGCGCAGCGTACCCCAGCTTCCTATTTCTCATGCTTCGCTGGTCACAGGCAACCTTGTTTCAGTGAGGCTATAGTCTGTGAGGAATAATGTCTTACCATTTACAGCTGAAATACGCTGACCACTTTATATATTGATGCAATGTGCTACAGCTGTGGAAGTGACTTTCTATTGAGGCTGTACATGGTTTTCAATGTTTTTGAGATCTAAATGTAAAAAAGAATATCCAGAGTACATGTACAGTTGATTGAAATATAAGGTGGCTTAATCTACGCACAGCAAGCCTTAGTAGAAGGCACAAGCTGAAAGTGCCAAAATAGCAAAAACAACAGAAAGCTGAAGAAAGATGAGTAATAAATTTGGCCAACCTACTGTTTAGAGAAATTAGTATTACACAAATTGGATCCAGATGGGGCGTGAGAAATGATAACTTAATTGCTGCACTAAAAATATCTTAAGAAAGCATTCGTAACAGAAAACAAAGATTAATTATTTTAAACTACATAATTAGCTACCATTTTATAAACCACCAACTGACTTTCATCTTATTAAATAAAGGCTGCTTTGGTTATTGAGGTTTTTTTTGTATGTTTTTTTTTCTCTTCTGCTAAACAGAACATAGCTGTAAAAGAATCATAGAATCCCAACAGTGCAGAAAGAGGCCATTTGGCACATCAAGTCTGCGCCGACAATAATTCCATCCAGGCCCTGTTCCCCGTAACCCCACATATTTACCCTGCTAAATCCCCTGATACTAAAAAGCAGTTTAGCATGGCCAATCAACCTAACCCGCACAGCTTTGGAATATGGGAGGAAACCAGAGCATCTAGAAGAAAGTGCTGCAGACATGAGGAGATCGAGTAAACTTGGGCAAACAGTTATCCAAGACTGGAATTGGACCCAAGTCTCTGGCACTCTGCATCAGCAGTGTTAAACACTGTGCCATCAGTGCTTGGAGAGAAACAGAAAATACTCAAAATCCTAAACTGGTGAAATGTCATCAACCTGAAATATTAACCGTCACTATAGCTGTTGCCCAATTTGTTGAGCATTTCTGGCAGGTTCTATTCATGCTTCAGATTTTCAGCATCTGCAGTATTTTGCGTTGGCTGTAGGAATTAAAATGACAGAATTGTAGAGTGGTGACAGTACAGAAGGAAGCTATCAGTCCATCTTACAAGAGTGAGGAAGGGCTCGCAGTTTAGTAAGTACCATTTCAGCATCCTCTATCCAGGAATCCAGCATTCTTTCTCTTCAGTTGCTTTGGCAAGCCATGATCTGCTTTCAATTGAGGTCACAGCCACTTGTTCGTATAAAAAAAGATTCTCCACTTTGGTTAAGCAACTGAAGAGTACTTACTTATTCCAAAAATGTAAATATAATGGATTTCTTGCAATTGTTGTTATTTAGAGGCAGCATGGTGGCACAGTTGTTAGCACTGCTGCCTCACAGTGCCAGGGAACCAGGTTCGATTCTTGGCTTGGGTCACTGTCTGTGTGGAGTCTGCACATTCTCCTCATGTTGGTGTGGGTTTCCTCCGGATGCTCCAGTTTCTCCCCTCAGTCCAGATGGGTGGGATACGCAGATTGGCCTGGCTAAATGGCCCCTCATTGCCTTTGATCCTATTGGCAGAGAACAAAGAAAATTACAGCACAAGAACAGGCCCTGTGGCCCTCCAAGCCTGCACCAACCATGCTACCCGACTTAACTAAAATCCCCTATCCTTCCGGGGACCCTATTCCTCTATTCCATCCCAGTCATGTATTTGTCAAGGCATCTTTTAAAAGTCACTATTGTATCTGCTTCCACCACTGTTCCAGGCACCCACCACCGTCTGTATAAAAAATCTGCCTCGTATATCTCCTTTAAACCTTGCCCCTCGCACCTTAAACTTGTGCTGCCTGGTAAATGACTCTTCCATTCTGGGAAAAAGCTTCTGACTATCCACTCTGTCCATGCCTCTCATAATCTTGTAGACTCCTATCAGGCCACCCCTCAAACTCCATCGTTCCAGTGAGAACAAACCAAGTTTCTCCAAATTCTCCTCATAGCTAATGCCCTCTATACCAGGCAACATCCTGATAAATCTTTTCTGTACCCTCTCCAAAGCTTCCACATCCTTCTGATAGTGTGGTGACCAGAATTAAACACTCTATTTCAAGGATGGTCTAAGTAAGGTTCTATAAAGCTGCAACATGACTTGCCAATTTTTAAACTTAATGTCCCGGCCGTTGAAGGCGAGCATACTATATTCCTTGTTGACTGACTTCTCCACCTGCATTGCCACTTTCTGTGACCTGTGTACCTGTTCACCGAGATCTCTTTGCCTATCAATACTTTTTAAGGGTTTTGCCATTTACTGTATATTTCCTTTATACTTCAAATCAGTGAACTTTGGTTATTCCACTCACAGGAATATTTTCTCTCTGTTTCTATGTCCAGACTCCTTATAAATTTGAACACTTATATCAGATCTCTTCTCAATCTCAGTTTTCTCCAATCTATCCAGTTAAGTTTCTCATCCCTGCCGTGAGGGGGGGGAGAGGTTCAGAAATTCTGGCCATTGTTGGGACAGTGCTGAGGGGAGCTTTGCTCTTTATTCTCAGTAATAGAGTCATACACCACAAAAAAGTAACCGTTCAGAACACCATGTCTGTGCCAATCATCAAAAACCAATCTGTACTAATCCCATTTACCAGCACTTGGTCCATAGCCTACTATACGTTTGCAATCTAAATGCTTGTCCAGATGCCTCTTAAATGTTGCAGGAGTACCTGCTTCCACCACCCTCTCAGGCAGTGTGTTCCATATTTCCATCACCCTCTTGGTGAAAAATTTTTTCCTTAGATTCCCTCTAAACCACTTGCCCCTCACCATAAACCTGTGCCCTCTGGTCTTAAGACACCTCTGCCATGAGGAAAAGATTCTTACTATCCACTCTATCTAAGCCATTTCTAGCAGATGCCCCTCAGCTTCCTCTGCTCTAGAGAAAACAAACCGAGCTTATCCAACCTCACCTCGTATCTGAAACTTTTCGACCTAAGCAACATCCCAGAGAAACTCCTCTCCAGTGCATTTACATCCTTCTGATGATGTGGCAATTAAAACTGCACACAATCTGTAGCCTAACCAATGTTTAATGAGGTTGTATCAAGACCTCCCTGCTCCTATATTCTGTGCCCTGGCTAATGAAGGCAAGCATTCTGTATGCCTTCTTCACCACACTGTTTACCCGTGCTGCCACTTTCAGGGATCAACGGACTTCTACCCTAAGGTCCCTTTGTTCCTCAATATTCCCCAGGGATCTATCATTCATTCTTTATTTCCTACACTTATTGGACCTCCCAAACTCATCCAGTTTAAAATTATTCTGCCTGTGCTCTGCCCTATTTACCAGCTGCTCGATATCAGTCTGTAACCGGAGACTATCTTCCTCACTATCAACAACACCAATTTTCATTAACTTGGTCAAAAAAGTTCTAAGTGTTGACATTAGATGCCTCTAGTTTCATTTTTCAACTCCAACTTCTCTCACTCAACTGATACCAAAAAAAAACATAATGAGGCATCTTTCCAATTGCAAAATGTAAAAGCTTTGTTTGGTCTGAGTTGTCAACTCCCATTTGAATACATAAGGAAGTGTGTAGCCTTTGGTTTGACAGATACTCAGCAAGTCTATTTAGAGTCAGAAAGCTTCCCCCCCCACTCCTTCAGGCACCATGCCCTAAGAGGGCAGTTAATCACCACAGACTTCCACTGGATTAGTCTATGATTATGCTTGACAAAGTACTGCATTGGTGTGCCATTGCCCTTTGCAGCATGGCTGACAGGAAACTCATCCGCTTTTACAGTCTGCCTAAAGATCTACTGGAATGATCTACAGATTGATATCAACCTGTTGGGTCATGGTATGAAAGCACCAGGATCCTTAACTGAACAAGCCTATCTTTTACTTCCGACCTTGGCCCCTCTCCCTCCTTCTACGAGCACAGGGGTCTCTTTATCTGTACCATCCACTCCACTTACCACTTTCTGGCACTTACAATACCGTGCGCACTAAAATGTGCCATCCCTCCTGGTCTCCCTTCTGTGGAAGAACCATTCCTTCTGGTTATCTTTACTTAGTCTTCAACTTCTAACTGTATTTTTCAATGCAACCACAGCTGATGTAACATCTCCATTGCTCCCCATACCATTGTCCTGTCTATTGAAAGATCAAATGCAGATTGGGTGACCACCATTTCAAGCACCTTGATGTCACCTGCTCTGGCCTCCCTGTAATTTTCTGATTCTTCTGCCCCTTTCATTTCCACTTTTGGCCTCCTATATTATTCCAACCATGCTGGGCACGATGTTAATGAGTGTTATCTCATTTAAACCCCTGTAACTGACTGCTTGAAGCAATTCTTAATTTCAGATCAAGTAAAAGCAACAGAAAGGCGATCCAAAGATGTGCAGGTTTGGGGAACTGGCCATGCTAAACTGCCTCTTACTGTCTCAAGATATGTAAATTGGGGGATTTCCCATGCTAAATTGCCCCTTAGTTTCTCAAGATGTGTAGGTTAGAGAGATTAATGGGGTAAATCCAAGGATTGTGGGGATAGGGCCTGGGTAAAACAAAAGGGTGGGTTGGTGCAGACTGAATGGGCCAAATGGTCTCTTTCTGTACTGGACAGCACTGCTGCTTTACAATGTCAGGGATTGATTTCTGGCTTATGTTACCATCTATGTGAGGTCTCCATACATTCTCCCCATGTCTGCGTGAGTTTCCTCTGGGTGTTCCGGTTTCCTGAAAGACGTGCGGGTTAGGTGCACTGAACATGCTAAAATTTTCCTTCAGTGTACACGGACAGGCAACAGAGTGTGGCGACTAGGGGATTTTCACAGTAACTTCACAGCCTGATTTTTGTGACTAATAAATAAACTGTAGCGATTCTATGAAACAAGTCTCCTAAAGCATGTCTGAATTGTGGTTCTGTGCGCTTCAATGGAGATTGGGTACAGTGTAAACTGAGCTGCTGGGAATGAACTTTGCAAGCATGTACCAATTTCACCCACAGCATGTTTGGGGTGTCACCCCCCCTCCTCAGCACAGATCATACTTGGACTGCTAAGAGCTTCCTGTTTTTATTTCAGATTTCTAGCATCCTGCAGAATTTTTTGTCTGAGAATAAAAACACACATGAATGGACATTCAGTTTATTGTCTTGGTTTCTGAATCTTCCTGTCTGTCACTCTCATCATCAGCCATCTCCTGTCCATTTTATTATAGAATTCCTACAGTGCTATTCAACCCATCGAGCCTGCACTGACAACAATCTCACCCAGGCCCTATCCCCATAACCCCATATATTTACCCTGCTAATCTCCCTGACTCAATCGAGCATGACCAATACCTCTAACCTGCACATCTTTGGAGTATGAGAGCAAACCGGAGGAAACCCATGCAGACACAAGGGAAACGTGCAAACTCTACACAGACAGTAACCCGAGGTCAGAATTCAACCCGGATCCCTGGCGCTATGAGGCGATAGTATTCATGATATGGAGATGCCAGCATTGGACTGGGGTAAACACAGTAAGAAGTCTGACAACACCAGGTTTAGGTCCAACCAATTTATTTGATAGTAAACACAAGCTTTCGTAGAACATAGAACATTACAGCGCAGAACAGGCCCTTCGGCCTTCGATGTTGAGCCGACCAATTAGGAAAAAGCAATGACCCTCTAACCGAAACCTTTTCGTCCATAAACTTATCTACTAACCTCTTAAATGCCACCAAACTTGGCGCATCTACAACTGCAGCAGGCAGGGCATTCCATACCCTTACCACCCTCTGGGTAAGGAACCTACCTCTGATATCCATCCTATAACCACCACCCCTTAATTTAAAGCTATGTCCCCTCGTGCTAGCTTTCTCCATCCTAGGAAAAAGGCTATCACTGTCCACCCTATCTAAACCTCTAATCATCTTATATGTTTCGATTAGGTCCCCTCTTAGCCGCCTCCTTTCTAACGAAACCAACCTCACATCCCTCAGCCTCTCTTCATAAGACCTGCCCTCCATACCAGGCAACATCCTGGTAAACCTCCTCTGTACCCTCTCCAATGCCTCCACATCTTTCTTATAATGCAGGGACTAGAACTGCACACAATACTCCAAGTGCGGCCGCACTAGAGTTTTGTACAGTTGCAACATGACATTGCGGCTCCGAAATTCAATCCCCCTACCAATAAAAGCTAAGACTCCATATGCCTTCTTACAACCTTATCGACTTGATTGCCAACTTTCAGGGATCTATGCACATATACACCAAGATCCCTCTGTTCTTCAACACTATTAAGAGTCCTACCATTAGTCCTATACTCTACACATTTGTTATTCCTGCCAAAGTGAATTACCTCACACTTTTCCACATTAAACTCCATTTGCCACCTCTCGCCCCAGCTCTGCAACTTGTCCAGGTCTCTCTGCAAACTATAACACCCCTCTTCACTATCTACCACTCCTCCGACTTTGGTGTCATCCGCAAATTTACTAATCCATCCCTCAATACCCTCATCCAGATCATTTGTAAAAATTACAAACAGCAGGGGCCCCAAAACAGATCCCTGAGGTACACCACTTGTAACCGAACTCCACGATGAATAATTTCCATCAACCACCACCCTCTGTCTTCTATCAGCTATCCAATTCCTAATCCAATTAGCTAAATTACCCTCAATCCCATACATCTGCATTTTCTGCAGAAGCCTTCCATGGGCCACCTTATCGAACGCCTTACTAAAGTCCATATATACCACATCAACTGCCTTACCCCCATACACCTCTTTGGTCACTTTTTCAAAAAACTCAATAAGGTTAGTAAGGCACGACCTACCCTTCACAAAAACCATGCTGACTATCCCCAATCAATTCATTTCTCTCTAAATAACTATAAATCCTATCCCTAATAATTCTCTCCAATACTTTGCCCACAACAGAAGTAAGACTCACCGGCCTATAAATCCCCAGAAAGTCTCTATTCCCCTTCTTGAACAATGGGACCACATTCGCTATCCTCCAGTCTTCCAGCACTATACCCGTAACCAACGATGACCTGAAGATCAGATGTAAAGATGCCGGCGTTGGACTGGGGTAGTAAGAACTCAGTAAGAATTTAGCAACACCAATTTTAAATCCAACCGATTTATTTGATAGTAAAATTGCGAGCTTTCGACACTGTGTCTTCGTCAGGCAAATGCAGTGTTCTGGCCTGCAATAGCACACATCAGCACAGACAGTTACAGATTGCTGATTAGAATGCGAATCCTTACATCTAACCTGCTATTCAAGTGTTAGATCAGAGGCTCTGCAATCGCCTCTCTCGCCTCCCAGAGAATCCTAGGGTAAATCCCGTCTGGCCCAGGGGACTTATCTAACTTCAACCCCTCAAGAATATCTAGCACATCCTCCCTATCTACTTCAATACTTTCCAGTTTGCAACCCTGTACCTCAGTGTTCTCCACAACTACATTTACATCTCCCTGCGTGAATACGAAGAGAAATATTTGTTCAGTGCCTCTCCAATCTCTTCAGGCTCCACGCACAACTTCCCACTGCTGTCTCTGACTGGCCCTAATCTTGCCCTAACCAATCCTCTATTCTTAACATATCTAAAGAAAGCTTTAGGATTCTCCTTGATCCTATCAGCCAAAGTCTTCTCGCTTGGGGAGTTTCAGGTGAATGGAAAGTTCTCATTCAGCTGAGAAGGGTAAACCCCGAAAGCTTGTGAGTTTACTATCAAATAAATTGGTTGCCCTTAAACCTAGTGTTGTCAGACTTCTTGCTGTGAGGCAGCAGTGCTAACCATCATGCCATCCTATTTTTGTTTTATCCTACTTAGGGATGTGCTTAGTTTCACTGAAAGAGTTGCACCTCCCCTTTGCTTTCCAGATACTGACAGGCTTGTTACGTATTTCTAGTGTTATCTGCTTCTGTTAACGCCATTCTCCTGCAGCCTATCTAATATGTGATACCCTCATTGCTTTTGATTCACTTGTGTGGGTTAAAATGGTTTGGAAAACGCACACAGCAGGCATCGTCACTTTCATTGTAGAAGATGGTGCCAAATTGACCCAAACAAGGCAAGGAAGTTCTGCATCTTCCTGCCCATCCTTCAACGTCCCTGCTCTCTGGCAGGGAAGAAGTGCACATGTCAGTCCTAATACCATTTTCTAAAGGAATGATTTGAACTTGTGCTGGGGAACAAACCTGTCACCATCTGGAGAATGAACACTGCTTAACTGCCATGGCAACGCTGGCCAGACACCAGAGCTGCTCTCCAATGTTGCGGTCTTGCTGACCTCGTGTGTTCGAATTATTAGCTTTAGCCAAATAATATAATTTGTGTTAACATACACTGTTTCATTCCAGCAAAAGCTCCCCCCCCCACCCCCAGAAGGAGGAATGGGCTGCCTTAATTACACTTTGTGCATAAATTGATTAATGCGCAGTATATTATACACTTTTGTTTAAATACCCCATTTATTAACACCCTAAATGTATTTTAATTTTCCTCAGCTATCAAATTAGCATACTGCTTCCCAGTCCGTGTACAGCGTGCCTTTCACACAGAAGTCTGCACGGCTTCTGCTGTATTTCAGTGGCACCAGAAGATGGAGCTCACATGTAAATGTTGCAGACATTGCCTTTCTGTACAATGAAAATGGGGTTTGATCACTTGAGCCTTCTTTCCCCCCTTCCCATCTCTGCACGAATTCAGGTCTTTTGCTTCAAATAATTTTTTTGTTTGGGGAGGGGGTGGTGGTGGATGTGGGGTGGATTCATCTACTTTTAAATTTCAGTCAGGGTGCAATCAGATTTTTATTTAGGGATTCTTCTTTAGCCAGTCCCTTGGCTTAATATGTATTAACTCAGTAAACGTGTTAGGGGCTATATAGTGTGGCGCGGATCCGCCTTAATAAGATGTGACAGCGTGTTTAAGAAAGAATAAAACACCTTTAAAAATAAGAAGCCATCCGAGTTAACATTTCCAGGTGCTTGCTAATTTCTGTCCTTGAATTACACATTAATTTGCAATGAATTTCCCTGTTGTCAGCGCCGGGTAATTTATGTCTGACCTAATAGCTACTTTTTAACCCCACATTTAGTCCGAGGGATGAGAAAACCTCAGCAAGCAAGCGAACAACAGGGTCCTTTATTTATCCACCAATTTCAGCCCAGTTGAAATTAACTCGATACCATGGAGCACTAGAGAGAGAGAGGCTTGTAGCAGATTATTGCCAATCTTTAATTCTTGTGATCAAAAGGGGAGATGGGGGTGGGGGGGATGCCTTTTACACTGATCAATGCGCCTTCTCATATTTGTTTGGTCGGCTGGGGTCCAGTAGATTTGAGTGAATCTGCCTTCAAAATAAAAACAAAGAGGCGTCAGTTCAACCTGAATGAGAAGTGGTATGTGTGCCTGTTGGATGAAAAAAAAGGCTTGCTTCCCCCTATTTACCCAACACCGCTTTAACATCAGCATCTCCCAAACTGTCGCTCCAAAAGGTGTCTTGCACTCTGGTGGAGCTGATTAAAGGTGCAACTGAGGCGAGGGGCACACAGAAGGGGAGAGGGGGACTCCCTTCACCGCAGTCAAGCTCCTTGCTGATAAAACTCTCCACAAAATCCTTTCTCCATCCGCCAAAAGCTCAGAAACTGGGAAAATTCCCTCCTCCTCCTCCTCCTCCCCCTCCTCCGCAAATCCCCCCTCCATCCATCCCCAAAACATGTAAGCTGTTTTTTTCAGCTGTTAAGTTTTTTAAGGGGTTACCAACACTAGATTTCACGCTTGCAGTGCAGTTGCTCTGACTCCATTGGCTCTGCTGACGCCTCCAGTGGCCCCCATGTGATTGACATTTACAAATTACCCAGCAGAAAGTGTTCAATCTTTGACCCCTGTGTTTCTATTCAGGAATGAGTGAGATTTGCAAGCATTTTGTCATATAATTACTGCAAATCCCTTGAAAATTTCCCCAACATCGCTTATATGAATTGTAATTTTTGCAGACAACGACGGGCGGGATTGCATTAAGATGCAAAAAAAAATCAAAAAATGATCAATTCGGTTTAACAAGATTCTTTACACACTGTGGATTATGCAACGCGCCTGCTGCAAAATATCTAATCTGCAGTAATTCCACACATCGGAATGCTTTTTAAGACCCCCATTTTGTTTCATTTGCTTACCTCCCTTAATATCTATTTGGCTTGGTGTCAATTTTTGTCTTACCATATTTTGTAAAATGATCCTGGGGTGTTATTCTGTGTTAAAGATATTCCTGAACAGCAAGTTGTCATGTGGTATTGCAGGCGTTTTGTGCTTTTATCTTAATTTGTGCTTTGTTCTGGCTGAAAAGTGAATTGGATGGTGGGGATAAGTCATGAAAGGGTTGGGTAGGAAAGGCAGAGAAGGAGGTGGGGCAGCACAATGGCACAGTGGCTAGCACTGCTGTCTCACAGCACCAGGGACCCAGGTTCAAGTCTGGCCTTGGGTCACTGTCTGTGTGGAATCTGCATGTTCTCCCCTTGTCTGTGTGGGTTTCCTCCGAGTGCTCCAGTTTTCTCTCTCAACCCAAAGATAGGCAGGTTAGGTTGATTGGGCATCATAAATTGTCCTTTAGTGTCGGGAGAGGGTGGTGGGGGGAAGTATGGTTGTCAGGGTGGATGCGTGGAGTTTGGGAATAGGATGGGAATGTTGTCAGGGCAGGCTCAATGGGCCAAGTAACCACCTTCTGTACTGCGGGGATTCTACGAAAAAGAGAAGAAAACAGAAGTCGGGGAGAGAGAGGACTGGGGAATGTGGAGATAGAGAAGATGGAGGAGCTTGTGGTGAAAGCAGCCAGAAGTGCCTTCTGCAAGAAACCAAGAATTGTTTCAGTAAGCTATGTGAAGGAGGAAAAAAAGGATACTAGGAATGGAACTGATCAGATTGTTCTTCCAAAGAGCTGATGCAGACTCAATGGGCCAAATGGCCTCCTTTTGTGGTTTTCTGTCTTTTAGTTTTTCACCCCTTTTTCTCTTCCTTGTGGGGAAGCAAAATGGAGGAAGGGTTAAGGCAGGTGGAGGGTAGAAAGTGGTCTGAGATGGAGAAAAGAGAAAGAATTAGTGTGGGGAGAAGCAATCTGATGACAACATTTTTCATTGTAACTCAGCCCATGTATCCACAATGCATTTTGAGATCTTCACTCAAAGAAGTTTCTTGAATATTTGAAGGGGAAAAATGTGAAATAGAAAGAGATAGCATTGTCCTTTCAGATTGATCTGCATTAACCTGCAATGCAAAGGTATAACTTTAAAAAGTCTGAAAAATATAGGACATATCTATTATTTTTTAATTATTAATGTAGGCGGTGTATTTAGAGTTTGACTTAGAATAGGTTTTTCACTGCGACTCATTGCATTTGCTGGCAGTGATTGAATCAGTTTTTTTCACGCCAATGCACTTTATCACTTTAAAATATTATACAAATGATCCATTATCCCATCTGTGCGACATTGTTTCCATTGATAAATTTGACGGAAAGACAAAATCCAGAGTCCTAAATAACATCAGGGCTCTTGGAGTCTTGTTCTACCATTTCTTTCAAAAGACAACATATCTGATAATGGAGCACTCTCTTAGTACTGTACACATAAAATTTGTGGCCTCACCCTTCTCTTCCCAGCTCTGCATCTGTTGCAGACCCGTAACCCTCTGAGATATCTATGCTGTTCCATTTCTGGCCCCAGCCCATCTTCTACTTTAATTCATCTGTCATTGCCTGTATGTCAATGCAATTGCTGAGGAGCTAAGCTCCACCTTTCCTCCTTCAAGACACTCCTTGAAATGAGCTCATTTGACCAAGCTTTTGGTCACCTGGCTTAATTTCTTTTTATCTGGCTAGGTGTCAAATTTTGATTGATAATGTTCCTGTGGAATACTTTGGGACACTTTATTATCTTGACAGTACTATACAAATGCAACTATATGTTGTTGTAGGATTGTAAGTTTAAACATTCCTCTCAACACTTTGGAGTTTGACTTGAACTCTCAAATTCTGACTCAGACTAGAGAACTATTACTGAGCTCATGGCTGACACCATCCAAAAAAATAATGTGTAGACTGATATTGTGTTTCACTGGAGTGGCACAGTAGCACAGTGCTTCTGCTGCTTCACAGTGCCAGTGACCCAGGTTTGATTCTTGGCTTGAGTCACTGTCCGTGTGGAGTATGCACATTCTTCTTGTGTCTGCATGGATTTCCTCCATGTGCTCCAGTTTACTCCCACAGTCCGAAAGACGTGCTGGTTAGGTGCATTGGCCATGCTAAATTCTCCCTCAGTGTACCCAAACAGGCACCGGAGTGTGACAACTAGGGGATTTTCACAGTAACTTCATTGCAGTATTATTGTAAGCCTAACTGTGTCACCAATAAGTAAACTTTAAATTTAACATTTGTGAAGCATATTAATGGTGTGATGGACAAAAAATACCTTGCATTGGCTATTTTTGTGCCTGTCCCTGTAGTGATGAAGCAGCCACTTTAAGCAGACTGTTACAAACGCTTCTCTGTGACCGTGAAGGAACATGGGCTCTATTGTAACACCAATTGATCTGCTGCATATAAACATACTAAGTGTGAATTATGGCGTGGAGTTCAATACAATTACTATATGCCACAGTATAATGAAGCAAAATGTAATTTTGCTCATAGTTTAATAAAGAGTACTAAAATATCGCCATAAGGGTTACAGAGGTGATCGATAGATGTTTTCCGTTTTAGGGATTATTATAGACAAGAGGTCACTTTGTAACCCAAGATCAAAATATACGGTGCAATTGCCTTTGCTTCCGTCCGCTGTTTGTTTTATTGTGCCCTAGGGTTACAGTGATTTACCTGTCCATAGTCAAGGGTCAGCAAACATAATGAGAATATCAGCAATCAATAATATTTTCTGTGTGCCATCATAGGGCAATAAGCTTTTGTATTATTATGCTGTAATGTTGGTTGTAGGTGAGCATTGCACACTAAAGGGAAGTTGCCAAAATAATGGAAGTGACCATTTGGTTAACATTGATCTTGTTCAGTCTGGTGACTGACCTAAGAATGTATTAATGAGAAATGGTTAAATGTACATCCTAGGGTTCCCAAACAATCTGGTGACAATATAGGAAATAGCTGAGAGTTGATATGCAAGGAAATGGAAAGTGATCAAATTCTCCACTTATATTATACTCTTGAGATAAAACAATAGTGACAATATGTACACATCTCAATTCATACTACAGAGAAAGGAACGACAACTGCGATGCCTGCTTTTCACCAGGCAGCTTTCAAATTGTGCCGCTCTGTATGATTATTCCGTGTAAATGAATGAATTAAACGGGAAGCAATATTTAATAAAAACAAGAGAATCTCTGGCTCTTTGCGGCTGAACTAATCTTCAGCCATTGCATCGGTGATATCATCTGCAACAGAAGCCGTATTCTGGGTTCCTTTGAAATGCATAATACTCCTTCCTGTAAATTGGAGCTTATGTGATGAAACTGTAGGATGACATATTGTGGCATGACCCTCTCCACTGATTGCAGGTGAAATCTGCAAAGGTAAATCTGCGAGTGTGTGCACATCAGACAATTTAATTTTCATCACTGAACGAAACTGTGCGCAATGGAACCTTTTCAAATGATAATGCGCACTTTGAGCAGCATAATTTCTGCTGGTAGGTTTGTACTTTTAGGCTGCACAATGTGGCTGGAGAGCAGCGAGGAGCGATTCCTGCAAGTGTACCGTTTCCCCTTTCCCTGGTTATCTCTCCCATTCCCCGAACATGTATGAGTTTGTCAGTTCTGCCTAGTGTGATTGTCATTTTCTGTGTGCAAAACAGAGGATCGAAATTAATGGAGAAAAGGTCAGAAAAGGCTGGTCACCTTCCTCACTCCCCTAAATTACTTTCCTCTCCAAAGCAAAATCGGAAAGGACAGATCCACTTGCTGTAATGGATACCCATAGAGTCAACAAAGTCACTTAAGTTGGATAAAATGCAAATGGAAGTAAACCCAACAGATTCATTTAAGGGGAAGAAAAAAAGAGAGATGTTTACAGTTTTTGCACATTGTGACATTCCCCTCTACAATATCTATACCAGCATCGTTAATGACAGGACTTGCTACATTGTGGTTTTCAACTGCAAGTCATCTTCGATAGCTGAAATCACTGGATGGCTCATTACATTGAGCTATTTTTCATACTAGCTCCTCTAATATCCTGTAATCCTATGCGTTTCAAATGACCTCAGGCTAGGGAAAAAAGTTAAGACATAAAGCATATTAGTGGGTTAATTGCCCTGTTGTAGCCTCTAGTAGATTCTTGTAGAATTTTACTGCATTAATTGTAAATTGCTTTGTACTTAATATGGGCATGTGTTCAGATTAATTCCTCTAAATTGCTAAATTGTCACCTGCTGGCCTGAATATTTTTTTGGGTGGGGGAGCCTTCGATTTCTTTTCCTGTGACATTTATGATCTGTTTTTTGCTTAAATCGACCATTTTCTTCCTGATAACTGCTCGTTACGTCAAATATGGAACAAATCCCAGAAAGCTTCAAGCCATTATCAAGGCTTTGAACAAAAATAGTGCGAAGCACATTTGAAATATTCTATTAAGGGGATGCCCTTCCAGGTATTCCTTATTAAGGTGTATATTAATATATTATCTTTGGTCATGTCGTTAACAAAGAGTGATTCTTTTCATCGTAAAATAAAATTAATTGAGTCACTCTTTATTTGAGAGACCATTTCAACATATAAAGGAAAAGCACATATTTTTTCATACCAAAAAGTTTCAAACAATTTCTGGTGAAATATTGAACTAAAAGCACAGGGGTGAATTTAAACAAGAGAAAAACATTTTTTTGTTGAAATAGAATAAAGAATGTTCTATTTTCCATGCAACATGAAAGACTGAACACTTTACTGGAACAACAGGTTGTGCTTTTGTTTGCACTTTTCGAACGATGTGTGAAAAAAAAACAATAAATGTATCACTGAGAAATAAAATCAAGTATTGGACTACTTCCTGTAAGTTGTTGGATTAGATTTTCCTATCACAATAATAGTGGTTAATGGTACTTGCCACTATTTATGCACAAGTGGTAAAGCAACTTCACGCAAGATGAGACAGATGTATGTTCCAACTAAATATCCTGAAATTAGCTTTGTGAAAATGGTTCCAGTATTCACCATTGAAATGCATTAGGTGATGCTGAATCACTCTATTTGATTCGATTTGATTTGATTTATTATTGTCACATGTATTAGTATAGAGTGAAAAGTATTGTTTCCTGTGCATTATACAGAAAAAGCATACTATACATAGAGAAGGAAAGGACAGAGTACAGAATGTAGTGTTACAGTCATAGCTAGGATGTAGGGAAAGATCAACTTAATGCAAGATAGATCTATTCAAAAGTCTGATGGCAAGGAAGAAGATGTTTTTGAATCAGTTGATATGTGATCTTAGACTTTTGTATCATTTTCCCAATGGAAGAAGGTGGAAGAGAGAATGTCCGGGGTGCATGGGGTTCTTTATTATGCTGACTGCTTTTCCGAAGCAGCAGGAAATATAGATAGAGTCAATAGGTGGAAGGCTGGTTTGAGTGATGGACTGGGCTTCGTTCACGACCCTTTGTAGTTTCTTGCAGTATTGGGTAGAGCAGCAACAGTACCCAGCTGTGATACAATTGAAAGAATACACAAGCATTTACACAATTATCACGAACTAAACCTTCCAGAGCAAATTAAATACTTTTTTTAACAACAGGATGCATATTACAATCAAACAACCTCACATGCACTGAAAAAACATAACTAATACCATTGTGATGTTTCATTCCTTTAGGTTTTAATTGGTGTTGGAGATTTTAAAAATGTCAAATTTAAAATTTCTCCATTTTGGGCAGCACAGTGGAGAATTGTGAATACTGCTGCCTTACAGCGCCAGGGACCCGGGTTCAATTCTGGCCTCGGGTCACCATCTGTGTGGAGTTTGTACTTTCTCCCTGTGGCTGAATGGGTTTCTTCCGGCTGCTCCAGTTCCCTGCCACAATCCAAAGATGTGCAGGTTAGGTGGATTGACCATGCTAAATTGCCCCTTAGTGTCCCAAAATGTGTGGGGGATTAGTGGGGTAAATAAGTGGGGTTACGTGAAAAGGGCCTGGATGGGATCCTCTGCCAGAGAGTTGGGTACAGATTTGACGGGCTGAATGGCCTCCTACTGTCCTATAGAGATTTTATGATACAACCTTTCTCTCTCTTTATTTTTCTTTCTGGACCAGATGTGATATTGAATTGGTGCATGCTACATTGTTTTCTTAACTCTTGCACCATTAATTCCACAATCGTTCGGTATGATTGGGACGGGAGACAAGCAGCGGCTTGTCCTATTCACCCTCAGTTCTAGATGTTCTGTTACTCTGGAGATGCTACTACCATCTTGCGCTTTTGGCAACACAGCAAAGGGAAAATTTAAAACAAAGCCAAAATTAACATGTCTAACCATCGGATGCTGTAGGTTGCTCTGCCCATTGTCATTGTTAGCCCAAATACAGAGAAAAAGGCCAGCCGAAAAAACAACATCCCGTAAAATATTTCCCCAGATTGATCACCTATTGTAAGCATAACTGGAACATTTGCTTCTGCACAAATTTGCTTAAAAGTCCGTCATTTATGAGGTGAAAAGCAAAAGCGACTATTTTTAATCATGCACAGGTAAATCCCATTTTTACGTAGTACTAGTTTATCGGGAATGCCGGTTTCACAGAATGAAAGTGCTTGCAGTTGTAAACTGAGAGCTACACATAGTGTGGCTGCATTCCCTCAAACACATGAAATCACATCAACACACGCACCTCCCTGTTCAATAATCAGCATAGTTGTTTCCCATAGCCTCCACTGTTGTTAATATCTTTGTGTATTTCACTATAGTTCTCAGGGTGAACTTCTGCACAATGTCGGATTTAAAGAAAATCCCTTTTTAGGGAATTAACTTGGCCCAGACTCATTTCCTAAAAACAGGATTTACCTCTAATTAAATCTATACTTGTGCATTTTATGGAATTTTCAGTACCATATCTGAGTGCAGTAACTGGATAACGTCCATCATATTTATTTATAGAGCAAAGCATGATTATACTGTAGAGCTGAATGCAGATCAACATTTCCAGTCTCATGCCCTGACTGTATTAGAGTTCAATATCAGTAGCAAAATGACCATTGCTGTATTAGAAACATAGAAGATAGGAACAGAAAGAGGCCATTTAGCCCTTCGAGACTGCTCTGTCATTCACCACGATCATGGGCTGATTGTCCAACTCAATAGCCTAATCCTGCTTTCTCCCCATAATCTTTGATCATGTTCATCCCAAGTGCTATATCCAGCTGCCTTTTGAATACATTCAACTATTGTGGTAATGAATTCCACAGGCTCACCACTGTTTGGGTGAAGAAATGTCTACTCATCTCCATCCTAAATGGTCTACACTGAATCCTCAGACTGTGACCCCTGGTTCTGGACTCCGCTGCCATCGGGAATATCCTTCTTGCACTTACCCTGTTAGAATTTTAAAAGTCTCTATGCGGTCCCTCCTCATTCACCTGAAAACCAGCAAAAACAATTCTAACCTCATCAATCTCTCCTTATACATCAGTCTTGTCATCCCTGGAATCAGCCTGGTAAACCTTCGCTATCCTCCTTTGAGAGCAAGAACATCCTTCCTCAGAAAAGGAGACCAAAACCGCACATAATATTCTAGATGTGGCCTCGTCAAGGCCCTGAATAACTGCAACAACATATCCCTATTCCTGTACTCAAAACTACTAGCAATGAAGTCCAACGTGCCATTTGCCTGCTTGGTTCATGGATAACTGGATTCTCCTGGGGCCCGTCAGGACCAAGTGCACTAAGTGGAATAGTTTAAGTTAGAGGGTCATTAGATTGACTGGTCGGTGGAACATCGAGGGCCGAAGGGCCTGTACTGCGATGTAACGTTCTATGTTCTAACCATCACCTATCAGATGTTAGATCATGGTTCCTGGTAGAAGGAGACCTTTAGTGTGAAGCTGGAAGATGGTGGAACTGGGCCTGTACCTGCTTTGAGCTTATTGTATATAGTTTAATCTTTCCTTTGATATATCACTGCTGTGATGCAAGGCCTCCTCATGATACACTGGCAATAGGAATAAGTTGGTGTACAGTCACTGACATGCCAACATCTGGAGGGGGAAGATGAGTCCCTGAAAGAAAAGCCCGCAAAGAAAGTAAAAAGTTGTTGTGCAAACCATGGTCGAGTAGCTATGCCCTATTTGGGAAAATTAATCTGGAGGTTCAAAGTTGGGGTCAGTACATCGAAAAACTTCGATACGTTTTTGCAGCCAATGAAATAATTTCTGAAAAAAAGGTAGAAAGTTATTTTACTCATGGTTTGCTGGCCTTAAATTTATAACCTTGGAGAGAAACCTCACATCTCTGAAGGCATTTGATATGAAATCCCTTGACCAGCTTGTCACTCTGATGAGGGAGCACTATAATTGCGATTACTATGCACAGATTAAATTCCACTCAGCTATTAGAGACTTGGGGGAAACAGTTTCTGCTTTTGTCGCTGGACTTCACAAAAAACCAAATGCTGAGTTTGGTCCATCCTAAATGATATGAATAGGGATCGTACATTCCCATAACCTGGAAGATGACGTAGAAGGGCCTATCACTTTTGCTTCCAGGAGTTTGTTTGATGCCTAAAAGAGGTATTTACAGAGTGATAAAGACAGTCTAACAGTTATATTCATTGTCAATAAGTTACATCAGCATGTGTAAGCCGTCATTTCACCATGGATCATTACCATTGCAAAGGCTATTCTGTGACGATGACTGAGTCCCACTAATTGCATCACTCTGAGTTCAAAGATGGACCTTAGCTATGCCCAGCTACACTTTCTCTACACAGGCCAGAGACACAAGTTTCTAATGCCAATTCTCTAAGTCAGCTCCCACTTCCACTGACAGTATCCCTGTTGCCTGTTCCATAGGAGATAGTCCTTGCTTTGAATTTTCTGGACACTTTGTCCATTCTGTCAGCCCACATCAAGACATGGACCCTGGGGCACTCAATCCTTTTGAAAGTGAAGTGAATGGTTTGACAGGCATTTTGACAAATCTGAATAAGTCCGGTCTCACTTGCAGTGTAGGGGTGAAATCAGTTGTGAAGATTGGATGTTTTGTGGGTGGGGGATGAGTGACAATACCACCCTGCGGTGACTGTCACCCCTCCAGTGTTACACAGAGCACATTCTGGGCAGACCCAGGATGAAGATAGTGGCCAACAGCTACATTTGGTGACCAGGAATTCACAAAGAGATAGGGACCATGGTCAACTCTTGCCAACATTGTCAAATGGAGTGGCCCATTCAGCCCGCACCTTGTTTACAATACCTGGGAGTCACCTGGGCACCCTGGATGAGACTCCACTTTGATTTCATTGTCCCTTCCATTGGGATGATATTTTTGATCCTGTTGGATGCCCACTCAGTGTGGCTGGTTGTGCAAGTCATGCGCTCCACCACCTCGTCAACCACCCTAGACAAACTGCCGCACTTAGGCCGAACAAACAGTATCCAACAAATACACCTCCTTCCACCCTACTTCCAATAGATTGACTAAGAGGGCAGTGCAGACATTCAAAGCATTGATGAGGAAAGTCCAACAGACCACTGCCCTCGACTTGTCCAATTTCCAACTCTCCGTTAACATCACCCCGTCGTGCTATCTGCAGGGGTAAGGCTGACTGATGGGTCAATGTCTGAGAACCCACCTTGATCTCTTTCCCAAAGTTTAATGGGGAGCGTGGACACTCCACAAAGCCTTGCAGAAGGACTATCATCGTTCTGTTAGGAGAGACAGGTCATTTGATCAAAATAATGTAATTTTTGTCCAGGACATGACACAGTGGTTAGCGCTGCTGCCTCACAGCACCAGAGACCCAGATTCAATTCCGGCCTCGGTTCACTGTGTATGCAGAGTTTGCACTTTCTCCCTGTGGGTTTCCTCCAGATGCTCCGGTTTCCTCCCGCAGATCAAAAATGCATGGGTTGGTAGGTTGGTCGTGTCAAATTGACCCTAATGCCTATGGGATTAATCCAGTAGATGAGGATTAGAGGAATAGGACCTGGGTGGGATTGTGGCTGGTACAGCCTTGATGGGCCGAATGGCCTCTTCTGCACTGTAGGAAATCTATGAACTTTTGGATGGGGGGAAGCTTGGGCACCTGAGAAGATAATTTGAAAGACCGGCCTAAAATTTTATCGAGCTGCAGGGTCATGAAGGAGGGAATCTGTGGCCTTACAGCCAGTTATCAGGACTCAGTGATAGAGTCTAGTGTGTCAGCAGCTGAATCGGCACTGGCAGAACCTAGAGTTCTCCAGGACAAATCTTGATTCTCAGCTGGAGCAAAAGAAGGGCGCACTGGCCTTAGTTCAACATCAGATTCACTTGACCCACCTTCCACTATTGTAGACTCAGTTATCCCTAATTCAGGGAACCTGGGTGCAGAGTTCCATCACTCCACAAGAGTCCAGAAGACCCCAGAGCGACTGATTTTGTGAACTTTGCTGACTGGCCCTGCTGGCAAATTTTATTTTGGCTGTGTACATCTGCTCATAAGAGTTTTTGTTTGTATTATAATAAAATAACTTAAGGGAAAAGGAATGTGCCCTTTTAAGGGGCAAGTGTTTGTGAGTCACAGAATCTTCCTGGGGGCTGTGAAGAGGAAGCATATGAAATATCACCGATCAGACAGCAGGGCACACATCCTTGTAGGAGGGAACATCTAGTGTGAACCTGGGAGTCGATGGAACTAGACCTGTACTTACATTGAGCTTATTGTATATAGTTTAATCTTTCCTTTGATAAATCACTGCTGTGATTCATGATACCTCATGATCCAAAAATTGTCTATTAGCATTATTTGGTTAACACTCGTCAAGTATCTACAGAAGCTATCACTGATTTTATACTGACCCATACGTATCGGTGGCATGGTGGTACAGTGGTTAGCACTGCTGCTTCACAGTGCCAGGGACACAGGTTCAATTCCCAGCTTGGGTCACTGTCTGTGCAGACTCTGCACGTTCTCCTTGTATCTGCATGGGTTTCCTCCCACAGTCTGAAATGCGTGCTGGTTAGGTGCATTGCCCAAGCTAATTTCTCCCTCAGTGTATTCAAACAGGTGCGGGAGTGTGGCGACTAGGGGATTTTCACAGTAACTTCATTGCAGTGTTAATGTAAGCCTACTTGTGACACTAATAAATGAACCTAATTATGATGACACTTTTGAATTTGTTCATATGTTCATTGACTCGTCATTGATCTTATTACTGTTTGTAGGACCTTGCTATCTGCACAATGACTACTGCATTTGCCTACTCAATCAAGTGGCTGGATTTCAAAGCAACTCTATCCAAATGAAAGACCTTGGAATAGCCTGAGAGACCTGATAAGGCACTATGAAAAAGCAAAGTTGGTTACTAATTATGTTGACTGTACCAAATGGGTTTAATTTTCTGTAGGGACTATCTGGGAGCTCACATTTTCTCTTCCCATTCTTTAGCACTATATCTATTATGGATTATCAGAAAAGTAAATAATGTTTAGTATTTCTATCATTCCTATTAACACATTTACACAAACTCCTGTGAATGCAGACATATTGATGTAAAATGTATTACAATTATAGCACTTAAGGAAATTATATCCAATGTGTGAGGTTTCTATACATGAAATTCAAAGGGACCATTTTCTTTTTATTAAGCATAGTGTGTGGAGGGTGATAGTTATTTATGACACTTAGAGAAGCCTTGAAACTCTCTAATCTGCTCTTAACATCTAACTGTACAATGTAGCTCACTATAAATACACTATCCATATACAGTACTGGAGCTGGAATTGAAGTCTCATAAAGTATCCTTGAAGGGAATCCTCTTCATAGCCACCATAGAAATATTGACCATAATAGGAGGGAAAGGGACATGCCACCTTCAATTAGTTTAAAGATCTCATCCTGCTGAATCAAATAGCTGTTATCCAAGCACAGTTTAGTAAAATCTCCCTCTACGGTCCAAATGAGAGTAGTCATGATAAATATGTTCTCCAGCTAGATTTTTACCAACATTCTCGGAGATTGTTGTAGTGTAGTGAGCAGCATTCCTGTCTTAGAGCCAGAAGTTCTGGACTCAAGTCCCACTCAAGGACTTGATGGCCAAGGGAGATGTATTTGTAACAGGACTGAACTGTTTGAGGATCAAACTATAAATTCTTCCAAAATATGCCAATGGCAACTGGTAAGAGTAGGAGAGATTTATTATCATCAGTGTGATAGAAAGAAAGTCAGAGCTCCTACCCTCCCTCTCCATAATTTCAGACTATAGCATGCATGTAAAATCATATGTTGCCACAGCAACTGGAACTCCAAGTGAAATGGACACAGTTCCATTCTGCCAGTTGTTAGGAAAACAATGTCAGTTTTAAGAGATTTATATTTGTATTGGTAACCATTGTTAAAAAAGGTATAATTTTAAGTGGGTAATTTAATGTTTTTATGCCTGGAAGGATAAAACCTTTGTTAGATTCATGCTGGATAGAGGTGCTTTTATGTGTGGAGACTGGTTTAGGTTCAACTATGATTCTATTGTGCTTAGAGAGGGTTGAAGAATAAATAGTACTAGCAGTGGTTGCTTAGAAATTGGATGCTCTTGTAATGTAGGAACACTTTTATGTTTCTGTTATAGCTGGATTTATTATAGTTGGAGACAGGACACCACGGAGTGAATATCTCTCAACTCTGCCAGAATAAAAACTGGACAGGATGAGAATTGCAAAGAGACAGGCATACTCAGGAATCAGTTATTGATTCAGTAACAAAGGAATTGGGACAGAAAGAATGTTGTAATATGACTGAGGCTAAGAGATCAGAGATAAAGATATAGAAACCAGAAGCAGGAATTGGCCATTCAGTCTTCAAGCCTGCTCCACCATTCATTTTGATCACGTTTGATCATTGAATTCAATATCCTGATCCCCTTCCCCCTCCCCATCCCTTGATCCCTCTAACCCCAAGAGCTATATCTAATTTCTTCTTGAAATCAGACACTTTGACCTCAACTATATCCTGCGGTAGTGAGTTTGGCTCATTTATCACCCTCTGAGTGAAGAAATTTCTCCTCACCTCAGTTCTGCAATGTTTACCCCTTATTCTTAAACTAAGACCCCTAGTTCTGGATTTCCCCATCATGGAAACATTCTTAATGAATCTACCCTGTCTAATTATCATTCAGAAGAATTTAAGGAAGACTAAATAGTGTTCTGAGTTATAGAGACAATTTCAGTAACTAGATTTGAATTGGGGCAGCAGACTTCAGAGGTAAATCAAAAGTTTGATGCCATTTTACAAGAGCATGGGAACCAAAAGTTAAAGCAATGGTGAGGAGTTTGCACAGCAGTCAAGAAAAGAAATCCTAAAGGGGGAATTGAAATTCCTGAAGTGGATTCGCTGTTAGAAGGAGCAGAAGCTTTATTTAAAAGAGTAATTTGGAAAGTCTGGACTGGATTCCAGAATGCAAACTGCTGATGGAAAACATCATTTTAAAGTTTTTGGAAGTAGAGTTTGTAAACTCTCGTGACAATCATCTGAGGGGATTCTGAGGATCAATCCACAGATACTAACTTGGGTTTAGTGCAGAATGTGTGAATTTGACCACAGCTGATCTGTGTGCTTAAGGGGACTTTGTGTTAATGAGGCCGTTGTAGCTCAGATATTAGTCTTAAAACCCATGTATAATTGTTAAGCTAAGGGATGAGTAAAGGTATATGGTATCATAATCCAATATTTTCAAGTTTAGTAGTCCTAGGACTCTGTTCCTCCATGTTTTTTAATAAGAAGTAAAACTTATAGTATCTTGAGCCAGAGTTCTATTCTGAGATTATGCCATCTAGTTATAACATTAACTAGAATTGTAATACAGTTGTAGTATGTGCAAATGGCTGTTTTCCATGTTGAAGACTAGGCATGATTGTCTTTCAGCTTATTCTACAAGAGGGCACCTCAGTCTAACCAAATCCTAACCTCGTCTAGTTCTATGCATATGCACTTCCAACTCTGCTTGCTAGATTTACCCACTTTGGCCTAAATGTGTGAACACTGGATTTGTTAAATCAGATGTGCCCCAGTTAAGATCAGCTAATTTAGGGTCATGGACTTTTTTCATCCCATATGTTTCGGCTATTTATCCTTTCAAACTCTCTACTCATCTGGGGGACCTAAGGTTCTTGTGGGTGTCCATGTACAGCGTGAAGGTATAGCAAGCAATCAGCAAGGCAAATGATATGTTAATTTTTACAAACTTGAATTCCAGTAAAAGTATAGAAACATTACTGTAATCATGTAGGGCTATGGTGAGATCACACCAGGAGTGCGCTGTACAGTTTTAGCTTCCTGAACTTTGAAAAGATACACTTACCTTGGAGTGATGCACTAAGCCAAATCCTGGGATGAGATTGTTCTCCTGTGAGGAAAACAATACAAGTCCTTAGTGTTTAGAAGAATGGGAGTTTATCAAATTGGAAGATATAAAAATTCTTAATGGACTTGACAGTGTAGATGCTGAGGTGATGTTTCTCCTGGTTAGAGAGCCTAGAATTGAGACAATAATTTGGATTATTGCCAAGGCAAAGAGGCTCTTTGTCATGGCGAAAATCCTGGAAATGGCCAATAATTGGAAGTCCTATCCCTCAGCTGGATACTGCCTGTATTCATGGGGATGGGACTGGAATCTGGACGGTGTCCATGTGATCTATGGAGACAGCTAACCATTTAAATCTCTGGCTGCCTCCAATTGAAGTAGGATTTTGGAAAACCAGGAACATGGAATCCAAGTGTGCAGATTAGAACATGTAAGAGAATATTGAAACTTGGGGGATTCATTTGAAAAGCCAAGGTATCCTATTGGACAGAATCCAAGGACACCTTTGGGAGAGATAAAAAAACCTAATGGGATTGTTAAAAATAAACATGATCACATACTATTTATGCAAAACTCATTGGAACTATTAAAGAGCTTGCAAGGAACCATCCAGGAATTGTCAAATCCATCCAGGAAGTGTCAAATCTATCAAACTGTCCAAGAATTGTCAAATCTGTCAAACATGTCAAGGAAATGTCAAAGCCATCCAGCAAGTGTCAAAGCTGTCCAGGAAGTTTCAAAGTTGTCAAAAGTTTCCAGGAATTGTCAAACTTGCCCAGGTGGTGTCAAAGCTGAGAAGAAACCATCTAAGGATATCTAGTGAGTCAGCATGGAGGAGCTAAGAACAAAAAGTGGTGGGTGAGGGAGCACAAGTTGCTGAGAAGTTGACATGAGACATGAAAAAAATAGGCAGAACTGTACTAAATTGTCATGGAAGGTAAGAGCATGGGGAAGAATGGGTCAGCATAGTTTCACATTAATGTGTCATAGGGAGCGCGGGAGTGGTGGTGAAGGGATGTTTTTTATTATGATTAATAACTGATTTAGGCACAGTTCCAGAGCACAGAAGCAGGCCTTACTCAGAGCCCATCTCTGCACCCAGCAGCCTACACATATCTCCTCAGGTTGCCCACTCGGACTCATTTTTCAGCCCACTCTCCCAACCAAAAATCTGATCTACAGGCAGCCATTTTCAATGGTCAAGTTTGCCGGGCTAGGGAAGTCTCCCAACTCAGTAATGCTGACATTGGGATTGGAATCTGGATCACAGTCTCAGAGTAAGGGGTCATTGTTTTAGGTCTGAGATAAGGAGAAATGTCTTCACTCAAAGGATTGTGAATCTTTGTGGGATTCACTGCATTAAAGATCCGCGGATGTTCAGTCACTGGGTCCATCCAAGACAGAGACTGATGGGTACTACGGGAAGTAAAGAGATATGGGGATAGTGTGGGAAGATGGGATTGGGATTGGAGATCAAAGATGATCTTACTGAACGGCAAAGCGGCCCAGAATACCAAATAATAAACACCTGATTCCTTATGCTGTTTCCTTATGTTGTTATATTCTTAACCTGATCATGTTTTGGTCCTTGTGCATTTTGGGTGGCAAGGTGGCATAGTGATTAGCTCTGCTGTCTCACAGAGCCAAGAACCCGGATTCAATCCCGGCCTTGGGTCACTGCCTGTGCGGAGTCTGCATATTTTCCCCGTGTTTGTGTGGGTATCCTCTGGGTGCTTCGGTTTCCTCCTACAGACCAAAGGTGTGCAGATTTGGTTGATTGACCATGCTAAATTTGTCAGTATTATTGGGGGGATTAGCAGGATAAATACGTGGGGTTATGGGGATAGAGCATAGGTTGGATTATTGTCGGTGCAGTCTCGAATGTCCTCCTTCTGCACTGAATAGAATATGATTCTATTCAATTCTATTCTGTAGAAAGATATATTTAGTGCCAACTCTTTCACTGCAGACCAATTCAGGTTGTGTACCATGGACTCTGGGCTTGAGGGATGGGCTGCAGATATTCCCAGTAGAATGTGCCAGCATCAAGCTGGTGCAAGCAGCTGGTATAGGTGCTAAAGTACAAATCAGAGCTGCCAGCTAAACTGCTTTCTGTGGGCCAGCTACCTGATCTGGGGTCATGCTGAGCCTGTTTGGACCAGCTGATGTCTACAGCTCACCATCTGGGGAAAACCATAGGGTCAGCGTCAGTTGAAATCCCAACCAGTTTCCATCACTGGGTCACCCCAACGGAATTCCTGGTGGGAGTCAAGAATTTGTCATTAAAATGGCACATCCTGCTTTCAGAATCCTCACCAGTGTAGGAACATGATCAGTATCCCAACCAACGGGTTTGTTCTGAGCCTCACTTACTTTAGAATTGGCATTGGGATTTGGCTAGTGGTCAGAGTAGCTATTGTGGGCTGCTTACCTCGAGTCTCAATGGGTACATTTAGACTACAAGCATTATGTTAATACAATGTGACTTTGGCTTCACGCTGATGGTCCAGCTATAGTGTAAATGCAGTCTGAATCCAGAGTAAATGACAGTAGAAGGATAAAATGAGCCTCTCTGGAGGATGGAAACTTAATCCACTTAGACCTAAGCCCAGTCAAGTTTTATGTTCCAATTATCCCCTCCAAGTTTAACAACTTGGGCTAACACTAAATGCCTGCCCATGTCTGCTTTCCTACGTTGCATGGGATATCATTTTTACATTTCCTATGTTATATGCGCAAGTCATCTTCAAAAGTTACAAAATTGGCAGTGGAGAGCTTTGGCATGCTCTGTGGTAGTGAAAGATGCTACATAAATACAAGTCCCTTTACTATCTTTTCCTGGTAGCCCTCAGGTACTTTTCCCAAATGACTGTTCCTCAGTTGTAAACCTAGACAATAAACAGCCTTAAAAATCAACAGAGTCTAGTCCAGTCCTGCACAAACTCAGCACTTCAATGCTTAGGCATACTTGCACACTCATGTATGGGTTGCACAGTGCTTAGCATTGCTGCTTCACAATATCAGGGATCTGGGATTTAATTCTAACCTAGGGTGACTGTGTGGAGGTTGCACATTCCCCAGTGTCTGTGTGGGTTTCCTTTGGGTGCTCTGGTTTCCTTGCACAGTCCAAAAATTTGCAGCTTAAGTGGATTGACCATGCTAAATTGCCCCATAGGTCCAAAGTTGTGTAGATTTAATGTGTTAACCATGGTAAACGCACAGAGTCATGAGGATAAACTGGAGGGTGGGCCTAGATAAGAAGCTGTTTCAGAAGTTGGTGCAGACTCATTGGGCTGACTGGCTTCCTTCTGCACTGTAGGGATTATATGGTTCTATGACTCACAATCCAGCAGGTACGACTGAACAGAAATCTGGATCCCAGATCCCAAATATTTTCTCATCATCCCCTGACTAAGAGCACAAGGCCTATTGCAATGTCTCAACTATAGCCTAACTGAGGTGAGCTACATCAGCACAGACCATGAGACCAAATGTAGTCTGGGTAGGCTTAGGCATTGTGTTTTCTGTATTAGAACCATTAGGTGGTGCCATTTGTATCTTGAATGTGTTATATTTGTCTTCTAAATCAGTGTGCATCTGTGAATTTATAGTATTTGAAAAATTGTTGATGAATATGAAAGATTCCTCGGCCTGTGACAGTAAATTTGAGTTTTGCTTCCAAAATAAGGTGGGTGCTTTTAGGACTGAGATGAGAAGAAATTTCTATACTCAGAGAGTTGTGAATCTTTGAAATTCTCTATCCCAGAGGGTTGTGGGACCTCAGTCATTGAGTTTGTTTGAGATGGAGATTGATAGATTTCTGATTAACAGTAAAGGATTATGGAGATATTGTGTGTAGAAGGCATTGAAATGTCTTAGCTGCCGTGATTGTATTGAATGGCAGAGCAAAGTCGATGGGCTGAATAGCCTCATCCTGATTCTGTGTTTCAATACTTACGCTGTGAAAAATGAAAATAATTGAACTTCTCATGTTATGAAACAATAACTTTGGGAATCAGGTGGGACGTAATGATGGATAATGCCAGGAATAACGAGTTGGAAACTTCCATTTATATTGGAAAGCTTCAGACCTGGAAAACTCAAAAACCTGTAGTTTAATTTAGAACATGTGGGCGAAGGCCGTACAAATCCAGTCAGAAGAGGAACTCCCAATAATAGTTTGTTTCGTCTTAGAATTTTTGCATTAAGCTTATCCCCATAACAATGGTTATATTGTCCAGGTTGGTGTTTGATTCAGTTCCATTGAACGCCTCTCAAAAAAACCAGAGATGAGCAACAAAAAGTTATTGCACTTGTGAAAGGGATAGCCATAAGGAAAGATTGCAGCAATTCAAACTCTACAATATAGGAGCAAATTTACATTTATGTAGTAATTTATTTAATTCCCCCATTCCAAAATGCTATATAGTCACCAAAATACTTTGAAAGGTGCAGCCACCATTATTGAATGGACAGCTGAATCATGACAGCAAATCTCCACCAGCAGTAAGTAAAGAAAATCTGTTTTTTGCAGTGTTTGTTGAGAGGGTTGACCCGAGGGGGTAATCTTACCATTGTGTGCCACTCACCAGGGGCAGGGCCAACTGAGAGGGGTGGGTCGCTTGGTGGGGGATCTGCTGTGCATTTGTGGGTGGGGGTAAATAGCAATTTGTGTGGGCCAAGGGGGTGGCGACTGGCTGCAGAACCCCAAGGTATTGTGGAAGAGGGGAGTGGGCTGGTAATGGGCTACGAAAAACTGGATTATTATAATCAGGTAATGACACGTTTCTGTGCTCTCACACGTATTGTGTTCCCTACTGCTTTCAGTTGGTTTTTGGGCAAATCTGGCACCTTCCACTTTGCCAACTGGCAGATTTCAAGCTTTGCCTCATTTTTTGACTAAGTCAGGTGAGATTCAATTTTCAAATTACCCAAAAAACGGAACCGATTTCTCTTGTTTTCACGCTTCCTTGGCAATTTCATGTTTTTTGGTAAGATCACCCCCTGATCTTCTTCAAATAAACCCATCGCCAGTGCCCGTCTGAACTGGCAGTTAGGGCCTTGTTTAACCATCTCTGTTGAAAGAACAACATAGTATTCCCTGAGATTTGAAGTGTCAAATCAGTTTATGTTGTCCCGTGCGATCACTGCAGATGTTGGAAATCTGAACTAAACACAAAATGCTGGGAAACTCAGCAGGTATTCAAAACTGTTCTGTTAAAAGGCCATCTCAACCTGTAATGTCGACTCTGTTTCTGTCCACTGATACTGCCTGACCTGCTAAATGTTTCCCAATACTTTTTTGTTTTTATATATTTTTAAGTGCTGGCGAAGGATCTGATCCTACAGCTTTCTAACAGACCAGAGATTGCTACCATAAATTGAGTCACGTTTCTTCTTATATTCATCCATGGCACATGGGCATTGCAGGCTGGTCAGCATTTGTTGCCCATCTCTAGTTGTCTGAGGGCAATTGAGAGTCAACCACATTGCTGTGGCTCTGGAGTCACACGTAGGCCAGACCAGGTAAGGATGGCATATTTCCCTCCCTAAACCAGATGGGTTTTTTCCAACAATCAACAACGGTTTCATGGTCATCAGTAGATTTTTAATTCCAGATAATTTTTATTAAATTCAAATTCTACTGACTGCTGTGGTGGAACTTGAACCCAAATCCACCAGAGCATTAGCTGAGTTTCGGACATTAATAATGTAGCAATATCACCACTAGGTCGTCACTTATTGGCGCACCTCGGTAATATATTTAAAGCATTAAGGATCCCAATGGACCCCGGGCGTACTCTTTTCCACCTTTTACTGTGGGGAAAAGATACAAAAGTAAGAGGTTATGTAGCAATCGACTCAAGAACAGCTTCTTCCCTGCTGCCTTCAGACTTGATTGGACCTAAATCGCACTAAGTTGATCTTTCTCAACACCTCAGCTTTGACTGTAACATTACATTCTGCACCTTCTGACGGCATCTGTAAGGAGAGAAAAGAGCTGATGTTTTGAATCCAGATGACCCTTTGTCAAAGGACCTTTGACAAAAGATCATCTGGATCAAAACGTCAGCCTTTTTCTCTCCTTAAAGATGCTGCCAGACCTGCTGAGATTTTCCAGCGTTTTGTCTTTTGGTTTCAGATTCCAGCATCTGCAGTAATTTGCTTTTATTCTGCACTCTCTCCTTTCCTTCTCTATGAATGGTATGTTTTGTCTGTATAGCGCACAAGAAACAATACTTTTCGCCGTATACTAACACAGGTGACAATAATAAATCAAATCAAGGATAGAAAAGTGAATGCAGAATATTAATTTAACATTCAGCTAGTTGACGACAGGACTTAAAATTTGCAAAAATAAATGTAAAATAGATTTTAGGAAAAATGTTTGTTCGTCAAATGATTGAGACATTCTACCAGTAAGAAAGTGGAATCAGAGGTATTAAGGGAGTTCAGTAAACAATTGGATGCTTGGCTGCGTGAGTTTGCATTGAAGTGGAATAAGTTCAGTGAATTATATGGGCCTTTCTTGTCTCATGCTTATATTTTTAATAGGATAATCTTCATATTACATAGTACTGTGTCATCTCCCATGTAACAATGCAATGCACTGCATCCAAAATCAGTGCATGATCTGATACCATGACTGATACCTGGCAGATGAATTTCAATACAGGAAAATGTGAGGTGCAGCATTTTGGTGAAAGAAAAATGGGGAGACAATTCGGGCTCAATGGTACAACTTTGAGGGGAGTACAGGAGCAGAGGGACCGCAGGGTTTAAGTGCATAATTCTCCAAAGATGGCAAGGCAAGTTGATAAGAAGATTTATAGGATTCTTGGGTGTAAAAATAGAGCAAGAGAATAAAAGCAAAGAAGTGATGCTACACATCATTGGTCAGATCACATTTGGAGCATTGTGTTCAGTTCTGGGCAAATTATTTAAGGGAGAATGTTAAAGCCCCAGAGAGAGAGAGAGAGAGTACAAAGGAGATTTACTAGAATGGTAACAAGAATGAGAAATCTTAGATACAAGGAAAAATATAAGGAGATACAAGGAGAAATTGAGCTTATTCTCGTGGTGAATTTAAAGGGCTACGGAGATGGGGCTGGAGAATGGGATTAGCTAGGTAGCTCTTTTGGGAGCTGGTGCAGACACAATGGGCTGAATGACCTCTTTCTGTGCTCTAAAATTCTATGATTCTAAGTGTGAAATCAGTGCTTTTCTTCTGTTATTTCCGAATGAATGCAATCATGCTTTTCAACTTAGTAATTTCCATAGGAAACAAACTTACACGAGACTGTTTCCTCTGAAACTCAGATCATTGCTCACACAGCATCTATGCATAACACAATATGCAGTAGCACTTGGAGGAAGAGAGGACGAAGCAGCATTGCTTAATTGTCTTTCTTGCACCTACATCTAAAGTATATCAAGAGGGCATAACAATAGCACCATACTCCCCATCAGTAATCTGGCAGGTGGATCGCTGATGGTTTAAATACAGCAAACTGTGTTGGCATCAACGTGTATTGTATCTTGATAAGATACTGCAAATTGAGATTTAAATTTTTTGGCACGTGCACAGAGGATTTTCATAAATAAATTGGACTAATATTACCCTGTCTTGAGATCTAAAGAAGTTTAGAGCTGAGTGAATGAGAAAGGGGCCCCATTATTGATCAACAGAATCCCAGTTTATTTAACCATTCATATATAAGCTGCTTGAGGTATGAGCTATACCTATCAATTACATGGTTTTTGCACCATTTGGGAAAGTGAGTGACACATGCCAAGGCTAGCATTTATTGTCCATTCCTGATTGTGTTGACTAGGATACAGTAATAGATTGCCTTCTTAAACCACTGCATGTAGTGAAGTAAAAGTTGAACTCAGAATGTGGAAACACTATCTTTTGCACTAATCATGATTCCTTTTGTTATCTTTGTCAAAGACTTTACAGATTCGTACCTGCAGCGTACAATAGGGTGGCACAGTAATACGGCTATCTCGCAGCGCCAGGGACCTGGGTTTGATTCTGGCCTTGGGTGACTGTGCAGAGTTTGCACATTTTCCTCGTGTCTGCTGTGGTTTCCCTCTACTGTCCAAAGATGTGCGGTTAGGTGGATTGGCCATGCTAAATTGTTCTTTAGTGTCCCAAAGATGTGTATGTTAGGTGGATTGGCCATATTAAATTGCTGCCGTGTATCTCAAGATATAGGATAGGGGGATTATTGGGGTAAATATCTGGGGTTATAGGAATAGAGCCTGAGTGGGATGATCTGTCAGAGAGTCCCTGCTGACTCGATTGGCTGAATGGCCTCTTTCTGCACTGTAGACTTTCTACCATTCTATGAATGTAGACCTGTTAAAATCTTTAATTTGACTTGAGTTTCTCATCATTTTATAGTTGAATTAGCACACTTCTGTGCACCTCATTCCTAACGCAAACAAAATGAAGAAATGCGTGTTCTCCATTTGAATGTGTTTTGTCCTAATGGGTTTCTCATAAAGTCTCATTATTGGCAATTGTTAGGATTGGAATTGTTGGTGACAATTTAACTCATTTCAGCATTGATGCTGGTGTAAGTAAAACTGAGGACACCTCGCCATCTTTTAAGAGCAGCCTCTCGAAAGAAGAATCCAGAAATCCGTTTTATGCTCAACATGAGGGCGCTGTAGGTCGGTGCGCATTCTGGTCATCTTTCTATTTGTGACTAAAATTAGGTCGTATAATATTGTGGCCTTTGTGTGTTATATAATCAAATATACATGAGGACCTCAGAATGAAACAAAGCACGATCTCTGTCTTTAGGAATCGATAGAATGGTGGAAGGAGGGGATGGGTGGGGGGGGGGGGGGGGGGAGTGCGGTGGTATGAATGAACACTCCGTCAGCTCCGCAAGATGCATTTACATCACTTCATCATGTCAGCATTGAAGTCATACATGTTTGTTGTGCTCCTGATGCCTTACAGGCGACTGACTGCACTAGCAATTTGAATTAAGTGCTTACAAGCCAAATTATCATGTTTTGAGTAAATTTGGCAAGTTCGAGGTCCCTTTCAATGAGCATCTGCAAACGTATATCAAATTATGACCCACTTAATTATTCTTTAATCTGTTTATTGGGTGAAAAACCTTAATCGCTTTCTTTAACCTTCCAGGTCTTATTTATTTAGCAGAGGAAGGGTTAATATAAATTCAGGACTTCCTTGTTGACTACACACAAAACAAATTGCATAGCAAATAAGATCATGTTGTTCCTCAGATTGGGATTTTTTTATGCTGTTAAAAGTGCTCCACTGGCATTAAGTCACTAGTATTTCTTGTTTCACTGATTTGACGGGGAAACTCCCCCGAGGTTTGTTGCATTAATCTGTTTAATATGCTACAGAAATACTGTGTGTTATCAAAGGCACCACAAGTAATAGGATCTCAGCAGGAAAACCAGTTTGCATGCAGGTGTACATCAATGGCATTGTCTATGCTTTTATCATTCTTAGATGGGGCTGTGCTTTAGAATGTAAATGAACCATTTCATTGGCATAAATCTACATATAGGTTTGAGCAAAATGTCTCCGGGATGGCTTTAGTCTATAGTGGGTTTATGCTCTAACGTAATTCAGCACCATCAAAACAAATCTTTTTCTAACACTTATCCCTGGTGAATTTCTGTGTGGAAGTCTTATATACAATCAAAGCATAGACAATCATACCCAGAATAATTCTGTCATTGCAAACCCCTGTGTGCCTCAGGATAAAGATCTGAATGACTTTTCCAGTTTAAATTCCATATACAAGGGGCTAGCTGAGATAAGACAAACACTGTTGGGCACTGGGTAATAAACTGGGTTGAGCAAACTGTTCATTTGCCTGAAGGGCCTAGCTGTATGTAAAAAAAAAACAAAATTATTCCTTTCGCAGAGTTACAAAGCCAACACGCAGAGTGGACAGGGCAAGTCCCGAATCCATCCCCTTGCTTGCTCCAGAAACCAATTCAAATTCAATCCAATTCATGGTCCCCACATCACTAGATCCAAATTGACAAATAAAGGAAAGGTGTTTGGGCAATCTCAACCCTTTGAATCACAACCGAGCTCTCTTGAATTGTGGCCACTGACCAGCATTGATTCACGTGTTTCCAGATAATTGGAGAGTATTTTCTTTTAAAATGAAAAAATGTTTTTTTTTAGTTTTTCTTTGTAACTGGAGAGAGAAAGAAAGATCTCTATCAATGCTTCTGAAAGCAGTCATCTCTCTTGCAGAACCATAATGGTGAGAGAATTATTATTGTGCTGTAAGGCCAGAGCTTATTGAACAGTAATTTCAAATTAAAATATAATCTTGAACCCGGGTCTACTACCAGTGTGTTTATTTTACTGCAATCACTCTTTCAACACTATATTAAAGCCCCGCGTACTTCAAAGCCGTGTGGTGTATGTAAATAGTGTTGCTTTAATAACCTTTGATTTTACTGATGCCAATGACTTTTGCTTCATTCGTTAAATCTATGATACTCTGGTCTGAACTTGGTCCTCTGGATGTGTAATAATAATCTGGGTGGCTGTCCAAGCTCACACTTAGCTCCTTTCTGAGCTTGCCACCCCCAGATTTGCCTTATTGTTGGTTCACTATCCTCTTTTTTTTCTTCATTTATGGGATGCACATCTTTGGACTGTGGAAAGACTGACTGGTTAGTACTGCTGCCTCACAGCACCAGGGACCCGGGTTCAATTCCCAGCTTGGACCACTGTCTGTGTGGAGCCTGCACGTTCTCCCTGTGTCTGCGTGGGTTCCCTCGGGGTGCTCCGGTTTCTGAAGGATGTGCTGGTGAGGAGCATTGACCATGCTAAATTCTCCCTCATGTACTCAAACAGATGCTGGAGTATGCAAACTAGGGGATTTTCACAGTAACTTCATTGCAATGTTAATGTGAGCCTACTGTGACATAAGTAAATATACGTTAAATTTAAATTGCCCAAACCTCCATTTTAAAGGACATTTAAGAGTCAACCACATTGCTGTGAATCTGGAGTCACATATAGGCTAGGCCAGGCAAGGACAGCAGATTTCCTTCCCTACAGTGCCTTTGTGAACCAAATGGACTTTATAACAATTAACAATGATTTCGTGTTCATCCAATTTCCAGGTTTTTATTGTATTCAAATTTCACCATCTGCCTGGTGGGATTTGAACCAAGGTCCCCAGATCATTACCTGGGTCTTTGGATTATTAGTCCAGCGACAACACCACGAGGCCACTGCCTCCCCTCAATGTCCAATGTGGGGCCATCTGTGATCTAGCAAGCTGCTTTGTCGTGCCTGTTTTGGCACACCACAGCTGTTTGGCCAGCTCCGTTTTTTTTGAAGCATGGGACTCAATGGCTCCAGCTTCCTCTCCCACTCTCCTGCCCCCCTGCCTCCGCTACTCCCCAAACATGTAGAACCCCCAGAACCTCTTCTTCCTCCTCCCCCAAAAAGTTAAAATAATCCTGATGGACTGGAACCCATTTTTTTTCATTTCTCTCTCTAAAGTTCTTGTAAACTTCCGATCCCTTAAAATTAGCTAGATGGAATCTCAGCATCTCTGCATATATAAGGGCGACATGATGGCATAGTGCTGCCTTACAGTGCCCAAGATCCAGGTTCGATTCTTGGTTTGGCTCTCTGCGGAGACTACATATTCTCCTTGTGTCTGTATGTATTTGCTCCAGTTTCCTCCCACAGTCCAAAGATGTGCTGTTTAGGTCATTGGCCATACTAAATTCTCCCTCAATGTACCCAAACAAGTGCCAAAGTGTGGTGACTAGGAGATTTTCCACAGTAACTTCATTGCAGTGTTAATATAAGCCCACTTGTAACTGTCAGACTGCTTCCCACATATAATGCTCACTGTCCTCAAACTGGGGAAATGAAATGTTTTACCAGCTCAGCTCACATACAAAACCTATTACCAAGCCCAGTGAAAGTTTGTGGCAAGCACATTATGCTGTGGACCTATCTATTCTGCGGCAGGCCTAGCCTGTCTCTCTGGCACATTACTCAGTGCTCCAGACTTAATGTTACATTAAAAAAATGTAATTGCAATTTTATTAAAAAAAAACACACTCTTAAAAACAAACGTTAACTCAACTATAATTACAGTCAGACATTAACTGAAGCATTATTGCAATCAAATATTAATAGCTTTGAAAAAACGTAAGTAGCAATTTTAATTTAAATATTCAGCCACTTTTACAAAAACTATTTAAGCACAAATTGTCTTGTGCAGATACAAATATGAAAAATAAATACATTAGATTCAATGTAATACAACAACGATTTGTCTTTGTGTCGATCTTTAAAATAGGAAAATAGCCCAAGGTACTTCACAGGGCTATAGATGAATAATGGATAGCCACAGGAAATGGTAGAAAGGTGGCATACTGGTTAGTACTGCTGCCTCACAGCGTCAGGGACCTAGGTTCAATTCCTGCCTTGGGTGACTGTGTGGAGTTTGCACATTCTCCCTATGTCTGTGTGGGTTTCCTCTAGGTGCTCTAGTTTCTTTTCACATTCCAAAGATGCACAGGTTAAATGGATTTGTTATGCTAAATTGCCCCTCAGTGTCCCAGGATGTGTCGCTTAAGGGGGATTAACCATGGTAAACGAGGGGTTACAAGGGTAGGGAGGGGAAGAGGGCCTGGTTGAGATATTCTGTCAGTTAGTTAATGTAGAATCGATGGGCCAAATGACCTCCTTCTATTCTGCAGGGATTCTATGATTCCATAAAGGATTCTATAATAACTAAAGAGACTGAGATGAGTTTTAGTGCATCTTTGAGGGGGAGCAGGGAAAAGATTGGTTTAGTGAGGAGATCCAGAAAATGGCTGACAGTGCAAACACCAATGATAAGGCTGAGGGAGGGGATGCACATCATGAGGTCAGAGTTACAGGAATGTCAAGCTGGAGGAGGCCACAGGCATAGCTACACGCAAGACCATGAAGGATTTAGCACATTGGCGGGAATTCTATCACCTCGCCCACCATAGAATCAGCGCAAGTGTGAATCCGACAATGGAACTGTCTGTTGACCTTGGGTGGGAATTTCTGGTCTCGCTGAACGAGGCCATAAAATCAACCCATAATGAAAATTTCCAATTTGTGGCTTTGGCAGACTGGCCCTTAAAAACAAGGTGAAATGTGATGGAGACATGGTGCAGAGCGGAATGGAGGCTGCATCATTTCCCATCAGCTGAAGTGTCATTAGGGTTAGGAGAAGTTTGGAATAGTTGGTGGGAAAGTAACAGATGAGAGATTTTAAAACAGATGTTTTGAAACAGAAATGGAGACTTGGAATGCCATGGAGGATGAAGGAACCAGCCTTTGTAATGAAGGGGGAATGGGATCAGAAACTTTTTAACAACAAGATTCACCCCATTGTTTGTCAGTTCCTTGGTGTATGAGTCCACACCACCCAATTATCTGCAAATTTTTGCTGACTGGCGACAAGACATGACTAATAAAATACCAAAAATAAATGAAGTGGTTTGCTTTCTAACATTCAAAAATAAGGAGAGTTGAGGATTCTTCACTATAGTCATTGGTTGAAGAAAACAAAATATATTCAATTTTCCAACATTAATAATCTTCAGATAAAGGCAAAATACTGCAGATGTTGGAATCTGAAACAGAAAGAGAAAATGCTGGAAAATCTCAGCTGGTCTGACAGTGTCTATGGA
Organism: Sphyrna mokarran; assembly: GCA_024679065.1. NCBI lineage: Eukaryota > Metazoa > Chordata > Chondrichthyes > Carcharhiniformes > Carcharhinidae > Sphyrna > Sphyrna mokarran. Next base: position 22,258,135 of record JAGIQG010000022.1, on the reverse strand, counting down.
GAGTGAATAGAGCCAATGTTTCAAGTCAGGATGAGGATCATCCAGATTCGAAACGTTGGCTCTATTCTTTCTCCATTAATAATCCTTGCTTGATTGTGGCCAATTGGTGCACAGACTGGATCACACTCTCATTATTGCTGGTGTTAAGTACTGAGCTGCTTTCTGCCTGCTGTGCACAAAAGCCATTGTGCAGCCAATATTTGTCGCAAGCATAAATCTGCTCCCAAAGAACGCTAACCGGACTATTCAGTGACAGAGCTGTTAAAGGACCCCATTTTGCTCATTTCAGAATGGATAAAATGCGGTACAGAAAAACCTGAAATATCAGCCTGTTAGGATTGCCAATTGTGATTAAATGTGTTCATCATATGACTTGCCCCTCCTGCTCCAGCCATCAGTGAGCTGTTACATTTATATGTTGGGGGTGGGTGTTATAAATGTACATTGGGCATTTCGGGTGCATGCTGTCTCTTTAAGGGTGCAGATCATGTGACCCCTGAGGTGGGCTGGCTTCTCCCAGGGTGGAACCTGATTGTGCAGTAAAGTGGTCCCCAGTTTTCAAGTTAAGAAACCTACTTTTTGATTTTTCTGCACCTTATCTCAATAAGTACATCCATAATATCAGCCAACACATCCATTCTTGTGATGTGCTGCCTATTTATGCCAATAGGAAACCAAAAAGCATGGCAGCACAGTGGTTAGCACTAATGCCTCGCATTGCCAAGGACCTGGGTTCAATTCTGGTCACAGGTCATTGTCTCTGCAGAGTTTGTGTATTCTCCCCGTGTCTGCATAGATTTCCTCCAGGTGCCCAGCTTTCCTGCCATGCTCCAAAAACGTGCTGATTGGCCATGCTAAATTGACCCTAGTGTCAGGAGGATTAGCTGAATAAAAATGTGAGGTTAAGGGAAGAGGGCCTGTCTGGGGTTGTGGTTGGTGCAGGCTTGATGGGCTGAATAGCCTCCTTCTGCACTGTAGGGATTCTATGATTCTATGACTATTGGATGATGCTTGACTGTTCGTCTATTTCTTTTACCCTGTTCTCAATATTTTTATAGCTTGTAAAGAGAATGTTAAAGAAAATGTCAAAAAAAATCTTTGTTTTAATATATTGAGAGCTTTTCTTCAAGGTTGCACGCAGCAATGTTCTGGACACTGGTCTCCATTCCTTTAGAGTCCAAGCCAATTCTGGAAGATGGACAACCTTAACCTCAATATGAACCCCTTCCTTGGTGACTGGGATTAAATATAAGGATCGCAACCTTAACATACAGCCTTCATTGCCTTTTTCAATGGTGGTGATATTGAATGTCTCGCTATGGAGAAGATGGGCACTTCGTTAACATACTTCCATCTGTTTGTCAAGTTGGGAGGCTGGTTTAAAGCTGACCATCACTGCATGGCTTACTGGTTGTCTGGAAGCACGGCTTGCAAAGGAGGCAGGAACTGCTGGCACCTCAGGCTAGTGTCTTTTTCAGCTGTTCCGCTGTCGCAGGGAGAGCCATGAGAAGGGCTGTCAATGAAGCCTTTGGCCTTCCACAGCCCCAATTGCCACCTTCCTCCCAATCCCTCCCTCTCAATAACAATTTGACAAATGCCGGGGATAATCCCCATTCCCTTACTGTCCCCCCTCCTCCCCACCAACCCCCCCAACAAAGGACTCTTGTTGAGCCCTCCTGCCTGCGAGCTTTTTGCCTAGCTGGTAGGCAAGAAATAGAGCAAGAAAATGTCAAAGGTTCTGATGCTTGAGTCCCTGGTCTGGCTGGGCTGTTTGTTTATTTTCCGCCTCACCTGAACACTTCCTGCCTCCCTCAAAGGGCATTGCCCAGGCATGTGCAATCGTGTGAGAAGACATTGGGCCTACATCCTAACATCACTGTATAAATGTGCGATATTTCAGTTGGCAGGTGCACACAAGAGTTGGAAGCACACCCGTTGACAATTAAACAGGCAATGAAGCCCATTAAAGAGTCAATTAAAAGTGATTTAATGTGATCCGTCCACTTTTACGGTTAGTGGGCGGGCCAATGAGCTCAGTGGCCTAGCCTAGAAGCGGGGGAGTTGTGCTGGACTGCCAGAGGGCTGGAGGGGTGTTGGAACAGTGGATCAGAGCAGGGGTGCAGGATAAGAGGTGCTATGGATCTCTAATGGGAGTTGTGCGAGGCTGGGTATGGATGTTTAAATAGTTATTCTAGAATTAGAAGTGTTTTTTTCCTTCTAACTTTCAGAGTAACTGTCAGGGTAAAATTGGCAGAACCATTCAAAGTTAGCGATTTAAATCACTTGTGTTGGATTGTTCCCACCCCAGCGCAATTGTCCAGGAGACATTAGCTTTTCTGGGCAATTGCCAGGTAAACCCATACATGGGAACTTCCAAGAGGGATTCTCTAGCACCTCATGGGGGGTAACCCCCTCAACTGCGATGATGGAAAAAGTTAGAATATATTCTCTAATTAGCTAATCTGTGACAAAATAAATCTAACCATTGTCCAGTAGAATTCAATAAGGATATTGAAACTATTTGCATGTGAAATTTGAAGATGTGTAAATTTCCCACTGAATTGCCCTGAAGCTCTAGTTTGTTTGCTGACAGTGAATATGCAGAATATACGAAGGGACAGTTGTTTACAGGGGGGCTGGATGGAGGGGAAGGGAACGGGTTGCACAAGGAGCAGAAAGAGGCTGGGTGTACAGTTCATAAGCTTCAATGATTCAGGCCTTTGTTCATATTTAATGCCATTTGAAGGCAATTTAACATTGTGAAAGAGTGCTGCATAATTCATTCAGGATATTTGAAGTCTGTAGAATGTTTAAATATGAATCGGGTTTCAGTGGAGCTGGTGAACTTCCTTATAACAATTTGTATAGCACCTTCTATAGAAATACAGAATGGTTACAACACAGGGAGAGGCCACTCACCTTTTTGCATCTGTCCTATTTCTCTGGAATTCAACTCATCTCACTCCCATTCCCCTATAACACTGCGGGTGGAAATTTATGACCTCACTCAGGCAAATTCATAAAATCCCACCTGTAGCTTGTATTACCCTCAAGGTTATTGGAGATTTCCATTCTGTGAGTCTCACCCACCTTGAGTCAAGTGTGAGTCAGTAAAATTTCAGCCTGCATATCCTTTCTCTGAAATTCCCTTTTGATTTGATTTATTATTGTCACATATATTAATATACAGTGAAAACTATTGCTTTCTGCGTGCTGTACAAAGCATACCGTACACAGAGAAGGAAAGGAGAGGGTGCAGAATGTAGTGTTAGAGTCACAATTGAACTTGCTTCCACCACCTCCATTGCGTTCCAGGTCCTAATCATTTCAGATTGCCAAGAGTTTTTTTTTGCCGATCGCTTTAAATTTGTGTCCTCTGGCTTTCAATCCCACCAGCAAAGGGAAACTGTTTCGCCTAATCTACAGACCACACTCTTGATTCTGAATATCTCACTCAAATCTCCTCTCAACCTTTTTTTGCTGAAAGTACAATTTCTTTAATCTATCCTTGTAACCAAAATGCCACTTTGGAACAAGTTACGTAAAACCTCCCTGCACTCTTTCTAAAGCCTTCCCATCCTCCCTAATGCACAGAGCCTGGAATTGGGTGCAATATTCTCATTGAGGCCAAAGCTGTGTCTTATAAATGTTTATCAGAACTCCCTCCATTTCTCATTTTATCAAGTGCAAGATTCCGTATGTCTTTACAACCACTTTCTCAATCTGTCCTGCCGCCTTCAACAATTTGTGTACATCTATATCCCCCAAATCTCTCCTTGCACTCTCTTTGCAAAAGCACTCCTTAGTTTATATTGCGTCTCCTACCAAAATTGTATCATTTCAATTCTCTCCATTGAAATTCATCTGTCATGTGTCTGCCCATTCCACAGACCTGTCAATATCCTCTAGAGATCTATCACTATGCTCCTTACACTTCACAATACTTCCAGGTTTTGTGTCATCTGCAAAGTTTGCTGTGTACATGCAGGTCTAAACTCAAGAAAAAAAAAGTGGTGCCAGTTGCTGGGGAATATCACTGTTTACCCTTCTCCAATTTATTCTCTATTTACTAATACTCAATTGACTTTGAGTCCATGCCACCACTGTTCCTTTTATTTCATAGCTTTCATCTTTGCAGACAAGCTCTTTATCAAATGCATTTTAGATGTCTATATACATCAACTACATTACCCTCATCGACTCTCTCTGTAATTTCCTTAAAACCTTTTCAGGTTAATTGAATGTGATTTGTCTTTAATAAAGCTGTGCTGGCTTTTCTTAATTACTCTAAGTGATTTAATTTTTATCTGGATTTTGTTTCCAAGAACTTTCCTATCACAGAACGTAAAGTAACTCGCCTGGAATTACTTGGTTTATCTTTGCAACCATTTTGGAACAAAGGTGCAATGTTTGCAATTCTGCTCTCCCCTGGTACTATCTTTGTATCCAAGTGAACTTGGAATATTTTGAGCAGTACTCCCATGTGTTGACAGTACTTTCTGCCCTCAGCATCCCTGGATGCATCCCATCTGGTTCAGGTGATATATCAATTTTAAACACAATCAGCGTTGCTAATGCCTTCTTAATTTTTAGCCCATCCACTATTTCAATTACAGTAATCTCAATCTATTCATGGATGTCCCATTCCCATGAATCCTCGCGATTGGGGAGAGGATAGTCTAGAGATATTTTGGCTGGACTATTAATCCAGAAACTGAGTTCATGTTCTGGGGACCTAGGTTTGAATCCCACCACAGCAGATGGTGGAAATTCCATTCAATAAAAATAGCTGGAATTAAGAATCTACTGAAGCTATTGTCAACTATTGGATAAACCCATCTGGTTCACTAATATCCTTCAAAGAAGGAAATCTGCTGTCTTTACCTGCTCTGGCCTAGATGTGACTTCAGAGCCACAGCAATGTGGTTAACGATTAACTGTCTTAATTAGGGTGACTAAGGATGGGCAATAAATACTGACCCAGCCAGCGACGTCCATGTCCCACAGATGAATATAAAAAAAAATTTGCAAAATCATAAATGGTGAACTTATGCATGCAGTGTATGCTTTCTCTAAGAGAATGGTATGGGCACTGGGTTTAAATGATGGATGAGTGAATCTTTGGAACAGTGAACCGTGATTATGTGTCACAATTACATTCTTGTGGGTAAACAGCTTGGTGATTGAGGAGGTCATGAACAATGAGAGTGTACTGTTCCTTTTCATTCACTATGACTTTGGTAACATTTTCTTTCTCTGTGGACACAGATGCAAAGTATTCATTTAGTATCTTGGTAACCTTAGAACATTCCAAACTGCTTTATAATCAATGACTTTCAAAGTCATTGTTGCAACGTAGAAAACCTAGCAGTCAATGTATGTATAATAAGTTCCCACAGACATCAATGGGATAATGATCAGATATTTTGTTCTCTCATGATGTTGGTTGAGGGATAAATGTTCACCAGTACACTGGCGAGAACTCTGCTGTTCTTCTTTGAGTAATGCCAAGGCATCTCTCTGGTTTACCTGAGAGGATAAATAGGGTTTTGATTTAACATCTCATGAAAAAGGGCACGTCTGACAATGTAGCACTTTTTCAGTACTGCATTGAGATGTCTGCCTGGATTTCATTCTTAGGGGACCTGTGTATGTGTAGCCCTACTTGTTTCAGTCATTGGAAAGACTTCATTTTAAGATATTCCTTCCTATACACAATTACAGTTAAACGCTAGACTGTAGCGGTTAATTAACTCTGCTAAGCTGAACAATTGTAGCTGACTTGATTGTGTGTAGAATCAGAGGGCATGATGGGTTAGCTAAAAATTGACTACATTCCTGAAGAGTACGCAATGCAGGCAAACAACGGTTTCTCATAACAGCAGCTGTGAGAATTATTTTTCTAATTGGAGACAGCATGTGAAAAACACTTCCAATAACAAGATAAGGATTAAAATATATTTTGGTTTTAGAATGTTCAAGTTCAGTTCCATTCTGAGATTCGAGGACCAAAGCAAGAAGCCAGTAGCAAGTTCACCTTTTTGTTTCTATCATGTTAATTCTTTAAACTCCGTTCAGTAAAAGAAAACCATTTTAGAACTCGTATCAGTGCTCATCTCCTGAAATGAATGAATGGAGCCAACAGTTCTCGGGTCACAGGGAGTAGAATTTGGACCCACATGCTTCTATGATTCAGAGGAGAGAGACTACTGACAGAGACACAGCTGACACTGCGTACCTACTTTGTCCAGTTTGTGTCTCCACCAGCCAGATTAATGTTGGTAAAGTTCACTAATATATTTGCCATGAAATATATTACAAGAGCAGTCTCTATAGGGATCTAGGTTTGCAAGGGATCATAGGAAATGATTACATACAGAACCTTTCCCATCAACGGACAGAACTCAGGGCAAAATCAACTGTCTTGACCTCGAGCCTGCTATGTACACAGTATGAGCTGTCTAATGTGACAATATATCCTTTTTGTCTGTGCTGTGAAATCATAGACTGTTTACGGGGGTGTCCACTGTAAATGTGCAATCTTACACCCAAACGTACAATTATTTTTACAAAACATAAACAGGAATATATTTTTTCGACACACTATGGGGCTTCATAGCTTCTGACTGCGACCTAAACTTTTCTTTTTCTGAGCTCGATCCACATGTCTGCTTCCTGACTAGCCAGTGATTTGTACCTCAGTTCAAACTCTCTTTTTCCACCCCATTAAACAAAGTTCTTTTTTTTTTTTAACAATTCGAGCTTGGGGAAGTGATTTTCTTTTAAAATATTTTCGTACTATCTACTGACCGCTTCCTCGTGACCTTTCCTGCGCTAGCATTTATTAAAATTGATGTATGCGTGTGGTCTTAGCAGTGGACAGCTGGAGGAAAGTCTCCCTGGTTTCTTGTGGAGTAAAAATTCTGCACATTGCCTTCATGTGAGAGCACTCTGAAGGATTATTGAAGATCTATAATTGAGCTGTATGATTCATCTCAGCTCGTACTGCATGAAACAATTCCAATCTCAACACCGTGTGGTTATATTATACAAAAGACGAGTGAAATAGGAGATAAAGGATGCAGGATTTGGGGATGCAGGGGGGTTGATAGAGGCATGGGGTTTGATTTATATCCCACAAGTGGAAAGACCTGATAACTTGCGAATGATGATGGGATATTTATCATATCACAAGCTTCACGTTGTGTTCTGTTCTTCTTGAATATTAGGTGAGCAACTATAAGTAAAATGTTGGATGGGAAGCTTAATTTTTAAATGCAAACCATGTTGATGGATGGATTCTGAGTGAGCTTCAGTGATACTGTTGCGGAAATCTTATTCCCCATACCCCCTGTTTTAGGAGATGGTGTTTTCTCATGTTATGTAAATACAGAAGCATAACAACAATGAAAGGCTCTTTGGCCCTCCAAGCCTGTGCTGGTCATGATGTTCTAACTAAACTAAATGAAAACCTTCGCACTTACTCAGTCCATAATCCTCTATTTCCTCCCTATACATCTACCCATACAGACGCCACTTAAATGTTGTTAATGTGCCTGCTTCCAATCTATTGATTGCCATGAGCCCATTGCTGATTGTTGGAAAAACCCATCTGGTTCACTAATATCCTTTAAGAAAGGAAATCTGATGTCCTTATCTGGTCTGACCTACGTGTGACTCCAGACCCACAACAATGTGGTTGACTGTCAGGCAATAAATGCTGACCAGCCAATGAACGCCTTGCCCCATGAATGAATAAGTAAAACCTCCTCTGAAAGCACATTCCAGGCATCCATCATTTTCTATGTTAAAAAAATCACCCTACATTTTCCCTTAAACTTTCTCCCTGTCACCTTGAACCTGTGCGCCCTTGTAATTGACACTTTCACCCTGGAAAATAGCCTCTGACTATCCACCCTGACTATGCCTCTCACAATTCTGTAGACCTCTTTCAGGTCTCTCTTCAGTTTCCACCTTTCCAGTGAAAACAATCCTAATTTACTCAACCTCTTCCACATAGTCAACACTCTCGAGACCAAGTAACATCCTGGTGAACAGTATGCAATACTCCAAATTTGCTTTATGAAATAAACAAGACATCATCTTCTGTGTTTACAAAGAGTAATTTCAAGAGACAGAGTGGAATGCTGCCAAACTTTTATCAGGTGATCATTTCTGCTCAGGCACTAGAGGAAGGAGTTTTCGATCTAAGTGATGGTTACCATGTGTTACAATCAGCTTTTAAGTAAAAATATTAAAACTATGCAATGCTCTGTATATTCAGCACTGCTTGATTATTTTTGTTCAAGAAGGACTGCCTTCATCAAATAAGGAGAACAGTCAGAAGAACTCCATGTTGTGTTACTTCAGTTGCAATCACATTATGTTTGATTTGATTTGATGTATTATTGTCACAAGTATTGGTATACAGCAAAAATTATTGTTTTTTGTGCACTATACAGACAAAGCATACTGTTCATAGAGTGCACAGGAGAGAAGGAAAGGATAGGATGTAGAATGTAGTGTTACAATCATAGCTAGCTTGTAGAGAAAGATCAACTTAATACAAGATAGGCCCGTTCAAAAGTCTGATGGCAGCAGGGAAGAAGCTATTCTTGAGTCAGTTGGTAAGTGACCTCAGACTTTTGTATCTTTTTATCGATGGAAGAAAATGGAAGAGAGAATATCGGGGTGTGTGGAGCCCTTAATTATGCTGGCTGCTTTTCCAAGGTGACGGGAAGTGTAGGCAGTACATGCAATGCAGTGACATTTTCACAATGCACGCAATTTTTCCTTGAGACTAAAATAGACTAAATGTTAAATTCTATTTCTAAAGAAAGGTCTGATGGAGTTAGTGCAAAGTTGTGATGTAACTACAGTAGAAGTTGATGAAAATTTTAAGTAAATGTGGTAAAATTGGCTGTCAACTTGCCGCCTGATTTGTGGCATGACAGAATGTTGAGATTCACCACCCTGCCCTCCCCTTGAGTTTAATTTTTGCTGTTGAAGTGCTTGTTAGCCTGCTGCCACAAAATCCCTTCTGTGAACTATGCTGAACTATTTAAACGGAGCAGCGTAACACTTAGTTAAGAGACGACTAAGAGGGCAACATGTTGACACAGTGGTTAGCATTGCTGCCTCACAATGCCAGGGAGCTGGGTTCAATTCCCGGCTTGGGTCAGTGTCTGTGTGGAGTCTGCATGTTCTCCATATCCATGTAGGTTTCCTCCGCAGTCCAAAAGACAGTCTGTTTAAGTGCATTGTCTATGCTAAATTCACCCTCAGTGTACCCGAACAGGTGCCGGAATGTGGCGACTATGGGATTTTCACAGTAATTTCATTGCAGTGTTCTTGGAAACCTATTTGTACAATAATAAATAAACTTTAAAAAGGAACAGTGCCTAAGTGTGCATTAGTAGAGGAAATCAAATCCAGTTTCACCAGACTTTAATCGACCTATAGCAACTCTGACGAAGGATAATCCAGACTCAAAAAATTGGCTTTATTCTCTCTCCACAGATGCTGTCAGAGCCACTGAGATTTTCCAGCATTTTCTGATTTTGTTTCAGATTCCAGTATCTGCAGTGTTTAGCTTTGATTTTATTACAGACCAGTGAGTTGTTTTTAATAAAACAGTAATATTGTTCTTAATGTGACTTCAGTAATACCAGTAATATTGTTTTTAATGTGACTTCATCGAACCATTAATTCATTCTTGGCACCCCAAAAATAAAATTCACTGATTCTGTTTATATTGAGCTGTGTTTTGATAAATGATTTAATTGCTAATGATCTCATTGTTTTAATGGTTTTTGATTATATGAACCTTTCCAAGGTGTTATGAAAATTGATCTAATCTCTAACTTACCGCAAACATTTGAAGGCAACTCATAAAGTAATTTTTTTCTGTTTAAAGAAAGGATTGCTGTGTGTTGAGAGGATTGAGTATTTTATTAATAATTTTTACAAGATTTATCAATGTAACTGTAGCACTGATTAACAATAATGACTTATAAATATATTAACAATAAGCTTTGTTCAATTTATTAGTCACAAACAGGCTTACATTAACACTGCAATGAAGTTACTGAAAATCGCCACACTCCAGCACCTGTTTGGGTAAAGTGAGGCAGAATTTAATATGGCCAATGCACTTAGCCAGCACACCTTTGGATTGCGGGAAGAAATCGGAACATCGGAGGAAACCCATGCAGACATAGGGAGAATGTACAAACTCCACACAAACAGTGACCCAAGCTGGGAATCATACCTGATTCCTGGCACAATGAGGCAGCAATGCTAACCATTGTGCCACCCCATGTCCAATTTAGAAAACTGCAAATATATAAGATTTCAATTGTGATAATATGTCTTGAAATTTATCAATGCAGCATCACCAAAAATATTCTCTTCAGTAAATGTTAGCTAATAGACCTGGATTACAAGATTTTGAGTAAAGTTACACCTTGGTTCAAATATGACAAGATCAAATTTTGTTCTGATATGTCACTGCTTTTGCAGTCAGATCAAATTCCTCTATGGACTATTTTATCATGATCAGTAAGCTCTTTTGTTTTAAACAATGTTGAATAATTAAATACCACATAAATTGGTGAGCTGTAGGAAGAAATCAAGCCCCTTGTTTCTGTAACTGCATATCAATTACTGTGGTACTGCTATGGTGGCATGGTGACATAGTTAGCACTGCCTCACAACAGCAGGGACCTGGGTTCAGTCCTGGCCTTGGGTGACTGTCTGTGTGGAGTTTGCACGTTTTCCCTGCGTCTGTGTGGGTTTCCTCTGAGTGCTCTGGTTTCCTCCCACAATCTGAGGATGTGCAAATTCATAGAATCCGTACAGTGCTGAAACAGTCCATTTGGCCTATCGAGTTTGTACCAACCGACAGAACATCCACATATTTACTCTGCTAATCACCCTAACCTACATATCTTTGGACACTAAGAGGCAATTTAGCATGGCCAGTCAACCTAAAGGTTATGTAGATTGGCCATGGTACATTCACCCTTAGTGTTCCAAGATGTATTAGAGATAAAGTTGCCATAATCCCAGGTGACCATACATTGTGAATGGTGGTAATTTAACCTGAGGATCACTACATCTCAAACAAAGAGCGAGATTGAGAAGGTAGGGCCTTCATGAATATTCTCAGCCTGTATGGGAATTGAACCTTTGCTGTTGGCATCACCCTGCATCACTAACTAGTTGTTCAGCCAACTGAGCTAAACAGTGAGAACTCTGTGAGCAGATCAATTCCCACCATCCATCTATGCATCTCCCTCCAGAATGTCAGTTCACTTGTGGATAAGGTCCTTACCATCCAGGAATTTATTCTGCATGACTTCATCAGCATCATGGCTTTCATGGTTGAGGAGTGATGATGTCACGCCACTTAATGAAACCTCCCTTGTTACATCTTCCACCACTCACCAGGTCACATATAGGCTCGATCCCCTCTTTCTCCTTTGAACATCTCATCTTGTTTGATTCCTCTTGCCTTTCTTTCAAAATCATTGTTCACTGCCCAGCATGATAAAGATTTTATCACTGAGATATCTTCACTGCTTACTCTCTGCAGTGAACAACTTTTCATCCTAGGTGATTTAAACTTCCAGCTTAACTCAGTCATGTTCTCTCTCCTTTGAGTTCAGTGCTCTCTTATCCTCTGTAAATCTCTCCGTCTCTGCGTACTCCGCAATCCTTATTCACAGCAGTCCCCTTGACCTTGGTATCTCTTCTGATTTGATTTGATTTATTTTATTATTGGCACATATATTGAGATGCAGTGAAAAGTATTGTTTCTTGCATGCTACACAGGCAAATTAAAACCATTCATAGAGAAGGAAAACAGAGAGTGCAAAAATGTAGTTTATAATTATGGCTAGGGTGTAGAAAAAGATCAATTTAATGCAAGGTAGATTTAAAAGCCTGATGGCAGCAGGGAAGAAGCTGTTTTTGTGTTGGTACGTGAGCTCAGATTTTGTATCTTTTTCCTATTGGAAGAAAGTGTAAGAGAGAATATCCGGTGTGTGTGGGGTCCTTAATTATGCTGGCTGTTTTTCCAAGACAGCGGGAAGTGTAGGCACACTCAATAGATGGGAGGCTGGTTTGAGTGATGGATTGGGCTATGTTCATGTCATTTTGTAGTAGACTTTTTGTAGTGGTCTTGGGCAGAGCAGGAGCCATACCAAGCTGTGGTACAACCAGAAAAGATGCTTTCTATGGTACATCTGTAAAAGTTGGTGAAAGTTGCAGCTGACATGCCCAAATTTCCTCAGTCTCCTGAGAAAGTAGAAGCATTGGTGGGCTTTCTTAACTGTAGTGTCGGCATGCGGAGGGTGGGGGGGGGGAGGAGGGGGGAAGCAACCAGGACAGATTGTTGGTGATCTGGACAACTAAAAACTTGAAACTCTTGATCCTTTCTACCTCTTCCCCATTAATGTAGACAGGGGCATGTTCTCTTTTACACTTCCTGAAGTTGATAACAATCTCCTTCATTTTGTTGACATTGAGGGAGAGATTTTTGTTGTTGCATCAGTTCATTAGATTCTCTGTCTCATTCCTGTACTCTCTGTCGTCATTGTTTGAGATCCGGCCCACTACGGTGGTGTCGTCAGCAAATTTGAAAATCGAGTTGGAGGGGAATTTGGCCACACAGTTGTAGGTGTGTGAGGAGTATAAGAGGGGGATGAGAACACAGCTTTGTGGGGCAAAGGTGTTGAGGATGATCGTGAAGGAAGTGTTGTTGCCTTTCCTTATTGATTGTGGTCTGTGAGTTATGAAGTTCAGGATTTAGCCGCAGAGGGAGGTGCCGAGGACCAGGACATGGAGTTTGGAGCTGAGTTTTGCAGCAATAGCTGTGTTGAAGGCTGAGCCATCGTCAATAAATAGGAATCTGACATAGGTGTCCTTGTTATCTAGGTGTCCCAGGTTGAGTGCAGGGCCAGGGATATGGCATCTGCCTGGACCCTAAATTGCTCCTTAGTGTCAGTGGGATTAGCCGAGTAAATATGTGGGATTACACGGATAGTGCCTGGGTGGGAGTGTGGTCGGTGCAGTCTTTATGGGCCGAATGGCCTCCTTTTGCACTGTAGGGATTCTATGATTCTTCTGTCCTATTATTCTAGTCCCGTTGTATTAATTACAAATAAAGGGCATTTTCGTTCACTTCCATTTATCACTCACCTTTCCCACCCCCAGCCATACAGACACGGAGACAATGTGTGCGGACTCCACGCAGGCAGTGATCCAACCCAAGAAATGAACTGGGGTCCCTGGCACTGTGAGGCAACAGTGCTAACCACTGTGCCATGGTGCCACCATCCTGGAATAGCGAGTCTATCCATCTCTGGGAAAGCTGCTCCCTAATTTACTTAAAACTGCATTTTCAGCATTCCAACTATCTATCGTTTAATCTTCATTCACCACAACGTTCTGGAGCTACTAATTTGCTCAAACAGACTTGCACCTCCTTCTTTGATAACTTCATATGCAGTGGAACCATTATTATTCTCCAGGTACAGCTCTGATCTCCACTCCCTTAAGTCCGAGAGACACAGGTTTGAATGGATATGTCGCGCAACTGGTTTAGACATCTGACTCGATCATTTAAAAGCACAATCAGGCTCTGTTCTCATCTGCGAAAACCACTCGTTATTCCAGGATGGTGGCACTGCAGCACAGTGGTTAGCACTTGCCTCACAGCGCCAGGGACTCAAGTTCATTTCCTGGGTTGGATCACTGTACACATTCTCCCCGTTCTGCATGGGTTTCCTCCTGGTTCACCGGTTTGCTCCCACAGTCTGAAAGATTTGCTGATTAGAACATAGAACATAGAACATAGAACATTACAGCACAGAACAGGCCCTTCGGCGATTAGGAGCATAGGCCAGGCTAAATTGTCCGTCACTGTATCCGAACAGGTGCCAAACTGTGGAGGCTAGGGGATTTTCACTGTAACTTCATTGCAGTGTTAATGTAAGCAGACTTGTGACACTAATAAATAAACTTAAAGGGTGAGTAATGGAGGCCAATTGGCCTCTGGCTTTCTGATGTGACTTGTGTAGGCCAGTGATTGTTTGAAAGCAGGCACCAGGAGGCAAGCTGGGGTGAGAGTGCTCCTGGTAGACCTACAGGCCCTTCTGCTCCTTGCCTGGGTGCAGTGAAAGTCCCCCTTTAAGGGATCACTCACAAAAGTGAAAATTCAGCCGTGTCTATGCAGCTTTGTCCTGTACACCTCAATACTTTTACACATTAAGCCATCTAACCGTCTCCAGATGATGGATGAAAGGCCCAACTGAAAACATTAACCAATCTTTCCCATTCAAGAACTGATTGACCTACTGGCCTATTTCCAGCTTTTCTGTTTCCATTTACAAAAAGAGACAATATTTTTCAACTTGAATTATTAGGTCCTGGCTCACTTGCGGAAATAAATTTCATATCCTATTGCTTTTCTATAGATATATGCTATTTATCTTGAAGTTTCCAAGCCCGCTTGAGTTTACTGATTTCAGAAGCTTACTGCCCAATTGAGAAAAGGCAGCCCAGAGGATTGTAAAAATTACTAAGTGATTGGATATTCAGACAACATTAATTTCACACAGTGTATCATTAACCATTGGGATTAAATCACATATATAGGGAGCTTTGTAAAATATTACCAATCAAATGTGTATTTAATTTGCACTGGTGCTATTAAACAAACATAAAACATTCTCCATTTTATATTGAACCGTTCCTCTCTCCTGTTATTGTACTCTTTATTTTAGTTTTATGGCAGACTTCCGCAATGTCCGGTTCTTATTAAAGTAGTTTGGGTGGTTGTTGTCACCAGTGCCCTGACAAGATCTCCTAAAGGAAGTACCAAACTCATGATCTGACACTGTCCCTTTGTCCAATTCATTGGCTTACACAATAGTGTGGCTTCATGAAAACATTTCTCAGTCAAATCAAAATTTTGACCTTAAGAAGGCCAAAACAAAGGTTGGAATTCTCCGGCCAGAATTCTGGCCTCTGCTTTTGACCTTAAGTGCAGAAGGAGGCGATTTGGCCCATCTCGTCTGCACTGACAATCATCCCACCCAAGCTCTAACCCTGTAGCACCACATATTTATCCTGCTAGCCCCCCTGACACTAACGGACAATTTATCATGGCCAATCCACCTAACCTGCACTTCTTTGGACTGTGAGAGGAAACCGGAGCACATGGAGGAAACCCACGCAGACACAGGGAAAATGTGCAATCTCCACAGAGACAGTCACACAAGGAAGGAATTGAATCTGGGTTCCTGGCACTGTGAGGCACAGTGCTAATCACAATGCCACCGTGCTGTCTTCTTCTTAAGAGCAATGGGAATTTCCATTGACAGTGGCTGGATTAGAAAATTCCACTGCTAGCAAACAACGCACCATGTCCCACCAGTGGGAAACATGCAGCTGGGAGGCCAGGGAATTTTGCCCAAAATTGCTGCTCTGGAGATTGTTGTGTATGTTGGGGCATAGCCCCTTTAAGGGGATATGTCTGGTGACCCCAGGGTATGAGGTGATCTGGTCGGGAACTGTCCTGAGAGGGCAGTTACCATTTGGAGTGTGGATAAGTAAAACTGGCAACAAATAGCTGACTTTCCTGATCCTAGGATGTGGGATGAGTTCATAAAATCATAGAATCCTACTGTGCAGAAGGATGCCATTCAGCCCATCGGGCCTGCATCGACCATAATCTCACCCAGCCCTATTCCCATAACCTCACATACTTACCCTGTCAATCTGCCTGACACTAGGGCCAATTCAGCATTTCAATCAACCTAACACCCACATCTTTGGACTGTGGAAGTAAACTGGAGCACCCAGTGGAAACGCATGCAGACATGTGGAGAATGTGCAAACTCTACACCGTTCTTGAGAATACTCCTCAGTGTTAAAGAATTTAGCAGAGATGGAAAATTGCAATGCATACAAATAATGTCTATGTCCTTCTAAGCACTCATCAGGTGAGTGGGATTTCAGTTCACAAACATGACATATAATGACACGCACTCAATTTACAAAATAATGCTTGGAATGCGAATCTTTACAAATAAATCAATCTTAAAGGTACAGAAAATATGAGCGGAGAGAGGGTTAAGCACAGGTTAAAGACATGTGTATTGTTTCCAGACAGGACAGTTAGTGAGATTTTGCAAACCCAGGCAAGTCATGGGGGTTACAGGTAGTGTGACATGAACCCAAGATCCTGGTTGAGGCATTCTCATGTGTGCGGAACTTGGCCATCAGTCTCTGCTCAGCAACTCTGTGTTGTCGAGTGTCATGAAGATTGCCTTGGAGAATGCTGATATCCCACTCACTTGATGAAGGAATAGCACTCTGAAAACTCGTGATTTGCGCTACCAAATAAACGTGTTGGACTTTAGTCTTGTGTTGTGAGACTGTGCTTACCCCCAACCCAACATCTCCACAAATGTAATTGTAGGCATGGATAAAAGGGCGCCTGTGACCTCATGAATATATTTTTGCATGAAAGCTGGAGAGATCCCATAGAGACCCCCACTGGAACCCTAGAAAGAACAACTCATGTAGGAGTTTAGTGTGGCTGTTGCATTCAAGCCCTTCCTGAGGTGCCAGTTCCCAGAGAATGTGGCAGAAGTTAGTCCCCAAATTCCTAGACTTGCAATGATGTCAGTGACATTGTCTATTACTCATCTGCAAATTCTGTACATCCTCAGTTTGGTTGAATGCCCATGCACAACTTCTTCGTGAGCTTCATCTTCTGCATCCGGTGGGAGCTCTGCTGCCCTTGTACTTAAGGGTTTAGCTCTTCCCTCTGGTGGCAGGAAGGGTGGCCCACCAATGACGGCTGGTGTGATTAATCTTGGACTTGATTATGACGGCAGTAAACTGATTTTTTTCCTGATCTTATCTGGGTGGCATGGTAGCACAGTGGTTAGCACTGCTGTCTCACAGCGCCAGGGATCGGAGTTCGATTCCCGGCTTGAGTCACTGTCTGTGAGCAGTCTGTACATTCTGTCCATGTCTGCATGGATTTCTTCCCACAGTCTGAAAGATGTGCTGGTTAGGTGACGTGGCCACGCTAAATTCTGCCTCAGTGTACCCGAACGGGTGCCGGAGAGTGGCAAATAGGAGATTTTCACATTAACATCAGTGCAGAGTTAATGTAAGCCCACTCATGACTCCAATAAATAAATTTACTTTCCATTCTCACCCACCATGACAGCAGGCTGGGCTGGAGAATCCTGCCACATGTGTCATGACTTTCATTCCATAAATGTAGAATTTCATTTTTGTTTTCTTCCATTGTACTGCACTTTTTTTAAAAAATGTCTTTTTTACAACCTCTCCCCAATGTGATTTGTACCCGGATTATTTTGAATTAACCACCAGGGGATTTTCAAGAAGCCTGCTGTGAAGCTGCCATATCATAACACCATGAACCCTGAATGGTGTGCGTACAGAATTGGAAAGGGACAGTGTGTGGATAGGTAGGTAAGGGGGCTTCTCGCCAAGCTGGTGAAAATCCCACTGTCTCCCTGCATTCGCTTGCCAATCGACTGATCCTGCAAACATTCGAGTGGACTTCAGCAAGATGCAAAAGAGGCCAGGATGAAACGACCAGAGAATCACATGTTAGCAGAAGCATCCCATTTCCCAGGCACTAGCACCAGGAAGTATGCTGGGCTGGCAGTACAATACTTTCATATGAGCCATTAAAGCATCACCCTTTCTTGAAAGACAAAACAGAGATGCCAACCAGTTTCATAATATGGCATAGTGCAAAATGAATCAACTTTTGATTAAACCCATACATATTTATTGATTTGTAAGATTGGGTTGCATTTTGCATTGTTAATGTTAGCTATTATTAACTTCACATTAAGACGTCAGCATGACATTGACTTGTTTCACATGAAAACTTTGGCAGCCTTTTAAGCTCGGATGGATTATGGATTACTCAGTGTGTAAATGGAGAAAGAAAGTAAAAACCTGCATTGATACAGCACCTCGGGATCCAAAAAGCATTTTACATCTGGTGAGACAAATTTTGTTGTCAAGTCTTTCTCAGGAGCAGGACAGTTAGTACACAGCCAACAACCTTCAACAAACAGTAACATGATAATGATCAGATAATATTTGATTTAATTTATTATTGTCACATGTATTGGGATACAGTGAAAAGTATCATTTCTTGGGACAGACACTATTCATAGATTACATCGGAGAGAAGGAAAGGAGAGAATACAGAATGTAAGGTGTAGTGAAAGGTCATCTTAATATCTGGTAGGACCATTCAAAAGTCTGATGGCAGCAGAAAAGAAACTGTTCTTGATTTGGTTGGTACGTGTTTTCAGACTTTTATATCTTTTTCCTGACAAAAGAAGGTAGATGCGATTATGTCAGGGTGTGTGGCATCCTTGATTATTCTGGCTGCTTTCCCAAGGAAGTGTAGGTAGAGTCAATGGATGGGAGGCTGATTTGAGTGGATTGGATTACATTCAAAACCCTTTCTTGCAGTCTTGGTCAGAGAAGGAGCCATACCTTGCTGTGATACATCTAGAAACAATGCTTTTTATGGTATATCTGTAAAAATTGGTGATCTTTCTGATGGTTGTGGGATAAATTTTGGCCAAGACATCAGGGACAAAACCCCTTTTTTTTAGTTCAACTTGTGCCAGGGCCTTTATTCCTACCTGAGTTGGAAGACAGGAATTTGCTTAACATCCCATTCCAAGTTGTTCCTTTTGATTTACATTTCACTCAGTAATATCACTGAGTCCTGAGTTTCATCCCCTGAGTCTTACATGTAGTTTTTGTGTTTCTTAACTCGGGAGACCTTATGGCTCCTGTTGATCAGACTTCAGTGAATTCTGCTGCAAAGTGTTTACATGTGGATAGTGTGGATACAGTGAGCATGGCTGTGAAGTTTCAACTGCTGAGTAGTTAAGCTGCTGCTGGCTGTATAGGTTCACAATGGAGAATGATCATTTTAATAGGGTACCAGGAGATTGCTCATATAGAACTGTGCCTCAGCACAAATCACTGCACTCAAGAGAGGACAGCAAATGTTTTCAACAAGGAAGGTGAGAAAATTGGACAGGTTGCTACTTTTACCCATAAGATGATGGCGAGAGCGGCAGGTGAAGCTCTGTGACCCATCGCAGAGTAACTGGAGAAGAGATGAGGATGATGGTGGGTGGTCAGGAGCAAAGTCCTGCTAATCCGTGTGATGATCTGGACAAGATCTGGTAGTCCATAGGGCAATCTTACCAAAAAAAACACTAAGTGAAAAATTCTAAGAACGAGTTTGAAAATGGGAGAGATTTACATCTCTTTTTGGCGAGTCCTTTGGCAGAATCGTAAGGCACTTCGTGCAAGAAAAGAGGCAAAGTGGGATTCACATGAGTGGAAGGAGTTTGTTCTCACTGGAAACCAGCCACTGACAGCTAGAAAATACCATTGTGCATGTGCCGATCTCTCAGTGTGTTGCGCAGACAGTACACTGAGGGATCTCTCACTCTCCCGCCCCTCAGACATCACATGCCCACAACTCCAAACTTTAGACATTACCATCCTGATCGCTGATCTCCATCTCACTCCCAGTCACCACCCTGACTACACCTGCCCTCCAACACCCCCCCCAGATGATCACAACTTCTGTTCCCCATTCCCCTCCTCCCCCCACCCCCAGGTTGGGCAGTGCCTAGCTGGAAATGCCTGGTGAGCAGTGTCAAGACGCCAGGCTGTGTCCCCCATGGTTAGAGGCAATGTCTCCATTCTCTCGACTACCCAGGGGGCCTCACAGGCCTCCACTTCCACTGGTGAGGCCATCACATCAGGTTCCTGTTGATGGGGACCATACATGATCCTTGCTGGTGTCTTCTCCCATTAAGGCAAGTGAGCCCGAACAATTGCATCCCAGACTCACTTGTAATATTTAAGTACAAATTTCCCAGATGCGAGTCTACTTACATTGGCAATTCAGGGTCATTTGGCCCACAGAGCCTGCACCACCAGAAATCCCACCCAGGCCCCATCGCCGTAACTCTACATATTCACCTTGCTAATCCCCCTGACACCAAGGGGCAATTTGGCATAGCTAATCAGCCCAATCTGCACATCTTTTGGAGTGTGGGAGGAAACCCACGTAGACACAGGTAGAACGTGCAAATTCCACATTAACAGTGACCCAAGGGCGGAATCGAACTCGGGTTCCTGGCACTGTGAGGCAACTGTGCTAACCACTGTGCCACTGTGCTAGCCTTGCTGCCCTGACAATCTCCCGGCAATCCATGGGATAATCTGAAGAATTATTGGAGCCTTGAAGATTTTACCAACTCTTTTTCCAGCCCTTTGATTCTAATCAATGAACTTAGTAGAAAAGCAGATATAAAATGAAGGGAAACTGGGCATTGGAAAGATCTTCCTTGTTTACCACAATATTTAGCAAAGTGAAAAAATATTTGGGGTCAAAAGTTTAGACAATTTAACTGATGAAAGTTTTATTGAAAGTCAGTCATGAAGAGATATGCATTTATTACACACCATCAGGGAAGGAACATTTCTTCTCACACCTAAAAATTCACTCAATGTTCCAAAAGTGAAGAGTGTATAGCAGAAAATCTGAGAATATGGTTATAATCTCTATTGGTAAGCACATTGTATAAGAAGAGAAGGAATGGGAGAATATAGGCATTGCAACTGTGTAAGATACAAGGCAATACATCAACTGCTAACCTGGGTTTGCGAGAGAATTAGTGAGTAAGGAAACTCAGACGTGCACAGCAGTGAGGCAGTGTGAGTCATGACTGAGCTTAGTTTTTATCTGTGGGTATCTACATGAGCCATTTCATTCAGACATATGGTACTAGATAAATCATAGAATCCCTACAGGGCAGAAGAAGGCCATTTGGCCAATCAAGCCTGCACTGACAATAATCCCATCCAGGCACTATCATCGTAACCCCACATATTTACCCTTCTCATCTTCCTGATACCAAGAGGCTATTGAGTATGGCCAATCAGCCTAATCTGCACATTGTTGGACTGTAGGGGAAAACTGGAGCACCCGGAGGAAATTCACGCAGACACGAGGAGAACGTTCGAACTCCACATGGTCAGTGACCCAGGACTGAAATTGAACCCGGGTCCCTGGGCTGTGAGGCAATAGTGCTAACCTCTGTGCAACTGTGCCACACAACGAAAGTCCTTTTGCTTTTTTTTCCTATTTTAAGTTGAAAGATTTAGGCTCTTTTATTTTGGAAAAAAACATTCTGACTCTGACAAAAGCCCTGATGGGATAGTCGAGAATGCAGGGCTTACAAAGTTTTGCGGTCCAGTCTTGTGAGAGGTTGCGTCTGAAAATGAGGTGATCGTATTACTGAGGGGGGCTGGAGTCAACTCAGATGATTTCAACTTCCACGGAACCGTGAGCGCCGTATGGAACTTTGTACTCTGTGGCATTGGAATCATGAAGAAACTGTCTTGGCGATGATATTCTGCAGGTGTTAAAGCGTGGCCCACACAGACAGACATATATTCCTGTGATTCATTGTTTAAAGGTCAGGTGATGGCTGCCCGCTTTCCTGCTGTAACTGTTTGCCAGCGTCACCTTGTCTAAAAAAAAAGACTACCTCTACGCTTGCTGATCTGCATCCTTCTCACCCTGAAAGGATCAGGGTTGACACCAGCTCGGTCGTAAATTTCACGATTGTAAATTTTCCACAGAGCTACTTCTTCACCGTCTCCTCCCCTTCCCCTCCACCGCCCACCCCCTTCTCTTCTCTCTCTCTCTCTTGTTGGACTCTGATTAGCTGCAGTAAAGATTAACGTTTGAACAGATCCAAGGGAACCATCCTGGCCTAGACACCGAATTATTCACCTTAGCCCCGAATACTTCTCAGTGCACTGCAAAGTGGGTCGGACGGTGGCTTTTTCTCTCCTCTCTCGTGCGAGGAGGAGGGTGAGAAATAAAATCTGTCAGCGAATGATGTCGCAAACCTGTTCTGACAAGGCTCGTTGTATATTTACAGTTGGTGAGAGCGAAGGCTTCATCAATCATGTGGTTTGAAAGGGACAGACCTGCTCCCATGAGTACCTGCTCCTCGAGAGCAGCTGAACTGTGACTTTGCAGGGAGGCGCTGTAAATTTTAGCCTCCTCCTGCCCATGTAGGTTAACCTTCAAAACCTCGCAGGAGCTTCAGCGATCCGTACAGTCAGAAACCGGACCTGCAACTTTTCATCCCCCAGTTCAGGCACAAGTTGCTCACTTTGGACAGACAATAAAAATAAATTGTCTTATGTGGCGGCACATAAAAATAATCCAGAGTGTACATGCTGGAAGAAGAAAAGCATATTGTCAAAAGCAAAAGTCTCTTGCATATGACTTGTCATAGAGCCATAGAGGTTTACAGCATGGAAACAGGCCCTTTGGCCCAACTTGTACATGCCATCCTTTTTTTAAACCCCAAAGCTAGTCCCAATTGCCCACATTGGCCCATATCCCTTATACCCGTCTTACGCATGCAACTGTCTAAATGTTTTATAAAAGACAAAATTGTACCTGCTTCTACTACTACCACTGGCAGCTTGTTCCAAACAGTCACCATCCTCTGTGCGAAAAAATTGCCCCTCTGGATCCATTTGTACTCTCCCTTCTCACCTTAAATCTATGCCCTCTAACTTTAGATTCCCCTATCTTTGGGAAAAGATGCTGACAATCTAGCTGATCTATGCTCCTCATTATTTTATAGCCCTCTATAAAGTTACCTCTCAGGGTAAATCAGAATAACTGGATTGAAAGCCAGTTAAAGCTTCTGAATGAGAGGGCTGTGCACCCACTGTCGGAATTGCAATTGGTTAATTTGACTTTCCGGGATTCTTCCAGCCAGTAAGAAATAACAGCAGTATTACTGTCACTTGACAAGTGGATGCGCAATGGTTAACACTGCTCCTTACAGCTTCAGAGACCTGGGTTCAATCCCCGACTTGGGTCATTATTTGTGTGGAGTTTGCGCATTCTCTCCATGTCTCCTCCAAGTCTCTGGTTTCCTCCCACAGTCCAAAGATGTGGAGTTAAATACATTGGCCATGCTAAATTGCCCCTTTGTGTCCTGGGATGCATAGGTTGAAGGGATTAGCAGCATAGATATGTGAGGATAGGGCTTGGATGGGATTGATGTCAGTTCAGACTCAATGGGCTGAATGGCCTCCTTCTGCACTGTAGAGTTTCTATTACTCTATGAGTAATCGCAATGCTCTAGGGAACTGGGTTCAAATCCCACCATGGAAGATGGTGAAATTTTAAATGATAAAATAGTCTGAAATTGAGAGAGTAATGATGACCATGAAATCATTGCCAGTTGTTGGAAAAACCCAAGTGTTTCACTAATGTTTTTTATCTGGTCTGGTCTACGCGTGACTCCAGATCCATGCCAATGTAGTTGAGTCTCAAATGTCCTCTGAAAGGCAAGTTAGTGATGGATAATAAATGCCAGCCCAGCTAGCGATGCCCATGCCCCATTTAAAAAAAAAGTTAAATTCATTCCAAGACGGGATGGGACAGACCAAGGCCCAGGCTCCCTCAGTTCACTCATTCAAAATGGACTCTTTTGAAGAACCAATTCGACCAAATCAACAGATTAAGGGACAAAATGAAAAAAAAGGAGGCCCTGAAAGGGACACTGCATCAACAAAAAAACAAATCTCAAAGGAAGCTTAAAACATCAAAGAGTGATTTGAAGAGTTGGCCAACTTGAACACCAGGGACATATAACACAAATGGAGATAACAATTTAATGGCCAATTTGCACAATTGCATCCACTCATTGGTACCAACAATGGAGAACAAATGTGGCTCCCACAAACACAGAAAATGCTGGAAAAACGTCATCAGGTCTGAGAGCATCCCAGACTGGAAATATTGGCTCTATTCTCTCTCCACAGATGCTGTCAGACCTGTTGTGTTTTTTTTGCAAGCATTTTCTGTTTTTGTTTCAGATTCCAGATCTTACATTTCCCTGCACTATTTTGCCTTTACATCTGGTTCCCATGTAGGGAAATGTAAGATCCTTCGTTTTATTATGTCAACAAATATTGCAGGTGCAGGTAGGAATGTAAGATTAAAATGAAGAAAGGTCATTCCACTGACATCCAAACTGCTCTCGTGTCTGCACAAACCAAATGTAAGATTCATAGAATCATAGAACCCCACAGTGCAGAAGGAGGCCATTTGGCCCATCGAGTCTGCTCTGACAATCCCATCTAGGCCTATCCCTATTACCCCATGCATTTACCCCAGCTGTTCCCCCCGACACTAAGGGACAATTCAGCACAGTGAATCCACCTAACCTGCAATCTGTGGACTGTGGGAGGAAACCAGAGCACTAGGAGAAAACCCACGCTAACACAGGGAGAATGTGCAAACTCCACACAGACCAAGCCAGGAATTGAACTCGGGTCCCTAGCACTGTGAAGCAGTAGTGCTAACTGTGTACCATGCTATGGTTCAATTTAGGGTTAATTCTCTAATAACGTTTCAAACCAGGGTGTCCTGTTCCAAGTCCAGTGATGAGAGATCCCCATTTTAATCATGTATGTACAGATCATACCTGTCATTGACCTCGATGTGACCCTTAGTCAGCAGTAGTGTTACAGCCTGCTGACTACATATTGTCCTCCATAGATATTAGTCTGACGTTATCGACCACAGTCCTGGTTTCCAAGCCCCATTCAAAATGCTCAGATCATTCTCAAGGCTATCTGAATATGAAGAGATAAATACATTCAGTGTATTAATAGTCAGCTAGTGATTGGGGGTAGCGGGGTGGGGGGGGGGGAACAGGGGAGAGAAAAGCAGGTAAAACGTTGCAGGGGGAGGGGAAAAAGGAAAGGGATAAAGGAAAAAATGGCCCTGGAAAGACACTGAATGATGCCTAATTCCTTTCAAAGCAGAATAATTTATTGATTTCCTGTAAGAAATGATTGACATTGCTACTTGTCTGATTTTGAATTTGAGCCTTGTCATTGAGCTACTCTCTGGAAATTTATGATACGTAAGCCATAAAACATTGCTTCTATGCTTCACAATGTGGAAGTCTTTATGTATGAATGTTACCAGGGTTTCATCTTTTCTCACAGCAGCAAAACACAAAGCCAATTTCAGAACAGGAATTTTGCTAGGATAGCACAGTGGCACAGCGGTTAACACTGCTGCCTCACAATACCTGGGACCCGGGTTCAGTTCCAGCCTTGGGTCATTGTCTGTGTGGAGTCTACACATTCTATCTGTGTCTGTGTGGGGTTCCTCTGGGTGCTGGGGTTTTCTCGCAAACTCCAAAGATGTGCAGGTTAGATGGATTGGCCAAGCTAATTTGCCTCCTGGTGTCAGGGAGACTAACAGGGTAAATACATGGGTTAGTGGGTGGGATGGGGCCTGGATGGGATTGTTGTTGATGCAGGCTGGATAGGCTGAATGGCCTCTTTCTGTACTGTAGGGATTTTATGCTATTCTATGCTGTGGATCTCATCTGAGATTTCATTAAGCATTATGGATTTAGCAAACTTGGCAAGCATAGTTAATATCCCATCCCATTCCAACCCTGCAAACATGTATGACTGACATATTATTGGAATCAGGAAAAGGGAAAATTAGAACAATGCATGTCAGGATATTGAATCTAATCAATTATGCATAAACATCCTTCAACTTTGCAGATCTCACCAGAAAGATTTCACCTTCCCCAACTCTAATTTAATTCTGGCATCATTATAGTGCATTCTCTGGCATTTTGCAATAGTGATATAGGTGGCACAGTGGTTAGCACTGCTGCCTCACAGTGCCAGGGACCCAGGTTCAATTTTGGCTTTGGGTGAATGTCTGGGTGAAGTTTGTACATTCTCATATCTTCCAGATGCTCCAGTTTTCTCCCACAGTCCAAAGTTTTACAGGCCATCCTAAACTGCCCCTTAATGTCAGCGAGATTAAGAGGGTAAATATTGGGCTTACAGGGATAGGGCCTGTATGGGATTGTCGGCATAGGCTTAATAGACTAAATGGCCTCCTTCTGCACTGTAAGGATTCGATGATTCTGTGATATCATCAAGCAAGCTAGGCAAGTCAATCATATTGAAGAATTCTCATAGACAGCAAACCAGGAAGTGATAAGTAGGTTTTGTCACCCATTTTTTATAATTTTATAATAAATGAAATGAAGATTCGGATTAAGGGTAGGAGCTGAAACACCACAAAGAAACTTGAAAAAATGTTTGGAATTTTTAATCTTTGAATGAAGAAGTTAACAAATATTAAGGGACATTTTCAGGGCTGACGTTTTGTTTTGATTATTATGACTTAGTATACCATTGAAAATATAATTCCACCTTTTCAACAATGTTTAACTTTGTCAAGGATTTTTAAAACAGGAATAGAGTATAAATAGTGGAAGTTTATGTCAATTCAGTGATTTTTAATTGATTTCAATCTGAGCAGGCTCTTGGTTTCTATCTAATCATAACTAGCTAGTCAATGGCTTGTCTTCCCATTTCCAATAAATTTCTAAGAATTTATTTCTCCACACCCCTATTTCTTATCTACACGTTATCCCTTGATAATGGATAATTATCCAAAATCACATCAAAACACACATAAGCTGATTGCACCCAGCTCTACCTCACCACACCCTTTTCAACCTCTCAACTATCTCTGTGTTGTTGCACTGCTTATCCTACAAGCAGCAATGGATGAGCAGAAATTTCCTCCATTTAAATACAGGGAAGTTTAAAGCCGTTGGCCATTCACGCTATGCTCCCATTGCAGTGAGGTTGGAGAATTTGACAGTCAGCCAAATCTCCGTTCACTGCAGTGAGATGGGAAAAATCCGCCCCGCGTGAACTGTGATAAGATTTCGACTGTTGTCTTTTTGGTTCCTGCCCCAAACTTTTATCCTTTGCTATCAACTCCGTCTCTCTCCCTTGCAATTATCTAAGTCTCAGCCAAATTGTTTGCAACCTCTGTGCCATGTTTGATAAGGTGATCTTACAACTACGTATCTGCACTGTCACTAAGACTGACTAACATCTGTAATATTGCTCTTCTCTTCTCCAGCCTCAATTCTATGGCTATTGAACCTCTCATCCATGTCTTTGTTATCTCCAAATCTGACAACATAAACGCACCACTGACTAGCCCCTCCACATTCAGTCCCCCCGTAAACCTTAAGTCTTCTTCTGTTTGTGTCCTATCTTGTAGCAAATGCCATTCACCCATGTGCTTGCTGACCTACACCACCTCCTGTATAAAAAAAATCATTACTTTAAAATGCCTTTTTTTTTATTTCAAATCTTTCTAAAGTCTGGCCTTCTCTATCTCTTTAACCTCCTCCAGCCCAATGAACATCAGAGGAACCTGCACTTCTCTGATTCCGGCTTCTTGAACATTTCTGATTTGAATTGCCTCATTTGTGGCTGGGTCTTCACCTCTCTAGGCTCTAAGCTCTGAAACCCCCTCTCTAAACTTCTCTGCCTCTCAACAATACTTTTCTCTGTTAAATCTCACCATAAAACCTCCTTTTAACAAACCTTTGGATGGCACAGTGACACAATATTTAACACCGCTGCCTCACACTGCCAGAGATCCAGGTTCAATTCTGGTCTTGGGAGATTGTCTGTGTGGAGTTTGCACATTTCTCCATGTCTGCATGGGTTTCCTGCCACACACAAAGATGTGCAGGTCAGGTTGATTGGCCATGCTAAATTGTCCCTTGGTGTCAGGGGGATCAGCAGGGCTAGGGCTGAGTGAATTGTTGTCAGAGCAGGTTTAATGGGCTGAATGGTCTCTTTCTGCATTGTAGATATTGTATGATTCTATGTTTCTGTGATCATCCCTAATCTATTATCTCCTTATGTGGCTTTGCGTCATATTTTGGTTAATAACACTTTGGTGAATGAAGTGTCTTGCGATGTTTTATTATATTAAAGGCACTATATAAATTCATGTTTTTATTGTTGTTGTTGGAGTGTCAGCCTGGGTTTTCTGCTCAAGTCTCTCGATTGAGACTTGAACCCACAACCTTCTGTAATTGAGAACTGTAGATTTAGCACATGACCCACAACTCAAAGATAAATGTTCATGACAAGGGTATAAACTGGCAATGGCTAAGTAGCCAGATCCAGTGTCGTAATTTGTTTAGACAACAGTTTCTTTCTATTTTGGCAAGCTGCCACCCCAGAAGGCAGAATAAATGATAAAAGTACCAGCATCAACTCAAATCATTCTTTGGATTATACAATCCGATGAAACACGTGTCTCAATTAATTTCCACTCAAAAATGTAACCCAGATATTCGGGGTCAGAAAGTAAGATCATTGTATAATTAATACTAAGCTGGCAGTTGTTAGGAACATTTCTCAAAGTATTCTGATATACAGCAAGTTTTAATCATAGAATCTCTATGGTGCAGAAGAAGAACATTCAGTCTATCAAAACTACACCTGCACTGGCAACAATCTAGGGGATTTCACAGTAACTTCATTGCAGTGTTAATTTAAGCCTACTTGTAACACTAATGAATTAAAACTTAATACCCCACCCATGCCCTATCGCTATAAGCCTATTTACTTATCATGCTAATCTCCCTGACACTGAGGGGCAATTTAGCATGGCCAATCGACATAACCCACACATATTTGGATTCTGGGAGGAAACCCACAGAGACATGGAGAGAACATGCAAACTCCCCACAACTAGTGACCTGAGGCCAGAATTAAATTGGGAGCTCTGATGCTGTGAGGCAACAGTGCTGACTACTGTGCTATTGTTCTGTTGAAAATTTCATATCCTTTGAGATACAACAGATTAACTGGCCAATGATAGTATCTTGCATTGTAAATTAGTCTCTATATAAATGAATGCAGTATGACTTAGCTTCTCTTCCTGAACATCTATGAATGGCCACAATAGCTTGAAGTATTTTAATAGAAAAATGCTCTCTTTCATGTAACAGCTAAGCAGTATAAAACTATGTCATGTTTTAATCAAATATAAACAATGTGTGAATAAACTAAATTTAGAGGATACCATAAATGGGAGGGAATCCATTGGAGATGCAGATAGACATTTCTACTATTCTGATAATGGGGCAGGATAATTGTGGAAGATTAGCAAATCAAGAGATACAAGTAGCTATCAAGAAAATGCACAATGGTTTTCTTATGGACAAGATTAATGAACTGTGAGTGAAATTGTGAAAATGCATGTTCTTGAAATATGTGACTTCTGAAAGTTGAATTTCAGCAGCAACAAGAAAAAGTAAAGTCAATCCATCACAATGCACCCATAGCAATCATCTCTTAACTCTTCTATAACAGCTAGCAAACTGGTAGAAACAGCAAGGTTTGTTGATCCAGCTGTGAGGAGTAATTCATCCAGTTGTGCATTGTGCCAGCTGTGACTTAGAGTAAAATATTCATTTTTTTGATTTGAGGGTTCGGCGCTGAATTAAACACACTGTAGGGATTCAATGATTCTGTGATTATTTCTCCTGCACTATTTTTAGCAGTTTTTATAAGTTCCCATGAAGAGAAGGAAGAAAGAACTGGCTATACTTGTTTCACATTTGATAATATTTAAGTGAGACAAGTCAATATTATTTCATTAATCTTAGCAAATGCAGGAAGTATCCTTCTGCATTTAGGTTGTGATTAGCTTACCTTCCTCGCAGAAGTGGTGGTGCTCCTTGGGGTGGGTTTCTGTAGATACTACATTTAGTGCGTTCAAGTGGCCAATCTTCATGTCTGAGCTTGGCCAGAGAGCATTGGCAAGCTAGTCATCTGTGAAGGGCTTCACAATCAATGCACATTTGCAGGCAAGTAGTTGGGGGGAGGGGAGGGGAGAGGAGGGTGGGATAAGTTCACTAGATCTTGATCAGGACTGAAATTTTGTCTGCTGCCACCCCCCCTCCCCCCCCATCCCCCCATACCCCCATACCCCACCCTCCCATTATTCCAATCCAGGAGCAAACGTGACACCTCAATTCCTGCTCTGGCTGAAGTCAGTTTGCTCAGCCATGAATAGGGATTGAACCTGACCTGTTTAGCTTAGCGCGATACCAGGCAGTGCCGTAATGTCGATAGTCCGAGGAAGCTCGGAAGACAAAGCTTACTAAATTAGAGACTAATGCAAGGGGAACACAAAAACATCTGTCTGAATGTTGCACTTAGTCCGGTAGACTTCAGAATATAGGTCCATGGCTTCTGGCTGTGGGGGGGAGGGGGGAGATGTTGGTGGAACACAGTGAGTTGCTTTTTCCTCTTTATGCTTTGGGTGCTATGCTTTAGAAAGCAAAACAAGTGCCTATTTTGGAACGGGTTGAAGCATATTCGTTCTGTTGTAGAAAGTAACTGCTTCCGATGGCAGAATCTTAATGCGCAGTGAGAGGGAAATGAATGTTTGCAATCTCTGGACATGTAGTGCCTGTGCAGATTTCACACAGGGGCCTGAATAATATATAGCAAGGTGCTTATACACATGTAAGCAAATATCTATCCAAATTATCTGTTATCGCCAAATGGCGTGGAATGGTTGTTATTCAAGAGAGGAGCCTGGCTTTCAATATATGGGCCGGCCTGACGCCAAAAACAAACAACATAAGCCAGTGCGTTTGTCGCAAGGGGCAGAGAGAACTTGTCAGGGAAAGTGTGTGAGCTGGAGAGATGATAATGTGGCATGACACTTCTGAAATGAGACACCCGTTGCCATGGCGAAGAGTCAGGAGGGACCGTCTCTCCAGAGGCTGAAATAAAACACGGTTTAAATGATGTTTGATTAGAATTTAGATCATGTAACTGAGCAGACAGGCCTTTTGTCAGCTGCTGGGAAGGCTTGGTTTCAAGAAGTACTCAGTGGAAACAGTGTGTCCCGTAACCCCTATCAGTTAGGGGTCACAGATAGCTGCCCAGTTCATTTTCTCTCCCACCAAGTTCTGCTCTCTATTTTCTCCACCGTATTTTCATATCTGCTTCCACGGCAAAGAAATTTTAAATGTAAAATCTTTATCATTTCTTCATTCAAATAAGGAAGGGATCTATCTTTTGTCTGCACGCAATTAAATTTTGACCAATCACATTAAAATCCAAGTCAGGAAAACAGACACATCGTTAGCAGGCTAGAGTATATGGAGCAGTGGTTACCATCGCTTCGCACAATTCTGAGTTTTAAAATAAGAAGATATTCAATATTAAGCTATCAAAGCAGAAAGATGTGTTTTAAACATGTGGGGATGAGGTTTTCCGGCCTTGCTTGGGCCAGAACGGAATTTCCCGCCCGAGATCAGCGGACATTTCCGTTGTCGGTTCCGATTTCATGGCAGGGCGAGGTGTTAGACTCCCAACGATGGAGCGAGATTCTCCGGCCTCCCCCACCCATGTTTCAGGCCGGCAGGAGGTGGCGCATTGTTTGCTGGTGGTGAGATTCCCTGGTCCCGCTGCTGTCAGTGGGAATTCCCTTTGACGTCACCTCATGCTGATGGGTGGGCTGCGCTGCCGGCGTGACCAGAGAATCCCAGTGGCGGGAACGGCTGGAATGTATGAGTTAGGTCAATTGGCTATGTTAAAATTGCCCCTTAGGGTCCTGAGATGCGTTGATTAGATGGATTAGTGGATAAAATATGGAGGGATATGGAGGTAGGGCCTGGGTGGGATTGTGATCGATGCAGACTTGATGGGCTGAATGGCCTCTTTCTGCATTGTAGGGTTTCTCTGATTCTATGAATTCCAGCCCTCTTTTGAGGTGAAGCACATCAAAATCTGCTTGTTGGAGATAGCTGTGTGAAACTTTCCTCCACAAAAAGTAACGGATGCTGCCTCAATTAATAATTTCAAACTTAAGATCGATCAATTTTTGTTGCCTCCTATGGAGATAGGGCGATTTGGAGACATGGTGAGAGGATTGGGTTAGGATTCTGATTTCACTGAATGTTGGAACAGTCTTGAAGGATGAAATGGCCTGTCCCTTTTTCTTTGTCCCATCTTTAGTTTTCATGCCAACGTTCGTGTACGGCAATCTCCAATCTCATCCGTGGCTGGTCCCACTGCAAGGGAGAATGGAGAATTTGATATTCCAACCAAAACTCCATTTTAGCAGAACCGGAGAATCCCTGCCGTGAATGAGGGCGGAGAATTTCGGTGTTTGCTTTTAAAGTCCATAGTCTGCTTTTCAAAAAAAAGATGTTTCCTGCTTCCTTATTCTTGACTTTTTCTATCGATGTCTCAAATGCAGTGGAGAGAGAGTGACCTGCATTCAGCTCTCCCCCTCTGTGCTGCTGTTAAGTTTCACTGGTGGGGGTTGTACACTGACAGCCCTTGCGAGCTCTACAACTCATTCCTGACTCCCCCCCATCCTCCCACCCCACACTCCCCGTCTCCCAATTTGGCTGTCATTCTGGCTTGCCCCAACCAGGGCAGTAATCCATAATGTAGCGGTAATGACTCACCCCAGCATCCCAATTAGGTGACAATCCATTCTCCATGATACTGAATGGTGGAAGTTGAACATAGGGGTGTCACAGTGGTTAGCACTGCTGCTTCACAGCGCCAGGGATCCAGGTTTGATTCCCCGCTTGGGTAACTCTCTGTGTGCAGCCTGCACGTCCTCCCCATGTCCACATGGGTTTCCTCTGGGTGCTATGTGGGTTAAGTGGATTGGGCATGCTAAATTGTCCCTTGGTGTCAAGGGGGACTAGCCGGGGTAAATGTTTGGCGTTATGGAGATAGGGCCTGGTGGGATTCTGTCAGTGCAGACTCGATGGGCTGAATGGCCTCCTCCTGCACTGTAGGGATTCTATAAGTCCATATTGTGACACCCGCTAGTCTCCTCCAGCAAAAATAGCCACTTTACAGACTTTATGCCCTGCATTAAGGCTAAAGTTAACAAAGCCACCAATGCCCCTAGTTTCTCAGAAGATCAAGGAAATTTGGCATGCCCATGATGACTCTTACCAACTTTTACAGATTCCCCATAGAAAGCATCCTATCCGATTGCATCACAGCCTGGTGTGGCTCCTGCTCTAACCAAGACTGCAAGAAGCTAGAAAGAATTGTGAACATAGCCTAAGTCCGTCACGTAAACCCAGCCTCCCATCCATTGACTCTATCTACACTTCCCACTGCCTCGGAAAATCAACCAGCATAATCCCACAACCCTGGACTTACTCTCTTCCACCTTCTTCCATTGGGAAAATTATATAAAAATCTGAAAACATGTACCAGCTGACTCAAGAACAGCTTCTTCCCTGCTGCCATCAAACTTTTGAATTTTTCCTTTCATATATTAAGGTGATCCTTCTCTATACCCTAGCTATGACAGTAACACTACATTCTGCACCCTCTCCTTTCCTTCTGACTGACATACTTTATGAACGGCATGCAAGAAACAATTGTCAGGATTTTCCCTTTCCATAACTTTGGATGGGATTTTTCGATATTGGAGGCGAGCACAGCTGAAAAATTCTGCCGAATAGTTTTCACTGTATTCCAATATGTGTGACATTTAAAGTTTATTTATTAGTTGCAAGTAGGTTTCCATTAACACTGCAATGAAGTTACCGTGAAATATCCCCTATAAATCAAATCAAATAAATCACATTTTCATAAATCAAATCAAAATCAAATCATCCTGTTCTCATCCACCCTTTGACTGGAACATTTTCTCAGATGATTTATATTTCTAGTTTTCCAGTTCCCCCTCTTTGTGCCGTTCAAAGTAATTATTCTTCAGCTGAGAAGGCTGGACGGATTCTCTCACCATCCTGCGATCAACCATTAGGTGGCAGAAATTAAACAGAGCATGATGCACAAAGCTGGGTTTCTCTTTCGCTCTCACCCCACCCCCATACTCACCCAAACTGAATAAAATGTCTTCCGTTCCCACATCTCGATCCAACTACGGTCCCAACCCACACCTATGGAAACGTACCCAATTGGCACAAGATAAATACAGATGAGGCAGATCATTTTATCAACCACACTGTTCATCCTCCTGGAAAAAGGAAAGAATGTATCTTCGTTTATCACACCATCTGACTGTACCATGGATAAAGCTCTCCTGCAGTGTTTTCCCAGCATAGAAATCATAGAATCTCTACAGTGCAAAAAAGGCCATTCAGTCTATCAAGTCTGCACCGATTCTCTGATAGAGTAGTTTATGGAGAGATGGTGACCCAGTGCTTTTGTCATTAGAATCCAGAAATCCGTGGCAATGCTCTGGCAACTTGCATCCTACCTCAGCAGATGATGAAATTTGAATTCACTAAAAATCTGGAATTAAAAGCCTACTGATAACCATGAAACTATTGTCGATTGTCATAAAAACCCACCTGGTTCACTAATGTCTTTCAGGGAAGGAAATCTGTGTCCTTATCTGATCTGGCCTACATATGACTCCAGAGCTACAGCCTGTGGTTTACACTCAAATGCCCTCTGAAATGGAGGGCAATTTGAGATGGGCAATAAATGCTGGCCCCAGCCTGCGACACCCCACATCCTGTAAAATGTACAAATAAATAAATTACCCAGAGCCTCACCTTATCCCTCACATATTTTACCATGGCTAATACATCTAACCTACACATTTTAGAGAGATAAGAAGCAATTGAGCATGGCCAATTCACCTAATCTGCATATCTTTGGAACGTGGCAGGAAACGGGAGCACCAGGAGGAAACCCACGTTAATACTGGGAGAATGTGCAGCTCCACACAGACAAGGTCAGAATTGAATTTGGTTGCCTGGCGCTGCGAGGCAGCAATGTTAACCACTGTGCCACCGTGCCACCCTTTGCAAACCAACATTGCAAATGTTAAACAGCTTTTGTGTGACATATATTCTTAATTTCTCTTTCACCCCTTTTAATCCCTTGTTCTAGTGTTCATACGTATCTTTAATTTCTGCTGGGGTCTAGTCTTACCCCATTTCATTTATTATCTTGCCCACTTCAATAAGGTTGATCTCTCAAGTACCTCATTTGATAGGGAGAGTTTTGAATGGGAAATACACTTGCAGAACTGTATCTGACTATGCAACAAAGATTCTTTCATTTACTGTTAAATATTCAAATGTTATGCCCTCATTGCTTTATCTACCAACGTATTAAATTTAAATATATTTCAAACAGATGTATTTGATTATGTAAAAAAAGTAACTCCAATTGGAATGTGGCAAACCCCCCAGTTGCCCTAGGAATTTTATGCCTTTAAGATCCTCCTTTTTAGATTGAGCTTTAACACATGTCCTCCAAAAGTGTAATCCTTTCCCTCTTAGGACTGAGGCAGTGGGCCTAGCAAAGACGGTGAGTGCCATGTGAAGCTCCAGATTTGATGGGCTTTTCTCGTTTGGCTTTTTAATGGGTCCCACCTCAATTTCATCTGAGGGGAGCCAAAATGAAATACTGCAGATACTGGGACGCTCGAATGAAAAACAGAAAATGCTGGAAAAGCGCAACGTTTCTGGCAGCATCTGTGGAGAGAGAAGCAGAGTTAACCTTACAGTTCTGTGACCTTTGATCAGAGTTGAGGAAAAATGAAATTGTACTAAGTGTTGGAATATGCGGATGGGTTGCGGAGAGTTGGTGTTGCGGGATGGATGCTTTGGAGAGCAAAAGCCTGTGATAGGCAGGAAAGATTAAATGACAAAAGGTTCCATGGGACAAATTCAAAGGGATAGGTAACGGAGTAAATAATATATCGCTGTCTGAGTGAAATTGGGAAGGCAGCTCTGCCTTTATTTTTTTCACTTTTACTTTTTCATCAGATTGTCCTGTGGTAAAGCTTCAGTTGTTTAGTTTAATCCTTTACTTTTTAAAATTCTTTTTCTATTCATTCTTGGGACATGGGTGTCGCTTTCTGGCCTACATTTATTGCCCATCCCTTGATGCCCCTTAGAAGGATGTGGCGAGCTGCCATCTTGAATCGCTGCAGTCCATGTGCTGTGGGTTGGCCCACAATGCAATTAGGAAGGAAATTCCAGGATTTTGGCCCAGTGATTATGAAGGAATAGTGATATATTTCCAAGTAAGGATGGTGAGTGTCTTGGAGAGGAACTTGCAGGTGGTGGTGTTCCCTTTAACTGCTGCCCTTGTCCTTCTTAGATGGAAGCGGTTGTGGTTTTGAAAGGTACTATCTAAAGATCTTTGGTGGTTTGCTGCGGTGTATCTTGTAGATAGTATATACTACTGTGATTGAGCTCCAGCAGTGATGGGAATGGATGTTTGTGGATATGTTGCCAATCAAGTGGGTTGTTTTGTCCTGGATGGGGTCAAGTTTCTTAATGTAGTTGGACAGCAGCACATGAAAGAAAGAGCAATATTAAAACACTTGTTCCCCTAAAAAATGAAGCAACTATTCTGCAGTGGAGCCGTGTAAAACCGATTATCCTTTTGTTTCCCATAATGTGTTGATGCACATGTGGATTTGTTCATATTGCTCACGAAAGATAAGCAAATCGTAAACATATAAATATATGTGAAGGAACTGGAATGAGTGTATGATGTTAGTGTATCATTAAGAATTTTTTAAAGCATTTTCTCTACAGTTCTAAGCAGACCCTTTGAATTCTTTTTCTAGTTGTCAGGCCGTCTGCTAAAAGTCCTTTTATTGCTACTTCAATGGCTCAAATGGGGTTTTGTTTATTTTTATGACCTTGTATTATGAGGGGAAAAATTGACAAGTCAAAGCCAGGAAAATATCTAAGGATTCGTTTTTTCAATTTTGGTTTAGAAGAAGGTGGGCATAAAGCTGGAACGCAATGTTTTTATCCATCTCCCTGGTGTTTGAAATTCCCCTGTTAACTAGAAACAAGTTTCCTGATCTTCCTGGAGTAGAAATTTTGCTGTTGGTGGTTGGTTTGACTACAGTCTCCCAAGAATTTTGAAAAGCTGATCTGACTCCAAGCTTGTCTGTGTACACGTCAAGAGAACTGCAGCTTTCAATCAAAAGATTAAATTCCAGTATCACGTGAACATTAGTTTTTGTTGTATTAAACCTGTGGTAAAGACTTTGTTTATGGGACTTATTTCATTGGAATGGTAATGAGCTGTTAATGTTCATATAGTACCATGGTTATTTTGTTTCTGTCCGTAATTGGTAAAAGTTATTGCTAATTTCCTTTCTATACATGTTAACTGTATACTTAAATAAACATTCTTTGATAAAAGCTCCCAAGTGGATCGATTGAATCATACCTGAAGTGAAATATCTCAGCCAAATTCAAAATGCAAAACTTATGATCCGGACAGACTTCATAGAACATTGTGGAGTTTCTGACCTGAATTATAACAAGTACCAATTTGAAGTGAAAACTTGTGATGGATAAACAATACGTTTCTCCATTGTGTTCACTGCACTATCTCAGTTCATGTCAGCAACATGATCTCAATGTGCTACCAACCTCCTACATGAACCCAACTACCACAGCCATACCACGAGAGCGTCTCCGCTGTTTTTCATCAGCACAACGTTTCTCCATTTTATCCACATGATCTCTGCGCACTGAATTCCAAACTCCAATGCAGATTTTAACTGGAATCCACTCTTTTGTAGCCAGACTGTGCTTTATAAACAGAAAGGCCTTTTAAAGTGTCAGTCACTTTTATCGCATTAACCAGGTGTTTGTTCAGCAGGGTAAGGATTAAAGTATATTCGTGGCATGTGCTATTTAAACAATACATTAATTTTTATCATTGGATTAACAATAACTTCTGTTTATTATCTCCCTCTAATCAAATAGATTTAAATCTGCTATCTACAAACAGAACAGAATAGGATTTAACCATTATTATTGGTGGGAGACCACAAATAAGAAAGGGTTGGAAAAACACAGTGCCTGATGTTACGCTTCAAGATTAGTGGGGCTGAGTAGATTTAGGGCATTTTTCATCTGGAATTAGAATGATTTACTGCCAGTGTTTATTCATGCATTTTACAAAATTTTAATTTAAAACTTACATAAGTTATCTTCAGCATCACTTCCATGACCTTAACCTTTGGCTTTATGTTTGTCCGTGGAATATTTTATTACCCAGCCAGTGAGAAAGTCCTCCTCGTGTTTGACTTTATACAGTAAAGCATCAAATAGGGAATTTGAGAATTTCTCCATCTTGAATACCATTTTTTTTGTTAAATTTTGTCAGTTTGCACTAATTATTTCTGGTGAGCAAATCCTATCCATCAGTAATTTACTTTAACACAGTCTTCAGTGCTTAAAGGGTAAAAGGGAATTGACTCTTATTGCGATTCCTCTGTTTTCCCACCTGTTTGCCTAATCAATGTTGAACATCCTTACGAGTGCTAATTTGGCTGCCTTCCTACTTCAGGACTGTATTAAGTGGTTTGATTATGCAGTGGATATGAAGTATCTAATGTGCTACTGCGATGAAAACACAAAATGAAAATGTCACAAATCGACCACTCATTCTACTGTTTATAAAACAGTCAAAAAGGCTTTCTAAAACGCTAATGGCTTAACTTCCACCCAAGGTGGAATCACTCCATTTGCTGGTTTAAACATCTTTTCTTGGGGAGATGAAAAAGAAAGTAGTGAGTGCTATACATAGATAGTTTAAAAAAAATCTCCAGTGCTTTCACCATACACAGGTCAGTCAGATGTGTTAAAACATTTAATATGGAATCGCTGCAAGTGTGATGATGACTCCAATCCTAAGAAGTAATCCATCGTTCTTTATTTATTTATTCTTTTATTATTTATTAGTCACTAGAAGGCTTACATTAACGCCACATTGAAGATGCTGTGCAAATCTCCAAGTCGCCACACTCCGGAGATGCTGACTGATTTGCTGAGTATTGACAATATTATCTTTGTTGCACAGTTAATAATAATTCCAACTGAGGATCTTTTAAATATATAGATCCTGAAAATGTAAGGTAAATCAATTGCCGTCGTCCCAGATGACCCCTGCTCTCCCCTGTGAGATATTGAATCTGAGGATCGCCACACCTCAGGTGAAAGGCAATGTTGAGAAGGCCATAAATAACCTCAGCCAGTACGGGAATTGGACCTGCGCTGTTGATGTCGCTCTACAGCACGAACCAGCTATCCACTCAACTGAACAAACCAATTTCCCAAGAAAATGTATCGAGATAGCCATAGAGTACAGAATTTAGTTCACCATTTGGGGCAGAATGGTGGCACAGTGGTTAGTATTGCTGCCTCATACACTATGAACCAGGGTACAATTCCACCCTCTGTGTGTCGTTTGCACATTCTCTGCGTGTTTGCATGTATTTCCTCTGGATGCTGCAGTTTCCTCACACAGCCCAAATATGAGTGGCTTCGGTGGATTGGCCATGTTAAATTGCCTTTCAGTTTTCGGGAGACTAGCCAGGGGATGGGGCCTGGGGGGATTATGGTCGGTGCAGGCTCAATGGGCCAAATGGCCTCCTTTCGCAATGTAGGAATTCTATGATCTATGTCTATTGAGATAGGGCTGCGACTAGCAATGCCATTAAATGTAAACCGGTCCTTATTCCAGTTATCCATTTAAATAGATTAGATCAGATTATGAAATCATTTTTCTCCTTATTAAAAAAATGAAGTCTGTTTATATATCAAATTCTGTTTTCCATTTCCTTCTTGAAAAAACAAAGCCGATTCCCTTCCCTCTTTACCTAACATTTTCCCAGCTGACATGATCTGCTCTCCGTGATCCTTTACCTATGTTAGCTGCTCTGTAACCATGGCAACTGTCCTAGTTTAGTTTAGCGATTCCTCGTGACAGGATTGTGTACTTTTCATTGTGGAATTGTAACTATTGATTCGAATTGGAAGTTCAGAATTGGATAATTCATTGCATTAATTCACGTTTGCTACATTGTCAGAATAACTTAACAAATATAAATGTCCCATAATTCATGGGCAGCGAAGGGAAATTTAAGTCCAAGTGAAACTAACCCTATAATGTCCCGAAATATTCCTTTATATTGCTTTACAGCTTATTACTGAATCCATGCAAAAACATTTTTTGTAATTCAAAATGTGAAGATGTTAATCTTTTGCCTAAAGCTAAAATATATTTTCCTTCCCGTTGCCATGTTGTGTATCACATCCAAATAAAGGCGAACGGTGGGCTTTATTCAATAATGTTGTTGATATATCTGCATGAACTTGGCCACATCCAGATTAACCTGCTTTCCCTTGTTCAGAATCATAGAATCTCTACAGTGCAGAAGGAGGGCATTTGGCCCATCGAGTCTGCACTGAGCACAGTCCCACCCAGGCCCTATCCTCTTAACCCTATTTATTTATAATCGGATGTGATGCAGCAGAGAAGATCATGGAATTACAGAATTCCTTTAGTGCAGTAAGGTGCCCACTCAGCCCATCTAGTCTGCACCGACAACAATCCCACTCAAGCCCTACCTCTGTAACCCCACATATTTACATTGTTAATCCCTCCGACACTAGGGCAATTTAGCATGGCCAATCTAATTTTGCTTTGGATTGTGGGAACAAACTGGAACACTTGGAGGAAACCCACTCAGACACAGGGAGAAGGTGCAAACTCCACACAGTGACCCAAGGCTGGATTTGAACCCAGGTTCTTGGCGCTGTGAGGCAGCACTGCCATCATGGCGTCCTTCAATTAAATTCAGACCCCGAAAACTCTATTTCAGATCAGGCAAAGAAATGAACCACTTTGTACTAAGCCCCACTAGATCAGGAACCCACTGCACTATAATCATAAATAGTTCAATCTAACACCAAGGGCAAATCACATGCCAGTTTGGCTCAGTTAGCAGGGCTGTCAGCTGGTTCATGTCCCGCTGTAGTCAGTGTTTGACTTCAGCTGATCACCTGAGGTCACATCTACCTGCTCAGATGGATCTAAAACAAAATGGTGATGCTAAGAAGAGCAAGAAATTCTCCCAGTGTCCAGGACATCATTGCCAAGAAGAAATGACTTATCTCTTTATTTACTTGTGGACGCTCATGTTCATAGGTGAATCCCCATGTTACTCCAGGTAACAGAGTAACCGCATTTAAAAAAGTAATCATTGGTTGTTAGGTGCACCGGGACATTGTGGATGGGATAAGAAATATCAGTAACTATATATAACCTTATTATAAATTTAATGGCTGCGCACACATTCTGCCTGTTCCACATGACTTCCCGTTGTCACATCTTTGTCATGCTTTTTGAGTTAACGTTTTTCCTGATCCCCATTTATGACTGACTTTGCCTATCTAATTGCCTCCTCACACACTGAATTCTTGCCATGTTTCCTGAATTTTACCCTTCCCCACCCGCTATTCACCATTTTATTTTTGTTATGCATATTTCTAATAAAGATTTAAATAACATTTTGAAATTTTGCATGTTTTATAATAACGCTAAATTAGGAATTGAATTTTTTTTAACCTCTTTAAAATCATTTATTTGAAGGTCTCGACCTCTCCCAAAAGCTTGAGCTATAGCTAATATTTTTGGCCAGTCCAATGTTTTTTAAAATTTATTTTATTAGTGTCACAAGTAGGCTTACATTAACATTGCAATGAAGTAACTGTGAAAATCCCCTAGATGCCACACTCTGGCGCCTATTTGGGTACACTGAGGGAGAATTTAGCATAGCCAATGCACCTAACTAGTGCGTCTTTTGGACTGTGGGAGGAAATCGGAGCACTAAAACATTAATTTGGTTTGTGCCAACCAAGCATTGAACCATAGAAAGATTTAGACACAGAAAGAGGCCATTCAGCCCATTATGTCTGTGTCAGCCACCCAATTTAATCACAACTTCCAGCATCCACACCGTAGCTTCACACGCTACAGCACTTCAGGTTCAACCCAGTTATCTTTGAAATGAGTTGAGGGTTTCTGCCTCAGCCACCAATCTGGGCAATGAATTCCAGACACCGACAGTCCTCTGGGTGAAAAAGCTTTTCCTAATAAGCCCTCTAATCCTTATATCTGTACCCGCTGAAAATTAACTTCTCAGTTAGGGGAAACAAGTCTCCCATGTCTACTCTATCTAGCATGTGCCAGGCTGCATCAATCCTCAGAGTGTTAGCAGTTTCTTGGGGCTGAAAGGAGATATGGATCATTCAATGGTATCACCATCACTGAATCCTCCGCTGTCAACATACTGGGGGTTTCCATTAATCAGAAACTGAACTGGACTGACCATATAAATACTATGGCTACAAGAGTAGGTCAGAGGCTTGGAAGCCTGCAGTGAATAACTCACCTACTGACTCCACAAAGCCTGTTCACTGCCTACAAGGAACAAGTCAGGAGTGCAATGGAATATTCTCCACTTGACTGGTTGAGTGCAGATCCATAAACATTCAAGAAGTTCAAAAACATCCAGGACAAAGCAGCCTACTTGATTGCACCCCACCCACAAACATTCACTACATCCACAACCGATGCATAGTAACAGCAGTGTGTACCATCTACAA
The DNA here is from genome assembly GCA_024679065.1 of Sphyrna mokarran. Classification (NCBI taxonomy): domain Eukaryota; kingdom Metazoa; phylum Chordata; class Chondrichthyes; order Carcharhiniformes; family Carcharhinidae; genus Sphyrna; species Sphyrna mokarran. The sequence continues at coordinate 22,215,644 of JAGIQG010000022.1, read as the reverse complement.
GATGCATTACATAAACTCACCAAAGTTCCTTGAGTAGCACCTTCCAAGCCCACGATCACTACAATCTAGAAGGGCAAAGGTAGCAGATGCATGGGACCACCACCACATAAAAGATCCCCCTCCAAGCCACTCGCCATGCATACTCTGAAATATATCATTGTTTATTCATTGTTGTTGGGTCAAAACCTTGGAACTCTCCCCCCCTCTCACCAACAACACTTTGGTGGATCCATATCACATGGACTCCAGTCTATCAAGGAGGCAGCTCATGATCACCATCTGAAGGGCAATTAGGGATGGGTAATAAACACTGGCCCAGTCAATAATGTCCACATCTATAACTAAATAAAAAAGACACAAATAAGTATCAGGATCAAATACAGAAAATAATCAGAAGAGTCTTTATACGTAGAAGAATAGAACACGGGTAAGGAAGTCACACTTCAGTTATATAAAGCCTTGGTTAGACCACACCTGAAGTTTCCTGCAAGCAGTTATGGGTACCACAACTTCGGAAAAAAATATCAGCTTGGAGGGAGTGCAGCATTCATTTACTGGAATCATCGCTGCATTCCAAGGGTGAGCTATGAGGAGAGATTATACAAACTGGTGTTTTCTGGAAATGAGAAGATCAATGGACAAGTTGATCAAATTATTCAATATTTTTAGGGGAAATGATAGGATAGATCAGGAGAAATTCCTTCTGCTGATTGGAGCAACTTAGAGCCAGACTTTTTGGAGCAAAATTAAGAAACACTTCTGCACATGAAAAGGTGCTAGATGTTTGGAATTTGTTTGCACAAGGCCAACTGAAGAATTGTTAATTTTAAAACTGAGATTGATAGATTTTTATCGGCCAAAGATGTTAAAAGATATGGGGGTAAAGGGGAATACATGGAGCTAGATTGCAGATCAGCCATGATCTCATTGATGGATAGAACAGGCTCTTGCGGCTCAATGGAATTCTTTTAAAACTTAATCTCTTTATGATATTCCAATATATTTAAAATGTCAATCTGCCTCTTGACAGCGGTTGACTGTCCACTCTTTGTCTTGCTTGTGTAAAAGCTGAAAGTTGGCGGTCTGAAGGCGGGTTCCTGGCATTTTTTTGTCCCTTGTCACATAAATAAGAACATAGGAATTAGAAGCGGGAGTAGGTCAATCAGCCCTTTGAGCCCGCTCTGCCATTTAACCTGATCACAGCTGATCTTATCCTGGTCTCAGCTCCATTTTCCTGCTTGCTCCCCAAAGGCCTTTATCCTGCTTTTCAACAGAAACATATTTATCTCTTTTTCGAATCTGTTGATTGATTCTGCCTCACCGCACTCTGGGGCAGTGATTTCCATAGATTCACAACCTTCTGAGAGAAGTAATTCCTTCTCATCTTTGTGTTGAATTTACCTCCTCTCTCTCTATATATCTATGACCTCTTGTTCTTGACTGTCCCACAAGGGGGAATATCTGTTCAACGTCCACCTTATCAATCCCCTTTAGCATTTTATGTACACATTCAAACCTGCACAACCATGTTAAACTTCCTCTCTCTGAGTCAGCTCTGTTATTGGCATTTTATAAAATTAGCTTGAGATACTTTCTAATCAAATGTTTTTCAACAAGTAATGTTGAAAACCAAGGAGAGAAATTTCAGGAGGCTTACTGAGATAATATTCTATCAAGGGTTTATTTCAAAATGGCAAGCTCTGGATATGTGTTTATGTATGTGCCTCTGTTCATGTGTGTGATTTGAGTCACAGGAGTTTACAGCATGGAAACAGGCCCTTCTCGTCCATGTTATCCAGTTTTTATCATTAAAGCCAATCCCAATTGCCTGCATTGGCCCATTTCCCTCTATAACCATCTTACTCATCTAACTGTCTAAATGCCTTTTAAAAGACAAAATCGTACCACTACCTCATTCCAGGCACTCACCACCCTCTTCGTAAAAAAAAACTATCCTTCTGGGCCCTTTTGTATCTTTCCTCTCTTACCTTAAACATATGCTCTCTGGTTTTAGATTTCCCTATCTTTGGGAAGAGATGTTGACTATTACCTGCTCTATGACCCTCATTGTTTTATAGACCTCTATAAGATCACCTCTAAGCCTACTATGCTCCATGGAAAAAAGTCCCAATTTATCCAACCTCTCCTTATAACTCAAACTATAAAGTCCTGCTAACATCCTAGTAAATCTTTTTTTGCATTCCTTCTAGTTTAATAATATATTTTCTATCATAAAGTGAACAGAATTTTACACAGTATTCCAAGTGTGGTCTTACCAATGTTTTGTATAACTTCAACAAGACGTCCCAACTCCTGTGTTCAATGTTCTGACTAATGACACCAAACATGCCAAATGACTGTGGTAAAGAGTCTCACAGATTCGCTACTCTCTGGGAGAAGAAATTCTTCCTCATTTTTGTCTTAAATAGGCAAAACTATTCACAGTATTCCAGGTGTGGTCTGACTAGTGCCTTGTGTAGTTTTAGCAATACTTCCCTATTTTTATGTTTCATTCGCTTTGAAATAAAGACCAATATCCTGTTTGCCTTCCCCATGATCTGCTGGACTTGCATACTCACTTTTCATAATTTTTACACAAGGACCCCCAAATCCTTCTGTACTGCAGCTTTCTGCAGATTTTCTCCATTTAAATAATCTTCAGTTCCTTTGTTCTTCCTACTAAAGTGCATAACTTCTCATTTTCCTACATTGTATTTCATCTGCCAAGTTTAACCCATTTACCTAACCTGTCTGTATCTCTCTGTAGATTTTGTGTCATTCTCACCATTTGCTTTCCCATCTATTTTTGTGTCATCTGCAAACCTGCCAATAGTACATTCACTTCCCTAGTCCAAGTCATTAACATATATAGTCAATAATTGTGGCCCCAGCACTGATCCCCATGGAGCTTTACTCATTATAGGTTGCCACCCTGAAAATGCCCTTCTTATCATTAGCCAATCTTCTATCCTTGCTAATATATTACCCCCAACACCATGGACTCTTTTCTTATTAAGCAGCCTTTTGTGCAGTAACTTATCAAACAATAAATATCAGGTGTCACTAAATGAGACCGTGAAGTTGTCAGATCACGAGTAAAAATCCAACTGGTTTGTATATTTCTGTTGTGAGCTCCATTCTCTAAAGTGGCCTATCAAGCCACAACTGCATCAAATTGCAACAAAATCCATTCAGGCCAACCTTGGGATGAACAATAAGTACTGGTCTTGCCAGCAATGCCCACACTATGAAAATTTAAAATGTTGAATGTCTACAATATTAGCTTAACAGTTCCTGGTAACTGTAAAACATACCAGTGTTAACCACTTGCATCACAATAAAGGAGTCTAATTTCTAATGTCTATCCCATTGAATCCCTACATTGCAGCACGGTAGCACAGTGATTAGCACTGCTGCTTCACAGCTCCAGGGACCTGGGTTCGATTCTCAGCTTGGATCACTGTGTGGAGTTTGCACATTCTCCTTGTGTCTGAGTGGGTTTACTCCCACAGTCCAAAGATTGTGGGTTAGGTTGATTGGCCATGCTAAGATTGCCCTTAGTATCCTGAGATGCTAAATTAGAAGGATTGCTGGGTAAATATATAGGGATACGGGGATGGGACCTGGGTGAGATTGTGTTCGATGCAGACACAATGGGTCAAATGGCCTCTTTCTGTGTGGGTTCCTGTGATTTCTATGACAATTTCTATGATTGCATAAAGCGGCCATTCGGCCCATTGAGTCTGCACCGATGCTCCAAAATAGCATCTTCCCCAGACATCACCCCACACCCCATCCCTGTAATCGTGGTTAATCCACCTAATTTGCACATCTTTGAACACTTGGGCAATTTAGGATGGCCAATCCACCTAATCTGCACATCATTGGACTGTGAAAGGAAACTGGAGCATCCGGAGGAAAGCCAAGCCGAGCCTGGGAGAATGTAAATGTTTCACACAGGCAGTTACCCAAGGCTAGAATTGAACATGGGTCCCTGGCATTGTGAGGCAACAGTGCTAACTACTATGCCACTGTGTCACCCCTATCAACCATTATGCATTTATATAATACTTCAAAGTTAAAATTTATTTATTAGTTGCAAGTAAGGCTTACATTAACACAGCAATGAAGTTACCATAAAATTCCCTAGTTGCCATAGTCCAGATCTTGTTCAGGTCAATGCACCTAACCAATATGTTTTTCAGGCTGTGGGAGGAAACCAGAGCACCCGGAGAAACCCAACTAGACACAGGGAAAACATGTAAACTCCACATAATTATCCAAGCCAGGAATTGAACCCAGGTCCCTGGTACCGTGCAGCAGCAATGCTAACCACTATGCCACCATGCCATAATAATTATATTATTTTATATAATCTCATGACATCCCAAATTGTTTCTTAGCCAACTAAGTGTAATGAAGAGAGAGAACCAAGGACTTGAATCAAGAGAAAGGCCTATGATTTATTTCCTTATTCTAATTTGATTTTTCTCAATTGAATTTTGGAAGTGAACAAAACCTCTTTGAGAAAAAACTGATAAAAAAAAAGCAAGGTTAGAAGGAGAAGGGAAGATGGAAGCAGTTTGAGAGTGAGGAACTCTGGAATCCCATGTTTGGGGCATTGAATGACAGTGAGGGGAAACAGATGGATGGTTAAGGTGAGGGAAAATGACTGTGGAACACCAGGGAGGATGGGATTCGGGTTTAAGTAGGATGTTCAATATGGAAGAGTAGATTTGAGGAGTGGAGAAATCTTGACAATCACATTTTGCAGAAAATCCAGTCTCAAGTGTAGCTTGAAGTAATTGGTAGCTCCTTTCTTTACCATAGTTTGCAATCCTATCTACTATCTCCTACTTGAGAGAAGAATATGCAGAAAGAGGGGCAGAAGAAGATGAAGAAAAGAATAGTACTTGAGGGAAGGGAAGCAGAGAGAAGTTAAATAGAAACAAAATGAGAAACAGAGAAACAGCAACAGAAAAATAGGAGAGACAGGTAAGAGAATGATCAAACCATTCAACTTACCAGATTTTTATCTTGACAAAACTTCTCATATTCAAGGACACATTTCACACAGAAGCATTTTATGAGGCAAATTCCATTCTAATTGAATTTTGGGTGCCTAGGAGTGTGGAATGTGAAGTTTTCAGTGTAGACCTTGTGGGAGCACATCTGAACTTGGCATATTTTGTTGCATAACTTGGAACATCTTTGTGAAGGTTGGATATTCCTGTGAAATTTCATTTTAAGATTTTATTCAATCAATAAAATGGCACAAAGCAAATTCCATTCTCTTCTCTTCACCCAAGGGAGCAGAAGGCTGGGGTACCTGGGCTATTCACTTTGCTCCTGCTGTCTTCTGCATTCAGGTGCCAGGAAGAGCTTTGTTTTGGAGAAGGGCACACAACACTTTGTGCAAAGGAACAAAAGAGATAGGCATGGCAGTCTTGCACAAAGAGGCATGAGCAGCCAAAGTCCGAGCAGAAAATCAGGAGAGTGACTGTTGCCTGCTATCACGAAGGTGGGGGAAAAGAGGTGGAATAATCTGTGGGAAATGTGTACAGACCTAGGATTGGATGTTGAACCATACATACATACAAATAAGACATCTAGCCCATAACTGCACAACAGTATGTTGAAAGAACTTGCTCATCATGCATTCTGAACAATGATCCAGTTTCTGATGTGGGCACCACACACAACATTGCTGGCTTCCATATACCTCTGCCAACTGCATAAAGCACACCTATGACATCTGGAATGCAAATATAGTGAATGCAATGGACACAGCGTGCGATCAATATTGTAACATGAAATACAACTGCAATATCTAATCTGAGGCCAATGTGTAACACTGCACACAAATGAATGCCTTGCACCCAGCATTCACACATAGGATGCAGCTGCTGTCCAGTATCTGTTTGTGGAGTCCGATCATTGAACCTCCCTTAAAGTCAAGCTTGGAAGAACAATGAAAGATATAAGTAGCATCTCGGCTTGAGACTTCGATCTTTTTAATCAGATGTGATGCAACTGAGAAAATCATAGAATCACAGAATCCCTACAGTGCAGAAGGCCATTTGGCCAATGAAGTCTGCACCAACCACAATTCCACCTAACCCTTTCCCCATAATCCCATGTATTTTACTCTTCTAATCCCCCTGACACTAAGGGGTAATTTATCCTGGCCAATCAACCTAACCCATACATCTTTGGACTTGGGAGGAAACCAGAGCACCTGGAGGAAACCCACGCAGACACAAGAAGAACATGCAAACTCCACATTGTCACCCGAGACCAGAATTGAACCTGGGTCATTGGTGCTGTGAGGCAGCAGTGCTACCACTGTTCCATTATACCACAGACCATATTTACTATGGCCAGTCAGCCCACACGTCTTTGGACTGTAGGAAGAAACTGGAGGAAATCGAAGTAGACATGGGGAGAACGCACAAACTCCACACAGGCAGTCATCCAGGCTCGTGTCACTGTGAGGTTGCAATGCTCACCGCTGTGGCTCTGTCCCACAAAGATAGAAGCCCTCCAAATCATCACAAATCAGCTGACAACATTGATCCTGTTGACGGCACATTGAAATGTACCTTAACATATCACCTGCATTAGTACTAGTAAGAACTGCCTTCATAACGTTATCATTCATTCTGAGCTTTCTCGTGTACAAACATATACCGAATCATATACAAATGTGAAAAGTAGATCGATGGTGAACCCATTAGTGGTCTAAGTGAGATAGTGCTGTTCACTCTAATGCACTCCCATGAAGTGTGCCCCTTATTGCCTCAGAGGAAGCGGAGGCAGGCTGTTCAATTCTTTCTCGAAAAGGCATTGAGAAGTGTGGTGGCTGTCTGGTCCTGCAGGCACCCATTGGGTGACCTCCTTTAGACTGAGATTTCTGTATCTCTACATGGGTAGCCGCAGTCACTGGCACATGGAAAAGGTTCTGAGAGGTGAAGGAAGATGATTGTTCCCAATGGTCGGGGAATCCAGAGCTATGGGCCATAGTTTGAGGATAAGGGGTCAACATTTTAGAACTCAGGTAAGGAGAAATTTCTCCATCTCAGAGAATTGTGAATATGTGGAATTCATTACCATCCAATGTAGTCGAGGACAAACTATCGTCTGATTTCAAGAAGAAATTAGATATAGCTCTTGGGGCTAAAAGGATCAAGGGATATGAGGAGGGAGGGGGAATCAGGACATTGTATTTGATGATCAGCCATGGTCAAAATGAATGCTGGAGCAGGCTTGAAGGGCTGAATGGCCTACTCCTGCTTCTAGTTTTTATGTTTCTGTGAGATTGCTAAGGAGTTCTCAGTACCTTCACCTTCAATGACCTCCACAGCCCTTGGTCAGCCTTCAAGTGGGGTTGATGAGGCAACCATTCTGCTGAAGTGCATCTGTCGTGTTAAGAGCATGTAGCCCCTCATGTGATGTGAGTTCCCATTCTCTGAGCAAATTGCTTCAAACTACTGAGGTAATCTTACACCATTTCTTATTTGTGAAGCTGCTGATGCATCAACAATGAGTGCTGCTGTATGTGGCCCTCCATGAGATTGGTCAATCCCTATGGGCTGAGATCATGCAGTTGAGCCCCCAGGAGAATGTGGAGCTCATGTCCCAGCAGTGGACTCCTTCACTCGCTGTCCTAGAACTCCTATTGTCTCACGGAACACAAGCAAATAACCACACATCTGTTAGTAATTGGACAAACATGGTACCCAAAAAGGTGACTCCTGGGACTCCATATCCTTGGTCTCTGCAGCAAGATTGTGACTTTTCTCTGCTGTGAGGCACACTGGTTAGCACTGCTGCTTCACAGTACCAAGGAACTGGATTTGATTCCCGGATTTCCCAAAGATGTGCAGGTTAGGTTGATTAGCCTTGCTAAAATTGCTCCTCGGTGTCAGGGGTTAGTAGGGTTATGGAGATAGGACCTGGGTGGGGGAATTATGCTTGGTGTAGACTAAAGGGACCAAGTGGCCTCCTTCTGGTCTGTAGGGATTCTATGATTCTATTCAGTGATCCTCCGAGGGGGCATGCAAAAATGTCTCTGACTCTGGTATCTCCCTTTGCACTCTGGTACGGTCACCCTCATCCTGTGCCAGCAACTATACGCTCAAGTTACATCCCTCCAAAGTGCTTGTATCTGGGTTGGTGGCATGTGGGTTGGTATATTGCGATGCTGCCTCCTTGAACATCTCTTCCTTTTCTTGATACCCAAAAGATCTGGCCCAGTGAGGTTAGGGAACAGAGCTGGGACCCGTCTGAGGCACAACAGTAGTTATTTAAGTATAGCTCATTTCATTCTCTGATGCATGCCATTCAGCCCCTCTCTAAACCAAAAATTGCACGTTCTGGTGGCCATTATTAAAGGTTGGGAGTCTGGGATTCTCCCACCTTTGTGCTCCTGACCAGGAGTTAAAATCTGGGCCTTACTGTGTGAAATTGTGGGAATTAATTAGTAATGGAATAAAGAACTTATTTCTCTGTGAACTTCTTATCATTATAAATTCTTATAGGGCCGCACATCTGATGGAAATGACTTATTGCAGCATAATTATTCCTTCCTACCAGTGAGGACACTGCAATACCACCGCTGATGAGAGGATGCACTACTAGTTTATACCGACAAGTCCCATTATAAATTTGGATATCGAAATTTATAATGAAAATATAAAAATGAGGGCATATATATGACTTTAAACTGGAGAGTAAATTATGTCTGCATGCCCTAGTCCAATTATTTCTCATCTTTCTAACCTTGCTTCACCTCAAGACTATACTTGGTCTTGATTTCCCATGTGGAACGCTGTGACAGATAAACTAATAATTAAAATAAAACACTAATTATTCTCTGCCCCAGTGGAACAAAATATTATTAGATAAATAATAATAAGGAAGATAAAATCTTATCAAAAGAAAGCAGCTTATAGGCAATCAAAACTTTTTCTTAAAAGTCAAGGAAAAGTAAACTTTGGAATAAATTGGCCAGGACTGTCATCATTCAAATTGCATTTTGGTGATTTTTGTTTCTATTAATTTCTGTAATTTCTTTAATAGAAATAATTGGTGTCAACAGTCCTCTGTGACAGGCCATTCAATCAGTGCATGTTATGCTGGCTAGCCATGTTTAAGTTATTTGGATAACAGCAGTACAATATATTACACTAAGATAAAGACTATTGCGGTTATAGCTTACATCTACCCTCTCATATTTTACATGAACTAAATTTGATTAGCATTGGCCTCATCTGATGGAATCCCTATAATATGAAAGGAGGCCATTCGGCCCATTGAGTCTGTACCAACCATAATCTCACCCAGACCCTGTTCCTGTAACCCTTTACTCTGTTAATCTCCCGATACTAGGGTCAATTTAGCATGGCCATTCAACTGAACCCAGTCATCTTTGGACTGTGGGAGGAAACCAGAGCACCTGGAGGAAGTTTACGCAAACATGGGGAGAATATGCAAACTCCACACAGGCAGGATTTGAAGCAGGAGTGATGTGAAGTAGGAGTGCTAACAATAGTGCCACCATGTCATCCAGCTCCTCTCTAAGCTTGTTATTGGTTATTAAATGAATACGGTAGCATCTTTTACTCAAGATCATCTGGTTGCTACAGACCACAAAGCATTTTCTGCCCATTGAATCATAGAATCCCTACAGTGTCAAAGAGGCCATTTGGCCCATCGAGCCTGTACTGACCCAGACCCTATCCCCTACGCATTTACCTCACAAACGCCTGAATTTACATATCTTGGGACATTAAAGAGTAATTTAACATGGCCAGTTTCACACAGTAAGGCCCAGATTTTCTTTCCCACGCCAAGTATGTGGAGATAGGAGAATCCCAGATTCTGATAACCCAATCTTTAAAAATGGCTGCCGAAGCTGGCAATCTTTTGGTATGGAGAGGAGGTGCGTCAAAGAACACTTCTGCAATAAGATGAGCTACACTTAAATAAGTATTCTTTGGAGTGTGGGAGAAAACCAGAGCACTTGGAGGAACCCCTGGCAGACATGGGGAGAATGTGCAAATGTCACACAGGCAGTCTGCTGAAATTGAACGCAGGTTGCTGGGGCTGCAAGGCAGTGGTGCTAACCACTGTGCCACTGTATAGTCCATAATAGAGTTTAGCTCGTTTGACAAAAATGATCTTTACATATCGCATAAACATTTCAATGTGTCACCTTTCTGCCCATTCTCCACTAGCAGAGATGCTTTTCTTTCTTATTATTAATTTAGCTGTTTATATATTTAATCTGAGCATATTTTTTTCCTAACAAAATGTCAAAGTAAATAAAAGCAGGCAAGATATTGCAATGTATACTCAGTGAGTAACCATGGATAATACAGATGTATAGAGCTTATCTAGTTTGGATGTGGTTGCAGAACTATATGTCACGAGTTTAAAATTAACAAGCCTCAAGCAAGACTGGATGTTAGAATTTATTAGTTGGAGATATGTGGGATAGACTCCTGCAAGAGCTGCTAATGCTGTGTCTATTAACTCCTTTATAACAAAGCTGAACAAATATCTGGTTAAGAATGGGATTGAGGGCTGTAAGGATAAGTATAGACAGGGCTAATCAGATACTCTTTCGAACATGATGGTTCCTGAACTGTTGGGACCAAGTAGATGTCAACTGTGGAATGAAAGTGGTCAGAGATGAATAATGTAGGTTGTAATGCTAGATTAAAAGGGCCCGAAGTTCCTCTTCTAACACACAATATGTTGTTCTCCATAATAAGCTGCTAACGAGTTGATAACCTACAAACGAAATGATAGAATATGCGGTTCCATAAACACGCTGTCATTCCTGAGAATTCGATTTCACCAGTGGATTGCAGGTTACGCACAAAAGCAGATAATTGTCTGACAGCCAAGCTTGTTAACATTGGAGGTCAGGGTGAAATCTCACAGAGCTTTAGCATCTTCAATATTTTGCCTCTGGCTTCGCTGCCTCCTTTGGAAGGTGAATGGTTTTGAATGCCTGAGCAGGGCACGTTAAACTTGGCCTTCTGAAGAACTTGGCTGGTTGGGCTAAACTACTATCACTTATTTTTCTTTGGTTCTCCTCTAGCCCAAGACCTTCTGAAAATTCTGCTTTCCTCCAATTTGGGCCTTGCCTGCTCCCTTGGTTTCCTTTACCCCAAAACTGATAACCATGCCTTCAGCTATCTAGATCTTAAGCTCTGTGCTGCCCTGCCTACATTTCTCTGCCTCTTCCATTCTCATTCCTCCTTTAAGATGTTTCTTCAAACCTCTCTCTTTGATCAAGCTGTCCTGCCTCCCTTTGTCAGGATAAAGGGATGATCCTTTAAAATGGAGATGAGGAGGAATTTCTTCAGCCAGAGAGTGTGAATCAGTGAAACTCTTTGCTGCAGAAGGCTGTGGAGGCCAGGTCATTGAGTGTCTTTAAGGCAGAGACAGATAGGTTCCTGATCAATAAAGGGATCAGGGAAAAGGCAGGAGAATGGGAATGAGGAAAGAAATCAGGCATGATTGAATGGTGGAGCAGACTCGATGGGCTGACTAACCTAATTCTGCTCCTATGACTTATGGTCTTATAGTGTCATATATGGCTGGGTGTCATTTTATTAAGAATGGTCCTTCAAAGCACATTGGGGCACTTATTCTAAATTAAACATCTTTTCTAAATACAAATTCTTATTGCTACATACCATTCACCTCCCACCCTTTATTGAGAGTGTTGAAACATGTTGGGTTATCAGCCAGTGTTGCACAGGGAAAGGATTGTGCATGGACCTTTCTAGGCCCACGTGACCCAGAATCACATTAAAACAGTGTCTTTACTCAGTAAAATATTGGGGCAGCTATTGTATTTTTAGCTCAGGGATTGCTGTGTTTTCTTATGTTCATTAAACTAAACACATCCTTATGCGTATTATCCAGGTTATGGGGAGAAAGCAGAAGCAGGCTATTGACCTTATGTGGAATAATCTCTACTGCACTAAATTTTGGGGATTTGTTGTGTTTTGTGGCAAATGGAAAATGGATCATGATGAATGTCTGGGCAGGCTTGAAGGGCCAAATGGCCTCGTCCTGCTCCAATCTTCTATGTTTCTATGCAAACCTCAAGCACTTGACAAGCCAAGTTCATACTCATTATCTATATCATCCTATCATAATACAATCATAATATGTTGAGGAATCCAACTGATAGTGTGTGTTAGCCTTAGCTGATCTTGTGAACCAAGATTGGGATGGTGGAATTCTCCTGCTCTGCCAGTTACGGGAATTATAGCAGGTGGAGAGCAGATCATGTAAAGATCCATTGACCTCCGATTTTGGAGCATGCGTAATTGGAGAATCCCACTCCCGATTATTGCTCTGGAATGTTGTTGCTGGAATGGTGCTAATGGTGCAGTTGAGGAAGACAAATACATTTCCCAATAAACGTGAAACAAAGTTATTTCAAGAATGTCCCAAATGCAGGAATATTCGGCCCCATTTATTTACTCCCCATTGGCCTTACATTTAGTCTGTTTTTCAATGAATGGATTTCACTGGGGCAATATTGAAACTGTTCTGCCACAGGAGGAGGCCATTTTGTCCATAATATCTATACCGCCTCTCCATAATAAGAACAATTTGTTTACCACCACAGTCTGCCTTTTGCCTTTAGCCCTGCAAAATTCTTTCTTTCAGATAACAATCCAATTACCCCTTATATATCTCAACTGAACCTGTCTCCACCATCACCATATCCTACGTTGTCATTCTTTATTCAATTACCTTAAAACTGTGTTCTACATTTCCCATTTCCTCGGCAAAGCAGCCAGCATAATCAAGGACCCCACGCAACCCAAACATTCTCTCTTCCACCTTCTTCCATTGGGAAAAAGGTACAGAAGTCTCAGGCCATGTACCAACGAGTCAAGAACAACTTCTTCCCTGCCACTGTCAGACTTTTGAATGGACCTACCTTACATTAAGTTGACCTTTCTCTACACCGTAGCTTTGACTGTAACACTACATTCTGCACTGTCTCCTTTCCTTCTCTATGAACAGTATGTTTTGTCTGTATAGAGCACAAGAAACAATACTTTTCACTGTATGTTAATGCATGTGACAATAATAAATCAAATCAAATCAAATCAAACCCTCAATTTTTCCAACGACAACAGCTTTTCCCTAACCCAAAGAGAGAAGATGCTGGAAAATCTCAGCCGGTCTGGCAGCATCTATCAGGAGAGAAAAGAGCTGACATTTTGAGTCCAGATGACCCTTTGTCACAACTTTTCACTACCTACTCTGTCTCAACCCCTCATGATTTTGTACATTTCCATCAAATCTCCTCACAAACTTATTTTTTTCATGGAAACCATTTCTAACTTCTGTCTATCTATGTAACTGAAATCTCCATCCTGGGATCATCCTCTTGAATCTTTTCTGTGCTTGCCGTAACGTCTGCACATCTGTCTTGAACTGGGACACAGTATTTTAGTTGAGGTCAAACTAGTATTCGATACATAACTTCCTTGCTTTTATTTCCATGTCCCAATAAATGAATGTTCGCTGGTGTTTCTCTATATTTAGGTGGAATATTGATCGCTCTATACTGCATTCGATTTTGGAGTTTGTTGTGTTTTGTGGCAAATGTGAAATGAAAATCTTACAATAAAAATAATTTTTAAAATGTTGATATTTAGAATAATCACATTGCAGTTGTATAATGCCTCCTTTTCTCCTTCTGCTCAGCTAGCTGCTAAAGGAAAGATGTTACATGTTGCAGTTCATTGAATGAATGTAAATGAGACTTGGCCACATAAGTTGCTCCTTCAAGTGGAAATGGTGTATCTAGCAGGTGTTCAAACTTATAATACAAGAGAAATCCATGGGAAGAAATTTTAAGAACTATTTTATGTGCATAGCATCACACAGTGCTGAAAAGGCCCTTTGGCCCATTGAATCTGCACTGACATATGTGAAATACATGACATCCCACCTAATCACATTTACCAGCACTTGGCCTATAGCCTTGGCCCATAGCTGTCTCTGTGACGTAAGTACTGATTCATGCAGTTCGAAGAGGGAGGTTTGTCTTTGGACAGTACAGTGGTTAACATTGCTGCTTCACAGCACCCAGAGACCTGGGTTCAATTCCTGGCTTGGATCACTGTCTGTGTGGAATCTGCACATTCTCCCTGTGTCTGAGTTGCTTTCCTCGTACAGTCTGAACAGCTGGTTAGGTGCATCGGCCATACTAACTTCTCCCTCAGTGACCTGAACAGGTGCCGGAGTGTGGCTGTAGGGTATTTTCACAGCAATTTCATTGCAGTGTTAATATAAGTCTACTTGTAACACTAATAACTAAATTTTAAAAACTTTAAACTCCCCGTGTTCATTGTATTTCTCATGAGGGTCTGCCCGAGGAGAGGTCATTACTGCTTGACACCAAAAATCCAAACATAAAAGAGGTTTAAATGTAAGGTGAAATAATCAGCAAGCCATCTGATAAAGGAGAGAAAAAGAATATTGCAAATGTGAGTTTTGTAAGGGCATCAAACAAAACAGAAAGTCTTCACTGCTTTAGTGGTGATTGAGTAAAAATAATTGAAAGGCTGCATTAATAATAATCCTTAGATTTAAGTTGAACAAAGAAATAGACAGGCTCATAAATGTGGATTGGGTTAAAGACAAGTCAGGGTCATTGCTTCAGATGCCAGCATTCAAATAGACAAGTCAAGGCAGCAGTAGCGTGTTAGAATAAAGAATATTGCAGATGCCAAGCTTTGTAACACAGTCACATGAGTGATTGGAAAGTCTTAACTCTTGCTTCCTGTAAACCCAGTTTCTTTTGATTGTCATTTGAACATCCATTTTAAGATGACCCTCTTGTTTAAATACCTCCAGAGAGATACTTATCCTATTTAAATAAAACTCCAGAGGAAAATGTAGATTTTCTTTTCTATTTGTCCTCAAGCCTCCAGCTGTCTTATTCAGAGTAATTAACCTTATTTTGCCCAAAATTTAAAAAAAACGACATTTTAACTTCAGAAACTGACAGTAGAAAGTCATATCCCTGGGCTTGTAATGGATCACAATTTAATCAAAATTCAGCCATCAGATTCCAGAGTCAAATCATCTTTTAATTGGGAACTATATTCTGTTTAATAGTTTTGTAATTCACAGACTCTTAATCGCTTTACCACAGGGATCTAGTCTATTTTTTCCCTCATTCTGTTATTCCCCTGAGCTTTGCAGGGACATTGTCAAACCTCTTTTACCCTTCTCATATGTTCTACCTCTGGTTCAGCTTGTTGCTATTTGAAGGGGATTTGTACATATATATTCCAGCTCTCACTCTTTCTATGCATCATAGATGCTGTAGGAAGTGGCAACGATTTCTTTCTGACATTCATACAACATCAGGTATGCATTGATTGGGATTTCTCAATATATATAATCTCCCATCAAGTTTTAATTATGGTACTGGACTGAAGATTTTAGATCCTTGGTTCTACTACTTTGTCTTCTCAAAGCTGTAGCATCGTAAAAATTTCTTTGCCACCTTCATTGCTCAGTGAGGTAACTGGTGAGTGTATGGCACCACAAATGTTGCAATCTAACCAACTAGGTAGTTCAGGCCAAACATAAGATTTAACTGTTGTCCCCGCCCCCACCCTACCCATGCATTATTTGGCTAGACAGCAACTTTTCCAACAATCTACCATCACTCTTCCCATAGTCTGTTGCTTTATTCTCCTGAAAGATGCAGTGAAAGAAACCCAATATCCAATGCTTAGCACTGCTGGCTCACAACATCAGAGTCCTGGATTCAATCCCAACCTTGGGTGACTGTGCAAACTCCACGCATTCTCCCCATGTCTGTGTGTGTTTCCTCCTGGTGCTCCAGTTTCCTCCCACACTCCAAAGATTTAATTTGATTTATTATGTATTAGAATACAGTGAAAAGTATTGTTTCTTGTGCAGTATACAGACATAACATACCATTCATAGAGAAGGAAATGAGAGAATGCGGAATGTAATGTCACAGTGATAACGAGGATGTAGAGAAAGGCCAATTTAATGTGAGGTAGGTCCATTCAAAAGTCTGATGGGTTTGGTCAAGATAAATTGCATCTTAGTATCCCAAGGTGCATAGGTTAGGTAGATTGGCCATGGTAAATGCATGGGATGACTTGCCGAGCCTCCATCCTCCCCACTAAATTGATGTCCAATCATACTGTTAAACAACATCCCATCAGTAACTTGGCTGATATGACCCTTGTGATCACATCTGGGGTGGTGTTATAAGACAATAAAAATACTGGCTATATGTAAAGAAAAAAGCCTATTTGCTTGTTTTTTTTATTGATGAATTGAATGTTTGTACTGCAGGCTCTGACAGCCCATTTAGCTGGGTGGTTTGGTGCCGACTTCACACAGTGAATGCCATTGGACTTGAGAAATTTTTGGAATTCTTCCACCATGAATGATGTGTCACTGTCTGACACCACCACTTCTGGAATGCCATGGATGGCAAAGATCTTCCTTAACTTGTCAGTGCTTTGCCATGGCAATTGTGGATTTCACCAACTCTGCATCTAACTACTGTGACTTACAGCCCCGTTCACACTATGACTCTCACTTCCATTCACACTGTGACCCACATTCCCATTCACACTGTGATTCACACTCCCATTCACATCATGACTCACACTGTGACTCTCACTCCTATTCACACTGTGATTCGTGATCCCATTCACACTGTGATTCTCACTCCCATTCACACTGTGACTCTCACTCCCATTCACACAATGACTCACACTGCGACTTTCACTCCCATTCACACTGTGACTCCTGCTTCCATTCACACTCTGACTCACACTCCCATTCACACTGTGTCTCTCCATTCACAATGTAACTCACACTGTGACTCTGACTCCCATTCACACTGCGACCCACATACCCATTCACACTGTGCCTCAGAGTGTGAATCATGCTCCCATTCACACTTTGATTCTCATTCGCATTCGCACTGTGACTCATACTCCCATTCTCATTCTACTTGGAATTCGAGAATTATATGGACTTTATGATACCTAAACCTTTAGCTCCCTGAAGGTTAAGATATTATTTCCACCTTCTGATGGAGTGCTTAAGGAACCGGGTTGGCCTGAAGGAATTTAAATGATATTTCCTGATTTTAGCTTTAACTCCTCGCAAGCATTCTAATATGTCTCGGGAAATCACAGAATATTTATACAGCAGCTCCTGAAAACCGTCAACACTCAGGTTTAATATTTCCAGCCAGATTAAAGTTTTATTTATTAGCCACATTTGTTTTAACCACCATGGTCTGATAAACAAGGAGTGTGAGCCTTGATTACCAAGACTGGTAGTTTTACCATTTGGTTCTGATTTGCCTCTGTCACACTTGCTGCATCTACAGTGAATAAGTCTACAGTGTCTTTCCAGTACATGTGGACAAAATGACACATGATTCATTCAATTTTAATCTTTGGAGCCCTTTTTGTAGATAACGAAATGCCTGTTTCTCTACGATTGTAGCCACTGCACCAATATCGACTTCCGTTTTGAGGCTTTGCCATTTACCAGCAAAGTTATCTCCATGGGGGTCACTTTGCTTAGCTAGACCTGGTTTGGGGTGAATGACTTGGATCCCTTACTGGGCTCCTCATCCAATTTCATTAAGAGAGTTAAACTAATAGTCGCTGTCTTTTGTTTTGTACTGAACGTATCTGTTGCTTTGCTCTCCATCATGTTTTTTAAGCGACCTTTTTTATTGCACCTGAAGTGCACATAATTCTTGCATCAACAAACTTTTTGGGATTGTCCTCCTACATCAAAAACACGCTTCAGCCCTCACTATATCACCTCTTCAATCGAGCACTGTTGTGCTCCTGGCCTGTTTTGTACTACAACCATTTCCTGCCACAAACAGTTTACCTCATTCAGCACACTTCACAAACCTTGCAATGTGGTTATGCTCTGCTCTGCACATTTGGTCACCTAGGCCAGCTCCATGGCTTTTCTTAGAGTGATTTTGGTTTTAGCTAGTAACTAATTTTGCACGATTAGACTGTTTATACCACAGACCATTCCGTCCCTTAACATTTCTCCTAGTGCTGGGCCTAACTCACAGAGTTCTGCCAGTCCCCTATGTCTCGTCATTAAGCCTGAGACTGTTACCCCTGGTTCTCAGATTACTATGTGAAATATTGTACGTCAGCATAATGATTGCGAGATGGGGTTAAAATGATTTTTGATTAGCCAATTTTGTCAAAAGGCTTTTAATGCCTGGAGTTTCTGGTGATATTAATGTTCTCGTTAAACGATAAGAGTGAGGAATTTCTCCTTCCCACTCTTTACGGGAATTGCCACCAATCCATCATGCAAACCAGCCTCCCATCCATTGATTCTGTCTCCCCTCTGCCTTGGCAAAGCAGCCAAGAAGGTTAAGGACTCCCCGCACCCTGGACATTCTCTCTTCCACCTTCTTCCTTTGGGAAAAAGATACAAAAGTCTGAGGTCATGCACCAACCGAACAGCTTCTTCCCTGCTGCTATCAGACTTTTGAATGGACCTACCTTGCACTAAGTTGATCTTTTTTTTATATCCTAGCCATGACTGTAACTCTATATTCTGCTCTCTCTCATTTCCTTCTCAAGAACGTATGTTTTGCCCGTATAGCGCACAAGAAACAATACTTTTCACCGTATAATTAATACATGTGACAATAATAAATCAGATCAAATCAAATCAAATGATAGCGGGCAGGGGAGGTGAACCATGCAAATGTTTGTTGACCTCAGGCGAGATTTTTCAGTTTGGGGGTGAGTGTGGCTAGAAAATCCTGCCCAAACTGTAATTTTTCACTTTTCTTCTATGGTTATATGTCTATTTTGGGGTGAAATGGCTCGATTTTTCTGACTATAGGCATTGTACTAATTAAAATTACCTTACTTCTTCATATTTCTTCGTATTCTCGATATTCAAAAGTCTCCTTCCCTCCAGCTGAATACTGTGATCCCAAACGACTTTGGCATAATACATTGAGGGTGGCTTGAATCAACAAAGACTTTATTGCCAACAACAAGAATAATGTATGCAACAAGTGTCAGACTGATGTACAATGTGACAGCTCTATGCGGTTCCCTGGCTCCAACTGTCAGAGCTTCCTCAAGCAGTGGTATACACCCCCCTGCCAATTCGTTCATCTTCTCACCATGACAATCCATAGGGCCCACCGGATCATGTGACACTTGGGAAATGCCCTCCCTGAAGGGCCACGCTATCACAAATAGCAGCAACAGCTTGAATTTATCGAGTGCTGTCAACACAGTGAAATGTCTCAAGGTGCTTTGCAGGAGTGGAATCAGGCAAAAATTAAGAATTTAAAATTCTTCCCAAAATGAAGATGCAACTAAATCTATCTTTCTTTGTAAAGAATGCCCAGGTAATAGGAAGTAGTTTTTGAACATATAACTTTGTCATGGAGCTGTTAGTTATGAGATGTGTTAAAAAAAACATTCCCCACCCTGTTGCGTTGTTTGCTTTCATGTCATGAGCTAATGGGAGGAGCTATGGTTAGACAGGCAAGCAGGCAGTTTTCTACGTGCATCTGCAAGGAGTAGAGCTCTTTTCTCCCACCCTCTCTCTTTCTCTCTCTCTCTCTCTCTGTTTAAAGTTTATTTATTATTTGTTCCGTGATGCTTACATTAACACTGAAATGTCTCCACACTCAAGTGCCTGTTTGGGTCAATGCACCAAACCAGCACATCTTCAGAATGTCGGAAGAAAGTGGAGCACTGGAGACTTCGGTTTTGGATCTCTAGAAAATAGGTATCTCTCACCAAAGGTGTTCTGAAAGCTTGAAGACTAGCAACCCATGCACCCGCATTTAAGCCTGTTGTTTGCTAACTGATTTTGAATAAGAGTTTATGTTAGGAGGAATATTGCCTAAATTGGAACTAAAACAGATAGATTAGCAATTAAGAATTGTATCTTGTCATATTCAAATATTTCAATTTATAAAAGTTGAGCTAATTCACTCATTATATTTAAATTCTATTGTTAAATAAAATTTGTTTTGATAAAAGCTTCCTATTGAATCAATAGAATCATACCTGGACTGAAATACCTTATCCTCATACTAATGTTAAAATTTAAAAAAATTATTGAGGTCTCATCTAACTTCATAATATACCTGGGGGTTTCTAATCTGGTCTCTAACTGGTATTCCTTGGTGATGGTGTGAAAGGAAGGTAAAGCAACCCTGCTGACC
Source organism: Sphyrna mokarran (assembly GCA_024679065.1). Lineage (NCBI taxonomy): Eukaryota > Metazoa > Chordata > Chondrichthyes > Carcharhiniformes > Carcharhinidae > Sphyrna > Sphyrna mokarran. The sequence continues at coordinate 22,195,339 of JAGIQG010000022.1, read as the reverse complement.
TGAAAGTACAGAATGATGCCTACCTCATCAGGTCCATCCTATGTCCTGGGACTGAATATCCTAAATTCCTGCTGGTTTTATTATTTGGAGAGGAAACAAGATTCTGGTGTGCTGACTGTTCAATGAGCGCTCATGAAATGCAAACGGGACTCCTTAGTTCAGTGGGACATTCGACTTGCCTTTAAGCACTGTGAACATTGGGAGAATAAGGTTCCAAAAAAATTTCTTGTTATTGGGGATGTTGATTTTTGGCTTCCTGCCAGTCTTGCTCTCCTGTCCTTCATAATTGTCACTGCTGGTCTACCGGAAAATTTCAACAGTCTATTTTTCTTTAAAAGCCCCCCCCCACCATCCCCCCCATTGCCGATTAATCGATTAATCTTTCTTCTGGTTCCTGTTGTGTGATTTTTTTTTCCTAAATTCTTTGATCTGACTAAAACTGGGCATCAGTAAAGCCAGCTCCTTCCTCCTTTTTTGCTCAGATGGGAAAAAAATGCATGTTACTTTCAAAGACTCATAATTTAGGCCCCTTATCTCCATTGGCAAGGAAGTCACACGGGCTGGTCTCCATTACACCCCCGCCCCCCCAAATAACTCCAGTTTACCTTGAAAAAAGAAACAGTTTAAACATAATCATCTAATAAAATCTCACATTTGTAACGCAATGCAAATAAGTCTAATTAAGGTTGGTTGGTTAAGTTTAAAGTTTATTTATTAGTGTCACAAGTATGCTTACATTAACACTACAGTGGACTTACAGTTAAAAATCCCCTAGTCACCACCCTCCAATGTTCGGGAACACTAAAGAAGAATTTAGCATAGCCAATACACCCAATCAGCACAATTTTTGCACTGTGGGAGGAAACGTGGGCACCTGGAGGAAACCCATGCAGACACAGAGATAACGTGAAAACTGGGCAGCATGGTGGCACACTAGTTACCATTGCTGCCTCACAACATCAGGGACACGGGTTCAATTCTAACCTCCGATCACTGTCAGTGTGGAGTTTGCATGTTCTCCCTGTATCTGCATGGGTTTCCTCCAGGTGGTTCTATTTCCTCCCACAATCCAAAGATGTGTGGGTTAAGTGGGTTGGCCATGATAAATTGCCTCTTAGGGAATTTAGCTGGGTAAATACGTGGGATCATACGGATATGGTCTTGCTGGGATTGTGGTCGTTGCATGCTTAATGGGCCAAATGGCCTCCTTGTGCATTGTAGAGATTCTATGAAACTCCACACAGACAGTGACCCTTGCCAGGCATCAAACCTGGATCATAAGGCTTCCTGGGCTGTGTAGCTTTGTATTACATTGGACTTCTACTCACTGGGCTATCAAGCGAACTGTTTCAGTGATGTATTGTTGATGTGGATCTATTGAAACTTGAGTCTCCAGGGCCCAACTCATTTGGCTGAAGATAAATCTTACATTTATGGCATTGTGAACATTAAGAATGAGTGGGTCACTAGGGCGAAAGGCTAAACCCTTCTATGTTTGCCTGGACTGACTGATCTAGGCTAGTGTTTTATAAAGACAAATGTGAGAAATCTTTGTGCAGCAAAGAATCTAAACCTTAACGGACCAAAAATTTCATTTGCACCATTGGCTTTGCTGACTAAATGGTTTTGATCTGTGACCAAGGTCAAAGGCCTGAAGGCAAGTCTGTGTTAGACTGACTTGAACATTTCAGCAGAGACCAGTTCATCCATTCTTGATGAACATGGATCCAGAGTGACTCTGAAATCCCTGGTCTATGCGGAGGGCTAAGTACAATGATAGTGATCAGGCGGAATCATGCAGGAATGACTGCTCCAGTGCAGGTCGATAAAGACCAGTGGGCGTAGGACAAATGCAATTTAGATCAAGAATTTCTTATTATCAGTCAGAACGTTTCTGAATGAACTAAAGTCAGATAGGAATACAGATATGTCTATAAATGTGACGTCTTCCCATGAAACTGGACCTTAGATTCCCATTTCACACAATGTACAAAAACGTAACCATGAATAATATTGGGAGGAAGTTGTGCTTTCAATAAGCGATAATAATTTCATTCTGGATTATCCATGTTTATATTTTCTAAGTAATATACATTGGGAGGCACGATGCCACAGTGGTTAGCACCCTGCGGCACAGTGCCAGGAATCCGGGTTCGATTCCCAGCTTGGGTTACTGGCTGTGCAGAGTCTGCACGTTCTCCCTCTCAGTGGTGTAACCACTGTACCTGTGTGAGTTTGTTCCGGTTTCCACCCACTGTATGAAAGATATGCTGTTTAGGTATGTTGGCCATGCTAAATTCTCCCCCAGTGTTCCCAAAGAGGTTCCGGAGTGTGGTGACTGGGGGATTTTCACAGTAACTCCACTACAGTCTTAATGTAAGCCTACTTGTGACATTAATGAAAAAACTGTATATGCACACACAAAACCATATCTTTTAACCAGATTTACTAAAACAAATAGTCATCAAAAATAAAATCAGTTTTCTATCTTTAATGTCAAAATTTTAATTTTTATCAATGAAAGAGTTTTTAACTTAATTAGACATGTTTGAAGCCTTTTGCAGGTTACATCATTTTATCATTTTATTAAGACTAAGGAAATTTAGCAAGTCAGCTACTCTCATCAACTTTCACAGATACATCATAGAAAACATTCTTTCTGGTTGTATCACAGCTTGGTATGGCTCCTGCTCTGCCCAAGACTGCAAGAAACTACAAAAGGTGGTGAATGTAGCCCAATCCATCACACAAAATAGCCTTCCATCCATTGACTCTGTTTACACCATTGCCTCAACAAAGCAGCCAGCATAATTAAGGATCCCACACACCCTGGACATTCTGTCTTCCACTATCTTCCGTCAGGGAAAGGTTACAAAATTCTGAGGTCATGTACCAACCGACTCAAGAACAGCTACCTTTTCTGCTGCTGTCAGACTTTTGAATAGATTTACCTTGCATTAAGTTAATCTTTCTCTACACCCTAGTTATGATTGTAACAGTACATTCTGCTATTGTCTCTCATTTCATTCTCTATTAATGGTGTGCTTTGTCTGTATAGCGTGCAAGATATAATACTTTTCATTGTATGTTAATAATGTGACAATAATAAATCAAATCAAAATTTTATAAACTGAGGCTCAAGGTTCAATGTAGAACTGCATCAGGGTGCAGTTTGTGGGAGAGGCTCAGTATGAGAACCAGGCTGTGAGCTGTTGGCTACTGCACATGGCTGCTGTAACTGACAAAAGATGCTAGTGTAATGTCGTGAATGGTGGCTTTGGTTGTCATGTTGGTGCCTCCTCTGCCCTCAAAAAGTGTAACTCAGTTAGTGCACTTGGACCTTTTTATCACTGCAACGTGCATGGAAAATAAGCATTGAGTTATTAAATGTTAGATTTAGCTCAGTAGGTTTATGTGGTTGCAGAATAGTAACACCACAGAATGATCCGTCAGCAAAATGTTATCTATACCTTGGGTCAATTTAATTAAAACTTTTACTGGGGGCAAATTAAATCACTGCATATTTTCCTGTGTAATTAATGGCAAAAAATGTTATTCAAAGATAAACAATGTTCCAGTGAAGCCCAATACAATTTAGAGGAACGGCGCCTCATTTTCTGATTCGGCACATTACTGCTTTCCGGAGTCAACATTAAGTTCAACAATTTCATACCATGCTCTTTTCTTCAGTTTTATATTCCCTTGCCCGCAAGTGCCAATCTGTATCTTGGGGTGGCACAGTGGTTAGCATTGCTGGCTCACAGCGCCAGGTACCCAGGTTCGCTTCCTGCTTAGATCAGTGTAGAGTCTGCACATTCTCCCCATGTCTGCATGGGTTTCCTCCAGTTTCCTCCCACAATCCAAAAGAAGTGCATTAACCATGCCAGAATCTCCCTCAGTGTACCCAAACAGGAGCCAGCTGGAGGATTTTCACAATAAATTCATTGCAGTATTAGTATAAGCCTATTTATGGCAAATAATTAAACTTTACTTTTTGTTTTCATATTCTTGTTTTCATGTTGTTTTGTTTGACAGCAGTGATCTTTATTAGGCTATTAAAAAATTCTGCTATTTTGTTTTCGACAATGGTGATCTTCTGCTATTAACACCTACTCTACACCAATGTTTTATATCTTTGTGTCTTTAATACTATCATTATCCCCACTTTGCCTTGTACTCCATGATATCTTTGTCATTTAATTTCCCACCCTTTAACCTCACCTGACTTTCTCTTTTGCTCCATCTGCTTTTCATTACTTTTTCAGCAACATATGACACATCATGTCCCAGCTCCCCTTAATTCTGAAGAAGAGAACCCATGATTGATGCCTCTTTCACAAACATTCAATCCCTCCATCATTGATAGACGTTGGCAGCGGTGTGTACCATCTACAAGACGCACCTATGAACTAACCAAGGCTGTTTCAAACCCTCAACTGCTAATATTTAGAAACATGAGGATACCTAAGAACACTACCATCTGGAAGTTTCCATCCAAGTCACTCACCATCCTGAATTGGCAATATAGCACCATTCCTTTGGCAAAGGCTCATCTGGTCTCAAGACTTCAGCTCTTTTCTCTCTTTACAGATGATGCTAGATGTGCTGAAATTTTCCAGCATTTTCTGTTTTGGTTTCAGATTGTGCAATAATTTGCTTTTATCATCATTCCTGCACTGTCACTGGATCAAAATCCCAGAACTCCCCTCCTAACAGCACTGTGGGTGTACCTACAGGTGAAGGACTGCAGCTGTTCAAAAGGCAGCTCATCATTATCTTCTCAAGGGCAACAAAGGGAAGAAGAACAACGAGGCATAGCCTCAAAATGCGGGGGAGTCAATTTAGAACTGAGTTGAGGAGGAAATTCTTCTCCCAGAAAGTAATGAATCCTTGGAATTCTCTGGCCAATGAAGCAAGAGGGGCTACCTCGTTAAATGTATTTAAGTCACAGATAGATAGATTTTTAACCAATAAGAGAATTAAGGGTTATGGTGAGTTGGAAGGTAAGTGGAACTGAACCCACTATCAGATCAGCCATGATCTCATTGAATGACGGAGCAGGCTCGAGGGGCCAAATGGTTTGCTCCTGTTCCTAGTTCTTAAGTACTAACAAGGAGTGGGGCAATAAATGCTGTCCAAATCACCCATACTCACATTCTGCAAATGAATAAGGATTGCAGAGGTTAAATCAGTTTTGCTGTCCACTCATGCTGCCAGACCAGCTGAGGATTTTCCAGCATTTCCCATTTTGAATCTCCAGCATTCGCGGAATTTTGCTCTTATTATTCAAAAGAATGCTGATATTTTGAAGTTGTGAGCACTGCAACATGGATATGATTTAATGGAAGAAAAGAGCCAGGGTTTTTAAGTTGTTGTGTCTGGGGACTAAACACTGGGTGCGATCCTTTGGTGTCCCCTCAGTGTTCTTCTCGGCAGCAAGAAGCAGCCATCGTTCACTGGTGACGGAATCCTCTGGTCCCATCACCATCAATGAGAATTCCCAGAGGACCCCGTTGATGTGAACAGCTGGAGAATTCTGGCCATTGAACCAAACAAATAGCTCATCAAAAACTAAAGTCAAAAAATGTTCCTGCAGCATGTAAAGATTATTGTTGTAGATTGAGCTAAACTCTATTGCGGGTGGCATTGTGGCACAGTGGTTAGCACTGCTGCCTCACAACACCAGGGACCCGGAATCAATTCCCGGCTTGGGTAATTTTCTGTGTGTCTGTCTGTCATGACAAGTTGGGCTGTAAGGCCTGTTTCCATGCTGTAAACCTCTTTGAGTGCTCCCTGTGTCTGTGTGGGTTTCTACCTGGTGCTCTGGTTACACCCCACCTCCCCCACAACACTCCAAAGTTGTGCAGGCTAGGTGGATTGGCCACGCCAATGGAGGATTAGCAGAATAAATAGATGTGGTCATGGGGTGGGATTGTTGTAGGTGCAGTCGTGATGGACTCCTTCTATACTGTAAGGATTCTATGATCTCAACTCTCAGTTAAAACCATGAAGTACACTGAGAAAGGATGCAGACACTGAAGCAAAACAGCAAGCAGGCACTATCATAGTAGAAAGAGTAGCTCTCATTACAAGAAAGCCCCATATATTATGTATAAATTTTAAAATTGTATTATTAGCTACGATTCATAAATTGTGTCTTTTCTATTATAATTTTTTCATTGTAACATTTATACACTTTTCTTGCACTGTCCAATTATGTATCTCCACATTTAACTATCTTAATTATTTATTTATTCATGTCTATATCTATTAGAACCAAATTGTAAGGGATAGTCATAACCACGATTCATAAATTGCTGTCAGGCACTAAAAGAGTTATTTTGATGCTAATCTGTGTTTGCTATCATGATTCAAATACATTCAGTGCTGCTTCTTAAAAAAAAATAGGGCTTATTCTATACTGTATTAGACCCACAACTTGTAAGTGCTGAACTGCCAATTTGGATTGGAGAGAGCAAGGAATTTTAATATCAAAGAGGTTCAATCCCAATCCAAGAACTAACATTCTTGGTTTCTATTGTGATTCTGTTGGTCCAAATAATGTTTATTCAAGAGGGGCAGAAGTGTTTCTGCAGATTAAGTTTGTCAATTGAAATAATTTCTATTGCGGGTAGCGTGGTGGGACGGTAGTTAGCACTGCTGCCTCACAGTGTCAGAGACGTGGGTTCGATTCCCAGGCTTGGGTAACCGTCTGCGTGGAGTTTGCATGTTCTCCCCGTGTCTGTGTGCGTTTTCTCCCGTTTCCCTCCACAGTCCAAAGATATGCGGGTTAGGTGGATTGGCAATGCTAAATTGCCTCTCAGTGGCAGGGGGACTAGTTAGGGTGAATACCTGGCATTCTGGGGATAGGGCCTGGGTGGGATAATGGTGGCTGCAGACTCGATGGGCCGCTTTCTGCACTGTAGGATTCTATGATTATATGATAAGAGAGTGACTTTCGATACAAGAATAAGAGACACAAACTCTGATTTTTACTCAAGGCTTCTGGTACAGTGACACAGTAGTTAGCACTGTTGCCGCAAGTACCAGGGACTGAGGTTTGATTCTGGCCTGGCGTAAAATGATCGTTTGGAGACTTGTTGCAGACTTAATGGACTGAATAACCCCTTTCTACACTGTAGGGATCCTATGGACATGATGGGATAGATAGGGTGAGTGAGTGACTCGCTGATATGAGAACCCAATCAATTTAACCCTTGCCACTCATTTACAATCATAGGCTCAACTCTTGTCTGAATTCATTGGTGTGAGGCAGGAGCGGGAATGGGTCGAGTGTGCCAGGAAGTTGCAGCTAGGGAGCTGTGACCCTTGGTCTTTCATCTTCACAGTAAGAAGTCTCACAACACCAGGTAAAAGTCCAACAGATTTATTTGGTAGCACAAGCCACTAGCTTTTGGAGCGCTGCCCCTTCATCAGGTGAGTAGGAGTTCTGTTCACACTCAAGGTGTATAAAGACACAAACTCAATTTACAAAATAATGGTTGGAATGCGAGTCTTTACAAGTAATCAAGTCTTAAAGGTACAGACAATGTGAGTGGAGAGAGGGTTAAGCACAGGCTAAAGAGATGTGTATTGTGTCCAAACAGGACAGTTAGTGAAATTTTGCGAACCCAGTCAAGTCATGGGGATTACAGATAGTGTGACATGAACCCAAGATCCCGGTTGAGCCCGTCTTCATGTGTGTGGAACTTGGCTATCAGTTTCTGCTCAGCGACTCTGTGCTGTCATGTGTCATGAAGGCCACCTTGAAGAACGCTTACCCAAAGATCAGTGGCTGAGTGCCTGTGACCGCTGAAGTGTGTCCCAACAGGAAGGGAACACTCTTGCCTGGTGATTGTCGAGCAGTGTTCCTTCATCCGTTAGTGTAGTGTCTGCATGATCTCTCCAATGTACCAAGCCTCGAGGCATCCTTTCCTGCAGAGTATCAGGTAGACAACATTGACCAAGTTGCAAGTGTATGTACCATGTATCTGGTGGATAGTGTTCTCATACGGGATGATGGCATTCCATGTTGATGATCCAGCACATCATGCAGAGGTTGCTGTGGCAGAGCTGTGTGGAGGTCATAGTTCTCCTGAAGGCTGGGAAGTTTGCTATGGACAATGGTCTGTGTGAGGTTGCACGGTTGTTTGAAGGCAAGAAATGGGGGTGCGTGAATGGCTGTGACGAGATGTTCATTTTCATCGATGACATGTTGAAGGCTCTGGAGAAGGTGCTGTAGCTTCTCCGCTCCAGGGAAGTACTGGACGATGAAGGGTATTCTGTCCACCGTGTCACATGTTTGTCTTCTGAGGAGGTCGGTGCAGCTTTTTGCTGTGATTGTCAATCGATGAGTTAAGCGCCATATCCTATTCTTATGAGGCATCTTTCAGTGTCTGGAGGTGCCTATTGTGAAACTCCTCATCTGAGCAGATCCTGTGTATACAGAGGACTTATCCATTGGGAATGGCTCCTTTAACGTATTTAGTGTGGAAGCTGGAGAAATGGAGCATCATGAGGTACATGGTACATACACTTGCAACTTGGTCAATGTTGTCTACCTGATACTCTGCAGGAAAGGATGCCTCGAGGCTTGGTACATTGGAAAGATCATGCAGACACTACACTAACGGATGAAGGAACACCACTCGACAATCATCAGGCAAGAGTGTTCCCTTCCTGTTGGCAGTACAGTGAAGTACTGAGTTAACCATCCTTGATGGAGATGCGTGTGTTCAAGAATGCAACCAATTCTAGAGAGTAGTCCATGATGAGTCTGACGGTGGAATGGAATTTGTTGATGCCATCATATAATTGTTTCAGCGATTGTTCACTGTGTCTTCAGCCAGAATCCAGTTGGCTTTTATGTAGGCTTTGCCTTAAGACCATAAGCTGGAGGAGCAGAATTAGGTCATTTGGCCCATCAGAATTCTCTGCCATTCAGTCATGCCTGATAAATTTTTCACCTCCATTCTCCTGCCTTTTCCCATAACCTTTGATTTTTGATTTGATTTGACTTATTATTGTCACATGTATTGAAAAGTATTGTTTCTTACACGCGATATAGACAAAGCATACCGTTCATTGAGAAGGAAAGGGAGGGGTGCAGAATGGATTGTTACAATTGTAGCTAGGGTGAAAAATTTAATGGAAGGTAGGTCTGTTCATAAGTCTGATGGCAGCAGGGAAGAATCGCTTCTTGAGTCAGTTGGTATGTGATCTCAAATTTTTGTGTCTTCTTCCGGATGGAAAAGAATATGTGCGAGGAGCATGATCCCCTTACCAATCAAGAACCTATCTATCACTGTCTTAAATACCTGGCCTCCATAGCCTTCTGTAGCAGTGAATTCCACAGATTCACCAACCTGAGAATGCTATTATTCATGAAAAGAACTCCTGTTTACTTACAGATTCGTGTACACGCCAATACGTTAATCAAGGTTGCACTTCCGCTTCCAACAGATCTCAGGTTTATATTCATATGACATTGCATCATTCTTACATTGCTGTCAGGTGCTCCTGATGTTAATCTTTGACTCTACACTCTGCGTATAGAGATGATGGTGTTGGACTGGGATAAACACAGCAAGAAGTCTCACAACACTAGGTTTAAATCCAATGTTGGACTTAAACCTGGTATTATGAGACTTCTTGCTGTGTCTACACTCTGCAGCCAGGTAAGCATGCGAGAGAGAGATGGTGGGTGGGACAGTTAATTGCAGTTAGAGAGTGTTGCTTGAGGGGTTCCAAGGAGCAGAACTGGTCCTCATGGCTCATGAGGAAACCTTTCATAAAATAAAACAATGACCTCTTTGATCTTCTTCTGGGTCCAAAGCTCACGTGCTTCTGTTAACTAGTACGAGGCACTAAACATGATGGCTCACTGTTAAATTGTCAGCAGGGTGTGAATTACATCATTTGACCTTTCATAGAATTCCTACAGTGCAGAAGGAGGCCATTTACTGATGACAATCGCACCCAAGCTCTATCCCTGTAACCCCAGGTATTTACCCTGCTAATTCACCCAATACTCAGAGGCAATTTAGCATGGCCAATCAATCTAATCTGCACACCTTTGATTTGTGGGAGGAAGCTGGAGCAACTGAAGGAAACCCACTCAGACACTGGGAAAACATGCAACTCTACGGAGACAGTCACTCGAGCTGGAATCGAACCCTGGTGCCCAGCACTGTGAGGCAGCAATGATAACCATATTATTAAATACCAACTCATTATTAAATGCCAATGGGTCCTTCTGCAGCTTGGAGCTAGGGCTCTGCTGGCTGCTTCAACCTTACCTGTTAAAGTGATGAATGAAGATTTTCTTATTCATTCATTGCACATGGGCAGTGCTGGCTACCTTGCATTTATTGCCCATCCCTAGTTGCTCCAGGGCAATTGAGAGTCAATCACATTAATGTGGCTTTGGAATCACATGTAAGGCTAAAGTAGGTAATGGCAGCAGATTTCCTTCCCAAAGGACATTAGTGAACCAAATGGGTTTTTCCAACAATTGGCAATGGCTTCATGGTCATCAGTAGATTTTTAAGATAACAGAACATAAGAAATAGGAGCAGGAATAGGCCATCCAGCCTTCGAGCCTACCCGCTATTCAATAAGATCATGGCTGATCTGAAGTGGGTCAATTCCACTTTCCCGCATTCTCCCCAGTAAGAAATTTAATTCCAGATATTTTTTGTTGAATTCAAATTCCACCAGTGGTGGGATTCGTAACCTGTGTCCCTACAACATTAGCTGAGTTTCTGGATTAATTGTCTGCTGATAATGCCATAAGGCCACTACCTAGACTAGCTCACTGCCTGGATTGCAACCTCAAATTCTTGAACATGGGTAGGATTTGGGAAGCAAAGGGAAGGCCTAAAAGCTTCTCTCCCTGGTTTTTTTCCTATGTGTTTCCTCACACTGTTTTGATTGTGCTACAGTATCTGGAGAAAGGTGTTAGCTATTGAGCCCAATACTAGCCGGTGCCCAGTTATTCCTAGGCTGGCTCTGCTGAGGATTCTTATGTTCTCCCTCTTTGCTGCCTCTGTGTGAAGGATGGATGGTCTGTACTTAGTGTACTTTTCTCTGCTGGAATCGATTCCGCTGCCAACCTCACTTCAACGTCTGCCTTTCCCGATGCCACTGGGGAGGTGGAGGCTTACCACATGGACCAGCTCTGTGCGAGCTGCCACCTGCCACCCTTGGCACACGCACAAAATGAGTGGTAGTTCAACGCTGACAACCCAATATGGGCATGAATAATTATCTCCCTAACTTTACTCTGTGATTTTAACTGACAGACAGTATTTTGGTGCGAATTCTGGCTTTGACAAGCACCTAACTGATGTAAGTACACGTGCTCACACGAATACTCATCCAGTACATGCACTAAATCTGCCTTCTCCTGTCCTCTGAGCTTCTAATAGATCACCATCTTTTAGATATAAATCTCTTCCTACGCTTGAAAAATTGGTATGTATTGTGGAAAAGGAAGTGAGACACAAGCTTCTCCTTGTGGTTACTCAGCGAGGAAATTAAATTTGCAGTCGGAAGTCTGAACTTTTCAATTTGGGAGGAATAAGCCATTTTTTACAAAAGCAAAACGCAGCTCACAAGGTCTGAAAGGGAGCGAAGGAGGACGTGTGTAACAGTAAATAAGCATTGATCTGATCAGATTTATAGCATTTGACTCAACTTGTGCACATTTGGTGGCTTTTGATATGCTATTGATTAACTTACCCATGTTCACAGCACTACACATGGATTCTGAGAGTTCAAGGTTGAAATATTCTATTAAAAGGAAAAAAGAAAGAAGCAGCTTCCTGCTAATTCCAAGCCCATAGGTGATCCAAATTCATCCTGGCATCGCATTACTGATTCTCGCACATATTTCATTCTTGAACTTCAGCCTGCCATGGTCCCTGTGTTATCCCAAAGCCCATAAATGAGCTAATTGCCAACACAGTACTGTTTAAATGCCTCAATGGGTTGCCATTTTATATAATGTGACAATAAACTGTTGGAAGGTATTTAATGCGAGCTTGCGAATCTCAGTTGAATATATTAATGCGCTAACCATATTAATAAAGCAATTAAATATAAAGGTGGTTAGTGAAGAAGGCTCCAGCACTTGCTAAAACAGAAGTACAGACCAATTAAAGCTGGTAATTAAATATTTATGCTGTTTTAAAACAAAATTAGCCAGACTTCACATTAGATAATGAAGTCATTGTAAAAGGGATTTTTAAATGTTTTAATTTATTTTCTGAATGCACACATGACTGGCAAAGCCTGTTTGTATTGTGTATCCTGTGTTGACATGACTGGAATGGATATTTCAGTGGGCAGTTAGGGGGCAACCATGTTGGGATGGAATTGAGTCACATATAGGTCAGGCCGGGTTCGGATGGCAGCTTCCCTTCTTCCAAGCAAATTATTGCGGATGCTGGAATCTGATACCAAAAGAAAAAATGCTGGAAAAATCTCAGTGGGTCTGGCGGCATCTGCGGGGAGAGAAAAGAACTGATGTTTCAAGTCCAGATGACCCTTTGTCAAAGCTAAAAGGCATAGAAAGTGGGAGATATTTACACTGTAAGGTGAGGGAATGAAAGATGAGTCACAGCCACAGAAACAAGGGGAAAGGCTAAGAAGTACTAATGGCAGTCCATAGCAGAAATATCCCGTCCTTCAACTCCTTTGTTTTCATTTTATTTTTAATTGTTTTCTACTTTTTATTTATTTATTGTATTTCTTTTTTCTCACTCCTCACTCTCCCTCTATTTCTTACATTTTCTTCTCATTTGCTACCCTTTTCCTGCCTTTTTTCTCAATTTTATTTCTCTCCCATCCATCTCCCCCCTCCTCCCATATCTTCATCTGTCACAGCTTATCCTCTGATTTCAGCTTCTCTGCTGCTTGGCTATTCACACCTTCTATCCTCCCTATGGACTGCCATTAGCACCTCTTAGCCTTTCCTCTTGTTTTTGTGCTATGACTCATCTTCCACTCTCTCACCTTAATGTATAAATATCTCCCACTTTGTATGCCTTTTAACTTTGACAAAAGATCATCTGGACTCAAAACGTCAGCTCTTTTCTCTCCTTACAGATAGTACCAGACCTACTGAGATTTTCCAGCATTTTTTCTTTTGGACAGCAGTGAACCATTTGCTCACTTCTACCCATTATGTCTCATTCTTAGATTCATTTTAAGAGCTTAATTCAAATTCTCAAAATGCCATGGTGAGATTTGAGACATTGCTGTTGGGGTTGCTAGTCCAAGCCTTGGAACTGCTGGACCATTAACCTAACTATTAGCAACCAGAGGAGATTAAAAAGCCCCTCAATTTTGAAGAACAATTGAAGGAGAAAAATGAGTGGAGTCTTGATTGTGAAGTGTGGATACAGTGAGAAAGGCAGGCACAATGTCCCACTTCAGTGCTTCAGTAGTTAAACTCTTAACAATAATATTTCTTTACTTGAACTGAAATGAAATTATAGAAAACATGTTGTATCACTAGAAAAATGAATGCTTGTTACTAACTTTGTGTAAGCATAGTAAATATGTGCAAAGCATCAGAAGCTGAGGGGCTTTTAAAAATTTGCTTCTTCAGATGTCCATTTTCTGCCATCGACCATCAGTTACTGGTGCCTCAGCTTCTCTGCTGCAGAAACCTGCGTCTGTACTTTCCTTGTCTCCAGGTTGGACTATTTTAATGCTTTCTATCTGGTCTTCCAATTCTTCACAAAATTCAGCATATCCACAAACACTGGCTATATTCTAACATGAACCAAGTTCTGTTCATCCCTGTGTCCACTGACTTACAATGGCTGTGGTTTACCAATGCCTCAATTTGCAAATACCTCTCTGAGCCTCCTTCCACCTCCACCCCTCCCATCCTTATAATTTATTCCACACATTAGAACAGTGACTACACTTCAACAGTACTTCATTGGTTGCAAAGAATTTTGGGTTATGACAGGCACCACATAAATGCATTGGTTGCATTCAGCTCATGATCCCTCCCCACCTTGCCACTCTGCCATCTCCCACAAGAACTTTGCCCTCTCATACATCCCTCATTTTCTTGACCTTAGCAATGACAGCTTGTGCCTTCAGTTGTCTAGGCTTAATCATCTGGAATTACCTCCCTGATGTTTTCCACTTCACTCTTCTCCTTTAAGATGCTCATTAAAACCTACCTGTTTGTTTTCATCAGTTGTCCTAATATTTCCTTCTTTAGCTCAATGTCAACAATTGTCTATTTTTATTCATTAATAAGGCTTGCATTTAGAATAGAATAGAATCCCTACAGTGTAGAAGGAAACCATTTGGCCCATTGACTCTGCACTGATGACAATCCCACCCAGGCCTTATCCCTGTAACCCCCACCTAACCTGACACTGAGGGGCAATTTAGCATGGCCAATCAACCTAACCTGCACATTTTTGGAGTGTGGGAGGAAACTGGAGCAACTGGAGGAAACCTGGAGGGGAAGAATGTGCAAACTCCACACAGTTAGTTACCCAAGGCCGGAATTGAACCTGTATTCCTGGCATCATGAGGTAACAGTTCTAACCACTATGCTACTGCCCTTTATTGCCTGTCCCTAGTTATCTTTAGAAAGGAGGTAATGAGCCATCTTTATAAAACCCCTGCAGTCTGTGTGGTGAAAGCACACTATTGGTTGGTAGGATTTTGATCTGAAGGATTGGTGATATTTCTCCAAGTCAGCATGGTGTGTAACTTGGAAGGGAACTTGCCGGTGGTGGTATTCATCCCACTACAGCTGCTTTTATTCTTCCAGATGGGGACCGGTCTTACTGGATTAGGAAGTTCTGTTTTTCTCATAAAATTCCACCCAAAGTCCTTTGACAAGGTGGTTAAATTGGTGAACATCATTTCAGCCCCTGACTATCAATCTTGTGTTAAGGTACAAAATTCACTCGGGAGTCCAGTAATCAGGGGGACAGTCTCAGACTTAGTGGCCAGATTGAGAGGGCCAGCAGAACATTATGAATTCAGCCCAGCTCTCAGAGAAATGTTAAGAGACCATTTGATCTGTTGCATAAACAGGCTTTCCATACAGAAGAACCTACTGGCTGAGACCAAAATCTCTTTAGAAAAGCTTCAGGCACCTGGAGTTGACCCAGGTGACTGAATGCACTGAGCAGGGTGAAAACAAATTGCAAAACTACCATATGAAGTAAAACATCTGTAGCGTGAAACAGCTGTTGCAAAGAGCAGCCCGAGTGTGGGTACCGCAGAACCCGAATAAGGGAATACAGCAATGAGGGTGGAAGTTTGTTTTTGATGTGGGACAGAACACACCCAAGAAACTTGTTGCTGCAGTAATTATATATGTTACAGATACAATAGCAAGGATCATTTATAAATGGGTTAGCACTGTTGCCTCACAATACCAGATACCTGGGTTTGATTCCTGGCTTGGGTCACTGTCTGTGCGGAGTTCGTACATTCTCTCTGTGTCTGCATGGGTTTCCTCCAGTTTAGAGCCATAGAGATTTACAGCATGGAAACAGGCACTTCGGCCCAACTTGTCCATACTTCACTTTTGTTTTTAAAACCTCTGAACTAATCCCAATTGCCCGCATTTAGCCCCTGTCCCTCTATACCTATTGTACCCACGTAATTATCTAACTGCTTTTTAAAAAATAAAATTGTACCCACATCTACTAGTACCTCTGGCAGCTTGTTTCTGACACTCACCACCCTTTGTGTGAAAAAAAATTGCCCCTCTGGACACTTTGTATCTCTCCCCCCTAACCTTAAACCTATGCCCTTTTAGATTCCCCTACCTTTGGGAAAAGATATTGACTATTTTATGTGCCCTTCATTATTTTATAGACCTCTATAAGCAGCTTGCTGTGCTCCCGAGAGAAAAGTTCCAGTCTATTCTAGCCTTTCCTTATAACTCAATCCATCAAGTAGCATCCTAGTAAATCTTTTTTGCACTCTTTCTCGTTTAATAATATCCTTTCTATAATAAGGTGACCAGAATTGCACACAATATTCCAAGTGTGGCCTTACCAGTGCCTTGTACAACTCCAACAAGATGTCCCAACTCTGTATTCAATGTTTTGACTGATGAAACCAAGCATGTTGAATGTCTTCTTCACCACTCTGCCTACCTGTGACTCCACTTTTAAGGAGCTATGAATATTTATCCCTGGATCTCTTTATTTTGCAACTCTCCATAATGCCCTACCATTAACTGAGTAAGTCCTGCCCTGGTTCACTCTACCAAAATGCATCACCTTGCATTTGTCTAAATTCAACTCCGTCTGCCATTCGTCAGCCCACTGTCCCAATTGATCAAGATCCCATTGCAATTGGAGATAACATTCTTCACTGTTCACTATGTCACCAATCTTGGTGTCATCTGCAAACTAACTAAACATGCCCCCATATTCTCATCCAAATCATTAATATAAATGACAAATAACAATGGGCCCAGCACTGATCCCAGAGGCACACCACTGGTCACAGGACTCCAGTTTGAAAAACAACTGTCTACAACCACCCTCTTGCTTCTGTTAAGAAGCCAATTTCGTATCCATTTAGACACCTCACCCTGGAATCTGTGAGATTTAACTTTATGCAACAACTTACCACGCCTGTGGTTTCCTCTCACTGTCCAAAGATGTGTTTGTTAGGGACATTGGCCCTGCTAAATTCTACCTCAGTGTACTGAAACAGGCACTGGAGTGTGGCAACTAGGGGATTTTCACAGGTAGTTTCATTGCAGTGTTGATGTAAGCCTACTTGTGACTAATAAATAAACTTTACTTCAAATGTCATGCAGAGTGAAGTAGTTAGAACAGAATGTGCAGAAATCCCACAATGGTTAGTTTAACTCTTTAAAAAAAATGGGGCCCAACTATGTAAAGTGGCCCTTGTAGAGATAGCCTTGATGGTAAATAGAGATCTTTTAAATTGGAAGTTGATATAGAGGTTGCTGTATTAGTCATATGAGAGCAGACATTATGTTGTCTTCAAACATTGAGATTGAGCGAGTCAGGAGTCGTATTGTCGACCTATACAAGAGAAACCTTGCAGATCCGAAGGACAGCAATGGTCGACATGTCCTACAAGAATCAACTACCTGCCTTGGTAATTAAATGTCATTGACTTTGCCTATGATTGGCTCATAGGTTTAACATTTTCAACCATTTTAATTCTAAGAGCTGGTGATTTTCAGGAACTGCTGTGTAAATATTCCAAGGCCTTCCAAAATGAAGCAGGACACGTAAGGGGAGCTAATGCCAAAATTTATCCGAATCCGGAGGCACTGCTTACATTTTCTTGGGCCCGCTCTGTGCTCTATGCATTTCATCATAAGGTTAAAGTAGAGCTTCGAAGACTGAAAGATTTAGATATTATCAAGACTGTCCAATTCTCCAGATGGGCTACACTCATAGTCCCTATTCTCAAACTGGATCATACTGTAAATATTTGGGGGGGTTATAAACTAATTGCCAGATAGACAGATATTCCAATAGTAGAATTGAGGACCTCTATATCAAACTAGCCACAGGTTTAATATATGCATGTTTGACCTCATTCAAACCTATAAGCAGCTGGAGTTGGATAATCATTCATAGAGGTTGGTTACTGTCAACACCCAAAAAAGTTGATGCTCGTATAAACATTTACCTTTTGGAGTGTCATCATTCCAGACAAAACAGGATGAAAGCGCAAGCTAGAAGTTACATTTGATGCCAGGGTATCGATAAAGAAATTGAAAGAATGATCAGTCACTGCCCCAGTTGTGAAGCCCACCCTTGGAGTGGCTGGGTTGGTCCTGGGCAAGAATGCATATGGACTTTCCAGGACCATTTATTAGTAGGTCTACATTCTAAATAGTTGGACATCTAGTTGATTAAGTCTACAATGGCCACAGCCACCATTGACAAACTGAGGAAAATTTTCATAACCCATTGTATCTCAGAGATCTAGTGTCAAACAATTCTATATCCTTCACAATGGAGGGATTTTAAAAAAAGATCAAACTGTAGTTGCCATGTTAGGTTTGTACCTTATCACCCAGCCTCCAATGGATTAGCAGAACACGCTGCACAAAGGTTCAAACTATTGATGAAGAAACAAGTCAATAGTGTATCTCTACAAATAGCCAGTTCCTTGTTGTCACACACCACACCAATTGTGACCACAGGAGTCAAGCAAGCCGAACTACTAATAAGATTGTCACTTGTGGTTGGATATCCCTGATTTGGCAGGGAGGATGCAGACTAGGAAAGGCTTCCAGAAACAAAACCACAACTCAAAGAAAAAAAGACAGAGTTTGCCAAGTTGACGGTTTAGGAATAGTTAGAAACATGGATGATAAGGTTATGGAAAGAACAGGATTGGTCTCTTATGTCATAGAGACACAAGGTAGTCATGGAAGAAACATGCAATCACCTGAGGAGCAGAGCTGGGCCTAATACATAGGAGCAACAGGTGGCCCTTGCAATAGACTTGAGTCCATCAGGAATGGCTACATGAACCCCAGTTGTAAATGTTGAACCAGAGCAATCAGCAGTTTCCGTGACTGAGGCAGCTGCAGAGGAGGCTCTTGAGTTTGTCTTTCATATCGGCCCAGCCAGAAATTTTCATTTTCAGAAGAACATAGCACAGAATTGAGATGTTCTACCAGGGTCCAGAAGTCCCCAGATCAACTTAAAACTTGTGGTGCATTGTCCTGGGGTATTTCTGGTGTCTTGTAATTTGCTTGCCTATGTTAATGACATTCTTCTTGTTTCATGCAAAGGTGAGTTCAGCAGTTAGGGGAGGTAGAAGAGTGGTAGTGTGGCCCCTTTAAATGCGACGATCCCTGAGTGTCACATGATCAGGCCACACTCTGTCAAGGCTGGATGCTGAAACAATCGGGTGAAAGGGTGTCCTAGGTCAGGAAGGATCCTTAGCTAGAGCTAAGGAGGAGTAATGTACAGTCATATCATTAATCTGTCTGAGCCTTGTTTGTAAATAACTATTTATTGCAATAAATCCTTTGTTACATAGAGCCATATTGAGTAACCCTCAATTTATTATAATACCCTCACCATATTTCATTCAGAAAGGAAGTGGATTGACTTCCAAAGAATAATTAATGGCAGGAAATACCAGAAAGGTGCATCACACTTTATGAAAATCTAATTTATTCTGTCTTAACATTGAAAAATTGATGGCATGCTGGCCTCGAGTTTTGCTTATTAATAAAAAGAATGGAAAGGCTTTTATTTGGAATTGATTGGCCTCAAAAGAGTATCTAGAAAAGAAATTTTATTTATTCTGTGTGGAGAATTCACGGTGGAGTTCATAGAATCCCTACAGTGCAGAAGGAGGCTATTCAGCCCATTGAACCTGCACCAATTCACCAACAACAATCCCACCCTATTCCTGTAACCCTACATATCATATAACCCTGCTAATCTCTCTATCTCAAACATCTTTGAACACTAAGAGGCCAGTTAGCATGGCCAATCAACCTAACCCACATATTTTTGGAATGTAGAAGGAAACAAGAGCACCTGGAAGAAACTTATGCAGAAATGGGGAAAATGTGCAAATTTCACACATTCAGTCACTCAGAGTCAGAATTGAACCCAGGTCCTGGCACTGTGAAGCAGCAGTGCTAACCACTATGCCACTGTGCCAAGCCTTATTCAAATGATTCAGAAGCAATCACATATTAAGGTCTCAACTGGTTTGCATTACAGAAGTAACAAAGCTGTCCATTAAGATTGCCCTGATGGTTCAAACATCATGGTCAAAATTCTCCGACCTCACTTAAAGCTGGGATTCTCCAGTCCCGCTGCTGTGAATTGAGTGCCAAATTCTCCATTCTCGCTGGAGATGAGAATGAACAGCTGGAAAATTTCACATCATCATCTCCTTATTACTCAGACATGGAAGGTATCAGGTCACTTTTCCAGTTTTCTCCTAAATGAATTGACCTCAGGCTTGACAGCTCAGGTGGCGTGCTGTCAGGATAGGGTTTATCAACCGAGATTTTCTTTACAGTGACAGTTATTAATCATGACTTTATGTGTATGTAGGATAAACATGGCTTTGATTTCTCCCACAATCAGATATTCAAGGCTTAGATTTGAGATTAGAGTCCAACATCAAGAACACGAGAGCAACCACCAGCTGTGGGACTGAACCCCAGTTTATAGAATCATAGATAGAATCATAGAATCCCTACAGTGCAGAAAGAGGCTATTCAGCCCATTAAGTCAGCATCGACGACAATCCCACCCAGGCTCTATCCCTGCATGCATCTACCCTAGCTAGTTCCCTGACACTAAGGGACAAGTTAGCATGGCCAATCTACCTAACCCGCACATCTTTGGACTGTGAAGGAAACCTATGCAGACATGGGGAAAATGTGCAGACTCCACCCAGACAGTTGCCCAAGCCGGGAATTAAACCTGGGTCTCTGTTCTAGCCACCATACTGCCCATAAATTTCTATTTGGGAGTAAAGGAAAATCATTACAGTTCGAGTTTATTAATTCAACAACTTATTCTAAGGACTGTGAGTAGATAATGTTTGGAAAAGCAGAATGTACCACATTAAATATTTCATGTGTTATAATGCCAGATTACCATAAGTATTGCTGTACCTGCCTGATTAATTCTTCGCTTAGTTTGATTGTGCAGCAGTCCCATCCCATCCCAGGATGTAACAGGATATAAAGACATTGGACAGGATATAAATACATTGCATTGTGCAATGCGATTGCAAGACAGATCCTGGGTCAGTGCTGTGTTGGTCAGGGTGACCTTTAGAGTATTAATGCGTGGGCTCAACATTACAGAGCTAGAAAGGAGAAAAATCACCCAGTGCTCCCACACTGGCTATCTGGCTAACTACTGATTCTGCTGCAAAAGTGCAGGCTGATTCTCCCATCCTCATGTGCACATTTTTTGGCATGTTGGGATAGGAGAATCGCATGTCAGCCATTGTGCATGTGTTCCCAGTGATACACATTCTCCAGAGCCAGAGAATCCTCTGCCGTCAACATCCTGAGATCACCATCGACTAGAAACCTGACATATAAATGCTGCGGCTCCAAGAGAAGATCAGAGTCTGGGAATTCTGCAGCGAGGAACTCATCTCCTTCCTCTTCAAAGCCTCTTCACAATCTACAAGGCACAAATCAGGAGCACGATGGAATACTCTCCAATTGCCTGGACGAGTGCTGCTCCAACAATACAAAAACATTGATACCATCAAAGATGAAGAAGCTGCTTTATAGGCACCCTATCCACTACCATATTTACTTCCTCCACCACTGGTACAGTATACCCTTTACAAGATGCTCTATAGCAACTCCCCAAGGCCACTTCGACAACACCCTTAACCTACAACCTCTATCGCCTAGAAGGACAAGGACAGCAGATATATGGGAATGCCACTACTTGCAAACTCCCCTCCAACTCACACGCCATCCTGACTTGGGACTATATTGCTGTTCCTTCACTGTTGCAGGATCAATACCCTGGAATTTCTGCCCTAACAGCACAGCAACTGAAGGAATTCAAAACAACAGCTAACCATTTTCCTAAGGTTAATTAGGGATAGACAACAAGTGCCAGCACTCATCCCAAGAATGGAAGAAAGGATGGATGACAATGGGGAATGGACAAGTTTGGGTTAAGCTATGATGGTGTCTGCTCCACTTTTGGATTTTCTTTTGTTTCAGATATTTTTGCTGCCTGTGCTTCAGACTCTCATAGTTCCTTGAAAAGATTCAATATCTTTTCCCAAAGGTAGGAGAGTCTAAAACTAGATGGCATAGGTTTAAGGTGAGAGGGGAGAGATACAGAAGTGTCCAGAGAGACAATTCTTTTCACGTGGAGGGTGGTGAGTGTCTGGAACAAGATGCCAGAGGCAGCAGTAGAGCCGAATACAGTTTTGTCTTTTGGAAAGCATTTCGATAGTTACATGGGTAAGATTGGTATAGAGGTATATGGGCCAAATGCAAGCAATTGGGACTAGCTTAGAGGTTTAAGAAAAAGGGTGGCATGGACAAGTTGGGCTGAATGGCCTGTTTCTATCTGTAAACCTCTATGGTCTATGGTGTTTCTGTTTTCTGTTGTTGTTTTTGCACAGATACCCAGTTGCAGTCAGAGAGCAAACAGTTTATTTTAATCCTTAATTTTATAATGTGATTAAATCCTTATTTGTAACTCAGCAGAGTAACATTACAGAGGGATGGGGGGGAGGATCTTACCAGTTTGCGACTCTGGTTGATTGGCGTGGCAAGCCGGTAAGGCCAGACAAGAAGCCAAATATCAGGTTTGCACCCGGTTTCTCGCCACTTACTGGGCCCGTTCTACTGGCGTAATCAGCCTCGTAGTCGGGAAAGCTAGTTTAAGTTTTTATTAGGTCATTTTCATATTGTGTCTGTGACTCACTTATCTGAACAGCCTTGCTGATTGAGGTCCTCATCAGCGAGGATCACAGATGGTTCCCACCAGCAGAGAGCAGATGTGAAGGCCTTGTCGGTGGGATGGAGGGCTATTGAAGCACCACCCCACTGCCATGATGGTCAGGAGCAGGGGTGGGCATGGCCCCTTGCTGTGGGCCTGGAATCAAATGTAGGCCAAACTAGGGAAGGACAGCAGATTGCCAACTCTGAAGGACATTAATAAACCTGATGAATTTTGATGACAAGTGGTAAAATTTTCATGGTCACTCTTGCTGAAACAAGCCCTGATTTCCAGGTATTTTAAAATATTGAATTAATTAATTAATTGAATTTTAATTCCCTCACGTCAGTGAGATTTGAACCCTGATCCCCAAAACTTAAGTCTGGACAGCTGGACCACTAATCCATTGGCATCACTGCTATGCTGCCATCAATGACTCTAAACCCAGATAAAGAGCATATCTCCAGCTGTTTCATCATTCAACTTGTTTTCAATATAAGCTGAAGAAGTGGGATGTTCACTGATGATTGCAGTGTTCAGTTCCATTCACAACTTCTCAGATTATGAAGCAATCGGTGATTGAATACAGCAAGACTGGGACAGCGTTAAGGCTTGGGCTGATAAGTCACAAGGAACATATACACAAAATAGGCACATGATAAGGACCACCTTAAGTTTAATTATTAATATCATAAGATGGCTTACGTTAACACTGCAATGAAGTTACTGTGAAAATCCCCTAGTTGCCACACTCCGACACCTGTTTGGGCATATTGAGGGAAGATTTAGCACGGCCAATGCATCTAACCAGCACGTCTTTCGGATTGTGAGAGGAAACCAGAACAAACTCATGCAGACACCAGGAGAACATGCAAACTCCATACAGACAGTGACCCAAGCCGGGAATTGAACCCGAGCTTTGCTGCTGTGAGGCAGCAGCGCTACCCATTTTGACATTGTGCCCCCCTACTGAAGGACTCACCTAATTAAAAACCTTCCTTCACCACAAAACAGCTGATAATGTCTCATTACTGCATAAAAACATGGCAGAAAATATTGGTGCAATTGGTGCATGACAAAAAATATTGAGCAACATAAATCTCTTGATTTATGTTGCTCATTTGTCATAATCTTCTAGCTCACTGTAATATTTTGGAAGTAAATTTTAGTTTGAAGAAGATTGAAGGTGTACAGAGAAGGTAATTAATATGTTGGACTTGAGAACTTGCCAGAATGCTCCAAACAATATCAGTTCAAAGGGTCCCATGTGTAAATATAGGGTCAGAGTTAGGAGGGTGATACACCTAGGTCCCTTTGTACATCTACACTTTTTAATCTCTCACCATTTAAGAAGTAATCTGCACCTGTTCCTCCTAACCTTACATTTATCTCTCATTATACATCAACTGTCTCGCCCAAAGTCTGTCTAAATCCCCACTTTGCATTTTTCTCAAACCATACAGTCCCACTTAGTTTTGTGTCATCCATCTTGGGGGGGGGGGGTGGCAGGGTGGCACAGTGGTTAGCACTGCAGCCTCACAATACCAGGGCCCACTGTTCAATTCTGGCCTTGGGTGACTGCGTGGAGTTTGCACATTCTCCCTGTGTTGGTGTGGGTTTCCTCCGCATCCAAACATGTGCAGGTTAGGTTGATTGGCCATGCTAAATTGCCCCTAGTGTCAGGGGGATTAGCAGGGTAAATACGTGAAATATGAGGATAAGCTGAGTGGGATTGTTGTTGGTGTAGGTTCGATGGGTTGCGAACTGTAGGGATTCCATGATTAACTTGGTTAGAAAGCTGTCTTCTCGGCAGAGTTGCTGAGAAAGGATTTAATGCAGGGCAGGTGATGTTTTGTGGCAGCTGATGTGACCCCCCCCCCCCCCCCCCCCCCCCCCCCCACCCAGGCAACAACACATGCAGTAAGCATCAGTGTCTCGAGAAATTTCAATTCAGAGACCGAGAGCTGGAGACTGGATATGGACACTGTAGTGCATCAAGAGAGGGGCAAGTTACCTGGACACTGTTTCAGAAGACAGTCACACCCTTTAGGGTTGTCTGATTTGGTCAGTGGTCAGGAGCCATAAGATAATATCAAAAGATATAGGAGCAGAAGTAAGGCCATTTAGCTCATTAGATCTGCTTCAGTATTCAATGGGATTATGACTGATCTGATGTGATCAGAGATCTTAAATTAACCTTTTTCCAGTCCTCTGGGACCTTCCCCTGACTCCAGTGATTCCTGAAATATAACCACCGATCTCCTCAGCTTTCTCCTTCAGAACCCTGGAGTGTAGTACATCAGGTCTGGGTGATTTAGATTAGAGTTCCACAGGGATCAGTAATGAGTTCTCAATTATTTACAATCGATATCAAAGACTCAGGTGAAGGGACTGAGTATATTGGAGTTAAATTTGCTGAATAGCTAAACCATCTACAAAGGGATATAGATAGATTAATCGAGCGAGTAAGAATTTGGCAGATGGAGTATAATGTAGGAAAATGTGAACTTGTTCACTTTGGCTGAAAGAATAGAAAAACACTATGCTAATTAAATGGAGGGAGATTGCAGAATGCAATGGGACAGAGGGATCTGGTTGTCTGGCGTGAAGAGGTTTTTATCTGCAGGTGATTAGGAAGGTAAGTGGAATGTTGTTTTTTTTGCAAGGGGAATGGAATGAAAGTAACATAGCGAGGTGATCTTATTGCAACACAACGGCCAGAATTCTCTGGCCATTCACCCCCCTCCTCCCACCCGCTGCCATTGCCTGCGAGAACAGAGAATTTGGCGACAAACCTCCACTCACAGAAGTGAGATCGGAAAATCTCAGCAGCAGGCAATGTTGGAGAATTTCAACCATAAGATCCAAAGGAGAGGTGATAGTTTAAGTTAGGTCAGGGGAACAGGATGGGAAATCCCATGCGATGGCATTTTTGGGGTGGAGAATACAATGGGAAGAAGGGTACTTATTCGGGAGGGGATTCTTTTAGGGTTTTGGGAATGTGGGCAGGATCCCACATAATGTTCAGCCTGCGTGTTTAAAATAGTTAATGAAGTTAGCAATGCTTTTTTCCTCCTCTTTCAAGTTAACTCTCTCAAGTGAGTGTAAAACTTGCAGAACTATCCAAAGTTTGCAGTTTAAGTTGCTTTGTTGGACGGTATCCAATCCTGCACAATTGTCAAGGAGAAGTTCGCACTTCAAGATAATTGTGATGTAAAGTCTTACCTGGGAATACCAGAGAGGATACCCCAGCGCAACTTTGGGGCAAACGCCCCTTTCCCACCTCATCCCAACTTTCCAACTTCCTGGGGAGCCAGGAAATTATGGGTCAATAAATTGGAGTCCCATAATGCCAAAACAAAGAAGAAACTTGCAAATATATAGCATCTTTCACAACCTCAGGATGTCCAGAAGCACATTACAATGAAGTAAATAATTTAAAAATGTAATGTAGGAAACAAAAATGGTAACTTGTACACAAAAAGTTCTCACAAACAACAATGTGAAATAACCATGTAATTACTCTTTAGTGAGGTTGGTTAAGATGTGAAATTGGCCTGGAAAATTCCATAATATTCACCTGAGAAGGCACACATCATACTGATATCATATCCCCATCACAAAAAATGACTCCTCCAATATTGTACAGCATTGAAGAGTGAACCTGGATGACAAACTCAAGTCTCTAGAGTGGGATTTGAACTCACAAAACCCCACTTGGAAGGAAGCATGCTATCTGGGAGTCACTGCTGACACTTTGACAAGTCTGTGCAATTTTAACTCCTGAGCAGCCACGTTCAGGAAAAGCTGGGTATCTGCAGAGGCATTGTCAGCTTGGTTTGACTTGTAACCTTGTGGGGTCAGGAATGACTACAGTGCCAGCCCCAGCAGTGTCCAGGCTGCCCAGACTTTGCAGGGTTGAAATGGTGAACATTGTCTGGACATCAGCTGACTGGCAGAAGAGATACAATCATCAGGCCCAGATCTCCTACGGCAACATCCAGTGGTAGCCTGCCTAGTTTGGGACAGAAGTCACACATCAGGTTGGACTTCTGCCTGGTTGTAGCAGGTTCCTTTCCTGAAGCATTCTGGGGAACCTGCTGGATTTACAATAAAACAGTCGATTTCCTGGTGATTTTTTAATGTTAGAACATAAATTTGCCAACTCATAGAATCCCTACAGTGCAGAAGGAGGCCATTCAGCCTTTCAAGTCTGCACCAACAGAGCATCTTACTAGGCCCACATATCTGTGCTGCAAATCCCTCTGACCTACACATCTTGGGACACTAAGGGACAATTTAGCATGAGCAATCCATCTAACCTGAATATCTTTGGACTATGGAGGAAACGCGACAAACTCCACATGGTCACCCAAGGAATGAACCCAGGTCCCTGGAACAATGCTAACCACTGTGCCACCATGCTACCCATACTCCTCAGGTTTGATTTTACATGGTGGGATTTGAACTCATAGCCCCCAGTTTAGTCATCCACTATTATAACTATTAGACTCTCAAACTCTTCAAGTTGCAGGCATTCTCTAGCTGAATGTAATAGATTGAGGATTAAATATCCCAGCAGCTAATATGGACAGTACTGACGTTTACTATAAAATCATAGAATGTCTACAGTGCAGAAGGAGGCCATTCGACGCAATCCCATTCAGACCTTATCACTGTTATCCCATGTAATTACCCTGCTAGACACTAAAGCTGGAATATTACCATTCTGCCCATCATGGAATCAGAGCAGGCGAGGAGTGCATCACGGAAAGTTCCATTGACCTCGAACGGGATTTTGCAATTTTGGGATGAATGAGGCCATAAAATCCCGCTCTAATTAAGGGTCAAATTAGCGTGGCCAATCAACCTACCAGCACATTTTTGGAGTGTGTATTTTATTGTTTGAACCTAAGCACTCTCTGTTACTGAATTCCAAAACCGCTGTACATGCAAAGCAGTGATATTAAGATTCAGTTCAGCACTGTGTATGTGATTATGGTTACAAAGCTGTAATTTTCAGCTTTGTGTGGCTTTCAGATTCAAAAGGGAGCCCTTTATCCAAGTTGCCTCAAGCAACTGAAACCATGGAGCAGACTTCCATAACTCTGAGTCAATTAAAGATCTCCCCCATCCCCCCCTTTCTAGTCAATACATCTATAAATAATTTTTTTTAAAAAAGCCTGTACATTTTCAACATTACAGGGGGTAAGAATAACAAGTCGCTTTTTCCCTTCACCTACACCCAACTAAATTTTCACTTGTCCACTCGTAGCACCTCTCGCGTGCTGGGACCTGTCACCATTGCAGCTCTGAAGCTGTGGCCCACAAGGATTGTGCGAGTTTGATTTTTTTTAAGTGCTGGGCTATCGTTTTCACCAGATGGAGCAGATCAGAAGGTGGAAATTAGGTGTCCGTTCATCTTTCCCACCCTGGGTCATATGAAGAGTTTTTTCACTGAGTATCTGCACTTATTCCCCTGGGGAAGCACCGCTGCCATAGTGTTCAATAGCAATTATTCCTGATATATTAAAAACACAATGGACCTTACAGGTTTATTAAGCAGAAATGCCTTAGCAGTAATTTAGTAATTTTAAATGTAGTCAGTAGATTGTTAGATCACGCTTGAGGATGATCATACGTTAATATTATTTATAAGCTCCATCGATTTTTTTTTCCCCTTGCTTTTTTTTTTCCGGGTCTCGTAATGAAATAACGGCTGCCAAATTTGCCAATTTCATACAGTATTGGCTTAGAAAAATTCTGCTTCCACATTACAGAGCTGCACATTCATTTTTTAAAATGACACAAACACTGAAACTAATTTTCCTGGGTTAAGTACTCAGGGTGAAGGAACTGCAGCTCCCTTTCATCCATCTGTTGTGGTATTCTTTGTGTTTAACCTGGAGCACTCTGTGATGTATGGCTGAATCACAGAAAGAGGCCGCGCTGTTTAACCCTCCCTTTGTAGACACACTTAATGAATGCCACAGAATCCCCGAACAAGTGATGATACATCAATCCTCCCAGTGTTAGCTGCCCCTATGTATGTATAAATTAATAAATATATATATTATATATACATACCTATATAATCAGCAACACTGTGCTGTTTTATTATTCTCCTGGCAGAATTTAAATGGCATTTAACCCTTGGATGGAGGTGTTGAAGACATACCTTATTTAACTGGAAGCTGCTGTCCTCTGAAAACCAACATGAGGCATTTAGGAACAGTTTTACTAGTTGCGCTGACTGCAGCTAGTGTAATGTATTAAAAACCAGAGCTCCAGGATGAAAAATTCCAAACGCTGAGACCTGAAAGTGCCTTATATTTCATAAATATTCTTCGAAGTGAAGGGTAAATTGACTTAGGCTGTCAAAGAGATTACTGGCAAAATCTGTGGTAATTCTTTTTTTGCAACAAACACTAGTGGCACCCCGGCAGCTCAACATGATTCCCCCTTTGCAAGTCTTTTTATTTATTTATTAGTGTTGCGAGTAGGCTTACATTAGCACCACAATGAAGTTACTGTGAAAATTGGTGGCACAGTGGTTAGCTGCCTCACAGCTCCAGGGACATGGGTTCCATTCCTGACTTGAGTCACTGTGGAGTTTTGCACATTCTCCCTGTTCCTGCTTGGGTTTCCTCCAGGTGCCCCAGTTTCCTCCCACAGTCTGAAGGGGCATTGGCTATGCTAAAATTCCTCCTCAGTGTAGGCACTGGAGTGTGGCGACTCATCAATTTTCACAGTAACTTCATTGACATGTTAATGTAAGGCCACTTGTGACACTAATAAATAAACTTAAACTTAAAACCCTCCAGTTGCCACATTCTGGCAGCCTGTTCACATACACTGAGGGAGAATTTAGCACGGCCGATGCACCTAACCAGCACGTCTTTTGGACTGTGGGAGGAAACTGGAGCACCCGGAGAAAACACACGCAGACATGGGGAGAAAGTGCAAACTCTGGCCAGACAGTGACCCAAGGCTGGGAATTGGACCCAGGTCCCTGGCACTGTGAGGTCATGATGTGGAGATGCTGGCATTGGACTAGGGTAAATACAGTAAGAAGTCTCACAATATCAAGTTAAAGTGGCTTGTGCTACCAAATAAACCTGTTGGACTTTAACCTGGGAGACTTCTTGCTGTGAGGCAGCTGTGCTAACCAAATCCTGCACCCCTGGTCTGGTGCCATCTATTGTTGCAACTGTGTAAGAAAGAAACATTCCTTGCTAGTGGGCCCAGAGATGACTATAGCATGACATAAGTTTCTATTTGCCTTGCCCGGTTTGATAGAAGGCAGACTGGGGGTTGCTTTTTTTTTTCCTCTCTATCATTGTTTTGCATCTGCAGTTTTGTTTTAAAAATCAGGCCGCTTTTCCTTTCTGTTTTGTTTCTTTTTCCACACACAGGGGCCTGCTTGTGACTAAAAAGTCCTTTGACAGGATGGGTAAAGACAAATGGCACCTGCACAGTTGAAAATTGAACCATCCTCCCGCTCATCTGCAGAGCGATTTGTTCTGAATTCATCATGCAGCAATGGCAGCGGGCTCAGCAATATCACCCCGATGAGAGATGAGTCCGCTAACACCCAACATATGTGCCGTGTAGCAGTGTTCACAAGGGTAAGCATAAATCATTATTGGCGAACATCTCAGCTTGTGAGTCAGGCTGACGGGTAATGTGGCTCAGCGAACAGCCCAGCCATAAATCATAATTCTCTTACAATAGATCCCTCTGAACCGCCATCAGGAAAACTGTGTTGGTTTTATTGATTTCTGACACAAACTCAGCGTTGCTCTGAATCATTATGAAATGAACTGATTAGGAATTCATAGAATACTAAATAAACTTTATGAGGCCGTTGTAAGTTTGATGCATGGGGAGCAGAAAATGAAAACTAATGATATAAAAATTACAGAGCATGCTGAGTATTATTACACTGCTATTGATTTGTTTTAACTGTAGATCAAAGTAGAAGCCACCGTTTATACAGCAGCTGCCAAGCCAGCGCTTCATTTGGGCTTTTTTATGCTGGCCATAGCAGTTTTTTCACCCCCCCCCTTCCCTCTGTCACCTAAGGAAAGGTTACAACCATATCAGAATTGCTTGCTGTCTGTCCGGTCCTCCTCGCACCCACTCAGTCATTTATTCTGAAGTTTCTGATTGACCTTTCACCCAGCGTCTGGGTGCCACCTTCGGCGAGGGCCAAGCAACATAACCAGTGAGATGCCAACACCTAAGGTTGCAACTGCACTTACACACAGAGACACACTCAAAGACTTTACTAACAGGGTGTTAGAAATCTGTATCAATTTTCCACTTACAACTCTTTTCTTGACTTAACTAATAGTCGTAGACAAATTTGCCATCTTCCTATCTTCCAATAAACTAAAGGTAGATGGAAAAAGATGATCTCCATTCTGTAACTTCTTTTGCTAACAGGTTGATTGGTTATATTTTGGTTCATTTATCCAGAGAGACGTTACCAAACTGGACTTTGTCCATGCTTGTGCCAGAATCATGATTATCCCTGAGTTAGCCGTGGTGGCAATAATACAATCCCTCTTGTAACTTCTAGGTTCACAGGGCAATAAAGAAAAACCAAAACAATGGGACTAATTTCAAAGCTGTTTCAAAGAGCCAGGATAGACAAAATGGGCCAAATAGCCTCCCTTTGTATTTTATTTGAAATGCATGGTTTACAACAACATCCCACTACTTACCTATTGAGAATGTCCCATGTGCTGTATAGGAAAAGATAAAATTATATATTTTAATCTTGCTGTTTGGTTCCAGACCAAATGTAGTTTTGAGCTTGAACTGTAGTTGTTTGTTTCCTGGAGTTGTTTTACATACCATCCTCAAAAGACCAGTTTCCTGCACTATTTACCAACTTGAGACAAATGATTAAGGCTCTATCATTTAGTTGTCGTTAGTAATATGTGCTGGACAGTACAATCTCTGATCCTGTTCAATGATCCTTTACCTATTTGAGTAATGAATTGGCTATACCCTTTAGCACATCAATATGATTTCCATCAGAAAATAAATACAGGGTCATAACAGAATTATTAACATGGAGAAATATAGATAATGGCTTGGAGATTTTTATTTTCAGAAATAGTGCAAGCTATAATTTCAGTGTCGATGTAGGATAATGTTCCAAATGACTAGAAAAACAAAGAATTGTTATACACTTGAGGATGATCAAACTAATATTATCTGTGTGCTTTGTACTGATGCTGGTTTGTGTATTTATCACATCATAAAAATAGTGATGAGTAGCAAAATAACAATTTGATCATTTTATGTCAGGGGTTTATGTAGCTTAATTGCTTCAATTGGCACTTTTCTTTTATGTTGAAAACTAACTTTATTTGTTGTGTCAGTACATAAGCAGCTTATGCCATATTGGAGGAAGCCATTGCCATTTGGCTGAGCTTATTGGTGCTCCTGTCATAGAATCCTTTCCAAACCCTGAACCATATCATCTTTAGGTACTTTGTGTGACTTGTACCACAGCTGTGTTTTATATTTTGGCCTCAGCACTAGGAATAAAGGAACATGAGGTGGGGTAGCTCTGTTAACAAAAGATGAGATTGGTACAGGAGTGAGAAATGATCTTGGTTCAGAATGTAGGAACAATTTTGGGTGGAGATAAGACACAGCAAAAAAAGTCATTAATAGGAGTAATTCACAAGTCCCTTGAGAATAGCTTCTTTGTAGACAAAGTGTAAATCAAGAAATGCTGTGGGCTTGTAAGAAAGAAATTCCAATAACTCTGGGAGACTTTAATCTTCATAAGGATTGGATGGATCAAGTTGGTAAAGATAGCCTGGAAGAGGAATTCATGGACTGTATTTGGAACAGTTTCATAGAATAATATGTTCTGGAAATTATCTGGGAATAGGCTATTTTAGACCTAGTAATGTCTAACAGGACAGAGTTAATTAATGACCTTATAGTTAAGGATCCTTGTGGTAAGAGTGATCATAATACAATAGAATTGCATATTCAGTTTAACGGTGAAAAATATGTGTCTGTAACTAGAGTCTTAAACATATATAAAGGTAATTATAAAGGTATGAAAATAATTCACTGAAATAGAATGGGAAAATAGATTAAAAGATAAGACAATATAGAAACAGTGGCAGAGATTTAAGAAGATATGTTTAACATTCAACAAAGGTATAGTCTATTGAGAATGAAAGATTTGGTACGAAAAGAGTGAACCACCTGTGACTAACTAAGGAAAATGGCAACAAGTTGAAAGAAAAGTCAGACAATGATGCAAAGATTAGTGGCAGGCCTGAGGATTGGAAACATCTTAGAAATGACTAAGTCACTAAAACATTAAGAAAGTGGGAAAAATTGAAGAATGAGCATAAATAAGCAAGAAATATAAAAACAGACATTAAAGGATTCTACAAGTCTCTGAAAAGAGAAAAAATAGTTAAAGGGAGAATTGATTCCTGAAAGGATTAGTTTGAGGAATTAATAATGGGAAAAAGCGAATGGGTACAAAACGCATGTCCAAAGTCTCTGCCATTTCCTTCATCCCATTACTTTTCTTCAGGCAGTTGCTGGAGTCAAGCTTGGTTTGTTTCCACATTACAAATTAGCCCTCAATGGACTGAGGACTCCATAGCATGACCTATATTCTGTCACAAGTGGGGTAGACCGAGATTGGAAGAGTGGCTGGGTGGGCTGTTAGGGTTACCACACGCTTGTTTTGCTCATTTCATACCTGGCTTCACAACAGAAGACAATATCCCAGTATTAAAAGGAAATCAAGTGGCAAAAGAAAGGAAGGAAATTAAAACAATTACTATCACCATTGATAACCTAAGAAAGGGACTGGGGTATAAAAGTAGAGAAGAGTTGTTGCAATTGTATACGGTGTTGGTGAGAGCACAACTGGATATTGTGTCCTGTTTTAGTCTTCTTTGAGGAAGGACATGGTGGCATTGAAGGCAGTTTGGAGGATTCTGGGGATGAAAGGGTTGACGTATAAGGAGAGATTAAACTGTTTGGACTTACGCTTGCTGAAGTTTAAAAAGATGAGAAGGAATCTGATTGAAGTATACAAATTTTAAAAAGGATTGATAAAGCAAATGTAGAGCAAATGTTTCCTCTAATGGGGCAATCTAGACCAAGATGTCACATGTATATGTTGATGAGGAGGAATTACTTCTTGCAGAGGGCGGTGAATTTGTGGAACTCACTGCCCCCTAGGGCGGTGGAGTCTGAATCATTGAAAGGTTTCAGGAAGGAGATAGATATATTTCTAATAAAAAAAAGGGATAAATGGAAATGGGGAACAGGTGGTGAGATTGATTTGAGACCAGGAAGATATTAGCCTTGATTTAATTGAAAGGTGGAGCCAGCTCGAAGGGCTGGATTTGCCTACTTCTGCTCTTAATTCCAATGTTCCTGTGTAAATTCTGTTGCACATTTATTTTTAAAAATGAGACAAACATTGAAACTATATTTTCTTGGGTTAAGTGCTCGGGGTAAAGGAACTATAGCTCCCTTTCATCCATCTGTCATGGTTTTTTTTTGTATTTAACTGGAGCGTTATGTGGGTGCATGGTGGTTATTAATTATTAATTCCTATCATGCTGTTTTCCTTCCCCCCTACCCTTTCTTCCGCCACAGAAGGATACCCCATTCACCACCCCACACAAGAAAAAACTAACAGGAGTATTAATATATAAGAAAAAGAAAAAGGCTCTAGACAAAAGAAGGCAACAAGCCACAAGATAAGGGCAAGGCATCACAAAGGGCAGCAAGAGTTGGACACGAGCCAAAAGTAAAGTGGCAGAGCAGGAAGAAAAGGGAACATGTTCTCTCTCGGTTCCACCCCAGAAGCATAATCCTGACCCTAACAACACACCAGAGAGAAAGTACTAGTAAACTAATGAGGCTAAAGGCTGACAAATCCCCTGGACCTGATGACCTACATCCGTGGGTTTTAATAGAAATGGTTACAGAGATAATGGATGCATTGGTTGTAAACTTCAAAATTTCCCAGATTTTGGAAAACTCCCAGTGGATGGAAAAACCACGGTTATAACATATCTATTCAAGGAAGGAGAGACACGGAAAGCAAAAAAATCTACACTATGTAGCCTATCATCTGTAATTGGGAAAATATTGGAATCCAATATTAAAGAGGAAGTTGAAGGGCATTTAGACAATTATAGTATTATTTGACAGAGTCAACATGGTTTTGTGAAAGGAATACCGTATTTGACAAATTTATAGATTTAGAGTTCTTTAAGGATCATAGAATCTCTACAGTGCAGAAAGAGGCCATTCAGCCTATCAAGCCTGCACTGACAACAATCCCTCCCAGCCGTTATCTCTGTAACCCTATTTATTCACCTTGCTAGCCCCGACGCTAAGGAGAAATTTAGCATGACCAATTAACTAACGAATACATCTTTGGAGATGTAACCAGTGAAATAGATAAAGGGGTCTAATTAGATGTTTGGATTTCTAAAAGGCATTTGATAAGATGCTGCATAAAAGGTTGCTGCATAATATAAGAATTCCCAATGTTGGCGGCAATGTATTTGATTAGTAGAAGATTGGCTAACTAACAGAAAACAGAGCTGGATTAAATGGATCCTTTACAGGTTGGCAGACTGTAATGAGTAGATTGCCATTGTTATCAGTACTGACATCTCAACTATTAGCAATCTGTATTAATGACTTGATTTGATTTGACTTATCATTGTCAGTGAGGTGTATTGTTTTTTGCATGCTATATAGACAAAGCATACCATTCATAGAAAGGAAAGGAGACAGTGTAGTGCTATAGTCATAGCTAGGGTGTAAAAAATGATCAACTTAGTGTGAGGTAGGTCCATTCAAATGTCTGATGGCATTGGGGAAGAAGCTGTTCTTGAGTCAGTGGGTAATTTCAGGCTTTTGTATCTTTTTCCTGATGGAAGAAGGTGGAAGAGTGTGTGTGTACGGGGCGCGTGATCCCTTACCAATGAAGAACCAATCTTTTTTTGTCTTAGGTACACTCAGTGACCTGTTGTGGGATTCACAACTTTGTGAAGCAATGAATTCCACAGATTCAGGAAGAAGGTAGCAGAGAGAATGTCCGGGGTGCATGGAGTCCTTAATTATGCTGTCTACTTTTCCAAAGCAGTGGGAGTGTAGACAGAGTCAACGGATGAGAGGCTGTTTGAGTGGTGAACTGCACTTCGTTTGGGCTGAATGCTTGAATGAAAAGAACGACTGGATTTGCCAAATGTGTAGATGAAAGGTAGAAAAGCAGATTGTGAGGAGGATGCAATGGTCAGAATTTTCCAATATTTTTTTCAAACATTGTCAGGCCCTGATTGAAAACTGATGTAAAGTTCTCCAGCTGCACCGTTGAGTTTTTAATCCAGATCTTGAGCCATTCTGAATGAGTGGATGGGACAGAACCTGGTAGAGCCATAGAGTCAGCAAGGCAGAGATCAGGGTGCCATCTTTAAAGGGTATCCCGATCAGCACAGAAACTGTGCCTGGAGTAATCTGTATAGTTTTGGTTACCTTAGGATAGACTTGCTTTGGAAGCAGTTCATGAACGTTTATTTGACTGATTGCTGGGATGACTGGGTTTTCTTTGATGGGGCTGTCTTATGAGGAAAATGTTGAATACTTGGGCCTGTGCTCAATGGAGATTGGAAGACTGAGAAGTGAGCCGAATGAAAAAAATGTGCTCCTGAGGGGTCACGGCAGGGTGCATACTGAACGTTGCATGTTTCCCTTGTCGGGCAATCTAGTATTATGGGGACAGCTTTAAAATAAGGGGGTTTCCATTTAAGATGGTGATGAGGAAACAGTTCTTGTCTCAGAGGGTTGTTAATCTTTGGAACTTCTGATCTTCTGCAGGGAGAATAGCGTCTGATTGAACGAATATAATCAAGGCTTCGTTCAGCAGATTTTTGATCGATGAGGAAGTTAAGTGTTATGGGATAGGCAGGAAAGGAAAGTTATCACCACAATCATATCACTCATGGCCTGAATGTTATAGCAATCTCAGTTAGCTGAATGTTTTATTCCTGCCCCTATTTCTTTTGACAACAGTTTCCTCCAGGCTCCATCTTGATCCCACAGTCCAAAGATGTGTACGTTAGATTGAAGAGTCATGATAAATGGCTCCTTGTGTCCTCAGATGTGTAACTGAAGTGGATTGGCCATGGTAAATGATGTAATAAACGTGGGGGAGGCAGAGAGCAGCGAGTGAGCCTGGGTAAGATACTCTTTCAGAGAGTTGGTCTACACTCGATGGGCCAAATGGCTTCCTTCTGCACAGAAGAGGTTCTATGCTTCCCCTTTCTCTTTTATTGCAGGTTGATTTCTGCTGGTGAAACACAGTCAAGACGTCACAAAAGATATGCATCAGCATCTGCCTTTCTCCTATCCTGAATCCTTCATTGTCAGATTAAGGCAACAATTATCAAAGTCCGCTTTTGCAGGGAATTTCTCTGAAATCTTCGACACACTTCTGGAAATCCTAACTCCCAAATGAAGAATGTTCTCTGTAATTATAGGGAATTCCTCTTGTTCATGTCATAGTCACTTTCTTCTGTGGCACACATCACCAATAAAAACTCACACTTCTATCGCGCTTTTAATCACATAAGACTTCTCAAGACATTTCAAAAGAGCTTTATAAAATCAAAGAAAAGATTAGGACAGGGGACGAAAGGTTTGGTTAAAGATTTAGGCTTTAAAGTGTATCTTAAAGGAAGATCAAGAGGTGCAGGGGCAAAAAGATTCCAGACCTTTGGGTCCAAGCAGTTGAAGGCACACCCACTAATGTTGGAGCAATTGAAATTGGGAGTGTGCAGATAGCCAGAATTTGAGTTGAAGTTCATTTATTAGTGTCACAAGTAGGTTTAAATTAACACTGTAATGAAGTTGTTGTGAAAATCCCCAAGGCACCACACTCCGGTACCTGTTTGCCAAACTGAGGGAGAATTTAGCATGGCCAATGCTCCTAATCAGCACATCTTTCAGACCATGGGAGGAAACTGGAGCACCCAGAGGAAACCCACACTGACATAGGGAGAACATGCAGACTCTGTGCAGACAGTGACAAGACCAGGAATCAAACCTGGGCCCCTGATGCTGTGAAACAGCAGTACTAATCATTGTGTCACCGTGCCACCCACTGTAGGATTGGAGGAGATTACAGAGGTAGAAAGATGCATGGCCAAAAACAGGTTTGAAAACAAGCACGAGAATTTTAAAATTAAAACATTGCTTAATCAGGAGCTAGTGTAAGTCAGCTAAATGGAACTCGTTGGTAGTTAGTAACTTTTAGATGATTTCAAGTTTTGGTTAATCAACAAAGTTAATGGGGCAATGAGTTAGCAAGTACCAAGGAACAGAAGGAATATAGGTCCTGGAAATTTACAGGGACTCTTCAAATCCATGGCCTAAACATTGGGTAGGAGACATGCACAACTCATCATTCATACTGTAAATACTGTGTTGGAATCTCCATTTTCTGCTCTTTCTGGGAACCAGTCTTGCTTGGGTAGCTTAGTAAGCTGAATGTTTAGAGTTGGAATGTCTTTGGATTGAATCCTAGAATTCTAACTCTTATGTGCATTTTCTCAAAGTATGAAACTAAAAATAAGAAAGATATCACATTCTTACTGTGCTGCTTGACTGGTGTATGGAATCAACACTGTACCTAGTCCACATTTTATTCCTTAATATGATCTTTTCTCCATAGAAAAGCACTACTGCCTTATCCATTATCCAACCATGTTGGATTCAGACCCTTGTTTGTGAGGACCTGTATGAAAATTCACCTGCTGCAGAACCTGCTGGCGAGAGGATTGGATATCAAGAACTATTTGAATCAGCCTACAACCCTGCTAATTATATTTAAAGTAGTTAATTTGAATAGTTATTGGATGGTAACCCAATCGGGGCTGGTGGGTAGGGTGAGTCGGGCAACAAACCCATATTTTGCCTGACTCCTGATCTTCAGGCCATCATGATACCCTTTGGGAGCTTGCAACCCCAGTGAACACTCCGCCCCCTGCAACCCTCCATTGTTTTTTGTTGTATATTACTATAACATTCTCCTTTGGCTCTGCATCAAATGCTCCCTGTTTAGCAGAAGGAATTTCCTTCCATGATTTCCCTCTCAATTCTGCCTTGACCCCCAACTCACAGTAGCTCATGCTGCCGGTGTGAGGGTTTAAAAATCTCTCATAGAAACCAGTTACATAGAAATATAGAAGAATGGCGCAGGAAGAGGCCATGACTTTTTAAATTCAATATTGAGGAAATATTAAATTTAGCGCCAGCTTATGTCAAATTGAGGATTGTTTTGAATTATGTGGATTCTGAGCCTTCAAATGTATCTTTTTTAAGACACTAACAGTGAGCATAGAAAGCAAGCTGTACACTGTGCTAGATTTGAATCTTTCACACTTTTCAATGTGCTATATTTTCAGTAAAGTTAATCAGTAAACGTCTCCAGGGTCTCACTCTGAGAGTGAGCATGATTGTGTGATGTTGCTCAGAGGGAGGATGAAGAGCATTAAACGAAGGGAGGTCAAGTTTCATTTGAAGGACAGTGCAAGATGGTAGGTTTATATACTTTTCTTTATACTTGTGTCCGTGACTAGAGGATATAATGCAGGATTTTATACTTAATCAGGATGTTTGGCTATTGTAAAACATGGTTGAGAAGGTTACAATGCTGATGTTGAACATTTCAAGGCAGCAGCTAGCTCACTTGGAAAAGCTCCAGTTTCTTCGCTGAAGAAGAACCCTGTGAGAATTTGTCCAATTATACAGCCTGCCATTATGTACGAGTATCAGAGCTTGCCCCTCACTAGAGGACCTGCCCTTCAGTGGCCAGTTGGCATTGCCAGGTTAGCAGTGCCAGGGCATGTCCCTCTCCCTCATTTGAGGGGCCCTACTTACCTTTGCGCCCCCTCAACTGCTTTGAGTTTATTGAAACTTGTTGTGAACCTCGTTGACATGATGTTATGTTGGCAAGGTATTCAAGGCATTTAGAGAGGGTGGAACACAGTATGGGGAATCGGTATAATGACACTTAAATTTGTTCAAAGAATGGGCATCTCAGTGTGTCATGGGTGAGGCATGTGTAAAAGCAGGAAGTGAC
This sequence comes from Sphyrna mokarran, assembly GCA_024679065.1. Classification (NCBI taxonomy): domain Eukaryota; kingdom Metazoa; phylum Chordata; class Chondrichthyes; order Carcharhiniformes; family Carcharhinidae; genus Sphyrna; species Sphyrna mokarran. The sequence continues at coordinate 22,155,706 of JAGIQG010000022.1, read as the reverse complement.
ATCTCGCCGGCAGGAATCTTGTTTCCTGACTCTCACTAATTTTGTGCTGGCATCTGTTACGCTGACGTCTAACCCGGTTCAAAATTACCCCCAGAGCTTCTACTCAGCTCATTTTGCCCGAAATTGGACAAACCAGCACAAAAGATTGAAGATCTTCAAATGCAGGCTACGTCTTGTGCAAATTGAATTCTGATGATCTTTTGAGCTGATTTAAAGAATGTTGCACAGCCAAGATTGAAGTTTTTTAGTCATGTCATTCATGGGCGTCAGTGGCTGGCCAGCATTTATTGACCATCCCTAGTCACCCAAGGGCAGTTGAGAGTCAACCACATTGTTCTAGGATTGCATTTTGACGAGACCAGGTAAAGATGGCAGATTTCCTTTGCTAAAGGACATTAGTGAACAAAACGGGTTTTTCAGACAATTGACAATCGTTTCATGGTCATCAGTAAATTCTTAATTCCAAATTTTTTTAACGAAATTCAAATTTCACCATCTGCCATGGCAGGATTTGAACCTGGGTCCCCAGAGCATGAGCTGAGTTTCTGGATTAATAGTCCCACGATAATATCACTCGACTGTCGCCTCTCCATCAGTCTCAACTTCACAATTTTTTTTTGTCTGAATTTGAATATGAATAATCTCTGAGAGGAAGAAAGCAGCATCCATTAAAAAAAATTGAAAGGGAAATCGCAAGACCTGAAAAGATCGGAGAAAGGGAAGTTGCTTGACTGATATGTACAAGATGGGTGGCAGGGTGGCACGGTGGTTGGCACTGCTGCCTCACAGTGCCAGGGACCTGTTCAATTCTGGCCTAGGATGACTATCTGTGTGGAGTTCTGCCCGTGTCTGTGTGGGTTGCCTCCAGCTGCTCTGATTTCCTTCAGATATGTGTGCATTAGGTTGGTTGGCCACGATGAATTGTCTCTTAGTATCAAGATGTAAATCTGTGGGGTTATGGGGACAGGACCTGGATGGGATTGTTGTTGGTGCAGGCTCGATGGGCCTAATGGCCTCCTTCTTCACTGTAGATTCTATGGCTCTATGATGAACAGATTCATAATGCACCAGAATCTCCTCCAAGCATCATGGGTGCCATTGTGAATGGCATTAAATGCCTGATGAGTGATGCCTCCAACCTGGTCCGTTCCAGCAAATTCTCGGTCACCAGCTGCCGGATGATCTAGATTTCAGTGTATCTGTTGCTGCCTGGGAAGGTGGCCCAGCATGTTGTTTTGGAAGAGACAAAGGTCATGATCTAAGACACCAGCTCCAAGTAAAGGTTTCCCATGCACTGAAAACTCAAAATACATCCACAGAGACCGCAAAGGGTTTTGCAACCAGCAAATTACTTTTTGAAGTGTTGTTAAGTAGACAAATGTGGAAGGTCACTTCCATGATGCAGAAATAGCTTTCATATCCACCCGGATAGGTAGACAGGACCTTAATTCCACATTTCACCTGAGTGACGGCACTATGATAGTTCTGCATTGGATTGCCAGAGTCTGGATTTCATGCTTAGGTGCTTCATGGGGTTGGTACCCAGTTGCTAATGACTCAGTAAGTGAATGTGCTTCCACTGAATCAAGCAGGGAAAGAAAGAAGTCAATCTCATTCTCAATGTTCAACATTGGATTAATTTTCTTTGGCTAGGATACATGGAAATTATTTCTCAATCTGTTCTTAATCTGTTAATTGGCAGGGTGGCACAGTGGTTAGCACTGCTGCCTCACAGCACCAGGGACCCGGGTTCAATTCTGTCTGTGTGCAGTTTGCATGTTCTCCCTGCGTCTGCGTGGGTTTTCTCTGGGTGCTCTGGTTTCCTCCCACAGTCCAAAGATGCTTGGGTTAGATTGATTGACCATGCTAAATTGTCCCTTAGTGTCAGGATAAATGCATGGGTTATGGGGATAGGGCCTAAATGGTACTATTTTAGGTGCAGGTTCGATGGGCCGAATGATCTCATTCTGCACTGTAGGAATTCTATGATTTCTGGGTTTTAGTGAGGAGTCCTGAATCACAAGTATACATTATGTAGCACTTTTATTCAGCTATGTCATTCCTATGAATCTTCGTGGAAATGCTTAATCTATAAAGATTGAGATCTGTTATCAAATACCCTTCCATTAGTACAAATTGAATGATAAATATTTGGCATGCTTACCTAAAATACAACGAGAACAGATGCACGCACATTGTAATTGTTGCCTGGTGCCTTTATAGATCTGTTGTAGTGTTATTAATATTTAAATGTGTTTTTTAATCCTGTTTATTATACTTTTTTTAGAAACCACTAAGTCACACACGTATGAATATCAATGTGTTAAAATGGTTAAATGTTCTTGAAACATTTAATTAACATCTCGAAGTAAGTGCCTTCTATTTACTTATTATTGCTTTCTAATGCTTCACAGTTTTGATTTGGTCATCAAGCTGATATAAAAATGGAATGTCATTGATCTTTACGTATTAGACTGTTTATTAGAGTTCATTAGACTGACATTATTGTGAATAACAGATGGCTGAAAGTAACAACAAAGCGGTTCTCTCATCAAAAGATTCAGATCATGTCTTGAGCTATGAGGATGATGAGTTGCTGCTTGTATCTTGACTGGCACCAAGTTCTGTTCACTTATCACCACGGCATTTACCGACCTACTTTGGTTCACAATACAGGCAGGCCTCACTTTTTAAATTCTCATTCATGCTTTCAAAACTTTTCAAGATCTTTATTTTTAATTCAATCGTGGGACATGGGTGTCGCTGGCTGGCCCACCTTTGTTGCCCACCCCCAGTTGCCCTTGAGAAGGTGGTGGTGATCAGAATGCTGCCTGGATTAGAGGGTAAAAGCTATAAGGAGAGGCTGGATAATTGGCAGTGGACGGAGAGGCTGGATTCCCTGCAGTGATGGAGGCTGAGAGAAGACCTGATAGACGTCTATAAAATTATGAGAGGCATAGATAAGTTGACAGTCTGTCTAATACTAGGTGGCATGCACTTAAGGTGAGAAGGGGAATGTTCAAAGGAGATGTGAGGGGCAAGTTTTCTACACAGAGAGTGGTAGACATTGGCTGCGAGGTGTGGTGGTGCAGGCAAAAATAGTAGGAGTATGCTGTGGGTTGACCCACAATATCATTGAGGAGGGAATAGATCATAGATTGATCACAGAATCCCTACAGTGCAGAAGGAGGCCATTTGGCCCATCGAGTCTGCCCCGACCACAATTCCACCCAGGCCCTATTCCTGTAATCCCATGTATTTATTCTGTTAGTCTCCCTGATACTTGAGGGCAATTTACCATAGCCAACCAATCTAACCCTCACATATTTGACTGCAGGGTGAATCCACAAAAATCTCCACACTTTTCCATTTCTGGCCTCTTACACAGTTGGCTCGCTATTGATATGGTTGTACCTTTGGCTGCCTAAAACGAAAGCTCTAAAAACTCCTCTATAAATCCTCCAACCTCTCTCCTCCTTATTGGCCCTGAAACCTATTTCTTTAATTAAGCTTTATTCACCTGTCCTAATATGTCCTCATGTGTGGTGTCAGATTTTATTTGATGATGCTCCACTTTAACTCCTTGGGACATTTTACTATGTTAAAGACACCTCTAATAAGTCCCCACAGACAGAAGTTCCTTCACCAAAACCTCTTTATTTACAATTCCAACAGCAGTGCACAGAGTGTTCTCAGTCAACAGTCTACCTTCGGGAGTGCCAGAGGAACTGACATTCCTGGTTAAATATAACAAAAAAACTCCTTGATTACCCATCAATTGACTCCTTAATCAGGGAGTTCATATTTCAATAAGCCAACCTCAATGACCTGATTACAGCACCATATTATTACAATGAGCTGTTAACTTTGTAAAGATCCCTGTTTATTAAGACTGTTTTCCTGCCTTCAATTCACTCTGTAGAGACAAGCTATCTATATAAAAAATGAACAGAAAAATCGACACAAAATGAAAATAGTCACAGGTCAGGCAGCATCTGTGCAGACAGAAACTGAGGTAACTTTTTCAGATCAGTGACATTTCATCAGAACTGGAAGGACATTAGCTGTCTCCAGTGTTTGGAGTATTTTGAATGTTGTCCATCATTTTTGACTGAGCAGGGCAGGGAGAGGTGATGGTCTAATGGTATTATTGCTGGTCTATTAATCCAGGAACTCAGCTAATGTTCTGGGGATCTGAGTTCGAATCCTGCACTGGCAGAATTAAGAACCTAATGAAATCATGTCGGAAAAAAGCCAGCTGGTTCACTAATATGTACTTTAAGGAAGGAAATCTGTGTCCTTACCCAATCTAGCCTACATGTGACTCCAGAGACACAGCAATGTGGTTGACTCTCAACTATCCTCAGGCAACAAGGAATGGGGCAATAAATGCAGCCAATGATGCCCATGTCTCACGAATGAATAATAGAACATAAACCATTACAGCACAGTACAGGCCCTTCAGCCCTCGATGTCGCGCCGACCAGTGGAACGAATCTAATGACCCTCTAACCTAAGCTATTCCAATGTTATCCATATGCCTGTCCACTGACCATTTGAACGCCCTTAAAGTTGGCGAGTCCACAACTGCTACAGGCAGGGCATTCCATGCCCTTACTACCCTCTGAGTAAAGAACCTTCCTCTGACACCCATCCTATAATTGTCACCCCTCAATTTAAAGCTATGTCCCCTCGTGTTAGCCATCACCATCCGAGGAAAAAGGTTCTCACTGTCCACCCTATCTAATCCTCTGATCATCTTGCATGCCTCAATTAGGTCATCTCTTAATCTTCTTCTCTCTAATGAAAACAACCTCAAGTCCCTCAGCCTTTCCTCATAAGACCTTCCCACCATACTAGGCAACATCCTGGTAAACCTCCTCTGCACCCTTTCCAATGCTTCTATATCTTTCTTATAATGCGGCGACCAGAACTGTATGCAATATTCCAAGTGCGGCCGCACCAGATTTTTGTATAGCTGCAACATGAATCAGAGTTTTGAATAAAGAAGAACGTTTGCTTCCTGGGAATTAAATGGCATGGTCAGCAAAGATGTAAGAGTTGCAGTAAAGAAAGCAGCCATATTTGCACCCATTCTCAGCATTCATTGGGTAATATCTGGATGCAGCACCATACTCCTGGGATGGGTGTCTTGACATGTCCCACTCATTCTGCTGTCAGACCAGGGCAAGCCAGGTCAGGGAATCTATCCTGAGTATCCTTGGATATGTTAAAAGTCCACAGGCTACCCATTACTGAACGTAACTAAGAGAAATAACTTCTCTCGAGCAAGCTTGTTTACCCAGATTCTTGATTTTTGACCTGTTGGTAACACTGCTAAAATGCAAAAGATGATAATACAACAGATTGGGTTTGCTATACCTCACTAGTCACTAATGTAATCTATTCCAGGAGGTGACATTTGTGACAATGAAATCCATCCTGTTCATTTTCTCCGCATTTTCCAATTCATGGTAGTGAAACTCTTAACCAAGAAAGGCTTATGGAATTAAAATCTAAATACGGTAGGGCATGTAAATGGCAACGGGTATTAACAAGCACTTTGCGTCATTTAACAATATATGCAGACAAGCTTTCATATTATAAAACCGTAAAACTTATACATGTATCCACTGTAGTATTTTAGCCTATACTAATGAGATCATTATTATGATAATGAATCTGTACCATGCTGAGAATGTACTGACATCTGTTAAAACATACTGTACTCATGTCTTGGAAACATTTTGTTTATTGAGATTGCTACTATATTGCTGAGTGCACACCGTGATCTTGGTGCTGAATTTGTTCAGTTAGCTGGTGAATCAGGAGTAAAGATGAATCCTGTTTAAAATCAAAGCAATTGGGATGTTTGATCCTGTGTTTATTGAAAGTTGGAAGCAGGAAAATAGCCCAAGGAACATAATAGAATAGAGTGGCTAGTGTGCCTTTTACTTCATTTGCTAATCCTTATGTTTTCTTCTTTATGGTAATTGGGTCATGTATAACAGGGCATGGTGGCACAGTGGTTAGCACTACTGCCTCACAGTGCCAAGGAGCTGGGTTCAATTCCCGGCTTGGGTCACTGTCTGTAAGGAGTTTGCACATTCCCCCCACGTGTCTGCGTGGGTTTCCTCCCACGTGTGGAAGACGTGCAGGTTAGATGCATTTGCTATGCTTAACTCTTACTGGATTTTAGAAGAATTACTTTATTTATTTATTAGTGTCACAAATAAGCTTACATTAACACTGCAATGAAGTTACTGTGAAAATCCCCGAGTTGCCACGCTTCGGTGCCTGTTCGGGTACGCTGAGGGAGAATTATTTTGAGGGAGCACCTAACCAGCGTGTCTTTCAGGGTGTGAGAGAAAACTGGAGCACTTGGAAGAAACCCATGCAGACACAAGGAGAACATGCAGTGTCTGCATAGACAGTGACTCAAGCTGGGAATCGAACCTGGGTCCCTGGCTTTGTGAGGCTTCAAGGAGCTATTCAAACTTTGGGATTTGAAGAGGCTAGCATTCCACTAACTGGATTAATACTGGGTAAGGAAGAGCTCTGAAGAAGAATCATTTAGACTTGAAACGTTAATTCTTATCTCTCTTTCCTCAGTTGCTGTCAAACCTATTGAGTTTTTCCAGCATTTTCTGTTTTTTTAGATTCCAACATCCATGGTATTTTGCTTTTATGTAGCTATTGGTCATTTTCAACAATTAAATATATTCTTGATATTTAATACACAAAGACAAATTATAAGCATTTTAAATTACAATAATAAATGAATAGTGCTACTTTTGCGATTAATTAATGCTTGAATCAAAATTCCATTTTATTCACCTTTTTAGTTCATTGTCCAACCCAATCTATCAGTTAATTCTAACACGTTAAGAGAAGCAATGATTCTTTAGCTCATTGAATTTAGTTCAGGGTGTCTAAGTTGAATTTCCTTATAATCATGTTGAGTCGGCAATGTTTGAGCCTCTCAGTTGCAGTTCAGGAAAGGTTCTGCTTCTTCACAAACCATCTTTATTTCTTTGATTCAACTTCACATACAATTCTCCCCAACAGCCAGTGCCACCTGTAACGGCTTTATATTTTTCCAGTGATTTCTATTAAATGATTTTTAGTGATTAAATGATCCAATTTAGAATTTAAGTGAAAGATGACTTTTAACCCATTCATAACAGGGATGCTCAGATTTGATCTTAATCTATCCCTATGATTTATTTAACCCTTTCTAAGAGGAGACCTTATTGAAACATATAAGATGATTAGAGGTTTAGATAGGATGGACAGTGATAGCCTTTTTCCTAGGATGGAAAAAGCTAGCACGAGGGGACACAGCTTTAAATTAAGGGGTGATAGTTATAGGACGGATATCAGAGGTAGGTTCTTTACCCAAAGGGTGGTTCGGGAGTGGAATGCCCTGCCTGCAGCAGTTGTAGATGCGCCAAGTTTGGTGGCGTTTAAGAGGTTAGTTGATAAGTATATGGAAGAGAAGGGAATGGTTTAGTTTGGAGGGGCATTGCTTTTTATATTGGTCGGCGCAACATTGAAGGCCGAAGGGCCTGTTCTGTGCTGTAATGTTCTATGTTCTATGTTCTATGTTCTGTCTGTGTGAGGAGATGGGTGGCATAGCGGTAATATCACACTGGACTAGCAATCCAGAGACTAATGCCCTGGAGAAATGGGTACACCTCACACCACAGCAGCTGGTAAAATTTAAATTGAATTAATGAACAAATCTGGAATGTGGAGCAGGTTCCACTGATCTTGTAGAAACACATCTGATTCACTAATGCCTGATAGGGGAGCCAATCCACCATCTTTATCTGGTCCAGTCTATGTGTGACTTCAGGTCCTCTCAAATGGCCTAACAAGCCACACAGTTCAAGGGCAATTAGGAATGGGCAACAAATGCTGGCTTGGTCCGTGATGCTCACACCCCATGAAAGGATAAAGAAATCCTGCTTAGCCTAGCAGTAGCGCCACACAACAGAACAAAGACCATTTTTCAGTGTGAAGGTGGGACTATACATGCTAATGTTATCATAGACAGATGCCTGTACAGATAACGGGCAGGACCAGAACAAGTGTGTTGATGTTTATATTGATTTCCTCACCACTTGCTGCAATCTCAATTGGAAGCTATGTCTTTCAGAGACCACAGTACTACTGCATCACTCTTGGTGATAGACTCCACAAAACATGAATTATGTGCTCCTGTGTTCCCTACAAGTTGTGTCAAACATGGGGGAGCAGTGATTCATCAGCTGAGGGAGGGTGGTGGGTGGCTTCCATGTCCATACTTGACTTAAAAGCATCAGATGTGACAGGGCCCTGAGTCAGTGCTGAGGACTTCCCAGGGCCAATCTCTCTTGACTGTTTACCATTGTGCTGTCACCTCGGGTGTGCCTGTGCTGCTGGTAAAATAAGATATTTCGAGGGATGGTATTGAAGAAGAGTGTGTTGATAAATCACACAAAGATTACTGTTTTGAGAATGGGCAGAGGAATTATCCCTGTTTCCTGGCCAACATTTACCCTTCGATCACCATCACTACAAAATGGTTTAGCTTGGTATTATCACATTGTTGTTTGTGGCAGCTTGCTGTGTGCAAATTGGCTACAACATTTCTTACATTACAACAGTGTCTTCACTTCAAAAAGTACCTCATTGGTTATAAAGGGCTTTAGGACTCCCTGAGGTGATGAAAGAGGCCATATAGATACACACCTTTCTTCTGTTTCTCCACATCATTTTATATCACTATGCCAGATTGTTGTTTGACTAGCCTTACTTATTGATCATTATTGTCACAAGTAGACTTATATTAACACTGCAAAGAAGTTACTGTGAAAATTCCTAAGTCGTTGCACGTCAGTGCCTGTTCAGGTACATGGAGGGAGAAAATAGCATGGTGAATGTACCTAACCAGCATATCTTTCAGAAACCAGAACACGTGGAGGGAGCTCACGCAGACATGAAGAGAATATACAGATTCTGCACAGAGAGTGACCCAAGCCAAGAATTGAACCTGGGTCTCTGGCGCTGTGAGGTAACAATGCTAACCACTGTGCCGCCCACAGTCCAATGGGGCAGCACTCCTAATTTTGGCACCTCAAAAATTAGTGAGGAGACTTTGGAGCATCAACAGAGCTGGCATTGAATATAATAAAGGGAAGAGTGAGAGTGTTTACTTTGGCAGTAGAAATAGAAAAGCAGAATATTTTTTAAAGGCAAGAAATTTCTAAGCATTGTCAGAGAAAGGTCTTCTATACATGGCATTTTCCATGCCCTCCGGATGAACAGGGGTTCGGTGCTGCATTCTTCCTTCCTCACTTGCTGTTAGTAAAGAAATCATACTTGTTAGCTTCATGTTAATGTTCCGAGGGACCTGGGTGTATGCATACATCAGACACAGAAATTTAGCATGTACATACAGCAAGCAATTAGGAAAGCAAATGATATGTTGTCTTTAATACAAAGGGAAGGGAGTACAAGAATAAGGGAGTCTTCCTACATTTGTACAGAGCTTTGTGAAACCATACTAGAATAGTTTTGGTCTCCATATTTAAGGAGGGAAATACTTGTGTTGGAGACACTATATCAAAGATTCATTAGATTGTTTCTTGGAATGAGAAGGTTGTCCTATTCTCAGGCTTTAAAAAACATTTATGGGACATGAGCATCAATGGCTAGGCACAGCATTTATTGCCCATCCTTAACCACCTCCATTTCAGAGGGCATCAAAGAATCAAATACATTGCTATGGGTCTGGAGTCACATTTAGCTCAAACCAAGTAAGGTAAACATGGAAGACTTCTTTCCTTAAAGGATATTAGTTAATGAGATGTTTTTTTTTTATGATAATCATTTCATTTATCTTTAGATTCTAATTCCAGATTTTTTGATTGGATTCAGTGGTGGGATTCAATCCCAGATCTTGCCCTGGGCGTTTGGATTACTAGTCCAGTGACAATAGCATTGCATCACTGCCTTCCCTGAGTAAAGTGGGGCTATATTCTCTGGTATTTAGAAGATTGAGAATTGAAACCTGCAAGATTCTGAAGGAACTTAACACGGTAGATATTAAGGCTGGAATTTTACCACCTGTCACAGGAATCAGAGCAGACAGGGGGCAGACAATAGGAAGGTCCATTGACCTCGGGTTGGATTTTTCTATTTCGGGACAAGCGAGACTGTAAAATCCTAATCCAAGAGTTTATTTACACTAGCTCAGGAATCTGGACCACAGGGACAGTCTCAGGGTAAGGGAGCAATTAATTAGAACTGAGATGAAGAGAAATTTGGGATTGTTTACCTCTGAGGGTTGTGAATGCTCCCTTACTGATAATATTCAAGATAGAGATAGATTTTTAGTCTCTCAGAAAAACAAGAAATATGGAGAGCGGATGAGAAACTGGAGTGAAGGCCAAAGATAAGCCTTCATCATTTTGAAAGTTGGAGCAGGCTAGAGAGATGGTCTGGTCCATTTCTGCTCCTATTTGTTATGTGAGAGAAAAAAACTCAAATATGATTGAAATTAGTAAGCATCGTTTGTTTATGTCTCTGGTTTTTATAACGGAGTTTGCTGGTCTTACAGAAAGACAGAGTTCCTTAATTTGGTTGAGTTAAAGATTGTCGACAATTTTCCAATTTCTACAATGAACAAAAGCATATCGACATCATGTTTCATAGAAGATGTGTCCAGAATATTACTCGGATGATGAAAAAAGCTCAAGAAGGTCATAAGTGAGGATGTGGGGGGATATGAAAGCTCCTTCTTCTAAAATGCAACAGAGACCCCTAAAACATTGGAAAGTAAAGTTGAATATTTGTGAAACGAAACCTCATCTCTTTAAGGGACTGTACCAGACTACCAAACACTTCAGATTGCCTGCTCCTATCACTGTTGCTGGGCAAAATTAAATCAGAAGAGGGAAATATTAATTTAAGGTAGAAATAGCTTGTTCATTTCCAATTACTCTGTATTTTGTCAGCCCTATCTGACTGCAAACAAGAAAAGAGGTTGGATTAATTGCTTTGGACTCTGGCCCACAACAGGTCCAATTATAGAAACATATTGGCTCCCAGCATTATTATATACACTGCTGTGCAGGAAATTGTGTGAATTTGAAAGGATTCATACAGTACAATGACCAGCGTGGCTCAAAGTAGTATTAGCAAGCCAGTGAAAGTCTTAAGGGAGGGGATAAGGTTAAGCTTGTAGGTCTGTTTTGTGTATTAAGGGATCAGCTTGTTAACCTAGGCAATGGGAATAAAGCTTATAACATATCAGCCAGTGGTATGAACTATAGCCACATCAGCGAAAGACTGAGTGCAGAATTCCATGCTTGTGAACGAACAGATGCGAACTTCAAACATGTTAAGATATTTTCAATTATGTAGGCTAGTTAACAAATAAGGGCAATGCAATGTATATGAAGGTACAGGAAGGGAAATGACAACAATATACGAAAATATACACTATTGTGTATATATATATATATATATATATATATTTATAAGCTTGCCAGCATTTTCAATTAAAGTGCAATTTACATTGCATGAGTTTTGGGTTATTCTTTGTAAAGGAATAAAACAATGCAAAATGCTTCTTGGAACTACTGGAATCTGGTTGTTCAGATTAATTCCAAATGCTAAGATCATGAAGCATTAACATTGAAGGAGAAGCTTGATGAATGCATGAGAAAAAGGGGAATAAAGATTTGCTGTTTTGCAATGATGGAACAGAGTGAAATGGGAAAGATTTGTGTGCAGTAGAAGGAGCGGCATAAAACAATTGGACCAAATGGCCTGTACGGAAAGCTTATTCCAGTATTTCTCAAAATTTTCCCCACTGTTACCCCATTTTGAGGCTTGAAACCCCTTTAGTGGGAGATATGGATATGGGAAAGATAAACCTGTGAATGCAGTGGAGGGGTGGAGGTGGATGATGAGATTTGGCAGGGAGACTTCTTGAGAGTGAGGTGATGAGGGATCTTGGTTAATCTTCAGGGATTCTTTAAAAAATTACCTTTCCACTGGATTCAGTTTCACTAAAGAATGCACAATAAATGCAACTATACAAGGTATTGATGAGATTGAACCTGGAGTATTGTGCACAGTTTTGATCCCCTTATTTGGGGAAAGATCTAATGGCATTAGAGGCAGTCCAGAGAAGATTCACTAGATTGATTCAAGAGAAGAGAAGTTTGTTGTATGAAGAGATTGAACAATTTAGACCTATATTCTCTGAAATTTAGAAAAATGAGAGGAGATCAAATTGAGGTATACAGAATGATAAAAGGTATGGATAAAGTAGAGGTGGAGCAGATGCTTCTGGGGTGGGACATTGTAGGATGAGAGATGATAGTATTAGGATAAGGGGTAACAAATTTAAAACAGACTTGAGGAGAAACTATTTCTCCCTAAGGGTTGTGAATCTGTGGAATTTGCTGAAGTGTGGTGGATGTTGGGACAATAAGTAAACTTAAGGAGGAATTGGACAGATTTTTAATTGTGAATGTGTTGAGAAGTTATGGGGAGAAGGCAGGAAAATGGAGATGAGGAGCATTCCAGTCATGATCGAATGGTGGATCAGACTTCATGGGCCAAATAGCCTAATTCTGCTCTATATTTTATAAATTGATGAACTTATGATTTTTTTAGAGCAGGGAACAGTCCTCAGACACTGGCCAGTTGGGCTACTGCCACAGTCAAAAAACACATGAAGAGTTAAAAGGACAATAGCAGCTGATAACATTTAGTTGGACCTCCACAGCAGTTATTGCCAGAGTCACGCCTCACTGGAGTTTGTGTCCTACAATTTGGGAGGTCCTGGTTTATCCAACAAGAACAATTAAATTGTATAGAGTTTAAAAATTCCCACAACTCCACAGACATATTCTCACAGTAGGTTTAAATGAAATGCCTCCCAAAACAATTTTTCTACTTTAGTTTGATATTAGGTCAATGCTTCATAGTTTTTGCAGCATTTTCAGATGAAAGCAATTCAATTACTTGCATGTTTTATTAATTTGATTTGATTTGATTTATTATTGTTACATGTATTGGGATAGAGCAAAAAGTATTGTTTCTTGCCTGCTGTACAGACAAAACAGTCCGTTTATAGAGTACACACGGAGGAGGAAGTGCAGAATATAGTGTTACATTCATAGCTAGGATATAGAGAAAGATAAGCTTAACATATTGTAGGTCCCTGATGGCAGCAGGAAAAAACTGTTCTTGAGTCAGTTGGTATGTGATCTCAGGCTTTTTCCACCTTTTTCCCGAAGGAGGAAGGTGAAAGGGAGAATTTCTAGAGTGCATGGGGTCCTTGATTATGCTGGTTGTTCCTCGAGGCAGTGGGAAGTGCAGATGGAATCAATGGATAGGAGGCTGGTTTGCAGGATGGATTGGGCTGCATTAACAACTCTTTGTAGCTTCTTGTGGTCTTGATCAGACCAATAGCTAAACGAAGCTGTGATACATCCAGAAAGGATGGTTTCTATGGTGCGTCTGTAAAAATTGGTGGGAGTTGTAGTGGACATGTTGAATTTCCTTAGTCTCCTGAGAAAGTAGAGGTGTTAATGGACTTTCTTAAAAATAGGGTCAGTGTGGAGGGACCAGGGCAGGTTGTTGGAAATTTGGATACTTAAAAATCTGAAGGTCTTGACCAGTTCCACTACATCATCACTGATGTAGACAGGGGTTATCCTCCATTATGTTTCCTTAAGTTGATAACTATCTTGTTCATTTTACTGACATTGAGGGAGAGAGATTATTTCATCAGTTTCTCCAATTCTTTCCTGTACTCCGTTTTGTCATTGCTTGAGATCTGACCCACTAGGGTGATGTCATCAGCAAACATGAAAATGGAGTTGAAGTGGAATTTGGCCACACAGTCATAAGTGTATAAGGAGTATGGTATGAGGCTGAGGGCACAGCCTTGTGAGCACCAGTGTTAAGAGTAATCATTGGAGTAGATGACAGTGCCTGTGCTTGCAATTGTCTCAAAGAGAGGAACCAAGCTCTAAGCCACAGAGTTTGAAGATGAGTTTTGTTGGCATAACGATGTTGAAGGCCAAGCTAGTCAATAAATAGGTGTCTGACATAACTGTCCTTGTTATCCAGGTATTCTAGGGTTGAGTGTAGAACCAGGGAGAATGACTTAGTGGGGAAGAGGTGAATAGTAGTGGATCCAGGCAATCTGGGAGACCAGAGTTGATATGTGCCATGACTAAACTTTTGAAGCACTTCATAATGATGGATGTCAGAGCCACTGAGCTATAGTCATTAAGGCAAGCTGTCTATCTTTCCTTTGGTACAGTGATGATAGCTGTTTTCTTGGTGCAGGTAAGGACATCCAATCAGTGTAAGGAGAGTATTGTCATATACAATATATATATTTACTTCCATGAAGAAGGCACACTGAGCATTTGCAGGATTGAAAGAGAGGAAGGGAGTGAATGGGAAAAGGTTAAAGAAATTCAACAAATGAATGTACAGTGATGTAGGCTTGCAAGGAGGCAGGGAGAGGAATGAAAAGGTAGTATTTGGGGGAAAGAGTTCCAAACTCCATGTTTGTGATGATTGAAAGAGCTATTTTGGTGGTGGACTCGCAAGGCAGTGAGATAAGTCTTTGAAATAAAATGAAGCAGTTTTAATCGAATTAAAAAAAAACAATATTTTGCAATACTCGGTACTACCACAATCAGATGCTGTTTGATAATCAAAGAAAGTGAGTTACATAGTAGCGCATCTCCACTGGTGCTGCATGTGGCATCTCAGAGAATGTGCTGCTTTGTACCAACAGGAATGTCATTCACAAAGTTTCATGGGGAAAATGTTACAGCAAGTAAGTGTGTTGCTGGAATTATGACACAAATACAACCAGCTTTTGGAGCACTGCTCCTTCATCACGTGACTCAACTGATGGCGCAACATTCCAAAAAACTGTGATTCCAAATAAATCTTTTGGATTTTAACTGAATGTTGTGAGACTTCTTACAAGATCCAATATGATCACTGAAAGCTACTACTCTCATATGTTTTGGTAACCCTAACTGAATAAACGTGCATATTTAGACCAGAATCCTATTCCAAATATTAGCTATCTGAGTTTCTGGTCAGAAAAATAATCTGGTTGTTGTTGTATTGTGAGCAAGCCTATTTTAACATTTTTTTGATACTTTTATTCATATGCATTGGAGCAGAGAATACTTGCAGTTTGTAGCCAGGGGAAATATCATTCCTGACTGTAAAATGTAGATTGGACCAAAAAAAAAGTAGCTTCTAGATTCCAACTCCCAGCACTTCTGTCTTGGGCTCACAAGCAAACCACGTTTCCAGTCTGAATGTGTCCCAGCAGTGCTGTGTGTCAGGTTGATTCTCTGATTAGCAATCACTTTAAATGTCTGTCACATTTCCCTGACTCTGAAAGTCAGGAAATGTTGTGCCATCAGACCGGTGTACAAAGGCTAATTATATTTAACTAAGTGTTGAAACAGCAAGACACATTAACGACAAAAATAAAATCAGCCCTTAATGAGTTAAAATGTGCTTTTTTGAACCTATTTTTCACACAACAGGATAACTGATTGGTCTTCTGAGTGAATATGATTTTCATGAATGTTCAAATGCAATGTATATCTGGATGATATGCACTCAGTTTAGATCATGAGTCAGAAATGAAGCTGTAAGATTTACGAATGTTTAATGTTGCTGACATTTCTTTGAAGTCCAGAGTCAAACCGAAGGGACAGCAGCTTCCCCACACCTCTAATTTGAAGGGTTAATATCTGGATATTACTAGTTGTCTCACAAAACATCTTCCTTAATGGTTCAGCTAATAACAGACTAATATCTGCAACTTACATTAACATTGCTAACAACTGAATAACATTTTTTTTGCCTGTTTTCAAAATAAAGACAATGGCATATTCAAATTTTATCCTTTTGATATAGATGTTTCTCATTGAATTTGCTGATGAATCTGACCAGATATGGCTCTTTTGTTTATCACTGTCAGAGGAAAAAAGTGACATTCAGTGGTTAGCCACTGTGCTGCCTCACAGTTCCAGGGACCCGGGTTCAATTCTGGCCTTGGGTCACTGTGTGTGTGGAGTTTGCACATTCTCCCTGTTTCTGCATGGGTTTGCTTTGGGTCCTCTGGTTTCCCCCCACAGTCCAAAGATATCCAGGTTAGATGGATTGGCCATGCTAAATTCTCCCTTAGAGTCAAAGATGTGTCGGTTAGATAGATTAGCTATCGTAAATGTGCAGAATTATGGGGATAGGGCAGGAGAGAGGGCATGGGTAAGGTACTTCATCAGAGAGATGGGCTGAATGGCCTCTTCTGCACTTTAGCAATTATATTATTTGTAACTAATACATTGAGTGAAACTTTTTAAATGTGATTTTCCTATCTAGGTAAGATCATTTGACGTAAAATATCTGTATTCTGTTGCAGTTGCTAGAAAAGTGAATGCCTCCATATGCAATTGGAGTCCAAAATAAAATAGACATAGAATCCTACAGTCCAGATGGAGATCATTTGGAGGTCATTGAGTCTACACCAACCACAATCCTATGCAGGCCCTTTCCCCATAACCCCATGCATTTACCCTGGTCAGGAGGGAGCAATCTTGGTGTTGGGAGTAGGTTGTGAGGAAGGGAGAGCCTCCTGGGAGAACCTCCTGCCCTGCTGCAGCCAAATAATTGAGGCTGGATGGGAAAAGGCCCTCAAGTGGCCATTAAGTGGCCACTTAAGGGTTTTAATAGGAGGCTCCCCACTCGAAGCCCTGCCCGCCATGCTGTGAAATCAGAGCAGGGAATCCCATCCATTTAATTTGTGCAATTTTATGCTCCCTCTGCTTCCCCCGCCCCCCCCCCCCCCCCCCCCCACCCCCGCCCTATAGCTGATTCTGACCCTTTGTATTTGGAACTATATTTTGTGACTTAAATTTGTTTATTTTTCCATGCATAAATTGAGGATCAGAGGGAGGTGGGTAGAGGGCTAGATGTGAGTTATAGGACATGAAGGGCAGTGTTTTGAATGTCGTCCAGTTTGTGGATGGTAGAATTATGGAGACAAGCCTTTTGTACTTTTGAATAGTTACCTCGAGAGGTATAAATGGCGGTTTCGGCAGCTGATGAGCTGAGACAAAGGTAAAGTAATGTTACAGAATTGGAAATAGGCATCAAATAGGTCTGATGGTGCAAGTACATAGTCAGAAGCTCATCTCAGGTTGCATGCATTCTGCTTCACCCTCAGATGTTTGCCTGGGAGGCATGGACTGGGCAGCAAGGAAACAAAGTTTCTGACAGGGACTGAAGACAATGGTTTCTGACTCCAGAGCCACAGCAATTCCTCCCTGGTGGGATTCGAATCCAAGTCCCCAGAACATTAGCTGAGTTTCTGGAATAATAGCTTGGCAATAATACCACTAGGCATCACCTCCCCACTTGTGACTAAATGTCTCAACTCGGTTTATGCATCTCTTTTCAACACATTTTACCACCGTATTTTAATCCAAGTATGGTTGGCCTCACTGCCTTCTGAACAAGGGCAACTATGAATGGTGAATAAGTGCTGGCCAGTCATCGACGCCCGTGTCCCACGAATGAATAAAATAAGTTATTGTTGTCACGTATTAGTATACAGTAAAAAATATTGTTTCTTGCGTGCTATACAGACAAAGCTTGACACTCATAGAGAAGGAAAGGAAACGGTGCAAGGGAAGGAAAGAAAGGAAGAAGTGGAGGGATGGAGAGCTGGTGGTGACTTGCAGCTGGATATTGTCAGCACACGTGTGAAAACCAGTGCTGTGTTTGTTGGATGGTGTTGCTAAGGAACAGTCGTTAGGTGAGAAATAGGGGAGGGTCCGAAGTTATTTCCTGGAGAACGCCAGAGGTAACGGTGCAGGAACAGGAAGAAGAATGATTACAAAGCTGTGACTGGCTAGATAAAAATGGAACCTGGTAAGTGCAGACTCATCCAGCTGGAAGGATATTGGAGCAAAGTATGTGGTAAAGTGTGTTGAAAAGGGCTGTATAAACTGAGTCAACATATTTAGTCACAAGTGGGGAGGCAATAGCCTAGTGGTATTATCGCTAAGCTATCATTCCACGAACTTAGCTAATGTTCTGGGGATCTGGGTGGTGGAATTTGAATTTGAATTTAATTAAAAAATATCTGGAATAAGAATCTACTCATGACCATGAATTGACTGTCAGAAAAACTCATCTGGTTCACTATTATCCTTTAGAGAAGGAAATCTTCCATCCTTACCCAGTCTGGCCTACATATGACTCCAGTGCCACAGCAATGTGGTTGATTCTCAACTTCTGTCCGAGGGCAACCAAGGATGGGCAATAAATGCAGCCAGCCAGCAATGCCCATGTCCCATGAATATATTAAAAAAAAGTCCAGACCTCTCAACCTTTTAGTGAGGCCCACCTGAACCATGACAGAAATCATTGGGAAATCACTCAGATTTTGTTCTCAGTAGAAGTAAAAGCCATAGAAACTCAGTATAATAGATTTCAGTCTGAGAATATTAAATATTTAAGTTTAAGTTTATTTATTAGTGTCATAAGTAGGTTACATTAACACTGCAAAGAAGTTACTGTGAAAATCCCTTAGTCACCACACTAGGAGTGTGGCCATTGAGAAAGAACTTAGCACAGTTAATGCACCTAACCAGCACATCTCTCGCACTGTAAGGGGAAATTGGAGTGCCCAAAGGAAACCCACACAGACATGGGGAAAACATACAGACTCCACACAGACAATGACCTAAGCTGGGAATATTATCTGGGTCCCTGGCACTGTGACACAGCAGTGCTCACCACTGTGCCAACGTGTCAGCCACAGGGATGGTGTAATTTTGCATGCTATGAGAATGATATGAGCAAACAGATTTCACAAGTAGGTGCAGTACTTACAGAAAGTGTATATACAGTCTGACCATGGCCTTGTGACAACTGTCAAATGAATTGACAGTGAAACCTTACTGAGTGAGATTATTATGATCCAAAAGAACTTCTCTGTACAGATGTTTCAATGCCAGAACATTAGCACCCTAAACTTGGTAATTTGAATCAGTGTACTAAATCTAAACGCCACTAAATAGTGCTGAGACTTTGCAGCCATAGCAGAAAGGACAATTTAGGAGATTAATACATTTGTTATCTCCACTAAGCAATGATGTTCATAGTGCTTACAATCTCTTCTGAAAGAACGAGAGAATATGGTGCCCGTTAGATAAAGATAGACCCGTCACAGAGTAAATCTACTACTTTATAGTGTCCTCAATGAAATGCAATAAATATCTGGACTCTCAGCTGGGCAAAATATTAATGCCTAATCTTATTTTTCCTTTCACTAAGACTTAGAAAATTGATATTTAAGACTTTCTTGCAGGTCCTTTAACAGGATTATTCTATAGCAATGACTTTCCCAGGAAACAAATTTCTGTTTGATAGCTTTTACTTATTTTATTAAGATCTGCGCTGCTCAAATAATGGAGCAGAATCATTAATACAAAATAGTGATCTTCACAGCTTGGTCACAAAAAGGCAAGATGCAGTTCTTCCTCTTTCATTTTTTTTTGGCGCTTGAGTTGGAGGTATTAGCACCCAACTTTTTACACTACACTGCAATAATAAATGGTGCTCAGTTTTCACAGTAGCTAAGGTAGAACTAGTATTGATTAACTCTCAGCTAACCTATTCCTGGAGTTTTGTGATTTATTACCTGCCGTTATTTTTATGTTTGTTATCAAATCTGCCTTGTCTCCCTTGTTGATAGCTTACAGACAACAAACAGCAGCAACTGTGACTGCTATAATGTGTATATAATGGCCGTCAATGCGGAGTGATTAACGAATTTTCGTTTTAAGTGCACTTGGCTTTTTAGCACTTAATTACACAGCAGATATGGATATCTTGGAAGTTTTGGGGAGAAAACTCGTCTAAATTGTTATCGACATAAATTTGGACATTAATTTCCTTTAATGTAATAAGTGAATTGTTTCACGTGGGGCTAAGTGTGGCTTATTTTTGCCCACAGTTGACAGCAGCAGGAATACTTAGGGCAATGCTCACTGCCACAATAATGGAAAATTAGCATCACTGCAGGAATATTCAAATATTGGTTTAAATAGTTATATTTGGTGTGCTGTATTCTGCAGAGCATCTGCTGGGATTTCAGGAACTGTGGCTACACATGGCATCTGGAGCATTTAGAGGCCATTGCTCTCAATGTATAAAGTGAAGTATTCCACAGAAAGTCAATATCTAGGTACAACAAGTTATACAAAAGGCAAATGGAATTTATTGCAAAAGGACTGGAGTATAAAAGTAGAGAAGTGTTGTTGCAATCGGGGATGGCACAGCAGCACTGTGGGTTAGCATTGTTGCCTCACTGTGCCAGGGACCCGGGTTTGATTCCCGGCTTGGGTGATCATCTGTGTGGAGTTTGCACGTTCTCCCTGTATCTGTGTGGGTTTCTTCTGGGTAGTCTGGTTTCCTCCCACAGTTCAAAGATATGCGGGTTAGGTGGGTTGCCCATGCTAAATTGCCCCTTAGTCAGGGAGATTAGCTGGGTAAATGTATGGGGTTGTGGGAATAAGGCCTGGATGGGATTGTGGTCAGTGAAGCTCGATGGGCCAAATGGCCTTCTTCTGCACTGTAGAATTCTATGATTTTATAGGGAGTTGGTGAGATCACAACTGAAGTCTTGCGTCCAATTTTAGTGTCCAATTTGATCAAAATTTGGTTAATTTTGTCCAATTTGAGGAAGGATTGGAGGCAGTTCGGGGGAGATTGATTGACAGATCAATTCTGGGATGAAAGGATTGATGTATCAGGAGAGAGTAAACAGTTATATTTGCTGGAGTTGAGAAGGATGAGAGGCGATCTAATTAAAGTATATGAAATACTAAAAGGGATTGATAAAGTAAAAGTAGACCAAATGTTTCCCCTTGTGGGACAACCTACAACACAAGGTCACAGGTATAGGTTGAGAGGTAGTAGATATCAAAGCAAGATGAAGAGGAACCACTTCTCGTAGAGGTTGGTGAATTTGTGAAACTCGTTGCCCAATAGCGCAGTGGAATCTAAATGATTGAATAGTTTCAAGAAGGAGATAGATACATTTCTGATTTTAAAAAACAGGTTAAAGGGATATGGGAAACAGGTGGGGAGAGGATTTGAGACCAGGGAAAGATCAGCCATGATCTGATTGAATAGCAGATAGACTCAAAAGGCTCAATTTGCCTACTTCTGCCTCTAATTCCTACATACTGATAAGCAGCAAAGTGGAAAGGGGCGATAAAATTGTAAAAAATCTCTAATAATCACATCATGCAGAGGGACCATATTGCAAATAATGGGAATAATGCCACCACAATATTATTGATGGCAACTTACTGAGGCACATGCAGCATTGTTAGTAATTTTTGAACCTTTGAATCTTGATCACTTGAATTTTAGTCATTGTGGGGTGTGAGGAGAGAGGTGGAATCCAAACATGGTGGTTTAATGGACCATTTTATAGCACTAGCTCCCCAGTCCTTCATCTTAATTCTCCCAGTCAGTCAGAACATTTCGCACCAGCATTTGACCTGCATGTATTGTGTATTGAGTGTACCTCAGCTGAGGTCAACACCCTCAGGGATGACACAGTAAGAAGTCTCACTATAAAGTTTGAAGTCCAACAGGTTTATTTGATAGCACAGTATTGGAGAATTGCTCCTTCATCAGGTGACTTTAACCTGGAGTTATAAGGTTCCTTACCATGCCACCCCAATCCAATGCCGGCATCTCCATATCAGGAGACTTACTGAAAATTGGAATCACTTGAGCATACACTTCATGCTTGTCTCTGTGCTTCTCACATCTTGCAGAATAGATAGTGTTAAACATTTATGTGTCTAACATACTATCTATCCAACATAACATTTCTGCTGCAAGAGAAAATGTTGGAAAATCTCAGCAGGTCTGGCAGCATCTGTAAGGAGAAGAAAAAGAACTGATGTTTTGAACCCAGATGACACTTTGTCAAAGTTCCCAGTGTTTGGGTAATGAGACCTACTTTTTCTTGCATGACCCTTCACTAAAGACATTCATAACAATTATCCCATCCTTGTCGCTGGTTGTGCAGAGTCACAGAGGTGACCATTATGAAAAGTAATGAAAAGTAGTTGTTTTTGATTGAGGTGTTCAGGGCATCAGGATAAGTCTTTTTCGCTTTCTCTTTGAAATATTGTGTTAAGTCAAAAAGAACCTGAAAATAAACATTTTGAGGAATGTTGTGAAAGTCAAATATACCTGTTTAAGATAATATTTAGGACAAAAAATGAAGTAAATATTATGAAGTGCACTGTGGGTGTGGTTTTCACTTCAATTCAGAAAATTGGGGAAAAATTCTGGGAATAAGTATCAAGGTGTGAGAAGTAATTGCTGCTCCAGCATTCTGAGTTACATGGAAATCAGCACCCAAGGTATGGTGAGGAACTGTTCATTTTCTCTTCTGCCACCTGTTGTAACTTTCACACACCTCATCTTTCTCAGGAGACTAAGGAAATTTGGCATGTTAGCTACAACTTTCACCAACTTTTACAAGTGCACCATCGAAAGCATTCTTTCTGGTTGTATCACAGTTTGCAATAGCTCCTACTCTGCCCAGGACTGCAAGAAACTACAAAAGGTCGTGAATGTAGCCCAACCCATCATGCAAACCAACCTCCCATCTATTGACACTGTACAATTCTTGCTGCCTTGGCAAAATAGCCAACACAATTAAGGACCCCACACCCCCCTGATGTATTCTCTTCCATCTTTTTCTGTCAGGAAAAGCTACAAAAGTCTGAGATCATGTACCAATCAACTCAAGATCAGCTTCCCCTGCTCCCAACAGACTTTTGAATGGATCTACTTTGCACTAAGTTGATCTTTCTCTACACCCTAACTATGACTGTAACACTAACCTGCACTCTCTTTTTTCCTTCCCTATGAACAGTATGCTTTGTTATAGTGTGCAAGAGACAATAATTTGCACGATATGGTTATACATGTGACAATAATAAATCAAATGAAACTTGGCGTCATGTAAGGTCTTTTGGCAGAGTTGGTTGGTGGGGAGGTAAAGTAGTCTCATGTTTTGTGGGTGCAGGGATGCAGGTGAGAGGGTAGAGTATATTCATGCTTCAGTGAGGGCTGGGGAGGGTGGGTGGGTGGTGGTATTTGAGGGAGCACTATATTGCTGAGGTTGCAAAAGATCTTAAGCCAAGTTCCTGATGCTAATTCAGGTGAACCTAAAAGATCTGACGACCAACCTTCATCTCACAATTATCACCAAGACAGATCATCACCAAGACAGGTTAAGTTGTGACCTGACTCATTATGGTTTATTTTTGCTGTTTGAATTAGCTGCCAGATTTCTCCACAAGCAATTACTATATGTCACAAGTAATCCATTGGTTATGAAGCACTTGGGTCACTTTATGCAAGGTTTTTGTATAAATGCCTTGTATTAATGCCAATTCTTTCTTTAAGTACATAGGCAGCATATATTACTGAAAATGTCAGCCGTGGCTCAGCAAGTAGAATTCTTGCCTTCAACTCAAAAGGTTATGGACACAAAAACAAGTGCAAAAACATAAATCAAGGCGAGAGTACATGAATGAGGGAGTGCTATGCAGTTGGAGAAGCCACCTTTCAAATGAGATTGAAGCTCAGATTTCTCTTAGTTCTGACAAAGAAATATCTCCCTTTGCAGATGCTGTCTGACCTGCTGAGATTTTCCACCATTTTCTGTTTTTGTTTCAGATTCCAGCATCCGCAATAATTGCCATTTAACCTATCTCCTCTTTTGTGGTGGGTAGTTTTGGTCCCCTTTTTTAAAGAATTATATTATTTCATTGGAGGCAGTTCAGTGAAGATTAACTAGGATGCTCCCCAGTATAGCAGGATTGTCTTATGAATGACAGTTGAACAGGTCAGGACTCCACTCATTGGAATTTAAAATTTAGAAGAATGAGAGGTGATCTCATTGGATCACATGAGATTCTTAAAGGACTTGACAGGGTAAATGCTGAGAGGATGTTTTCCCTCATTTGAGAGTCCAGGGCCAGAGGGCGTAGTCTCAAGATAAAGTGGTACCAATTAAGATAGGGACGAGGAAGAATTTCTTCTCTCCAAGGACTATGAGGTTTTGGAACTGCTTGCCACAGAGAGTTTTCAGGATAGAGTATTGTGTATATTTAAGGCTGAATAGATAGATTTTTTATCAGTAAGGTATCAAGAGGAAGAGGCAGAAAAGTTGACAATGAGGAATGTCAGATCAGCCATGATTCTATTAAATAACTAAGCAGACTCAAGGAGCCAAACAGCCTACTCCTGCTCCTATTTCTTATAGTTTTATAGTGTTATCTCAAAGCCATTTCAACCATAGTGAACTGAGAGAACTGGAATTGTTATTGAACCCCCTCTTGTTATATGACTTACATTGAAAATACACAGTGAAAATTAGAAGTATCACGATTGTGTAGAAACACCTTGGAGTGGAACTTGTTTAAGGTAGACAACTTAAATACCTTTGCACCATTCGTAATAACTATTTTGAAATGTCTGTAATGTTCACTATACTGAAGCACCTCAAGACCGCAGTATGGTGGCACAGGGGTTGGCACAGATGTTTCACAGTGCCAGGGACCTGGGTTTGATTCCTGGCTGTATGGAGTCTGCACGTTCTCCCCATGTCTGCATGGGTTTCCTCTGGGTGCTCCAGTTTCCTCCCACAGTCCGAAAGACGCGCTGTGTTGGGTGCATTGGCCATGATAGATTCCCCCTCAGTGTATCCGAACAAGCGCCAAAGAGTGGCGACTAGGGGATTTTCACAGTAAATTCATTTCAGTGTTAATGTAAGCCCACTTGTAACACTAATAAAAAACTTTAACTTTAGTATATGTAAAGAGCCTGGATATTGTGGTATTTTGTGTGTTTGCCACTTCCGAAATTTTGTAATGTTTTTTCAAAACTTTATGAATAAAATATATTTTTGCAAAATAAAAGGTGGACATAAAAGCTAGTTCAAGCGTCAAATTGAACCCAAGATGGAGTGCAGTGCCTTACCTTATCAGCTTGGATCATGTATGTTTCTGTTGTGCTTTTTGGAGTAAGCAAGGGGTTGGATTCAGGTTCTGCCCAGCCCACCCTGCACATTGTACCTTTGTACCTTTAAGGATCGAACTTTGTTTTGGTAAGGTGGGCATAAAAGATCCCATTGTATTATTTGGTATGAGAGTTATCCCTGATGTTTTGGGCGGTATTTATCGGAAATCAACCTTCAGTTTATTGGTCATGATCACATTTTGGGATCTGGTGTGCAAATTATCCAATGCATTTTTACAACAGCATCTTCATACATACATCATTGGCTGTAAAATGCTTTGGGATGTTTCGTTGCTGCAAAAGGCCTGTTACAATTGGAAATCTTTATATTTTTAAAAAAATATTTAAACCTAATAAGAAGGACTGAAGCCAGTACCTCCAGAAGAAAGCTATGAACCACTGTTACATCTGTCTTTGTTAAAAAAAGGTATGAGTTTGCATTGTATAATCTATATTGCTTGATCTGAATGACACTTTGCTTTAGAGATATATGCTGTGCACCATTACCTACTCAAGAGAGCAGGCAGGCAAGCAGCCTGTGTGTGATCTATACAGATCCCCCTGCATTAGCATAAGACCCTTTATCAGACTAACGATTATTGGTGAAGATGTCACAACAGACCCATAGTTCCTGTTAAAATTACCCCTGTGGCATATTTGTCTCTAAGTGAGGCAATTCTTCAACATTTATACCAAGAGTGCTTCTTTTCATAAAGCATTTTCTTGCTGTAGCGTTGGAAACATTTGCATACATTTTTGAGAGATGCACAATAGGAATAGTGGGTGAGGTGGGGAGGATACGGAATATGGCACGGTAGTACAGTGGCGAGCACTGCTGCTTCACAACGTCAAGGACCTGGGTTTGATTCCTATCTGTGTGGAGTCTGCACGTTCTCCCCTTGTCTGTGTGAGTGCGCTCCGGTTTCCTCCCATAAGATATGGTGGTTAGGTGCATTGACCGAAACAGTCGCCAGACTCTGGCAACCAGGGGAATTTCACACTAACTTCATTGCAGTGTTAATGTAAGCTTTACATGGGACTAATAAATAAACATTTTACTTTTTATCCTACCACACAAACTCCATTCTTCAATACTCTCTGAGTAATTTTCAGAATAGATCAAGTCACAATCAGATTGCGGGAAAATTTAATCTTGTATGCACATAACAAAACTGTAAATGCCCTTTGCCATTTTGGTGCACGTGCCATAGTGTCTTGCCATGAAGTGCATTTTGTAATGCACTGTGATAACACCTTTATAAAAGAATAGGTAGTTTTCTTTGGTTTTAAAGTCAAATCAAGCTTTCTAAAACAGTTTTGATCTATTATGACAAAGAGGTAGGGGCGATTGTTTAAGCGATTGTTAAGATCAAATCAAAATAGGCCCTGTGAGAGTTCACTTGTGCTGTATTGTAATGTTTTTAATTCATTGGTCTCACAAATCCTATTAACTTTCAGCAATAAGTGGTGTTGCGTAGGGATTCGTGGTACTGGGCTAGCACACTGTCCTTTCACCTGCATTCTAATCTAGTCCGGAATGATGGAATGAAAGTCTCCTCTATCTGCTTCCTAAGGGTTTATGTGAAATGAGTCTGGAGTAACTTCAGCTTCATTGTTAATAGACTACTGACCCGCGGTAAATAAAACAAATGATATGGTAGCAAAAAGGGGCAAGCATGTTCTGTGAACGCTAACATCTTGATAAGCACAAAGTTCATCAATTTGATTTTAAATTACTTTGTGAAAGTTTGAGTGTTGCAGTGCAAACTCCCAATTGTGAAACTCAATGAACCCACAACTTCACAGTGCCGGTCCTATAAACTGCTTATAGCAGCTGTCCAGCTGAGTATCCCCAAAACCCTGCTGTAACTGTTCTCTTTTTTGGGAGTTTTATATTATTGAGCTCTCTTTTGACTTCATGGGTAACTGTGCTAACGTGGAATGGTAATAAGTGTGCACAGTTCAGTCAGATTCTGGAGTTCAATTCCTCTTTCTCTACTGATCTATCTTAGAAATAGACTTTATCAAAGAAAGTCTACAATACAGAAGGAGGCCATTTGGCCCATTGAGTCTGCACTGACCACAATCGCACCCAGGCCCTACCCCCATATCTCTACATATTTTACCCACTATTCCCATTAACTTAAGCATCTCAGGATACTAAGGGGCAATTTTAGCATGGCCAATCAACCTAACACACACATGTTTGGGAGGAAACCGGAGCACCCAGAGGAAACCCACACAGACACGAGGAGAATGTGCAAACTTCACACAGACAGTGACCCAAGCTGGGAATCGAACCCAGGTCTTTGGAGCTGTGAAGCAGCAGCTAATCATTGTACTACCATGCCACTGTGATCAGGATAGCAAACTCATTTAGCCAATGGAGCTTAAACAGCCAGACTCCCACCTCTAAAAAAAAGCAGACTCCCTGCTAACATGAGAATCACACTGAGTTGGGCTGAGATGCTCTTTATGACTTATTACCTGCCAATTCTCATCCGATAACAATAAATACAGTGAGATGAAGAAGCAGCTCTGATGTGAATGAAACCATATCAAAGACTTAGAGACCAGTGCCAGATTGTGTGGTGTCTTAAAAAAAAAAGGGTTACTTTAAATGTGATATTTGCCCCCACAGAGGTTCCAGAGCATCTGAAAATCCATTTTTGCTTTTGAATGTTTAGATCTCCTTGTATTCTTTGGGACAGCTCAGTGGTTACCACTGCTGTCTTACTGCGTCAAGATCCTGGGTTCAATCCCGGCCTTGGTGACTCTGTGAACTTTACACGTTCTCCCCAGCCTGCGTGAATTTCTTCCAGGTGCTCTGTTTTCCTCCCACAGTCTAAAAATGGTCAGGTTAGATTGATTGGCCATGCTAAGTTGTGTCAGGGGGATTAGCAGGGTAAATATGTGGGGTTACGGGAACAAGGCCTGGATGGGATTGTTGTTGGTGCTGACTTGATGGACTAAGTGGCCTCCTTCTGCACTGTAGAGTTCTATGCTGGAGGAGGCCAGAGAGAAAAGTGGCCCTAATTCAAGCTAAGTCGTTAAACGGCTGTGTGCCTGACTGTTATCAAATGGTATCCGTGCTCACAAGCATTCGCTGAGGGGGATCGAGTCTCTGGATAGCAATCAGGAGGACAAACATAATTTTTCTATTCACTTCTCGAACCAAAGGCCAATTTAGTGTCCTTTGTGAAAGTCAGCCGAATGAATCACAGATCATTCCTGTGACTGCGAGGTTTGCAAGGCCCTGGTTTAAAACATTCCATTTTAAAATTCAGCATTTAAAATGTAATTTATACAAAAGATGGAGGCGGTGAGGTTGTTTTCTCTTACCCTCTTGGTGATTATAAAACCTTATCCACTGATTGAGCAAATCTCTGTATGGAACACGTTTAAAATACTATAATTTCCAAGAGGCTGATCTTGAAGTCACCAAAGATAAAGAAACGGATAATTATAATTTGCTTTCCATCTCAAACAGCTGCTTTAAAGAACTGAAATGATGATAATAGTTGCATCTGAAACACTCACCGGTAAAATGGACACCATTGAAATGGATATGGCAGCAATAGAGTACTATCTTCACTGCTGAATTCATTGCGATTCCATTAGCTTCACAAAGATTGTGGCAGCCCAGATTTTTAGTGACACTTGTGTAGGTTCAAAACAAATTGGCTCTGTCATACTGGACAATTTTGAGATGTGAAGTAAATTAAACATGTAATCAAGCAGGAAATACTTTACAACACTCTATCACAAGATTTCCGTGAAGCTGCACACAGTATTTAGATGTTGCCATTTTTTTTTAGACACTTTTTCAGTGATAGCAGTGTAGCAAACCAGATGAGGCAAAATATATTAAATGCGTGTGCGTTTGCTAACTGGTGGTTTCCCCTCGGCCGTTTATAG
Organism: Sphyrna mokarran; assembly: GCA_024679065.1. Lineage (NCBI taxonomy): Eukaryota > Metazoa > Chordata > Chondrichthyes > Carcharhiniformes > Carcharhinidae > Sphyrna > Sphyrna mokarran. The sequence goes on along the minus strand of JAGIQG010000022.1, from coordinate 22,126,603 downwards.
AGTCCGGCTTTCTCTCAGCAGTGCCGAGCTGATGCTAATTGTAAAATGATTAATATGCGGAATACGTTGCAAGCTGAATTCCTTTCGAAAAATGAGAAGGTTTGAAGTGAGCAGAATAGTCTGCATTAAAACCTGTCAAATTGTGTCCCCTCCTCACCTTACTACCCACACCATTTTAAGTTTAACATGAACAGATTGAATCTGACCCTTGTGTGTCTATTGGCTATCAGAGCTTCTGGGTAAAATATATTTGGTCAACTTCTGTCTCCTTTTTCAGGTCAGGGCGTCATGGAGGCATGGTGGTTAGCATTGCTGCCTCACAGTGCCAAGGACCCGGGTTCAATTCCTTAGCAGACTGTCTGTGTGGAGTCTGCATGTTGTCCCCCTGTCTGCGTGGCATGGGTTCCTTCCGGGTGCTCCGGTTTCCTCTCATAGTCCAAGTGGGTTAGATAGATTTGCCATGCTCAATTGCCCGATAGTGTCAGAGGCATTTGAAGGCTAAATACATGGAGTCATGGGCATAGGGCTAGGGTGGGATTGTTATTGGTGCAGACTTGATGGGCCAAATGTCCTCCTTCTGTACTGTAGGGATCTATCATGTATATATGGCGTAAAACTGCCCCCATAATTCACATTTGCCACAGGAAAGAGTAAAAATAAAAACAGCTTAGTAAAACCTTCTCTCAGTGAGCTATGGGCTTTATGATTATGAAGTAAAAGAGTCTGATGTATTGGACAGAGGTGATTTTAGTTAGCCAAGAGAAAGGATTTTCAGCTGATTGAGTATTTGGGAACCAGGGAGATTACTTAGCCTGTTAAAACCTGACCAGATAGCATCAATTAATGTAGCAAATGTTTACATCTCAAATGGCAACAATCCTATAAAATCTCTATACATTTAGTTCATTTCACAAATGGGCAGCTAAACTGATCCTGTGTGTTGTCCGCAATGCACAAGCAGTGCCTTACTGTTGATTACAGATGAAAAAATTGGTTATAATTGAGGTTCTTAATTACAACTAATGTTCTTCAGTCCATTTCACTTTTCTTTGCACGTTCAAATCTTTTTGTTTTAATATCAAATATTGTCTATACCATCCTGAAAAAGGACTGGAAGCTGGGAGGGTTGGTGGGGGGTGGAGAAGTAGCGAGAGGCAGGGGGTTGGTGGCAGTTACTGTACTGACAGAATGAGGGAGCTGAATTAATGTACACAGTTGAAATGGCAAGATTGCAGAAACACTCTGGGCTAATGACTGTAGCTCCTGATTGATGCACACTGTTGGCTTGCCTGGTCTTAAAAGGACCTTGTAGTGACACTACCTCTTTTTTAAGAAAGCAGTAAAAAGAGTACACACATACATCTTGTGAAAACACCATATCGTGTTGCCAGACAGCACTTGTAGTGGTGGATTTGGTGCATAGAGGAGGTGTTGTCAAAGTTGTGAACACAAACAGAATAAAATGTTCTAGAGGTTTGTGTAAGTGAGATATAAAAGCTCCTGCCCACACAGAGAGGACTTAGCATGGTTTTTTGCTTTGCTGTTTGTGAGACTTTGGGAGAGCACTGTTGTTAGCTGTCATCCCAAGTCTTGCTCCCCGTGGCTAATATTTGAGACTGAATCAGATGGTTTGCAAGCTTGCCATGCAACTAGACCTGGAAAAGAGCTGAACCTCCGATGCTATTCCATTTGATCAGAGGCCACATGTCTCTGATAGATCACCTGTTTCATGCTCCTGTTTCAGTCCATTGGCCATGAAACTCACTATACTTTTGATGTCTCCACACTCAGCTATTCCAATGCTCTCTGGGCCACCCTTCAGCCTTCCACCCTCCATAAGCTGTAGTTCATCCAAAATTCTGCTTCATACTGTGATGATGATCTACAGCTGGTGGCTCACATACTGATCCTGCATAAGGTTAATTGCTCCTGATTATTGGAGTGCTTGTTTGACTATGGGCTCATACATTATTGTTATTCTTAGAGTTATAGATCATAGAGATTTACAGGATGGAAACAGGTTCTTCGGCCCAACTTGTCCATGCCATCCTTTTGTTAACCCCCCTAAACTAATCCCAATTGCCCACATTTGGCCTATATCTCTCTATATCCATTGTACCCATGTAATTGTCTAAATGCCTTTTAAAAGACAAAATTGTAGCTGCCTCTATTAATACATTTGGCAGTTTGTTCCAGACACTCACTACCTTCTGTACGGAAACATTGCCCCTCTGGACACTTTTGTATCTCTCTCCTCTCAGCTTAAACAATTGCCCTCTAGTTTTAGACTCCCATACCTTTGGGAAAATATATTGATTATCTAGCTGATCTGTGTCTCTCATTATTTTATAGAACTCTATAAGATCACTCCTCAGTGTCCTACACTCTAGAGAAAAACATCCCAGTCTATCCAGCCTCTCCTTATAACTCAATCCATCAAGTCTCAGTAGCACTCTAGTAAATCTTTTCTGCACTCTTTCTAGTTTAATAATTTCCTTTCTATAATAGGGTGACTAGAATTGCACACAGTACTCCGAGTGTGGCCTTACCAACGTCTTGTACAACTTCAATAAAATGTTCCAACTTCTGCATTCAATGTTCTGACTGATGAAACCAAGCATGCCGAATGCCTACTTCACCAATCTGTCCACCTGTGACTCCACTTTCAAGAGCTATGAACATGTACCTTTTTTTCTGTAACTCTCCCCATTAACTGAGTAAGTCCTGCCCAGGTTCAGCCTACCAAAATGCATCACCTCGCATTTGTCTAAATTAAACTCCATCTGCCATGTCCACTGGCCCAATTGATCAGTTCTTTCCTGAGATTTAAAAGTAGAGTCTGATTAGGTTGATTGACAAGAAAATCATGTATGTGAGTGGAGCTAGGTTTACAGAGAGGAGAAAAAGCAAACAGTTGCAATTTGAATTTGAAAAGAGTGGCAGCTTTTTTCCTCTCTCTCTCTCTCTCTCTTTCTCTTTCTGGAAGTTGAAGTCTTAAATTGTTAAAAAATAGGCATCTTACGCCAGAGATCTGTAAAAAAAGACTTATCTCTGTCACTGAAGTTCTGCTGTGTAAAGATGGGTTTTACTCTGGAGGCTGCGTCTGAGAGTCAGGAGATGGATGTCTCTCTGGATCTCTGTTCAGCAGGATTAAAAGGGTGGTAGACTGGGACCTGTGTGTCTTGTAACTGATTCTGAAGAAGAGATTACATCCATGGGGATATTGCTTAAATTGGAACTAACAGAAATAGCTAGAAGTTATGAATTATATTTTGTCTTGTTTAAATATTTCAATTGGGAAAAGTTATGCTAATTCTTTTTGTTATGTTTTAGCTGTGTTTTGTTTCAATAAAAGCTTCCTGTTTGGTGAATAGAATCACACCTGGAGTGAAACACCTTATGCTCACATCAATGCCAAAATGAACAATAGTTGGGGTCAAGGCTAACTTAATAACATACCTTAGAGTTTCTGATCTGGTCCTTAACACTGTATCAAAATTCATCCATTACCCCATGTTTGTGTAATAAATTCCAATATTTATCTTGCATTGTGTTTGTGAATTGCAATTTGAGAACTATTGTTCCCAATGGGTCTGGGGATACCTGTGCGTGTGCAAGCTGGGAAAGGGCCACATGATCGCAGTTGGTGTGTTTTAGATCTTCAGGCCTGGAACCAGCTGTGTGTACATGTGTATTTTGTTTCTCTTATGCTTTTTGCTGGGAATCGACTCTCACGCCTGTGCAAAAGGAGGGGACTCAATAAAGTGAAAGGGTGTGAAGCCGGAGGTCAGGTGACCTGAACCACTTTGAGAGAAGTTGTCCCAAGGAGACGATGACAGGGAAAAGGTCCCTAAGGAAGATAAATTCTGAAAGAATGGTGCCAATGGCAGAGGAGTCCAATACTCAGGGTCATAGTTTGAGGATAAGGAGTGAACCTTTTACGACTGAGGGGAAGAGAAATTTCTCACCAGAGAGTGATGAATCTGTGGATTTCACTACCACAGAAAGTCATTGAGACCAAAACATTGGGTAATATAGTTAAGGGGAAGGCAGGATCAGCCATTATCAAGATAAATGCTGGTGCAGGCTTAAAGGGCCAAATGGCCTTTTTCTGTTTCCATATTCTATGGTGAAACAAAAAGAGGTACTAGAAGAAAGTCTCGGGCAGACACAAAGACAGGGATCAGAGATAGATTTCACTCAGTCATGATAAAAAACAGGAGTAGGGAAAAAAAAACTCCAAGTTAAAGAAAGCGATGCAGTGAGCAGATCTGAAACAAAGTGGAAGACAGAAAAGCCCAGAAGATCTGAGAAGGCAGCTGAAAGTTGATGACTCCATGTTGTGAACTATAAGGACAAAGGCACCAGAAAACAGTGGTTTTCTGCTTGGCATGCCTGAAGATAAAGTGTGCCTGGAAACTGAAGCTTGAATGTTCTCAGAGATCCAGAGAAAAGAGACTCCTAAGGTGAGACTAAAATCCTGGAGGTGGATCCTTGTTGAAACTATCTGCATGGAAGAAATACTTGAAGAGAATTCCAAAGAACGTTCTTCAAATGTGGTGATTGGAAACAATCTGCCCAGATGCTTGTCACTAGTCACCAATTAAAACACTAATTTCAATGTTATCATTAAACTTTTAATTCCAGATTTTTATTGAACATAAATTTCACCATCTGCCATGCTGGGAGTTCCCAGAGTATAGCCCTAGGTCTTTAGCCTACTGACAATACCATTACACCACTGCCTCCATTCCATTTAACAAGACTGCAGTTCAGCCATGTAAAGTATTTTGTTTTACAGGGTAAAAGTCTTTAAATTTATTCTCTGTTGAGAAAGGCCCAATAGAATCGAAGAGCAGCTTTTACATGGATTTTAATGGGAACATTTGATCCGCTTCAAATTGTTTCACTTGAATTTTCCCTTTTTAGGAGAAAATGAGGACTTACTGCAAATGCAAGCTTGTTGTTGTTCTTGGAAAAAGGGGTTTCCGATGTTGTAAAAGAAAAACATATATTTCCAAAGTTTCCAATTAATACTTGCATGAAATAAGGCAGTCAATTAATATAGGGCAAGATCCCCACAAACATTAATGACCAGACAATATATTTTTTTGTGATGTTTGTTGAGGGATAAATATTCTACAGGGTACTGAGGATAAATTCCCATCTCATAAAATACATACAGTGCAGAAGGAGGCCATTCAATCCATTGAGTCTGCACTGGCAACAATCCCATTCAGGCCTTATCACTGTAGCCCCTTACTCTGCCTGACACTAAGGGGCAATTTAACATGGCCAATCAACCTAACCCTGCATATCTTTCAACTGTGGAAGGGAACTGGAGGACTCGGAGAAAACTCACAGGGAGAATGAGCAAACACAAAGAACAAAAAAGAACAAAACACAGCATAGCTCAGGAACAGGCCCTTTGGCCCACCAAGCCTGTACTGATTACATTGTCTTATCTAGACCAAGAACCTGTATCTTTCTATTCCCCTCCTGTTCATGTATCTATCCAGACAAGTCTTAAATGTCACTAACATGTCTGCCTCAACTACCTCACTTGTCAGTGCATTCTAGGCTATCATCACCCTCTGTGTAAAAATCTTTCACTGCACATCTCCACTTTCCCCTCTTATCCTGAACTTCTGCCTCCTTGCAATTGTCATTTCTGCTCCAAGAAAAAGCTTTCAGCTGTTCACCCCACCTATACCCCTCATAATTTAATAAACTTCTATCAGGTCACATTTCAGTCGCTGTCTTTCCAGGGAGAACAATCCCAGTTTTTCAATCTCTCCTCATAGCTAATACCCTCCACACCAAGCAATACTCTGGTAAACCTTTTCTGTACTCTCTCCCTTCTAGTAGTGTGGTGACCAGAATTGAACACAATATTCCGAACGTTTTATGTAATTGTAATTTGCCAACTTTTATACTTGATGCCATTGAGTCTGATTGACCACAATCCAGCTAGCCCCTATCCCTGTAACCCCACATGTTTTCCCCGGTAATCCCTCTAACCTGCGCATCTTGGGACAATTTAACAAATTAACAATTTTGTGAAAATGAAAAGCCATCTTGATGACCATTCTGTGACCACTCTTGTTCCTGCAGCCCCCAGGAGTTGAGGAACACAGCGGGCATTTTCCCCCAGCAATGTGGTAGTGCTCCCATCACAGACAGTAACCCAAATCTGGAATCAAATCTGGGTCCGTGATGTTGTGAGGCAGCAGTGCTAACCACTGTGCCACCGTGCCGCCCATCTTTGAAATAACCCCTCTGCTTTGGCAATCCCGCAGCATCAAGGGTAACTTGTTGTTATTCTGGTTCTGTGGGTTCTGAGATAGTGGATAAATCCAATATGTGACCTGCAGACTCTGTTCATAAGGGGCTTGTGATATTTGAAGAGTTGAATAGCTGGATTGTTTGGCATTTGTGTGCTGTCTCTGACATCTTGATTTCATCTCTGCACAATCCTGGTGAAATCTTTTGATATATTTTTGCCTTCTCCATTTTGTTTGGCCACACGTCAAGGTCTGCCATGAGTCAGTGGGAATGTTTGGCCTCTTCAGGAAATCCCTCATATGTTTTGACTCTGTCCTTCTGAAAATCTCATGCTGCTATCCAGTTCTGAACTGAGGTGTTGCTTCGGAGGTCTGGTTTAGGAGATGTAAATGAAATGCTCTTCCTGGAGGGGGTATTGTTGGATGATTAGCATCTTGAAGTTGGGCAAGTCGACTTGAGAGAGGAAGCTCTTGTCAGACTACCTTTCTTGTCACTGGACTTGGAAAATCTTATGAAGACCGATGGTATTTATCCAGTGCTACCAGGTGCCTACTGTCGGTAGTCCAAGTCACTGAGCACGGGAATCATTGTTGTTCCATAAACCTAAGTCAAGGGCTTGAGATCTTCATCTTCAACACACTCTATTCCTCAGTCAGTTGAATGCTGAGCTAGCACATTGGAGGTGTGATGAGTTGCACTGTCCAAGTCTGCTTGTGATCCAGTGGGAGCTGATTGGAAAAGGATCTCAGCTTTCTGGATGTTTAGTGAAAGGCCTGTTTTCCTATCTGCTTTGGAGAAGGATTCCACAATGACCTGAAGTTCAGTATCAGATTGAGTTCACACACAACCATCGGCTGCATACTAAACATCAGTGACTGAGGATGTAATGGTTTCCACTTTGGATTGAAGACAGTGTAAGGTGTTTGGTAGATTATCTCCACATCTTGATTAATTTAGTAACTGGAGGTGAGGTACAACCTTGTGGTGAGGAAGAGGGAGAAAAGGCGGGTGCAATGACACAGCATTGTTTGACCTGATTTTGTGCATAGGCAGAATTTGTGTGCTTCTGTTGGTGAGGCTCCCGCTTGCATGCGGTGGCGTAGGAGCAGAATGGTGGAAAATGTCTGAAGGTAACCAAATTTGAGGAGGATAGTCCAGAATCCTTCACTATTGATCAATTCAGAGGGTTTTATGAGTTCAATAAAGGCCAGGTATAGTTGTTTGAGCTGTTTCTTGCACTTTACTTGAATTTGCCACTCAGTGGAGTGACACGGTGGCATGGTGGTTAACCAATGAGACTTAGTCTCTGGTGTGGTCAGCAAAGCAGGCAAGTGGTTAACCAATGGGACTTAGTCTCTTGCGAGATTGGCACGTATCTTCTCTAGGCATAATATTTCAGATTAGGGCCTATTTAACTGCTGCCTTACAGCACCAGCTACCCATGTTTGATTCCAGCCTTGAGTGACTGTGTGTAGTTTGTCCATTCTCCCCGTGTCTACGTGGGCTTTCTCTGGATGCTCCGGTTTCCTTGCACACTCCAAAGATATGCAAGTTAAATGGATTGTCATACTAATTGTCCCCTTAGTGCACTCTCCCCTGAGGATAAGGGGAACGCCCCCCCAGCAAGGGAACCCACACCCCTTTCCCCCACAATCAAGGAGGGTAAATCCGCTCAATGGTGCTCCCTGGTATTGCCCCTTTGGGAGCACTACCACATTGCTAGGGGGAAATGCCCGCTATGTTCCTCAACTCCCGGGGGCTGCAGGTACAGAGTGGTCACAGAATTGTCATCAAGACTGCTTTTCATTTTCACAAAATTGTTAATTTGTTAAATTGCTCCTTGTTGTCCCAGGATGCGCAGGTTAGAGGGATTACCGGCGAAAACATGTGGGGTTACAGGGATAGGGGCTAGCTGGATTGTGGTCAGTGCAGACTCAATGGGTCAAATGGCCTCCTTCTGCACTGTAGGGATTCAATGATTTCTATGATCAGCATCACTGCGACATCACACCACCAGTGCGAGGAGGTGCCTCGTGGGAAGATGCCATGGCATCAAGCCTTCTAATGACATAATAATTGATTCAAAAGTATGTATACCAGGGTGTGAATCTGATCATACCACCAGGGGGGTATGTGGGGTCGGTAGGAAGGGTGAATGGGGTGAGGTGGGGTGATGACGTCAGTGAATGGGCTGGGGTGGTGGAGAGGGTGGGCTGGGGTGGCAGAGTGGGTGGTGCAAGACGATGGATGGAATGGGGAAACTCACAAACTCAAATCTCATTGTCGAGATCTGCATCTCTGAGTCTGTGACTGATTTAGTGACCATTACGGGAATCCGCTACATGGCGAACATGACCGGTTAATTCATGTCTATATTGTGTCTCAATAGGTAGAAACCTCACTGTGACTCTGGAAGGACTTTCTCAACCATGGGAAGGAGATATTGTGGAGCGTGCTGGCAATGATCTTCTCTGTGATATATAGCAGACTCCTCTGTAGTTACTGCAATCAATCTTGTCTTCCCTTCTTGAATGTAATCACCATGATAGGGACTCTGAGATCCCTCGCAATGTGCCCCTCTCCCCAGATGACGGATTGGAGATAATGCAGCAACGTCAGGACGGCTGCCAACCCTCATATCTGTCATCTAAGAAGAAGAGTGTATGCCAAAGATCTTTAACATCCACCCCAAATCACCAAGGTCTCTGCAATCCACTGAGAAGGCAGTCAGGAGCTCAGTTTAATGGCTCATCTGATAATGCAGCACTCTCCCAATAATGTCTTGAATGATCAGCCTAGATTTTGTGCTCAGGTACCTGGAGTGGGACCTGAATCCACAACATATGACTTCAAGGCAAGACTGCTACCTCTGGTATATGGCCAACATGATAGTAACAGCTTCAGGTAAAGGCTCCACAACACTGTTACCTATTGAGCTCTGGGTAATCTTTACACTATCTATTCTAAGACTAGTGTCTACACTATCAGTTCTTTGGCCTACAAATGTTTCATTTGCCTTTATGATGTACATGAAATGTAGCTTATTTTTCAAAGATTACTGACATTATTGAGTCTAAAACCAGGGGTATATGTTTAAGGTGAGAGGGGAGAGATACAAAAGAGCCCAGAAGGACAATTATTTCCACACAGACGGTGGTAAATGTCTGGGACGGGTACAATTTTATTTTTTAAAAAGTATTTAGAGAGTTACATGGATAAGGTGGGTAAGACCTTGGCATATGGAGTCTTAGCTTTTATTGGTAGGGGGATTGAATTTAGGAGCCGCAGCATCATGTTGCAACTGTACAAAACTCTAGTGCGGCCGCACTTGGAGTATTGTGTGCAGTTCTGGTCCCCACATTATAAGAAAGATGTGGAGGCATTGGAGAGGGTACAGAGGAGGTTTACCAGGATGTTGCCTGGTATGGAGGGCAGGTCCTATGAAGAGAGGTTGAAGGATTTGAGGTTGTTTTCGTTAGAAAGGAGGCGGCTAAGAGGGGATCTTATTGAAGCATATAAGATGATTAGAGGTTTAGATAGGGTGGACAGTGATAGCCTTTTTCCTAGGATGGAGAAAGCTAGCACGAGGGGACACAGCTTTAAATTAAGGGGTATGAGTTATAGGACGGATATCAGAGGTAGGTTCTTTACTCAAAGAGTGATTAGGGAGTGGAATGCCCTGCCTGCAGCTGTTGTAGATGCGCCAAGTTTGGTGGCGTTTAAGAGGTTAATTGATAAGTATATGGAAGAGAAGGGAATGGTTTAGTTTGGAGGGGCATTGCTTTTTATTTTGGTCGGCACAACATCGAAGGCCGAAGGGCCTGTTCTGTGCTGTATTGTTCTATGTTCTATGTTCTATGTTCTATAGCGGGATACTGGGCCAAATGAGAAAATTGGAACTAACTCAGGGGTTTAAAAAAAAAGGGTGGCATGGACAAGTTGGGCTGAAGGACCTGTTCTCATGGTGTGTAGACCTCTAAGACTCTATCCCATTGATATCTATGCAATAATACACCTCTCCCCACAGAAGAAGCATTCATTATAAAACTTATCCATGGGATAGAGGCTGTAATTGGTCACATTCATCCAAGGTACAGGATTGCGTAGGATGCTCTGAGCGCTCAGGTCAGTGGGATTCTGTGGTTCCACTGCACCGAGTGGAGATTTGGCTGAGCACCCAATTCTCCGTCCTCACAGGCAGGGCATAAATGTCTGGAGGAATTCCAGCTATGATTGTGGGGTTTGTCCCAGTGCAGGTTTGACCTCCCAATTCTAAGTCATTCCAGCCATTTGTGACACAGTTGACAAATAAATAGCTTTGTTTTATTTTACTCTCTTTGAAATAGGAAGAAATTGACATTCTGGTTTTGTCTTTCTGTTTGGCTAATTGACTACCTGTGTGGAGTCTGCATGTTCTCGCTGTTTCCCCGTGTGTTTCCTCCAGGTGCTCCGGTTTCTTTCCACAATCCAAAATGTGCAGATTGGGTGGATTGGCCATGACCATATCGCTCCTTGGTGTCCAAGACATGTCGGTTAGATGGATTTGCTATGGAAAATGTGTGGGGTTATGGGAATAGGGCAGGGGCAAGGGGTTAGCTAAGAGAGTCGGTGCAGACACAATGGGCCGAAAAGTCTCTTTTGCACTGTGGTGGTTCTATGCCTGTTACGTGACCAAAATCATGGGCGAGACTCTCTGGCTTCTCAGCTGTGTGTTTCCCGCCAGTGGGAGGTGGCGCAATGTTTGCCAGCAGCAGGACTCTGGTCCTGCCATTGCCAATGGGAATTCCCATCACCTCAAGTTGACGGGAAACCCGCGAGCAGGGGCATGTTGCCAGCGAGACCAGAGAATCCTGCCGGCATGTTTGGCCAGAGAATTCCAGCTTATATATCCCTCTTGCTTTCAATGGAAGGAGGATTTCTTTAGCTTCCTGTTCCAAAATCAGAAATACATTCTTTGTAATGAATGCATATACTGAAAAACTTGGACAGGTACCTGGATGAGAGGGGTGTGGACGGATGTGGTCCAAGTGCAGGTCAGTGGCACTAGGCAGAAAAATGGTTTGGAACAGCCAAGAAGGGCCAAAGGGCCTGTTTCTGTGCTGGAGTGTTTTATGGTTCTGTGGTTCTAAATAATTTTACGTTTGAGGCAAATGGTAGATAAATAAAATCTATTCATCCTCCAGCATTTGAAGAGTTAACTTTGTTTTGCTTGCTGTTTATTGGGGGTGTGCAATCTTTCCTTTTTTTAATAGTCCTCTGCACAGGGAAACTGTTCAGTTAGTAGGACGGATTGCTCCTTTCTCACCTGTCTCACAACGGACTTCAGGGGATTTCACTCTTATTGACTAATGTTCCGAGCCTCCATAAAATTGATGTTCCAAATCGGACTCAAAAATGAGACCTGTGGCAGCAACAAGCAGTCTGTTCACAAGTCTTATCTCAAATGACTTTTCCCCACATAAAGGTTATCATTGAGATTACTGCTAATGCTTTCTTCCGATAGCAGGTTCATTAGTCTAGCCTCTTGAGTGAAGCAGGGAGAAAGAAGTTGCATTTATGTAATGCCTTTCCCATCCTTGGGCGACCCAAAAATGCTTTACAACCAATGAACTCCAGTCTTCCTGATTTGTATTCTATTGGAAATACTGAACATTACACACTGAGGCACTTAGCTCTATGTTATGGGCTGGTATCTTCAAACCACTTCCGCCTGTTTTCGCCTTCGTTTTTTAGGACCATTTTGCTGAATTTTGTAGATCAAATGTTTCTCGTTTCAAGGATGCTGCCTGGATTCGAGGCTATGAGCTATAAGGAGAAGTGGACAAACTAGAGATGCTTTCTGTGGAGCAGTGGAGGCTGAGAGAAGACTTGCTCGAAGCCTGCAAAGTTATGAGATATAGATAGAGTTGACAGTCAGAATATTTTCCCCCAGAGTTGAAATATCTAATACTAGGCAACATGCACTTAAGTTAAGAGAGGGAAAGTTCAAAGGAGATGTGAAGGACAATTTTGTTTTTGCACAGTAAAGTTTATTTATTTGTCACAAATAAGGCTTACATTAACATTGCAATGAAGTTACTGTGAAATTCCCCTAGTCGCTACACTTCAACACCTGTTCGGGTCAAGGCACCCAACCAGTGCAGAATGTAGGAGGAAACTGGAGCACCCGGAGGAAACCCATGCACACATGGGGAGAATGTGAAAACTCCACATAGACAATGACCCAAGCTGGGAATCAAACCCAGGTCCCTGGCGTTGTGAAGCAGCAGTGCTAACCATTGTACTGTTGTGCCACCCCACAGAGAGTGGTAGGTGTCTAGGACGCAGTGCCAAGGGTGGTGATGGAGGTAGATACAATAGAGGCGCTTAAGAGGTTGTTAGATGAGCACAAGAAGGAATAGAGGAAAGTGGATCAAATGTAGGCAAAATGGGTTAGTTTAATTTGGTGTTCATGTTTGGCAAAACACTGTGGGCCAAATGGCCTGTTTTTCTGCTGTACTGTTCTATATTGTATGTTCTATGAGTGCCATGATAGAATGAATCCACACACATTCGCTTCGACTTACAGTCTGGCATCTGAACCTCCTCATTTTTAATTATATGAAGGGCTATTTTTTTCCATTTTGCCTCAACGTGTGGATCGGTGCTTAGCAATTGATCCTAATTTGCATACCCAGCTCAAATTCATTCTGACTCAGAAGTGAGTTTCTGTGATTAGTTCAAAACACAGGTTGACAGTATAGTCTACGCCTTATTAAAGACTAATTTAACACTACCTGATATGCTATTCTACTTGAAGGCTTGTGAGGAAAAGAGATTCTTCATTCATTAGGTTCAAACCAGTAGGGAAAATCATAGCAGGACTTTGATGCCTAATAGGTTTGAAATCATGTATTTTTTAAAAAAACCTGTTCTATGACACTGCTACCTAAGTTCAAGCTCCCTGGTTCCATTCCCTTTGTCAAATATGTCATTCCATATCAGACCAAGTTGCCTTTGTCAGAACTGTCTAATACAAAAGATAGTGGAAAAGGAGTCTTTAAATATTTTTAAAGTTTATTTATTTATTAGTCATAAGAAGGCTTACATTAACATCGCAGTGAAATTACTGTGCAATTTCTTCATCGCCACAGTCTGGCACCTGTTCAGGTACACCGAGGGAAAATTTAGCATGCACCTAAGACACACATCTTTCAGACTGTCGGTGGAAATCAGAGGAAACCCCCATAGACACAGGCAGAGTGTGCAGAGTCCACACAGACAGTGACCCAATGCCAGGAATAAACCCAGGAACCAGGTGCTGTTAACCATTGTGCCACCCATACGAAGCAGCACTAAGCAGAGCTAGATAGATTTTTGATTTAAAAAGTGGTTATCTGGGGTAGGTAGGATTGTGGGGTTGAGGTTACATGCAATCAGCTGTGATCTTATTGAATGGCAGAGCAGGCTCAAGGGGCCATTTAGTTATGCTTGCTCCTGATTCGTATATCTTCGGAGTATTGTCAGAGGAAAAAAGTCAGTCTTATGGGCTCCATCAGGTAAATGCCCGCGTTTTTCTGATGGACATGTTGCAAGTTACCAAATGCCTTTTTTTGTTTTTTTTTAAACCCGTCAGTGAGCCAACTCCATGCTGTTTGTAGGTAGTTAATCCCTTTCCAAGAAACACTGCCTATTATTTCAAAGATCTGCAAAGAGTGTCATTCAGAATAACTTAGCTGTTTTGTCTGTTTAAGTCTTTAATTAAATGGTTCAAAGCTGCCGACTTTAACTGCTTGCTGCTGTCAGTGAACTTATCTGTGAATAAACTGATTCAAGTTTAGTCCATTACGAAAGTGAATGGGAAGTGCGAGCGGTATTAATTGTCCACTAACATAATTGTAGAATTTCCAACTGTAAATCCAGAAAAAAAATTTAACTATTCTACTGTTCACCAAACAACATCCAGATTCTTGATAAATAGTTGGGAATGACGTAGAATCATAGAATCCCTACAGTGTAGAAGGCAACTATTCGGCCCATCATGCCTGCACTAACAACAATCACACCCAGGCCCAATCTATGTAAAGTCAAGTATCTACCTGTCCATAACACTAAAGGGCAATTTACCATGGCCAACCAGCCTAACCCACACATCATAGAATCCCATTCAGTTCATCGAGCCTGAGCCACCAATAATCCCACCCAGGCCTTATCCCCGTAACCCCACATATTTACCAGTTCCCCGATGCTAAAGGGCAATTTACCATGGCCAATCAACCTAACCTACACATTAGATTCTGTTGAACACAAGGTCAGATTCTGCTAGAAAAGAGCATCTAATGCTAGGAAAGGGTTAACAGACCTTCCAATTAAGTCCTAATTTGATGTCAATTATTCAATAGATGTCACTGACACATAAAAGGACCACAGGTGGTATTGTTTGTTGAAGGAAGATTGTGTGTGGGTGGGATCAAAAAAATAAAGGCAGTTTAGTGAAGAAGCTGGACTTGTGTCTCCTTCACTGAACTATAACTGAGAGGCTCAAACATCTAACTGGTCTCCTATTTTAAATTATTATAGCAGCCAAGAGGTCATGGTTTTTGGATAAGGGGTAGCAGATTTAAGATGGAGATGAGAAGGAGTTGTCATTCAAAGGGTTGTAATTCAGTGGAATTGACTACCCCAGAGCATAGTAGATTTCTAAACATCTGATCCTTCCAGCTTCCTTGTGGGCTCAAAGATTTAATGTTTCCTAGTTGTCCATGTTAACCATCAGCTAAAACCATAGCTTTCCTTACTTTAGGAATGTTCTTTTCCTCCAAATGCTACCTCAGATACCAGAATACTATTCTCAATTTTTCTAGGATCATGGCTTGCCTCAAAACTCTTATACTTTTATTGAATGATACCACTGGTCCCACAACAACTCTCTCTTTATCATCCACAACATTTGGTTCAGCTTTATGCTAACAGTCCAAAATTTGGGAACCACCACAAACAGATTAAGTACCACATTTAACTGTCTCATAACCTGAAGATTGTTCTTCCAAAAAGAGAGTCAAATAAGTATATATTTATTTTCCAAACAAAACACTTGCCTTCTCAAATGAGAAGAAATATCTTTCAACACACTACCATCAGTAAATTTAACTACAAGATGAATATGTTTTGCCAAAATCAAGACTTGGAGTTGGATTCAAACCACAGCCTGAATATCCAATTCTTCCTTCACTAGGAATTACTCAAATCTTAAGATTTGAGTAAATCTTAAGAAGAGGGAGTCAGATTTTTAATTAGTAAGGATTTGATGGGCAATGTCAACAGGCAGGAAAATGGAGTTGAGGCTGAGAAGAGATCAGCCATGACTATTAAATAGTGGAGCAAGCTTGAGGGACTGAATTGCCCCCTCTCTGCTCTGTGTTCTTATGAAGTTGTTGGTTGTGCAAGTTGATTACAATGCATCAGAAGAAACTGGGCTAGCACCTCAATGAGTTGTGGGTGAAATGTAATTGGTGGGATGAGCTGGTAGGACTGCCTGCTATATTTTTTTAGTATAATTCTTGGTATTGGAAAAGCCTAAATTGGACAAAGGATAGCTTGAGATATTTAAAATGTATTTGCAGATGAAGTAGCTTGAATCAGAGGGGGTTGGAGGAAAAGTATTATCTTTAACTTCAACATGGAACTTAAGAATCAGAGGCTGAAAGAGAGAGGAATTGAGATATTTTGCATTAGATAGAGAAAGTCTTTGTTCACCTAGTGAAGGAAGAATTGGATATTCAGGCTGTGGTTTGAATCCAACTCCAAGTCTTGATTTTGGCAAAACATATTCATCTTGTAGTTAAATTTACTGATGGTAGTGTGTTGAAAGATATTTCTTCTCATTTGAGAAGGCAAGTGTTTTGTTTGGAAAATAAATATATACTTATTTGACTCTCTTTTTGGAAGAACAATCTTCAGGTTATGAGACAGTTAAATGTGGTACTTAATCTGTTTGTGGTGGTTCCCAAATTTTGGACTGTTAGCATAAAGCTGAACCAAATGTGGATGATAAAGAGAGAGTTGTTGTGGGACCAGTGGTATCATTCAATAAAAGTATAAGAGTTTTGAGGCAAGCCATGATCCTAGAAAAATTGAGAATAGTATTCTGGTATCTGAGGTAGCATTTGGAGGAAAAGAACATTCCTAAAGTAAGGAAAGCTATGGTTTTAGCTGATGGTTAACATGGACAACTAGGAAACATTAAATCTTTGAGCCCACAAGGAAGCTGGAAGGATCAGATGTTTAGAAAAGATTCTAACCTTAATGGGAAGGCTGAGGCTGTTATCATTAAGGATGATACATTCATAGATACAAGGTGGCACAATGGTTAGCACTACTGCCTCACAGCAGCAGGGACCTAAGTTCAATTCTGGCCTTGGGTGGCTGTCTGTTTGGTGTTTGCATGTTCTCTCCATGTCTGTATGGGTTTCTTCCAAGTGCACTGGTTTCCTCCCACACTCCAAAGATGTATGGGTTAGCTTCATTAACCACTTTGAATTCATGAGAAAACTGGAATAATTCATGTTTTTTTTTGGTGAGAGTTTACCATGGAATCATAGGCTATCAGCATGAATATCATTAGATTTCAGGGGGCAGGGCCTATCCCCACCCAGGAGGCTGAAGCCAGTGGGCCTCTTTTTGTACACACAGGTCCTGAATAGTCAGCCTTTAGTTTGCTGGCAAGCTTGATTACTGGCCAGCCTGGGACACCTGAAGGGCTGTTCACCCCCCGCCCACCAATGGCCATCCCCAGCCTCAGCTCATGGTTTCCCCCCACCTCGACCCAGCCACATTCCCCAGGCAATGCCAATCTCCCTGGAGTGCAGACGTGCCTCCCTTCTGTTAGGTGCCATATAGGTATGGGCAGTGCTGTAGGCACCACCTGCTGGCATCCGACTCTCCGGTCTTATGAGGAGAGGCTGAGGGATTTGAGGTTGTTTTCGTTAGAAAGGAGGAGGCTAAGAGGGGACCTGATCGAAACATATAAGATGATTAGAGGTTTAGATAGGGTGGACAGTGATAGCCTTTTTCCTAGGATGGAAAAAGCTAGCACGAGGGGACACAGCTTTAAATTAAGGGGTGATAGTTATAGGACGGATATCAGAGGCAGGTTCTTTACCCAAAGGGTGGTTCGGGAGTGGAATGCCCTGCCTGCAGCAGTTGTAGATGCGCCAAGTTTGGTGGCGTTTAAGAGGTTAGTTGATAAGTATATGGAAGAGAAGGGAATGGTTTAGTTTGGAGGGGCATTGCTTTTCATATTGGTCGGCGCAACATCGAAGGCCGAAGGGCCTGTTCTGTGCTGTAATGTTCTATGTTCTATGTTCTCCGGGGGAGCCCTGATTACCCACCTTCACTTCAGCAAGTTTCAGGCCATTAGCTTCCTGAAAGTAGGGAGCTACTCCAAACCTCGCTAAAGTGAATCACTCTGGCGCGGTGGGACGGACTAGTGGGCCCGCTAATAGAATTTAAATGATATGTAAGATATCATTCAAATGCTAGCCCTGCCTTCCCACCAATATCCAGACGGCGAGCAGAGTCTTGTGCAAATCCAATGCGTTGTCCCTCCCATTGTGCAATTCTCCTGGCTTTCTGTGCTGGAAAATCAGCACAGCAGGATGGGAGAATTTTCTCTCCTGACCTTGAAAAGATCAGGTTGACTTATTTAGTTGGTTTTTCATTAATTAAAGCCCTGGATCCTGGTTTGTGAGAATTGTCTCAGACTGCACATTCTGAGGAACAATGTTGGTTAGCACTGGGAAATATTAAGAATAGTACATGAGATTCCAAGGGCAGATTACTTAGGAGCAAAGACTCAGGTTCAGTAATGAAACATTTTTTACTGGCTGGGATTGTTTGGGATGTGTTGACTTCTACAAGATATTCCATATATCAAAAGGTTACAAGACCCCAGCTATGAATCATACCGACTCCCTGTCTCCATTTTTAATATACCACTTGCGTGGTTCCAGTGGATTGTGTGGGACCCTACCTAAAATCAAAATGGGCTATCAATGTCTTTTAGCTATCATAGATTTGTCATCCTCTTAAAAATTACTGCATGGTAGCACAGTGGAGGGACCTGGGTTCAATTCCCAGCTTAGGTCACTATGTGGAGTGTGCATGTCCTGCCTGTATCTGTGTGGGTTTCCTATAGGTGCTCTGGTTTCTCCCATAGTCCAAAAGATGTGCTGTTTAGGTGGATTGACCATGCTAAATTCTCCCTCAGTGGCCACACCCCAGCATCTATTCAGGTGCACTGAAAGAGGAGTTAGCATCTAACCAGCACGTCTTTCAGATAATGGGAGGAAACCAGAACATCCAAAGGAAACCGACGTAGACACAGGGAGAACATGCAGACTCTGCACAGACAGTGACCCAAAGCTACAGTTGAACCTGGGTCCTATGTGTTGTGAGGCAGCAGTGCTAAGTATTGTGCCACCATACCACCCAATTATTGGAAAGGATTGAACAGATTGGGGCTCTTTTTTTTAAGAGAAGAGTTCTAATCAAAATCTTTGAAATTATAAAGTTCTTCGATAGGGGCAACAAGGAGAAGATGTTTGCACTTGGAGATCAGCACTTGAAACACCATAACACACAAGGCTATGGACCAAATAGTGGAAAATGGGATTACAATAGATAGGTGCTTCTTGGCCAGTATAGGCATGATGGGCTGAAGAGCCTCTTGCTGTGATGTAAAACTTTATGTCTAATGTCATAAATGTAAGAAAGTACCTAATAAATTCAAAAGGGAATTCAAGAAGTGATAAACATGTAGAACTCTCAATGAATGGTTGAGGTGATTTGCATAGCTGCATTTAAAGAGAGGCTAGATAAGGACATCAGGAAGAAATGAATAAAAGAGTATGTTAATAAGATGATAGAAAGTAAGATGAGAGGAGACTCATGTGGAACATAAACACCAGCACAGACCTGTTTACAGCATAGCAACAGCTATCCAGCCAGAATTCAGTTTAGTTTTCTCATCCAGTCTTACTTCAAACCTCTATACAATCTGTTCCCATCCCTTCAGCCATTTTGCTCAGTAGGTATACATAATGTGTCATGTGTTCTTGAGTCAATTAGGCTCTGGAAAGTCCAAAGTTTTATTCGGGCCTACGTATATTCATTCTGATGGCAGTCTGTAAGGTAATATTTATTGCAACGTTTTTGGGTTGGAGGAAGAGATTAGCCAGAGTTCCCACTCTGGCTGCAGTAGTTCTGAAATATGGATGCTGGATGGAGACTCGGTTATGAAGGCCCATGATTTGTCGTTGCCTTTTCTGTGAAAAATCATACATGATGGACAGGCCACTAGAGACCATTATTCAGCATGAGTAACTGGCACCAGGAGAAGAGGGCCAAAGGGAGAAAAGCTGATGGGGTAAAAATAACTTTTCTTTAATTTTCATATGAAACCTCTGAACTCTGAGACCTTTTTTTTTAATATGTCAACTACGCTAGTGTAGTATAAGGGTCAGGCACATACAGGATTACTGTGGGACTGAGTATAGTACTACCCACACAATGAAGCACAAAAGGCAGATGGGCCACACCCAGGATTAGTGTGGTGATGAGCAAAGACATGTTAAGATCTGGACATGGAGATAGCTCCTTGTAATAGCTCCTGCAATCTCTTTGACCAATGAGAAACTGAAAATCTTCAGGATTTGTAAGAGCGAGAGAGGTAAAAGGTTTGAATACTCCATAGAAAACAAGACATCTTAAATCTCTGAATACATTGGCTGGAATCTTATGCCCCCTCCTCCCTGCTCCCAGGAGGTGAGAAAGGAGATGGGTAGGCCTGAAGAACTTGGCAAGTTGATATCAGGACCGATACCCAAAGCCTCCAGTGCCCCCTGGAAGTCATTTCTGGACAGTAGGGCCCATGGCTGATCTTTCAACCCCTTCATCTCCACTTGAGTCCTCTAAGTGACCAATTTATATCCACTTAAGGACCTCTTCCCACTGCTGCTGTAATCAGTCCAGCTCCAGGCAAACCATCCAGCATGGGGCCTACATGACTAATAAAAGTCTGTGTGTTGCACGTCAATTGGAGGGAGAGTTTCCTTGATCTATACTAATTTGTGCATGATCATGGACGAGGAGCATTGGGGTGGCCACTGACAGTCACTCCCATTAGTCCTGCTGCCAAATCCCATAACTCCCCTCCTCTATGACTCCCTACCCACCCCTTAGGACCATCCCTCACCAACATCACTTATTTTTATCCTGGGCTACTCCACGATTCTCTGATTCCGAGGGTATTGTTCCAGCGGTAGCCAAGGCCGCCTCTAGTCAATATTCTTAGTAGGCATGAAGGAAGACCCATTGCTGCCCACTTCACTGCCTTAAGGATCCTTTTTCAGTCTGTGACTGAGACACCCACTGAGAACAGAAGTTCCTGCCCAAAGCCACAGATTCAAAATAAATTTGAAAATTAAAGTATTGATTAATTTTTTTTTTGTTCAGATATTTTGGGTGGAATTTTCCTATCCCGCCTGCTATGGGAATAGTAGCAGGTGGTGGGTGGGTGAGGGTGGGAGAGAGGGTGGCGGTTGGTGGGAAGTACCGTGCAAACGTCCCATGACCTTGGGTGGGATTTTCTAGTCTTGGGGCAAGCATGGCTGGAAAATCACATCCATTTGATTTATTATTGTCACATGTATTGGTAGACAGTAAAAAGTATTGTTTTTGTGTTCTATACATTCAAGGCATACCATTCACTGAGTACATAGGGGAGGAGGAAAGGAGAAGAGCAGAATGTACTGTTACAGTCATAGCTAGGGTGTAGAGAGAGTTTATAAGAGTTGGAATACAGTTTTAAAAGCTGCAGAATTAGAAGGATTGATAGAATTAGAAGGTATGCTGTGGACAGCTCACCACCCTCTGGCACCATCTTGAATGGAATGTGGTGTCAGTATATCAGAAGTGTTGTTAGGGGAGGAAGTTCCAGGACTGCTGGAATGGTGGTTCTGCCATCTCACAGAGGCAGGAATCCGGGTTCAACTCGGGCATTAGATAATTGTCTGTTTGGAGTTTGCATATTCTCCCCATGTCTGCGTGGGTTTCACAGTCCATATATATGGGCAAGTTTGATGGATTGGCCATGCTAAACTGCCTCTTGGTGTCCCACGATACGTAGGCCAGCAGAATAAATACTTGGGGTGATGGAGTAAGAGCCAGTGCAGTCTCGATGGGCCTTCTTCTCTACTATAGGGGTTCTATGATTATGGTTAGTGAGTTCCTTTCTTGCAAATCTAACCATTAGTGGCAATCAATTAAGAGGCATTTTGTATTGAGGAGTACAGAATAAGTTAGAGTTAATTCATTAGTACCGTAGATACTATCTATGATAAACAGGTCATTAATATATTTCCACAATAAACAGTTTAATGCACTGTTACAGTTAACTGTGGACAAATCTGCTGCATTTGGCAATCATTGCTTTTATTTCCCATGTAGTTAATTCTATTAGGTTTCTCTTTATTAACAAACCTTATTTTTCTTATTGCCTTGCTGAATTTTGTCATTTTAGCAACCTACATTCCAAAAAAAGGAAACTCAATTAGGAAAGGTTATTCTAATTAGGTTCTTACCATAATTAGTACAGATGATCCTATTTAGCTAATGTTAAACCCCAGTGGTACATTCTGATAATAACTATCAGGTTTTTTTTCTCTGATGGGATAATTTAAAAGGTACATGTTAAGCGCCCTGACTGAATTAGAGAGTGTGGAGCATATCACTGGAGAGAAATCCAAATGATGGATGATAGGTTTGTCACAAATTTGGTCAACTCCCAAAGTTCGCACAAATCTGGAACAGAACTTTATTTTCCAACAGAAAGATTCAAAATGTATCCTGTGAATGATATATATCAAGAGAGAATGATTAAGAATTTGTATCGTGAGACACAGAATTTATGTTCAGAATGTGAACAATTCACTGACAGCTAGAAAAATTCACACCCTCCTCTCCTTTCCTTGTCTTTTCCTGCTTATCCTCTTTCAAACTAATCATGCCATCTTCTCCATTCCTCACCCCTGCCTCATCACAGAATTTCTCTCCCCTCTGTCTTTTCCCTGCATTTGTAATATCCACACAGACCCTCCCTTCTCATGCCCCATTTTATTTTTCTCTTCTCATGTATCTTCTCTAGTCTTCCCTCATTGCTTCCTTCCCAGTCATTGCTTCCTCCCCTTCTCCTTCTCCCATCACTTCCGTTCTCACTTTTTCCTCTGCTCCCCCAATCTCCCCTGCTTCCCTATCTATGTGATTACTGTTCCTTTATGTCTCTTCTCCTCTAATTCTCCCCCTCCTCTCCCTCTTCCCATTTCACATCTTCTGCTTCCAATTTGCTCTCCTTGTTTCCAGTCCTCCTCATATGATTTGATTTGATTTATTATTATCACATGTATTAGCATACAGCGAAAGCATTGTTTCTTATAAGCTACACAGGCAAAACATTCCATTCATTGAGAAGGAAATGAGAGAGTACAAAATGTAGTGTTATAATCATAGCGAGGGTGTAGAGAAAGATCAACTTAATGCAAGGTAAATCCATTCAGAAGTCTGACAGCAGCAAGGAAGAAGCTGTTCTTGAGTCAGTTGGTACCTGACCTCAGACTTTTGTATCTTTTTCCTGAAGGAAGAAGGTGAAAGAAGAACGTGGTGTCCTTAATTATGCTGGCCGCTTCGTCGAGGCAGCGGGAAGTATAGACAGAGTCATTGGTTGAGAGATTGGTTTGTGTGATGGATTGGGCTACACTCGCGACCTTTCACAGTTCCTTGCGGTCTTGGGCAGAGCAGGAGCCATACCAAGCTGTAATACAACCAGAAAGAATGTTTTCTATGGTGCATCTGTAAAAGTTGGTGAAAATCGTAGCTGACATGCCAAATTTCCTTAGTCTTCTGAGAAAGTAGAGGCGTTGGTGCACTTTCTTAACTATAGTGTCGACATAGGAGAATCAGGACAGGTTATTGGTGATCTGGACACTCAAAAACTTGGAGCTCTCGACCCTTTCTACTTCGTCTCCATTTTATGTAGACAGGGACATGTCCTCCTCTATGCTTGCTGAAGTTGATGACAATCTCCTTTTTTTTTATTGACATTGAGGGAGAGATCATATCCTCATCTACTTTGAAATCCACTTGACCTAGAACTTGCACAACTGTACATAAGATTGTTGACCATTTTTAAGTTTAAAGGGAGTCTACACTTCATAGAATAGTGCAGATGGAGGCCATTCAGCCCATTGAGATGCTGTGTAAGAAGTCCTGTTGACCATCATAATGGAACATTCATTTTATCCGCATAACAGAACTCCAAAGAACCGCGGAAAAGGAGGACAATACTACAACATTCTGAACCAAAAGGAAACATAATCACATTAGAAAGTTGGAATGAAATGAAAAGTAAAGACTTGTAAAGACAGCCATGTAGCTCTACTGAGCGCTTGCAAGAGGCGAATTAGACTAGGAGTAGGGTGAAACTGATGCTTTGTTAAGCAAAATGGAGTCCAACAGTCTAGTGGCCAGATTTGCTGGATTTGGCTCAGTGTTAAAACCTATGGGATGTTGTTTTGGGAAAGGTATATTCTCAGAGTTTAGGAAAGTTGATAACATAAGGATATAAGAAATAGAAACAGGAGTAGGCCATCTTGCCCCTCGAGCCTGCCCTGCCATTCAATAAGATCATGGTTGATCTGATAGTGGATCAGTTCCACTTACCCACCTGCTCCCCATAATCCTTAATTCCCTTATTGATCAGAAATTTATCTACCTGTAACTTAGACATATTTAATGAGGTAGCCTCCACTGCTTCAATGGGCAGAGAGTTCCAGAGATTCACTGCCCTTTGAGAGAAGTTCCTCCTCAAATCTGTTCTAAACTTACTCTCCTTTACTGTGAGCCTGTGTCCACGAGTTCTTGTTTCCCTGCTAAGTGGAAAGAATCTCTCTGCCTCTACCCTATCCAGCCCCTTCATTATCTTATATGTCTCTATAAGATCTCTTTTGAGCCTTCTGAACTCCAACGGGTACAGGCGCAATCTACTCAGTCTCTCCTCATAAACCAACCCCCCGATCTCCGGTAACCTTCACTGTACTCGCTCCAAGGTCAATATATCCTTTCGCAAATAAAGGGACCAAAATTGCACACAGTACTTTAGATGCGGCCTCACCAGTTCCTTGTTCAATTGCAGCAAGAGCTCCCTGTTTTTATACTCCACCCCCTTGCGATAAAGGCCGATATTTTGTTTGCCTTCTTGATCACCTACTGCACCTGCAAACTGAGTTTTTGTGATTCATGCACAAGGATCCCCAGGTCCCTCTGCACTGTAGCATGTTGTAATTTTTCACCATTTAAGTAATAGTCCATTTCTTTCCGAAGTGGATAACCTCACACTTGCCAATGTTATACTCCATCTACCAGATCCTCGTCCACTCACTCAGCCTATCCAAATCTCTCTGCAGACTTTCTGTGTCCTCCACGCAATTTGCTTTCCCACTCATTAGCGAACTTTGTCACCTTACACTCGGTCCCCTTCTCCAGATTGTCTATGTACATGATAAACAGTTGAGGCCCCAGCACCGATCCCTGTGGCAATCACTAATCACCAACTGATAGATTTAAATTGTGGGGAGGTGGGGGGGTGGAATTCAAGCTTACTTGCCTGGATAACCATGATTGTAATTAATTATAAATGTTATTATTTATAGCCTTTCTTGTTGTGTTTTAAAGTTTAATAAGTGTTTTGTTATTTGAATAATTTAAATTAAGACTGAAGCCTTTCCTCACCAGGTTGCATCCCTTTTCTCACATTTCTTTTTCAAAAATACATAGTGAAGAACCAAGGTTCCAAATATCCCTTTGGGATGCGCTTGCGTTAAGTATCAGTGGGGCTCATGACTGTCACCATTTTACGCAGTGTGTGGTTGTCGCTATCTTCATGTAACATAGGATAAGACATTCCTGCTGCTATGGCAGGCTGTTTGCGAACTCAGAAAGATGCAGAGGGTAGGCGTGAGATATGCAGGCTTCCAAGAAAGTTGTCTGAGACTGTACTAGTGATGAATTCAAATAGAGGCTACCTCAATTTATATAGCTTAGTTTTTTTTATCCAGTATTAAAGCTCTCTGTTAGAAATCAGAAAGTTACACCATGTTCCCTTAAGCTACCATCCATGGAGAGAGCAGATACAGTTACCTGAAATAGCCCAATGAATCTGGGACTGATTTCCTCTTTGAAAATATATGTGAATTTGTTCCAGTATTTGTCCGTGATTCGAGTCGTTTCCACTTATGGTTATAGTTTCTGTGCGAAGCTACAATCATTAACCAGTATTTCAATCATTACGCGGCATATAAAAGGAATAATGGGTCTCCCATAACCATTTCTTACACCAATTACAAATGATTTCAGTACAGTTTATAAAAAGAAAAGCTGGAGGGAAGGGAATTCAGTTGCCTCCAGCCAGGTGACATTGTGTCATTAGTCCCGCCATTAGGAAACACTGCTTTTGAATTGCCATTACACTTCAGGGGTGAAGGAACTCACAACTGTGCCAGTGTAACACAACCTCGCCATTGACATGTGCTCCCATCTCCACAACAGTGAATAACATTAGGAAAGTTGTTACCTGTCGCAAGTGCTGAATCCTGTTAATGACGCTTTTAATTTCTCCGCGTATTCAGTTGCTGTTTAAAAGTTGTTATGATGTACAAAAGTGTACTGGAATTCTCTCGACCTGCCCACCATGGAATCGCAGTGGGCGAGGGGCGGACAACAGAAATGTCCGTTGACCTTGGCGGGAATTTCCGGTCTCACTTGAACGATGCTGTAAAAACCAGCCCATGATTCTTGATTTCTGAAATTGAAATTATTACCAGACAGAACAATAATTATTTCTATTGCAATTTTAATCACGGAGTCATGGAGTAATGATGTGGAGATGCCGGCATTGGACTGGGGTAAACACAGTAAGAAGTCTGACAACACCAGGTTTAAGTCCAACCAATTTATTTGATAGTAAACTTGCAAGCTTTCAGAGTTTGCTCCCAAAAACCCGAAAGCTTGTGAGTTTCCTATCAAATAAATCAGTTGGACTTTTGTCAGACTTCTTACTGTCATAGAGTAAGCCAGTAGGGAACGAGACCATTTGGTCCATCCTGCCTATACCATCTCTTTAGAGTCTATCCAATGAATCCCACATCCTGGTTCTGTATTTTTATTTTCCTTCATATATCTAACTAATTCTCTTTTGTAAGTTACTATTGAATCTATTGCTACCATCCTATCAAATAATGCACTATTCTATCTGAATCAGAATGTTCCAAGTATTTACATCATGCAGGGTGATGTAAATGTAGTTATGGAGAACACTGAGGTACAGGGTAGCAAACTGGAAAGTATCGAAGTAGATAGGGAGGATGTGCTAGATATTCTCGAGGGTTTGAAGTTGGATAAGTCCCCTGGGCCGGACGGGATTTACCCTAGGATTCTCTGGGAGGCAAGAGAGGAGATTGCAGAGCCTCTGGCTCTGATCTTCAGGTCGTCGTTGGTTACGGGTGTGGTTCCGGAGGACTGGAGGATAGCGAATGTGGTCCCATTGTTTAAGAAGGGGAAGAGAGACCTTCCAGGGAATTATAGGCCAGTGAGTCTTACTTCTGTTGTGGGCAAGGTATTGGAGAGAATTATTAGGGATAGGATTTATAGTTATTTAGAGAGAAATGAATTGATTGGGGATAGTCAGCATGGTTTTGTGAAGGGTAGGTCGTGCCTTACTAACCTCATTGAGTTTTTTGAAAAAGTGACTAAGGAGGTGGATGGGGGTAAGGCGGTTGATGTGGTATATATGGACTTTAGTAAGGCGTTTGATAAGGTGGCCCATGGAAGACTTCTGCAGAAAATGCAGATGTATGGGATAGAGGGTGATTTAGCTAATTGGGTTAGGAATTGGCTAGCAGATAGAAGACAGAGGGTGGTGGTTGATGGGAGATATTCATCGTGGAGTTCGGTGACAAGTGGTGTACCTCAGGGGTCTGTTTTGGGGCCCCTGCTGTTTGTAATTTTTATAAATGAACTGGATGAGGGTATTCAAGGATGGATTAGTAAATTTGCAGATGACACTAAAGTCGGTGGAGTGGTAGATAGTGAAGAGGGGTGTTATAGTTTGCAGAGGGACTTGGACAAGTTGCAGAGCTGGGCCGAGAGGTGGCAAATGGAGTTTAATGTGGAAAAGTGTGAGGTAATGCACTATGGCAGAAATAATAAATGTGTAGAGTATAGGGCTAATGGTAGGATTCTTAGTAGTGTTGATGAACAGAGGGATCTTGGTGTGTATGTGCATAGATCCCTGAAAGTAGGCAGTCAAGTCGAGAAGGTTGTTAAGAAGGCATATGGAGTCTTAGCTTTTATTGGTAGGGGATTGAATTTCGGAGCCGCAACGTCATGTTGCAACTGTACAAAACTCTAGTGCGGCCGCACTTGGAGTATTGTGTGCAGTTCTGGTCCCCACATTATAAGAAAGATGTGGAGGCATTGGAGAGGGTACAGAGGAGGTTTACCAGGATGTTGCCTGGTATGGAGGGCAGGTCTTATGAAGAGAGGCTGAGGGATTTGAGGTTGTTTTCGTTAGAAAGGAGGCGGCTAAGAGGGGACCTTATTGAAACATATAAGATGATTAGAGGTTTAGATAGGGTGGACAGTGTTAGCCTTTTTCCTAGGATGGAGAAAGCTAGCACGAGGGGACACAGCTTTAAATTAAGGGGTGATAGTTATAGGACGGATATCAGAGGTAGGTTCTTTACCCAAAGGGTGGTTCGGGAGTGGAATGCCCTGCCTGCAGCAGTTGTAGATGCGCCAAGTTTGGTGGCGTTAAGAGGTTAGTTGATAAGTATATGGAAGAGAAGGGAATGGTTTAGTTTGGAGGGGCATTGCTTTTTATATTGGTCGGCGCAACATCGAAGGCCGAAGGGCCTGTTCTGTGCTGTAATGTTCTATGTTCTATGTTCTATGTTTAAGTATATATCCCACAGTGGTTAGCACTGCTACCTCACAGCGCCTAGGACATGGGTTCGATTCCAGCCTTGGGTGACTGTGTGGAGACTGCACATTCTCCCTGTGTCGGCATGAGTTTTCTCCAAGTGCTCTGGTTTCCTTCCACAGTTCAAAGATGAGCAGATTAGGTGGATTGGCCATGCTAAATTGCTCCTTATTATTTGTAGATATGTCAGTAAGGGAGGATTGGTGAGTTAAATACTTGTGGCTACGGGGATTGGGTGTGGGTAAGATGCTCTGTCAGAGAGTCAGTGCAGACTCAATGGGTCAAATACCCTCCTTCTGCACTGTAGAGATTCTATAATTCCACTCCAAGATCTGACGACTGAATCCAGGCTGAGACTCCAGTACAAAGGAATGCTGCATTAGTAAAGTTGTCCTCTCTCAAATGTTAAGCCAATGTGTCAGTTGAGTTGGTTGTAACATATCTTAAAAGTGTACTTCTGTTATCCTGGCCAATATTCTTCAGTCAACCCAAAGTACTAGAGTAGATTTTCCTGGTTGAAAACAGAAAATGATTGAAATTTTCAACAGGTCTCGTAGCATCTATTGGGGAAAGTGAACAAAGTTACAGGACAAATTTACATGAAGGAGACAGGTATTGGGTGTTCTGATTTCACAAACCTGTATCTGTTAAGAAGGCTCCACCCACCATATTTTAATTTCAGGGAGGGGAAGGCAGGATGGAATTGGGTCCACTTCTCCCGGAGGCGAGTTAAAGTCGGTGACTGAGGAGGGTAGAGGGCAGAGCTAATGAGCTGAAAGGCCCACCCTACTGGGTAGGACATCAGCCTGGTGTTAATAGTGAAAGTGAGGCCCTCACACCCTCACCCAACTCCCTTCCACAATCATTTGGGGCCACTATTTAAAAATAAGGTGTTGTCCACTTGAGGTAGAGCTGTCGAGAAACAAAATTATTTTCTCTGAGGGTTGGGAGTCTTTGGAACTGTCTTCCTCAAAAGATGTTGGAAGCAGCATCCTTGAATATATTTAAGGCAGAGGTAGATGTATTATTGATAAGCAAGGGGTGTAAGGTTATTGGAGTAGGTAGGTATGTGGAGTTGAGGTTACATTCCGATCAACCGTAATCTCATTGAATGTTGGAACAGGCTCAAGGGGCCGAGTCGCTTAACTGTACTTCTAATTTGTCTACTTTATTCTCTAGGCCCACTCCGTCAGTATCTATAATGCACAGAACCAACGAGCTATTGGCAAGTCTTTGAAATGTTCATGAGACAGACATGGTGAACAAAGAGGCTTTGAAAAAAAACTGCTCAGCTTGCAACATTAATCATAGCTATTTATGGTATCAATGCCTAAAAGCTGTTATCCATGTTGTAAGGTTTAGGGTTTTCAGGTATAAAACATGGTTAATAAAAAAAACACTTGAGTTCCAAATTTTTAATTGCTAACATCAGTTTCCCCAGCTTGACTTACAAGGTTTACAGCATAATACGTGCTATGGCCCAACTTGTCCATGCCGCCCTTTTTTTTAAACCACTAAGCTAATCCCAATTGCCCGCATTTGGCCCATATCCCTCTACACATCTTACCCATGTAACCATCTAAATGCTTTTTAAAAGACAAAATTGTACCAGCCTCTACTAGTACCTCTGGCAGCTTGTTCCACTACACTCTGTGTGAAAAAATTGTATCTCTCCCCTCTCAACTTAAACTTATGCCCTCCAGTTTTAGACTCCCTACTTTTGGAAAAAGATATTGACTATTTAGCTGATCTGTGCCCCTCATTATTTTATAGACCTCTATAAGATCATCCCTCAGCCTCCTAAGCTCCAGAGAATAAAGTCCTAGTCTATCCAGCCTCTTCTTGTAACTCAATCCATGAAGTCTCGGTAGCATCCTAGTAAATCTTTTCTGCCCTCTTTCTAGTTTATTAATATTCTTTCTGTCAGTAAGAATAACTGATATTTATAAAGCAAGTAGAATTTATTAAACAAGATTTTATAATATACTTAAGAAATAGTGAAGACAACATAGAAATTTCTCATCTCTCAAGGTCCAAGGATTCTTGTGTTGCCAGTACAGCTAGTTCTTTCTCTTTCTCTTTGAAGAGATATTTAACTGTGTCCAGAAGAGTCATACCCCTGAAGGAATTGTATCATGTTACAAAGGGTCCCAATTCACTTCCTTCAATAGCTATCAGCTACAAATCATAAAATTCCTATATAGCAAAAGGTGGCCATACGGCTCATTGAGTCTGCACCAACAATAATCCCACCAGGCCAATCTCTGTTACCCCATGCATTTACCCTGGTAATTCCCCTGACACTAAGGGGCAATTTAGCATGACCAACCGACATAATCTGCTTATCTTTGGATTGTGGGAAGAAACCAGACCATGCAAAGGAAACCCAAGCAGACACTGGGAGAACTTGCAAAATCCACACAGTGACCCAGGGCCAGAATTGAACTTGGGTCTCTGACACCATGAAGCAGTAGTGCTAACCATTATGCCACCATGCTGCCCTTTTGATTTCTACAGCTTTATCTCTAATATTGTTAAAAGTTTACATTTCATGACAAACAAATCATACATTTCATTTAGATGCATAGTAGTGATAAATAAAGTCACAGTAAATAAAGACACATATGCTTATCTATAACATTTCATGCCATAATACTGGAAAATAAGTTTCCCTCTGGTACAGATCAATTAAAGCAACACATGGCTTTGTTTCAAAATGAATTGTCATCCAAAGTTCAAAGTTTTTAACCATTCCGTAAAACTGATTTAAAACACATATCTAATTGTATTGTGAGCAATTGAGACAACTGCTCCAACCCAGTACTCAAAGGAACTTCGTCATGAAACAATAAAACAATTGTTTCTCACAAACTCCAGCTTTCCCAAAAGGCATTCCAACTCACAGAAATTCAAACTAAACCATTTAAAAAATGATTAAGGAATAAATTCCATAAATGCTACAGAGCCCATTGTGTCAACTTCACGCGTTTTAACCATATACAAAAAACACAGACACTTAAAGCAAAACTGTTCAAATAAAAATATGGTTATCACATTTTAATAAGTAGCTCATGCAAACAAAGCTACCACTCCCCTCTGCAGCTGCGCAAATAGATTCCTGTTGAGGTCTAAGTAGATTAGTCATTCATGGAGCTCAGCCGAGCATTCATAATGAGAACATCTGGCAACTGTCTTCACTAAAGTAGTTAAAACAGAATATGTTTTCCTGATGGTCTCATTTCAACAAGATTAAGAGCTCTGAAGTGGATGAAAGTTTTTTGTCATTTATGTTATGAATAGCTGTGATTGATTTACAACTTCATGAAAAGTTCAGAAGGGCAATATAATTCATGGGAATGTTAAATGACTATTGTTTTTTCTGGTTTCTCCACTCAGGATCAGTTTTTCCCTATAGTTCTTGATTCCTCTGAGAAGCAAACAAATCATGTTGACTAATACGGTAGGCCTGACACTATCAAAACCAGCATGTGAAGTGCCACCCCATATTAGAGCCAGCAAGAGCAGGAGCATTTCTTGTGGGCTTGCTACCAGGACCATTGTCCCATGCTGACCAAATCTGCTCAAAGTGAGAATCAGAGGGAGAGAGGAATCTCAGAATGGAGACCTATCCACTAGTTTGTAAAAACATTCTTCACTCAATGCAACTGTGTGACAATCTGGGTCAAATCCACTTCAGACTTTCAACAGAGCTCATCAACTGGGTCATTGACCTAAAACATTAATGAAAACGGAGAGAGTCGAAATACTCAGCCTTTAACTTTCATGGTTCCAGCAACTATAGATATTTTCCTTTGAGATTATCTGGTTGTTTATGTTGATCGTGGGGCCTTGAACTGTGAAATTGGTTGCAAATTTGCATCCTAAGAAACAGTGGGCAGAATTTTACTGACACGTCCACCCGAGGCTTGTACGATCATGCCCGAGGGCGATGGAGAATGCCGTTTCCCGTGCCTCCGGGGACGCACATGAAAGTAAAATTTTGGCCAGTGTCTGTGTTCCGTTTAAAAAAAGAAGCTGTGTAGCATTTTGAGATATCCCGAGAGTGTGAAAGGTGCATACAAGTAATTTCCTTCCATGAAAATACATCTTAACTGCGAGAAAATTGCAGCCACATCCATGGAAAGTGTTATTCAGGACATTATTTGGAATGCTGTATGACTCCATTCCCATTTCCAATTTTCTCCCATCATCCTCTGTAGAGAGTGACTTAGATGCATTTCCACCAGTATCAACCCCTATCACCCAAGTGACCGTTCTTCACGTGAGAGAGCTCCGAGTTAACAGTGAAAAACTTACTGAAAGATCCTATTATAGTAATAACTTGCATTTGTCCACAGTGCCCTGAGCAATAACTGGCTCCTGCACTTTGATTAAACACTCTTACATTTAATCAGCAGGGGAGCCATTTATTGCTTTGTACATTCTGGACAAAGAGAAATTATCACTTCATTTTAGTCTAGTTTATCTTTCAGTACCTCCTATTGTTTGGCGTAATGTGTAATGTATGAGTTCTACAACAATGAGGACAGTTTTAGTGCATCTTCATGTTTAGTGTATCCAAACATCACATGTGCTACTTCCCGCTGTGAAACTGGTTAATGGCTTTTTAAGAAATAAATAGCTTTTCACCGAAATGAAACATGAACTTGTTTGAGATATAAGCAGAACATTCACTGGATGTTAATGAGACACGGCTATATTACACTCATGGGGAGGATTTGTGTAGCCCACTCAGTATTCGGAAAAGGATTTGACGCTGTGATTTGTATCTTTGATTTTAAATCCCTCCATAAGATTGCTCCACCATACCTGAGAGATCCTCTCCAACCACATGTATCTGCTGGCATCCTGTGCTTCCTGGACACTTGGACAATGGCCTCTACATTCTATAATAAGAGGCCATTCCTTTAATTGTTCATCCCTTTCCACTGAAGTTCTGTCTTGAAATCTTTTTCTTTTTATATACTTCAGTGCCTTCAAAAGCCCTTCTAAAAATTCTTCAAAATGTCCCTCTAGTGTTCCCACACAATATTCAAAGAATCATAGAACATTACAGCACAGAAGGCCATTCAGGCCATCGTGCCTGTGCTGTCTCATATATCCAATTAGAACATAGAACATAGAACATTACAGCACAGAACAGGCCCTTCGGCCTTCGATGTCGTGCCGACCAAAATAAAAAGCAATGCCCCTCCAAACTAAACCATTCCCTTCTCTTCCATATACTTATCAATTAACCTCTTAAACGCCACCAAACTTGGCGCATCTACAACAGCTGCAGGCAGGGCATTCCACTCCCTAATCACTCTTTGAGTAAAGAACCTACCTCTGATATCCGTCCTATAACTCATACCCCTTAATTTAAAGCTGTGTCCCCTCGTGCTAGCTTTCTCCATCCTAGGAAAAAGGCTATCACTGTCCACCCTATCTAAACCTCTAATCATCTTATATGCTTCAATAAGATCCCCTCTTAGCCGCCTCCTTTCTAACGAAAACAACCTCAAATCCTCAACCTCTCTTCATAGGACCTGCCCTCCATACCAGGCAACATCCTGGTAAACCTCCTCTGTACCCTCTCCAATGCCTCCACATCTTTCTTATAATGTGGGGACCAGAACTGCACACAATACTCCAAGTGCGGCCGCACTAGAGTTTTGTACAGTTGCAACATGATGCTGCGGCTCCTAAATTCAATCCCCCTACCAATAAAAGCTAAGACTCCATATGCCTTCTTAACAACTTTATCCACTTGACTGCCTACTTTCAGGGATCTATTGACACATACACCAAGATCCTTCTGTTCCTCAACACTATTAAGAGCCCTACCATTAGCCCTATACTCTACACATTTATTGTTCCTGCCAAAGTGCATTACCTCACACTTTTCCACATTAAACTCCATTTGCCACCTCTCGGCCCAGCTCTGCAACTTGTCCAAGTCACTCTGTAAACTATAACACCCCTCTTCACTATCTACCACTCCACCGACTTTAGTGTCATCTGCAAATTTACTGATCCATCCCTCAATACCCTCATCCAGATCATTTATAAAAATTACAAACAGCAGGGGCCCCAAAACAGACCCCTGAGGCACACCACTCGTCACCGAACTCCACGATGAATATCTCCCATCAACCACCACCCTCTGTCTTCTATCTGCCAGCCAATTTCTAATCCAATTAGCTAAATCACCCTCTATTCCACACATCTGCATTTTCTGTAGAAGTCTTCCATGGGCCACCTTATCAAACGCCTTACTAAAGTCCATATATACTACATCAACCGCCTTACCCCCATCCACCTCTCTGGTCACTTTCTCAAAAAACTCAATGAGGTTAGTAAGGCATGACCTACCCTTCACGAAACCATGCTGACTATCCCCAATCAATTCATTTCTCTCTAAATAACTATAAATCCTATCCCTAATAATTCTCTCCAATACCTTGCCCACAACAGAAGTAAGACTCACTGGCCTATAATTCCCTGGAAGGTCTCTCTTCCCCTTCTTAAACAATGGGACCACATTCGCTATCCTCCAGTCCTCCGGAACCACACCCGTAACCAACGAGGACCTGAAGATCAGAGCCAGAGGCTCTGCAATCTCCTCTCTTACCTCCCAGAGAATCCTAGGGTAAATCCCGTCCGGCCCAGGGGACTTATCCAACTTCAAACCCTCGAGAATTTCTAGCACATCCTCCCTATCTACTACAATACTTCCCAATTTGAAATATTGTTCCATTGGAGCAGCACGGAGAGGCAGCGATTTGGGAGAGCGAGAAGTTCGATTGTTAAGTAGTTTTTTAACTTTTCTCTTTGTTTAAAACAGCGAGCGGGAGTAGTTTTTGCCGTTTTTTTTATTTAAACTAACTTGTAACCGGAAGTCGTCACTAGGAGGCTGCCGGTAGTTGTAGTTTTTCTCTCTGACTCTATAAATTGGTCCAGAGAGGTAACCCGATACTCTACACAGGTAAAGTATCCCACCCTCCCCCACTCCTCTAACCTAATAATAAAAGTGTGTGAGAAGTTTTTTTTTTCTCTCCTGGAAATTAAAGTAACAGTGATGGCAGTGCAGGTAGTACGTTGCACCTCCTGCAGTATGTATGAGGTGAGGGACACCAGTAGTGTTCCTGCTGATTACACCTGCAGGAAGTGTGCACATTTGCAGCTCCTTGAGGATCGTGTTAAGGAGCTGGAGCTGGAATTAGAGGAACTCAGGGTAATTCGAGAGGTTGAGGAGGATATAGGCAGGAGTAACAAAGAGATTGTAACTCCTATAAGTGATAATTGGGTAACTATTAGGAGGAGGGGTAAGAAGCAATCGGGGGGACAATCCCCTGGGGCTGTTCCCCTCCAAAATAAATTTTCTGTCTTGGAGGCTACAGTTGAGGAAGAATCAACTGGAGCTGACCAAAGGGAGCAGGTCTCTGGGGGTGAGCCTGCTGAGAATGCTCAGGTGGGTGGGGGGAATAAGAGATTAGGCCTAGTTATAGGAGACTCCATAGTTAGAGGGACAGATAGGAGGGTAAATAGTAATAAACAGGACTCAGGGCTGGTGTGTTGCCTCCCAGGGGCTGGGGTCCAGGATGTCGCAGATCGGGTTTTTAAGATTCTTAAGGGTGAGGGGAGTCAGCCCCAAGTCATAGTTCATGTGGGGACACATGATGTAGGTAGGACAAGGGAAGGGGATATTAAACAGAAATTTATGGAGTTAGGGTGGAAGCTTAGGTCCATAACAGGCAGAGTGGTTATCTCTGGACTCTTGCCTGTGCCAAGGGATAGTTTAGAGATGAACAGAGAAAGGGATAGTTTGAACTCATGGCTGCGTGGATGGTGCAGGAGGGAGGGGTTCAGGTTCCTTAACAATTGGGACTCATTCTGGGATAGGTGGGACCTCTTCAAGAGAGATGGTCTACACCTGAACCAGAGGGGGACTAATATCTTGGGGGGAAAATTTGCTAAGGCTATGATGGGGGCTTTAAACTGATTCGGGGGGGGGGGTGGGATCCTAAGTAGTTGGGGTGCTGAGAGGGATGAGAGTAAGGGGGTTATAGAAGAGAGTTGTAAAACACAGCGGCGTACGGGTGGGGTGGGGCATGGTTTGAAATGCGTATACTTTAATGCAAGGAGTATTCGCAATAAGGGGGAGGAACTTGCAGCTTGGACCAGTACCTGGAACTTCGATGTTGTGGCCATTTCAGAGACTTGGGTAGAGCAGGGACAGGAATGGATGTTGCAGGTTCCGGGGTACAAATGCTTTAGTCAGAGTAGAGAAGGAGGTAGAAGGGGGGGAGGAGTGGCGTTATTGGTCAAAGACTGTATCACGGTGATAGAAAAGAAGTTTGATGAGGACTTGTCTGTTGAGGTAGTATGGGCTGAGATTAGAAACAGGAGAGGAGAGGTCACCCTGTTGGGAGTCTTTTACAGACCTCCTAATAGTTCTAGAGAGGTTGAGGAAAGGATTGCAAAGTCAATTCTGATTAGGAGTGAAAGTAGTAGGGTAATTGTGATGGGGGACTTTAACTTTGCTAATATTGATTGGAATAGCTATAGCTCTAGCTCGTTAGAGGGGTCAGTTTTCGTACAGAGTGTGCAGGAAGGTTTTTTGACTCAGTATGTAGATAGGCCAACTAGAGGTGAGGCTACATTGGATTGTCACACAAACTTTCAGTCTTTCATATTTGTCTGAGTTACATACTTGGCTATGTTATGGGGCCACTGCTTTTCATGATATACATTAATGACCTAGATTTGGATGTAACAGGTATAAGTTCAAAATTTGCAGATGATATATAAACATTTAACACATTAGTGAACTAGAGAAGGATAGTGACAGACTTCAAGAAGTTACAGACAGGCTGGTGGAATGGATGGACATTTAGAAGATGTAATACATTTTTTACAAAACACTGGTTCAACTTCAACTGGAGTGTTGTGTCCAATTCTGGGCACTGAACTTAAGGAAGATTATAGAGAAGATGCAGAAGAGATTTACAAGAATAGTTCCAGGGATGAGGGACTTCAATTATATGAATAGATTTGGGAAACAAAGTTGCTTGCCTCAGATAGAGAAAGGTTGAGGGGAAATTTGAAAGAGGATTCAAACTCATGAAGAGTACGGCTTCATGGACGGAACGGTTGCATAGTGGTTAGCATTGCTACCTCACGTTGCCATGGACCTGGGTTCAATTCTGGCCTTGGGTGACTGTCTGTGTGGAGTTTGCACCTTCTCCATATGTATGATGTGTTTCCTTTGGGTGCTGTGATTTCCTCCCAAAGTCCAAACATGTGCAGGTTAGATTTATTGGCCATGCTGAATTGCCCCTTAGTGCCAGGGGGATCAGCAGGGTAAGTACATGGGATTAGAGGAAAAGGACTTGGGTAAGATTGTTGTTAGTGCAGGCTCAATGGACCAAATGGCCTCCTTCTGCACTATAAGGATTCTAGTCTATAATTCTATGCTAAGAGGAAGTGTTCTGGAGAAAACTTCTCCCATTAGTGGAAGGGCCGAGTCCTTAAGTTCTGTGCTTTTGAAAATATAACACACACGTTACTTAACTGCCTTTGAGTCTTAATAAAGTGAGTATCTCCTTCTTTCCCATAGTAAACTTAGTGCCATTTGATTTTGCTTGATTGGAAGATTCTATCCCTTGACACTTCTGAAATAGGCTGTATCGAGGGATAGAAAGATTTGCTGGTGGTTTTTGTTTTATCTGAATGAGCAGCAAGCTTACTGAGGAAAGGTCTGGTTCTCTATGTTCCTGTATCTACAAGGTTGCTGCCTTGAGTTCCCTCATTGTGCTCTGGGCATTCATTCTTCAGCTCTTTGTCTGCTATTGATTCTGCTCTGAATTCTCTCTTGTGCACTTGTTAAATGGTAAATATTTGACCAGCAAATTAGCCTCCAAAAAGCTTATGTCCTACTCTGAACTTTGCTGCATTCTTCCTGGTAACGCTGTAAATACATTTATGATTGGATTGGATTGTCTAACTGTCCTAACTATTCTTAACACGACTGAAAGCCTGGGTTTTCGTATTCGGTAATGGAGCATTGGGAAAACAATGATGATAATTTACTTGATTTTGGTTGTTAATCATATTGTCCCTGGGCCACAGCAGAAGAAAATAACCAGTTTTCATATTTCTATGAACTATCCATTGTTGGCCTTTATTGCTTTGTGGAAGTGTGTGAATCTCAGTGCCTGGCAACAATACCATGAGTAATTGAATAGGCTGCCAACACTCTGGGCACACACGTGAAGAGGTGTCACTTGAACAAGATGCCAGACAGCGTGTTGACACCTGTGAAAGTGGACCCCATCATGAGCCAATCACTTTAAGAGATGGTGAAAATTTGGCCAGGGGGCGATTAGATTTTCGAGAAGTTCATCTGGGACTGGCAGCACCTTTTGAAGTCCAGCCAAAGCAATGAAATGTATGGGATTTAGTTCTCACTCTGAATCCCACTTTAAGCATAATTATGCTCTATGCAGCCTTTCAACACCAGTATTCAAGAAAGGCTTTCTTTACTGTGTCCAAAATACTGCCAGGCATACAAAAATATTGAATAAGAGCTGGCCCATCCAACCCATCTCACTTAGTTTTACTAACTTATATACCAGGTCAAGAGATTCCCTATTTCTTGGATGGACATAAAATATTCCATGATACCATTTGTAGGTGTTCTCCACAATGCTTCAGGAACACTGACAATTCAGATTAAATGGTCTTTCTCTCATCCCTGCCTTATGCTACCATGTTTTCTTACATTTCTATAACCCTACAACAGACACATGACTGTACTTCAAAAAATATCTCATTGGCTTTGGAACATCCTGAGCATGTGAAAGGTGCTGAATAAATCCAAAGGAACCCCAACTCTTTCTGATATCTATTACTGATTATACATCTAAGTGTATAAGGCACAATTTCAAAGTTTGCAAACAATATGAAACTAGGAATCATTATGAACCTTGAAAAAGACAATGTGGAACTGCAAAGGGACTTTGACAAGTTGGTATATTGAATGGTCAAGTGCTTAATGAAGTTCAATATGAATAAATGTGAAGTGATTCATTTTGCTTGGAAGAACGTGGAGAGACAATTATAAAATAAAGGATACATCACGAAAATGGGTGCATGGACAGAAAGACCTGGGTGTGTGTGAGGATAAAGAGGTTGAGAGAACTGTCAAGAAAGCATATAATGGCCCAGGCTTTATCAATACGGCTTAGGTGACTGTCTGTGTGGAATTTGCACATTCTCCCCATGTTTGCATGTGTTTCTCTAGGTGCTCTGGTTTTCTCCCATGGACCTATGCTTGACCCTTTCACTACTCACATTGTCTGCACCTTTAAGATATGATTACCTGTAAAGTCTCGCATTCCAATCATTATTTTGTAAATTGAGTTTGTATCTTTATAGCCCTGTTTGTGAACAAAACTCCCTCTCACCTGATGAAGGAGCAGCGCTCCGAAAACTTGTGGCTTGTGCTACCAAATAAACCTGTTAGGCTTTAATCTGATGTTGTGAGACTTCTTACTCTATTTCCATAGTCCAAAGATGTGATGGTTAGGTGGATTGGTGATGCTAAATTGCCCCTTAATGTCAGGGGTCTAGCTAGGGTAAATGTATGGGGTTATGGGGATGGGGCCTGAGTAGGATTGTGGTCAGTGTATAATCAATGGGCCAAATGACCTTCTTCTGCACTGTAGGGTTTTTCTGATTCTACGTCAGTGGAGCACAAAAACAAGGAGATTATGTTGAATTTGTATTAAAAACACTATGTCAACTTCAGCTGGAATATTGTATCCAATTTTAGGTTCCACACTTTAGGAAAGATGTGAAGGAATGAGAGAGAGTGCAGAAAGGATTCATGAGAAAGGTTCCATGGAGAAAGAATTTAAATTATGAAGATAAATTGGAGAAGTTGGAATGTATTCCTTGGAGAAAAGTCGAGAGGAGGTTTGATAAAGGTGTTCAAAATCATAAGAGGTCTGGACAGAATAGATGGGGAGTAAATGTTTCCACTCATGAAAGGGTCGAGAACAAGAGTTTGGATAATTGACAAAAGAAGCACCAGTGACATGAGGAAGAGCCTTTTCACATAGCGAGTGGCTTAAGGTCTTCACAGCTCTACCTGAGAGTATAGTGGAGGCAGGTACAATTGAGGCATTCAGTAGGGAATGAGACCATTATCTGAAATGGGCAATGTTACAGGGGAAAAGGAAGAGGAATTGCTCAAGATTAACTGCTCATTTGGAGAGCTGGTGCAGACACAATTGACTGAATGGCATCGATGGAGTAAGAGTAAAGAAAAGTGAGTCGGGAGACTTTGTTTTGATATGAATTGACACTAAGTTGGCAACAGGGGCTATAAATAGCCAAGGGGATATGGGAGGCCATAAGTAGTATGAGAGGCCATGATGGGGAGGGAGGGATGAGGGTGATGGGTAGAGAGGTTTGTGTTGACAAAGGGGATCATGGGGGTAAAGACAAAATATTGCAGATAATGGAAACTGAAACAAAACAGAAAATGCTGGAAAATCTCAACAGGTCTGACAGCATCTGTAGAGACAGAATAGAGTGAACATTTTGAGTCTGGATGATCCTTCATTAAAGCTGATATTTCATTCTGTCTGCTGACAAGCTTGAGGATTATCATTACAGGATTTGTGCTCCGACCGATTTTACAAACTGTAAGGGGGTGATGGGGAATGGGTAGAGAGGAATGTATCATAGGTTGACATGGGGTGTGTGCTGGGAGCTTATGGGGCTGTGAGGGATTGAGGGTTGTTTCCTTTTAAATAATTATTCTCTTGAATTCAACAAACTGCCACAGTACAGAGGCAGGCCTTGTGCCTAAACTGCCTTCTACCTAGCCCACGTCTGTCCAGCTTGCCTCCTACCTAGCTTACCTTCTGTCTATCTGTCAATGTACTTGGCAATCTCCACACTTATCTGAGGGATGGAAGGGCCTGATTTCCAATCCAGCTTGACACCCCCAGAATGAAAATTGGAACTGCGGACTACAACTTTTAGAAGTCATGATTGAGAGCACTGGGAATTAACCGATCTCTAACTGAAAATCTAGGGCAAAGTGAATTGGAGACAAGCAAGGATATTTGATAATATCCTCAGTTGGCATGGGAAAAGGCATATCTTTAGCCATTGGAATTCCTTTCATAAAGCTCTCTGCCTTCCACCTCCCTCTCTCCCGTAAATCTCACATTAAAATCCAATGCTTTGACAAAGTTTGCAGTCATCACTCCTGATCTACTTCTGCAGTAATTGTTGCCTAACTTCATCTTGAGAAGTATGTTGGGGTGTCTTTCTACATTCAAGGTACTTAATAAATGCAAGTCAATGTTGCTGGGAAAATCCCAAAGCACCATTCAAAGAAAAGAGAGATTTGCACAGTGTTTTGGCCAACAATGATTCCTCAA
Source organism: Sphyrna mokarran (assembly GCA_024679065.1). NCBI lineage: Eukaryota > Metazoa > Chordata > Chondrichthyes > Carcharhiniformes > Carcharhinidae > Sphyrna > Sphyrna mokarran. Next base: position 22,084,786 of record JAGIQG010000022.1, on the reverse strand, counting down.
CCGTCACTACTCAAACATTGTGGTTTGCAGGGCCATGCATTTTGGAAATTGGCAGCTGTGTTTGCCTATGCTAGAACAGCGATTAGCATAGATTCATCAAATCTTACAGTGCAGGAAAGGTCCCTCAAGTCTGCACCAACAATATCTACCACTTAAAAGTGCACTAATCCCATGTTTGATATTTCAAATGCTCATCCAAAAAGTTGTAAAGTTTCTGGCTTCCACTACCTTCCCAGGCAGTACATTCCAGATTCCCACTGTCTTCTGTGTGAAGAAGTTCTTTTTTTCTCAAATCAACTCTGTATCTCCTGTTCCTTATCCTAAAGCTATGGTCCCTTGAGATTGTCCCCTCAACCAAGGGGAACAACTGTCCCAACTCAGCCAGTCCATATCCCTCGTAATCTTATATATCTCAATTATGTCCCCGCTTCGCCTTCTCTGTCTGGAGAAAGATATAATGTGGAGATGCCAGTGTTGGACTAGGGTAAACACAGTTAGAAGTCTCACAACATCAGGTTAAAATACAACAGGTTTATTTGGTAGCAAAAACCACTAGCTTTCAGAACGTTGCTCCTTCATCAGGTAAATGGGAGTTCTGTTCACAAACAGGGCATATAAAGACACAAACTCAATTTACAAAATAATGGTTGGAATGTGAGTCTTCACAGGTAATCAAGCCTTAAAGGTACGGACAATGTGATTGGAGAGAGAATTAAGCACAGGTTAAAGAGTGTGTATTGTCTCCAGCCAGGACAGTTAGTGAGATTTTGCAAGCCCAGGCAAGGTGTTACAGACAGTGTGACAGAAAGTTATCCAAGCCTATCCTGTCTCTCCTTATTAGCTCAATTGTTACATCACAGACAACATCCTAGTGAACCTCTTCTGTAACCTAATCAATCCTCACTATAGTGAGGTGCCCAGAACTGCACACAGTACTCCAGCTGTGGTCTAACCAATGCTCTGTACAGCTCCAACATCACCTCCTTCCTCCTATACTCTGTGCCACCAAAGATGAAAGCAAGTGTCCCAAGTGCCTTCAAGAATACTGAGGGAGTGCCATTCTGTCAGAGATATCGTCTTTCAGATCTGAGGCCCCATTCATTCACAAAGAATTTCATGTAATTATTTCAGGGAAGGCTATGGAAGAATATCCCTGGTCTCCTGGCCAACATTTGTTTCTCAATCAATTTCACTAAAGAAATAAGGGATATAGTCATGATCACATTATTATTTGAGGGAGTTTGCTGTGCCCAAAATTAGTGGCCGTGTTTCCTACATTACGAAAGTGGCTACAAAGTACAATATTAGCTCCAAAATGCTTTGAGTCATCATGAAGTTATGAGATTATGACAAGTGCTGTTCAAGTCTTACTTTCATTGGCTGTGAAATAATGAATGATATCCTCAGGATGTGGATATTTCAAATGCAATTTCTTTCCATGGGATGCCACCATGAAGAAAGGCATGAGGGGCACAGGGGCTAACACTGCGGCCTCACAGCACCAGGGACCCGGCTTCGATTCCCAGCTTGGGTCACTGTGTGGAATCTGTGTGTTCTCCCATGTCTGTGTGGGTTTCCTCTGGGTGCTCTGGTTTACTCCTACAGTCTGGAAGACTGTGCTGGTTAGGTGCATTGGCCATGCTAAATTCATTGTACCTAAACAGGCATCAGTGTAGTGACTAGGGAATTTCATAGTAACTTAAATGCAGTTTTAATGTAAACCCACTTGTGACTCATAATAAACTTTAATGCAGAGCGGAATCCGAGTCAACCTTTTGGAATTGGGCCTTGGCAGCTGAGCCACGCCTTCTAAATAAAGAACTATATGTAGATGGTAGCAGGAAAATACATTTTCAGGAATCAGGAAGAATTGAGGCTTATTTTGAATGTAAAAGAATTGCCAACAGTGGTTCACTTTCGTTTGGTGTAGCTCCCATTACATGATAATAGGCACATCACTAGCAATTGTTTATCTTTTTTTAACAAATGCAAATGCATATCCAAGCTGCTGCACTGCACACTTCATTGCAGAAGCAGAAATTCACTCCAATACTCCACTGTAAACCCCACCAGGAACCATGCTATCAAAGCAAGTTTCTTTCATGCTGTCAGTGGAAAAGTTTTACCAAAGGATGTGAGTAGACCTCACGCATTAATGATGCTGGGGATGAAATTCATTTTGGATGGTAAGTACAAAAAGAATATTGGTTAATGAACAGCTGCATTTACACTCTGCCCTATTGTATTTTTCAGTGACATCTCTGGAACAAACAAGTGTATTGACATACTCAGCACGTGGTTAGTATGGTGGCACATCCACTTTATACAGCGAGGGGGGATTCACCGATGGAAACTGAAGGCATGGAATCATAGAATCATAGAAGGAGGCCATTTGGCTCATCGTAGCTGTGCCAACGACAATCCCACCCAGACCTTAGCCCAGAGCCTCATGTATTTACTCTATTAATCCCCTTGACACTATTTAATATGGTCAATCAACCTGCACATCTTTCGGATTGTGGGAGGAAACTGAAACACGCACAGACACAGAGTGAATGCGCAAACTCTACACAGACAATGATCGTAGGCAGGAATTGAATCTGGGTCTAATTGCACCACTGCACCAGAAGTGAAAAAGTTCAATGCAGATAGTCACAAAGTGACAAAATTCCTATTAGCTAACACATGTCCCTTCAGGATAGAAGAACCACAATTCTTAAACTAGCTTCTAGCCAGCAATTGCTTTTACACGAGCAATGTGAAGTCACAGAGATTTCCCATTGATAGGGTGTTTTTAAACAGTTAGTAGTAGATCTATTGTCATGTTCTACTGCATGAGAAAGGAACTTGGTGCTTTAGACAAATGACAGGTTACAGTAAGCCTGTGTCCCTCATGGTTGCAGTATTAACATATGCAACCTTAAATAATTCAGGTGGGTCTTCTCTCCATGGTACTGTTTGGTACCCAGCTTAAAAGAGTAGGACCCTGTGCTAATATCTTCCACAATCTCAACAGAAAAAAAGAGAACATCTTCAATGCTAAAAATGTTTAAGGTTTATTTACTAGTGTCACAAGTAGACTTACATTAACATGCAATGAAGTTACTGTGAAAATCCCCTAGTCGCCACACTCCAGCGCCTGCTTGAGTACATTGAGGGAGAATTTACTATGGCCAATGCACCTAACCAGCACGTCTTTCAGACTGTGGGAGGAAACCGGAGTACCCAGAGGAAACCCACATAGACATGGGGAGAACACGCAAACTCGACACTCACAGTCATCCAAGCAGGGAATAGAACCCAGGTCTCTGGTGCTGTGAGGGTGCAATGCTAACCATTGTGCCACTGTGCAGTGTTATATGTGATATAACATTCTTTATTTCATGTGCACAATACCATCATAACTCACTAGTAACAAAGTTGAAAAAGAGTTATAAAATCTTAGTGTTAAATTAAAGCCCTATGTTTCATTTTAGTGTTTAGGTTCTGCTGTTGATTTTTGGTGCATTTAACAACAATAAATGCGGTTTCCATTTTTAATAGATTTATTGGAATGGAGCAGTGAAGGGTAAATTATTCAGAGGTGACAAGTGGTACAAGCCTTGTCATAGCTGGAAAAGAATAGTGTTCCAGGAGCGCTAGGGACCAATATGTATCTTGGCAGAAGTGTAATTCCTTTCACTTAAAGACCAGACAGACTGCTAGCATAAGCCCAGATGCAGCAGTCTGCAGAACCCTATGTCTGGCATTAACTTATTTTGCTCTAAAAATACTCAGCTATGCACTGGGATCTAGTGTGCATGTCGAGCTTTGCTTCACATCTCCTTGTCTTCTGCACATCTCCCGCATGCTACGGGGTTCTGTTTGTTGCTGTAATTGTTTGTTTTGCCTTTATTGAGAGTAAGAATTTCACAAGTACAAACCCAGGATCAAAATATTAAATACAACAGACAGAACAAACTGTGTGCGTTGGCAACCAAAGGTAAGATATGCCTGGGCCTGCTGTGTCAATCTGTCTGTTTGACTCCTGGGTCTTACTCCCATCTTGAACCTGACATCTGTTGTCTGTTCTTGGGGCAAGGTAGAAAAGGAGGACGTTGGCAAAAACAAGAGAGGAAAGACAATCTGTCCCTGCCTTATTTGCTGACCCCACACAAGTCAGAAAGTGACTGTTTAGCAGCTATTGCAGGCATTGGATCTGAAGCAGGAGGCTAGGGGTAGGAATGGGAGTTCACTCCGGGAAAATAACTTATAGAAAGAGCAAATGTTTGTTTGTAACTTGAAGACACGTCTACACATTATAATGTACTCATCAAGACCATTGCAACACTTGGAGCTAAATAAAAACAATCTTTTATGTGAGTGTCCAACCGTACATTTTGCTAAACAATGTGAATTAACCTCATTTAAATGCAAGTCTCTTTTACCTTGAGGCTTGAATGTTGGAAGAGTGAAATTTAAATAACACCTCCTGTTTATTCTGGACATGGCCAAAGTGTTGTTATACTTTAATACAGGCAATGGGCTCTGTGTCTGTATCCCTGGCGTGATTGACAGCAACTGCGCGCTGAGCTGTGAATGGTCTTTTTGACTTTGGGTGACAGTGCTTTTGTGTTTGAAATGGGTTATGTTGAATCAACTGCACATTATATACTGTGATTCTCTCAAAAAAATTCTAAGTGTCAAATTTAGGTAAAAATGGGAATAAATCCTTTGTTTTTCTCAGCGGGATTTTCAAAATGAATCTCCCACACTCAGCGCACTGCAGAATGCACTATTGCGAGTATCATTAAAAATCAGAATCTGGGGTTGAGCAGGCCACTGTGCGTATGCACTAAGGTCGCAACACATCCAGTGGCCCAACACTGACAGCCTCTTGATTGCTGGCCTCCTGGTGTCTCTCAGCCAGCCACGACCACCCCCATACGGCCCACCTCAATCTCCCCTCTCCCCACCCACCCTCTCTGCCCCAGCATTCAAAATCCCTTGATTTCACCGCCCCTCCACACCCCAGCAGGTCGACTTTCTTCCCCCACCACGATGGTCTACCGCAGTTGGTGGCTTCCCTCTCTCTGTCACTGCCAAGTTGCAGAGTGGCAGCAGGACCCCCACATCCCCACTGATCTCCCCCTTATAGGCCCTTCCCTTTACTCCCTAACCTGTTGGGAGGCCTCCATGTAGAGCTATTGTAAACCTCGCTGGAATGAAATATGATGGGGGTGGAGTAGAAGAGTCTAGAAGGCCCAGAGACTTGAGTCCCGGGTCCAATAATTAGATTAAAATGGTCATTTAAATAATTTATACAGCTGCACGCCAATTTCTGCCATGGAGCTGATGGCTCTAAAAATCCCACGGAACCCTGGCACCCAGCGGGGAGCTGCTACACGCCTCTGCTTGAGTCTCCTGGCTAAAGCAGCGCAGTGAGCAGGCAGAATTGCCCCCATATCTCCCACTTTCGTTGAACTCACTGATTTCAAACCAGTCACTTAGTGTAACAATGCCATTACATAATTTGTACAATACTGCTGGTATTTTGAGGTTGTACTTGAATTCTCTAGTTTTGCATTATAATCTCCAACTCTCTTCTGTTTTTGGAATACCAATATCCATTCACTTCTGTGAATCAAAGTCCATTAACTGGCACACAGCAATTTGCACCTCCCTCCACCCCCAACATAAAATCCCCTAGAGTGAAGAATTGATAAGTTGACAATGTGATTATCCAATTCTCCCAATATTGATCCAGGCACAGAGTAAATGATTGACATCTGAAATTAACTGGTTCTGCATTAATTTTCTACATTCAGTCAAGCACCATCCTGAATGCAACCTATTGAGGTCAGGATGTTCAAGTAACACTCTTGTTCAATGCACTGACTTATTCATTGATAAGCTGGTAGACTTTGGTGACTGACCGTAGCTACTATACTGATACACCTTAGCAGAATGAATCATGTTGTAAACTTCCAGTTAATTGTTGATAATAGTGCTGAAAAGGTCATCATTCCAGTCCCTCAACTTGCCCTCTGCCATAAAGGTGTTGTTTCAATTAAAATTGTATCCCCCCAGTACCGTTATGTCTCAGAATTGAGACAAGTGCACCTAGTCATCACTTGGATGGATCAGAATAATTCCACATTCAGACAAGAGGTTTTATAAGATAATAAATTTCTTGCGTTGTTTTCTATTGAAAAATATATAACTGCACCTAATTAAGAAACTGTAAATGGTCCTGTGTTTCTAATGGATAGATACCAAGCTGCATCATTTACTTTAGCTGATCCCTAGCCCAGTATGTGCCCAAACAGTAAATTACTCAATATGCTTTAATAAAGGTTGCATGTGATATCATATTATATGCTAATATGCACAAAAAAGGAATACTTGCATCTTGTTACAACTAGGAGCAAATGTCAAATATTACTACTCTTTGCCATTCCATTTGACCCCCAACAGGTTTTTCTGCTTGAAGAGGACATGCTTGCCAATACAGTGAATACTTAACTATTTATGCGCCATGATAATAAAGGAACCAATTGGACAGGTTTTTCTTGAGTTTAAAAAAGAGGTTAGCTTTATTATATTCAAACTAATCTAAGTAAAATAATAAAATACACATTGACTTCCACACAAACGTGCACCTGAAGTTCACATGCAGACAGATAGAGATTCTAGAGTGGGGAAGGATATGTTGGCCAAATTAGAGTCTGTGCAAAATGGAAAAGAGCATACATATCCTGCAACTTGCTCAGTTGACCGGCTTCAGACTGAATTTTAAGGTTTTGTTGTTTTCACTTTGGCCAGAAATTTCTGGCCATTCGTGCAGGTGGAATTCCCACCGGTAGCACAGTCCTGCTCGCAGGTTTCCCACCAGTATGGGGTGGCATCAATAGGAATTCCCATTAACAGCTGTGGGACCAGATAATCCCACCGCTAGCAAACAATACGCCACCTCCCATCGGCACGAAACACGTGGCTGAGAGGTTAGAGAAAATCGCCCTTTAAGTTATCAATGACTAAATTGCTTGCTCTTCAGGAGACAATAATCCTGGGTTGGATTCCTTTAAGAAATCTTTGTTCGCAGCAGAACATTCCTGGGTGATCATCAGCAAACAAGATTTGATGCCTGCTTAGTGGGTTGGTGATAAAAGGATAGAGGAGGGACCCCATTTAGATCTTCTTTCTAAACTGCTTGTCCTTAGATCTACTGAGAAACAAATGCTAGGTTGGCTTGTTATGTGGTCTACATTCTCCAACTGCCAGGGGGATTAAAGAGAACATTTGCCATGTATTCAAACTGATTTGATTAGTTACCTTAGCCTGGATTTCATTGTCCAAGTGATTAATCTTAGTGGCCCATCTCTACTACTTCAATATCTCAGATGATTGCTTTGCTAATGAGATCAGTGGTATGAGTCCTCCTGAAGGTCAGATAGACAAATTCCACTCCAATGAATGTGAATGTGGAACATATAGTAATGCAAATTGGCATTAGCCATTTTGGGTTGTCAGTTCAAGGCACTTTAATCTCTTGTGTTTTTCAAAAGTCTCTTTTCAAAAATTCAGTTCAGGTTTCCAACCAATGGATTAAAATTCATTATTTGGCATCAAGCACATCTTCGTGAAAATTAATATAGCACCTTTCACAGCCTCAGGCACTTGACAGCCAATGAAATGTTTTGTCACAATCTCCATTGACACCAGCACAGAAAAAGTCTCACCAGATTAAAGTTCAACAAATTTAGTCAGAAACATGAGCTTTCGGAGCGCTGCTCTTTCATAAGGTGAGTGGAGAGGTATAGCTATGTCGACGAAGACCAATCTGTAATTATCTTGCAATTGTGATTCTGCCTAGATATGCCGCGTTTGTGAACCTACCTCTCCACTCATCTGATGAAAGAGCACCGTTCCGAAAGCTTGTGATTCCAAATAAATCTGTTGGACTTTAATCTGGTGTTGTGAGACTTCTTACTGTGCCCACTTCAGTCCAATACCAGCACCTTCACTCCATAGAGACTGATAATCTTTGAAAAAATATTTGAATTGACCAACTGAAAGGAATTACATGATGAAAATTTCAAGTTTAAAGACATTTACTGTAACAAACAAACCAAAAGCAACATTCATTAAACACTAATTAGTACAAAGAACAAAGAACAAAACAGTACGGGAAACAGATCCTTCGGCCCAACGAGCCCGTGCCGCCACCCCAATGTTCCCACTTTTACCCGTGATCCCTGTCTATGTTTATAGATCTATGGATTAAAAACCAAATTTGAGGCAATTTAGGGAGAATTTGTTTTGCCAGTTAGCCTAAGAGCACATCTTTGGGATGTGGGAGGAAACCAGAGCCCCCGGAGAAAACCCGCGCAAGCTCCCACAGACACAGGCCCAAATCCATGTATCTGCACAGCACAGCGATAGTCACTGAGCTGTCGTGTTGCCCATCAAATGGTCCAGGTCAAGTGTACACTAACGACATGAAGCACTAGGATACTCTCAAAAAAAAAATCCAAGAGCAGCCCTCTCACGACCCATCGTGTGTATGCCCCTCGTTAGAGAACAAGGTGGACCAAAGCATCTGTAGGTAATTAGTAGGTAATTAACACTCTTAAACTAAAGAAAAGATATCCCTTCTTAATATCTGAACACAGTCTATAACTCCACATAGTGTGTGTCTATATATATATATAGTTATACATACAGAATTTTAGTCCTTACAGGGAACGGCCAACAGTTCCAAACAGTTCATGCCTCCCTGTTTTGCTGAATCATAATGTCCCAGCAATCAATAAAAGTCCTTTCCCTTGATCCTCTGAGAATTCCCAAACTGACTTTCGGTGTTAAGGCCCACTTCAATGGTTTCTTCTTTTGTTCCAAGTATGACTAATCTTCCAGTTTCCTTAAATTGCTATCAGTCCCTTTCTTTTGCTGCATGAATAAGCTTTCTGCATACTGCCTGGTAGCTATCAGAAAACACAGTCTTTGCTCTCTGCAGACCACAGCAACTGCTCTTCTGTATTTCATTCTCTCTTGCTCTCCCAAGTCTGTGACCAGAACCTTTTAAACAAATTTCTTGAGAATCTGGAGGTCTACACAGGGCAAAACCAGCTATCTTTCCCTCTCTCTGCCTCTCTCTCTTTCTTGCTCACTGTCTTTTTCTCACTTTGCTCAGGTGTGAAAAATAACGCATTGGCTTCTCTAAGTCTTATCCTGGCCTCCTGTCCTTATGAGAACCATCACCTGATCACTTGCTGGACAACTTCACACCATACCTCTTTCCCAGGGCTTTCCAGGACAATTTAAACATCGCCATTCTGATCAAACCTCACATTTGTAACAAATTTCTGAAATGCAGTTACTAATTCACACAAAATCAACCCCAAAAATAACAATGAAAGAATGGCCAAATAAACCCAAATTATAATGGCAGCAAAGTCACTGGGAGAATTCCCCTGTTCTCTTTGAGTATTGGCCAGGAACTTTTTAATACCCACTTGAGAGGGCAGTTGGTTTAGCATCTCATCTGAAAGATAGCACATCTGGGAGTGCAGCAGTCCCTCAGCAGCACATGCTAATGCAAGCATAGATTATATACTTACTTCACTAGACTTAATGAAGTCTGACTTGGACATGACAATGCTACCACTGAGCCAAGGCTGATACTTGTGCTCCCAAAATACCTGGTATGTACTAATGGACATAATATTTAGTTTAATATGTTTTATACTGGCACCAGAATTCATTAATCAGCTTTCTGTCCCATATTTTGTTCCTCTGAGACTGGAACGACTCAAACTTGTGTAATCTTCCTTCTCATGTCGAAATACAAGTGCAAACCACCCACTGGGAGGTGTAATTTTGAGATGAAGTGAGGGAAGAGAATTTGGGGCATCTAGCCAATATTCAGTCCTTATTTTAAAATCCAACTTTTTGGATTAACTTTTTGGGTTAATTTGAAATAATGCCTTGAACTTTGAATTTATAGTGAAATAGTGAAAATTATGATAACTTGGGAAGCAGGGGTGGTATACTAATTAAAGTATACATGTTTCTGGGGAATACAGAGTGAGAAGCTGGGATTTGTAAAATTGAGAGACTATGGGTAGAATTCTCCCATCCGGAGCTTAAAGCTATAATTCTCCAGTCTCACCCACCCTGCTATCGCTGCCAGCAGAATTGGAGAATTTGGCACTTGGCTGCTAGACTGGAGAATCCTGAGCAAAGAACTTGCCACACAACATCAAATTCCAGCCTAAGTCCGGTGGTGGTGGGGTGGGAACATGGGTTGTTCCTTGTTGCAGAGGCCGGCAGGGAAAGACATCAAGTCTTTTGGCCATGACTTGATATTTTGTAACCGCAGTGCTTGGTATCACTCTCTGTGGCAAGGCTCTCTGGTGGCACATAGTGCATCATTCTATCTGGGTACTATAATAAAAAGACTGACCCACATCTGAAGAAAGAAGGTGGACATCCTGAAAACAAAGGTGCATTACAGGAACTCTGAGACTGGAAGATGCACCTCATTCTGAGACTGGAAATGGACCCTCTCCTGGACATCGTATCTGGAAGGTCCATCTGCAGATGCACCCCCCCCACCTCCACTCCTTGCGATGTTCAAGGATTAGTAACAGTCTCCATCCTGAATGCCAGGGGCAACCCCAGGCATTGTCCCAATGATCCTGACATCCACCCACCAGGATGTCCTAAACATGTTTCACACTAGTGTATTCTCCTGCTGGTGCCATTGGGAATCAGGTATGGATGGTCAGACCTTCATTTGCATCCCATTAACAGGATACAAAATAGGTTTCATGCCAGTCTCCAGTGGTTTTCCTGATCCACCATGGCACGCACCAATTGGAAGATCCCAATGTACATTCATGCTAGCATAAAGCCGATTATTGGGCCTCTTGCTGAATTCTGTCCCTTGCCTACCATTGAACCCACTGATGGTGATTGGGGATTGCCGTGTATTGCCACCACAAGGAGGGATGGGTTGTTTGGAGCAGTAATTTTTATTATAAATAAAGATGGACATGCAGTTATGATGGGCAATGTTAGTAGGCGTCTTCATAAAGTCGAATTTTAAATACATTAAATAGATTATATGAGCTCAGCTATTGAAATCTTGACACTACGTGCCAATCTGCTTCACCCTAGAAACATGAAGAGGGCTAAATTGAACCCATATTTCAGGTACTACACAGTCTCCAAGTCTTGAAAATGAAATCAGAAACTTCTGACAGGAAGCGTGCAGAAGGCCATCTTATTAATGGGCTTTGTGCTTTCCACCAGATGATCACCAGCATCATTGCAAAGCAGTATGGCAGGCATCAGGGTGGAATGCTGATGTGATGGTACCACAGCCAATTCTGACCTCCACAAACTAACCAACACCTTGTGATGACTGCAACAGCTGAAAAATGACATTTATTGTAATGTAGCCTCTCCATCAGTGCTGCTTAAGAAATTTTGGGCTGTACCTTCCTTGGAATCAGGGTTTGGTCAAGCCGGCAGGTCAGGGGAACGTGCAGGGGGAACGGCGGATTGGGCCTGTTGATGGAGGGACAGTTCAGTCAGGCGTGGGGGTTGGGGTTGGTGCATCTTTGGGGTACACTCCTCTCTGCGCTGGAGAGCTTGGGATTTACAAACTCATGAATTACTTGGAGGTTAGGTTCAGAATCATTTCTTTCGAAACATGGGAAATAAGAGCAGGAGTAGGCCATTCAGCCCTTTGATCCTGACCAGCATTCAGTAAGATCATGGCTAATTATCCTACTCAGTAACTTGTCCTCATTTTCACCCCACTCCCACCATCCTTTGATTCCTTTAGCCCCAGGAGTTATGTCTATCTCCTGAAAAACATAACCGTGAGCTAAAAGGAATTTCAGTCCCTCAATTTGCAGCTAGTGTGTAACCACAAACAGCACATCCTGAAAAGCCTGTTACTCTGGCATTAGTCACGATTCCTTTGTTCTGCACAAGATCATAAGACATTGGAGCAGAAGAAGGCCTTTGGCCCATGGAGGCTGCTCCGCCATTCACTGAGATCATGGCTGTTCTGACATGATAATCTTCAACTCTTTTCCTGCCTTATCTCCATAACCCTTGATTCCCATACTGATTAAAAATCTGTCTGTCACAGCCCTGAATATACTTAACAACCCAGCCCCCACAATCCTATATTTGATGCGCCAAAAAAGCCAAAGGCTGGTTACTAGGTCAGTGATCACATGACTCATGCATCTGAACAGGAATCCATGAGCACACAGAGATCAAGTGCACAGCAAGAGCCATGTTGCTCTGAGGTCTGTAATATGGAAATGGGCAGAATCCTTCCGTGCCCCTGCTGGCGGTACGTATTCCACGGGATCTTCCGCTGCTGCCTGCCATGGTGGACGATGCAAAATTGATTTGCGTCCCACAAATTGGATGCAGGGGAAAGCACCGCCAGAATCTTCCCCCTGCGTCTGATTCCCTGCATGCCATCAGGAAAACATGTTGGTCCAAAACACGCCTAGCACTCATAAGTCAGAACTTACAGTGCAGAAGGAGGCTATTTGGCCCATTGAGTCTGCACCAACAACAATCCTATTAAGGCCCTATCCCTATAACCCCACATGTTTAATCTACTGATCTCCCTAAGTGGCAAGTTAGCATGGACAATCCACCCAGACTTCATATCTTTAGAGTGTGGGAGGAAACCGGAGCACCCAGAGGAAATTCACACAGTAAAGACTGGTATTGAACCCAGATCCCTGGGGCTGTGAGACAGCGGTGCCACACCAAACTTATCTGAAGAATGCCTGGGGCTGTTGCCAAAGTTTAGAATGGAGGCTGCCGGTGACCTTGGATGCTGGAACAAAACAAATGTGGATGGGGGAACCATCTATCAGGTGAATCTTCCAACTTAATTATCATCGAGGAGGTTCCAGCCTCAGCATGTTACCCAGAGATCCATTATCTTTCTTCTGGAGGTCCATTTTCTTTCTTCAATGGTGCAGCGATGTTGGACACCTTTTAAACATGGCACCCAGACATGATGGCAAGACGCTCACAATCAAGCCCACTTTGCCATAGAAAGATGGCACGAAACCCTTGGATATACAATAAATAATGCCAGGGACGGAAGATGTGCTGCTGTTTCCCATCGCCCTCCACATCGGGAAACCCACCCCTTCCCCACCCCCTGCCACAGGACTTAGTAGTCCCAGATGGGAGAATCATGCCTTTTTGAAAATATAATGTTTCATTTTTGGCACAGTGACACCAGAATAAAGATGAGCACAGTACGCAAAACAGCAAGAGAATGTGATTTTATTCCCAAAGTAAAAAGAATGAAGTAAAAATAATGAGAAACTAATGGCATTGCGGAGAAAGCTTTACTGGACATAATCAAGATGGTACGGAAATGGTTCCACTGTGCAATATCCCGTGGTTGGGAAAATGCTCATTCTTAATGCCTGAATTATTCACTTTGACTCACATCGATTACTACAACCCTTGATGGGTTAAACACATTTCAAAGAACATTTTACTTTTCTTGCAAATCGCTCACTTCCTTTATAAATTATGATTATTAAAGGGAGAAGGTGCCTGGCTGGGCACGGTTAATACTTTAGAATATGAAAAGGTGGGAAAGGGTGTCTTTTATTTGCCGCGTGCATTTTGTTTAATTGTGAATGCAAATAGCAACTATTTATGTTTTGCAGCGATAACCGAACAGTGGCAGATTTTTTTGAGATGTTCAGAGAAGACCTTGCCGCAGTTTCGAAACATCAATGAAAAGACCCCAACAAGTGTGTTATTGAAACTTGCAGTTTGCCTAAAGGACATCCATAAATTTACATAGCGCGTTCCCAATACCCACGACATGTCTGTGTTTTGTAATGTGTGTCTCCATGCATGAAAACTATTTAGGTCAACCTTTACTTTTGATGTCTGGAGAGATCTTTTGCTCTGCTCAGAATATTTCCACACCTCGGTTGCCCGCTCTTGCTGTCGGGTTTCACTGCCGTGCCCGTGGGCTGCCCCTACAACCGCCGAAAATGGTACCCAGGGCAGCCAAAGGCGGTGAGAGGTGGACCCGGCTGCTGAAGCGGGTGGGTCGACATGCCGAGACTTGCTCAAAATCAGCCCACTGGCAGTCGATTTTAATTGCAAATCGCTGCATTTTCTTTTCTCTCAAAACCGGGTGTTTGCTCGAGGCTGGGTGAGAGCAGGCGAGGGAGCAGGGATTGAGTTTGGACTGCTACACTTGAGTCGAAAAGACAAAGGTTTAGTCCTGATTAATCAGGGAGCAGAGGCCAGGGCTGGAGGAATGGCTGCATTGTTTCAGTTTGACTATTTCTGGGGAAGGAAGGTTGGTCCTTGCGATTGGGAAGGTTGGTCCTTGCAATTTTCAATTGGTTTATCAGCAAACGTAAGATGTTTATGAATAGATGTGCTGGCAGTTTAAATGGATAGGAAGGGATAGAGGGGAAAAAAAAGTAAGCTATGCTTGAACACTGTGGAAAAACATCAGGAGGCTTTCTCTTTAAAACAGTCTTCTGAATAGAAATTGCTTATTAGAACTGCGACACTCATAAAAGAAAAAACATTCCAGATACATGGATGATGAAGTAACATTAAGTCTCAGGGCTCCTGACAGGAACGACATTAAGAGGGTTAACTCCTTACACTCTGTAATTTACTTTGGAAAATGATATATTCCTACCTGCTTTGCTTTTCTTTTGTCTTTCCGACTGCCATCCCGCCATCAGATGTTCCAACACTGCAGGAAGATTTTTTTGAAGTTGAGAATTTAATTGAGCAACTGACGCCTAGAAGTTTAGTCTGATTTGGCTCAGAGTCAGGGTTTGATTTCGGCCTCAGGTTTTCAAGCCCTCAGAAAAGTTGCCTTATTCTGTTTTATTTTAATGAAAATAGTAAATTAAACAACTGCAAATACATGTCCATTTAAAATAAAGAACAAGTTGAGGGAAATTCTTTTCTATGGATTTCCTGTCCCTTCTGATCTCCAGAAAAAATGAAAATTAATTTGACAAACTTTAAACTTGTCATTATTCATTTTTTATTTCAATTTCTCCACTAATTTTTGTTAATTTTTTTGTGAAGGTTGGCATTTTCTCACTTATGGGTTACAAGTTTACTTATTAGTGTCATAAGTAGGCTTACATTAGCTTTGCAATGAAGTTACTGTGAAAATCCCTCACTTACCACATTCCAATGCCTGTTCAGGTACACAGAAAGAGAATTTAGCATGGCCAACATACCTAACTAGCACGTCTTTCAGACTCTGGGAGGAAACTGGACCATGATTCTCCACAGAAGAATGAGGGGCAAACGAAAATGTTTAATAGTCTGAGAAGTTTTGACAGGATAGAAACTAAAAGATTGTTTCTGGGAATCTAGAAATTATAGAATCACAGAATCCCTACAGTGCAGAAGGAGGTGATTCAGCCCATTGAGTTTGCACCGACTCTCTGGCCGACCATCTTACCCAGGTTCTATACTCGCTACTTCATATATTTACTCTACTAATTCCCCTAATCTATACATCTCAGGACAATTTAGCATGGCTAATCAATCTAACATGGTCTGTGGGAGGAAACTGGATCACCTGGAGAAAACCAACACAGACATGGGGAAAAATCCATACCAATTAAGGCTGGAATGGAACCAGAGTCCTTGGTGCTGTGAGGCAGCAGTTGTTAACCACTTTGCCACAGGTAGGGATCGTGTTGTCATGATATGGAGTTGACTATTTAGGACTGAGATGTGAGGTGATATCTCCACTAACAGGGACAGACATCATGTAACAGAGAAAGAGGTAACATCATAAGAGGGATCCCTTTGAACAGGATCAAAATTCTCTTTACATTTTGCAGCCAACATTCATATAAAATAACTTGACAGCACAACAAAAGAATAAGCCTTGGTATTTTGAAATGAATTTTCCCAAAGGATTTCATTTGTTATGCTCAATCCACCACCCTTGCTTTGTCCACATAAAATTTAAAGGAACATTTCATCGACGTGTGTGAGACAGATTTTAAGATGAGATTGCGAGGAGCAAAAATAAATCCAGACCACAAGGCATAAAGGAACAGATTGTGACAGCTATGGTATAAAAGGGAACAGCAGTAAAAACAGTGGAGTGAAAGTGCTTGGAATACTTCACGTTCAGCAGGCTGTCACAGTACCGCACACTGTGACATAACATCCTACCTGGCAAACTCCCAAACATTGCATTTAAAAATTTTTGTACAAAAATGTTTGTTCGAAAAGTTGATGTCACTTCCACCTTCTCTCAAATCATTCTCCTGCTGAACGCACAGCTTAAATTAATGTTATCCTTCACACATTCATCGCAACAAGACGCTTCAATAAGAGTGGCCATTCTGTCCATCTTTTTGATCATTCTATGGAAACCTGTGGTTGTGTCAATCATATTGCTCACAGATACTAATCGTTCATTGTGTGTTCATTTATTTTTATGACGTGCATGAGAACATTTATACATAGAAGATTGAAGGCATCAACAGCAGAGTTTTCTGTGTGTGTGTGTGTCTGTCTGTCTGTCTGTCTGTGTCTGTATGTCTGCGGGTGTGTATGCGCACATTGTGTGTGTGTGTGTGTGCACGCTCTGCTATAAAACAAAGGTAAGACTAAGACTGGATTGCATGACATACTTCACTTCCCGTGACGTCATACCTTTTAAAGGCATGTTACAACAAAACTCCAACTCTTCCCCTTGGAGCAGCTAATCACCATGTGAACAAATTTGAATATTTTTATCTGTATTCTGCTGTCTGGCAGACAATTCTGGCATTCTTTGTGTAAAGACATGTTTTGTGATACCAGCTCTCAATACAATGGGCAGAATGTTATGGCCATTCATGCCGGCAGGATTTTCCATCCCGTTACAGTGAATGGAGATTTGGCCGGGCACCAAATTCTCTGACTTTGCTGAGCGAGTGTGACATAAACGATCAGTAAGATTGTGTCCTATGCATGTCATCTGTTACTTAGTAAGTTTAGCTTAAAACATGAGTTTGAATGTTTTTTCTATTCTATTTAATATTTTGTATGCCCTAACCAATTTCCTTCTTCCAACATTGTCTTGAGCTTTTCAATCTTGGCAGAACTTAAGTAAAAAGAACTTGTACTTATGTAGTGCCTGTGGCTTTTACAGCTGATAAAGTACTTCTGAAGTGTAGTCACAGTGGTAATGTAGAAAATTCAATGGCCAATTTACCCATAGCAATGTCCCAGGAAGAGCAATGTGCAATGACCATATCATCTTTTCCTTTATAATAAAGGAATATCTATTCGCTAAGGCACCAGAGGTTCTTCAACTAGGGTCAAGGGATCTCTTATGTTTACTCAAGGGGGCAGACAGGCTTTCTGTTTAACATCTCATCTGAAAGACAGTACCTCTGGCAATGCAACAGTCCATCACAACTGCACTGATGTGTTAGACTTTGTACTCTGGTTCTGACCCAAAAGTGCTACACTGACCCATGGCTGATAGTTCCATGTTTTCTTAGGTGTTGCTTTATCTATTTGCCAAATTGAAGACCTATTTCAGCACATTGAGGAGTTTGAGGAATTTGGGTCTATATTTGACAGGGTGAAGGATGGGGGTCGGATCTAATTGAAACTTATTGAATATTGAGAGCCAAGATAGAGTGGGTGTGGAGAGGATGTTTCCACTAGTGGGAGAGACCAGAACTCGAGGGCACAACCTTAGTGTGAAGGGACGTTCCTTTAAAACTGAGATGAAGACGAATTTCTTCATTGGTGAATCTGTGGAACTCATTGCCACAGGAGGCTGTGGAGGCCAGAACATTGAGTGAGTTTAAGATAAATAGGTTCTTGATCAATCAGGAAATCAAAGGTTATGGGGAGATGGCAGGAGGATGGGGATGAGAATCATGCTTTGATTGAATGGTGGAGCAGACTCGATGGGCCGAATGTCCTGCTTTTGTATCTTATAGTCTTATAATCCAGGCTGGCATTATTGTGTAGTATTGAGGGCAGGTGGGTAAGGAGCTTAGTTTTTTTACCCCAGAGAATCATCACCCTTTGGACCAAACATCCACAATATATAGTCAGAGTGGGTCATTCCCTTACAAAGGACTGCAATGACCATCCTCACTCTGTTATGAATGTTTGTTCCAGACGCTAATGATTCTCTGGGGATAAAAGGCAAAACTCTTCAGCTACCAATCTTATAGTCATAATCGCATCATTATCCATATCAAATAGACTATTTGCTTCCATATCCTTTCATCATTTTCAAAACACCATCAGATTCCATTTAAGTCCATGCTTTCTGAACAATAAATAACCTGATCTTTCTGAGCCATTTCTGCTAAGCAAGAGCTGTGAGAGTTGGTATCATTTAGACAGTTCTTCTGCATTTTGGAGAATTTGCATTTTCACAATGGAGCGTGAATTTCCCTCTGCCCTTACCCGAAAGCCAGAAAATCCCAGCCGAAGTGATGTGCACCATTGCACAGTCTGTGCTCCGCCTGTTATGGTTTTCCACTGGTGGGCAGGCTGGGAAAATTCACCCAATATCTTCCACCATTTGGAAAAAATGCTCATTCTCGGCCTTCCCGTTTGATAGTTGGCAAAGTAGACACACTGCTGAAATGAAGTAAGGAGAGGGCAGAGTTGGCCTGTCGGTGCACCATGGCTACAAAGTTAAGGGCCATACTCAATGTTCAATGCTTCAAGATGGAGCAGATGCAGAAGAATGGTCGAACAGAGCAAATGTGCCAGGGCAAACGTATCCGTTTCATAGAAACATAGAATCCCTGCAGTGCAGCAGGTGGCTATTCGGCCCATCGAGTCTGCACCAACAACAATACCAACCAGACTCTATTCCCATAACCCCACACATTTACCCTGCTAATCCCCATGATAAGGAACAATTTAACATGGCCAATCAACCTAAACCACACATTTTTAGACTAAGAGAGGAAACTAGAGCACCCGGCAGAAACCCACACAGACACAGGGAGAACGTGCAAACTCGGGTCCTTGGCACTGTGAGGCAGCAGTGCTAATCACAGTGCCACCGTGCCGCCCCATATCAGGTACATGGCCAAATATTTAGGCTACAGTCAAATGCTGGAAAAAGCTTTGCTGTTCTTTTGTTGTTGGCATCCCTGTACTTTGGGAAGTGCAGCAATACACTAGCAGTGACCAACCGTGTCGTGTTTCTGGTGTAATCAGTAACTGGTGAATGATCGATCACTTGCTCCATTGATCTATTAGCAGGTTGTACATTGTCTGCTGGTGCAGATGACACTTTGCTTGGAGACAGAGATAGGAGACAGAGATAGGAGACAGAGATAGAAAGAAATTGAATGTGCTGGTGACTTTGTCTCTTAATGATGGTGCTCACCCTTTGGTGTAAGTTGAGTGGTGTTACCCTTGCAGTTGGTGGAATATGTTGCAAGTGATTATAAACTAGCCTCATTCCTGTAGAGCTAATGCAATCTGCAGGTATAGCTGGTGATTTACATTTAAGTTTTCAGTTTTTAAGTTTATTTATCAGTGTCACAAGTAGGCTTACATTAACACCACAATGAAGTTACTATGAAAATCCCATAGTCACCACACTCCGGCACCTGTTCAGACACACTGAAGTAGAATTTAGCGTGGCCAGTGCTCTTAACAAGCACATTTTATGGATTGTGGGATTAAATCGGAGCACCCAGAGGAAACCCACAGAGACATGGGGAGAACATGCAGACTCCGCACAGACAATGACCCAAGCCAGGAATCAGACCCAGGCCCCTGGTGCTGTGAGGCAGCATTGCTAACCACTATGCCATCCCTGTCACAGATATCATAGTGGGTGCACCCCAAACTGGGTGTTTACTGATCTCCAGTGAAAGCTTTCTTTATCCCCTTCCACTTAAGCACCATAATTAAGACCCAGTGCTAAGCAGAAACTCGGTGCATCTTCCTCACTGGCCAAGGCGAACCCAGGCTGGAACAAATGATGATATTATGGCTATGATCTGTACAGATCTGTCAGACTGTTTGAGAAAGTTTTGGTGCAGTAAGTTTTTCTGTGATGTTGAAACATGATTCCCCTGCGATGTAGGCATTCCTTCTTCTAAAACAGAGAGAATATATATATCCCTGGTGAGAAAATAAAGTCAAACATACTAAACACTAGGGGTGAACAAATAATACCATTTGTACTCTAAACACTTATACATTGCTCAAGAACCAGTGGAGGGGACAGATATTCTGTGCAGCAACAATACTCACTGTGATCGTGAATGTTTTTTTGGCCAGGCTTTCTGCTAAACCTTTTTCATCAGAAAAATGCTCTGTCAGCATGTTCCATTTAATGTTGCCATTTCAATTGTTGCTGTGTGGTTATGGGCTATAAGTCATGGGCTCTGTTGATTGGTGAAGCCAATTCCCGAAACCTCTGTCCCACCTCCAATTCCATCCTGATCTTTCACAGAAAATCTCATACTCATCGGCAAGACCCTTGTATCACATATCACTTACGTGTACAATTTATCTCTGGCTCAAAATGGACAGAGGCAGGTTAAATACTGGTTATTGGTAAGGCAGGTGATGGGGTAGGGATAGAAGTACCCACCTTCCAACTATTGCTCAAATTATATTGGTTATAGGGTGGCGAGGTGGCACAGTGTACTGCTGCCTCACAGTGCCAGAGATCCCAATTCGATTCCCGGCTTGGGTCACTGTCTATGCAGAATCTGTACATTCACCCTGGGTGATCCGGTTTCCTCCCACAGTTTGAAGATGTGCTGGTTAAGTGCATTGGCCAGTCTAAATTCTCCCTCAGTGTACCCGGAAAGGTGCCAGAGTGTGGCAACGAGGGGATTTTCACAGTAATTTCATTGTTGTGCTAATGGAAGCCTATTTATGACACTAATTTAAAAAAAGAGAAACTTTATTCTATTAGGGGAGATAACAGCCTAGTGATATTATCACTCGCCTATTAATACAGAAACTGACCTTATGTTCTGGGACCTAGGTTCAAATCCCACCATTGCAATTGGTGGAATTTGAATTCAATAAAAAATATCTGGAATTAGGAATCTACAGATGACCATGAAACCATTGTTGATTGTTGGAAAAATCCACTATTGTCTTTTAGGAAAGGAAATCTGCTGTCCTTAACCTGGTCTGGCTTACATGTGATTCCAGAGCCATGTCAATGTGATTGATTCTCAACTGCACTTGCAGTCGAAGTGGCCTTGCAATCTACTCATTTGTATTGATCAAGGGCAACTAGGGATGGACAATAAAATGCTGGCCAGCCAGCGACACCCATGTCCCACGAATGAATAGAAAAAAGTCATGGGAAATCCAGAATAGAAAATGCTCCATTCTTCACATTGATGTTCAGCAAGAAACAAATGATTTTCCTTATCTCATTACTTTATATGACATTGTTAAAGCTAATTGAATTTAAAGTAAATGCATTAATAAAGTGTACTAGGAATTCTATTATACTTATTTGAAACGGGTCATTACCACATGCTGAGAGTGTGTGGACTAGTCTATCCAATGTAAAATGTTAAACTCTAAGGGACTCTTTATATTGACCTAGAAAGGCTTACTATTTGATGTACTCAGAATCATAGAATCCCCACAGTGCAGAAGGAGGTCATTTGGCCCATCGAGTCTGCATCAATCACAATGGCACCCAGGTCCTATTCCTGTAAACCTTCATATTTACCCTGCTAATTTCCCTGACGCTAGGGTTAATTTAGTATGGCCAATCAACCTAAACCCACGCAGAGAATGTGCAAACTCCACAGACAGTGATCCGAGGCTGGAATTGAACCCAGGTCCCCAGTGTTAACCGCTGTGCCACCCCTATACTTATGCCAGAATATTCGGTGTGAAACTCAGGGTCACAGTCACACTGTTTTCCCAATTTATTTATGCACTTGACGGAATGCAGAGCTTTGCTCTGCTCCAATTTTTCATTGGTTGTTCGTACAAAACATAAACCTCAGCAATGAGAATGCTACAAATGATCAGAAGTGTCAATTAACTACAGCAGACTATGGGCAAAACCAGTACACTTTCTGTGAGAAATAGAGACATAAAAGGCAGAAGCCAAGATGTAGAATCCTGTAGGTTTTCATAGACACTATGGGGCCACAGCAAAATACTCTTCTCTGAGCAGAATTAGAACGAACTATCATGGCTAGAAGGTGAAGAAGCTGCAGAAGGTCATCACACAGGTCAACATGGAGTTGTATATCAGAAGAAATTGTGAGAGAAAGGTTGAAGAAACACAATGTAGTGTAACGATCAAGCACCTATATGCAGAAGACAGAGAAAATCTCTTTAGCAGATATGTTCTACAACAATACGAACAACAGCCATGACTGAATGGTTGAGCAGACACGATGGGCCAAATGGCCTAATTCTGCTCCTATATCTCATAGTGTAATACAAGCCATCACCATCATCCTCACAGCTTCACGTCATATCACAAGTATAATTGAGATCAATCTGGGATCGTTCTTTGATAGGAAAGGATGTTAATGGGTCACTATGTCAGGCAGGATTCCAGTATTTTCCCAGGCTCTCCACATTCACACTTGGAATAATCCCTGTGGTTACACATGATCACATTGCCACTGGTCTTTTCCATCCAAGCTCTCTCTCGATTGAGAGGAACCCAGCGTTTTTGTTCAGGGTTAGAGTCTGGAGGGACTATTCTGAAAGAAGCAAGTTCTCCAAGCAGCCTCTCTTGCCACTTGCCACTTGGCTTTCCACTGTGGGACTTTGGAGTAAGTGACTTTTTAGAGGCAAAGCTCATTCTGGATTTAATTGTTGGAAACATAGAAAAATAGTAAACAGAAGCAAGAGTAGACCATTCAGCCCTTCAAACTGCTCTGCCATTCATTTTGATCATGGCTGACCATCAAAATCAATCTCCTGATCCTGTTTTCCCTCCATATCCTTTGATCATTTTAGCCCCAAGAGCTATATCTAACTTCTTTTGAAATCATGCAATATTGAGTGTGTCTAATTAGTGGATGTGAAGGATGGTATATCTGTTTTTGTCTTTCCTTTATGCTGAAGTCCTCCCACCTCACTGATGTAGATACAATTCCTACCAAACAGTACAGCTACAGTGTGGGATCCTTTGCAAATGAACAGCATTAATTCCCCATTACTCAGTTACCATTGGGCTCAAGCCGGGATGCACTGTGCCAGAATAAGGAATAGAACTGAATAGAAATCAATTTTATGTACCACGGCTAAGCGTGGCTATGGATGTCGATCAAGGTTACTGACTACAGACCAATTTGTTTGAATCTGAATCGACCCAACAACTAACTGCACATGGCTGCAGATGCTGGAATCTGAATCCAAAAGGGGAAATGCTGGAAAATCTCAGCAGATCTGGCAGCATCCCTAAGGAGAGAAGACAGCTGACATTTTGAATCCAGATGACTCTTTGGACAAAGGGTCATCTGCATTTGAAATGTCAGCTCTTTTCTCTCCTCACAGGTAATGCCAGACCTACTGAGATTTTCCAACTAACTGAAGCGCAACACAAACTGAAATGAAATTAACATGTTGAGCAAGGGGAGGTGATGACCTAGTGATATTATCGCTTGATAATTAATCCAGAAATTCAGCTAATGTTCTGAAGATCTGGGTTCGAATCCCACCATGGCAGATGGTGGAATTTGAATTCAATCAAAAATATTTGGAATTAAGAATCTACTGATGATCATGAAACCATTGTTGATTGTTGGAAAAATCCATCTGGTTCATTGATGTCCTTTAGAGAAGGAGCTATGCCATCTGGTCTGACTCCAGAGCCATGTGGCAATTGATTGACTCTCAACTGCCCTCTGAAATACCCTAGCAAGCCACTTAATTCAAGGACGACTAGAGATGGCCAATAAATGTTGGCCAGGCTGCAATGCCCATATCCCATGCATGAATAAAAGAAAATCTACTGGAGCAGGGAGATGTAGGAATGCTGAGGACTGAAGGTTCATCGTACCTATTCCCATAGGCAACTAATAGTTATGATGTATCCAGTTAGCTCCAACACATTCTCTCAAGCCTACGATAGGCAGAAGCTGGCCTTCTTGCTTTTTACTTTATGCTTGATGCAGAGTGCTGCCCCTCAAGCTATATAACCACTAGTTTCACTCCAACAGAGAGAGATGCCTATGGTTTCTGGTGGGCAGTGGCTAATTACCCTATTATCCTATTGGAGTCAAACTATTACATTCAGGTAAGCAATAAATGGCCACACAACGGTGCCGCACACAACTCTTATCTTCTTGTAGGAATGAAGGTGTGTGTGTGTGTAGAGGATGGCACGCATCAGGAGGTAAAACCTTTCACCTTCTTTCAAGATGCCATCATTAAATTACTGTCAGTTGGCAAGCCTGTGTGGGTGATTCTCATGCTGAAGGCCAAGGAAAACTTTGTATAATTGTAATTACATAGCTTCGATGTGCAAATGTTTTTCAGCATAGATTGTGCCTCATGCTGTCTACAGTAAATACACCTGTAACTCTGCACTGTAACTCATTGTGTGCCCTCCTTGCTGCATATCATTCCTGATTCCTCTCAATAATAAGCCTCACTCAGCCCTCTGTATCATCAACTACTTCAGGGAAGCACCCTACAGCCACCAAATAGGCGCCAGGAGGGCCTTTGAAGAGGATGAGTCACAGTACGAGGTGGAGCTGAAGGATTACTGACCACTATAATCAGGGCTAGGCATTGAATCATCGTGGGCCCGATGTGATCGGAACTTCAGGTTGCCCATTATGAGATGGAGGGTGCTTCAGGAACAGTCCTTGCGAGTCAAGCTGGGTACATCTTGTTGCAGAGTTAGTTTCTTGATCAGGCAGTGTTTGCAAAGCAAGAGTTCTACAGAATGCGACTCAGAAACATCGTTGGCATCAGCAGCAGAAATCTGATGTATGCTGACAGCAACCACGGCTGAAGTGTGGGTCGGTAATGTTCACACTCCACAATCAGACTCATACAGACAGAAGCAGCTGCCACAAAGGAATGGTTCTGGGGCCTTGTGACAATGAAATACCGAGGCCAGGGTTTCCAGCGGTGAAATGGCTCTCTGTTGGCCACCAGCAAGTTCTTTTGGTCCTGTTAAAGCCAATTGCTATTTGCATTGCTCATCATCCACACTGCTGGGGGTCCCGTCACAGGGAGTTGTCTTTGGTGGACCCAGAATATCCTTTTGGCGGGAAGGACTGGAAAATCTGGCCTAAGTTTAAAGAGATCTACGTCTGATGGGAGCACTTAACTTTTCAGACAGCGTAGGCAGATAAAAGCAGACGTGTTTTGCTTTTATAGTGGATCCCAGTCTAGCAATGTCTGAACTTTTAAAATTCTCATCCTTCACCCCTCAACTCTGTCGCCTTCTACAGACTCACAAGGACTGCTCTGCAACCGCACCCCCCCCCCCCCCCCCCATACCACCCTCCCACCCTCAATCCTACATTCTCTATGTTCCTGCAATTCTGACCTACTGCACATCCCCAGTCTTTTCCTAAAATCTCCTTCTGTGGCATTGTTTTTTTTCTATTTATTAGTGTCATAAGTAGGCTTACATTAACACTGCAATGAAGTTACTGTGAAAATCCCCTAGTCACCACACTCCAGCACCCATTCGGGTACACTGATGGAGAATTCAGCACGGTCACTGCATGTAAACAGCATGTCTTTCAGATTGTAGGAGGAAACCAGAGCACCTGGAGGAAAGCCACGCAGACCCCCGGGGAGAATGTATGCAGACTCCTGTCACAGACAATGACCCAAGCCAAGAATTGAATCCAGGTCCCTGACACTGTGAAGTAGATTGTCTGATTATACTCCCATGAACAGTATGGGATGTTTTAATTACATTTTAAAAAATGCTACTCAAATGTAAGATGTTGTTGCTCAAAAAAGCTCTCGATTCATCGCCAATTTCTTGCCTCTAGCTACCTCTGGACATGTGATAGATACAATCAGATACATTTTGCAATCTACAGCCATTTACACATTTTAAACACCCAGGCAATTTCCCTTGACTGTCTCCAGGGACTGATGTCTGCCGAGATATAATTGCAGTGAAGTGGCTGCCATTTTACTGTGTTATAAATTCTTGTTCCCATTGCATGATTCTATCAAATATATGAGGAAAAGAATTACTGGTAAGAATGTCAGGAAATGCACAGTTAACATGCTCTTTCCCTGGAAACATTAACCCATTTATAATTATTTCTGTCAAATTTGCAGGCATAGGAATGTCTAATGAAGTCCTATCCACTGGTAATACCATCAGTATTTTCCACGATATGTTGTCTCTCACAGTGGTGCAGAAGAACCTGACTGCAAGATCACAGATGGCAGACTGCTGGTTGTTTCAGAGTGTTGGGTGTGTGAGCAGTACACCCTGAACTGTGCCTAGCAAGTGGTTAGCTCTTGCAAGGTTCAGATTTTAAACGCTAGGGTCCTATTTTTATATGTGACACTGGCGAACTTCTTGGCCAAAAACAGCTCCAAGTTGGTGGAATCAGCTGGCCAGTGAAAACTGGGCAAAGGGGGAAATCATTGGTTTCGGCACAATATCATAGTGGTAACCTCTGCCATCTCACAGTGCCAGGAACCTGGGTTCGATTCCTGGCTTGGGTCACTGTTTGTGCAGAGTCTGCACATTTTCCTCGTGCCCGCGTGGGTTTCCTCCAGCTTCCTCCCATAGTCCAAAAGATGCGATGGTTAGGTGTGTCAGCCATGCTAAATTTTCCCTCAATATAACTGTAGTGTGGCGTTTGGGGGATTTTCACAATAACTTCATTGCAGTGTTAATGTAAGCTGACTTGTGACACTAATAAATAAATAATGCTAAATTGTCTCTTAGTATCCCAAGATGTGTGGGTTAGGTGGATTAAGAGGCTATGGGCATAGGGTGGGGATAGGGCCTGAGTACGATATTATGTCAGAAAGTTGACTCTTCTGCATTGTGGGGATTCTATGATTCTATTATATGAAATAGCATGATCCCCCTATGTAGTACTTCATTCAGTCTTCAGGAGAATGCTTTGATAGAGACCACAGTGAGGATAAGGTATAAGGGTTAGCGAAGGCCAAGGTGAAGGAGTCTGAAGGTGTAATGTCTGCTGCCTAGGCCTCTTCTGGACCTGGATCCAACTACCAAACAGCTTTGACCTCGTGGGGAAGCCATCACTACATCTTCACACAGGCCCAGGTTTGTGTTACACTCAGTCGCAATGGAACCCAAATCCTTTAAGGAATGATCTGTGCTATGGCTGGCTGTCTTTTATGCCTGTGTAAAATGTCCACTAGCTCAGGACATTGATGGCTAATTCCCGAGCTCCATTGGAAGTGTTCCTGCTAGTTTAAGTGTCTGT
Source organism: Sphyrna mokarran (assembly GCA_024679065.1). Taxonomy (NCBI): domain Eukaryota; kingdom Metazoa; phylum Chordata; class Chondrichthyes; order Carcharhiniformes; family Carcharhinidae; genus Sphyrna; species Sphyrna mokarran. The sequence continues at coordinate 22,057,340 of JAGIQG010000022.1, read as the reverse complement.
TGGATAATGAAGGGCATTTAAATCCCACCCCCATCATTGATCTATATGAAAGAAAGATGATTGTCCAGTCGCCCAGGAATAAGATGTAGGGCACAATCTTACTGCCCGTTCATGCCACAATCCTGCTGCAACGAACAGAGAGAATTAGTCAACAAGCCAAATCTCTGTTCAGTGCATCAAGATGGGAAAATCCCACTGGCCTGAACAGTCGGAAGGTTCCGGCCAATACATTTTTTTTCACAAAAGTATACTTTATTCTTGAAATACCTGAAAGAGACACTACGAAGCATTTCATTTTGTCATAAGAAGAAAGTGCAATGATGCTCAAATAAGAACAAAAGAACAAGAAGCAGAGGTAGGTCACCTAGTCCCTCGAGTCTGCTCCGCCATCGATAAAATCATGGCTGATATTTTTGTGGACTCAGCTCCACTTACCTAACCGCTCACCGTAACTCTGAAATCCTTTACTGTTCAAAATGTAGCTATTCTTGCCTTAAAAACATTCAATGAGGTAACCTCAAACTGCTTCACTGGGCAGGGAATTGCACAGATTCACAATCCTTTGTGTGAAGAAGCTCCTCTTCAACTCAGTCCTAAATTTACTGCCCCTTATTTTGAGGCCTTGCCCCTACATTTTCTCCAGAGAGTAAGATGCACTCTGAGACACATCAATCGAGTAATGAGAACAATACAAACATTTCAATCTTTTGCTACTCAGAATACAATTCTGATCAAAATACATATAATTCCTCAATAGGTGAACCTATTGCTTTTTATGGCAATGAGAAGTCTGTTTGCACTCTGGGTGATCCAGTTACTCAACTGTTTGGTTTCAAGTTTATTTATTAGTGTCACAAGCCGGCTTACATTAACATTGCAATGAAGTTACTGCGAAAATCCCCTAGTTGCTACGGTCTGGGTGCACTGAGGGAGAATTTAGCATGGCCAATGCACCTAACCTTTCAGAATTTGGGAGTAAGTACCCGGAGGAAATCCACGCAGACACGGGGAGAACATGCAGACTCCGCACAGACAGTGACCCAAGCAGGAATTGAACCTGGTCCCTGGTGCTGTGATGCAGCCATGCTAACCACTGTCCCACCATACCAACCCCTCTGACCCTTGTTTTTGCACAGGAACAATTTCCTCCTAATCGCCATTTAGGCAACACTTTTTAATTCCCCTTCCCTTGAATCATTTTGTCCACACGTTTTGCCGGCAATCGAGCTGCAATGTGTTGAGAACAGAACAGTCAGTTTCATTAGCCTGCATTAGCATTTGTTATCTGCATTTAGCATACATTACTCCCCATTTCTTGATTGGCTGGGGCCGTATACATAGATTGCTCTTAACGTTTTTTGCAAATCCGCGGCGTCTCAGTTGGAAATACCAACAATGTGAAAATAATTGAATATTTTCTGCATCGCATCATGAGATGCGGGAGATTTGCATGAAAAAAAAATCTCTGAGAATCGGACCCTAAGCTTCTTTAAGCTGATATAACTGGCCCGCTCCTGTAAATGGAAAGCGCTATTATTCTAAATGAATTTTTAGTGCTCCAATGTAATTTATACAGGGTCCTCTTCAGTGTCTACCTTGGTAAGTATATAACAAATTGTAGAGAATCAGTTATACACTCCACGGCAGTGCACTGAATCAGGAATAGGATAGCTTATTATTTTATAGACAAATCACTTGGATCTCAGATATGTCAGGTCAAAGCAGTTGGCCTCTTTCCTTTGTTTCTGCTTGTACGGGGAGACAAAGAGAACTGATGGAAAGTAAGGCTTATAATTCCACTGGATCTATGTCACCTGCCACCTGTCTGTTCTCGGCAGCCTCTTGGGAGATTGTAGGGCAGCGCGACTAAGCAGGCAGTGAGGGGAATGTTAAACTGGGTTGCCTCTGGACTTTGTGAAAAGGCTTCTGATCCCCAGGTGTGACACGTTGGCTCAGTAGCAATGAGATGCGCAGTCATGCTCTCCCTGAGATGCTGGGTTAAAGATTTGCTCAGGGCAGTCAACAGCATGCACCAAGTATCTGCCTAAAGAATGCATCTGTTACGTCTTGGCCCAAGTACTGGTGCTGGGCCCAGAGGCATCGCTCAAGCGATAGCGCTATCTTCACTTCATCAGGATATTCAGAGATCTGACTGTTACAACCGTCATCAAGGTCTGGAGATCTGTCTCCAAATGCTGCCTTTTAATCACTGACCCACTACTTTACACGCCTTCCTCATTAACCCATTCCACTGCTCCATATTCTATTGTGCAGCTTACAACTCTTATCGATTAGAGACATCTGCAATTATCATAGTTTTCATAAAAACATTCTTTGAGGTTAGGCCTATACATTACTTCACATCTTGTGAAAAACACCATGGGTGTAACTTCAACTGTTTTAAACAGTTTTGAAATTCTAATTGTATGTCCTCCTTACAAATAAAAAAACCTTACGCTCTTAAATCTTCAGTACAAATCTTCTCTCTCACAAAATGTCAATCAGCACATAGAGCTTAGATTTTGATTTAAATTGATTTATTATTGTTATTGGGATAGAATGGAAAGTATTGTTTCTTGTGTGCTACATAGACAAAGCATACCATTCATAGAGTACATAGGAGAAAAGGAAAGGAGAGGATGCAGAATATAGTGTTACAGTCAGGTGTAGAGAAAGATCGACTTAATATGAGGTAGATCCATCCAAAAGTCTGATTGCAGCAGGGAAGAAGCTGTTCTCAAGTCAGTTGGTAAGTGACCTTGGACTTTTGTATCTTTTTCCTGACGGAAGAAGGTGGAAGAGAATATGTCTGGAGTGCATGGGGTCCTTAATTATGCTGGTTGCTTTTATAAATTCACAAAGTCACAGAGGTTTACAGCATGGAAACAGGCCCTTTGGATCAACTTGTTTATGCCGCCCCTTTTTTTAACCACTGAGCTAGTCCCAATTACCCCATTTGGCCCATATTCCTCTGTATCTATTTTATTGTCTAAATGCTTTTTAAAAGACAACATTGTATCCGCCTCTACTACTACTTCTGGCAGTTTGTTCCAGATACTTACCACCCTCTGTGTGAAAAAATTGCCCTTCTGGACTCTTTTGTATCTCTCAACTCTCACCTTAAGCCTGTGCCCTTTCATTTTAGAATTCTCTATCTCTGGGAAAATATATTGACTATCTAGCTGATCTCTACCCCTGATTATTTTATAGACCTCAATAAGATCACTTCTAAGCTTCCTACGCTCCAGAGAAAAAAGTTCCAGTCTATCTTGCCTCTCCTTTGAACTCAAACAATCAAGTCCCGGCAGCATCCTAGTAAATCTTTTCTGCACTCTATCTAATTCAATAATATCCTTTCCAAATAGGGTGACCAGAACTGTACACCGTATTCCATGTGTGGCCTTACCAATGTCTTGTACAACTTCAACAAGATATCCCAACTCCTATAATCAATGTCCTGACCAATGAAACCAAGCATGCCAAATGCCTTCTTCACCATTCTGTCCACCTTTTGCGAGGCAGCAGGAAGTGTAGCCAGAGCCAATGGACGGGAGGCTGGTTTGCATGATGGACTGGGCTTCGTTCACAACTCTTGATAATTTCTTGCAGTCTTGGTCAGAGCAGGAGCCATACCAAGCTGTGACATATCTGGAAAGGATGCTTTTTATGGTGCATCTGTCAAAGAGAAGAGAGCAGGCCAAACTAACTGAGTAGGTCAGGCTCTTCGAATGTGTGTAATTTTGTGCTAGGGATTAAGTCTGCACGGTTTAATTCTGATCAATGCAGTGTAAGTCCAAACCAGAGCTGGGAGCATGACCTCCATCATGTGATATCTGCAGAAATAATATTGAGACCGCAGCATACAAAGCCAAACGGCATTGAAGATCACTGAACTGTATTATTAGGATGTGGTTTCCTTCATCCTTTTCTTTCAGAGTTTGTTTTGTTTTCCAGCTGAGTCACATCTCCCATCTTTGGATCTGATGTTGTCAGCAAAGGAATACCAATGGGTCTCCCCATCTCTCATCAGATTTCTGACTTTCCCATTTGACTGATTTGAATAAAAGGTAGAATTGACAATCTAATTCCGCCCCCCCTTCTCTCCCCAGCAAAGATGGGAGTCATAGTAGATGGGGTGTGTGAGAGTGCTCCCGATGGCAGGATTTAATAGCAGGAGCTTGCAATCACAACAATCCTGGCGGGATAAAAGCAGATCACCATTCTCGCCAGCAGCTGCTGGGAAGCCTTATTGTATCCTAATGTGGGGAAGCAAACTGGAATTTTTCCCCACCATCCCCCCAACTCCACCAGTGCAATTTCACACATGTCTGACCCAGCCTGCATACGTTGGGACTTAACTGGATGAATACCTGGAGCAGCCTGTGGAGAGTGGAAAAGATGAAAGTCTCAGGTGACCATGGGCACTGGAAGATCACATGAAGCATCTGTATGAGCTGCAGATGCTTCCAGGACATGGACCATCGAGCCTCCGCTGTCTGGGCACATTTTGAATGTGATGGCTGGATGTGAGAGTAGAGTGCGCAACATCCTGTTTGCTTTGTGGCATGAAATGTCCCGTTAGCTCAAACAAAACATTATGAGGATATGCGGTATCAATCATCTGGCATTTAATGCCGTCCTGTAGAACAGTTCATAGAATCATAGAATTCCAACATTGCAGAAAGAAGCCACTTGGCCCATTGAGTCTGCACCGACCACAATCCCATCCGGACCCTATCCTCATAACCCCATGCATTTAGCCTAGCAAATCCCCTGACACTAAGGGACAATTTAGCATAGCCAATCCATCTAATCCTTTGGACTATAAGAGGAAACCCATCCAGACATGCAGAGAATGTGCAAACTCCACACAGACAGTGACCCAAGTTGGGAATTGAACACGGGACCCCAGCGCTGTGAAGCAGCAGTGTTAACCACTGTGCCACTGTGCCGCACAGTGATCTTCAACGCTGAGTTCTATAAAACTACTCCCGTCTTTTTTTTAAAAAGATTTTACTCTATCTTTAAAATTACAAAGCCAATGCTCAAAATGGAACTAGCAAATCCAATCTCATTCCTTACTTGCTCCGAAAACCAAATTCAAATTCCAAATGAATTCAATTCATGGTCCCACTAGAGAAATGAATAACATCCAAGTTGACAAGATAAGACATCACACTCCATCTTGGAGTTAGTCTGATGCTTTTTCTTAGCCAAAAGACAGAGTAGCTACTCCTATTATTAGTCAAGCATATTAAAGCTTGCTGTTTAAAACTTAATTGGTCTGAATCTTTTGATGATTACTATTGATGAACAATCCTTTTGTTGTGAGCCTAACCATAAGGAAACCCATGGCTAGGACTTTTAAGATGATGTGTCTCCATTCCTGCTCTGCCACTAATTCATTGGCTGGAGACAGGACTTCTACTCCCCCTCTCGGGAGGAAGCCCTCCCTCGGAGAGGTGCTGGTCAATCTGATTATAAAGTAGCCCTCCAGTCACTACAGCTCCAGTGGTCTAGAGGCTGCGGTGGTCAGGAGATCTGGAAGTGAGCTATCCTCACGTTCGGTGGCATGAAGAGATGAAGGGAGCAATGCTCCATGTTGCTACAGGACTGCAAGATTTTTGGTGGCGAAGCTGGTGCGGAAGGCCCACCCTTAATGGTGTCGGGGGAGGTGCCAATTTTAAAAGCAGGCTGGTGATGGAAGTGGCCCCCCTCTCCCATTACTTACACACACACACACACACACACACACACACACAAGCAGGGAGGCCTGAACAGGGTTAATACTTTTGGGCTTCACGCCAGACCTGAAACTCCTTCCATGGGGCTGGATGGGAAACAGCCAATAACTGGCCGCTTCGGACTGCATTTTGGGCAAGGATGGGAGGGTCTGGTCCTACTGAGGGCAAATTTGCAGGGAGGTCAGGGCGGACAAAAATCTGATGGGAAAGCCATTGGAAGAATGTTACAATTACACCCCGCTTCCTCCCCCCGCCCCCAACCCACCACACCACCCCCCCACCCCCCACGCAGCCTTCAAACTGGTTGATGCAGGAGAATGTAAAATCCTGCTCCATATGTTGTTAATCTTTGAATAAATAGTCTTCCAAAGACAAGAACAGGAGTATGCTATAGCCATTTCAATATTTGTAGAAGTCTTTGATCCATATTTTCAGGGCTGGCCTTTCGTGACAAAGTCTGAAAATTGTTCCCTTCATCTCGTTATGCCACCAAACATGAGAGTAACTCGCTCCAGATTCATGTTCATTACACTTTTGGGGTTGGTACAGATCTGAATGAAATGGTGTGCCAGCACAGGCACTTCCAAATCCATTGAGAAACAAATTACCTACTATTAAAACATTTGTTTGGCCAATCTGTGATTCAACATCATAGCACAACAATCCCTATAGTACCAAACTGTCTACCTTAGGTTTACACTCAAAAATACAATGCATCACTCAGCAGGTATTACTGGATAGCACTGAGGACATGCAGCATCATTTGACATGCTAAGTTTTAGATGAGATGCTAAATTAAAGTTTGGCCTCCATAAGAGGAGTGGGAAAAATCCCTGATACTATTCGGACAATAGCAGATTGTTCGCCCAAGCTCTTGGCCAAAGTTTATCGCTGAAACTATAGCACAAAGCAAATTAACTGGTCATTTATCACATTGATCTTTGCTATGTATAAATTAGCCACTCTGTTTTCTGACAAGACAATAGTGTCTGCAGTGTTTTTTGGCAGTGCAGTGGATTAGGATGTGTGAGGTTGTGAAAGGCACTATGTAAATTAAAATCCTTTCCTTCTGTGATGGGTTGACATTTTTGTCTCCTTGTCGGTTGCTTGGCAGGGTTGCCGGAGTTCTGCTTTTTAATGCTTATCAATTTTGCTCCATGAATTGATGGCGGTACCCGGGCACTCATGATGTGCTCTGTCTCATATCCTGGCGGACAGGCATACAATATACCTGGGCAAGGAAAGCAAGTTGCAATGATGGCTGACTTCCCTACACCAAAAGGTGACCCTGACTGCTCAAGAATACCAGTGTGGCTGGAATATATATTTTCAAGGCTTTAAGGTTATTTATTAATGCCATAAGTAGGCTTACATTAACACTGCAATGAAATTACTGTGAAAATTCTCTAGTTGCCTGTTCGGTTACACTGAGAGAGGATTTAGCATGGCCAGCTCACCTAAGCAGCACATCTTTCAGACTTGTGGAAGGAAACCGGAAGAAACCCACACAGATACAGGGAGAACATGCAGACTCTACACAGACAGTGACCCAAGCCGGGAATTGAATTCAGGTCCCTGGCACTGTGAGACAGCAGTGCTAACCAATATGCCACCATACCATCCAGTCACCATTTCATACAATTAATAGCTGCAGTCATTATTGGTTATTATAGGGAGATGAAATCACAGGCCAGCAGCTTGTTCAGGTCTCAACACTGCAGAATTTAATTTGTTTATGCATTACAAATAGCACTAAAATACTGTTATAACCCTCCATGAGTTTAACAAGCTGGACCTGTGTCAGTCTATCATGAGGCCCAACTCCCTGCTGATAATTCCAATTAGCACAAGTAGACTAGTTCAGACTAGTTGATCTAGCTTGAAGCATTACAGACCTTTTATGTTTCTCTCCATTCCCTCTGTCTCTCTCCGCTTCTCACTCAGGTATATCGTGCTTCAACTCACAGCACACATACAGTGTGCAGGCCTGAACACCTCATCAGCTACCACCATTCCGAATTTCCAAAAAGATTCACTTCAATCAATTAGATTAATAAAACCAAATTATTTTTATTGACTTAGGCAAAAGGTCTGCTCTTCATCATATACTCTAATCCTGCAACCTTCCAAGATCTCTGCACTCTACTAATGCCAATTTAAACCGTACTGCAACATTGATGGCTTACTTTCCCTCATGCTGCCTCAGCCTTAAACTTTGGAATCCCCTCACTAAAACTCTCTGCTTCTCTACATGACACAGTGGTTAGCATTGCTGCCTCACAGCGCCAGGGACCCAGGTTCAATCTTCAGCTCTGGTCCCCCCACCCCCCACCCCCACCCCCAACCCCCCATCGCCACAGTCTGAAAAACCATGCTGGTTAGGTGCATTGGCCATGCTAAATTTTCCCACAGTGTACCCAAACAGGCGCCGGAGTGTGGTGACTAGCGGTTTACCACAGTAACTTCATTGCAATTGACACTAAAAAAATAAACTTTAAACTTCACTCTCCCGCTTTTAAGGTGCCTTTTAAAATCTATCACTTTGACCAAACGTTTAGTTTCTTATCTTCACATTTCCTTCTACAGCTTCATGCTGCTCAATTTTGTTTGATAACGCACTTTGTGAAGCACTTTAGGATGTTTTGTTACACTTTTTACGATGCTAAGTAAATGATAATGTTGTTGTTCTGAGATAAGGTGATTACAGTGTAGTGGAGGACATGGCCCTGTCTATATCAATGGGGACAAAGTAAAAATTGTCAAGTGTTTAGGTATCCATACCACCAACAACCTCTCCTGGTCCCTCCATGCAGATGTTATAATTAAGAAAGTCTGTCAACATATCCACTTTTTCAGGAGGCTAAGGAAACTTGGCATGTCTGCCACGACTCTCACCAACTTTTACGGATGCACCATGAAATCTTTCTTGTATATGGCTCCTACTCCGCCAAAGACCACAAGAAACTACAAGGGTCGTGAACGAAGCCAATCCATCACGCAAACCAGCCTCCCATCCATTGATACTGTCTATAATCCCTACTGCTTTGGCAAAGCAGCCATCATAATTAAGGACTCTACGCACCCCAGAATTCTCTCTTTCACCTTCTTCCTTCAGGATAAAGACAAAGTCTGAGGTCACATACGAACAGATTCAAGAACACCTTCTTCCCTACTTCCATCAGACTTTTGAATGGTCCTATCTCGCATTTAGTTGATCTTTCTCTACACCCTAGCTATGACTATAAAGTACATTCTGCACTCTCTCCTTTCCTTCTCTATGTACGGTATGCTTTGTCTGTATAGCGCGCAATAAACAATACTTTTCACTGTACACTAATACACGTGGCAATAATAAATCAAATCAAGTCGATACAGATGGAGTAGAGACCTTGCAGAGCTCGCTTGAGCCTTTTCTAAATGAGGGGATTTGGCTGATCAATTGCTGAACCTGAACTCTGAGGCCTGATTGACACCCTGGATCTCCACTTCCCATCGGGCTGGTGAGCAGCAAAGAGTGGCCAGCCACTCAGCGGCGGAACCTGAAGCATCTGCCAACATCGGCAAGGCCCCCAGATAAATGGGGAAAGGGGACGGAAACCAGAAACCATTCAAGAAGGAAAAATAAACGGAGTTGTGAGAGAAGTGGTGAGTTGGGAGGAAGAGGAAATGACAGTAAGGTATTGTGGGGAATGGCCAGTAGTGACCTGCATTCTTTTAATGTGGGATTGGTAAGAACACACATTTTCCGATATATTTTTAAAGCTTGCTTTCTTGGTTGCAGTCGACATTCCTTTGCTTGTTTGTTAGGTCACAAGTAGGTCCTGGTGGTACTGCACAATTGCCATCACTGCAACTGGGGATATCAAAGAGACTTTCTAATGGGCAGATGGAAAGGGAATATTGTCTGTTACTGGTCTGGGTATTGCGTGTCCGTTATTTGACTGTCTGCATAAAGTCATGCAGTGCACATTTGGCTCGGGTGCGCATACACCTCCTGGCCACCATGCTGGGGGCTTGGGAATTCATTTAGCAAGTGCTGCATGACCAAGTTTCTGAGGTAGTGCCTCTGACAATGCGGTACACCCTCAGCACCGCGCTGAAGTGCCAGTTTATTAAATGTGCTTAATTCCTGGACGGATGTCTTAAACCTTCTGCCTCTCGGGATACAACACTGGCCGTGACTGGGATTTTCCAGCCCCACTGCGGCAGGACTTGCTGCAGGAGGTTTAGCAGACCGGCCCATAGATTGCTTCTTCGGAAGGAGCTCTTCAAAAATGGAGATACGAAAATACAACAAGACTTACTCCGACTTATAAATCAGAGGAAGTGTTTAATAAAGAAACATCATTATTCCAAATTCGGGGCCTTGGCCTTTCTTAATTATAATGAACCAGCTGATCAGCTGACTGTTACATCAGTCTGTAATTAGTTTGATGGTTTACTGGGTCAGCTGATCCTTACATCTTGTTCCCAATACAAAATTGTCACTGGTTACATTCTAACATAGACCTTTGATGGAACTGGACAATCCCAGTGGCGGGTGGGGCCAGAAAATTCCGCCCTATGTTTGTAAGGAGCTCCACCATCGAGATTTATCAGGGTATTACCAACTTAAAATAATCCCAGATTTTATACTTCTGTGAAATAATAATGTATTGTACATGAGTCAAAGATTGAAAAGATCCTGGAACAACACTTACGACAGAGAAGAAAAAGTGACATGTACCAACCCTTCATCAACATGAATTCCTACTGATTATATTCTCCATGGTTACAGTTAAATAACTCGATTTTCAAACAACACAACAACTTGAATTCTAGCATAGTAAGGGTCATTAAGGTGGCTGCATAAAATGGTCTTTAACATGTTTTCACGGTTCTGTTTTGGAGAGTTTGTTGATGGTTTGAAAAGGAGGATTGTCCTGGGGTTTAATGATTTAATGGGGATAACTGGGGAGCAGAAATGGTTACTGCACCCTAAGGAACGGTGGCTCCTCATACATATTACTTCAGGCTAATGGTCTATGACTGTTCACTCAGTGGCTTAGGAGGGAGTCACGGTACATAGACTCTATAATACCAAATGGTCTGATTAAATGCATATTCAATAATGCTAAGTTTCACAAATCTTTACCACCAACCGGACCAATTTGTTGTTTCAAAATGTTATCACTCATTTAATTTTGTTTTTGCTGTATTTAACTTGTGATTACAGTTCCTATCACTCCACGTTTGCACTTTCCAAGGTGGGTTTATGATAAATCTTCAATCAAAGGAGAAAATACATATTTTCAGCGATATTTTCCAAGTTAATGCCCTTTACTATTTTTAAAAATCTTTCTTCTTTTCTTGCATGCTGTCCTCTATTTTGTGATTTGGCAGAAAATCTAAAAGAAAACTTTTTGTTTTAACTAATCAATTGTTTGCAATTTCTTGGTTTTTGTGTAATTTTTGTTGTTGTTGATTCCTTTTTTCTATCTCCCTTGCTTTGTATTCTTTATCTCTTTCACTGAGCATTTCACTTTTCCTATTTCATTTTAGAAAGTGGAGCAGGATTTTTAAAAATGTATTTATTTGTCACAAATAGGCTTACACTAACACTGTAATGAAGCTACTGTGAAAATCCTCACGTCGTTACACTCTGGCTCCTGTTCAGGTAACACTGAGGGAGAATTTAGCATGGCCGATGCTCCTGGCCAGCATGTCTTTCGGACTGTGCGAGGAAATCAGAGCACCCGGAGAGAACCCACGCAGACACAGGGAAAATGTGCAACAGGATTTACTTATGCGAAGCCAGGAATCGAACTCCTTGTGCTGTAAGCAGCAGGGCTAACTACTGTGTCACCATGCCACCCACTGACATTGGCATACATATTTCCAAAGTAACTGTATATAGCCCCAACTTTATGTTGTCAATACATTAACGCAGTATGCCCTCTATGCATGTTGGACAGTTTACATGTGGCCCAGTAGCACTTTAGATGAGGTTACGTATAATGGGTAGTAGCACCTTAACAAGAAAAAAAAACTCCTTATTAAACATCCATTTCTGTCCAAAATACCGAGCACACTCGGTATCATTAAAGAGGCTTATAGAAATAGGTTAGTTCGATTTGTCCGACTTAATTGATTATCTGCTTCAAATATAGGCAGTTTATGGTAGGGCAAGTATATTCATGCCCTCATCATGCTGCGTTAAAAGTTTAGCACAGCAAGTTGGCAGATTCCAGCGACGCACAATGCATGGGATCCACGCCGGGTGTCCCAGCCCACTAGTGTCTCTCAATGCTGGATTGCAGGTGGTGACAGTTCTGCGTCAGAAATCAGTGGGGAGACACATAAATCGTGGTAATATTCATTACCATATATTTAAAATCCGATCAGAGGGCCCGAGACTCCAGGCCTTCTGGCCTCTCCCACCCCAGGAGTATTTCACTATAGCAAAATTTACAATGGAGTGAAGAGGGGTAATCAGAGTCTTGCAGAGGGCCAGGAGTGGGAAGATGATGCACCTGGGCATTGGCTTCTTGGCAGTGCCAGCCTGTGCCTCTTAGCATGACTCAAGGGGCAAAATTCCAATGTCCAGGGGGGAATTTAGCACTGTCCACCAGGCCTGAAGCAGTGCCAAAGGAGGGGGGCCTATGAGGGTGGGATCTAGGTGATGGTGATGCGGACAGGACCTGGTGGGACAATTGGTGATGGTGGGGCGGGGGGGGGGGGGGGGGGGGGGGGGGGGGGGGGGGTGGTATCTTGCTTCCTCAGTATTGGTATCACTGGGGGAGAGAGCAAGGCCAGCAATGAAGCCTGGCCGTTGGGGTGGGGGAAGATGGGGCAACATGCTAGAGGGTTGGAACTGAGTTTTCGTTGAGACTGCCTGTTGGGGGTGGGAACAGATTGGGAAGGGACAGGAAATTGGGTTGCGAAGGGAGTTGAGGCTGGACTGGACATTCATGGTGGGAGTGCCAGTGATTGGCCAATGGAGGGGTCAGAGAGCCAGTGTTGCCATCGGGAAGTTGGCAGTGCATGACACCGCGCATGCACCGATCTCGGCGCTGACAGATTGGTGCATATGCAGTGGCCCACTCAGCACTTTGCTTTCCAGCGGGAATAAGCCCTACCCACTGATTTTCAGTGTGATTCATGCTAATGCACTCTGCAATGCACAGAGTGTGAGAGTTTCGTTTTGAAAATCCCCACTGGGGGATAAAAAGGGATTTACTTATGCAAATTTGACACTTGAATTTTTTTTGGGAGAATTCAGCCCATTAACTGTCTACACTGCACAGCACTTACAAAATAACATTGAGTTCCTTTAATTTCATCTATGATGGTTGAGAGACAATTTGAGAACATCTCACATGACTCAGGTGGACCGCAGGGCATAGTGAGCCAGTTGGAGTCCAGGCGATGGTAGGATGCAATACAATGTTATCATGGATCGTTTGCTTGGGGCAGTGATTGGGTTTTAATTTCCATTCCATGTTTCTCTGTATCTTTCCTTGGGCTGCAGTTTGGGTGTTTGAGCAGGGGGTTAAGAGTGGTAGCTTTTGCTGGAGTAAGGATGAAACATAGTATTTTAGGGCATAATCTCACCATTCCGTTCACACCACGCTCCCACTGCAGTGAGGTCAGAGAATTTGGCAACTAGCCCAATCTGTGTTCTCTGTGGAGGGAAAGAAAAATCCTGCTGGTATGAATGATGGTAAGATTCCTGCCATAGAATCCCTGCAGTGCAGAAAGGAGACCATTCAGCCCACTGAGCCTGTACCAACAACAATCCCATGCAGGCCGTTTCCCATTACACCACGTACTAATACTGCTAATCTCCCAGACACTAAGGAACAATTGAGCATGGCCAATCAACTTAACCTGTAGATTTTTGGACTGTGGGAAGAAACTGGAGCACAATGAATGAAACTGAAGGCGATGGTCTAATGGTATTATTATTAGACTATTAATCCAGAAACTCAGCTAATGTCATGGGTACCCAGCTTTGAATCCCACCATGGCAGATGGTGGAATTTGAATTCAATTTTTTAAAAAATCTGGAATTAAGAATCCATTGGTGACCATGAAAACCTTGTCAATTGTTGAAAAAACCCATCTGATTCACTGATGTCTTTAAGGGAAGGAAATCTACCATCCTTATCTGGTCAGGCCTACACGTAGCTCCAGGGCCACAGCAATGTGGTTGATCTCAACTGCCCTCTGAACGAGGGCAACTAGGGATGGGCAATAAATGTCGGCCAGTCAGCAGCATTCATGTCCCATGAATGAATAATAAAAACCCAGGCAGATACAGGGAGAACGTGCGAGCTCATTAGCGACAGTTACCCACGGCTAGAATTGAACCCTGGTAGCTGGCGCTGTGAAACAGCACTGTTCTATCGTGCTGCCCATAGTGAGTATTACTTAAGTGGAAAACAATTAATTAAGGGGAAAGAGATCAGATATATTTTGTAAAATTCCAACATTAAGTGTATGGTGGAGGAATTTTGAAGGCCGCTTTCCACCTTGTACCATACTTAGTGAAATCTTGCACGAGCCCTTTCTAAACAAGTTAACCATTAGATAATATATAATGCACAGGGGGAAATTTTTCCCTTTTAATGCTGTAAATATATGTTTGTTTCAATTCAATCTCATTGAATGCGATTTTGTTTCTATATTAAATAATTAAAAGTTATTTTCTGAAAAATGATATATTTAAATGTTGCACAGTACATTAGAGGGAGATCTCAAAGGGCTTCCCATAATTATATTATCTGATTAATAAAAAACTGTTGTATGGTTTGGCATGGAGAATGCTTTAATAGTACTCCAGTGTTTCAAGTGGATTTTTACCCACTGGCATGTGAGAAAATTGATATCTCTTGTTCATATGACTATTGATGCTAGATTACACAGTTTTCTTCATTTGAAATGAAATGCAAATAAATAGCATCACTGATAATGACATTGATAATGTATCATATCATTGGACTGCTTAAGCAGCACTGAATATCATAACCAGCCCCTACCTACTATTTTTATTGCAAATTGTGCCAAATGTCATTTATGTCACATTAAAAATGTTAACAGTATAGAATGTCATTTCAAAAATCGTAGACTTTGCTCCAGAAAATTAATTTTACTTATTCCTTCTCTCCGTTCCTATCTTCGGGCCAATATTATGCTTTCCATTCTACAAGAGTAATATTTAATGAATAGGATTATTAATAATGTCAAGGTCTAAGGGGGTCTTTTGGGTAACAGATAGGCGTACACAGAGAGGATCATGTGACACAGTTAATGTTCCATGAAAATATCAGGCGGTGTGGAGTAATTATGGAGCACAGTAAAGCAGGGAACCCATTGAACTTTGAGTTTTAACCAGAGCTTTCATAGAGAGAAGCTGATTGCAGAATGCACAAACCCAGCATATTCTCAATTTTTTTGCATCTCTTTGCTATGTACAGAAAAAGTTGGAAATAAAATCGAGGGGTGCTCAAATCCCCTTTATTGAAAACTAGTTCAATTATCCCTGCTTGGTGAACTCATTTTTTGGGGACAAAAAAAACAGGAGATTGATTCAAAAAATAGAATTAGATTTTATGAAAACCCATCAAGGCAGCCACTTAACTGTGGCTGGGTTTTATAACCCTATCCTGTTTTCTTTTCGTCTTCTCTAAGAGAAACCTTCAGGTTAGGGAAAGGACAAAATAATGACCCTTTTCATCCTTTTCCTACAAGTACAGCTTATCAAGTCTGTGAGTGACACCAGCTCTTTAGTTTTCACAAGGAGCCGAAAGTGATTTCTATGAGAAAATATGGCTTTCCTCTATAGCATGCCACAGTGAATGAAGCTATAAAATTATGTGTAGCTTTATGACTACCATTCAGGGATGCTTGTATATTGATGGTTCACAGGCCATATCCTTCTTTACCCCCTTGAAAAGCTGACGATGGTGCCTGTGTAACTATTTTTCATGCATTTAATATATTAATTATCCAGTAAATGCTCCCTAGGCTATACTTTGGATTGCGAAGACTGACAGCTTTTCAATGAAGCTCCAAAGGCAGCCATCAGGCGCAGTGTATTATGTCGTAAAGGTCAGGGTGGGGTTAATGTAACTTTTTATTTGCTGATTTTTCATAGGTGGGAGCATGGTTAGTGGAAGAGAAGTACAAAAGAGAACACAGATACCAGTGAGGCATATTTTTTGTTCAATGTCAGATCACTCAATCCTCCGGAAAGGAGACGATTTCTGCAAAGGAACTCCAGGTCAAAGGGATTTTTTTTCTCTCTCTCTCTTTCTCATGGCTGCTTCTGTGTTTCATTGCTTTTATCTACACAATCTCAATTCGGAAATCTAACATGTTGTTCAAGATTCAATTTATCTGCTTTTTTTCTTGTCGATTAGCATTAGCTCACAAACCGTAGTGCGTATACACTAAAAAATAAACCTGAGGTAAAACATTTTCTCATTTTAATTTATTTCATTTTTTTTCCCTGATAGATAATAGCCGATGCAGGCGACAGCGAGGATGTTATATATCAACCTTTGTTCTTTGAAAATGCCTTGGGGAGGAGGTCTGAAATTAGAGGAATATATTTTTTAAAATGCTGCAGGGGTATATGCAGTTGTGGGGGGGAGTGGGGGGCACTGATAAAGATGCTCATCTGAAAACAGAATCAGCACACTAGCAATCAATATTGTGCCAAGTCTCAGCTGCATGGAATAACTTGGTCCACAAGTTTTGACCTCATAAAATGTATTAGAAATGCAGGCATGATTAACTGTGGCCAGATTTATGTGAAATTAGTATCTGTTTAAGCACTTATATCCCAAAAGCCTCTGATCATAAAGAGCCCTTGTGCACAGTGTGTACAAGTGTCTCAATAAGGCTACCAGGACAATTGCAAAAGGTGCAATCAAATTTTTCTGCTTTTTTTTTAAACTGAACTATGGGATAATTGAATTACTAATAGCTAGTAAAAACTGTCCGACGCAAAAAGAATTGAGCACAAAAGATTGCCGAGGTTTAAATGCGAAGTAGGGCTCTCTGTTTAAGAATCCAGTTATTAGAATACCGTATTTTCTTTTAAAAAACCTTCCTCCGATAAACACAGTTACACATTTCATAGAATAAGCAGAACCATGAACAACTTGTGGTATTATTTGGCCTAACCACGTGGGAAGTGATGTGAGGGGAGCGAGTAGGAAGTTAGCAGTTATCAACAATATAATCATTTGCTTACATTTTTACATTTTCATTTAAAAAACAAAATAAATAAATTCCAATTTAAATACAACGATGTTCCATTGTCTTATGTAGCAGATACAATTGATATGGGCTATCTTCCAATGCCCCTCTCTGCCTGTAACTATTGATACAATCAAGATATATTCTCCATTAGTACGTAAATTAGGTATGAAATTAAGATTTGAAACATATTCATTTGTTTTTTTTTAGCTATTATTGCTAATGAAACTTCTGGACTTTCTACTAACCAGTGCCCTGGGCAGGGATCCATTTTCAATGAGTTAAACTCAGCAGTATTTGGTCACTGAGGCAAGGGCCCCATCTGTAAGTGCAGCCTCAGATTGTCCCTGGTGTTACGAGGATGTCAACAATGTGACAAAGCTGGGAGTGGCACATGGCACAGTGGTTAGCACTGCTACCTCACAGTATCGGGGATCTGGATTCAGTTCCCGGCTTGGGCCACTGCCTGTGCGGAGTTTGCGTGCGTTTCCTTTGGATGCTCCACTTTCCTCCCACAGTCCAAAAGATGTGCTGATTAGGTGCATTGGCCATGTTAAATTCTCCCTCAGTCACCAGAGTGTGGCAATGAGGGGATTTTCACAGTAACTTTTTTGCAGTGTCAATATAACCCTACTTGTGACTAATAAATGAAACTTACTGTATTTTAATTTTAGATTCACATGCACATTTAATACAGGTTATTTATTTTTAAAGAAACTGAAATTTTGCCCTCATCTGAGGACTTTCCTACTGTTGCTTTCATTAAACAGGGCCGTGAGAGATAACCGAGATTCTGAGAAGTATTCAAAAAGCTTTGAAGAAATGCTGATGTATGTGCAAAGCATTAAGGGCTGATATGTACCAATAGGAGATCAAATAATGCATTTACTCTAGGTATGTTTCTGAGAGCACCTGGAATATTGTACAAAACATAAACTCATGGTAAGGGGAGGGGAGGGTAGGCTGGCAGATGGGAAGTGGAGGAAGAAAGATGCATTCAAATCTACAAAATATCATTAGTTTTATCATTTGGAAAAATGGTCTGAATTTTATTGCGGAGGTTGGCAATTTTACCACAGGCAGTATCCTAATTGGCCGTCTGTTGGCCTGCAGTCCAATAATGGACAGATGGCGGCCTACCAGACCAATCAGAGGGCTGGCAGCTCCAAAGCTTTGGCTGCACCTAAGGGAGAGGCAATCAGAGTGAAGCAGATTCCTTGGGTGCTGAGCCAGATAAGTTTAAAAAAAAGCCACAAGATCAATTAGTCGAGGGTCGGAGAGGAAACTTTTCCAGGTGAGATCATTGGAGGTGCAGGAGTTGCTTTTCCTGTCCATGCTCCCCCCCACCCCCCCACCCCCCACAAGCCACCCCCTACTTTTGACCCATAAAGCCTGTAGTTCCTATGACCATCTGGGCTGCTGAAGGCCGAATAAAATGACCAGGGCTTTTAATTATACTAATTGACTTTCTTTCTCTCTGGACAGACTACCAATGCCCTGCTGTGACACAGCGATTAGCGCTGCTGCCTCACAGCACCAGGGACCCAGGTTCCATTACTGCCTTGGGCAACTGTTTGTACAGGGTCTGCACGTTCTCTCTGCGTCTGTATGGGTTTCCTTTGGGTGCTCTAATTTCCTTACACAGTCTGAAAGAAGTGCTAGTTAAGTACATTGACCATGCTAAATTCTCCTTCAGTATATCCAAATAGGCGCCTGAGTGTGGCGATTCGGGGATCTTTACAATAACTTCATTGCAGTGTTAATGTAAGTCTACTTGTGACACTAGAGATGGAACCAATTCAACACAATTATCCATTATTTAACCACTCTCACCTCCCAGCTTATCTCCGAGGAGCTAGTAATATACAGGCCAAGAGTTTGTGTTTTGCAAAGTATTCTATTGATACGAATACACAATTTTTTGTGGAGGGAGCGTTTGATGCTTTAGAAAGGACCATCTCATTATATACACATCTGCTTCTCTTTGAAACTTATTTGAATACTTGTTAGTGTTTCTTAGTTATTTCTTACAACCCACTTTATTTCTTTTACTGGACTATTTCTCAGGTATCATAGAATCCATGGAGGCTATTTGGCCCATCAAATCTGCACTAACCACAATCCCATCCAGACCCTATTCCTGTAACTCTACATTTACACTGTCCCTGACACTGAGGTCAATTTAGCATAGCCAATCCACCTAACCCACACATCTTTGGACTGTGGGAGGAAACCAGAGCACTGGAGGAAACCCACATAGACACTGGGAGAACATGCAAACTCCACACAGAAGGTACCACCCAGATGCTACTATCTCGGTCAAGATGTTACTGTTGTTCAGATGAAACTACTGGAGATGCCTCCTACTTCCTCCTGCCCTAACACAGTGACCACATTCCCAAATCATCACACCTTTTTCCTTACAGTGTGCCATTGGTCAACATTGAAGGCGAAAGTTGTTGTGCGTTCCAAAATACTAAAAAAAAACACAAAAGTGGCTGCCACGAGTCAAAATTAAAGAAGAAATGTCTAAAATCCTGACTCTTAGTTTTGCTGCAGTAGCTGCCCCTGGCACTTTGCTGAGCATCTCAGAGGAGCAGTGTAGCACAGCATTGCCTATCTGTACATTTACATGCAGCAGGAGCTGCTCTCTGCTGAACTGGGGGCCACGCTTTGTCAGTGCCTGTGAAAGTCATCGCAGCTCGGAACATTTTCGCCTCAGGTTTTAGCCTGGCCTCCAGAGGAACCATCACCCACTTCTTCTGATCTGCACTGCATTGCTGTAAAAAGAAACAGCTGGAGTTTGTCTGACTAGGTACCTTTACAAATGGCAAGCAGACCCCAGATTTTTCCTGGCAGGGCGATGGAGGGGTTGCAGGATGGGGAGGGTGGGGGGTGGAGGCCCAGGAGTGAATTGTTAATGGTGTGTTAATTACGTTATTTGGGTATATCAGTGAAGGGCATTATTTAATTAAATACTTGCAGTACCTACAAATAGCAGACAGCTGGGATAGTGGCAGTATTTAGAGTGGTACGGTGGCACAGTGCTTAACATTGCTGCCTCACAGTGCCAGGGACCCGGGATCGATTTCAGCCTTGAGTGTCTGCATGGGTTTCCTCCAGGTGCTCCAGCTTCCTGCCGTGCTCCAAAGATGTTCAGCTTAGGTTGATTGGCCATGTTAAATTGCCCCTTAGTGTCCAAAAGTATATAAGTTAGGGGTATTGTGGGGTAAATATGTGGGACTGCAAGGACAGGGCTGGAGTAAGATGCTGTGTCAGAGAGTTGGTGCAGACTCGACGGGCCAAATGGCCTCCTTCTGCACGATAGGGATTCTCTTCTGTTCTATTTCATTTACTCACACATGAGATCTAGCATTATTGGTTGGGCTAGCATTTATTGCCCATCCCTAATTATCCTTGAACTGATGTGCGAAGCAAATTTTTTACACAGAGGGTGGTGAGTGTCTAGGGAGATGGTGGGAGCAGGTAGGATAGGGCATTTAGATGAATACATGAACAGGATGGGGATGCAGGATACAGACTCTACAAATGCATACGGTTTTAGTTTAAGCAGGCATCATGATCGCAGGCTTGGAGGGCCAAAAGGCCTGTTCCTGTGCTGTATTTTCCTTTGTTCTTTGTTCGAGTGGCTTGCTGGAGCATTTCGAAGGGTATATAAGAGTCAACCATGTTGCTGTGAACCTGGAATCACACGTAGGACTGACTAGGTGAGGATGGCAGATTTCCTTCCCTAAAAAGACATTATGATAGGAGAGATGTGAGACTGAGTGAGGTCAATAAACTCTCTTTATGCAGAAAAACTTGTCTTTGTTTTGACTTCACCAACTGGCTTGGATCTGACTAACATGAATCTCAGACTCAGCAGGAATATTTGGAATTGATGCTCAGTCCAGACAGTCTAATTTCTGCAATTCCAAGGGCCTTAACCCAGAATTGGGAATCAGAAATTTATGGAGGATACGCAAAAACTCTTTAAAGGCCAATAAGGTGTGTTTAAAGTGTTTTAATATGAAGTTATTTTAATCCTGTGCCCTTTAAACATAAAAACAAATTGCAGCTAATAGTTGAGGGGTGGGAGGAGTGATTAAAAACCCTGTACTAGATGCATTTACTAACAAGGGTATCTTAGAAACAAAAACCATCTGTTCCTATAGTTTCAATAGAGTTCATTGTTAACATTTCCCCCAAAGCAATTATTACAGCTGATTCCATTATGAAGGCTGGTTTGAGTTTTCAAAACCACTTAACTCAGTTTGTGTTGGGGTGGGGTGGGTGAGTTCCCATTTTGATTGACAGTTTTAAGATGTTCTTAAAGGATTAGGGGTCTTTGAAGTGGTTAAGGAATGGAAGTTTGTTTGGTTTTATAAAAGATTAAAGGGTTTTAAAATCTTTGAATTGGTTTCATGAATGAGTTTTTCTTTCTGACACAAATATATATGAGTGACAGCTCCCTTAGATTATTAGAAGTTTATCCTTTTCACCTCCAATGAGGTCTGATCATACTGTTTACTAGGTAAGTGATGTTGAAAGTTCCTTAGACAACCACAACAGCACACAACAAACATTCCACTCACCTGCTTTCTTGCACATGCAAAGATGTTGATTTGATTTGATCCATCAAAGAAGAAACAAAAAACTTGGACCTGTTGTCTACGGAACCCTCCAATGCTACTTACCCAGTAAACAGTATGACCACATCTCAGACAAACTTGGAGATGAAAAGAATAAACTTCAAATAATCTATGGCAGCTGTCATATTTGTATCAGAAAGAAAACTCTTGCCTGGATTTGAATTTGAGACCTTCTGGCACATATGTGGGATTCAGAATAGTGAGCTATCAGGTGTTCTGAATGATGAATTGGGCTCAATTTTAGCTTGGCATGGATTTCAGGCAAAGGTTTAGAAAAGGAGTCAAAACTCAGCTGTCTCCTGGCTACTAGGGAGATGTTAGGGAGGGACTTTTGGGAGCACTGAGGGACAAAAAGTAGGAATGGGAGAAGGGCACAAGGCAGTGGAAGGCACGACATTTTCATGGGGGCTGGAGAGAAGAACTCCTACTCGGCCTGGCTTAGGGTCTCTTAGCCTTTCTCACCGGTTGCCCCTCAGCCTATCAGAAAAGGAGCTGTGGCTTCCATAACACAGGCACTGGCATCAGTGCATCCATATTAGCATTTATGCGTCAGTCTCCAGCTTGATCTCATAACCAAAACCAACAGAATTAAGGAGCAGGTAACACCAGGAACAGAGCAGTAAATTTTAACTGCTTTCCATTCTGTCCTTGCTCAGCTAGGAGAGTTAAAATCGAACTGTCGCCTTATGATTAATAAAGTTCACAGGCATAGCTTTAAATAATGAAAGTTATTAACCTGAAGAACTATCAATGTTTGGCATATCACCAAAGGTGTTATTCTAAATCCCAAGTATTAAACAAGGATGCTATTATGAAGATTCCAGCTTGAAAATCAGCATTTAATACAAACAGCAGAAAAAAAAGATTTTGCCCAGGATGAATTTTGCTTGTTTGGGCCTGATGCCTTGCTATCCTAGATCATAAGATCATAAGATCATAGGAGCAGAATTAGGCCATTCAGCCCATCAAGTCTGCTCCACCATTCAATCCTGGCTGATATGTTTCTCAATCCCATTCTCCCGCCTTTTCCCGTAATCTTTGATCTCCTTACCAATCAACAACCAATCTCTGTCTTAAATACACTTAAATCTTGACCTTTATCTTGCTATATTTTCATGTTCAGGTTATTACCATGGACTCAAGGAACTGAGTTGGCAAATATACAGCCCCTGACAGAAATTGGTGACTAGATGCTCAGATATTGGCAACAGCAATGATGAGTAAAGGCATTTGGCTGATTGCTAATCCTGGTTCAATTCCAGCCTTGGGTGACTGTTAGTGTGCAGTTTGACTTTCTCCCCGTGTCTGCATGTGTTTTCTCTGGGTGTTTCTTCCCACAGTCTAAAGATGTGCAGGTCAGATTGATTGGCCGTACTAAATTGGCCCAAAGTGTATCCCAAGATATATAGATTATAAATATTATTATATAATATTATTATTATTATATTATATAATATTATTATTATTACTAACCTCATTGAGTTTTTTGAAAAAGTGACTAAGGAGGTGGATGGGGGTAAGGCCGTTGATGTGGTATATATGGACTTTAGTAAGGCATTTGATAAGGTGGCCTATGGAAGACTTCTACAGAAAATGCAGATGTATGGGATAGAGGGTGATTTAGCTAATTGGGTTAGGAATTGGCTAGCAGATAGAAGACAGAGGGTGGTGGTTGATGGGAGATATTCATCTTGGAGTTCGGTGACAAGTGGTGTACCTCAGGGGTCTGTTTTGGGGCCCCTGCTGTTTGTAATTTTTATAAATGATCTGGATGAGGGTATTGAAGGATGGATTAGTAAATTTGCAGATGACACTAAAGTCGGTGGAGTGGTAGATAGTGAAGAGGGGTGTTATAGTTTGCAGAGGGACTTGGACAAGTTGCAGAGCTGGGCCGAGAGGTGGCAAATGGAGTTTAATGTGGAAAAGTGTGAGGTAATGCACTATGGCAGAAATAATAAATGTGTAGAGTATAGGGCTAATGGTAGGATTCTTAGTAGTCTTGATGAACAGAGGGATCTTGGTGTGTATGTGCATAGATCCCTGAAAGTAGGCAGTCAAGTCGAGAAGGTTGTTAAGAAGGCATATGGAGTCTTGGCTTTTATTGGTAGGGGGATTGAATTTCGGAGCCGCAACGTCATGTTGCAACTGTACAAAACTCTAGTGCGGCCGCACTTGGAGTATTGTGTGCAGTTCTGGTCCCCACATTATAAGAAAGATGTGGAGGCATTGGAGAGGGTACAGAGGAGGTTTACCAGGATGTTGCCTGGTATGGAGGGCAGGTCTTATGAAGAGAGGCTGAGGGATTTGAGGTTGTTTTCGTTAGAAAGGAGGCGGCTAAGAGGGGACCTAATCGAAACATATAAGATGATTAGAGGTTTAGATAGGGTGGACAGTGATAGCCTTTTTCCTAGGATGGAGAAAGCTAGCACGAGGGGACACAGCTTTAAATTAAGGGGTGATAGTTATAGGACGGATATCAGAGGTAGGTTCTTTACCCAAAGGGTGGTTCGGGAGTGGAATGCCCTGCCTGCAGCAGTTGTAGATGCGCCAAGTTTGGTGGCGTTTAAGAGGTTAGTTGATAAGTATATGGAAGAGAAGGGAATGGTTTAGTTTGGAGGGGCATTGCTTTTTATATTGGTCGGCGCAACATCGAAGGCAGAAGGGCCTGTTCTGTGCTGTAATGTTCTATGTTCTATTAGGGGAATTGACAGGGTAAGTACATGGAGTTAACCTGGTTAAGAGTGGGTGGAGGCTTGATGGGGCAAATGGCTTCCTTCTGCACTGTGGAAATTCTATCCATGAAGAGACGTTTGTAATAATGGTATCATCTCGGCCTTTTGGCTAAGATGCAAATGAGATCAAGCCTTGGAAATGGTGCAATGCGTGCTCCCATCAGCTTAGATCATGTAGATCAAGTCCAAGAAGGAGGTGAGAGCCCTGTCTTGTCAGCTTGGATCAGGAATGTCTCAACTTGTTGAGACTTTGAATTGGACTTTGATTGATTTGAATTGAATATAAACAAAAAAAAGTTAAAGAACATGTTTGTTGAGGCCATCATTGTAGTTTACTACATGTTAACAGCAAATCTTTACTAACGCCTTGTAATTATTGTTCAGAAATAGATATAGAGGAGAATTTTTCCCAGATTTGTCAGTACCAGGGCTCTGCCTGAAAACGGGCATGTTTCTCTCCACAAACACAACCAAATTTTCAGACCAGACTTCTAGGTACTGGGGGCCTGGTTTATGCCTGATATGATGTGGAGATGCCGGCGTTGGACTAGGGTAAACACAGTAAGAATCTCACTACACCAGGTTAAAATCCAACAGGTTTATTTGATAGCAGCACCATTAGCTTTCAGGGTTCTGCCCCTTCTTCAAGTCAACCATAGAAGCATCAGGGGTGCTCTTCTCGCCACCACAACCCCCACCCCCCAGCCTCCACTGCCACACAAGTATAAGGGGGCACTCTTCCCATATCCTCCTACCACAGTGACTGTAGTCTTGTCCCCCCTCACAGGCTGTTGCTAAGCAATTAGGGGCCCTCAGAGATGGCAAAAGCAGTTGGCGTTCAATTGGAACAAGGTAACCCAAGCGGAAGCAACATTTTACAGAAACTGCCAGAACAGGCACAGGGCCAAAAAGCAAGTCCCTGAAACTAAAGAAGAAAGTCCAAGAAAACAGGAAGAGGGTCAGAAGCAAGTTCAAAGAAGTGCATCTACTCAAAGAAACAGAAACCTGGGAAGTAGGTGCTTTTTTTTATTCGTGGGACATGGGTGTCACTGGTTGGCCAGCATTTATTGCCCTAGTTGCCCGAGGGCAGTTGAGAATCAATCACACTGCTGTGTCTCTGGAGTCACATGTAGGCCAGACCAGGAAAGGATGGCAGATTTCCTTCCCTAAAGTACCCCAGTGAACCAGATGGGTTTTTCCTGACAGTTGACAATGTTTCTTAATTCCAGATTTTTTTTTTAATTGAATTCAAATTCCACCATCTGCCAGGTGTGGGATTTGAACGCAGGTCACCATTAGCTGAGTGTCTGGATTAATGATCTAGCGATAGTATCACTAGGCCATCGCTTCAATGTGGTTGAGAGTGAGGAGCAGAGAGCCTCCAAGTTAAAGACAGGGCTGCAAGGAGCAGATTTGTGGAGATTGGCTTGCAAGAATAAGGGAAGAACTCAGGAAAATTTCAGTCACTGGAGAAATGGTACTGAGTAAATTGTTGGAGCTGTGAACTAATAAAACCCAAAGCCAGATGGACTTCCTCCGAGGGTCTTAGAAGAAGAGTCAGATGAAATTGTTGATTAATTTTCCAAAACTTCTTAGATTTGGGGAATGGCCAATTAGATTGGAAGATAGCAAAAGAAACTCCATTATTCAAAAAGGAAGGGAAACAGAAATTGGGAAACTACAGGCCAGTTAATCTAATATCTGTCATGCAGAAAATGTTCTGATCTGATTGTGGTCTTTACTTTCCTATCTATCCCCTTTAACACCCTTGTCAATTAAGAATCTATCAAACTCCACCTTAAAAATCTTCAATAACCCCTCATCCAGTGTCCTCTGGCGCAGAGAATTCCATAGATCAACAACCTTCCAAGAGAAATAAATTCTCCTAATTTCCCTCAAAAATGAGAGAGCCCTTATTTTTGAAACTGTGTTCCCTAGTTCTAGTCTATTTGATAAAGAGAAACATCCTTTTGGCATCCACTCCATCAATTCTCCTCGAGATCTTAGATGCTTTACATTCTTTTAAATTTTAGTGAATGCAGGCCCTCAGAGGGCAGCACGGTGTCACAGCAGTTAACACTGCTTCCTCACAGGTTCAATTCCAGCCTCAGCTCACTATCTATGTAGAATGCGCACTTTCTCCCTGTGCCTGTGTGGGTTGCTGTGGGTGCTCCGGTTTTATCCTACACTCCAAAGATGTGCAAGTTAGGTTGATTGGCCATGCTAAATTGACTCTAGTGTCAGGGAGATTAGCAGGGCAAATGAGTGTTATGGATAAGGGCCTGGGTGGGATTGTGCTCGGTACAACTGATGGGCCAAAGGGCCTCTTTCTGTACTGTGGGGATTCTATGGTAATATAACCCTCTCTTCCTAAGGATCTGTCAAATGAACCTTCTCTGAACTGCTTCTATATACTCAAAGGGCCAAATGGCCTCCTCCTACTGCTATCTTCTACGTTCCTATGAACATTTCACTTGCCTTCCCAATCAAATGCTGTACCTGCATATTAATTTTTTGTGGTACAAAAGTTTGTGGTCACGTACCAACCGACCCAAGAATAACCTCTTCCCTGCTGCCATCAGACATTTGAATGGACATATCCTCTTCTTCCTTATATACTCTATAAACAATATGCTTTTTCCGTATAGCACACAAGAGACAATACTTTTCATTGTATCCCAATACCTGTGACAATAATGAATCAAATCAAACGTACCAGGACATCTCAAGATGCAGAAAATGGAAAGTAGGACAATGTCGGTGGATCAGAGGGTAGAAATGGGGAGAAATACTGGTCTTCCACATGCACAGAGCTGTGAATGGATTACTCTGTAAAATGCAATATTGAAATCCCCATCCAGTCCCCACTAATTGCTGTGGTGTGCAGGCCAAAACAGCTGAGGGTAATGCATGAGCTAATGGCCACTTGCAAGAGAGAACACATATCATTGACCACCTTTATCAGAAAACTGAAGCTATGTTGATGAATGTAGCAGAGGAAATGGTCTTCCCTTACTATTATTGAATGCACTGCAGCACAGCTGTATGGACAACTGTAAAGTTTATTAGCATGGGAGCAGAGGGTGCTGCAGACCACCTACTGCACTTGACCACATCTCCAGTGAACTTCGCTGGCCATCAGGGACAGATGTGTAAGACCATGGGCAGGATTTTCCAGACGCGCTCACCCCAAGGCTGGAAAACCTCGCCAATGTTCCAGCCACTCTCTGCCCGCTACAATTCTCATGATGGGCAGGATGAGAAAATTCTGCCCCAAGTGAGCAATCTGGCCAGTCAATCCATCTCCACTGGAATCAGGAGGTACAGATGATTATCAGTGCTTCTCCCCATGTCTAACCCCTGATCCACCAGCATTACCCTGCTTCCCATTCTCTGCAGTTTAAGATGAACTGGTGCATGAATCTCAAAAGGTTAGTGCTCAGATACAAGTGATTGGAAGGTAAATTGGATGTTACCCTTTATTGCAAGGGGAATGGAGTAAGAAAGTTTCATTATAATTGTATATGGTGTTGATGAGGCCACAAACACAGCACAAATTGCCAACTCCCTCACACATCTCATTACGCACACCTTTCGTGTTTGCCCACACACTACATTATAATTCCATCCAAGGCAAAAAGAGGAAATAAAATACTACGTAGCTTCTTCATCCTTGCCTGCACTGTGGAAAGGTCTGCTATTGGGCTTAGCAGCCATGTTAGAATGCACAACAGATAACTCTACACAAGAAAGAAAAGACCATCTTCAACAACGAAGGGAAATAATTGGCAATGACGACAACCAGACTTCTGACTGATTTTAACTCGGAGCAGCAGTGATGTAGTGAAAGTGAAACAAGTGGCAAACCCCACCCAGTCATGGTCATTTGAGGTCCCACCCCACCCCCGCACCTCAACTACATCCCATTTCTCAAGAAAACTGAGCAAGTGGTCACCGCTCACATTGTGTATTGTTCACCCTGAACTACTGCATGAAATCTGATAGTCACTGCAATGATTTCAACTGCAATATTTTCATGCCAAGACATGGAACCATTAATGGACCAGGCTTTATGTGCCTGCTGCATTGCAAAAAAGATTGCTCGCTGCACTTTGGTTCTGAATTAATATTATTTTATGTTCTTAAACTTTAAAATGGCAAGGATTAAAATCCGAATCTCAAACTGCAGTGCTCAGACGATACATGACATTTAGTTATACCTTCTGATGACAGGATATTTATGTCTGTTAACTATTAATATTTTATAGTTGAGCCATAACACAGTAGAAGACATCTTTTATATTAAGTTTTTGTCATTTTTATTTTTGAGCATATGATCATTTACTCCATGGTCATTATACAGAAGTGGAACATAGAAGCTGACAGCTACTGAATTACTTTAAACACAGCCAGTTTGTCATATTAAGAGAAATTGGCACCAGTTCAATAGTCTAACATGCGAGTGTATTTTTTTTACTTTTAAATTTGGGAATTTCCTCACGTTTCTTGAGAACTTTGAGGTTGCTTAAAGGGGTAATGGAAACAGACATTAGAACAAAGCCAGCAGACGCATGGGAATGCTAAAACCTACAAGTTCTCCTTGTTGGAGGGAATGAACGAACTGAGTCTTCTGAGACTCTATCAAACTTCAACAAAAACAGCTTTATTCAACATGCAGAAGGGAGAGTAGTATTCAGAACTGTAATTCCAGCTTGTTCCCGAGCTACTCTGTTAATCATGCGTCCTTACACATTCTTATGTTTTTTCGCATTACAAAGTGCTATATTTTGATTAGGTCATCACATTGTTACTTTAAATGTGTTAAAGTTACGTTTTGATCACATTATACTGATCCATTGTCCTGTGTGCTTTGTCTTTAATTGTTTTCTAAACATACCCTGTCTTTCTGTTTGCAGTCTTAAAGCTCTGTAGTTTCCTTCTAGAATACAAATTTCAACTATATATGTCAATTGTCACCATCTTTCTGATAGTTGGTTAGTTTTCTGGAGGCACAATTGAACTTTGTGTCTTCGCTAGACATTATGGGGTCATGATAGCTGATACTGATTCTTTATTGCTGCGGTAATTTCTGAAGAGTATCACCTGGGATGTGAGTCTCTGGTGCAGTCAGGGAGGTAGTTATTTGTAATTTGTCATGTGTCTACCTGCAGTGAGTTTTGATACTACAGCCAGGCTACCTGTTTAACTCTTTCCATTCTTCCTCTCCTGCTGCAACCTTCAACCCCTGTGTTGCCTTTCTCCACCCTCCAAGCCATTCCCATCTTGACTTGGAAGTATGTCGCCATTCCTTCACTATCACTGGGTGAAAACCCCAGAATTCCTTCCTTTAACAGCACCATGGGAGTACTTACACTACAGAGCCTGCAGCAGTTTAAGAAGGCAGCTCACAACCATCTTCTTAAAGGCAATTAAGGATGGGCGATAAATGCTGGCCTAGCCAGCAACATCCACATCCCGTAAATGAATAATAAAAAAGAATTAAGAACAGCACAAATGGATTCATTATTGACTGATTAATTGTGGAATGAAGAGTTTAGAAGTTAGAACCATTGTGGCATACGGCAGGTTTGCGGCATACGGAAAAGATTGAGTATGTGGATGTTAGGAAAGAGGATGTGTTAGACCTGTTAAATTCTATTAAGATAGACAAGTCGCCGGGACCGGATGGGATGTACCCCAGGTTATTGTGGGAGGTGAGGGAAGTGGTTGCAGAGCCCCTGGCGATGATCTTTGCATCATCCATGAAAACAGGAGAGGTTCCAGAGGATTGGAGGATTGCGGATGTGGTTCCTATCTTTAAGAAAGGGAACAGGGATAGTCCAGGAAATTACCAACATGTGAGTTTGACTTCAGTGGTTGGTAAGCTGATGGAGAGGCTTCTGAGGGATAAGATATATGAATATTTGGAGAAGTTTGGACTGATTAGAAATAGTCAGCATGGTTTTGTCAAGGGCAGGTCATGCCTTACGAGCCTAGTTGAGTTCTTCGAAAATGTGACTGAACACATTGACGAAGGAAGGGCGGTGGACGTAGTGTACATGGACTTTAGTAAGGCGTTTGATAAGGTCCCCCATGCAAGGCTTCTGGAGAAGGTGAGAGGGCATGGGATCCAAGGGGCTTTGGCTTCGTGGATCCAGAACTGGCTTGCCGGCAGAAGGCAGAGAGTGGTTGTGGATGGGTCTTGTTCTGCATGGAGGTCGGTAACCAGTGGAGTGCCCCAGGGATCTGTTCTGGGACCCCTGCTGTTTGTCATTTTCATAAATGACCTGGATGAGGAAGTGGAGGGATGGGTTAGCAAGTTCGCCGACGATACAAAGATCGGTGGTGTTGTGGATGGTCTGGAGGGATGCCAAAAGTTGCAGCGGGACATAGACAGGATGCAAGACTGGGCGGAGAAGTGGCAGATGGACTTCAACGCAGATAAATGTGTAGTGGTCCATTTTGGCAGGAATAATGGGATGAAGGAGTACAATATAAGGGATAGGAGTCTTAGCTGTGTTGTAGAGCAGAAGGATCTCGGGGTCCGGGTCCATAGGACTCTTAAATCGGCCTCGCAGGTGGAGGAAGTGGTCAAGAAGGCGTACGGTGTACTGGCCTTCATTAATCGAGGAATAGAGTTTAGGAGTCAGGAGGTAATGATGCAGCTCTATAAGACTCTTGTCAGACCCCAGTTGGAGTATTGTGCGCAGTTCTGGTCGCCTCATTATAGGAAGGATGTAGAGGCTATTGAGAGGGTTCAGAGGAGATTTACAAGGATGCTGCCTGGATTGGGAGGCAGGCCTTATGAAGATAGGTTGAGGGAGCTGGGACTCTTCTCACTGGAGAGACGTAGGTTGAGAGGCGACCTGATAGAGGTTTATAAAATGTTGAGAGGAATAGATAGGGTGGACTCTCAGAGACTATTTCCCCGAGCGGAAATGGTCACTACGAGAGGACACAGATTTAAGGTGCAGGGAAGCAAATACAAAGGAGATGTCAGGGGTAGGTTTTTCACTCAGAGGGTGGTGAGTGAATGGAACCGACTGCCGTCGGAGGTTGTTGAGGCAAACTCACTGGGGTCTTTTAAGAGACTTCTGGATGAGTATATGGAAAAGAATAGGATAGGGGGTTATAGATAGGTCTGTGGGTTGGTAGATGTGATCGGCGCAACTCGTGGGCCGAAGGGCCTGTTTGTGCTGTATTGTTCTGTGTTCTATGTTCATTGGTGTTTATGGCTGAATGTGACAGGTCTGCAAAGTTCAGATTTGATCTGTTGGTTGTGGAATTGCTTAGCTCTGACTATTTTTTGCTGCTTATGCTGTTTGGCACAAAAGTAGCCTGTGTTGTAGCTTCACCAGGTTGACAGTTCATTTTTAGATATGCCAGGCTCCTGATATGTCCTCCTGTACTCTTCATTGAACCAAGGTTGGTCCCCTGACTCGGTGGTAATGGTAGAGTGTGTGACATGCCGAGCAATAAGAATACAGATTATGGTGGAGTACAAGTCTGTTGCTGCTGATTGCTCTCAATACCTTATGGATTCCCAGCCTTGAGTTGCTAAATCTGTTCAATGTCTATCACATTTAGCACGGTGGTAGTGCCACACAACACCTTCAATGTGAAGAAGGGACTTGGTCTCCAAATGGACCATGTGCTGATCATTCCTTCCAATTCCATGTATCAACAGCAGATAGGTTAGCGAGAATGAGGTCAAGTATATTTTTCCCCTCTTGTTGGTTCCCTCATTACCTGCTGCAGTTCCAGTTCAGCAATGATGTCCTTTAGGACGCAGCCAGATCAGTCTGTGATAATATTATCAAGACACTAAATATTGAAATCTCCCACCCAGACTACATTCTGTGCCCCTGCCTTTCTCATTGGATCCTCCAAGTGATGTTCAATATGGAGGAGTATAGATTCATCAGTTGACAGGGGAGATGGTATGTGATCATTAGCAGGAGGTTTCCTTGTCCATATTTGACCTGATGTCTTATGACATCATAGGATTTCAAGTCAATGTTGAGGAATTTCAGGACAACTCACTCCCGACTATATGGCACTCTGCCGCCTCCCACCTCTGCTGGGCATGTCCTGCTGAAAGGATATACTCAGAGATGGTGATGGAGTGTCTGGGACATTATCTGTCAGGTATAATTCTATCAGTGTGACAATGTCAGGCTGTTGCCTGACTAGTCTGTTAAACTGCCCTTTCAATTTTAGCACAGGCCCCCAGATGTTAATAAAGAGTTCTTTGGTGGATTGGCAGAATTGAATTGTCATTTCTGGTCCTGGGTCAATGCCCAGTAGTCCGCCCCATTTCATTCCTTTATATTGACTTGTTGCAGTTTGGTACAACAGTGCCTTGCTAAGTGATTTCAGAGAGCATTTAAGAATCAGCCACTTTGCTTTAGTCGTTTCACTGTTAACTTACCTTGAGCCAGTCAGATCTGCTCTTTCTCATCAATATAGCACTGCTTGGGAATGGCTCCTGTTCTGAGTAATACCACGAGAAACTAGAAAGGATTGTGGACGTAGCCCAGCCCATCACACAAACCAGCTTCCCATCCATTGACTCTGTCTACACTTCCTGCTATCTCGGAAAAGTAGCCAGCATAATCAAGGACCCCATGCACCCTGGACATCCTCTCTTCCACCTTCTTCCTTCGGGAAAAAGCTACAAAAGTCTGAGGACATGTACTAATCGACTCAAGAACAGCTTCTTCCCTGCTGCCATCAGACTTTTGAATGGACTGACTCGATAATAAGTTGATCTTTCTCTGCACTGTACCAATAACTGTAACACTACATTCTGCACTCTCTCCTTTCCTTCTCTATGTACGGTATGCTTTAATTGTAGAGTGCGCAAAAGATGTACTTTTCACTGCATTTTGATATATGTGACAATAATAATAAATGAAAATTGAAATTCCCAGCCAGCCATTGCTATTCTTCATTCATAATTTATAAACTGTGCAATGAAATTTTTCTTATGCAATAATTGCAGTATTTCTAAACTTTGCTCCAAATGCAGGTACCACTTCAATATTGTTCTAGCAATCAATTCCAGTGATAATGAACGGAAGAAATGAATGATTTTATCCTTCTCAGCTGGACAAATAAAACTAAAGCACCTTACTAATAGATCAGCCATGAGATGAAAACCAGCTCATCAGACACTTGTCCAACTTCACGTCAGCAGACTATCCTCCATAGTTTGTTCGGAAATCACTGAGGGAGTTGAAGCACTTTGATTTTCTTGCTCATTTTGAAAACCACTTATTTCCACGGGGACGGAAGTACAATCAAAGGAACCCTGCAGATCCTGTGGACACCAAGAGAGGGAGCCGTCATCAGTAGAGTTAAGTCCATTGTAAAGTACTCAGCTTCTTATTAAAACCTAGCCATGCACACTCTGTTCCATGATATATTCTTTTATCTTTGTGTTTTTCCACTCACAGCGTTCTTGAAGTTAATTTGCCCTTCTGCACGATCAGCTCACATTAAGTTGATCTTTCTCTACACCCTAGCTAAATGACTATAACACTGCATTCTGCATTTCCTCCTTTCCTTCCCTCTGTACAAAGCATGCTTTGTCTATTTAACACACAATAAATAATATTTTTCATTGTAAGCCAACGCATGTGACAATAATAAATCAAATCAAATCAAATCAAAAATCAGATGCACCATAGAATGCATCCTTTCAGGATGTATCACAGCCTGGAAAGGCTCCCACTCTGCAAGAAACTAAAAAGGTTTGTGAATGTAGCCTTGTTCATCATGCAAACCAACCTCCCAAAAATTGACTCTGTCTATACTTCCCGCTATCTCGGAAAAGTAGCCATCATGATCAAGAACCTGAGGCACCCTGGACATACTCTCTTTCACCTTCTTCCTTCAGGAAAAAGATACAGAAGTCTGAAAACACATACCAACCCACTCAAAAAAAGCTTCTTCCCTTCATCAGACTTTTGGATATATTGAGTTGATTTTTCTCTCTGCCCTATCTTTCCTTCTCCGCTATGTATTCTATGTACAGTATGTTTTGTCTGTATAGCGTGCAAGAAACAAAATTTTTCACTGGATCCCAATACGTGTGCCAATAAATCGAACCAAATCAAAAAGGTTGTTCAGCAATACCTGGTTAACAGGGTACAACTTACTTGTTATCCAGGAATAGGAGGTGCTGGTTAATCAAATTTGCTAGTTAACTGAAAGGCACACTGAATTCCATGGTTTTATCCAATGAGAAAGTTCCAGGATGGTCACACAGGCACTGATGCTTTGAAGGGTGTGGGAGTGTGAATACAGAGTGAGGCAGATCTTGGGAAATCATGCTTAAAGCATTGAGAGGCCGAGATCAGAGGGAAGACAGGCCATTGACACCGGTTACCAGTGAGTCCGACATTTCCCATCAAAAGACAGACTCGATCCCGGAACTCCGGTGAATCGGGTTTGTTGGTGGAGTGCTGGATAACAGAGATTTTCCTGTGGTCTCATCATGACAACGGATAGCAGGAGTATGAGAGTGACCTGACTGGTGCATCCTCCATCGATGCCTCAGTGCCTGCTGGAAGAGGCCAGTTGCAGCATCTCTGCTTCCACAGCCCTAATACTGGTGTAATTGAAATCAAGACGTTAAACTCATGTCCAACATCCTGTCCCAGCTGTTTTGTAGAAGCGTCATACAGACTCAAAACTGTAACTGTGTTTTTCCCTCTCCATAGACACTGACAGACATGCTGCGATTATCCAGCATTTTCAGTTTTAATTTCAGATTTTCCAGCATCTGTAGGATTTTGTGTTTATTATCATTTCTCAGCTCTTGCTTTATAAACATGTCCTGATTTATAAAACTCTAAATTTCTTGACTGGAGAAGATAAAAAACTTTGAGGAACTGAACAACATTTGTTTTAAGAAGACGGACTTCTCGTGTGCCTTTAAGTATTAGCCAAACACTCTAGATTTTTGCAATGATGAAAGTAGACACTATGTAAATTGAACATTTGATAGTTTGTTTTATCAAGGGCAAAGCTTCCGTTCTTTTTTTCCCTTCCAGTTATTTATTTTCCTTTCTAGGTCTCTCCAATTCCAACACACAACTCCCATGTAAATGTTTTATATGGACACCTGTTCCATAACCTCTATCAATGCTGCTGAGAAAGTTCCACAAGTGGCCTGAATTGACTGTGATTTTCACTCTGTCCCTGTGGAGAAATGTCTAGGTAATTGTGTAACACATTCTCACTATCACACTGATGCGATCAGTATATTTTAAAAATTCATCCAGGGGATGTGGGCGTTGGAGTGTTTTTATTGCCCATTCTTAATTGTCCTCTGGTGAGCTGCCTTCTTGAATCACTGCAGTCATGTAGTGTAGGTACATCCACAGTGCTGTTAGGAGGAGAGTTCCAGGATTTTGACCCAGTGACTGTGGATGAACGGCTGATATATATATATCCAAGTTGGGATGGTGAGTGATTTGGGAGGGAACTCCCAAGCAATGCTGTTCTTTTGTGTCTGCTGCCCTTGTTCTTCTAGATGATAGTAGCCATGAGTTTGGAAGATGTTGTCTGAGGAGCCTTGGTGAGTTACTCCGGTTTATTTTGTAGATAGTACACACTGCTGCCACTGTGTATTGATGGTGGAGAGGGGAAAATGTTTGACTTGGATGGTGTCAAGCTTCTTGAGTGTTGTTGGACCCTCATCCAGGCAAATGGAGAGCTTCCCATCACACTCCTGACTTGTACCTTGCAGATGGTGGACAACACTAGGGGAGTCAGGAGATGAGTTACTCCATTAGGATTCCGAGCCTCTGACCTGCTCACACCATTTATATGACCAGTCCAATTATTCTGGTCAACGTTAGCCTCAGGATGTTGACGGTGGGGAATTGGGCAATGGTAATAGTATCAAATGTCACAAAGAAATAGATTTTGTTTTGCTGGAAAAGGTCATTATTGGCACTTAAATAGCATCAAAGTTATTTTCCAGTTATCAGTTCAAATCTGAATGGTATCCAACTCATGCTACATATGAACATGTATCGTTTCTGTACCTAAGTTGGGAATGGTGCTGAACATTATGCAATCATCACCAAAATTCCCACTTCTAACCTTACGGTGGAGGAGAGGTCAACGAAAGAGCAGCCGAAGATGGTTAAGTCTAGGAAACTATCCTGAGGAACTCCAGCAGCAATATCCAGGGTCTATAAAGATTAGCTTCCAACAGCCAAAAACTATCCTTTCTGATAGGAATGCCTCCAACCACTGAAGGGTTTTTTTTGCCAATTCCGATTGACTTCAAAATTATTCCTTAATGTCACACGGGCAAATATATGGGAAAACTTTGATGCAAAATGCACATTCTACCATAATGGGGATGAGTTTCTTTTTCCCATTAAAAATTGCATTAACTACACTGGAAATTCTTTGGCTAAGCAATTCCAATTTTTACCAACTGACTGCCGCAAGCGACCTTGCACTCTTAGGCCCACAACCCCTTGAATCTATCTGAAAAGATTGGAGTGACTGAGTATCCTGTGCTTGTGTTGCGAGTGTACTCCAAGTAACCTAGGCTGAGGTGTATGAGGCAGAGCAGATAATTGATACAGATGGAGATGAGGAGATCTTGACCTAGCATGGTCTGGCAGTTTCAAAAGAAGATTTCTGCCGCTGGCTAACACTTTTCAAAGGCCTTTATATTCCTCTATCTAGTCTACAAACATAAGTGGATTTCCTCCACAGTCCAATTACCAGGGAATTTTCCATTTACCTCGGGAACAGATACAGCATTTCCAATGGGCAAGCCTATGTGGGCAAGGGTGCTATCAGTTTGGAAGGGGAAAACGCTCCAGGCAAATCCACTATTTCCTTCTTCTCTTTGTTCTTGGTGCATGGAGCATTTCTGCGGCCCGCTATGCCTGTTCTGAAGGATCTCCTACAGTTCCAGCCCATGGAAGGAAGTGAAAATAGATTGAATACAATTCCATGGAAATACTGGCAGCTGCTCAAAAGTACCTTGGATGACTTCCACTGATAACGACAAAAAAAAAGTCTAAAATATATGGTTTGAAGTAATCAGAGGATCAAAATTTTCTGGCAAAATAATAGCGAATTTAATGTGCATACCATTATTAATATGAAAAATGCCCAGTAATTTGTGTTGAGGAAGAGATATGCCCATAGGTTATGAATTGGTCATTAACCTCTTTAAAAATGGCAGCTTGCCATCCACCTTTTAAGGATATTGCTGCATCTGTGCTGTTAAAATAACTCTCGCCACAGAGAGCTAGTGCTGATATTCGATAGCATAAGAACCCTTTTTAAAGATCAGATTTATGTTCCTGCAATGCCAATTAACCTCTTCAGCCCAGTCCAAGATCAGAGGGTGTAATCTCACCACTTGAACAGAGCTGAGGAGGAATTTCTTCTCTTAGAGGGTAGTGAATCTGTGGAATTCTTTACCGCAGAGAGCTGCAGAGGCTGGGTTGTTAAGTATGTTCGAGGCTGAGATAGACAGATTTTTAGTCTGTAAGGGAAT
The DNA here is from genome assembly GCA_024679065.1 of Sphyrna mokarran. Taxonomy (NCBI): domain Eukaryota; kingdom Metazoa; phylum Chordata; class Chondrichthyes; order Carcharhiniformes; family Carcharhinidae; genus Sphyrna; species Sphyrna mokarran. Next base: position 22,019,422 of record JAGIQG010000022.1, on the reverse strand, counting down.
CAAGGGATATGGAGATAAGGCAGAAAAGTTGAGTTGAGGATTATATCAAATCAGTCACAATCTCGTTGAATGGCAGAGCAGACTTGATGGGCCGAGTGGCCCACATCTGCTCGTACATCTTATGGTCTTAAAGCATGAAATCTCATTTGTGCAGGAGAGCCATTTATCTTACTGATCCTTTCTAGCTCTTTTTTTTAACCAATCTCTCCCTTATAATTCAAACTTCTGTTCCCTCTCTTTGTTTCTTATTTCGTATCTGTAAGAATCAAATACGTTCTTTCATTTTGTGTCTCTCATTCAATCTACTTTCTTCTTTGTTATCCCTCTGTTTCTTTCCCAGTCCTTGACTTTTACAGCTTAAGGACATCGACTGTTGCCCTCATCAGCTTGTATGCCAGCAGTTTGCAGAGTAAATATTTTGTTTGAGCTGAAGGGAGAGAAATAATTTTCATTTATTATTGTCACATGTATTGGGATACATGAAAAGGATTGTTTCTTGTGCACTATACAGACAAAGCATAACATTCATAGATCACACATGGGTGAAGGAAAGGAAAGGCTGCAGAATATAGTGTTGCAATTACAGATATGGTGTAGAGAAGGATCAGTTTAATATAACGTAGGTCCATTCAAAAGTTAGGAGGGGCATTGCTTTTTATTTTGGTCGGCACAACATCGAAGGCCGAAGGGCCTGTTCTGTGCTGTATTGTTCTATGTTCTAAAAGTCTGATGGCAACAGTGAAGAAGCTGTTCTTTTTTTATTCATTCATGGGACATGGGCATCAATGGCTGGGCCAGCATTTAATGCCCATCCCCAGTTCCCAAGGGTAGTTGAGAGTCAACCACATTGTTGTGGTTCTGGAATCACATGTAGGCCAGACCAGGTAAGGACAGCAGATTTCCTTTCCTAACTGAATCAGACAGGTTTTTGCAACAATCAACAATGGTTTCATGGTCATCAGTAGATTTTTAATTCCAGAGTTTTTTTATTGGATTCAAATTCCACCACCTGCTGTGGCAGGATTCGAACCCAGAACATGGCTGAATTTCTGGATTAATGGTCCAGTGATAATACCATTTGGCCATTGCCTTCCCCAGTTGGTCGGTGATCTCAGACTTTTATATCTTTTTCCCAGTGGAAGAAGGTGGAAGAGCGAATGTCCAAGGTGCATGGGGCTCTTGATTTTGCTGGCTGCTTTTCCGAGGCGGGGGATGGAGTAAGTGGATGGGAGGCTTATTTACTGCAGTGCCAAAAATACAGGGTCCAGAACCTTCCAGCAAGTAAAAGTGAAAAATAAAGTGATGTGTTGCATTTATCTGTGCTCATTCTCTTCCTCCACCCACTGCTGTCAAATCCCCTTGTTTTCCTTAAGCAGAGACACTGTGTAACCTTTGTCTCTTCATCAAGTACTCAGCCTTATAGCTCATCCCCATTTTCAGGCCTATGCAGCCGTCAGTCTGAATTATTTTCAATGAGCACTTCTCTATCTCATGTCAACACCCAGTTCGAACCCATCACCGTACGCCTAGGCTGCGGTGGTGCATTTTGCATGTTTATCAGCCCCGTGCATTGCTATTAACCTTTTCCCTCTGCTTCAGCCCTCTCGACCTGCTGTAGTTTGCAGTCCCTGATAGCAGCAGCTGCCTGATTTCACCTCGGTGCAAAGGAACGCACATTAGCATTTCCTCTTCCACCAGGGCGGGGTGGAGGAAGAAAGGGAGAGACAGAAAAAAAACTCCTCTTACACATGGCCAGGAATTTATTCCGGTAAACAACCTCATCTAATCTCACAAGACGGTTCAGCGGAGATGCTAATTCGAAACAGTGCTGCGTTACCCAGGAGCAGATGGGGGGGGGGGGGGGGGGGGGCGGCGGTCAGTGGGAGGGAGGAGGAAGCTACCCTCCCTCCACCCCATCGTCTCCACATTTTGTGGACAAACATATTTACCTGGGTGTAGAGAAATCCTTCAATTACAAACTGTGTGACAATAGCAGTAACTGGATTGAAGGCACGCACTGCTGAGTTTATTGAAGTACGGTGGTGTAGGTGGAGGGGGGGGGGGGGGGGTGAGGGAAGGATGGTGTAGAGAAGCCAAATCATAAGGAGGAAGACAGAAGTCTTTTTTTTCCCCCCTCAAACCTTCAAAAATAATAGCGGTTTATTTAAGACACTGGATTGCGACACAACAGCTGTATTATAATTTTCTCTAACAACACCAATTATACCTTGGATTGATTCTGCACACATTTAATAGGGGTAGCCACACCTCTTGCGTTACAAGTCATTAAAGGTGTCGAACAATGTAATTTTAAAATTGTCCTTCTGCTACACATGTCAATATGACAACATAATTTTCACAATTCGTACTGTGTAAACACTGCATAACAGTAATTTCCCCTGTACAAAAGCAGGATTATTAGCTGTCTGGGTTTTTTGCTTGTTCCAGACATGTCAATTTGCCTCCTTTTCTTCTATCTCCTATTCTTCAAATTGCTACTGCGTCTCCTTTTCTCATTTGTTGCCCAGAATGAAGTGGACACGTTTAATCGTAGCGGGCGCACCGTGAAATCGCCGCCCAAGATGTAACAATGCGTTCCAAGTTTGGTATGGGGCAAGCACGCAGTTCAGGTGGGAAGCAACATTACTGTAGACAGTGTCCAGCATTCGGAGGTAGGGATGGAGGGGAAGGCAGAAGTAGGGAGGGGATGGGGAAGAGGAGATAGGGGTAGGGAGGGAATGAGGGTGAGGAGGTAGGAAGGAGATGGTTGTGGGGTAGATGAATGGAAGGAGGAGGAGGGGTAGAGTGGGAAATGAAATAGAAGGAATGGCATGAAAATAAGAATCAAATCCATCTTCCAGTTGTGCTGCATTTTATTTCTCTTTCACTGTCTCTCTCTCCTTTCCCTCTCTCCTTGCTCGTAAATGCTCACATTGAATCATAATGTACATACGTGACACACCTGAGTAAGTATAATCTGTTTTAGGTTTTCTCCATAGTAGCTTGCTGTAAAATCTAATGGTGTCATAAAATTGTTAAAGTGGTCTGGTCCTGCATCTTCCTGGGTGACTTTAAGCTTGAAAATAAAATTATTTATTCTTCCTGGCTCCCGTTTCTATGATTTATTTCTTCTCTGTGACAACAATGAAACATTTTTGTCTATGACTGGGCTATTTAATGGATATTTTCTCACGGCGTGGCACACACAAAGTTAATCCAAAGTACTGCTGGCTGATTCATCAAGCTGCATAGGATATGATTTACCAGTCTGTGACATCAAAGATACTGATCGGTCACTGCAATGGTTAGTGAGGTTTAATAAGCAACAATTGGCTTGCTCCTTTAACTATTGAGTAGCCAGAATTCTAGATGGGGCCCATCCCATTGATCTTTCTTAGTGTTCAGACAGATTAATGAGTCAAACTGTTCCTTTCATCTACAAGCATTTCGTGGGGTCCTTTACAGATACCTGTTTTTTTTTCAGCTGGATTTGTGTGGACAAACATCATTTTGAATACTGCAGAGGTCTAGGCAAAAGCATACATTTTAATATTCTCTAGTATTAGGTTTGTGCTAAATATTTAAGAGCCATGCATGGGTATCAATGCATGTAGACCCTTATCATTCTGAGGTCAGTAAGGGTACAAGGCAAACCAGAGACTCCATAGCAAGTGCCGCTACTTACTAGAAGCAAGCGTCCGTGCACCTCTCTCTTCAGCCTCATCATGATGCATTTAGTGACAATTCTCTTTGTGAAAGCAGGCTCTGGTCAATGCTTCTTTATCTCTTTTGATCTGTCTTGATTAGAACTAAATAGTAACTAGCATCATGCACTGTAACTATACCAATGAGGAGTGAATTAGATTTGCAGATTGGACCCAAACGTTGATGGTTTTTCTTTGCGTTCTTCAGTCTGTTTTTTTAACACCAGATGATGTCTGGTGTCATTGGCTGTTACCACAATATAAAATATGAAAGGCATATGTTTGTTTGTATTTCTGGTGATGCAAAGTAGATGGGTTTTATCATCAGTATTTTAATAGAGAATTTATAATCTAATGTGGCCTAGTGATGGAGGTTGTGTCTAATGCCTGCTGGTTTGAATGATGGAGTTTGTGTATGACTTTTACAAATGCACCATGGAAAGCATTCTTTCTGGTTGTATCACAACTTGATATGGCTCCTGCTCTGTCCAAGACTGCAAGAAACTACAAAGGGTCGTGAGTGAGGCTCAGTCCATCACTCAAACCGGCATCCCCATCCATCAACTCTGTCTACACTTCCAGCTGCCTCGGAAAAGCAACCAGCATAATCAAGGATCCCATGCACCCCAGACATTCTCTCTCCCATTTTCTTCCACTGGGAAAAAGATAAAGTCTGAAGTCATGTGCCAACCGACTCAAGAGAAGCTTCTTCTCTGCTGCCATCAGACTTTTGATGGATTTATCTCATATTAAGTTGATCTTTTTCTACACCCTAGCTATGATTGTAACACTACATGTTGCCCCCTCTCCTTCCGTGTGAATGATATGCTTTCTCTGGATAGCATGCAAAAAACAATACATTTCATTGCATATCAATAAATGTGACAATAATAAATCAAATCAAATCAAAACATTCCTGTTGGTCTAGTTTTGGAGTTTGTATGTAACTCTTGCTGGTCTAATGATGCTGTTTTTAGGTGACACGTAGTGACCTAATGATGGAGTTTGTGTATGACTCCTGCTGGGACAGAGTTGGAGTTTGTGTGTAACTCCTGTTGGGCCAGTGATGGAATTTGTGTGTAACTTTTGTTGGGCCAGTAATGGAGTTTGTTCATAATTCCTGCTGGGCCAGAGATAGAGTTTGTGTATGATTTCTGCTGGGCCAGTGATGGAGTTTGCATGTAACTCCTGTTGTTTAATGATGGAGTTTGTGCATAAATCCTGCAGGTCTAGTGATGAAGTTTGTCTATAATTTCTGCTGGTCTAGTGACAGAGCTTGTGGATAATATATAATGGTCTGGTGAGGGTGTTTGTAGATGACACATGGTAGTCCAGTAGTGGGCTTATCATATTGCCCTGAATGGATGAATTTAATTCCTGATTTGACTGCCAGTTATGAGTCAGGGCCTTGGAATTGGAATCCAATATTACAGCACCACAACTACCCGTGGATTTTTGACTATATTTTTTCCACTCCTATGTTAACAGTTATTCCCTCTCAGTTCCCCAGTGTAGAGTCAGGTCAAGTGATCTGCTGTCCTCAGCCCTTCTGCTTCTCTGATCTGGCGGCTGGCATGCAACCAAGATGCCTTATTTGCTTTCGTTCAAGTGTTATAACCTCGCTGCCAACTGAGGTCGGGGGAATCGTCTGTGACAACTTTGATCAGCTCTCACATACAACAATCTTGGATGCTTACACCTTCTGCTTTCGCTGCAATGTAGCTGGAATGTGTAATTCACTCTGAAGAACTATATGTGGCATTTACTCCATACAGACATTGATGAGATACCATCAATTACCACCAGACCGCTAGTGAATTATTTGTCACAGTTAATTACACTTTAGATTTTCATAATCACCTTTAATCACTAACTAGATCTTTGACAACCTTGTATTAAAGGAGCTATTCAGAGGTGAATAGCTAAGTACTCCCTAATGTTAAGAGGTGAATATGCAAGCTCTCCTTGACATTAAGCATGATAGTGTATCAATGCTGCCTTTTCATCATTTTGAACAATATTTTGAAATATTTCTTGATTTATGTAGAATAATACACTTTTAAAATCTGTACTAGTATCTGAGATTATTGCAGCCGAGTTCCTGTACACGACACAATTTATGATTGCTCAATAGTTTTTGGTTTTCCTAATGACTTAATGTTGGAATACTATTATATTAATACAGTAATGATCAGTTACTTTGCACTAAAGTGTCATTAATATCTGTAAGCATTACATTCATACAGTGAATAAGGTACACTTTATATATAGAGCATATAATTAGCAGGCACATTAGGCCATTACTTACAAGGTGTTTGCTGCACTCAGAGAAATAAAAGCATGACTTTCACTCCCTAAGGCCAAAATAGCCAGTTTATCTTCTCAAATGGGTAATGAAATGCTTTATGACTGGCTCAGAAGTGAGCGCATCTGACTTTCCCCATCTACCCGTGAGCCCTGATTCCAGAGTATGCATTTTCCATTTGCTGGTCCAAAAAAGTCAAGGGTGGGAAAAAGGAAGGAGGGTTGGAAGAATGGAAAGACACAACATAAAAGAGAAGAATAAAGACTAATCGAATCAAAGGGAGGAAGGTAAATTGTTAACAGCAAAAGGTGTGCAAGAAAAGTGAATTATGAGAGTGGCGTAATGGTTAGTACTGCTGCTTCACAGCACCAGGGAGTCAGGTTCAATTCCAACAATGGGGTCAAGGATTATAAGGGACAGGAGGTAAAGTGGAGTTAAGGCCACAATGAGATCAGCCACAGGGAGCATGATGACATAATGGTTAGCACTGCTGCCTCACTGCGCCAGGGAGCTGGGTTCAATTCCAGCCTCGGATGACTGTATGGAGTTAGCACCTTGTCCCTGTTTCTGTATGGGATTCCTCCAGGTGTTCCAGTTTCTTCCTACAGTCCAAAGATGTGCAGTGACATAGTGGTACTGTCACTAGACTAGTCAGCCCAGAGACCCAGGGTAATGATTTGCAGACCTAGGTTTGAATCCAATCATGGCAGATGGTGAGATCTGAATTCAAAAAAATCTGCAATTGAAAAAAGTCTAATGGTGACCACAAAACCATTGTCGATTATCATAAAATCCCATTTCATTCACTAGTGTTTTTTGGAAAAGGAAATCTGTCATCCTAACCTTGTCTGGCTGACATGTATCTCCAGATCCTCAGCAATGTGAGTGAATCATAACTGCCCTCAGGGATAGGCAATAAATGCTGAACCAGCCTGTGATGCCTACATCCCATGAATGAATTAAAAAAAAGGTTTGGTTGATTGGCCATGCTCAATTGCCCCTTAGCGTATGGAGATTAGAAAGGTGGTGAAAGGATAGTTGTCGGAATAGTCTTGATGGACAAACGACCTCATTCTGCATTGTAGGTATTCTATTATCCTATGATCTATGATCAGAATTTTCACCATTTCAATTGTCTTCTTTTCCTCAAATGATAAATGGCCTGGATCCCCTGGCCAACCAGTCACAGTATCATAAAATCCCGACAGTGCAGAAGGAGGCCATTCAGCCCATTGAGCCTGACTGACAACAATCCTATCCAGGCCATATCCGCATAACACCATGCATTTATGTTGCTAATTCCCTGACACTAAGGGGCAATTTAGCATGGCCAATCCACCTAAACCACACATCTTTGGAGTGTGGAAGGAAACCGGAGCATCCAGAGAAAACCCACTCAGACGGATGGGGGAACGTGCAAACTCCACATAGACAAGTGACCCCAAGGCTGGAATTGAGCCTGAATCCCTAGCGCTGTGAGGCAGCAGTGCTAACCACTATGCCATCATGTCGAATGCTCCATGAGAAAGCCCATTTAGAAAATTAAAATTCAGTGTAGGTTCAACAACTCTTTTTTAATTATTATTTTGTTTTGCCATTTTTATTTAGTCTAGATTGCTTCACTGAATGTTCCAATACTTTAATTTTTTTTGTATGTCAAAATAACTCCTAATATCCAAGAGTTGGGTTCTGTGTTTGAGTAAGCTGGTGTGTTTGAATGTGTCAATGTGTATCTGTGTGCATTAACTCCGAGTTTACTTCCAAATGCGTTTAATACAACCCAATAGGCAGCAATCCACTTCCCATTCTCACTTGAATAATAGGGTAGGGAATTTCCTCGTGATGATTCTTTCTCCATCTTGTATTTTGCTAGAAGTGTAGAGTGAATTCTGTTCAAATGCATAAATAATTTTGCTCCACTTCCATCAAAGTTATGATTCTCAAAGAGCTTGAACAACTTCTAGACCGGATCTTTGTTAATGAATAAGGAAGAGGTAAATGCTGCATAGAAATGATAGGATCAGTATTTACCCTAATCAACCTCTTCAGTAATATTAGGATTGTCAATAGTGAAATCCCTAATCTGATTCCAATAATATTCCAAGTCAAACTTATGTGGATGGCTCAACTGGATAGAACAGTGGCATTTTACTTTATGGATTTTAATCCTTTTTTATTCATTCATGGGACATGGGCATCACTGGCTGGCCAGCATTTATTGCCCATCACTATTTGCCCTTGGAAGGTAGTCAACTACATTGCTGTGGCTCTGGAGTTGCTTGTAGCCAAGACCAGGATGACAGATTTCCTTCCTTAAAGGACATTGGTGAATCAGGTGAGCTTTTCCAGCAATCGGCAATGATATCATATCATCAATAGATAATTAATTCCAGATTTTTTTTCATCGAATTCAAATTCCACCATCTGCTATGGCGAGATTCGAACATGGGCCCCAGAACATGAGCAAAGTTTCTGGATTAATAGTGTGATGATAATACCACTTGGCGGTCTGCAATGGTTGGGATGAATGACTCTACTCTCTGAAAGGGGCTTACAAATTATTTTCAACTGTATCTGGTTGATGTGGCTTCACTCCACAAATCAGTCCACAGTTTGTCACTTTTACTCAGGCAGTTTACAAAATGTAAACATTCACACTGGTGGAGTTCCATGTCTTTGTTTTTGAAATGGCGGGGTTGGGGCAGAATAAAAGAAGGCTTACTATGCGCCTGGTTGTGTTAAACTATAACAAAGGGGGGAGGGGTTCATTGTCGAAGTAAAAAGTTTTCCAGCATGGACATCTTTCACTTTGATCAGCATAGAACACACACACACACACACACACACACACACGCATATACACAGGGGACGGCGCAGTGGCACAGTGGTTAGCATTACTGCCTCACAGCGCCAGGGACAGGTTCAATTCCAGTCTCGGGTCACTGACTGTGTGGAGTTTGCACTTTTTCCCCATGTCTGTGTGGGTTTCCTCCAGTACCCTGGTTTCTTCCCACATTCCAAAGATGTGCAGGTTAGGTAGATTGACCATACTAAATTTCCACTTAGCGTCGGTGGGATTAACAGAGTAAATATGTGAGGTTACGTGGATAGGGCCTCGTGGAATTGTTGTTGGTGCAGACTTGATAGGCTGAATGGACTCCTTCTTCACTGTATGGTTTCTATGACAAATTTGAATACTGTGGGCAAACTTGTGGGCGATAGAAAATTAACAGTTTTTACAGGATCGAGGTCATGTCTATCATTCAAATTCGTTGACAGTTTACAAATGCATCAGCCTGCATCAATTGATTTTCTTTAATGCTCTCAGCTGAAGAAGATAGAAAGCTAAAAATTGCTCATGGCCTGCTTTTGGATGTGAGGCTTGCAGCTTCATGCTGCCTCTGTGCTTACCCAATTGTAACATTAGTTTGAGTGTCATACACCCTGCCAGAGGACCAAATAATGAGTGTGCTGATAACACATGCTGCAGTAAGCCTGCTCTTCTCAAAGGTAGTCTGTCCCTCTTAAAGCGCTGACTGGAAGGGAGCTGCTCCTCACTGCCTGAGCAAGTGCTGGGTGCACTAAGGAGATGCACTAGGAAAGAGAGAGGGCTTTAGGTTCACTGATAAGGTATTGAATGCCTTGGTCGTAGAAGTGAATAGGAGAGGGGGAGAGGCTTGTCTCTCCAGCATGTTGAGGGATGAGAATAGTGGGTGTGTTAAGGATTACTCTTTAAAAAGACTGGAAACATGTGGCCAGCTAGGTCAGTGAAAGAAATCTGGCCATGAGGATGTGGTAAAGCCACACCAAAAAGTTAAATATATGAATGTAGATAAACATGAAATATTCACTGTTTTTAAACAAATGACAGTTTGATTTTATGTTACACTAGAGGTGAGGCCAAAGACAAATTTCTATTTTAGTATGGACAATAAAATTCTATTCTATTCTATTCCATGTCCAGAGATGTATGAAGAACACATCTTCAAAGGACATCTCCCACCCATCACATTGTTCGATATACCGGACCCCCATCACTCATCCACCAGCAATCCCTGACACTCAGGATTTAAGTCTAACTTCCTGATACTAAACTCACTCTCACATGTTTTGCAATGATAACAGATTCACTCCCAACTCCCACCTGCTTTCACAGAACTCCAGCTATTCAGCTGCAGCAGGCACATCACCTGTGTAGCACCATCACTATCATTCCCTTCTCCCGCAGGACAATGTCACATGCAATAGCAAGGAACAGAGCTGAATGAGTGCCTTCATCTCCTGAGATTGATAGAGGAAACAATTCTCAGCATCATGGGGCTGACTGTGGTGAGCCTGTGGCATCCAGAGAACACTGAAGCTCATGGAATGCTCCAGCCTTCTGCCCTTTGCAAACTCCCAGAGCACCCTTATCCTGTCTGCTATCTGGCATGATGGGGCAAGTTTCTGATGCTGTCACAATGGATCTCTTATACCCCAACCCCATTTCTCTCATGCTAACCCTCTTCTTTCTGTATTTCAGATATCCAAGAACTGGTATCTGGCCAGCCAGGGATGCCCAGGAGAAGGGGCGATAGCAACTGCACATCCTTAAAGAAATACAATCAGATAGATCTGATACTAGAATATAGAGCACAGAACATTACAGCACAGTACAGGCCCATTGGCCCTCACTGTTGCGCCGACCTCTGAAAATTAATCTAAAGCCCATCTAATCTATACTATGCCAATATCATCCATATGTTTATCATTGACCATTTAAATGCTTTACTCTTAGCCATTGGCTCAGATGCTGACGTTGCGCTTACCGTAGAGTTGTGAAGCCCAATTTTATCTCTTTGAGTTTTGCATGAAAGGGATCAGGTGAGCCACTAGTGGGCTGTAGCCAGGGCAAAGGGAAAGGATAGCTCATTGTCCAGCTTCCCAGGTGGCAAAGTCACAGACAGATTCCGCTACAGAGATCTCAGATGAAGGAGATTGCTGGTGAGAATGCTGGGTGTGTTGTCTGGCCTGCCAGACAATCTCCTATCACTGTGAAGGAGCAGGGAGAAGTCTAGCTCCACCATGGCAGGGACATTGTGCAGAGTTCCTCCTGTACTCCATCTCTCCACAGTGTTGCAGACCCAGAGGCACCATATCTGCAGCCTTTCTGTGGACAGATCACCAAATCAGCTTTCTTTCCAGTGAGTTTGCAGCAAGACTTTCAGCTGAATCCAGGAACTCATCGCCATGGCTCCAAAAAACAAACTGGAGTGCTTCCAGAAACTTAGCAATGGCAGAGGTTAGAGGACGTGACCTTCCTTGCAAACTGGGTATCTGGCACTGTCAGTAACACTGGTACTGGATCTGTTGTGCAGCTATATGCATATACCCTGGAGAGTGAGTAGTAAATACAGGACAGACTCAATGGGCCACATGGCCTCATTTGGTGCAGTGCTATTCTACAACTCCATGATCATGTGAGTGGAGTGGCATTATTCAAGTTTGCAAGTGGTATCTTAAGTCAACTGGTGTCTCTGATGTTGTGATGTGCTGTTTGGGGCAGTACTGGCACATGGCAGCACAAATGTCCTCCTCAGCACTGGGATGTCATGTGGAGAGTGGCCAAATTCACTGCCTGCTCCGCTTGGATGGTTCCTGGTGTCAGAATCAGAGCTTTGAATTTCACAATATACTTAAAACACGGCTTAAAAAATTCCAGCTGTTTTGTGTTCAAATATCTGAAACTTTCCATCTTGGTTTCCAAACTTTCCAGTTTGGATTAATTTATGCCACGTCAGATATTTAATTTTCGGTCCTTAATTTTTCTGATATCCCAATCTTTTCTACGCCAATTCTTTCAAAAGAGTTCTTTCACATTTTGTTCATCCTTTTCTATTCACAGCATTTTGTTCCTCATTCATCTATTTGTGAAGTGCAACTAGGACAGAGAAAATAGCCACAGAATGAGCTCACACTGTATGTTGTGCTGAGTTTCACTATACCGTCTTGTGGCAAATGTATATTCATTCGCCTGTGCTAAAATACTTTCATTCAAAGAATAGTTTGTATTTGATATTGATGCTTCCCTCTTTTATTCTCGTCTGTTTTCAAGGATAAGTGTTAGATGAGCTAGATTTGATTTGATTTGATTTATTATTGTCACAGGTATAGTGAAAAGTATCATTTCTTACGCCTATACAGGCAAAATATACATAGGGGAGGAGGAAATGAAAGTGTGCAGAATGTAATGTAACAGTCATAGCTAGACTGTAAAGAAAGATTAGCACATTATATAGATTAATTCAGAAGTCTGATGATAGCAGGAAAGAAACTGCTCTTGAGTCGGGTTGGTACGTGATCTCGGACTTTTGTATCTTTATCGCAATGGAAGAAGGTGGAAGAGAGAATGTCCAGGGTGCATAGGGTCCTCGATTTTGCTGGCTGCTTTTCCAAGGCAGCGGGGAGTGTGGATGGAGTCAATGGATGGGAGGCTGGTTTGCATGATGGACTGGGCTACGTTCACAACCTTTTGTAGTTTCCAGCAGTCTTGGTCAGAACAGGAGCCATACAAGCTCCTTGGTGATATATCCAGAAAGGATGCTTTCTATGGTGCATCTGTAAAATTTAGTGAGAATCGTAGTGGATTTGCCAAATTTTCTTAGTCCACTGAGAAACTAGAAGCGTAGATGGGCTTTCTTAAAATGTTGGACCTATTTCCCATTTCTAAATGGACCGACACTTCACCTATAATTCTCCTATCAGCCCTTCTCTTATTCACAGTGGCCTCAAGGTCATGAGAAAGAAGTCTCTGATGCTGTGAGGCAGCTGTGCCAGCGACTGTGCCACCCTCCCACACACTCCATGGGCCAAAAGGCCTCCTTCTGCTCTGGAAGGGTTCCATGAATCTATGATTCTATGTGTGTTAAACTACATCTGAGTTGCATCCATATTCTCAATGTAGATTGTCAATTGGGTAGATTCTGCCCAAACAAGATAAGGCTAATCCCATGTGAGTGATTATGGTAAATACTCGATAATCAGGAGCACAGACAGGCATTTCTGTGGCTGCAAATGAGTCACCAGGTTGGTGTGTTGCCTCCCTTGTGCCAGGGTCCTGGATGTCTCTAAGTGGGTACAGGGCATCTTGAAATGGGAAGTTAAACAGATAGAGGTCATTGTCCACATTAGTGATTGATGATATAGGCAGGAAGAGGGAAGACATCCTGCACAGACATTTCAGGGAGTTAGGTCGGGAGCTAGAAAGAGGACCTCTAGTAATCTCAGGATGACTCCTTGTATCACATGCTGGTGAGGTTTGGAACAGGGAGATAATACAGTTGAATATGTCGCTAAAAAGCTGGAGAGGAAGGAGAGCTTTGGATAAATGAATCACTAGAATGTCTTCTGGAGAAAGTAATTCCCATACAAGAAGGACAGATTGCACCTGAACTGGGCGGGAGGTTTGTCAGTGCTGCTCAGGAGGATTTAAATTGGGGCTGGAAACTGGAACAGTTAGCAGTAATTGCAGAGAGTGGGGAAAAAAGTGAGACTGAGATAAACAAGCACAGAGTAGGAGCAGGCAGGGGGAAGCCTCAGGGCTCAACAGGGCTTAAGTCTGGTTGGAGTGCATTTATGTCAATGCAAAAGGTATAAAAGGTAAGACAAATGAACTGAAAGCCTGGATTACTGCATGGAATTACGATGTAATTGCAATTATGGAGATGTGGTTAAAGGAGGGACAGGACTGGCAGCTTAACATTCTGGGATATCATTGTTCTAGATGGGGCAGAAGGAGAAACAAAAGGGGAGTTGCTTTGCTGATGAGGGAGCAGGACACATTAGAATTAGGAGGGCTAAAAGGGGCCATGAAATGTCTTTAACAAACAAGGTGAAGGAGAATCCCAAGGCTTTTTATGCATGAATTAAGAGCAAGATGGTAGCAAGAGAAAGAGTGGGTCCACTCAAGGACAGCAGAGGGATGTTATGTGTGGAATTACTGGAAGTGGGTGAAATCTTTAAGGAATACTTTGTATCTGTATTCACCAAGGAAAAGGACATGACTGATGTTGAGGTCAGGGAAAGGTGTGTGAACACTCCTGAAAATGTCAATATTTCAAAGCAGAAAGTGTTGAGTATCCTAAATTGCATTAGAGAAGTCCCCGGGACCAGATGGAATCTATCTCAGGTTACTGTAGGAGGGAAGGAGAGAAATAGCTGGGGCTTTAACAGGTATCTTCACATTCTCTTTGACCATGGGTGAGGTTCCAGAGGACTGGAGAATAGCCAATGTTGTTCCCTTGTTTAAGAAAGGAAGCAGGAATAATCCAGCAAATTAAAGACTAATAAGTCTGACATAAGTGATGGAGAAGCTTTTGCAAAAGATACTGAGGGACAGAATATACACACATTTGGAGGCAAATGGACAAGATAGTGACAGGCAGCATGATTTTGTACAGGGAATATCATGTCTCACCAATTTGACCGAGATTTTTGAAGAGGTGTCAAAGATAATTGATGAGGGAAGGGCTGTGGCTGTAGATTCTATGGACTTTAGTAAAGTGTTTGATAAGGTCCCACTGGCAGTCTGGTATAAAAACTAAAATCACATGGGATTTGGGGTGGGTTGACTAAATGGATACAGAACTGGTTTGGTTATAGAAGACAGAGAGTAGTGGTGGAAGAGTGTTTTTTAGAATGAAGTTCTGTAGCTAGTGATACTCCACAGGGATCAGTGCTGGGACTTCTGTTGTTTTAGTATATGTATATGATCTGGAGGAAAATGTGGGTGGCCTGATTAGTAAGTTTGCAGATGACAAAGATTGGCAGATTTGCTAATAGTGCCAAAGTTTATTAAAGGATACAACAGGATATAGATAGATTGGAGACTTGGGCACCGAAAAAGCAGATGGAGCTTAATGCAGACAATTGCAAGGTGATGCACTCTGGAGAGTCAAATTTAGGTATGAATTACTAAATGCTAAATTCTCCCCCAACGTACCTGAACAGGCACTCGAGTGCGGTGATTAGGAGATTTTCACAATAACCTCATTGCAGTGTTACTTTAAGCCTATATGTGACAATTATAAATAAATATAGACATCATATTAATGAAATGGATAGTTCTTTTTGGGGCTCCATGTTATAGGGCAGAAGCTTTTTAGAGAACTTTGTAGATAACTGCTTCCTTGACAAAAGTACTTGGTAACACAACCTTGCAGAAGGCAGTCCTTTATTTTTGTGACAGTTTTCCAACTTGTACCAAACTCTCACTTCTCTCTGTGGCTATGGTTAAACTATGATTAAAACTTGTTCACATATTGAACCTGGCCTATCAGCAGTCTTCAGTTTGAAAATAGAAAGCTCTAGGCATGCAATTGTGACTTAGGCAATTATGTGCAATCCAGAATATGCAACTGTGCATACATGGGGAAAAGTCACCACATTAACTTCCTGCCCGATTAGAATACTTTTAGTTGGATATCCAGAATGCACCATTTAAAATTCCAGCTCCCAAATACTCTGTCCATGAATCAGCACTAGAACAATACAGAATCAGTATTAGAACAATACAGAACCAGTGCTAGAACAATACTGCTCTCATTGTCAATCATATTCACCACCCCCATTCCCCCACCCCCCATCAGCATTTTATTCCATACTCTATTTTAATTTTGTTAGACGAAGTCATGATCTGGTGTCTATTTCAGTTCTAAAAATGCTCGTGCAATTATATCGAGCACTGCAGGTCAGACGTGAGATAGGATTTTACAACCTCACTTATGTCAAAACTGTAAAATCCTGCCCAAGGTCAACAGACCTTCTGACTGCCCGCGTCTCGTTCACTCCGATTCCCATGGCAGGCGGGGCAGTAAAATTCCGGTGGTGGTGTCACTTATTGCATTTTATCCTGAGAATCCTTACCTTAAAAAAAACAGAGGCACCTTAGAGAAAGACCAGCAGGAATATCGAGCATGAAGCCACTTGACTATGTTGTGCATGGAAATCACTTTGGTTTTATTTCCTAGAGGACTAATTCAAAGGGCTATTTTTTTTAAATGCTTAATAAGAGGCAGTATAGAGGAGATTCACCAGGATGTTGCCTGAGATGGAGCATTTGAGCTATGGGGACAGACTGGATTGACTTGGATTGTTTTCTTTAGAGCAGAGAAGGCAGAGGAAGGACATGATTGAGGTTTAAAAGATTATGAGGCGTATGGACAAGGTGAGTAGAAAGTAGCTGTTTCCTTTGTTTAAGGGGTTCATTCACAAAGGAGCATAGTTTGGGGTAAGGAGCACGAGATTCAGAGAGGATTTGAGAAAATATTGTTTCACCCAGAGGCTAGTGGGAATCTGGAATGAACTGTTTGGGGAGGAAGTGGAAGCCAGAAATCTTAGAACTATTTGAATGAACACATAAAACATTGTAACATCCAATGATATGGGACAAGTGCCGGAAAATGGGATCAGTCAATGGACATCCAATGATTTTTGATTTTTGTATCTTCTTCCCGATAGAAGTATGTGCTAGTTGGGAACTGAACTCACAAGTGCTGTACAGGAAATTGTGAGCCCACAGTTTTTTCTAATTTTATGGGTAGAAAATTGAGGGCCTATGATTTTTCTGGTGCTATTCCTTGCTGGGAATTTTGATTGGTGTATCAAACCTATAGTCTATTTAGATTATAAAACCAGGCTCCCATCACACACACATGCTCAGTGCTCAGCATGGCTGATTCCTGCTATGGATTAATAGAATCATTAACTCTAAATTATAGAATCCCTACATTGCAGAAGGAGGCCATTCAGTCCATTGAGCCTGCACCAACAAAATCCCACCCAAGGCCCTATTCCTATAATCCAACTTACTTACCCTGCAAATTCCCCTGACACTAAGGGATAATTTATTATGGTCAATCAACCTAACCTGCACGTTTTTGGAGTGTGGGAGGAAACCAGACCATCTGAAGGAAAGCCACGCAAACAAGGGGAGGATGTACAAACTCCGCGCAGTCACCAGAGACCAGAATTGAACCCAGATCCCTGGTGCTGTGAGGCAGCAGTGCTAACCACTGTGCCATCATGCTGCCACCCATCCTGGCCCTTTTGCAACACATGGATGGAATCATCGCATCTCACTGTTTGGATTGAACAGGGAAGGGGGTTTTGCCAGTTTACAACGGCTTTGATCCTATGAAGGGGTTGGGGGCGGAGGGAGGGCTGTCCCTCCGTCTGTTAAAAAGTGTACAAGCCTGCAAGGGTGGCCTCTCCTCAAGTGTCTCCCTTTTATCTTCCTGTCTCCTCCTTTGCAACAGATACAGCTTTTGAACTTTATTTAGCTCTCTGTTTGGTGACAGAGCCACGCTGCCTGTTGGTAATGCTTTCTTGCAGGAGTGTGCAGATGGACCTGTGAGAGGGGTGAGGCCAGCAGCTTCACAGATTGCGGGTTACTCAGTACAGCGTGAAAGCCGTCGCCAGGTTGATTTGCAAGCAGCTGTTAGTGCGAATGTTTGTTATAGCCAAACAAAGACAGACAGCGCTGAGGCTCGGAAGGGTCTCTGGCACAGACCCAAGCAAATACGTTCTACCGCACTCCTGGTGAATAAATGTAGCACTTAACTGTGCCAGAAGCTTAGCTGGTGGCCTGTTTATCTGCAGCCACTTGTCACAATTCATTTACACATATTGGCCCCTTCTTATACTCAAGTTATGTTACATGGCAGCAAACAGACAGATTTGTCCACCTATCGCCATCTCAATCGTAAATGTCCTGTTCTAGCAACCTTTTCTCCCTCTTGCTAATTTTAGAGCAATTGGAGATTTTATATTAAATGAGTTGCTATAAAATGTATCAATTGTTCCAGGAAATGGAGCCACAATGCATCCAGCGCTATTTAAATGGACAAATGTCACAACACAGGCTGAGTTTGTTATCGGTCATTTCCTATCTCGGTAGTATTCACTGAGTCTGGGAATCGCTGCAGGATCCAGTATGCTGGTGGGACTTGTCCCACAGAATAAGCACAATTAATTTACGTTTCACCTTAATGTACAGTAGCCTGGTTGTAAGTCGGTTTTAACCGAGCACTGACTCAGAACAACATGAACCATGACTTTTTTTTTCAACTGGATTAAATCAGGTTTGCAGTGGAGGGTAGGAGCGAACAGCAGTCGATATTCAGAGGCTGAAGAGATTATTTACAATAGCTTCATTGTGCAAAATTATACCTTTTGTCAAATTAATGTTTCTTTTCTTGACGACAGCCAGGTTTCAGAGGTCTCGTTTCCAGTGATACACAGCCTCAGTACTGGGTTATCTAGAATGGTATGTAAAGCAGTTACTGAGATTAACAACGTTATTTGCAGGATTCTCTCACTACATTCATTATTGGTTGCAAGCAGCGAGCACAGCTTTGTCTGGAGTCCTCCGATTGCCCCAATGCAAAAGGCTCTTTGTACTGTGGTTTATAAAGTGCCCGCTCCCTCACGTAATCCTGGATTCACACAACTGGGGACTAAAGAAATGTTGGTTGATAGAGGCAGCTTTTGAATTGGGGCCACCATGTTCAGACACCACAAGCATAACCTGATCCACTAGCGGTGAATAAAAGGGTATTAAATATCTCAGTAGCAAGGATTTGATTTATTATTGTCACATGTATTAGTATGCAGTGAAATGTATTGTTACTTGCGTGCTGTACAAAGCATACTGTACATAGAGAAGAAAAGGAGAGAGTGTAGAATGTAGTGTTATAGTCCTAGCTAGAAATTGTGAGAAAGATCAACTTAATACAAGGTTGGTCCATTCAAAAGTCTGATGGCAGCAGAGAAGTAGCTGTTCTGGAGTCAGTTAATACCTGACCTCAGACTTTTACGTCTTTTTCCAAATGGAAGAAGGTGGAAGAGAGAATGTCCTGAGTCCGTGGGGTTGTTGATTAGGCTGGCTGCTTTTCCAAGGCAGCAGGAATTATAGACAGATTGGAGGATGGTTTGCATGACGGACTGGGCTTTGTTCACCACGCTTAGTAGTTTCTTGCAGTCTTGGATGGAGCAAGAGCCATACCAAGCTGAGAAAGAACCAGAAAGAATGCTTTCTATGGTGCATCTGTAAAAGCCAGACACAAACTGCACAAATAATGTTACAGTCGTAGCTTGGGTGTAGAGAAGATCAATTTAATATGAGGTAGGTCCAATTTAAAGTTTGATGGCAGCAGGGAAGAAGCTGTTCTTGAGTCTAGGTGTTACAGGCTTCCAAACCAGAAAACTGCAATGTACAAATAACAATACATCAGCAATTTTGTGAACAGATTCTCAAATTTTAACTTTTATTAAACCAAACGCATTTCAGTGGAACTAGAATACAGAAGAACAATGGGGTAGTAAAGGGTATACAAAGTGCCCTTTGCTGGGGAGGAAATTGGAGCTTTTGTTTTATTCATTAATGGGATGTGGGCGCTGATGGTCAAGGCCTGCATTTATTGTCCACCTCAAATTGCCCTTGAACTAACTGCCATTTCAGAGGGCAGTTAAGAGTCCTCTGTAATTAGTGTGGGTCTGGAGTTACCTGTAGGCCAGGCCAGGTAGATAAAAAAATTTCCTCCTAAGTGCAATTTCTGGCCGTGGACTATTTCAGACAAGAACCTTTGTCAGTCAGTGACTTCTCAAAAGTGCATGAGAATATTTCTATTTAAAAAGTTTGAATATTTATTTACCTGTATTATATGCTTTATTCCCTTGATTAATATGGTGAGGGGTTGTTTATTTTATTTATTAGTGTCACAAGTAGGCTTACATTTACGCTGCATGAAGTTCCTGTGATATTTTCCTGGTCGCTACACAATGGCACCTGTTTGGGTACACTGAGGGAGAATTTAGAATAGCCAATGCACCTAACCAGTATGTTTTTCGGGCTGTGGAGGAAACCAGGGTATCTGGAGGAAATCCACACAGACACTGGGAGAACATGTAGACTCTGCACAGACAGTGATCCAAGTAGGAATCGAACTCAGGATCTTGGTGCTGTGAGGCAGCAGTGCTAACCACTGTGCCATGTGCCTTGTGATATGGCTGCTGGGAGTTGGCAATGTCATGTCAAAGAAGGTAAGTGCCAAAAGTTTAATATCATAGGCAGTTGTTTGGGACTTTGAGTCATCTAGAGGGGAGCACATGGATCACAATTGCTGAATCTTTCACCTAGAGATCAAATCTGTGTGATTGAATACAAGAGAGAGCTTCTTGCCTGCGGAAGGTTGGCATGTGTTGGGTCAAATGGCACTTGATAATCTCTTTTATTCTTCTGTAGGAGTTACATTGAGGTATTAAAAGGACATCATCATCTGAAGAGAGAGAAGCTACAGTGATTGATGAACTTCATCCAAGTCCTGAATTACAAACTCTGTACATGTTATTACAACATGCAACATATACCTCCCTACCAGTAATTTCAGATGTTATATTCTGAGTGACAGCATATATCGTACACCTGCATGAACAGAAAATCCAACAATGACCTTCAATCAAAGACAAACTGCCCCATAAAATACAGGCAAAGAACAAAACTGAAAATCTACAATCACTTTGAAGAATAGCGGCCACAGGCTGCTAGTGAATAAAGTCATGACAGAATCCCTACAGTGCAGAAAGAGACCATTCAGCCCATCAAACTTGCACCAACAACAATTCCTATCTTCACGTTTTTATTCTGTTAACCTCCTTGACATTAAGAGACAACAGAGCATGGCCAATCAATTAACCTGCACATCTTTGGACTGTGCAAGGAAACCAGAGCACCTGGAGGAAATCCATGCTGACACAGGGAGAACATGTAGACTCTGCACAAACAGTCACCCAGTTTGAACCTGGGCCCCTGGCACTGTGAGGTAGCAGTGCTAACCATTGTGCTACAGTGCCGATGATATTTCTTTAGGAAGAGAAAGTTGAATGAGGATCTTTGAGTTGAAATGTAAACAGCTTAAAGTTTACTTTAAAAAATGCTTTTACCAAAATATATTCCCAATGGATTTCGTAAGAAAGAAATATAAATACAGTGTCAATATCTTAGATTGCTCCATTTTCCTGGCCCAACCTCAATCTTTCCTTTCCCCAGAATTACCTATATGATAGTGCATCCATATCTCTCATTCTAGCACACCCAGCGTGAGTGGGAATACACATGCAAGAGGTTGGCCCTGGTCAAACGTACTAGAGGAATAAGTATGGCTGCATTAATGTTGGTCAGTTTTATAACTGGAGTGATTTATTTCATGCTGCAACCACAAGATTAACAACAGCAGTTGGAGGAACGTATCTCTACTTAGTAGAATACAGCTGATACTTCCCTCATTGGGAGTGGAGCAAAGCCAGAAAGCTACACTGTGAAAATAGAGGAAGTGCCATTCTGAAGGTTTTAAAATTCAGAATCCCTTTCTAGACGTTAATGTGCTTATCTTGTCTGGACATGATCATACTATAGGTGAGATACCTGAAACATGCCACAACCATCCCCTCCATCTCCTTCAATCAAAGATTGCCCTGGTCATGTCTAGGACGTATCAGTGTAAATTTCTAGTGATCTGGCATTCAGCTGTCAATGAAAAAGTCTTTGGAACCAGTCAGATGCCAGCGTCAGCACTCAAATATCTTGGGAAAGATAGAGATCTCAAGTGTGAGCCACTTGGCTATGGTTTCAATGACTGGTTAAGGAATTGCATTGGCAGGTCTAATGATCTTAGATCAGAACTTGTTAGGAACCAATGACATTTTGTTTAAAATAGACAAAGTTTGAGATTCAAGACATTTGTTCAGTGAATGAAGTCACAAGATTCTATGGGTTTTGAACAAGCATGAAAAAACCTTTACTATACATGATCAGAAAGATAAAACAATTTACACTATTTTTATACTCTAACATTCAGGGTAAATTTGAGCTATGTGTGAATTAACAGGAAAGTTGTGGTTGAACACACCACTTTACAAAATCAATGGCAGATGCAACCAATAAAGAGGGTTTGGATTTCTCCACAACCCAACCAGATATCAGTAACACTGTGAGTCAACCAATCTTAATGAAACTCCATTTCTCTCGCAAGGGTCTCCAGTTTTCACCTTCGAAGGTCTAACTTGGAAATTCTCTCCAAATGTCATTCCAACTTGGACAGCGTCAACGACAGGCCACCTCTCAGGGTTTTATCTTTGTCTCCTGAGATTCTGTTCTCCTAAACTTCTGAGTATGTACTCACAAGCACAGATCTTTGGCTGCACTGAGCAGAACACTCCTGCTCCAAAGGGATACCTTGGCTCCAACAGTGTCATCAATCTCTAGCTGTCTTCCTGAAAGTTCAGGACCTTTTTCAGAGGATTCTTCAATTACCAGGGTTTCCTTTGAAACTGCTTCACTTAAAAGTTACCACCAGCAGCTCTTTTCTCATTTGTAGTTACACTCCTTTTAACTTGCTGCCCATGGATCTCTTCCTGCCCATGTCCACTATTTGGGACTCTTCTTTTGAGATTTCTCCCTATCCACTCTCCCTAACCATTCTTAGGGCATTTGGTGGCAATGATGCCTCATTCTTGGTCACCTAGAAACAGAATAGATAGAAACCCTACAGTATAGAAAGAGGCTATTCGACCCATCAAGTCTGCAATGACCACAATCCCACCCAGGCTCTACCCCTTATCGCTACATATTTGCCCACTAATCCCTCTAACCTATGCATCTCAGGACACTGAGGGGCAATTTTAGCATGACCAATCAACCTAACCCACGTATCTTTGGACTGTGGGAGGAAACCGGAGCACCCGGATGAAGCCCAAGCAGACACGAGGAGAATGTGCAAACTCTATACAAACAGTGACCCAAGCCAGGAATCGAACCCAGGTCCCTGGAGCTGTGAAGCAGCAGTGCTAACTACTGTGCTACTATGCCACCCCAAATATCAGCGAACAGTTGGGAAACCGGCTTCCACTGGATAGAAAGCAAATCAGTGTGACGGAACAGTTCACTGGTTTCTGTGAGCAAGGCAATGTTAACAATGCTGACGTAGGAAACTGTAGCAGGTTAACACTATTTGCCATCAACGGGACTCGAACCATTGGAGCTAATGGACTGGTAATCTGATGCACTGTCCCCTACACCACCACTTAACTCCGACCTGGGATTTTGTGCTATTGTTCTTCTCTTGCAATGGCTAAAGGAATGTCCAAATTGCACGTGTGTAGTCTTCTCCCAATGTTCACATGGGCAAAAGCTTTGCGATCCATTGGGAATTGAAGTCCCCAACCTCCACTCTTAATGAATATGGTACAAATATAGTTATCAAAATTCAGGTCATCAGTCTTAGTTGGTGAGATTGGAGAATTTAAGAGGTGTGAAAGAAGGAAAGGTAATTAAAAAAAAACATTTTGTAAAGAACTACATAGATACAGAGCGGAATTGTTCCACCTCATCTGCCACAGGAATCGTAGCAGATAGGACAGGACCGTGAAAAGGTCCAATGACCTCTGGCGGGATTTTCCGGTCTTGGGCAAGTGTGATCAGAAAATCCCGCTGAGAGTGTGTAATCCTTGGCTTCAAATACAACTATAAAGCCTGGAAATTTCCAGCTGTTCACACCAGTGGGATCTTCTGATCCCATCAACAGTGCAGCCCTGCTGTGGGTTTTCCAGCACCATCGGGTGGAGTCAATGGGAATCCCATTGACGGGGCAAGACCAGAAAACCCCATTGCCGATCATTGGCACCACCAGCCTCCATGAGAAACACATCATGGGGGAACCAGAGAAACCCACCCAGAATCAAAAAAATGTAACCTATTCAAATTTGCATGAAATGTTTGCAAATAGACTGCTGTAAATCTTGTGGGTGAAAGTATCTTACCCTCCCAAGTACAATTAAAAATGGTAAAAACCATAACAGAAAATGTTGGAAAATCTCAGCAATCACAGTTTACCCTCTGATTTCAGCTTCTCTGCCATTTGGTCATTCACACCTTTTATTCTCTCTATGGACTGCCATTAGCAGCCTTTCCCCTTGATTTTGTGGCTATGACCCATCTTTTATTCCCTCACCCTACAGTATAAATATCTCCCATTTTCTGTGCAATTTAGCTTTGACAAAGAATCATCTGGACTCGAAACGTCAGCTCTTTTCCCTCTTTACAGATGCTGCCAGACGTGCTGAGGTTTTCCAGCATTTTTCCTTTTGGCTTCAGATTCCAGTATCCACAGTAATTTGCTTTTATCCAGTGGTGCTTTGATGTATTAAGTTATCATCATTTCCAGAGTCTGTCTATATATTAAAAATGGGTAGCAGAATCAGAATATCACTTCACACATGATGTGGCACTGATCTTTTTTCTTTTGCCCCTCATGCAGAAGAGTTTTATAACTCACTGCTGCTCCTGAATTACAGCCTTCTAATAGCTTGAGGAAGTTTCTTAGACATGCCACAGCCAGCTCAGTATGCCATTCCTATGGTATTTCAATTGCTTGTGTTTAAAAGTTCAGATATATCATCTCTTACAGTACACTTCTCACAACAAACGGCATTAAGATTCACAAGGAAATTTTCACAACACCTAAATCAGAATAAGACATTCCTTTGCCTAAACATCATTAGCTATCACAGGGATTAAGCCGTCTCCCCAGTGCATGGAGCACTTGTCAGGCGCATATTAAAAGATGGGATTGTGTGGCCTTTGATGCAGAACGCACTGTTGTGATTTAGCTGCCCTGATGCAATCACTAAAACTCAACATCATTTGCAAATCGGTGACTTATTGGAGCCACATCAAACCCAATGGAACTGGAGACTACTGAAAAATAGATTTTATATCTCTGCTGGAAACCCTCGTATTTATGTATTTTTCCACCACATATTCTCTTCTTTTATTCTCTGGTGTCCTCAAGAACAAAATATGCACTGCTGGCATCACTTTATCACCAGAGGAAGGTCCTTCGAGAACGAGAAATCTTTTGCATCGAATAAATATGCTCGCACTTAAAGATTCCACCTCTTGCAGGTTGTCATTTATTTATGGCCAGAGTAGCGATTCTTACCAATAGATGAAAAAAAATACAACCACATTGTGGTTTGGTACCAGGGATCATTTTTAAAATGAGAATAATAACTGTGCTAGTGTGGGCTACTAAAAAAAAGAAGGACCTGGATTTATGTAGCACCTTAACACATCAAAGTATTTCCCATGCAATGGATTTCATTGCAGTTGTAGTCTATGCTGTAATGCAGGTAAAGAGTGGCGGCTATTGTATACATTGCACGATCGCACAGATAACTGTGACATTGATGATCAGTAAACTTTCTGGTTGTAATCGAAGGTTGGACAGGGCACTTGCTCTACTTCAGGTAGTGTCGTGAAATTTTTAACTAAATGAGTAGATGAGATCTTAGTTTAACATTTCATCTGACCAGCAACACCTCCAACAATGTAATAAGCTCTAGCTGGAGTGCAAGGCTAAATTATATTCTCACTTGGAGTGAGACTTGAACCCACAATCATTGGTGTAATTTTTTGATATGCAGCACAGTGGCACAGTGGTTAGCACTGCTGCCTCAAAGTGCTAGGCACCCAAGTTCAATTCCCAGCTTGGGTCACTATCTATATCTGGGATAGGTGGGACCTCTTCAAGAGAGATGGTCTACACCTGAACCAGAGGGGGACTAATATCTTGGGGGGAAAATTTGCTAAGGCTATGATGGGGGCGTTAAACTGATTCGGGGGGGGGGTGGGATCCTAAGTAGTTGGGGTGCTGAGAGGGATGAGAGTAGGGGGGTTATAGAGGAGAGTTGTAAAACACAGTGGCGTACGGGTGGGGTGGAGCATGGTTTGAGATGCGTATACTTTAATGCAAGGAGTATTCGCAATAAGGGGGAGGAACTTGCAGCTTGGACCAGTACCATTTCAGAGCCATTTCAGAGACTTGGGTAGAGCAGGGACAGGAATGGATGTTGCAGGTTCCGGGGTACAAATGCTTTAGTCGGAGTAGAGAAGGGGGTAGAAGGGGGGGAGGAGTGGCGTTACTGGTCAAAGACTGTATCACGGTGATCGAAAAGAAGTTTGATGAGGAATTGTCTGTTGAGGTAGTATGGGCTGAGATTAGAAACAGGAGAGGAGAGGTCACCCTGTTGGGAGTCTTTTACAGACCTCCTAATAGTTCTAGAGAGGTTGAGGAAAGGATTGCAAAGTCAATTCTGATTAGGCGTGAAAGTAGTAGGGTAATTGTGATGGGGGACTTTAACTTTGCTAATATTGATTGGAATAGCTATAGCTCTAGCTCGTTAGAGGGGTCAGTTTTCGTACAGAGTGTGCAGGAAGGTTTTTTTGACTCAGTATGTAGATAGGCCAACTAGAGGTGAGGCTACATTGGATTTGGTGCTGGGCAATGAGCCAGACCAGGTGTTAGGCTTGGAGGTTGGTGAACATTT
The DNA here is from genome assembly GCA_024679065.1 of Sphyrna mokarran. Lineage (NCBI taxonomy): Eukaryota > Metazoa > Chordata > Chondrichthyes > Carcharhiniformes > Carcharhinidae > Sphyrna > Sphyrna mokarran. Next base: position 21,992,992 of record JAGIQG010000022.1, on the reverse strand, counting down.
TGGTGATAGTGACCACAATTCGGTTACGTTCACCTTTGTGATGGATAGGGATAGGCATGAAGCTGGGGGCAGTAGTTATAGCTGGGGAAAGGGTAATTATGAGGCCATCAGGAGAGAATTAGGGTGCATAGATTGGACTAGGAAACTACAGGGACTGGGAACATCTGGAATGTGGTGCTTATTCAAGGAGCAGCTGCTGAGAGTCCTTGATAAGTATGTCCCTGTCAGGCAGGGAGGAAATGGACGAGTAAGAGAGCCTTGGTGTACGAAAAGATTTGATTTGCTGGTTAAGAAGAAAAAGGAGGCTTATGTCAGGATGAGGCTTGAAGGCTCAGGTAGTGCAATGGATAGCTATAGATTAGCTAGGAAGGAGGTAAAAAGTGAATTGAGGAGAGCTCAGAGGGGACACGAGAAGATGTTGGCTGATAGGATTAAGGAGAATCCTAAAGCTTTCTTTCGATATGTTAAGAATAGAAGATTGGTTAGGGCAAGATTAGGGCCAGTCATAGACAGCAGTGGGAAGTTGTGCGTGGAGCCTGAAGAGATTGGTGAGGCACTGAATAAATATTTTTCTTCGGTATTCACGCAGAGTGCTGGAAATGTAGCTGTGGAGAGCACTGAGGTACAGGGTTGCAAATTGGGGCGTATTGTAGTAGATAGGGAGGATGTGTTAGAAATTCTCGAGGGTTTGAAGTTGGATAAGTCCCCTGGGCCGGACGGGATTTACCTAGGATTCTCTGGGAGGCAAGAGAGGAGATTGCAGAGCCTCTGGCTCTGATCTTCAGGTCCTCGTTGGTTACGGGTGTGGTTCCGGAGGACTGGAGGATAGCGAATGTGGTCCCATTGTTAAGAAGGGGAAGAGAGACCTTCCAGGGAATTATAGGCCAGTGAGTCTTACTTCTGTTGTGGGCAAGGTATTGGAGAGAATTATTAGGGATAGGATTTATAGTTATTTGGAGAGAAATGAATTGATTGGGGATGGTCAGCATGGTTTCGTGAAGGGTAGGTCATGCCTTACTAACCTCATTGAGTTTTTTGAGAAAGTGACCAAAGAGGTGGATGGGGTAAGGCGGTTGATGTAGTATATATGGACTTTAGTAAGGCGTTTGATAAGGTGGCCCATGGAAGACTTCTACAGAAAATGCAGATGTGTGGAATAGAGGGTGATTTAGCTAATTGGATTAGAAATTGGCTGGAAGATAGAAGACAGAGGGTGGTGGTTGATGGGAGATTTTCATCGTGGAGTTCGGTGACGAGTGGTGTGCCTCAGGGGTCTGTTTTGGTGCCCCTGCTGTTTGTAATTTTTATAAATGATCTGGATGAGGGTATTGAGGGATGGATCAGTAAATTTGCAGATGATACTAAAGTTGGTGGAGTGGTAGATAGTGAAGAGGGGTGTTTTAGTTTACAGAGTGACTTGACAAGTTGCAGAGCTGGGCCGAGAGGTGGCAAATGGAGTTTAATGTGGAAAAGTGTGAGGTAATGCACTTTGGCAGGAACAATAAATGTGTAGAGTATAGGGCTAATGGTAGGCTCTTAATAGTGTTGAGGAACAGAAGGATCTTGGTGTATGTGTCAATAGATCCCTGAAAGTAGGCAGTCAAGTGGATAAAGTTGTTAAGAAGGCTGATGGAGTCTTAGCTTTTATTGGTAGGGGGATTGAATTTAGGAGCCGCAGCATCATGTTGCAACTGTACAAAACTCTAGTGCGGCCGCACTTGAGTATTGTGTGCAGTTCTGGTCCCCACATTATAAGAAAGATGTGGAGGCATTGGAGAGGGTACAGAGGAGGTTTACCAGGAGGTTGCCTGGTATGGAGGGCAGGTCTTATGAAGAGAGGCTGAGGGATTTGAGGCTGTTTTCGTTAGAAAGGAGGCGGCTAAGAGGGGATCTTATTGAAGCATATAAGATGATTAGAGGTTTAGATAGGGTGGACAGTGATAGCCCTTTTTCCTAGGATGGAGAAAGCTAGCACGAGGGGACACAGCTTTAAATTAAGGGGTATGAGTTGTAGGACGGATATCAGAGGTAGGTTCTTTACTCAAAGAGTGATTAGGGAGTGGAATGCCCTGCCTGCAGCTGTTGTGGATGGGCCAAGTTTGGTGGCGTTTAAGAGGTTAGTTGATAAGTATATGGATGAGAAGGGAATGGTTTAGTTAGGAGGGGCATTGCTTTTTATTTTGGTCGGCACAACATCGAGGGCCGAAGGGCCTGTTCTGTGCTGTATTGTTCTATGTTCTATGTTCTATGTTCTATATAGAATTGCACATTCTCCCAGTGTCTGTGTGGGTTTCAGGTGCTCCGGTTCCCTCCCACTGTTCAAAGATGTACAGTTTGGGTGAATTAGCCATGCTAAATTCTCTCTCAGTGCACCCAAACAGGCACTGGATTGTGGTGACCAGCAGATTTTCACAGTAAATTCACTGCAGTGTGGATGTAAATCTACTTGTGACTAATAAATAATAAATAAATATAATAATTCCAAGGTTTTAATGGTTAATTCTTGTTACTGTAAAAAAAAGGGGAACTGTGAGATAACGCCCATTATTAGACCTACAATTCTCATCATCAAATAGTATCCTCCATAAACTGAGTTTCCTTATTTCAGTCTTGCAGTTGTGAGGGAACATTTTAAAGAATTCTGTTGCTACGCCCATATTTATTTATGAAAAAAAAGACTTTCAAAAAACTATTAACAGATTGGAAATTTGGGACTTTTAAAAATGAGACAGCAAACTGCTTTAAAATGCAAGGCCATCTTCCAAGGTGAAGGAGAACTCCCTCTGAAAGGAAGGGTAAAGAGAGAGACGTTTCGAAGGAAACCTCTAACTCTATCTAAGGAAGAGATTAAAATACAAAGTGCTGGATTTTAATCAATGGTAAAGACAATGTTGATTCGCCTGATATACCCACCAGACATTCAATCTTCTCTGTTCAGGATGAAAACTGTCTCCTGTTGGTTTTTACTATCTTGAAACATGCCAAAAATATCTGAGATGCAAGATGAAAATGCGATTACTTGTTCTACAACAATGACTGCAAGACATGTTAATTGAATTCCTTTTTTTTGGGAATATACAGACAGCAGGTTTTTAAGTACTGGTTTTGCCAAGTCAGAGACAAGCAGAAGTCATCGAAATCATCTGGAAAAACTGCTGAAGGGAACAAAAGGATCTCTTCGTCTGTCTTTTAAATTAAGAAAAACCCTATTTCTACAGCATAAAATTCCAACTCAAGAGATAGTGACTGTGCATTGGAAAGAACCTCATGAGAAACTCATTCATTTCTTGCAGATGGATTATAGAATTAAAAAGAAGGAAATATTCTCCAACCAAATGTAGTAATCTGGACTTCAATTCAATTCAAGGATTTTAAAGGGAACCAAATAACTTCAAACTGCCACAACCTCCAACAACTTATAGATCAAGGACAAGCAAAGGAAGGACTCAGCTGTATATTGTTTTGACTTGTTTGGACTCTAATATTACTCCTGATTTCAGTATATATTTTTTATTATTGTTTCAGGTTGAGTAACAAATAAACTTGCTCTCTCTTTGATTCAAGTAAATCTGATGTAATTAGTACCTTATTAAAAAATACATTTGAATTGGAAAAGGCATCCAAAGGGAAAAGAAATGTAAAAGAAATGGAAGAGGGGGCTGAAGGATGGGTTAATAAATTTGCTGATGACACCAAGATTGGTGGAGTAGTGGATGAGTGGGAGGGTCCTTGTAGGCTGCAAAGAGACATCGATAGGATGCAGAGCTGGGCAGAAATGTGGCAGATGGAATTTAACCCTGATAAATGCAGCGATTCATTTTGGTAAGTCAAGCTTGAATGTGGATTACAGGGTCAATGGCAGGGTTCTGAGAAATGTGAAGGAACAGAGCGATCTTGGGGTTCATATCCACAGATCTCTGAAGCTTGCCACTCAAGTGGATAGAACCGTGAAGAAGGCTTATAGCATGTTAGCATTTATTACTCATGTTTGAGTTTAAGAGCCATGGAGTTATACTGCAACTATACCGGATCTTGGTGAGATGACATTTGGAATATTGTGTGCAGTTCTGGTCACCTCATTGTAAGAAAAATGTGGAAGCATTGGAGAGAGTGCAAAGGAGATTTACCAGGTTGCTGCCTGGTTTGGAGGGTAGATCTTATGAGGAAAGATTGAGGGAGCTTTTTTCTTTGAAGTGGAGGAGGATGAGATGCGACTTAATAGAGGTTTATAAGATGATGAGGGGGATAGATAGAATGGAAGTGCAGAGACTATTTCCTTGAATGGATGTAGCTGTTACTAAAGGGCATGACTATAAGGTTCATGGTGGGAGATATAGGAAGGATGTCCAAGGTAGATTCTTTACTCAGAGAGTGGTTGGGGTGTGGAATACACTGCTTATTGTGATAGTGGAGTCAGACACTTTAGGAACTTTCATGCGGTTATTGGATAGGCACATGGAGCACACCAGAATGATTGGGAGTGGATAGCTTGATCTTGGGTTTGGAGATAGCTCAGCATAACATTGAGGGCCGAAGGGCCTGTATTGTGTTGTACTGTTCTATGTTTTAAACACTTTTGTTGCAACCAATTGCAGAGGTTGAATAAATGTGAGCCAGTTGATCCCTATTCACCTGGTTGTAACATTCCATTGAAGGAAGGGACATTTGAACCAGGGAACATAGCATTAGAACAATGACAATCAACTGAGGTTGAGGAAGAGGTCTCTTGTCTATCCTTTAAGCAATGGATGGTTGAAAAAGTGTCATAAACCCAAAGCAAGCCAAAGGCAAGAAAATATCTTGGATTGCATTGATTTGTAGCAATTTGTTCATAAAATCAATTCAAAATTATCAGCAATGGGGAGGCAGTGGCATAGTGGAATTATCATTGTCAATCCAGAGACCCAGGGTAATGCTCTGGGGACCCAAGTTTGAATCCCACTATGGCAGAAATTGAAATTTGAATTCAACAAAAATCTGGAATTCAAAATCTACTGATGACCATGAAACCATTGTCAAAAAAACTCATCTGGTTCACTAATGTCAATTAGGGAAGGAAATCTGCTGCCCTTACGTGGTCTGATCTACATGTGACTCCAGTGTGGTTGATTCTCAAATGCACTCTTGAGATGGAGGAAAATTATGGATGGGCAATAATGTTAGCCCATTCAGCGAAGCTCATATCCCATAAAAATAAATTTTTAAAAATCTTGACCATCAGAATTGAATTGTAAGAAGTCTCACAGCACCAAGTTAAAAGCCAATGGATTTATTTGGTAGCATGATCTTTTGGAGCTCTGACCTTTCATCAGGTGAGTAGGCCAACCTGTCCCTCAAGCCAGCTGTGCCATTAAAAAGATCATCTCTGATCTTCTATCTTCACTGCTCCTTCCCTGGTATTTCACATAATCCTCAGTCACCAAAACTATTGGTCATATTCATTGATTGAACATCTATAGCTCTCAAGGTTAGAGAATTCCAAATGTTTGCCCTTTGAGTGAAGAAGTGTCTTCACATCTCAGTCCTAAATTGTTGATCCCTTATCTTGAGACTGTGACCCCTTAATTCTAGATTAGCTAGCCAGAAGGAAGATCCTCTCAGGCATGACCCTGAGGGATTTTGTGAGAATACCTCTCATCCTTTTAAACTCTAGGGAGTATCGAATCCCTACAGTGCAGAAGGGGACCATATGGTCCATCGGGTCTGCACCAACCACAACCCCTACCTAGTCCCTATCCCCGTAGCCTCACATATTTCTCCTGCTAGTCCCCCTGACATGAAGGGGCAATTTAGCATGGACAATCAACCTAATCTCACATCTTTGGACTGTGGGAGGAAACCTGAACACCCGGAAGAAACCCATATAGACACGGGGAGAATGTACAAACTCCACACAGACACTGACCCAAGCCAGGAATCAAACCCGGGTCCCTGGCACTGTGAGGCAGCAGTGCTAACCACTATGCGACCCCTAAGGTCCATCTTGTCAATTCATCCTCATAGAAAAATTACCTCATTCCAGGAACCAGTTTAGTGAATAAAGCCTTACATTTGATTTGCTTTCCCAATTATCTGCTGCAGCTGCATGTTGAGTTTTGATGTACGTAGCCACCCAGATCCATCTGCAAATGAACATTTCTCAGTTTCTCTGTTTTCCTATTGAAGTGGCTAACTTCACATTCTCCACATTATCTTCTGTTCATTCCATTCTTGCACCCACTTAAAACCTTTTGCAGTCTATTTGCAACCTCCTCCTGGTTTATTTTCTGACCTAACCTTGTCAACGCAGTTCCTTGTTTGCTTCACTTCAGCTATTGACATGTATTTTAAAAAAACTGCAGCACGTGTACCGATCATTACAGCACTTCATTAGTCACAGTTTATCAACGTGAAAATTACTTGTTCATTCCTTTTCTGTCCACTTATCAATCTTCAATCCATCCTAATAACTTTCTCAAAACCCTATTCTTGGTCTGTCTTTGGAAAAAAAAACTCATTTATATTAAGTGATGCCTAGTCGTCCAAATGTTCCACTACCCATTTATGCTCAGGAAGCTAAGAAAGTTGAGCATGTCCACTCTGACTCTCACCAACTTCTAAGATGCACTTGTACAGGAAGTGTTCTTTCTGGTGTATCACAGCTTGGTATGGCTCCAGCTCTGATAAAGATGGCAAGAAACTCCAAAGGATTATAAATATAATCCATTCCATCACAAAATCCAGCCTCCCATCCACTGATCCTATCTACACTTCCAGCTGTCCTGGCAAAGCAGCCAGCATTATCAAGGATTCCATGCAGCTCAGACCAATTCTCTTCCACTTCTTCCATGAGGAAAAAGGTAGAAAAATCTGAGGTTACGTACCAAATGACTCAAGAGAAGCTTCTTCCCTGCTGCCATCAGACTTTTGAATAGACCTATCTTATATTAAGTTGATCTTTCTCGATATCCTTGCTATGATCGTACCATTACATTCTTGCATCCTCTCCTTTCCTTCACTATGAATGGTATGCTTTGTCTGTAATAGCTTGCAAGAAACAATACTTTTCAGTGTATACTAATACATGTGACAATAATAAATGAAATCAAATGTTCAAGCAAACACTGTGGAGCATGTGGATCATTTGCCATACCCTAGCAATTAACCCTCTCAAAACACCACAAGGAGATCCAATGCTGGCACAGTTGCATCAGTTCAGCCTTCTACATATTATGACAATGAATGTTTGACAATAAATATCTCTGCAACTCAATTAAAGTTTTACTGTACAGAGCAGTTGCCATCCCATGATCCTGGAATATAGAAATCTCAGATTGTGTATCAGTAACACATGAGAGTGAGAGAGAAATTTTCTCCGCGCTGCCCCTGCTGCATTCTCTGGATTCAAAGAAAGATCTTGAACAAATGCCAGCGTATTGCTGAAAAGAAAGGCATGCTACTGATGTTCTCCACTTTGCATGCATCAGAACAAATGCAAGAATCCCAAATTTCAAATGGTCACATCAATTTATATTATAGGAGAAAAGTATGCTGAATGGTTGGCAAGTCAACTTTGATTGGCCAAGATGTTGCCATGGAGAAAGCTACCAAGGAACTGTAGGCCCTCATGCTTCAGGCAATTCGAAAACGGCACATGGTTTAAATGTTATCCTTTTGTTTGCAGTGAATAGATCCATATGTATGAATATATGTCATTTCTAACAAGCATAAGTGAGACACATTATGAGCTTGATCAAACTTTGGTAACATGTCTATGTTTTAAACAGTAGACACTATTGTCCTTCTCAAAGCCAGCTCCACAAGCATTGAGGCAAAGTTGCTGTAAAATCAACCCTGATGGGCTACAGGCCCCTGTGTCTACATGGTTGAAAATGGTCTCGCCCATCAGGTCCTATTTCTCAATTCTTCAATGGCCAGCATCACAGGGAGGACAAAGAAAATGCTTCAATGACTCTCCAAAGCTGTCCCTGAAGTGGGATAGCATTGATTTTACCATAGAGTCATAGAGGTTTACAGTATGGCCCAACTTGTCCTTGCCACTCTTTTTTTTAAACCACTAAACTAATTGCCCATGTTTGGCCCACATCCTTCTACACCCATGCAACTCTCTAAATACTTTTTAAAGGACAAAATTGTACCCGCCTCTACCAGTACACATCTGGCTGCTCATCCCAGACACTCACCATCCTCTGTGTGAAAAAATTGCCCTTCTGGACCTTTTACATCTGTACCCTCTCACCTTAAACTTATGCCTTCTAATTTTAGACTCTCCTACCTTTGGAAAAAGATATTGACTATCTAGCCAATCTATGCCCATCATTATTTTATAGATCTCTATAAGATCATCCCTAAGTCTCAGTCTGTCCATCCTCTCCTTATAACTCAAAGTATCAAGTCCTGGTAGCATCCTAATAAATCTTTTTTGCACTCTTTCTAGTTTAGTAATATCCTTTCTATTATAGGGTAACCAAAAATGTACACAGTATTCCAATTGTAGCTTTACCAGTCACTCAGAATGGGACAATCTGTCCATCAAGCTGCATCATGCTTCCAGTCCTAATGCCTTAATGATGAGGCAGAACAATAGCAGAGAAAGGAAGAAAAGAGAGAAAATCCTATATTCTGGATCCTGCTACCTTGTGAGACACCCTGCTTCATATGCCTAAAGATGCCTAGGTGAAGAATCAGCCACCTGAAGTCCCAGGGTAGAAATCCACAAATCTGAGTCGACATCAGCCTCGAATCAAGGGGCACTTAATGACAATAAGGCCTAATTCTGTCTAATAACCTCTTGGACATCAATTTATTGAGTACTTCCTGAAAATAAAATCTATAGTACATCCATGCCAATCTGTCAGTTAAATTCTCAGAAACCAATGGATTTGTCAAACATGATTTGGGGAGCTGCCCAAGCTTATATTGACCCAAGAAATGAATCCTTTTTACAACTGTTACAGCTGCAATTTCCATCACAAGGAATGGTTAGTGAATTATGACAAGGGAAATTAGGAAAAATGACTGAAAGCTAGGGTATAATGACAGGCTTTGAAAGGTCTTTTAGAGGCAAGGAGCAAAATAGAGAGATGGAGCGGTTCAGAAATGTATTTCCAGAGACTAGTGTTAAGGATATTGAAGATTGTTGTTAACAGTGGACCTAAATTCTAGGGCTGAGGGGGAAATAACTGGGCATGAGGCATTTGACAGAATAGGCAGGATTTTCCAGTCAGGCTTGCCCCAAAAAGTGGAAAATCCCACCCGAAGTCTGTAGATTCCTGTAGCAAGCAGGACAGGACAACTCCCCCACCCCACCCCCCCACCCCCCCCCCCCCCCCCCCCCCCCCCCCCCCCCCCACCCCCCCCCCCCCCCCCCCCCACCCCCACTCCACCCCACCAATGTGGAATCAGGGAGCAAGTCAGGGAAAATTGCTCCACTGGTTGGAACTCTATCTAGCACAAAGGATGATAGTTGTTGGAATCCAATCATCTCAGTCACAGATCACTATTGCCATCTCCAACAAGAGAATGTCTAAGCATCTCCCCATTCAATGGCATTACATTGTTAAATCCCATATACGTCCTTGATCTTGTACTCTGTTATTATTAATAAAGCGTGTATGCTTTACTAACTGTGCTCTCCACCTATCCTCCCATGTTCAATGATTTGTGCGCACATACACCCTGCTCTGTCTGCTCCTGTGTTCCCTTAACAAATGTACCCATAATTTTAGGTTGTCTTTCCACGTTCTTCCTAACAAAATGCATCACCTCATACTTCTCCGCATTGAGCTTCATCTGCCATCTAATAGCCCACTCCACCAACTTGCCTATGTGGGTTTGAAATTGTACATTGTCTTCCTTACAATTCACCATGCTTCCTTGTTTTGTATCATCCACAAACTTTAAAATTGTCTCATGAACACCGAGATCCAGATTATTAATGTGTACCAGGAAAAGCAAAGGGAACCAATACCAACCCCCAAGGAACCCTACACACCTTCTTCCAACCCCCAAAAATATCCATTGACCATTACTCTCTGTTTCTTATTACTCAGGTGATTTTGTATCCAAGTTTCGACCGCCCTATTTATTCCATGAACTATAACTTTTCTCACAAGTCCGGCGTGTGACACTGCATTGAATGCCTTCTGAAAGTCCAAGCATACCATATCAACTGCACTGCCCTCATTCACCCTCTTTGTTAACTCTTCAAAAAAAAGTTAGTTAAACGTGATTTCCTTTTAAGAAATATTTGCCTTAAAGGATGTAGATTATCAAGTTCAGAAGCTACAATCATATCCTTGCTTGACAAGATTTTGTTGATGTGTCTCATCAGTATTACCAATTTGTAATTGAATAAAGCTTGGTCACTTTATCATGACTAAAGTCTGTTCTTTGCGTGGAACTTTGGTTGTTTATATTTCCACTGTACCAGTCAAATAGATGCTGCCCCAGGTTTCCCACTGCAGAAATATGATGTGCATATTTGCAGTTAGTTGAAAGATTGAACTGTTTACTACGACTCAGCCTGACTGGCTTGATGAGCTGTGAGGACAAAGAATGACATTCTAATATGTTGCCGTTCTTGGTGCCTTTGTCCCTTGGTGCTGCCACTAATTCTTTTATCTGCCCTCAACACTCCAAGCATTATGTGCATTCATAAAAACTAACTGATGCAGGGAAAATTACTGTTTTATGCTATGTAATGTAGATAAAATCTGTTGAATATTGATTTTTTTTCTCCCTCACAAAGCAACCAACACAAGTTGGTCTTTAACCCTTTATCTTAAGCATGCAGAAAGATATTGGGACATCTTACTCAGTGAAAAAAATAGGATGCTGGAGAATTACTGTTATCTTATACCCAGAAGAGAAACAGGATAGATAAGGGCCGCTTGAAGAATTAAAGGACTGTTGTGTTTTGGCTGTAAATTTGCACTCAAGCCATGCTATTAGCCTGTCACCAAGGTTCATATTTTTGAAGCTGTTTTGATAGACTCATTGTGGGGGGAACTACATAGAAAACTCATCAGCAGTTGATGCCTGAGAGCGTTATCATCACTAGTAACCACATGGTTATAGACTAGGAAAGATAATGGTTGGCGCATAAAAGAGATAAAGAGAAGGCGCTTCTCATTAAGAGCTATCTCAGGCTTTGCACGCCACTGAGTATTGAGTGGCCGGTGCCTTCCACATTGTAGGGATCGAGGTGCATGAATTAACAGGAGTGTGAATGAAAGTCCAGTGTGTGCACGCAGGAACGATCCTGATAAAACCGTGTTTCTCCCATGCAATTTACAATACAGCTGAATTCATTTGCATGACAAAATTGCGTCTTCTGTTGATGTGTTGCAGCAAGACAACTATAACATTGCAAAGAACAAGTAACCATGGGGAAGGTTACTGTTAGCAATAAAGAAATGTGCTGACCTGAATTGATTTTCTTTTTTTCTCCTCTTTCAGCTTCTTATCTTAGAGAAAAACGAATGAGTCCGTTGTCTATGAATAATACACCAATTTTTATTCCCCCAGTAAGAACTGAAGATTTCTCACAAACTATACATATTTGCCCCGACATAGTGTATCTTTTTTTTTAAAATATATACTGTAAATGGAAATGTTTCACTACCATCTTGGTTTAATTAAAAATTGTAGTTTGAGGGGAAACCAAAGACTTGTGAGTCTCCTTTGGAAACCCTGTTGGATTCTTCACCCTGAAAAATAAATTGCAAAGTGTCTTGTCAACTGAATCTATAATCTTGTGCATGATATCTGATTCCAACAGGGTCACCACAATAGGCTTTAAGAATGAAATTCAGCCTTTTTAAACAAAATTTTGAAATGTTGAGACAAAGTCATTGATTCCACATCCTTGGCAGCAAGCTGCACTTGAAGGGAGCACAGATTGGGGATAAGGCCCCTGCACTAATGTGATAATTTTTCAAACTATTCTCCTTTTGATCATGGCTCCCCACAAAAAATGCCACCCCTTCCCTCCCACCAACAAGGTCTGTTGGCCCATATGAATCCTGCTAAATTCTTATGCCACTACTAGGATTTAATGAGCTCAGGGATAGTTTGTGTCAAGTCACTCATTAATGAGCCTAATTGGTACTTTTCTGAGATGCCAGCATTGGACTGGGGCGGGCACAGCAAGAAGACTCACAACACCAGGTTAAAGTCATAGTCATCAAGGTTTACAGCATGGAAACAGGCCCTTTGGCACAACTTGTCCATGCCACCAGTTTTTTACCACTAAGCTTGTCTCAGTTGCCCGCACTTGGCCCAGATCCCTCCAATAGGTTTGTTTGGAATCATGAGCTTTTGGAATGCTGCTCCTTCATCTGGTGCTATGCTGGCAGGTGGGATTCTGTTATCGAGCCATTTCTGCCTTGACTTAACTCAAGATGTTTCCTGAGAATTCTCATCTATTTCTCCCAGTGGTCTGTCACCATACACACGCAGAGCAGCTTCAATAAATTCCACCCATTTTGTTTTTGTTTTTGGTATCTTAATTTTTAAAATATGCACGTTGTTTCCACAAGAACATGAAACCTGTAATCTCATCGATTCACAGTTTTATTTTTTTAAACATTTAAAGCTAGCCGGTTAACCATTAAATATCTGCCAATTTGCTTGCTTGGGTTTACAATCTGTGGTGTTCTTATTTCTAAAATAAAAATGGGGGAATTATACAAGTAAAAAAATCTGAAACTTACACCACATTTCTTATCTTTCAGGCCCTACTATTTCTTTCAGTTATAGTCTACCTGAAGAGTGGTGAATTGTAGGACTGTTGGCCTAGAGAATGCTAGGAATAAGGCGATGTGGCTTGTTTGATGACCAGTAGAAACATGATGGTCTAAATGACCTCCTTTCATGTTGTAAATCTTCTATGATTCATTATTGATTGATACAGGCGAGATGGATACTTTATTGCAAAGTAGAGCGGCATGGTGGCGCAGCAGGTAGCACTGCTGTCCCACAACGCCAGGGACCCAGGTTCAATTCTCAGCTTGGTTCATCCTGTGGATTTCCTCCAGGTGCTCCGGTTTCCCCCCAGGTCCAAAAGACGTGCTGCTTAGGTGCCTCGGCCATGTTAAATTCTCCCTCAGTGTACTCAAACAGGCACTGGAGTGTGGTGACTAGGGGTTTTTCCACTGTAATTTCATTGCAGTGTTAATGTAAGCCTGCTTGTGACACTAAAAAATAAACTTAAGTGCGATAATAAAGTAATTTGTCCAGCATTTCACCCTCTGCTGCATAATAGGATCAGGACCTGGGTTTTCTGGTCTCATCATGGCAGAGGATGAAAACAGACAGTCAACAGTTGGAGTGAGGTGGTGGGACACAGTAGTATTGTCATTTGAGTAGTAACCTAGAGATCCAGGTTTAATGCTCCAGGGAAAAAACTCTGGGATTAAAAGTCCAATATCATCAAAAATCTATCCGGTTCATGAATGTGCTTTAGGAAAGGAAATCTGCCCTAATCCATTCCAGACCCCACAGCAATGTGACTGATTCGTAATGAATCTTCTGAAATGAATGGGCGAGCCAATCAGTTGTATCCAACTATTGCAATAAAAGCAAGGATTGTGGGTGAATCTACACACAGAATCCCTGCAGTACAGAAAGAGGCCATTCGGCCCATCGAGTCTGCATCGACAACAATCCCACCCAAGCCCTAAAACCATGATCCCACATATTTACCCTGATAGTTCTACCCTGACACAAAGGAGCCATTTACACCTCAGAGACTGAAGTGACTCGAGAAGGCAGCTCACCACCACCTTCTCAAAAGCAGCTTGAGACAGACAGTAAAGGCTGGCCTAGTGAACAACACCCACATCCCCTAAAGGAATATAAAGTACTCAGCAGTGAGCAAAGTTGGAAAATTCAGAATCTGATCCTTGATGGCGACAGTGCCTCACTTATCAATGCAGCTCATACAGAACATACAGCAAGATATTTCCTTTTGTTTATTCAGTAGAAAAATAAGTAGGTGTTGAAATGTTTCAATGAATTTTATCTTGCATATATATTTAGAGAGGTAGGTAATATTGAGTACGGCGTGGTCAGTAGAATGCCAATGGCTGGTTAAAATGACCCTTCATAGGGAACATTGTATTTTTAAATTCTAATCTTGAGGTGGACAGCCTGCCCTGATTCTGATCCTGCTGTTGGTAAAATTCCTTGATGGCTTGACATGGTCAGGGAGCCGATCCAATATGGCTCCCCACAATTTTAGCAGCCTTCCTGCCTTTGTGGTAAAATTCCACCCAACATTTGTCACATCTTTAGACGCTAACTGTGACTGATTCACCTCCATCTACTTGTGGAGCACCATCAAACGTCTTGAACACCAGTTCATCTTTGGAACTTATATTATTTGTTCTTTTGTTGCATTCCCTTTAAGTCACTTTTATCTAAGAAAAGAGAATAGAAACCTGTACAAGGTTTCCACCAATACTCCTCCTTAGCTGGTCACTTAAGTTACGCAGAACCAGCCTGGAGTACTTCTTCTTTGAAATACCCTCCCCTGTCAACACTCAAAGCTCTCCACATGATGGCACACTGGAAGCCAAGAATTCCAAGTCATTGAATCATGGAATGCCTACAAGGTAGAAGGAGGCCATTCTGCCCATCGAGACTGCACCAACAACAATCCCACCTAGATCCCATCCCTGTAACACTACATATTTACCCTGTTAGTCCCCCTGACACAAATGGGCAATCTAGCATGATCAATCAACCTAACTCGCACATCTTTGGAGTTTAGGAGGAAACGAGGAAACCCACGCAGACACGGAGAGAATTTGCAAACTTCACTCAGATAGTGACCGGAGTCCAGAATCGAACTGGGTCCCTGGCGCTGTGACGCAGCAATGCCTACCACCTTGCCACCCTGTGTTTGAAGTGACAAACAAAACCAATCTCAATTCAGCTTTACAATGGGGAAAGAGAACTTCGCCCCACTCCTCCTCCTCCCGCACAATTTATCCATTCTCCAGAATAATCTTGGAGTATTTCCCTGCATTAAAGGTGCTCCGGGGAAGATTTTCTTCTTCTTCATTCCTGCGGCACACTCTGGGAGCACAAACTGGTAAATTGTACACCTCCAGCTCATTGGTTTTCCCCCATTAAAATTAATGATGGACCATAACAATCAGCAGTGCACGGTTTCCGAATGTACATTGCCAGTGCATGCTAGAACCGTTAAAGTGGAACACACACCCTTACATCAATAAAAGCTGTTATTTTTCAAAACTCGGTGCCAGTCACTGATCTATAGTAATACATTCTGGCCCAATACATTTATATAATATTTCTAAGGCTGGCTATTATCTTTCAAAGCATCTTGTATGGGAGAAGCTAAGATACTTTGCTTCAATATTCTCAGCATCCTCTACATTTACTCATTCTTCCAACATGGTACCAAAATAATCCCTTCTGTATTCAAAAATTTGTACCCATACGTTATTTCATATCAATGATATACATGGAAACATAATATATCGTAATTGGAAATCATCTCAGAAAATCAAGAAAAAGAAATACAAAATGGTCAAAGCAAAATATTGCAGATGCCAGATTCAGAAACAAGAACAGAAAAATGCTGAAAGATCTCAGTAGTCCTGGCAGCATCTATGGAGAGAGAATAAAGTTTCAAGGCTGAATGATCCAGACTCACCATGTTGGCCTTGTTCTCTCTGCATGGATGCTGTCAGACCTGCTGAGGTTTTCCAGCCTAGTCTATCTTTGTACTATACCTTACAGTGACTGTAGATTACTCCACTTAGCAGAAATCCACATGGATAAAGGGATTAATTGATGACCAGAAGAAGGTGAACATTCAACATTACATTTAATCAGGTTTTGTATTTGAATGTTCTTGTTTGGAAGTCAAGGATCTAAGGTTGCAGCAAACCTATGTAAAATTCCCACTCTACACCATGTTGAAGCAAAATACTGATGTGGAGATGCCAGTGTTGGACTGGGGTGGGCATAGTAAGAAATCTCACAACACCAGTTAAAGTACAACAGGTTTATTTAGAATCATGAGCCTTTGGAGTGTTGCTGCTTCATCAGGTGAGTGGAGAGGTGGGTTCACAAACACAGCATATATAGACACAATTGCAAGATAATGGTGGGAATGTGCGTCTTTACAGGTAATCAAGTCTCTTACAGATACAGAAAGTGCGAGTGGAAAGAGGGATAATCACAGGTTAAGATGAGTGAATTATCTCAAGCCAGGACAGTTAGTAGGATTTTGCAAGCCCAGGACAAATGGTGGGGATTACACGTAGTGTGATATGGTGTGCAAAATATTGGGTGGAATGCTGTGCCTCTCGGATGAAATGGTAAATGTAAAATAGATGACACAAACTTGCCAACTTTCAGTCACACCTTCAATCTGTCCTCCATCCTCCAGAGCACTTATTAAGTAAAGTAGAGCCAGCATAGTCATCAAGCGAGCCCAGTCACTTTGTTTCCATTCTGCTAAGACTGGATTAGGTGCCTGACACAGGTACTTGATATTTTGAAAGGCTGCTCTTTAGAAAAGGCCTCCGCGGCAACACAGTGGGTAATCCCTTCAATTACCGCGTTCAGCGTTGCACAGAACAAATCTGTTACAGGATGACAAACCACTAATTTTAATTTAATATTTCAGGTTCCAACAAATGACAATGAGCAGGAAGAGAAGCGTATATCCCATCAATGCTTCATACTGCTTTCCTGATGGGGAGTTTTAGCAAAATTGTTGGAGAACAATCGACTATCTTACATTTGAATTAAGTTTAACCCTGGGGTGCTGCAGCTTTCGAGCAGTTGGAAGCCAAGTTGTAAATCACAATCGTGGATTCCATTTCTGACAAGCGCTTCCCATCAAGATGACATTTAAACCATTAATTAATTAACAGATAGAGAGATGAGGAGATACTGAATTATCCCCATTTGGATAATTAGTATTGAACACATTCATTATTGTGATTTACTTATGGAAGACATTTCCTAGCTCCTCTAGAAACAACTTGATAAACATGTTATAAGTAAGTGTTCAAATAAGGTCACCTTTTTTTAAAATCAACATGCTGGCCAAATATGCAGATCAGAAACACAACCAGGTAGAATTAATAAGATAACTGCCATAGCTTCCTTTAATTAAAATTATTTTTTCATTGCAATTTGAAATTATAAGTGATTGAAAACAATTTTCAGTTGCAAATTTGAAAACATAAACTGAATGATAAATAGTGTCATCTGACAGATTCCCCAGCACAGGACTGCACTTTCAAAAGCTGGCTTGTTGAGTAGAATATAACTATTGCAAACACATCCAGTGCAAGAGAGAGTGTCCATTCACAAAATAAGAGAAAGTGAATTGGAATCTTGTGCTAATCCCATTAGGTTTAGTCCCTGTGGCTGCACATGGGATCTGATATGAATGATGGATTCCCTATAGAATCCCTACAGTGCAGAAAGGGGCCATTTGGCTTTTCGGATCTGCATCAATTCTTCAACAGAGGATCTTACCCATCATATTCCCGCAACCCCACAAATTTACCCTGCTGATCCTCTAATTTATGCATATTGGGAAGCTAAGGAGTGATTCAGTATGCATATTTTGTGAGTGTATGGAAAGTAAAGAGTTCATATATTTGCCTGCCAACCCATGCTGTGGGAATCTAAGTTTGGGGTGCAGCTGTGTTTTGCACTACATAATAGTATCACTATAATCACAGTGGAAGCAGATACAATAGTGACTTTTAAGGAATAGGATGGGAATAAAGAGATATGGTCCCCGGAAGAGTAGGGGCTTTAGTAAAGATGGGTAGCATGGTTGGTACAGGCTTGGAGGGCCGAAGGGCCTGTTCCTGTGCTGTAATTTTCTTTGATCTTTGATAAACAATGTATACCTGAATGTGTTAAACTCTCATATTTCTATAAACCTCATAGGAATGGGTGCTGGGCATTATTTGCCATTTTAAATGTTGGTATGTTCATCTGGATTTCTTGGCTTTTTTTGAAATGAGATGCAGCAGTGAATGCCATTCAGTCTGTTTCACTTTGAGGACAGTGTGATGATGACCTGAAGCCTTCTGAGTTATGGATTAGTATTAGTTCTGGGTCCAGTTTCGGGGAGCGTGTATTGTTGAGCCAGTATTCTGTGGATTGGTGAGATCAGGAGTTGGGAGTGATCTGAGTCACCACAGCCAGTGAGTTCCGGCCGAGCTGTGTTGTCACTAGGAAAGGCTAGATGGAGACACCCTCACTGGTTTCCTGAGGGAGTTCTATCTCACCTTCAGTATATGGATGATCCTGCTATTCTCCAGCTAGCTTGGTGGCCTTCTCCGCAAAAGGGATGAGGACTCAAATGTCCAGAATGCTGCCTCTGATCTTGTCCTCTCCCTCCTCTTATTTTGCCAGAAGACAGAAGGATTGAGTGTCAT
Source organism: Sphyrna mokarran (assembly GCA_024679065.1). Classification (NCBI taxonomy): domain Eukaryota; kingdom Metazoa; phylum Chordata; class Chondrichthyes; order Carcharhiniformes; family Carcharhinidae; genus Sphyrna; species Sphyrna mokarran. Next base: position 21,974,543 of record JAGIQG010000022.1, on the reverse strand, counting down.
GAGTGGTTTATGTTTATGGCAGCTCCTGAGCTCTCTCCAGTAAAGTGATTAACAGCATGATATTTTGCAACTGATAGAACATTGACAATATGAAGTGGTTGGCACACGTTCACTGCACTTGTCCCATCTGCTGCTGCATCCTGCAACCCACACTCCTGTCAGACATCTCGGTGCAACTTCCACAACTTGGTGCCCTTTTAAGAGTTAATTTGCAGTGAGTCAATGGTGCCGTTTACCCTGGTAGAATGCAACAACTCAATCAACTTCTTCCTAGGCTGCTGGGCAGTTCTTCTGCATGCCCCAAGGGTGCTAACCTCAACCTCCCATGTCAGACAGTGTCAAAGTGGTGGAGCCTACAGGAGGTCTGAATGGGTGGGGTCTTGAGGAGGTGAGCCAATGATGGGAAGAAAGGGCCATATCATGAAGTGTGTACTCTACATCAGGGGGTCAGCCAAGGTAATGATGGGCTGGAGGAAGGGACACTCTGTATCTGGGATTGGCAGGGTGGTGATTGTCCAAGGGGGGGGGGGTGTTCAGGGCCAACGATCAGCCAGGAGAGGGTAATTGAGGCCAGTGATTGCCCAGGAGGTTGGGAGTCAGGGCCAGCAATCGGGGATGGGGGATTGGTGCCAGCAATCAAGGGGCCAATGTTTAGGTCTGCAATTGGTGGGAAGAGGTGATTGGGCGAAGCGGCATTTGGTGGGGAGTTGGTGATCTTGGCCGGGGAGGGATGGGGGGGGATTGGTGGTGATGTCCTGGCTAGGGCACGATGCCGGGGGGAATGGGGGAAGTGGCAGCTCACCCAGTGCATTGTGTACATACTTGCACACAGTGCACTGGGAGATCGGGAATTTACTGGGATCATGCATACAGTGGGATTTTCTGGTCCCCTATAGCCCAGCAAATAGAGTCTACCCACTCCCCATACTGGCAAGAATCACACTTTGTGTCATTTGTTTTTCTGAATACCACACAATTGTGCCTGGGAGTTCACACAAAAAATAGACATGATTTTCTGTCATCCTGATGCTCATTCAGCTCTTAGAATTTTTTTGGTAAGATCATCACTATGTTTTGGGAAGGTATGTTTAAGGTTAAATGAAGGGTATTATGTGACCTGTTCTGAAGCCTGCCCAACAACAAGTCTGGATAGTTTGATTGTTTCAGAATAAAGAGGGTCCAAATTGCTTTACTATTAAAGTTTATCATTTGTCACAAGTAAGGCTTACATTAACATTGCAATGAAGTTACTGTGAAACTCCCCTAGTTGCCACACTTTGGTACCTGTTCAGGCCAATACACCTAACCAGCACGTCTTTCAGACTGTAGAAGGAAACAGAATCCTATAAAATGATGAAAAGTCTGAGGTCACATACCAACCAAGTCAAGAAGAGCTTCTCCCTGCAGCCATCAGACTTTTGAATGGACCAATCTTATATGAAGTTGATCTTTCTCTGTGCCCTAACAATGACTGTAACACTATATGTTGCACCTTCTCATTTTCTTCTTTGCTACGTACTCTATGAATGGTATGTTTTGTTTGCATAGTGTGCAAGGAACAATACTTTTCGCTGTATCTCAATGCATATGATAATAATAAATCAAATCAGATCAAATCAAATTCACCTATATTCATTAACAGGGGCAGATGGACAGAGTATGGTGGCCCTGTCCTCAGCTTCACAGCGAGTCTGTCGAGCACTTGTCAGTAAGTCATGGCTATGGTGGAAAACCTGGAACATCGGTTTAATTTGACACTCGGAGACCTGGGCTGAAATTTTCTGGTTATGCTTGCAGCAGAATTTTCAGGTTCCACTGCAGTGGGAATTTAACTGAGCAGCAAATCCTCCATCCTAGCTTGTAGCAGCGGCAAAACGAGAACAGACAGAAAGTTCTAGCCTTTGCTTTCTTTGGCCAAGATCTTACAGTCCGGTTCAGAAAGAGGAAATTCCATTTGATTCCATGGAGAGAATGATTTAGAAGCACTTAAGATTATGAAAGGTTTGATAGGGTTTTGCTTCATTCATTCGTGGGATATGGCTGTTGCTGGCTGGCCAGCATTTATTGTCCATCCTGCTTCACCCCCCAGCTGAGTGGCTTGCTAGGCCATTCGGAGAGCATTGACCATGTTGCTGTGACTCTGGAGTCACATGTAGACCAGACCAGATTCCCTTTCCTAACGGAAATTAGTGAACAGATGGATTTTCCAACAATCGACAATGATTTCATCATCATCAATAGATTCTTAATTCCAGATTTTTTTTATTGAATTCAAATTCCACCACCTGTGGTGGCAGGATTCGAACCCAGATCTCCAGAATATTACTTGAATGGGTATAGCGAAGGCGTTTCCACTTGCAGGAAGCCAGAACGTATAAGATTGTCACTAATAAATGGAATAGAGGATTCAGGACAAACTACTTTACTTCGAGAAGCTTTTAGTAGTCTATCATAACAGCCTAGATGTCAGGGTCAGAGACTGACAGTGAAGGAAACTGGAAGAGAAATGATGCTGAGCAGTTTGAACGTCATTACTACCACAAAATCCAGGAAAACCAGATTGTAGGATCTATGACTGTTTTAAAGAAAACATTTATTGAGATAAATTAGATGTCTTTTTAAGAGCAGAGAGGGAGTCACATTGTGTTTTAGAGCTAAAATTTAAATCATGCAAGACAAAGAATTGCAGATCACTACTGGGTTCAAATGCATTCACATTTTTCTGCATTAAAATTTGCATATATTAGTTACCTTCAATAACTATTCTCAGATTCACAATATTGCCAGTTAATCACAGAATCCCTACAGTGCAGAAAGAAGCCATTCAGCCCATGGAATCTGCACTAACTCTCTAACAGAGCATCCCATCCAGGCCCTATATCCAAAACCCCACAATACTTACTCTGCTAATCCCCCAAATTTACACATCTTTGGAGTGTGGGTGGGAATCAGAGTACTCAGGATCAGAGCAGAATCGGAGGAAACACATACAGACACAGAGAGAATGTACAAACTCCCCACAGACCCAAGGCTGGAATTGAACTCAGGTCTCTATCGGGACTGCAGTGCTAACCAATATACCACCTTGCTGCCTTAATCACTGTATTCTTTCAGCTACTTACCTTGCTAACAGTGGTGGAGATGTACTGCTCCTTACTGTCTACCAGCGACCATCCAAACTCTTTCCCGGTTCCATTTCAGACGTGTTAAAGGAATTTGGTTTGGGAAATTTCTTCAATAGATTCATTATCTCCGGGTACTCCAGCTTTCTCTCTCAATCTGAAAGACATGCTGGTTAGGTGCATTGGCTGCGCTAAATTCTCCCTCTGCGTACCCAACAGATGCCAAAGTGTGGTGACTAGGGGATTTTCACAATAATTTCACTGTAGTGTTAATGTAAGCCCATTTGTGACACTAACGAACAAACTTTTAAAAAAAATCTTCAACCCAAGTAAAAACATGAACCAGCACCATCAACATTTGCTGAACTGGAGACCTGGAGTTTGTCTCTTTCTTGTTCCAGAGGGGTAACTTGATTCATGCAAGCTTCACTCAGATTGAAATTCCCACAAATTAAGCAACAATGCTCCAGATAACCCCAATAAAACTATAGACATACAGCCAAAATCATTAGGAAGGATGCTAAGGCTCAAAACGAAAGTTTTAAAGTTTATTTATTAGTGTTACAAGTAGATTAACATTACAATGAAGTTACTGTGAAAATCCCCTAGTTGCCTATTCAGGTACACTGAAGGAAAATTTAGCATGGCCAATGCACTTAACCAGTTTGCCTTTTGGATTGTGGGAGGAAACTGGAGCACCCAGAGGAATCCCGCGTAGACACGGGGAAAATGTGCAGACTCCACATTTGGCTAAGGTAGATTGGGAGCAAAAACTTTATGGTGGGACAATTGAAGAATAATGGAGGACTATCAAAACAATTTTTCACAGTGCTCAGCAAAAGTATCAACCAATCATAAGGAAGGACTGTAGAAAAACAGCTAATCAAACCATGGATATAGAACATAGAACACTACAGCAAAAACACGCCCTTCGGCCCACAAGTTGCGCTGATCACATCTACACCTACCAAGCCATAGACCTATCAATAACCCCCAATTCCATTAGATCCCATATACTCATCCAGAAGTCTTTTAAAAGACCCCAGCGAGTTCGCCTCTACCACCACCAACGGCAGCCGATTCCATTCGCTCACCACTCTCTGAGTGAAAAACTTACCCCTAACATCTCCTCTGCATGTGCTTCCCTGCACCTTAAATCTGTGTCCTCTCGCAGCGACCATTTCAGCCCGGGGAAATAGCCTCTGAGAATCCACCCTATCTATTCCTCTCAACATTTTATAAACCTCTATCAGGTCACCTCTCAACCTTTGTCTCTTCAGGGAGAAGAGTCCCAGCTCCCTCAACTATCTTCATAAGGCATGCCTCCCAATCCAGGCAACATCTTTGTAAGTCTCCTCTGCACCCTTTCAATAGCTTCCACATCTTTCCTGTAGTGAGCAACCAGAACTGCGCACAGTACTCCAAGTGGGGTCTGACAAGGGTCTTATAAAGTTGCAGCATTACCTCCCGACTCCTAAACTCAATCCCTCGATTAATGAAGGCCAGTACACCATACGCCTTTTTGACCACATCCTCCACCTGCGAGGCCGATTTAAGAGTCCTACGGACTTGGACCCCAAGATCCTTGTGCTCCTTAACACAGCTAAGACTCCTACCCTTGATATTGTACTCCTCCATCCCATTGGTCCTGCCAAAATGGACCACTACACATTTATCCGCGTTGAAGTCCATAAGCACTAAGATATCTAAGGAAAGAGAGGAGGGTATCAAATTGAAAGAAAATGCAAAGAAAATGACAAAAATTAGTGGGAAACTAGAGAATTGGGAAATTTTTAAAGGCCTACAGAAAGCCACAAAATAAACTATAAAGAAAGTGAAAAGGATTGTGGGATTAAACTAGCTCAGAATATAAAAACAGATAGCAAAAGTTTCTACAAGTATATATAGAAAAGAAAAAGTGGCTCAGGTAAACATTGGTCCTTTAGAGGATGAGAAGGGGAATTTAATAAAAGGAAATGAAGAAATGGCCTTGAACAGGTCTTTTGTGTCAGACACAAATAACATGCCAAAACTGATGACAAGGCAGCTATGGCAGGGGAGGACCTAGAAACAGTCATTGCCATAAGAGAGGCAGTCTTGGGTGAGCTAATGGTGATAAAGATAAACAAGTTTCCTAGTCCTGATGGATTGCATCCCAGGGTACTAAAAGAGAATGTGAAGGAAATAACAAATATACTCGTGGTAATTTACCAAAATTTGTTAGATTCTGGGGCAGTTCCCACAGATTGGCAAATAGCAAATGTGACGCCACTGTTTAAAAACGGAAGTGGACAAAAGGCAGGTAACTATTGGCCAGTTAGCTTAACTTCTGTAGTAGGGAAAATACTTGAATTTATCATCAAGGAAGAAACAGTGAGACATCTAGATAGAAATTGTCCCATTGGGAAGACACAGCATGGATTCATGAAAGGCATGTCATGTTTGACTAATTTAGTGGAATTCTTTAAGGACATGACAGTAGACAATGGGGAACCATTGGATATGGTGTATCTGGATTTCCAGAAGGCATTTGAAAAGATGCCGCACAAAAGGCTGGTGCATAAGATAATGGTGTATTAGCATGGATAGGGGATTAGTTAACAAACAGAGAGCAAAGAGTGGGAGTAAATGAGTGTTTTTCTGGTTGGCGATCAGTGACTAGTAGTGTGCTGCAGGAATCAGTATTGGGACTGCAATTATTTACAATTTAGATAGATGATTTGGTTTGGGGGACCAAGTCTAATGTCAAAATTCGCAGATAACACTAAGATGAATGCCGAGGACGCTGAAAGTCTGCAAAGGGATATGGATAGTCTAAGTGAGGGTGAGGGTCTGGCAGATGGAATATAATGTGAGGTCATCTATTTTGGTAGGAATAATAGCAAAATGGAATATTATTTAAATGGTAAAATATTGCAACATATTGCAATGCAGAGAGACCTGTGTGTCCTTGTGCATGAATAACAAAAAGTTGGTTTGTAGGTGCAGCAGGTAATTAAGAAGATAAATGGAATTATGTCCTTTATTGCTAGAGGGATGGAGTTTAAAATTGGGGAGGTTTTGTTCAGCCATATAAGGTGCTGGTGAAGGCACACTTGGAGTAATATATACAGTTTTGTTCTCCTTACTTGAGAAAAGATATACTGGCAATGGATAGGGTGCAGAGGAGATTCATTAGGTTGATTCTGGAGTTGAGAGGGTTGGCTTATAAGGAGAGACTGAATAGACTGGGGCTTTACTCATTGGAATTCAGAAGAATGAGAGGGGATTTAATAGAAACATATAAAATTATGAAAGGAATAGATAAATCAGAAGCAAAGAAGTTGTTTCCACTGACAGGTTGAAACAAGATCCAGGAGGCATTGCCTCAAAATAAAGGGAAGCAGATGGGTTGAGTTGAGGAGGAACTTCTTCCCCCAAAGGGTTGTGAATCTATGGAATTCCCTGCCTATTTGGGTCACCTCAATTGAGGCCACCTCGTTGAATGTTTTTAAGGTAAAGATAGATAGATTTTTGAACAATAAAGGAATTAAGGGTTGTGGTGAATGGGTGGATATGGAGCTGAGTCTACAAATAGATCAGCCATAATCTTATTGAATGACGGAGAAGGGTCAAGGGGGGCAGATGACCTAGTCCTGCTTCCACTTCTTAAGTTCTTTTGAATTGTGTAGTTGACAGATTTTGATCTTGCTTTATTCAAGATTGGCGGCCTTGTCTTCAGTCATTTGGAATTCTCTCCTTAATCCTTCCCAACTCACATACTCCTTAAGGTGTTCCTTAAGATCTTAAATCCTTGGCCAAGTACTTGGTCAGCTGTCCCAGTGTCTCTTTATGTGGCTCAATGTCAATTTGTTTTTGTAACACTGCTGTGAAGCATCGTGGGGTGCTTTATTAAAAGATCTACATATATGCAAGTTGTAGTTGTTGTTTTTACTTTTTCCACGGGTATACTTGCAACCTTCTTGATTGTTATTAGATGCTGGTGTCTGAAGGTATGATACCTCTCCATAGTGAGTTGTTAACTGGGTTGCTGCTTCAACACTGCTACCTTATCTTTCCTTGTTATTCAGTGAGTGAAAGGTAATGGCTGTAAGGAGGCAGAATCAATCCAACTTTCATAGAATAAATGAAACAGTTGCATTAACCCAAGAACAGATTGTTTGTCAGAGCAGCTGACCTCCCTATGGCAGCTTCCCAGACATGATTGACATCAGAAATTCATTACAACACTCAAGAAGCTTGACACCATCCAGGACAAAGCAGCCCACTTGATTGGCACCCCATCCACAAATATCCATCACTCGTACACAGTAGCAGCAGTGTGTACCCTCTCCAAAGTGCATTGCAGGAACTCACCAAGGCTCCTTTGACAGCACCTTCTAAACCCATCACCACTACCATTTAGAAGGAGAAAGACAGCACTTGGGAACACCACCACCTGGAAGTTCCCCCCTAGGTCATTCACCATCATAACTTGGGAAATATATCACCTTTCCTTCACTGGCGCAGAGTCAAAATCCTGGAATCCCTCCCTACCAGCCTTGTGGGCGTATCTACACCTCAGGGACTGCAGCGGCACAAGAAGGCAGCTCATTACCATCTTCTCAAGGGCAATGAGGGATGGGCTATAAATGCTGACCTAGCCAGCGATGCCCAAATTTCATGAATGAATAGAAAAAACATGCTGAGTGCCCGGTGCAAACATACCTCCAGCGGTATATTCCGGCAACAGTTAAAGTTTTGAGTCCTTCTGCAGTCCTAAAGGGTCACATGGACTCAAAACATTAACTCTGTCACATTCCCTGCAGATGCTGTCTGATCTGCTGGGTTTTCTGGTTTTATTTCTGATTTCCAGCAACCGCAAGTATTTAGATTTTATTAATAGATCATTGAGGTGAGTGTTTGGATGACCTGTTTGAAGTGGATGCTCACCAACTTGTTATCCAAACTATAGAAACAGGAGTAGACCATTCAGCCCATTGAGACTGATTTTGGTTTGATTTGATTTATTATTGTCACATGCATTAGTATACAGTGAAAAGTATTGTTTCTTGCGTGCTATACAGACAAAGCATACCATTCATAGAGAATGAGTGCAGAATGTAGTTTTACAGTCGTGGCTGGGTTGCAGAGAAAGCTCTGTTGTTCAATTAGATCATAGCTGATTGTCTATCCCAAAGCCACTTCCTTACTCCACCCCCATATTGCTTGATGTAATCCACCTCTGGAAATCTATCTATTTCTTTCCAGTGACTGAGCTTCCTCAGTCCTCTGGGACAGACAAATCCAAAGATTCACCACCTTCTGAAGGTAGAAATTCCTCCTCATCTTCATCTTATTTGGCCTGCTGCTTATTCTGAGACTGTGCTCCCTGGTTCTAGACTCACTGGCCAGGTGAAAGGTCTAAGCTACATCCACCCTCTCACACCTATGCCCTTTTAAATGTTGATTGTGGATCATTTGTGCCTTTTATTCCTATCTCTGCACATCAGGGCAAGTCAGTTTCTTAATATTTGTCTTGTAGCAACTGATCATTTTCAAGAGGCCTGGGGGAATTGTGGATAAATGCAACAGAAGCAACTTCAAAACAGCCAGTGAGCAAGTTTATTTTTGATTTGATTTATTATTGTCGCATGTATTAGGATACAATGAAAAGTATTGTTTCTGTGCACTATACAGACAAAGCATGCTGCTCGTAGAGTACATATGGAAAAGGAAAGGAGAGAGTGAAGAATTAGTGTTTGCTAGTGTGTAGAGAACTTAGCATAAGCTAAGTCTTTTCAGAAGTCTGACGGCAGCAGGGAAGAAGCTGTCCTTGAGTCGGTTGGTACGTGATCTCAGACTTTTGTATCTTTTTCCTAACGAAAGAAAGGGGGAAGAGATTACATCCAGGATGTGTGGGGTCCTTGATTATGCTGGCTGCTTTGCCAAGGCAGCGGAAAGTGTAGACAGAGTCAATGGATGGGAGAATAGTTTGTGTGATGAACACAATATTTGTAGTTTCTTTCAGTCTTGGTCAGAGCAAGAGCCATACCAAGTTGTAATACATCCGAAAGCCATGCTTTCTATGATGCATCTGCAAAAATTGGTGAGAGTTGGTGGACATGCTGAATTTACTCCAGGAGTCCGCAAGTGCCGTACTTACTCTTAGAATCACAAAATCCCTACAGTGCCGAAGAAGGCTATTTGGCCCATCAAGCATGCACTGACAATGATCCCAGTCAGGCCCTATCCCTGTAATTCTGCATATTTACCTTGCTAATCCCTTGATACTTAGCATGGCCAATCCATCTAATTTGCATATCTTTGGACCGTGGGAGGAAACCAGAACAAACAGAGGAAACCTACACAGGCATGGGGAGAATGTGCAAACTCCACACAGGCAGTGACCCAAGGCTGGAATTGAACTCTGGTCTCTGACACTCCGAGGCAGCAGTGCTAACCACTATGCCACCAATGGTAGTAGCTGCTCACAGTTTCCAAGCAGTTAGAGTTCAGAGAAGTCCTGGGAGCCATATAGAGCTTGCTACAGCCAAGAGGCTAGAGTTTGGAGAAACTCAGGGACAAAAAACAAACTTGGTTCACAGACTCATAGGTAAAATTTATGTCAAAAAAACCAATATGACATACAAGAATTAATTTATTTTGTATATGTAAGCTACTTTTACGGTAGGTACATTTGGAAGATTTAGGTCATATCTATGCCAAGTGTTTGAACTGTTATATGGTTGACTTCATCCATCTATTTGTGAGATGATAAAACAGACAAAAATGACTCTTGTAAATTGTATTCTCCAGAACTATAAATTATATATATACTTAGAAGCAAAAATTGAAGCATTTGACCAGCTAATGCATTCTGAATGTTAATAATATTTAAGGATTGTTTTTCAGTTTTCTGTCAATATTGATTTATTTTAAGGCATTTACTGACTTAATTTCTTCACTAATTGTAAGCTAAATCCATCATGATGTGTGAATGAAAGCCTTCGCATTAAAGCTTCACTTCTAAATAATTTTCTCCTGTGCCCATTAAACCCTGATTTCAATCCATCCACTAGCACAGTGATGGGTGATTTGAAGAGATTTATCATTTTATTCTAATTTTAGGGTGGTTTATTCGCACAACATTTTTTTTTGAGGGCGTGAGCATTATCATAAAGGCGCAAGAAGGTATATCTGGAAGATTTCAATTAATAAATTGTAAAGCAGCTTATAAATAAAATATATTAGCCGACATTTCTCAGATGAATGACAGAAATTGAAGCTGTTCAGAGGCTTCCTATAAAAATGGTTTAAATTCTGAGTGGTGCTGATCTAAAGGAAAGGATTGGAGTTTCTACTTTCATCTGGTGATTGTTTGGGCCAAACCAAGATAATAATAAATGAGGATGTAATGACCTAATGGTATTATCGCTGGACTATTAATCCGGGAATTCAGTTCTGCGGACCTAGATACAAATCCTGTCATGGCACACTGTGGAATTTGAATTCAATAAAAAGGATCTGGAATTAAGAATCTACTGGTAACCATGAAACCATTGTCAATTGCCGAAAAAATCCACCTCGTTCACTAATGTCCTTTAGGAAATCTGCCATCCTTACCTAGCCTGGCCTACATGTGACCCCAGTCCCACAGCAATGTGGTTGGTTCTCAACTGCCCTTGGTAACTAGGAATGGGAAATAAATGTTGGCCAGCCAGTGACACTCATGTTCTGCAAATGAATAAAATCCTTTCAGCAGGAAAACATAAAACTTCTTCCTTTGAAATGAAATATTGTTCTCCTTTTGTCAGCCAGTTATTTTTAAAATCTTTTTTGAAATAACTGGTAAATACATATCAGTATGTTTGTCTGATGTGGGTGTACATTTTTTTATCTCAAGAAATACTCCACTTAGTCAAAACCAGAATGTTCAGGATCCACTCCACACCACCCACACACGCCCTCCCAGGTCTGCAACAGGGGGTGACTGAAACTTACCTGACAAACATGGTACAACCATATGCCCCACCATCACAATCTTTATTCACTTCCATAAACATCTATACTTGGTGACAATTGCCTCCCTTCAGGTATACCTACCCATCTAGGAACACTTGGGCAATGTAACACAGCCAATCCATCTAACTTACACAACCTTGGACCGGAGCACCCAGAGAAAACCCATACAGGCACAGCAAGAATGTGCAAACTCCACACAGACAGTGACCAGAGGCCAGAATTGAACTCAGACCCGTGGTGCTCTAAGGCAGCAGTGCTGACCACTGTGCTGCTGTGATGCCAATGTATGATCAACGAACGAAGTGGCTGATCATTCCTCAACAGTGTACTGAACTACTGTGATTCTACCTGACACAGCTGTGAAATTTTGGAGTCTGCCATAATTTACTTCTCACTCGTCTCCAATATTTCTTTGCCAGGTGAGTCCTCTTGGAGCCAACCTGACCCAGTGAGACCCTGTTTACTTTCACCTTTCACCATGACATAGCAGATCAATCTAAGGATGGTCACAACACAGAGAGCAGCCATTTTGGCCAATCGAGACAATGCATGAGTGATTTAGCTAGCCCTACTCGGCTGTCCTGTCTTTGTAAACAATTTCCCTTCAGTTGTTCATCCAATTCCCTTTTGATGGTCACCATTGAATCTGCCAACACTATCCTCCAGGCAGTGCATTCTAGATTGCAACCAATTGCAGAAATTAAAAATAATTCTCACGTTCCCGTTGGGTTCTTATTTCAATCACTTTAAACTTGTATCCTCAACTCTTCTGTCAATGGGAACAGCTGATTTCTATCTACTCTACGCAAATACCCTCAAGATTTTGAGCACTTCTACCAAATCTCCTCCCAATCATTTCTTCTCTAAGGAGAGAAACTCTAGTTTTTCCAAGCTATCTACCTTCCAGATGCTCCAGTTTCCTCCCACAGTCTGAAAGACGCGCCAGTTAAATGCATTGGCCATGCTAAATTCTCCCTCAGTGCACCTGAACAGGCGCCGGAGTGTGGCGACAATGGCATTTTCACAGTTACTTCATTGCAGTGTTAATGTAAGCCCACTTGTGACACTAATAGATAATTTTAAGAATAACTAAAAATCCCTCATCCTTGGTTTCATTCTAGCAAAACTTCTCTTGAATAAAGTTTTCACATTTTTCCTAAAGTCCACTCCCCAAAATTAGACAAAACTGCAGTCGAACACATCTCTTGGAACATTAAACAGCATATGTAACTAAGCCAGATTCCATGGATTTCTCAGCACAAGCCAGACATTAGTACCCACTCTGAGTCATCATATCTCTATAAAATTCTAACCCTTTAAGAAGAATTTCAACTTCTTAATTTCAAAGATCTAGCCTCTGAATTCCCTCAAAAGCTGCTGCAACTTAGACAGTCTCAATGATTGCTCCACTCCTGATGATTAAGTCTCTCTTCTTAAGATTGCATTCTATAGGATTCACAAAACTGCATTCCCGCCTCTAATTATTGATACACGACCAACTCTTTCCCTCTGCTAGCTTCACTATGCTGGCGCTGCCCCTGAGTTTTTCCCAACTCTGGTCTCCTGGCTGTACCGAGCTATAAGTGGCTCCAAGGACTTCTCTTAACTCTAGCTGCCTGTTAGCAGCTCCTAGGACTTCTCTGCGAAACGTAACCCAGGTAAAATCCAACTTGTAACCAATCCCCTCTCTCAGCAAACACACAGATAAATCGAAACCAGAGAACCTTCTTAACCTCTATCCATCTCCATGATAATGTATCCTTCCAGGATTCCGTTGATCAAACATTGCTATTGTGACTGACAGTGGTTACGGGGTGTGTTTCTGAGAAATCTGTGGTCAGCATCGTGGCAGAGTGGTTAGCACTGCTGCCTCACAGCACCAGGAACCTGGGTTCAATTCTGGCCTCGGATATCTGTCTGTGTGGAGTTTGCATGTTAGGCAAATTGGCCATGCTCATTTGCCCGTTAATGTCAGGGGGGGCTAGCTGGGTAAACACATGGTGTTACCCAGATAGGGCCTGGGTGGAATTGTTGTCAGTGCAGTTTGATGGGCCAAGTGACTTTCTGCTGCACTGTGGAGATTCTATGATCTGTCTTGGCAGCATTTGCCATTTAATGTATAATGGGATATGTTCAACCACAGTTTAAATGCATGTTAATTCATTTTTACCTCAGGTTAATTCTGAATGTTAGGAGTATAAATCCCTCAGTGTCAGGGAGGGCTCGCAGGATAAACATATGGGTTACAGGGATAGGGCCTGAGTGGACTTGTAATTGGTGCAGCCTCAAGGGCTGAATGGCCTCCTTCTGCACTGTAAGATTCTATGACTTATAATCTGATAAATAAGTATTGGAAATTTTATTATTTTAGCTGTTAACCCCTTAAGCTGACATGGGCCAAATCTTCTAAATGCAATAGACCCCAAACTGCTTTTATCCCATTTTCTATAGTTAAAACTTGAATCTTTCCGATACTTCAAATTACGAATCATGAATTAGATATACATCACAAAATTCACAACTGTCCCAAACAGATTGGGATCCTGTGATGGCCTCCTGGGTAGCAGTTTTCAAAGCCTGCCTACACAGGGTCTTGACTCTGTAGCCCTTTGAAAATCCTGGTCTGTTATTCAAAGCCACTAGAGATCAGAAAATTATGCCATTTTTTCACTGATTAAATAAATAAACACTGGTACTGGATATAAATTTTCAACCAACTTGAGTCAGGAACCTATCCCCTAATTATAACCTAATTAAGAAATTATAACCTTAAATCATCCAGAACCACTTCCAGAATGCAAGCTCTTAACACTAATTGACAGAGTTCATTATAAGACATTAAACCGATTCACCAATAATGGTCCCATATGCATTGGCAGAGTGGCAACCTGACCCTATGACTCAGTTCATTTAAGTCATTTAAATGTGTTTCTACCATGTCTTTCCCATATGCAGGGGAAGCAGTTTTCACCTGTGGATGAGAGTGTAGTGTGACGGAATCAAAAGTGCAGCAGCTCTTAAAAGACTGTCTTTTGGGGCAGCACGGTGGCACAGTGGTTAGCACTGCTGCCTCGTTGCACTAGGGATCTGGGTTCAATTCTCAGCTTGGGTCACTGTTGGTGCGGAGCCTGCATATTCTCCCCATGTCTGCGTGGGTTTCCTTCAGGTGCTCCGGTTTCCTCCCACAGGTCCGAAAGACGTACTTGGTTAGGTGCATGTATCCAGGCAGGCACTGGAGCGTGGCAATTAGGGGATTTTCACAGCAACTCCATTGCAGCATTAATATAAGCAAACTCGTGACACTAATAAATAAAAGTCATCTTAAATAAAGGCAGTAAAATCTTTTCAGGATTGTTTCCTTTGAGGAGGAGAGTCTGGAGGTTTTGCTGGAGGAGGCGATGCTGAGGGAAAATGGGCCAAAGGGAATTTCTCCATATGAAGCCACCTTGCATCAAGCCTGCCAGGAGGTTGCTGGTTAAGTGAATGTTGTCGCTGTGCTTCTGCAAAGCAATGAGGGAAAACACATTGCTCTGGACTGAGAAAGAATGCCAGAGTGGGAAAGAAAAATGTGTATCATGTATAAAACAGGGCAACAGCTGCAGAGGACATCCTCAGGGAATATGTAGTCAGATTTGCAATGCACCCTCCAAAGCACCTCTTCCACCCCAAATTTCTTAAACTCCCAATATATTATCCAGGGAGTTCCACTTTGGTGAGTTCCTTCTACTTCCACCAGCATGTTTTCTCATTAATTCACCTATTCACCAGCATAGTAGCACAGTGGTTAGCACTGCTGCCTCACAGCGTCAGGGATCTGGGTTCAATTCCTGGCTTGGATCATGTCTATGCGAAGTCTGGACATCCTTCTCAAGTCTGCATGGATTTTCTTTGGTGCTCCAGTTTCCTCCCACAATCAAAAGATGTGCAGGTTAGGTTGATTGACCATGCTAAATTGCCACTTAGTATCATGGTGCTTAGCTAGGGTAAATGCATGGGGTTATGCTGATAGGGGCTGGGTGACACTGTGGTCTGTGTAGACTTGATGGGCTGAATGGCCTCCTTCTGCACTGTAGGGATTCTGTGACTCTATAACTTTTTGGAGGCTATCTGTTCAACCTTTCACACTGATGGAATAGCTTACTCCTAGGCTGGCCTTCTTCTAATCAAAGGAGCTCTTTGAATTCCTTTCAATTGAGTGTCTACATGTAAGTATTAGAAAAGACCCTGCAGTGGACATAGACCAGCCGATTGGAGGTACCTCAGCCACCATGAAGTGCAGGACCTCCAAGTATTTGGGATGGAGGCAGCCAAGTGAACAAACAAGAGGGAGTTTGGTGATTCTGTGCAAAACCCAACAAAATAACCGTTCTTTTTGCTGGCATCTTCCACTCAATCAATGACTAACAGACAGCCACATCCTTGTCTCTACTGCAAGAAGCCCCAGTGCCTTGTTACCATATGCAGAGTCACCGACAGTGTTTACTATGCTAAGACAATGAGTGGGATTTTTCACCCCACACACCCCCTCACCGTGCTTTGCTGAGGTGGCCCACCATTGCCAGTGGCAGGATCTTCCAGTCCCACCACTGTCGATGGGGTTTCCCTTTGATTGCACTTTCCATCATCGGGAAACCCCATGGTACCTAATGTATTAGCTTCAACATATAAGCAAAGGACAGGGGTAGGTCATTCAGCCTTTCAAACCTGCTCAGCCATATAATAATAATATCATGATTGATTTGATAGTTACCTCAAATTGTATCCCATCAACACCCAATTTTTCACCCCCTGCCCCCCATCACCCTCTCTTAACAAGAATCTAGCCACCTCTGCTTAACAATATTCAAAAATTCTGCTTTCACTACTTTGCAGGAAGATCCAAAGACTAACCACCTTCTGACTGAATGAATTTCACTTCATCTCCATTTTAAATGGGTGATCTCCTTATTTTTAAACATTGATCCTAGTTCTAGATTCTGCCACAAAAGGAAGATGGCAAGTGTGAAGAGCATCTCTTCTATATCCACCCTGTCAGGATCCCTCAGGATTCTACATCTTCTTATGTATAGGATCTCCCAGGATAACAGTGACACCAGGGAGGGACAATTAGCAACCCTAATGTTTAATGACTGATCAATGGAGTAACCTAGGCCTGGTGAATGCTGCATAGAAATATCCACTTGTGAGAATTAGTGACATAGGAATGTCAGGGATAAATACCTGGTGAAGTATTGCACATCAGAGATGATGATGCTTTGGAAATGACGGGGATCCGTTGTAACAATAAGATCACGATTAGATGGGACCTGTTCTAGGAGCCACAGATTTGGAACTCTTATTGACTGTGATTCCAACTGCAGTCAATAAATTGGAAAATCCTCAAGACTTACTGCAGACAATGGGCAATTTCCTGTCATCCTGTACGAACACCTCTGCTGGTATTCAAAAGGGACTAAGAAATCTGCAAAGTACCATAAAAGAAAGGTTCCCTCAAGGTGCCCAATGGAATTGTCCCTTGTGAAGAGGTTCCAAACACCAATGTCATTTTCTTTACTCATATAGTGTGAGTCAATATTGAGTATTTGTGTTTGGATTTACAGGAAGCCCTCACTCCTGCTTTACAGAGTCGAAGAGACTAGTTTTAGAGAACCTTGATTGCAAACCTTACACTTCCCAACTAAATGTTGCTCATCTTCCCAACTGAAGGGCCAGTCATCCAAAATGTAGGTTGATGAATAGAATAACAAAAAGCAGGAGGCAAATAGAAGGAAGAGACGGAATAAAACTTGATCTCTTATGGTGAAGATTCATTGTCTACTCAGCCTGTTCAGTGGACTATGGAGTACACAGATTGGGGACAGAAGAAACCAATCAATTTATGTGATGGAAATAGAATAGGACAAGTGTTAAGGTCCAGATCAGAAACTTCAAGGTACGTTATGAAGTTAGTCTCGACATCTAAGTTTTACAGTTGATTTTGGCATTAGGATGAGCTTTTTGTGTTTCACTCCAGGTATTATTCAATCATCACAATCAAGCCCCACTCTGAAAAGTCCCAGGGGAAAACATAAGAACAGCATTAGTTGAGATTAAAACCAATATTCTAGCCATTAGAAACAATTATGTTGCTGCAGCAACAATACAGGATGCTAGTAGACAGAATAGAAGAGACCACTAGAAACGTGCTGCGTAGAAACAAGACTAAAATACATTCTTTACAGGCACAATACCATCACTCAAGCACAACTGATCAACGGGCATTCATTAAGGAGAAGCAGCTTACACCACAAAGTGGAACCATCCGTTCCTGAATTTTATCTTGAGATCTGCACCCATTATTTTACTTGGTGCTTTAATAACTGAAAATTGTAACATTTCTAAAGATTGGAAACGTCAGTCCTGACTTTACCAGCATGGCCGCCCAAGCCTTGTAATATTATGCCCAAGGCCAACAGGGGAATGCCATTCTGTGAGCCTCACTGCCTCAATTTTGGGGAGGCCCTGCTGATAAAATCACAGCCATCACATCTGATGACTGAGTATTTTGCAGTCTTTTACATCTTTATAGATATGATGGTCTGAGACCAATGATGGAACATAATCATTTGTGACTCACATTTGACTTGGGACTGTTCACACTGTATTTTATGGATTGCAGAGCATGGTCCTTGAGATATTTGGCTAGGAATTTGCATTTTGTATATCTTTTCATCTTCAGCTCTGTTAAATAACAATCCTGGTGTCTACAAAAATAGTAATGCTGCAGAGACATAATGAAGACACAGGAGATAGGAGTAGTGGCTTCATATGATGACCCATGAGCAATGAAACTGGAAGTATGATCTGAGTTGTTATCTCACAGGTCTCCATAATATTTGAAATTAGATCCATCGACTAAAGAGTTAGGTCA
The DNA here is from genome assembly GCA_024679065.1 of Sphyrna mokarran. Classification (NCBI taxonomy): domain Eukaryota; kingdom Metazoa; phylum Chordata; class Chondrichthyes; order Carcharhiniformes; family Carcharhinidae; genus Sphyrna; species Sphyrna mokarran. The sequence goes on along the minus strand of JAGIQG010000022.1, from coordinate 21,956,507 downwards.
AGATAATCTGGAAAAGTGGTTAAAAAGGAATGGCAATATTCCTACTGCACAAGCTAATTAATCTACAATTGCTTGGTGTGAAATGCTTATGGTTCCAACATTGTCTTCACCTCAATCTTCAAAAGAAAAATAGGTTACTTAATTTAAACATGTTGCCAAGTTCATTCAATATACTTCATTGAAATCTCATTTATGCTCATTTTACAGTTAAACCATCCCGCAATGTAGGGATTATGAATAAAGGATACATACATAATGATAGTTAAATATTCCGCCACTTCCATTCCCACTGGACTGATAAAGGTGGTGAAGGGATAAGTTTAATGTACGGGGACAGATTTTTCTTTTTTGCACTTGAATATAACTAATCACTGAATGGAGAGCTTAGAGAAAAATCAGATAGGGAAAGTTTGCAGATCATTAAGATATCAGGCCTGATCTTCATTCATCCCATCTGCTGACTTAAAAAGCTTAAATGGGCTTGCAATTCTTGCTGCCCAAATTCTTCTACACATATATATTAAAGCAAAATACTGTGGATGCTGGAATCTGAAACAAAAACAGAAAATCTCAGCAGGTCTGACAGCATCTGTGGAGAGAAAATAGACTCAACATTTTGAGTCTAGATGACCCTTCATCAGAGTTCTCTACACACATTACCCAGGCAGTTATTTACAACCAAGAGTAAAAGAAGAAAATCCTACCAGCCTTTTGAAACACTATTTTGGAATGAAAGTGTCACAAAAACATCTTTTTTAGCACTGAATCTGGAAAGTACTAGCAAGAATGGAGCTAGAGGGGGCAACATTCACAGGCACACCTTCTGATTTTGGGGTTATCCTTTAAAAGCTGAATTCCTGGCTTAGGAGTGCACCCAATTCTGTTGAGCTATGTGAGAACCATTTCCTTTTGCTGAAGGCATTCATCTTCTCTCTGTACCAATAGGCAGCATTGTTACAAAGTTCACCTTCAATCATCTGCATCCTATACAGTCCATTGAACAAAGTTCCATTGAGAAGGGTCTACGGATACATCTAACAATGCACATCAACTCTCTTTAACATGAGAATTTGAGAGAAAAGCATGCTGAATTTATTCTCAATTGAATGTATTTTAATTATTTTCAAAATCGTTTTGCCAGTCAAAGACATTTTTTTTAAGTGGCGGGTGTTTATTATTAATTCGAAGAAAAAGCATGTTCTTCTTACAGCTGGGTTCAGCAATCTGTTCTTTGGTCTGAATTTTATGAAAAAAAAATTCAAAATTTCAGAAGGTCTATTCGTGAACCTTGCTTGTTTCTGAGAGCTGTTTATTATTTTATTTATTAGTCACAAGTAGGCTTACATTCACGCTGCAATGAAATTATTGAGAAAATCCCCTAGTCAGCACAGAGTGAAACCAGCTCGGGAGAATTTAACATGGCCAATTCACCTAACTAGCACAACTTAAGGATTGTGGGAGGAAACTGGAACACCCAGAGGAAACCCACGTAGACATAGGGAGAATGTGCAGACTCCACACAGACAGTCACCCAAGCCAGGAATTGAACCTGGTTCCTTGGTGCTGTGAGACAGCAATGCTAATCGCTGTACCACCATGATACAAAATGTTGATTAGAATAGATCATTACGAGACAACTTTTTCAGTGTTTTAATGCAAATTGAAAGATAGATTTTTGCAATGAATAATCTAAATTGAATTCATCCTTTGTTTGATTTAGGATTTGAGTTAAGGTAAAAATTCTGCATTTAATGTCCATCTGTGATTGCATTAAAAAACTTGGTGTTTGACTTTTTCCTTTGGTAGTTGCAGTCTTCATGATGATAATGCTCCCACAGTGGTATTCGGTCAGGAATCCCAAGATATTGAGCCAGTAGTGATTTGTGTACGAAAAGAACTGTTCTCACACATCATGAATTATTGAAGGACGAACAACATAATGGCCCTGTGCAGTCTTAGTCACAAGCAAGTTAGTAGATTTGTATGAATTTTCCCTGTCTAACGTTCTAATCTCTATATAATCCAAAATTACATTGCCTTATCTTTAAAATAGTTATGGCAGAAATTCAGATGGATGTTTGTTGCTAATATTAGTGTCCATAAGATTTCAAATGACACCCATAGGCGCAAAGTGGCATTTATTATTCCATTTGAAGAGTGGTCGTATACGAAGTATTAACCAATTTGTATTCAAATTATGGGGTGGGGCAGTTGATAACTCATCTTGTCAAGTCTACATGTAAGACTTTAGGGAAAGAAAAGGCAGCCTTGGACTTCAATAAAATTGCAAATTTCACTGCATTTCATGATATCCTAAATAAACATGAACAACTCACATTTCTCTTCCAGCATCAAATATTAATCCATTTGAGGTTGGTGCTGCAATTGCCATTGTGTGTGTGTTGACACTGTGCAAACAGTTAGGATATTGCTATTCCAGCCCTCTCATTCTTAGGCAAAGTCAAGAGCTTGACAAATTCTCTTCCTAATTATACCTGCCAGTGTTTGCTTCCCAATACAGTTAAGCTTCAATCAGATTTTTAGAATTCAGGATTAAGTTTCATGCTGTAATGCTTCAATATATGGAAAGCCCTGCATTGTTTGGTTTGTTCTGTCTTGATCATAACTCAGGTCTTAGTTTAGTTAAATATTTCATTGTATGAACAAGAGCAAAATGTACAGTGCAAAACATACCTGAATACACATACACAAATGATAAGTCGCTGGCATAGCATATAAGTAATTATACATGCAAGACATCAGGAAAACTATTTCTGCTTGTGTTCAGATTCAATACAAAGCAGATAAATTTGTAAGAATTATCCATGTTTTGCATTCTTTACTACATGCAAGTCTCATAGATTTTAGACCATCAAGAATTTCTTGTCGATAAATAAGAATTCTCCATATGCGAACAAAGGGAGATTTTTGTTTCTGTGTTTGATGCCATCTTAGAAGCTGCTGCAAAAAGAGAAGGGTATCAAAAGTGATTTGGGATTCATTTCATACCAAACACACTAATTGCCTTGAATTAATTTTTTACCCAAGTGTCAACCAAAAAATCCCTTCTTAAACGGAGGCTCACTAACCAGTCTACTCCGCTGAGTTGCTTATCCAAATGTTTTATCAAAGGTGGTCGGAGGTTGCTCGTGATAAAATCCTGGAGAGGTCATGGCCAGTGACCTCTGGGAGCCTGTGGATCAAGCTGAGCTGGCCCTCTGATGCATTGTAACATTTGGTTAAGGGGCTGGTGGAGAGGTAGATATGCTCCAAACTGAGAGGGCAGCATTGTTGTGTCACTGCAACTGTCAAAGTCCGTGAATTATCATTCCCACTGAGGTTACAGTTATGAAGTTTATAAGATTGTGATGTTTTGATTGCTTCTAAATTTAAGGTAAAATGAAGAGGTGTTCCTCTGAAGCTCTACCTGACAGTAAGCCTGGGTGATTTGATTGTAAGAGATCAAAGGAATGTTTGGATGATTTTACTAATATAAAATGACAGCAGCAGCAATCTTTGGGTTTGCAAAGACTGTGAGGTGCCAAAAGTTCCAAAAAGATGTTATAAAACTAGAGTTGTACAACAATGCTGTAAACTGCCCATTTACTTCTAAGATGAAAGAGAATTAATGTCAGGATTAACTAATTAGCATATCTACCTGGATAGTGTGTCTTTCAATTGCCATGGAGAAGAGGGCAGAAAAGCCATTCTTGAAATCAGGTTAGATGCTTCCCTACAAATCGATGGATATGCAATAGCTCAGTGTGGTTGGCAGAGAGAAGAGACTATATTAATTTTGCTGGCTACCACAATTGGATGCAGGAAAGGAAACAGCCTCTAGTCAAAGAAACTGAGTTGGTCAATCAGCCATGATCGTAATGAATGGTGGAGCGAGCTCGAAGAGCAGAATGGCTTCCCCCTCCTATCTTCTCTGTTTCTAAATATATCCTGATGCCAGCTATGGATTTTGAGAGATTTGGGCATGGCCAGGGGGAAGAAATTTCATTTGAACAAGCTTTACTGCTACTGTTGAATCAAAGAAACTCTCCTGAAACTCAAGAATGCACCTAGAGACAGCAACTCAAAGTTACTACTCAGTGAAACAGGAACATGGGAACCCATTGGAAGCTGGAAACAATTGTGGATTGTTTGCTGAAAGGACTGCAATTGCATGTGGAGCTCAACGTGGAATAAATATAAAACAGGAATGTTCCCTTCCATAATTTAAAGAATAAATTGCCTACCAAAAGAAAATAGTGTCTGATCGAAAGTAGTTTTAGTCATTTGTAACAGTAAAATATTAAATCTTGTCATTTAATTCTTCAGTTATTCGGCTGAAAAGGTGCCAACAGAAAGAGTAAAGGGGCAAGAGATAGCAGGACACAGACAAACTGGGCAGCAACATATGAAAGGCATCACAATGCAGCTTGAAGTTGTCAAGGTGGCTGAATGTCTGATCTCCCTGAGGGGCACGATGGGATGCTACTAGCCCTTCAAGGGCTATAAATTTCCACAGCTTCCTTCTCCATCGATGTGAGGCGGTCCTCCTCCCGCCCCAGCCTCACCACATTGTAATCCTCTCTTTGGCACCCTGCAAAAATGAGAAAATAAGTAGCTGCTGAAAGGAGAAGCGCTTCAGGATTTGGTGCGAGCGCCCAAAGGCAGAACAAGCAGGATGGGAGGTATTGAAGGGAAAGTAAATAGCTGGAGCTTAAAGTGAAGAAAGAGTCATGAAAATGAGTTTCTAGATCTGCAAGTGTTATCAAGTGGGGTCAAATTGTCGCTAGTGGCAGCAGGCAAGAGGTAAATGTGAATGTGAGGTGGTATCATGTGCTCTAGAGATTGTTAGTCAGGGGAAGGGGGGGATGAGGGTAGAAAATTGTTCAGAAGTCAGGGAAGAGATCTGTTGCCAGCTGCCCTAAGGGAAATGCGGGAATAGAAAGGTATAACCCCATAATTAGGTTATTCACTCAGAGGTGGTGAGTGAATGGAACCGACTGCCGTCGGAGGTTGTTGAGGCAAACTCACTGGGGTCTATTAAGAGACTTCTGGATGAGTATATGGAAAAGAATAGGATAGGGGGTTATAGATAGGTCTGTGGATTGGTAGATGTGATCGGCGCAACTCGTGGGCCGAAGGGCCTGTTTGTGCTGTATTGTTCTATGTTCTATGTTAACCTCCTCTTCTTTAAATTAAGGGGTGATAGTTATAGGACGGATATCAGAGGTAGGTTCTTTACCCAAAGGGTGGTTCGGGAGTGGAATGCCCTGCCTGCGGCAGTTGTAGATGCGCCAAGTTTGGTGGCGTTTAAGAGTTTAGTTGATAAGTATATGGAAGAGAAGGGAATGGTTTAGTTTGGAGGGTCATTGCTTTTTATATTGGTCGGCGCAACATCGAAGGCTGAAGGGCCTGTTCTGTGCTGTAATGTTCTATGCTCTATGCTCTTGTCTTTATATCAAAAAGATCTAAGATTTTTTATTGAGTCCTAAGTCTGGGAGTAATGCCATTTGGAAGAAAAGTCTTTGCCACCTTTCTGGCCCAACATATGGAGATTCTCTGAGAAACAGAATATCGCTCCTCACCCTTACCTTTTCTATGAAGGTGATTGTATAGATCGGGGACAACTTGACGTGGCTTGAAACAAAAATAGGCTTTATTATCAACTAAAGAATAATATACAAGGTCAGATTAAAATATAATGCGAGGGCTCCACGCAATTCTCTAATTGTGAGTCCCTCCTCAACACAAAGCTGTGCCCTCCTGCTGATTGGCGCAGCTTCCCACCAGGATGATCCAAAAGATCCTTGTCGATCATGTAGTTCTTGGGAACTCTCTCCTCCCCCTGATCAGGCAGCCTTCGAAACCATCCCACTCCCCGTTAAAGGGTCACACTCCTACAGCAGGCATTAGTGAACTGGAAATTGACAACATGTGGCTCAGAATCCTCTCTTCCCAGCTGTATTAGTGATGACAACCTCATCCTAAGAGGAGCGTTCTTACTCCTACAAGTTTACTGGAGGTCTGATTGCTTCAAGAACATCACTCTCTTGGTTTTGGATCACAAAACAAAATGCAAGATGTATTCAAGTGACAGGAAACGACTGAACAGGGAACATAGTAAAAAAGATCTTGACAGAATAACCGGAACCCATTGGGTTTGGTAACTTCTAGCCCTGCTTAAGCTGCTATTCCAAATGATTGACAATGAAACTAATCAGCTGGCATTAGGACACAGCCTAGCTCCCACTAAATGTGATATCTAGGTTCTCTTAAATGGCCAATTGAACAAGTTAATTGTTTAATTTGAGTTTAAATGGTAAAACACTCCATTAAACTCACCTGGTGTGTATTCTAATTAATCTTGCCCAACTGGTACAGTCTTTTGCTTTTCTTTATGACTGAGTCCGGTTTGGTTTTACTCAACACATATTTTGAATATCTTTTCCAACCCGTCCAAAAAACATCATTTGAGAGATTTACATTGAATTTATATTTCTCCAGGGAATATCCCATTATGCCAGCATACCTGTTGAGTCAACTGATCTAAATCATTTTACTCAAAACCATTCAATCGATAGTGATTGGAAGAAATGGCTATTTGCATTGCCATTACATCCAATGTGCATAAGAGACTAATTTTCAACAATTAGCATGCAATTCTTATTCTGGAGAAAAATTGGGAATAATATTTAATTAAGAACCAAGAACTGTCAACTTGCTCCTCAATTTCCAAGCTTCTGTTTCAAGTGATTTTTTAAAAGGAGATAAAGGACATAACTTGACATGGTTTTTTACACTACTTCAGAATATCCCAAAGTGTTTTACAGTCACTTAAGTAAATTTGAAGGATATTCACTGATGTAGGGAAACACAGGAGTCAACTCGGTTTGATTTATTATTGTCATGTGTATTGGGATACAGTAAAAAGTATTATTTGTTGCGCACTATACAGACAAAGCATACCATTCATAGAAGAGAAGGAAAGGAGAGAGTGCAGAATGTAGTGTTATAGTCGTAGCTAGGATGTAGAGACTTAAGGTAAAGTAGGTCCATTCAAAAATCTGACGGCAGCAGGGAAGAAGTTGCTCTTGAGTCAGTCGGTATATGACCTCAGACTTTTATAGCTTTTTTCCCAATGGAAAAAGATGAAAGAGAGTATGTCCAGGGTGTGTGGGGTCCATGATTACACAGGCTGCTTTCCCACAGCAGCAGAAAGTATAGATGGAGTCAATGTATAGGAGGCTGATTTGCGTGATGGACTGAGCTATGTTCACAACCCTTTGTGGTTTCTTGGATTCTTGTTTAGAGCAGCAAGCTCTCATGAAAAGAAATTAGTATTTTTCAAGATATTGAATAAAGGATAAGTATTAGCCAGGACATGAGGGAATACTCCCCAGTTTTACTTCAAATAGTATCCTAGGATTGTTTATGTCCACCTGAGAGATCAAGTGGGTCCTTAATTTCATCCCAACATTGCAACACCCTTGAAGTGTTAAATCATCATAAACTGTCCCTAAGTCTCTGAGAGGAAAGTTCTACCACAGAGTCAGGTTGCAGAGTTTTTAAAATGTTGTGGTTCAATTGAAAGACTTCCAAAAAACTGTGAATCTAGCTAGCAAGTGACAATGTGGTCTTTGTAAGTATATAACTAGGTGTAAAGTAATACACACTGGCAAAGCACAGAGTGAGAAGGCAGGTTTGATGGCCATGACTGATATTAGTGCCTCAAGCTAGAATAGGTAACATTTATTTGCAAAATGGGGATTTATAGATGTCAGGTGATGACAGATCTGATCTTACTGCAATATTCCTCATGATAAAACATTTTGCTAGCACTAAAGTAAGGTAATAGAGACAGGCCAGTACCTATTGAAGCTTATCTCAGCATCTTTGAAGAAGTAGGAGAAAAATAAGTGGACAAAATGATGAAGTTTTGAAGACTTTTCAGAAAAACCTAAATGAAAATGGCATTGGTTTCAGATTTATGTTCCCTACCCCCGATCATTGGCCACATTAAGAAAAATAGGAAGAGCATCAAATTTCAATTATTACAATCCCAGAAATACGAAATGAATGTAACCATTCTGTTTGTGTGTTTTCATTTTGGGATAAACTTAACACATACAGGTTGATATTCTGCCTCAGTTACCTCAAATGGAGATGGGGAAATTAAGGTCAAAGTTTTCTCAATTTTTCTGCGTGCTACTGGAAAATGCTTTGAACGTCAGTACTAGGTGGAGGCAACCTCTATATATTTTGTTAGTTTGGCACAGGAAATTTTGACGTTTACAGATCTTGAGTGGACCATTGCTTTGGGACAGAGGGACCGGAAAATCATACAGTTTTGAATTGGTGTTCCTGCACAGAAAAATGAAATGTAGCGTTTCTTTTTAAAAGTAAATATGTGGAAAAAGATATTTGGTTTGAAATATTGATAAAATAGAGCAATATTATGTGAATATCCTATTTAAATGTAAATAGCATTGAAGTGGTTAGCTCTGTAGCCTCATAACACCAGGTCTGATTCCAGCCTGGGTGACTGGATGTGTGGAATGTGTGCACATTCTCCCTGCGTCTGCGTGGGTTTCCTCTGGGTGCTCCAGTTTCCTCCCGCAATTTAAAGATGTGCATGTTAGCCAGATTGGACATGTTAAATTGCCTTTTAGTGTCCCAAGATGTGTAAGTTAGAATAATTAGTGGTATAAGTATGTGGGGTTCTGGGATAGGGCCTTAGTAAGACATTCTGTCAGAGGGTTGGTGCATAGACAATAGCCTGAACAGCATCTTTCTGCATTGTAGGTGTTCAAGGAATCTATGGATTCTATTTTTGATAGCTTCAATGTTATGCAAATTCTGGAGACTAAATGCAATAGTGAAGTGATAGTGAAGATATGTCTTGTACCCTTGCTCTTTCACTATCTTTAGCCTCAACTATTCCCATGATCTCCTGATCTGCCTCCCATCTTCAGCTCATCTAAAACTCTACCATCTGTATCATGACTTGCACCTAGACTCATTCACTTATCACCCCTGGACTGACTGACCCAGACATTGGCACAATGCCCCAGTTGCTAGCATGAAGGTGCTAGCAGTATTGAAATCAGATGGAAATTGGGACAATTCAAAGTTACATGACGTTTCATAGATCATAGAATCCTACTATGCAGAAGGAGGCCATTCGGCCCATTGAGTCTGCACCACCACAATCCCACCCAGATCCTATCCCCATAATACCATGATTTTACCCTGTCTAATCCCCCTGATACCAAGGGACAATTTAGCTTGGCCAACCCGCACATTTTTGGAGCGTGGCAGGAAACCGGAGCACTCGGAGGAAACCCACAAGGACATGGGGAGAATGTGCAAACAAATATCATTGGGAAGAGAGAATCTATAAATGAATTGTTTGGCTTACAGCGCACTGACCCAAACCGGGAATCGAATCCAGGTCCCTGGTGCTGTGAGGCAGCAGTGCTAACCACTGTGCTGCCACCATTTAGGCAAGGCATAAGGATTTCTTTTGTGTAGAGCTAGGGAAAGCTCAGAGTGGTGCAGTCAGAGACTGGGTTAAGAGTTAGTGAGTATTTCACATTGATCTGATATATGCTGTACCTGATCTTCATGTCATTAGTGCTGACAGTAGGTGACAAAGACAGAAAAGTTGTTGCCTACCCAATACTAACAGCCCAAAAGTAACAACGCAGTCAATAACATTCTGAAGCCTTAATTAAGATTATGCAGACTACATAAATGGAAACATTTTCATTTCAGCTGCAATAAATACAAGGAAAAATGGGTTAAAAAAAAAACTCAGCCTTGACAACGCGTTGCAGTAAAAGCTGTGAGAAATTCTCTTCTCTCTCACAGAATCAATTTTAACACCTACAAGATCCTCGTTTTTTTTGTATTACATGCTTTGGCAGTTCACTCTTCACATTTTCCATCCATCTGATCAATAACTTCTCAGCTTTCAGGAGGTGAAATAATGCACTGTAAGTCAAACAATGCCTTTATAGATTCTTTCTTCCCGATGATATTTGTTTTTTAATTCACAGTTGATTCCATATGGCTTCTCTGTTTTCAGTGAGTTGTACAATTCTGATTTGCAACGCCACTGAGGCTTTAGCACTGCTTTTGGCAGCTATCTTATTGAAGGCTGTTAAAAATCACGAGTTCAAAAGCCATTCGTGTACACGAGTGAGATTAAAATTTTTCAGATGAAAGGGAAAGGTTAAATTTCAGAGTTATGGCATTGTTTGAATTATTATATCTCAGCAAGACAACACCACCTGAAGAGGGAGGCAAGAAAGCAAATCCTATGCAAGAATATTAGAACCTATTAAAAGTACTGTTCGACAGACTGTTCTTCCTGTCATTAACAGGACCACAACTTTAACTGGACATTGAAGACATCTCTTACAGGAAGCCATGTCACAGTACCAAACCCAGCAACTGTTTGGCTGGAGGCAGTGAAGTCTGGCATGGTGGTACTGTGATTAGTGCTGCTACCTCAGAGTGCCGTGAATCTTGGATTCAATTCTGGCCTCAGGTCACAGTCTGCGTGAAGCTTGCACATTCTCCCTGTATCTGCGTGGGTTTCCTCTAGCTGCACCAGTTTCCTCCCACAGTCCAAAGATGTGCAGGTTGGGTGGATTGGCTCTGCTAAATTAGTCCTGTGTTCAAAAATGTGTAGGTTAGGTGGATTAGCCATTGGACATCTGTGGGGTTAGGGGGATAAGGTCAGAAAGTCGGTGTATTCGATGGGCCGAATGGCCTCTTCTACACAGTAACGATTCTATTCTGTAATTCAAACTTACAAAGTCACAAATCTCAGCAAGACAACACCACCTGAAGAGGGAGGCAAGAAAGCAAATCTGATGCAAGAATATTAGAACCTATTAAAAGCATTGTTCAACAGACTGTTCTTCCTGTCATTATAAAAAGGTAAATGTGTGAAGAGTGTGCGTGAATGTCCAACATGCTTTGAGAGTTTCAAAAAATTGTAAGAAACCTTGTTTATCCAAACATGCTGCTTGGAATGGTTGAACCCAACGTGAATTCAGATTTTTAAAATGACATTATAGTTGGGATTCTCTAACCTTTGCGGCTGGGATTCTCCAATCCCTCTGCGGTGAATGGAGATTTGGCTGAGCATCAAATTCTCTCTTCTCGCTGGCCGCGGTAGCAAGGAGTGTGGGAAAGGAGAATTCTGGCCTTTCTCTCATAGCTTATTTATAATGCTGGTGTGTGGAGCGGACACTATTAGCAAGCAGGAGCAGTACCCCTACTGGCTGTTAACAGCTATTAGAACATAGAACATAGAACATAGAACAATACAGCACAGAACAGGCCCTTCGGCCTTCGATGTTGTGCCGACCAAAATAAAAGCAATGCCCCTCCTAACTAAACCATTCCCTTCTCATCCATATACTTATCCACTAACCTCTTAAACGCCACCAAACTTGGCGCATCTACAACAGCTGCAGGCAGGGCATTCCACTCCCTAATCACTCTTTGAGTAAAGAACCTACCTCTGATATCCGTCCTATACCTCATACCCCTTAATTTAAAGTTGTGTCCCCTCGTGCTAGCTTTTTCCATCCTAGGAAAAAGGCTATCACTGTCCCCCCTATCCCAACCTCTAATTATCTTATATGTTTCAATAAGATCCCCCCTTAGCCGCCTCCTTTCTAACGAAAACAACCTCAAATCCTTCAACCTCTCTTCATAGGACCTGCCCTCCATACCAGGCAACATCCTGGTAAACCTCCTCTGTACCCTCTCCAATGCCTACACATCTTTCTTATAATGTGGCGACCAGAACTGCACACAATACTCCAAGTGCGGCCGCACTAGAGTTTTGTACAGCTGCAAAATGATGCTGCGGCTCCTAAATTCAATCCCCCTACCAATAAAAGCTAAGACTCCATATGCCTTCTTAACAACTTTATCCACTTGACTTCCTACTTTCAGGGATCTATTGACACATACACCAAGATCCTTCTGTTCCTCAACACTATTAAGAGCCCTACCATTAGCCCTATACTCTACACATTTATTGTTCCTGCCAAAGTGCATTACCTCACACTTTTCCACATTAAACTCCATTTGCCACCTCTCGGCCCAGCTCTGCAACTTGTCCAAGTCACGCTGTAAACTAAAACACCCCTCTTCACTATCTACCACACCACCAACTTTAGTATCATCTGCAAATTTACTGATCCATCCCTCAATACCCTCATCCAGATCATTTATAAAAATTACAAACAGCAGGGGCCCCAAAACAGACCCCTGAGGCACACCACTCGTCACCGAACTCCACGCTGAAAATCTCCCATCAACCACCACCCTCTGTCTTCTATCTGCCAGCCAATTTCTAATCCAATTAGCTAAATCACCCTCTATTCCACACATCTGCATTTTCTGTAGAAGTCCTCCATGGGCCACCTTATCAAAAGCCTTACTAAAGTCCATATATACTACATCAACTGCCTTACCCCCATCCACCTCTCTGGTCACTTTCTCAAAAAACTCAATGAGGTTAGTACGGCATGACCTACCCTTCACGAAACCATGCTGACTATCCCCAATCAATTCATTTCTCTCTAAATAACTATAAATCCTATCCCTAATAATTCTCTCCAATACCTTGCCCACAACAGAAGTAAGACTCACTTGCCTATAATTCCCAGGAAGGTCTCTCTTCCCCTTCTTAAACAATGGGACCACATTCGCTATCCTCCAGTCCTCCGGAACCACACCCGTAACCAACGAGGACCTGAAGATCAGAGCCAGAGGCTCTGCAATCTCCTCTCTTGCCTCCCATAGAATCCTAGGGTAAATCCCGTCCGGCCCAGGGGACTTATCCAACTTCAAACCCTCGAGAATTTCTAACACATCCTCCCTATCTACTACAATACTCCCCAATTTGCAACCCTGTACCTCAGTGCTCTCCACAGCTACATTTCTAGCACTCTGCGTGAATACCGAAGAGAAATATTTATTCAGTGCCTCGCCAATCTCTTCAGGCTCCACGCACAACTTCCCACTGCTATCTATGACTGGCCCTAATCTTGCCCTAACCAATCTTCTATTCTTAACATTTCGAAAGAAAGCTTTAGGATTCTCCTTAATCCTATCAGCCAACATCTTCTCGTGTTCCCTCTTAGCTCTCCTCAATTCACTTTTTACCTCCTTCCTAGCTAATCTATAGCTATCCATTGCACTACCTGAGCCTTCAAGCCTCATCCTGACATAAGCCTCCTTTTTCTTCTTAACCAGCAAATCAACTCTTTTCGTACACCAAGGCTCTCTTACTCGTCCATTTCCTCCCTGCCTGACAGGGACATACTTATCAAGGACTCTCAGCAGCTGCTCCTTGAATAAGCACCACATTCCAGATGTTCCCAGTCCCTGTAGTTCCCTATTCCAATCTACGCACCCTAATTCTCTCCTGATGGCCTCATAATTACCCTTCCCCCAGCTATAACTACAGCCCCCAGCTTCATGCCTATCCCTGTCCATCACTAAGGTGAACGTAACCGAATTGTGGTCACTATCACCAAAATGTTCACTAACTTCCAAGCCTAACACCTGGTCTGGCTCATTGCCCAGCACCAAATCCAATGTAGCCTCACCTCTAGTTGGCCTCTCTACATACTGAGTCAAAAAACCTTCCTGCACACTCTGTACGAAAACTGACCCCTCTAACGAGCTAGAGCTATAGCTATTCCAATCAATATTAGCAAAGTTAAAGTCCCCCATCACAATTACCCTACTACTTTCACACCTAATCAGAATTGACTTCGCAATCCTTTCCTCAACCTCTCTAGAACTATTAGGAGGTCTGTAAAAGACTCCCAACAGGGTGACCTCTCCTCTCCTGTTTCTAATCTCAGCCCATACTACCTCAACAGACAAGTCCTCATCAAACTTCTTTTCGATCTGTTTGGGCTCCTCGCCTTTGTGACATTCCCACCATGTTCCAAAGCACATATGATCTTATAATAAGGACACACCTCCTCAGAACTGCCACTTACAGTCCCCCGGAGATGAATAAGTTGCCCAACATCTTTTTGGTTGCTACCAATGAGGGCATATTTTATATTTATTGGCTTTTCAGCATGTTGTTTGCGATGGCTTGATAGTTGTAGATAATTTTCACTTTTTAAAGTTTTTATTATCTTTTTGATTCATTCATAACATACATGGGTGCCCCAAGCTTTATTGCCCATCATTTGTTGCCCTTGAGAAGGTGGTGGTGAGCTGCCTTCTGGAAATGTTGCAGTAGTGATTGATACAACTGAGTGGCTTGATCAGCCATTTCAGAGGGCAGTTGAGAGTCAACCGCAATGCTGTGACTCTGGACTGACATGTAGACCAGAGGTGAAGACAGCAGATTTCCTTCCCTAAAGGTCATTAATGAACTAGATGGATTTTTCCAACAATCGTTTATAATCATCATGATGTGGAGTTGCCAGCGTAGGACTGGAGTAGGCAAAGCAAATAGTCTCATAACACCAGCTCGAAGTCCAACAGGTTTATTTGGTAGCACGAGCTTTTGGAGCAGTGCCCCTTCATCAGGTGAGTCATCAATTCACCAACAGGGTGTATATATATTATATGTGCCCTGTTTGTGAACTGAACTCTTCACTTACCCTGATGAAGAAGCAGCACTCCGAAAGCTTGTGCTCCAAATAAACCTGTTGGAATTTAATCTGGGAGATTACTTACTCTTCATGGTCATCAGTGGATTCTTAATTCCAGGTATTTTCTTTCCATTAAATTCAAATTTCACCATCTGCCATGGCAGGATTCAAACCTGAGTTCCCAGAATATTAGCTGAGTTTCTGGAGTAATAGTCAAGCGACAATACTACGAGGCTTTTCCCTCCCCAGTAAAGCTCATTAAAATATATATATTTTTAAAAATAAACTCTGATACTCAGCTGGACGGAATTCAGATATGCAGAGGGACTGGGATGGGAATAGATTTGACAGTGGGCTTGAAAAGAAGATCGAATATATACTTGAATGTGAAGATTTGGCACGGTGTTGGGACTAATTGGTAGCTCGCTCAGGGAGCTGGCACAAGAATGATGGGTGAAATGGCCTCCTTCTATGCTCCATGTATCCACAATGAGCAGAATCCTCTGAGAAACTGAGATTTGCAGCACAGCATATCAGAACAGAAAACACGTAACAGAGAAAAAAATGAAACACTGTACAGTTAAAGCATTTTGTTTGCTGGCAGTATTAATAGGAATGACACATTACAGTTTCTCATTTAAGTGGGCCATATGCAAATAACAGCTGTACAAATACGATGGTAGTCACTGGATTGTATTCAGCATCTCTCATAAGGTAGCTCTCCAACTCACATTGCTGATACATAATAATTATTGGATGAGTCTCAAGTATATCACTAAAACATACAAGGCTATTACTGGAACAACAGGCAGATCTGACTCATTCTGAAACAGCGGTTCACACAGTAAACCTGCTGTGTAAGTAATGAGAAAATCCTTTTCTTCTGACCTTAGCAACCTCAGTCTGCAAGACCTTAAAATGTGATGTTTGCTTGGGTCTGTTAATCATTAATTGTTGTGCTCAGATGTTTGTTAACTTTTTAACCAGAGGAAAGGAGGCAGCGCGAGCTGAGATGGGTTGCAATGCACCAGGACAAAATGGTTATACTAAGCTTTGTCCTTTTGTTAGTGAAGAACTTTCTGACGGGATAGTTAGTGAAATAAGTGGCAACTTGTGATGTTTGACGGTATAAGCATTAGAAGGAATGTTGCATTATAACTTTAAAAATAAACCACTCAAGAAAAATACTGGCTTGAGGGATGAGGGCCAAGGCTCGGAGG
Source organism: Sphyrna mokarran (assembly GCA_024679065.1). Lineage (NCBI taxonomy): Eukaryota > Metazoa > Chordata > Chondrichthyes > Carcharhiniformes > Carcharhinidae > Sphyrna > Sphyrna mokarran. The sequence goes on along the minus strand of JAGIQG010000022.1, from coordinate 21,940,639 downwards.
TCCTGGTCATCCCTTATGTTTGTGTCTCAGGTTTAGAAATGGGCTGTGAGAAGGAGCAAAGTATCTGACACGTGTCTTTTCCACTTTAGTTAAGTGAAGGCCTGAACTACAATAAGAAGTTTCACAATACACCAAGTTAAAGTCCAACAGATTTATTTGGAATCACAAGCTTTTGGAGCACTGCTCCTTCATCAGGTGAATACAGAGCACCCATCTCGCCACTTACCTGACAAAGGATCAGTGCTCCAAAAACTCATGATTCCAAATAAACCTGTTGGACTTTAACCTGTTGTTATGAGACGTTTTACTGTGCCCACCCCAGTCTGATGCCAGCATCTCCACATCATGAAATACAGGATACAAGAATAAGAGGGAAGCTAAAGTATATTGGTAATAACAAGCTTGCGGGCAGCATGGTGGCACAGTGGTTAGCACTGCTGCCTCACAGCTCCAGGGACTCAGGTTCGATTCCAGCTTCGGGTCACTGATCGTGTGAACTTTGCACGTTCCCCCCGTGTCTGCATGGGTTTCCTCCAGGAGTTGTGTTGTCACCATGCTGCAATCTGTTATCATGTGTTGCCACATCTGGATGAGACTTTGTTCACTCTACGAGTGACTTGAGATAGTTGGTACTGGGGATGATTTTTCTTGAAATTATTTATTCAGAACTATTTACAAATACCTCATTATCATTGTTTCCTAGATTCAGACAATTCTCTGTCTGCTTTTGGAAGATAGGGTCATACAAATGCCTCCCTCCTCCTTCAAATATTTTAAATTATTTTCTTTTCCTCCCCCTTCAGGACACACAGGCTTCTTAAAAGACCCTCCCTCCACCACAAAAAATGTCCAGTCACTCACCTCTTGTTTTACTAAAGCCTTTTTCCTCCCAGCTCCTCTCTCCCCTGCTTCAGCTCCTCAGGCCTTTAGGCCTCGGACTACTTCAACCAAAGCAATAGCAGCAGGCCGTTAATTAAGTAGCAGTGGGAGCAGACTTTCTTACAGCCTGACTCCCAAGGCAGGCTTTAAATAAAGTGGAGTAGGCACTCCCAGCTCCTTCCACCAGACAAATTAATGATACAGGATAAGATTTCCAGCAGAGCTGTGCATGACTGCTCTGCTCAAAGCAAAAATAAAACTAAGACTAGAACACATGACACATTTCCCTTCTAGTGATATCATGCTGATATCCATTAAAAACATATCACAACAGCAGTAACCCAGCTCTCTTTTATAATTCCTATATGTGCTGAGGGCTTTGACACAGCAGTATTTTTAGTGATTTAAAAAGATTATTTATAACTGTCTGTAGTCCTGCTTGAGTCATGCAGATTAGTTTTAATTATCTATACGACATTTTGTACCTGCACTCCAATTCCATTAGTGAACAGAAATTTTATTCATCTTGTTACTGAATGGCTATTTTAATTTGCATCAAGATGATAAATTTTACACTGATTGAAGATCACGTTGCTCTGTCACTCCTTGGTTCAAGATTCTATACTTTAGACAGTCGAGAGAAATGACAGAATCAAACCCTATGGCCAAGATTTTCCCCGGGGTGTGGTGGGAGTGATCCATGGAACAGGGCCAACTCCTATTAATAAGGTATTTAACATCTTTGTCATCATTAACTTCCCTCTATGGATCAGCACTTTGACACGGTGGAGGGGTTTGTACACTCTGATGATCCCTTATGTTATGTTATTGAGAGCTACTTGCTCCTGGTGGGTCAGGGGATTAACTGGGCAAAGTACAGTCCAAAAGCTTACACCCCAGACCAGATAAAGGAAGATTCTGTATCTCACAGGCTGCAAAGATGGTAGAATGCTGCAATAGCTGTAGTGTCCTGCTCACCGTGATTCAACACATCACCCAAGTTTGACCATTAACCCATCGAGCCACACAAGATATGCAATACATAAGAAACACTGAGGAATTCCCACAGTGATGTCTTGGGACTGAGATGATTGATGTCCAACAACAATAATCTTGCTTGGGGTCTGACTCCAACCATTGGGGAGTTTCCCTCTTATTCCCTTTGATTTCAGTTTTACTGGGGGCTCATTAAATATAAAATCATAGAATCCCTACAGTACAGAAGGAGGCCATTCAGTCCATCGAGTCTGTACTGACCACAATCCACCCAGGCCCTATACCCATAACCTCACACATTTACCCTGCCAATCTCCCCGGCAGCAGGGTCACCTAATGCCAAACTTGGTCAAAGATGATCAAGCAGATGCTGTCGATTGGCTATGATAAATTGCCCCATACTGTCAGGGAGATTAGCAGGATACAAATGTGGGGTTAAATGGATAGGGCTTGGGTGGGATTATTGTTGGTGCAGGCTCGATGGGCCAAATGTTCCCCTTCTGCACTGTCAGGAATTTATGATACTATAAGATCATGTGGACGATGATAGAAGCTCTCTCATTTACAAAGTCACATACAGGTTTCTACTGGGGTTTACCTTCAGCCATGTAGCAATGGAGAATCTATAACAAAGATAGAGCTGTGAACTTGGGAGCTCCTAGTCAAGAATCTGCACAGAGGTGATGAGATGTGTGAAGGTCATTGGATACCTGTGAGTGGACAGAGCTGTCTTTTGGACATCAGCATCTGAGACTGAGTCCTCTTTAGGATGCCCTCTGCTTAGTCCAAATAGGGAGTGGGCAAGAAAAGATACCTTAAAATAGGCTGTCCCACTTTCTCCTGGCTGGTCACCCACATCCTAGGGGATCACCTACTCCTGTGGTCAAAGAAAGAAACTTTAAGCCTTGGAATGTTGCAATACTCGTGGATAATATCAAGACTGATCATTGGGAAGGAAGAACTCCAAACATATCAATGATTTATCAAGGCTCCAAGTTAATGCCACCAGCCTCAGTGAGATCCACCTTTCTGGGGAGGGACAGCTGAAGGAATGAGCGGACAACACACAATCAACTGGAAAGGAAAGGCTGACAGTGACCCTTGTGTCCACAGAGTGGGTTTTGCCATCCAGACAACGATCAGGGATGTACTGTCAGAACTCCCCAGTTGTAGAAATAGAAGATTTGTGATACTTCCCCTACAAGTCAGCTATAAATAATTTTAAATTTTTTTTATTCATTTACAGGATGTGGGCGTCACTGCCAGCATGTGGGCAGTACGGTGGCACAATGGTTAGCACCTCTGCCTCACAGTACCAGGGACCCGGGTTCAATTCCACCCTTGAATCACTGTTTTTGTGGAGATTGCACATTCTTCTTGTATGTGTGTGGGTTTCCTTCGGGCGCTCCGGTTTCCTCCAAACCCCGGTTAGGTTCATGGCCATGCTAAGTTGATGCTATTGTCAGAAGATTTAGCAAGGTAAATGTGCAGGGTTGCAGGAATAGGGCCTGGGTAGGATCATTATCAGTACAGATTCGATGGTTCGAATAGCCTCCTTCTGCACTGTAAGGATTCTATGATTTTCTCAAGGGCAATGAGAGATATGGCTGGCCAGCCTTAGTTACCGTTGGGAAGGAGATGGTGAGCTGCATTCATGAACAACTGCAGTCCCTGAGATGTAGGTACAGCCACAGTGCAGTTAGGGAGGGAACTCCAGTATTTTGACCCAGCGCCAGTGAAGAAGTGGCAATGTATTTCCAAGTCAGGATTGTGCGTGACTCGAAGAGGAACTCCAGGTGGTTGATTTCCCAGCTATCTGCTGCTGTTGTCCTTCGAGATGGTAGTGGTTGTGGGTTTGGAAGGTGCTGTCTCAGGAACATTAATTAGTGAGCTCCCGCAGACCACCTTGTAGATGATACATATGGCTGCCACTGTTTAGTAGAGTAATAGAGGGATTAAACATTTGTGGAAGGGACATTAATCAAGCAAGTTTTTTTTGTTCTACATGGTGTGAAGCTACTTTAGTTGTTGTTGGAACTGCACTCATTCAGGCAAATGGAGTGTATTCCATCACACTCTGACTTGCTTTGAGGAGTTAGGAGTTGAGTTAGTTGCTGCGGAATTTGCAACCTTAGACCTTCTCTAGTAACCATAATATTTATATGGCTAATTCAATTCAGTTTCTGCTCAATCCCTAGGATATTGATCGTAGAGGATTCAGCAATGTCAAGAGATCCTCTCTTGCTGGAGATAGTCGTTGCTTGGCACTTGTGTGGCATAAATGTTACTTGACACTTGTCAGCCCAAGCTTGGATATAGTCCAGGTCTTGCTGCTGCATTTGGACATGGACTGCTTCAGTGAATGATACTGAACATTGTGCATTCTTCAGTGAACATTCCCACTGTTGACCTTATAGTGGAAGGAAGATTATCGATGAAGCAGCTGAAGTTGTTTGGGCCTAGGACATTATCCTGCAATAATGACCACTGTCATCAGCGCATGTGCCCCAACCCTTACTACAATGAAGTTATTAAGAAATTCTATTCTAACATTGATAAAATCCCAAAAGCAGAAAATTCCATCTTTCTGGAAGATTTTCATTCCAATGTCTGGGAAAATGAGGGTGGGAAAAGTCAATGCTAATGATGTCCTTCTGCTGACAAAGTGTGTTCAGCGTGGTCTCATTATAATAAACACTCACCATAAAGACAAATACAAAACCATTTAGAGGCATCCCAGATCAAAACACTGACAACTCTAGAATATATCATTGTTTGGGTCAAAGATCTAATTGATGTTTGTAACACTCAATCCATGTGGGTGTCTAATGCCTGCTGGACAGATCATCAACTCGTTCAGTCAGTGGTGAACTTCCACCTCACACCAAACATCACAAGATCCAACTATCCAAGAACAAGAAGATCCACATCTCACCACAAAGCAGCCTGACCAAAGAGAGGAATGCAGCTCAAAACTAAAGTGGAAATTTCTTGCGCATTCAACTCAATTTCAGATCATTGGGATCAACTGAAGGAATCTGTCCTAGGCTCCTGTGCCTAGGCCATTGGATATGAGCAGGGCTGGTTTGGTGTAAGTGATGTTCCTGGAAGAAAACTGAGCAGCCTTTGCTGTCTGGCAGAACTATACAAGGCCATAAGTCAAGAAGCAGCATTTCCAATAGTTCAATGCTAATGCCCAAAGACAAACCAGGAAGATAATGTACAAGAGGTGGGAAGAGAAGGCTCAATAATATGCTGACCATCATAATACACAAAGCTTTTTGAAGCCACCCCAGTGACCATGGTCAAATGAACAAAATATCTTTCATTCACAAGATGGTGTTTATTTTCTTAAGGATAACAATGCCATCCTTCAACTTTGGAAAGAGCATTTTCAACAATTCCTCAACTGTGAATCTATAGCACCAATGGATACTCTCCAGACTATCCCTTCGTATCCAGTGGTAGAACCCATGCGCTGGCCTTGCCAGGGACAGCCACGTCCCATGAAAGAATAAATTAAAAGAAAGAACTCTGAAGAAAGTTTAGAAAGTTGGGGCTGCTGGTTAGCACTCCTGCCTTGCAGCACCAGGGAACCAGGTTCAATTCTGGCCTTGGGTCACTGTCTGTGTGGAGTTTGTACATTCTCCCCATGTCTATGTGAGTCCCCTCCAGGTGCTCCGGTTTCCTCACACAGTCCAAAGATGTGTGGATAAGGTTGATTGGCCACACAAAATTGCCCTTAGTGTCAGGAACATAAGAACATATGAATTAGGACCACAAGTCGGCAAGTTCAGCCTTTTGAGCCTGCTCTGCCATTCAAAAAGATCATGGCTGATGTCTTCCTGGTCTCAAATCCACCTCCCTACCTGGTCCTCATATCCCTCTTTCCCTTTTTTCAATTAGAAATATGTCTATCTCTCTCTTTCAATGAATCAGACTCCACCGACCTTGGGGCAATAAGTTCCACAAATTCACCACCCTCTGCGAGAAGTAGTTCCTTCTCATCTTCATTTTAAATCTACCACCTCTCAAACTATACCTGTGATCTCTCGTTCTAGATTGCCCATAAGAGGAAACATTTGGTTTACATTTACTTTAGCAATCCCTTTTAAAATTTTACATACCTCAATCAGAGCCCCTCTTATCCTTGTAAACTCCAGTGAGTATAAGCCCAAGATGTTTAATCTCTCCTCGTATGTCAACATTTCATCCTTGGAATCAATGTGGTGAACTTCCTCTGAACTGCTTCTAATGCTATCACATCCTTCCTCAAATAAGGAGAACAAAACTGGACACAATACTCCAGGAGTGGTATCACCAACATCCTATAAGATTGCAACAACATTTCTCTACTTTTATACTCCAATTCCTTTGCCTTTTTTATTACATGCTGCATCTGCATAGCAACTTTCTACAATTCACGAACATAGACACCCAGATCCCTCTGCTTGGATGCATTTTGAATCTGCTTTCTATTTAGATAATAATTTGCCTTTCTATTTTTTCTGCCAAAATGGATAATCACACATTTATCCACATTAAACTCCATCTGCTAAATTTTGGCTCATTCTCCTAGCCTATCTATATCCATCTGTGAATCTTTATATCCTCTTCACTGCCTGCTTTCCCATTTATTTTAGCATCATCTACAAATTCTGCTATGTTACACACAAGCTATCCCTGCTAGTAGATCATTTATATAATCAGTTGAGGTAAGAGGACTGAGCTCTGTGTCACCCTACTAGTTACATTTCACCAGCCAGAGGAAGACCCATTTATCCCAACTCTGCTTTCTGTCAGTCAGCCAATCCTCAATCCAATCCAATTCTTTCCCCAATCTCCCGCAATCTTACCTTCTGGATCTGTCTTTTATGCTTTACCTTGTCAAACTCTCCTGGAAGTCTAGATATACCACATCCATAGGCTCCCCACTATTCATCTTGCTGGTTACATCCTCAAAGAACTCAAGCAAGTTTGTCAAGCATGACTTTCCCTTCATAAAACCATGCCAACAATGTCAGATTGAGCTTTGTCTTTCCAAATGCTCAGTCAATCTCCTATTTCATGATTAATTCCAGCTACTTCCCCACCACATAGGTCAAGCCTGATAGTTTCCTACTTTTTGCCTCTCTCCCTTTTTGAATAAGGGTGTCACATCAGCGTGTTTCCAATTCACCAGGAACTTACCAGAATCCAAGGAATTTTGAAAGATCGCAACCAATGCTTCCAGTATCTCTGCTGCCACCTCCTTTAATACTCTAGGGTTCAGGCCATCAAGTCACAGAGATTTATCTGCCTTTAATCTCATTCATTTATTCAATACATTCTTTCTGGTGATATTATTGTACTAAGTTCCAATGCATTAATGACAGTTTTTGGAAAGTCTTCATTATTCTCTACTGTGAAGACAGAAGCAAAATATTGGTTTAGTGCCTCTACCATCTCTGTACTCCCCATTAATACCTCACCAGCATCATCCTCTAAAGGGCTAACATTTACTTTAGCTATTCTCTTCCTCATTATATACTTATAGAAGCTTTTGGTGTCTGGACTTATGTTTTCTGCTAGTTTCCTTTCATAGTCCATCTTCACATTTTTGATTCTATTTTTAGTAGCCTTTTACTAAACCTTCAAATTCTCCCAATCCTCCAGCTTATCAATAGCTTTTGCGGTTTTTCAGTGGAGGGACTAGTAGGGTAAATACGTGGGGTTAAGGAGTTAAGACCTGGCTGAGATTGCTGTTGGCGCAGGCTCAATGGGCCAAATGGCCTTCTTCTGCATTATAAGGATTTTATGATTCTATGAAATTCCATGAGCAATGCCTTGACTGAAACCTTCAGGTTCAACAGGGAGACCATTGAAAAATCACTAGTGTCTTTCTTGAAGCCAGCTCCACAGGATTTCAAGCAAAACTTCTGCAATATCAATTATAACGGACTGCACGCTGTCCAAGTGGTGAAACAGCATTTCCTGTGCCAGTTTTTGTTTTCTCAGCTTTCAAATTGCAAGTGTTCAAGGACAAAGAAAACACTTCAAAGACATTCTGAAATGCTTCTTGAAACATAACAGTAGTGACATTCATGACTGGGAGGCATCAGGGACCCAGGTCCAATTCGGGTCTTGGATCCCATCTGTGTGGAGTTTGCACATTCTCGCCGTGTCTGCGTGGCTTTGCTCTGGGCGAACCGGTTTCCTCCCGCAATCCCAGGATGTGCATATTGGGTGGTTTGTCCATGGTAATGCACAGGGTTGAGGGAATAGGGTGGAGGGAAGGCCAGGGTGCAATGCACTTTCGGATAGTTGGTGCAGATTCAATGGGGCTGATGGCTTCCTTCTGCACTGTAGGGATTTGATGGTTCTACACTATGGTACTGGATCTACTTATGAGATCTTTGTTAGCTCTTGTTGCATGTTTCATGAAATGATCTATGTAACAATGAAGGGACAAACTGGGGAAATGCTTCACTTGGCCTCAGGAACATCAGCCAAAGAGAGGCAAAGGTATACGAAAGAGTAAGAGAAAGAAAGGTCACAAGACTTAGACAACAGAGGGAGATAGAGTTAATGAAGAGAAAGTTAGGGAACTTGATTGGGATAAAAACATTACAGCAGGGGAGTAAAGAGAAGGCCATTGTGAGATTTAGCCAGTTAGAGATGGAGAGATGAAAGTTATCAATGTGCCTTCATCGGAATCAATTTGTCCCTAGATTGTTTCTCCCTCAATCCCTCATTCTTAAATGGCTTTGTCTTTAAACTCTCAGTGAATCCTACCTGCTCATTTAAAAATACGTATTTTAATAGCTGTAGAATTTCTGATCATTTTGAAGAAACTCTGATTTCAGATGACATCTTACCAAAGAATACTGTCCACTTTTGAATCCATTGTGTGAGGACCCTCCATCTGTCAACATCATGTTGTTAAAGAGTGCAGTTTAATTCCCTGTTTGCCATTTTAGTGCATAATTAATGTATTTGTGTTGATGTGGGTTAAATAACCAAATTAGCACCAGAGTCGGCAGGGTGGCACAGTGGTTAGCACTGCTGCCTCACAGTGCCAGGGACTGGGGTTCGATTTCCAGCTTGGATCACTGTCTGCGTGGAGTTTGCACGTTCTGTCCCTGTCTGCATGGGTTTCTTCAGGGTGCTCCCATTTCCTCTCATAATTCAAAAGATGACACTGGGTTAGGTGCATTGGCCATGCTAAATTCTCCCTCAGTGTAACCAAACAGGTGCCAGAGTGTGGCAACTATGGGATCGTCACAATAACTTCACTGCAGTGTTAATGTCAGCCTAGTTGTGACACTGATAAATAAATAATGCAGCCACAATTTAATGCAAATATCTTTACCAAATTGAGCCATGTTAAGAGATTAATTCTTTACTCAAAGAGTGATTAGGGAGTGGAATGCCCTGCCTGCAGCTGTTGTAGATGCGCCAAGTTTGGTGGCGTTTAAGAGGTTGGTGGATAAGTATATGGATGAGAAGGGAATGGTTTAGTTAGGAGGGGCATTGCTTTTTATTTTGGTCGGCACAACATCGAAGGCCGAAGGGCCTGTTCTGTGCTGTATTGTTCTATGTTCTATGTTCTATGTTCTATTAGACTCTTTAAATCAAAATTATTAGCAATCAGGATGGCCACCATTCAGTTCAGCTTTGTCCTATTTATGTTTTGACATCAACATTTCATAAGAAAATAATAAAATGCAAGAAAATAATTATCTCAAATCTAAATTCTCAACTGATACCTGATGAATTCTAAAATATTACTAAAATATGAAGAAGGTTTGTAAGTTTTTGAATGCATCTGATTCCTTGGAAAAGAGTTAAGAAGAATTAAGAGTAGTTGAGAAGGAATTAATAACTAACAAGGAATGTGTACCAGTGGTGTAACTAATCAGGCAGAAACCTCAGTTTAACCATTTGTCTTTCGTTGTTTGTTAGCCATCATAATTGTTCTTGTCTTCAGATATAGTCCAGTGCTCTCTGCCTGGAATGCTGGGAAAATGATCTCTCTTTGGCTCTATACAGATACATCTAGGGAATGGGGTCTTGGAATAATTTATTCTCACTTATTTGTTCTTGCTTTTCCTCCATGAGTTCTCCCTCCCTTTTTCTTCCGGGGGGAAGAGATTGGTTTCTGTCCTTTGCTTTTCCCTGATTATTCGAGTAAGAGAAAGCACTCCTTTTCCCATGGATAGTTGCCCACGCGAATCTCCAAAGTATAATTCTGCACATTGGCCGCGACTTCCCAAGAAATGATTAAGTTTCATAATGGCGAGCAAACTAAAGCGATCTGGCACAGTCTGGACCACAATTGTCTCACACTTAGTGCTCTGAAAGAGCTCCCAAGAGAAACATGCCAGGATGGAGACCCGAGGCATGTGACTCACCCAAACTGGCTCACAGCTGTACACTGTTAATAAGTGGGAGCTATATTTAAATGCTTCCTCTGCACTCACAGTCCATCTGACCATGCTGTGGTGGCAGTGTGGAGCGTAGCTCCATAATTCATGGAGGCAGAGCTTGGGAGGCTTCTGGGCACAGTGCAGGAGAGGTGGGCCACCCTATACCTTCAAGAGGGTAGATAACCCAGGAGCAAGGAGGGAAATAAGGCCTGGAATCCTGTGGCTATAATAGTCAGTGCCCATAACCTGACACTGAGGGCTGGCACACAACGTTACAAGAAAATGACATTGGCTGAAAGTGTCCATTTGTCCCTTCCTGGCATCTGTCCTGCCTGTCAAATCTGGAATGTAAATAGCAATCCACTCCCTGAAACTCTGCAGCCTTCCAGCACCTGTCCACCTGCACGCCCCCCCCACCACCACCATCCTCCCACCACCCCCTGCCCCACTGTCCCCACGGCATCACCCTCAAATTCCACTGGCACTCCCCGTCTCAATGCTGACATGGGTGGCACAGTGATTAGCACAACTCCAGGGACCCGGGTTCGATCACTGTCTGTGCAGAGTCTGCATCTTCTCCCTGTGTGTCTGTGTCTTTCCTCCAGATGCTCTGGTTTCCTTCCACAGTCCAAAGATGGGTTAGGTGCATTGGCCATACTAAATTAACCCTGAGTGTCCAGGGATGCATAGATTAGAGGGATTAGTAGGGTAAATATGTGGGATTATAGGGTTAGGGTCTGGGTGGGATTGTGGTCAGTGAAGACTCGATGTGCTGATTGGCCTCCTTCTGCATTGTAGGATTCTATCTCCACATCATAACAGAAGACAGCAAGAGAAGACAGGCGGGGAATTGCCAAATTGTGTCTCCTAACTACTTATGAGGAGCAAGCGATGGAACTCTCAGGGGAAGCACGCAAGAGAGCTCTGAGTACCTGTGAGGTTGGCATGCACCACAGAAATGAGGATCCACAGAAACTTCATCTGTATGACCTGTCGCAAATGAATTCCAAGCTTCCCAGCTATTTGCCCCTCTATTGCACTGAACCACGTGTTTTGTCTTGGCTTGCAGGAGCAACACCTGTTGTGGCTGGGCCCTCAGCAGTCTGCACCCCACCCACCCTTAACCCTCTGCCAGCACCTCAGTGGAAGCTCTGGGGAAAATACCAACCAGACATTACAGCCATTAACCTGCACCATCCAACAGAGACATCGGTGAGCGGAATTAGCCGATGGAATTCAGGTCATTTTCTGATGAGCGCCACACAGTCATTTGCTCACATCAGATAGAGACGGGGAGCATCCGAGGGTCTGGGCACTTGGAGGAATGCTGGATCCCAGGAAACACCAGCCAGTCCACTGGGATCAGTTCTCCCGAGGCTGCTGGAGATGCAGAGGCAGAGTCCAGGATTGCGGGAGAGGGTGACAGCAACATTTCAGCAACTGCACGGATATCTGCAGGAGCCTGGCAGCCTTCAGGCAGAGGGGTTGGTGTCGGCATTGTGGGGTACACATGCCAGGGAGGCAACCACAGTAATTTCTCAGTGACTATCTGACATTGATGGCCTCATCGTATTATGCGGTTCCGCAAAACATGAAATATTTTCTTTGTAGCCACTCGAACAAAATCTTTCAAAATTTTAAAGATTAGGTCGCTCTCAGCCTCCTTTTTTTTACAATTTCTGGTGAAGGATCTTCTGGTCCTGTTGACTGTGACCCTTGCCCCCCTCCCCCACTGCCCCGGGTTCCGCAATGGCGGTGGATGCGAACAACAAGAAACCCCATTGTCAGCAGAGGGACTGGATGATTTTGCAGCCGATAAATGGCAAGGCCATCATCACCATATGAAAATCCCGCCACTGGTATCATCCTTGTAAATCTTCATTCCTTTCTTTCCAGCGTTTCTACATTCTTTGTTGTAATGTGGGTGACCAGAACTGCATACTGTACTCAATAAGAGTGGTCTAGCCCATATAGATTTCACAAGGCTTCCCTACTCTTCAATTCTATCCCCCTAGAAATACAGCCCAGAGCTTGGTTTGCTTTTCTTTTAATGGTCCTGCTAACCTGTAGTGCAATGTTAGTGATTGTACTCCAAAATCCTTTTGTTCCTCTCCCTCACCTAGACTCACACCTTCCAAATAGGCAGCCTCCCAATTCTTCTTGTCTGAATACACATCCTCATGTTTATCTGCATTGAGCTTCATTTATCAATTATTTGCATATTCCGCAAGTTGATGCATGTTGTCCCATAATTTGGTATAATCCTCCCCAACATTAAAAATCAATCTGCCCCCCCCTCACCCCGCCTTCTCCCAACCATTGCCTGGTTGCTTGTCATGACAGTAAATTATCAATCTAGTTGTAAACCTGACTACGGGTCTCCAATCCAACCCAGAGTTGTCTGAATCTGGGCAGCATAGTGGTTAGCACTGTTATCTCACAGCACTAGGGTCCCAGGTTCGATTCCCAGCTTGCATCACTATCTGTCCGGAATCTGCATGTTCTCTCCGTGTCTGTGCAGGATTGATCCAGTTTCCTCCCACAGTCTGAAGGACATGCTGCGTAGGTGTATTGGTTGTGCTAAATTCTCCCTCAGTGTGCCCAAAAAGGTGCCAGTGTGCCAGCTTTGGGATTTTCACACAGTGTTAATGTAAGCCTACTTGTGGCACTGATAAATAAGCTTAAAAAAGAAAACTGGACACTTTTAGAATGCGCCATGCATCAATTTTAATTGCGTAAAATAAAAAAAACTTACCTGTTGGCCAAGCTCTGCATTGGCACAGTGTGATGCAGGGACTAGTTATCTGCTTTGCAGTTTGAGCACCGATCTATTCCTGAGCAGCAAATGATCTTTGACCCCCAGCGAAACATCCAACTTAAATTCTAGCAAGATCTGAAATCCCAGCCTTGGTTCAATTTTGAGATACTGGCCAGAATTTTACCGGCGTTCCCGCCCCGATTCCGGGGGCAGGCGCAGCTTAGAGAACAGCATTCTCCGTTGGCCTCAAGTGGAATCATACAAACCTTGGGCGGACACGTCAGTAAAACTTTGCTCACAGTACTTGGATGCTTTTTAATATTAATACAAACATATCAAAACAAACTCCTTCTGAAAGGGAGCTTATGGTTTAAGAAAATGTGTCATCTTTTTAAAACTGATTATTTTTGTGGGAAATGTAATTTTGCATTATTCACATATGTCCCAGCACTTAAAAATATGTCTACCACGATTGTAAACAGGATGGAACATTGTCTTCAAAATCATACATTTAAAATCATACAGTTTCCCATGCAAACATTTCCTGGTATTATTTTAAGCGGTTTGCCCTGGTCTACATTCAATCTTTATAACTTGTCATTTGATTCTTTACTGTGTGACATTGTACCTTGGGATCTATGTGGGGAATTCTGAGGGCCATGTACTAATGAAATGTAGAGTATTAATTTCTGTGTTTAAAACAGATAGGGTATTAATAGTGTCAGATTCAGCTCCTAAGTGCAATTAATAACCATGAGATTATCCAGGTAGCATGGCTGAGCCATGCAATGACTATATAAGCATTGGTTTTTAGAGCATTCATCTGCTAAGAAAGGCAGACAGGTACAGCATTGGAAATCATATTTTTTTGCAAAAGGAGATCATTCAACCCACCAAGTCTGCATCGACAGTAATCCCACCCAGGCCCTATCCCTGTAACTCCATGCATTTACCCTGCCAGTCCTCCTGATACTAAGGGGCAATTTAGCATGGCCAATCAACCTAACATGCAACGTGGGAGGAAACTGGAGCATCTGGGGGGAACCCAAGCAGACATGGGGAGTGTGTGCAAATTGCATCTACACAGTGACCGAGGCCAAATTTGAACCTGGGTCCCTGGCGTTGTGAGTGCTAACCACTGTGCTACCATCCAGAATGTATTCCCTGAAATAGTGGAAGATGGAGATTCAGTCCTCACTCTCAAATGAAAACTAGTAACATACTTGAAAAGAAAAGATTTTCAGGGATAAGGAGAAAAAGTTGGGAAGGTGAGACTAATTGGTTAACTCTTTGAAAGGGGTGGCATGAACACAATGGACCCAATGGCCTCTTTCTGTGCTGAGTATTTTGAGAAATACAGGCAACGCAAAGTTGTTTAGACCTTCTGACCATCACCTGCATGATTTCAGAAGTTTCTTTTCCTATTATTCTGCCTGAAAGATCATTCCAAGCATTACTCATAGTATGGAGAACCCTTATCTGACATCAGAGCTAAACTTGCTTTTTACCCATTCGTTCCTTGAATCATCTATGAGTTGGATCTTATATGATGCCCACTTTACAAAGGCTAATTTTGGGGATTGATGTCCTAAGTGTCAAAGGACGCCTCCAACCCTGGGATGAGCCACTTTTTGGGCAATAAATGAAAAGCTAAAGATCACCGCAACAAAGAATCATAGAAACTCTACAGTGGAGGAGGAAGACACTCGGCCCATCGAGTCTGCAAAGCTTCGGAAGATTTTGAGTGCTGGGTGGGACATTGTGTTGGAACACAATTCTATCTAATTCTAGGCCCTGGTTTTGAATCCAAGCCAGCTTGAATATTTTTTCCTCTCACTGTGAAAGCTATGAAAATTACCAGTGCAATGTGTCGGACATTTTTGATCTGTCTCACAGCTAGCTTGAGTTTGGAGCATAGAACAGCGCAGAATTAAACTCTATATTGGAAGGTTCTGAGAATAGGGTGGCAATGTATAGAATAGCATGTCTAATCTGTGCCATCCCTGGTCTTGAACATTCTCCTGCTGACAAGCGGTTGAGAAAGAAAAAGACCATTTCTCAGGGCTAACAACTCAACTTGAGAGAGCAAATTCACTACAAGTGGGAGGCTTTGGGATTGTGCCTTATCCATGCCAACACTGTTGTTCAGCTAAAGCAATTCTCATAAACCACCATTACTTAAAGAAAGATGAGGTTTTTATATCTCCTTTCAACCGGATTAAAAATAACAATGAATAGAAAGAAATAGACCTTGAACTACTTCCATCGCTACAATGATATGAAGTAACCACTCTGCACGGGAGAACCTTTTGCTCCCAAAGAAATAGAAACAGAGCTGTCAGTAATCACTACATTTTCAAAGCAGGCTGAGCTCATTTTCGAATCATTATTACTACCTTCTGGTGACCTACCAACACCGAGTATTCACACTTTGCACAGACGAGGGCAAAAGGGTCGTTACTTTCTCTAATTTTTGTCTGTCCTTTCCCAGATGAGAAAGCAAATGAAAAAGAGAACGGCTGCAACGTCCTAACTAAAAATCTCAATTCATGAAGAGTTCAGGTTAAAGATAAATAGTCTCTAACCTATGGAATCCATTAAATCAAACTGAGATTTTAAAGTTACAAGTATATCGAACTGTAACCCTCTCACCACCTCTCTCCGTCCCTACACCCCACCCATCCCACCTTTATATATATATTCTGTTTGTTACAGGGGGGCTCACCAATCAAGTTAACAATGCCATGGCCAATACTTGCTTGCTCACAGCACTGTCTGCCCCCACTTACCCCCCCCCCTCCCCGCCCCCACTTCCCCAGGGGTTGGGAGAGTGGGTGTAGTGTGGCTATATAAGCTTTAAGTGATGCTAAGAGAGTCAAGTTCTCCCCATTGGATACGGTGGCACAGTGGGTTAGCGCTGCTACCTCACACTGCTAGACACCTGGGTTTGATTCTGGCCTCATATGATTGTCTGTGTGGAGTTTACACATTCTCTCCAAGTCTGCGTGTGTGTGCTCCAGTCTCCTCCCACACTGTAACAATGTGTGGGTTAGGTTAATTGGCTGTGCTAAATTGCCTGTTAACATCAGGGGGACTAGCAGTGTAAATACATGGGATATGGGAATAGGGATTGTTGTTGGTGCGAGCTTGGTGGGCCGAATGGCCTCCTTCTGCTCTTTCGGGATCCTATGGAGGTTTACTTTGGACTCATTCACTGTCTCTTATTTTTGATTCTCTACCTCACCTAGACTCTCACCTTCCAAGTAGGCAGCCTCCCAATTCTTCTTGTCTGGAGACACAACCTCGTGTTTATGCATGTTGAACTTCATTTGTCAATTATTTGCACATTCTGTGAATTGATGCGTGTTGTCCCATAATTTGTTGTAGCCCTCCTTAGCATTAAAAATCAATCCACCCTGCCCCCCCACTCCTCCGTCTTCCTACCATTGCCTGGTCGTTTGTCATGACATTAAATTAGCAATCTCATTGTAAACCTGACTACAGGTCTCCAATCCGACTCAGAGTTGTCTGAATCTGGGCAGCATGGTGGTTAGCACTGCTGCCTCACAGCACTAGGGTCCCAGGTTCAATTCCCATGCTTGGGTCACTATCTGTCCGGAATCTGTTGCTTAATTCGTTCTTCCCCAGGTCGCCTGAATAAGAGATGGCAGGGATTAAGAACAAAATAAACTCCAGAAGTTTCAACCCTTTTGAGAATGGCATTTGCTGCAGATTAAGTAGTGTGAAAACCTTCTCCTTATTAAACACAATCCTATGCCCCACTAATGCAACATGTGCTGCTAACTTGGTTTGTTTTGATTTATTCGTTGAAAGGCTGTGGACTTCACTAGCTAGGCCAGCTTTTATTGCTCATTCCTAATTGCTTTTGTCCAGATCATGAGTGGTCAGAGATGTTCTTGCTTTTCTGAAGAGCACAAGCGTGTTCTATATCACCCCACAAGGAATAATCTAGTAGCACCAACAATGCTACTTTACTCTTTCTTTTAAAGTTAGTAGTTTATCATAAGCTACTGGATTGCAGCTTGATGCACAGATCCAGTGAGCACAATGAGACTTTCCTCAGTAATAAACATGACAACATTTGGTTCAGAGAAAAACTCACCTCTTCCCCGTCGATCAGTTTGAGCAATGTTGTCAAGTTAGTAAAAGAAAAACAGAAGAAATTGAGTGCAAGAATACATCTAAAAAAAAGCTCAAGATTTACAGTGATAGAGATTCAATGCCTTATCAAAAATGGCATCAATGACCCAGATGTGGAAGTCCTGTCCCATTTCTGACAGATCCTATTTTCACCAGGAGGGGAAAGGGGCAGGATATGAATAATATAGATATGAAGGAAACTCAAATTCGCACAGAGCCAATTTGAACTCAGCACTGAGTTGAGGAGGCAATGGCCTAGTTTTATCATTAGTATTATTACTAGATTATTAATCCAGAAACTCAGCTAATGTTCAAGGGACCTGAGTTCGAATCCTGCCATGAATGGTGGAATTTAAATTAAATTTTAAAAATCTGGAATTCAGAATCTACTGATGATCATAAAACCACTGTCGATGGTTGGAAAAACCCATCTGGTTCACTAATGTCCATTAGGGAAGGAAATCTGCCATCCTTATTTGGTCTGGCCCACATGTGATTCCAGAGCCACAGCAGTGTGGATCACTCTCAACTGTCCTCTGAACAGGGTAACTAGGGATGGGCAATAAATGCTGTCCATTAATGAATAAAAACAAGTATTATTTTTGCTTCAGCAAGGGTCTTATCCCGCAGTGTATACCTCGGACTTTTTAGAGGAGACGCAAATGCTCACAGAAGGTAGATAACGGCTGGACTTCTCCAATATCTTGTGCTGCATCCCCACTACCAATGAGAACAGAGAATTTGGCACTCAGCTAAAACTCCATTCACTGCAGCAGGATCAGAGAATCTCAGACACAGGCAAGGTCAGAGAATTGTAACCAAGGTCTGTGGAAGTGTTAGGCTGAAAAGTTATTTAAATTCCGTATCTTTTAAATTTTGTGGGAAAACAGTCTGCCTGTGCCTAAAATGGTACTTACTGTTTCAGTAGCTATTTGTTGTCATAATGCTATCATTATAGTGTTGCTAACAATTGACTGATTCCAACCTTTCATAATCACAGTGCAACAAGGTGATGGCTATAAGCTCACAGTTTGATTGACAGCTGTAAGAGATTATTAAAGGATTGGCTCTTGCTGATGTGGGCTTATGTATACAAATATGTATTTTATAATGAATTAAACACTTCAAGGAATTTAAATATATTTAAGTGGTGTGTATCAATAAATGCTTTTTTATGTAATCAAATCAGGAATAGCTACTTAGAACTTCATTTTATTTTATCTCAGCAGGGCTCCTGAAATTTTCCCAGTGTGGATACTAGGAGATGTGGCATGGAGGATGCAAAGACAAGGATGGCGAGTGGGGAGCATGAGTTGGCACCAAGTTGGCATAGGGGCTAAAAGGGAACAAGGGGATGAATAATGGGGCATGGGTTTGCATGGATTATGGATTACCATTGGGGGGTGGATGGAGGAACATGGGTTGGCATGAATATTGTGAAGGATGATTTAGGCTGGATTGAGTGGCATGCAGTGTCGAAAGGGTTACTGTGAATGATTGGGAGCCATGGGTGAGAATGAGTTGGTATCAATGATACACAGGGAATGGGGATGGGTGTTCTGAGGGTCAAGGACTAGAGGGCCTCATATTGAATAAAACAACTTGGATGCACTCTCAGAGAATCAAAGGTGGCCCTTTAGGCGGTTTGTCCTGACATCCAGCCACCTTGAGTGTGTGCCTAGGAACTCCTGCAAAGCAACTTGTCTGACTCCTGAATGAACGCATTTCCCCCAGAACAAGATCCTAACACAACTACCCTCATTTCCCTCCTCCCTCCCCACAGCCAAACAGAGATCCAACTCTGAGTATCTGCCTTAGGGGCAAAAATCAGGGCCAAGGTCTGACAAATTCCCAAGCATGCATTGTTCATTGATTCAAACGTAAGTTCCCATTATGGCTGATATTAGCTGTTCTTGATGTTCTGCGCGTACAATATCAGTCAGTGCTAAATTTCAGAATTCCAGGTTAGTAATTAAATTAGACACAGGGGACAGAACAATGTGCCCTCTCCCATGGCGAATGTGATGGCGAGATGCCATTTTATTGGACAGGTGGGAATGGACCTTGACACCTTCCTGTATCTACCCCAAATAAGTGGATGGCCTTCCTGCCTCGCTGTCAATTGAGACCCTCATGAGTAATTCATAGTAACCCTGCTGCACACTGGTCAGCAAGCCCTAGTGTGTTTGCCTTATGGTCTTTGCATGGCCCTTTCCAACACACAACTGCCATCAGGCGACCATCCTCCTGCCATCACACACTGTGCTGGAGTTCACCTCCTTACCACTTACCTCAATCCAAGGCCTTGTGTGTATATAGTACCAGCATCATCATCAGCCCCTCCCCAGGGTGCGATTTTCCCAGGCGAGGAGAGGAAGGTTTGGATATCTAAGGTAATGTTGGGTTGGGATCCTGCATCATCTGACCTTTTTATGAGTCATCTAGGCAGGTTTGCAAGCATGCGCCAATTCCCTCACCCCAATTCCCCCCCCCCTCACCCCACCAAGTCATTAGGTATGTCATTAAATACTTTTTAAATCATGAATTCTGGTTTTTTAACAGCTATTTCCCAAGTTTTCAGGAATTCCTCAAGGTCACTGAGGAAAATGGACAGAGGAGAGCGAGACTAACTGGCTTGGAAGCTTTCAATGAGTTTCACTGAATAGCTCCAGCCATGGCCAGGTGAGAGCTTCTGATCATAGCACACCTTCTCATGATATATTTTCACTACTCGATTGGTGATTGTCAACTTCTTGGAAGTCACTTCAGGTTGTCTAACACTTCACCCACCTTGAGCTTCACCTCCTCACTGCCTCAGCACAGGAGCAACTGTATATTGCTCTATCTCGCACCTCTGATGAAGAATAAGAGGATCAATAACACTAACACCAGGAGCAGGAGCTGGTAACCAGCTTCAGCAGGAACTGCCGTTTCCTCATCCATGTGAACGCAGATATTCAGTTGGAAGGAGACAAGACCTCCCCCCTCCCCTCAACACAGGGTCTTCAGGCAGAGAGCTCAGTTTTTTGAGATGTTTGAACACCAGTGCATGAGGAAGCTCAGGGTCTCACAGCAGGTCACTGCTGACGGCTGCGTCTCCTGGGACACAACATCTTTCCCATTGGATTAGCCAGGCATGCATTGCCAATGGCAGTCAAAGTGTGCTCTACCTTCCTGCAAAGAAAGAAAACAGAGATTAAAAACATTCAAAATGACTTTGTGGAGTGGAGGGACAACATTTGTGTAGGTTCACAATGAGGCATGGACGTAAGAGGCCAGATGGACAAGGGTGAATGTTGTCTGTTCACATGGGGATGTGATATGCCTGTGGAGAGAGAAATGAGTGACACTGTAAGGTCTGTTAACCTGAGGGGTGCTACGTAGGAGATTGCTGGGAAATTCAAAGGGGGCAATCTTACCCAAAAGATTTGAGTGTGAAAATGGGAATGAATTGGGCCCTTTTATTTGAGAGAGCTCCCAGACGCTATCTTATGGCACCTAGAAAAAAAAGGCAAAATGTGATTCACACCAGCAGGGAGAGTCAGCAGAGCCTATTCTTGCCGGGAAGCTGGCTGCTGAGCTGTAGGTGCGTCACTGCACGGGGACCTTGATACCTCAGTGCACTATGGACAGGTTTAAGGCGCAACAAGTGTACAAGTGACCAGTGTGACAAGCCCATAAGATCACCCCCAAAGTGCGAGGCTGATTATTTCGAAATAAAAATGCCAGATGTAAATGTGTCTAATGCCTGACAGGAGACAAACCAGCTGTAAACCAGACAGCCTGGTATAAAACTAAACAAATAGCCACCCTACTCCAATCCATTCAGGCAGAGGAGCATGTCCGTGCTCCAAGAAGGCAAGAAGCATCCCATTAGCCTGGGCTCAATTTCAGCCCTAGACAGGAACTGTTTCTTTTATTTTGAATTATAAAAAGTTGGAAAGAGCACGTTTCCATTTTGTGTGTGTGGGGGGGTGGGGAGCAGCTTCTTTTTCACTTGCCTGATACTGGCATCCTGCTGCAGGACTTCCTATTGACCATCCAGCTTCAAGAGCCCCCCCACTATCCTGACCTCATCACCAGGTTGTTAATAGGCTAATTTGGGGAAATCACAAGTAACTAATTTTTCCCCACACAGAGTGGGTTTCTGACCTCCTTCCCTCCACTCTGCCCTGTTTAAACCTAATGGCAGGATTCAAAAGCCTACAGGGAAAATTCTTCCTCAGTGAGTTGAAAATTCGATGGAGTGTAATGCTGTCACTGAGAAGTTTAATTATTGTGATCACTATTGCACAACAATCCACTTTTGGAAGCTCTCACATCCTTCACATGGGCCAATGTTGTTTGTGGTCAATGAATAAATTTTACTGCCTCGCTCGAGCGAGATCGGAAATTCCCGCCTGAGGCCACTGGACACATCCTTTCACCCGGCTCCGATTCCATGGCGGGCGAGGCGATAGAATTCCAGCATTGGTGTCATTCATGTCTTTAGCAATGCCACAACTAACTTGCACAAATCAGCCCATCAAGCAACAGTGAATACATTATAAAATCACAATTATTACAGCGCAGAAAGTGACCATTCTGCACCAGATCTCCAAATGAGCATTATAGTTTAGTGCCATTCCCCTGCTTTTTTTTCTATACCCCTGCACATTGATTATTGAATAAAAACTTCTAATGACCTCTTGACTGCCATAATTGAATCTGCCTCCATCACACTTCTCATCAGTGCATTCCAGACCCCAACCACTCGCTGTGTGAAAAACATTTTCATATCTCATCTGCTTCTTTTGCGAATCACCTTCAATCTGTGGCCTCTCATTACCTCTCGTTCCTTTTATAAGGAGGAGCAGTATCTCCCTATCTACTCTGTATTTTGAACATCTTTATCAAATCTCTTCTCAGCCTTTTTCTCTCCAAGGAAAAGGTCAGCCACATAGAAACACAAGGAACAGGAGCAGGCCATTCAGCCCCTCAAACCTGTTACAGCGCTCAACCAGACCGCTGCTGATCTGCATCTTAACTTCACGTACCCACCTTGATGTTGTAAACCTTAATAAACTTGCTTAAGAAAAATCGATCTCTATCGGTTTTGTAATTTTCAATTATCCTAGCTACAACAATTTTTTTTGGGCAATAAGTACTAGATTTCCACTCCCTTTTTTTGTGAACAAGTATCTTATGATATTG